>OX352729.1:31822585-33093102 GCA_947095525.1 Trisateles emortualis
TTTACATACATATTGTGATCATGATTTATAATGAAAGGTCTAAAAGAAATCGCATTTAGTGAAAACAGACCGATGCACTGTGTTTTAAAAACCCTGATTTTGTGTCATCATGTTTTTATTCCAGTGATCGAGATTTTTTATTATATACTTATTCCAGTGTCAATAATTTTCATTGATTGGTCAGACAGTAAGCCAGAATTTTACCAATTTCTGTTGCTTCAGTGTAATTGGGACCCGAGATTATATTTTTATTTTTATATTCAACTATAACACCATATTAGTTCGTGATTTTTACACTGACCGATGGCCCATACTTTATTTTATAAACAGTTTTTAAATCACAAACTAACTCCGTGAAGTTATTGATATATTTTTTTAAATCAACTACAATTCGGATTGAAGTCGGAGTTGAATTCTAGTGCTATATATAAATCACACAGAGCGATGCTAAACCGAAATTACAGGATTAGAGCATACAGAGTTACTAATTATATGATCGATGAAGTTCACTTGTCTATGCAGTATCGAAGCCGGCATTTCTGCGAATGGCAAGCTTTCAATTCTAGAGAATATTGACTATTTCATTTTGCTGCAACGTTGAATACGTCTTTTGTAACAAATAACAATTGCTTGGTTATTCACGCAATAACAGACCTGTCGAAGTGTCTACGGTATTTTCTACTGTTTAAAATGAAATTCATAATTCAAAACTAGATTTCAATGCAATATCGG
Organism: Trisateles emortualis; assembly: GCA_947095525.1. Lineage (NCBI taxonomy): Eukaryota > Metazoa > Arthropoda > Insecta > Lepidoptera > Erebidae > Trisateles > Trisateles emortualis. The sequence continues at coordinate 31,823,318 of OX352729.1, forward strand.
ATGCTACATTGTTGTTATAATAAATTAAGTTATAATAAATAGTAGTTATACACTACGTGTATATAATATTATAAGTTAGTTTCTGTGTTTTAACTTTTTAGGGTTCCGAAGTAAAAAAAGGCACCCTTATAGTTTCGCTATGTCCGTCCGTCTGTCCGCAACTTTGCTCAGAGACCCTTATAATGAATAATTTACATTGAATAGGTCTTTTTGAAAATATTGCAGGTTTGTTAAAACATTTTTTTAGTAATTTTCGTAGTCTGTAATAGGTGTAAGAGTAGAAATACCTGACCATATTAAAATAATCAGTAGGTTAGGTTAGAACTGCGACTCCTTACGCCATTACGTCAGAATTTTATATTTAGGGAGGGACATACGAACAAAAACATTTAATTTTATACCTACCAAATTTTTAAATTTCTACATTCGATATAAAAAAACTTCTGGCGGAGGACATCAAGACATTTACTACAATTGTTACCATTATCCTATGTTCTCAAAAGTCATGAATGAAACCATACTTATTCTTAGTCCACATTATAGGGAATGGCAATTTCGGAACCCTACATTGTGCGTGACCCGACATGCACTTGGCCGGTTTTTCTACTATTTTCTCCTTCTATTGTACACTTCATAATGCTCTTATACTCTTATACATTTCTGGTTTGCTGTTAGAAAACGCAATATTGCGTTAAGCTCTCCTTTGTACAAGTCTTTTGTTAAGTATTTTATATATTGTTACTATAATTTGTGTGCAATAAAGAATTAAATAAGTTACTGGTGACAATAAAAACTCATGTTAATAGATAGTAGTGGGTGTTAACGTGAGTCGAGAGACGTTGTCGAAAGTAAACCAGCCCAGAATTTAAAGAGAAGGAGGTTTACAATTCGTCACAAAACAATAAACGATTCCACAGAGAATGTGTTGACAAGGTTCTAGCCTAATCAGCGAATGGACTGTTTGAAGAATTGGCTTAAAACCTTAGCTACTGTTTTTTTTGTCCTTCGATATTTGATATCTTATTGTATTAGAGTTGCAAATGTGCATTGGTTGCGACAATATAATCGTAGCAAAATATGTATATGTCCTACTGCTGGGCACAGGTCTCACCTCTTCTATTAAGGGCGATACTTACCGTCAAATAGGCCGTATGTTTCATGCTTTATAGGTAAAAAACACTATAAATATCAACAATTTAAAGTACATAACTTAATATTATAAAGTTAAAACATTCGTAAACGAAAACAAGCATTCTAATTTTAATTTCTACTATATAATATCGAAATCAAATTATTTATGTACAAAACCATACCATGAATATTAGATATTTGGTAGATATGTACAGATGTCTACCAAATACCATGTGTATATTTATCACATGCACGAGACTATATTACTGAGCTTTAGCTGTAACACACGGACGGTATTGAATACTAAGCCTCCAGCATATCCATTAGCTTGCATTCCATTAAATAAATGCAACGCAATTCAATAAAAATACTATGTAATGTTAACAAGTGTACAATGATATAACTCATAACATGACGCCTACACAGCTACAAAAAATGGTTAAATACAATGACAATATACAGTTGCTTATGTAATATTTTCGCTTTGACCTTTAAAATCTATTTTTAGTTTGTACTAAAAATAGAAAAGTCTTATTTAATAACTCTTTATAAAGTTTTTTTTTTTTAAAGACAACTCCCGCACTAGAGAACAAGCTCTGTTTTGCGGGGGACTTTACAAACATACAATTAACGGACACAAATTACACCCAGACTCAGAACAATTCATTGTGGGTCACACAAAGTTTTATCCTGTGTGGGAATCGAACCCACAACCTCGTGCACAGCAGGCGCATACTGCGGCCACTGGACCACCGAGGCAGTCGCTATTAAAGACTTTCTACTTCCAGTTTTTCTTAATGAATGGTAAGGTACGAGTATAACTTTCAGCAACCGTCTGTAAACTCTGACAATTCAAATTGCCAGACTGTTACAATTTTGTGCATTATAAATATGTTACAGTTTTACTTGTGGCGGCATGAAAAAATATGTATTGAACAAACAGAAAAAAAACATCATTTCCATACTTAATCTTAGAAAATTGTTGCCGATAAACTAAAGAGTGTGATAGTATCCTATTGCAGAATTGTTTAAACGCATTTTACTTACATCTGTATTGTGCTTTTTAGGGTACCGAAGTATTTTACTCTGCTCTGGCTTACAGCTCAGGTCCATACATTCAATAAAGTAGTCAGATGGAAAGAGTTTCGCTGATGTGTGAAGTGAATTCTTTTTCATGTACTTATTGAAAGAAAGAAATAATTACACAATTTTCACATAAATGATGCACAACACAAATATGAAGTAAAACTCTTATTATATTTATTTGTAATAAACAAGAAACAAGACATACACAGAACGTAAACAAACCAAAAAGAAAACTATAAAAATGCGACACATACGCTGATCTTCAGCGACGTTCAAGTGACTATCTAAATGCCATTTGTCACAGATCATCATCACAACCCATAAACGTCCCACAGCTGGGCACGGGTCTCCTCCATCTTGGAAGAACTAGTACCTACTATACCACGCTATCCAGACGGGTTGGTGTACCTAGGGTTTTATTTCAAGTTTTCCCTCTCTTGCAATGGATATTGTCTCCATAACTTACTCCCTTAGTCGACTCTTACTCTTACCCTGGGGATGGAATGGGGAGAAAAAACATTTGTATTCTTAATCCGTCACCACACGGTCACATATCTTAATATATATATATATTTCTTGTGTGCGTGTGTATGTGACTGAACTCCTCCTAGACGGGTGGACCGATTTTGATGAAATTTTGTGTGTGTGTTCGGGTAGGGCCCTGGATGGTTTAGATTCACAATTGGACCCGGTAGGTGGCGCTGCTGTCGGTATTTCAGCTTTTTCCGGCAGGACGACGTCTGCCAGGTCCACTAGTAACAATGTAAAAAAGTAAGTTAATAAATATAAAATAGAAACACTTAAAAAGAAATATTGCTCATATTGATGCAAAATTATGAAAATTTAACAACGTTTTGGATTATGCGTGTAGTCCAACGTTTCCGTTTACCTTGTTACTCGTATTTGGTATATGGATGTTGTGTTTATGAATGTCAGAATAATAGGGCGCTGAAAATTCTGTGGCAGCTCGGACGCTATTCAAATTTTAGTTCAAACCAGTCTGAAGAAAATGATGCAAATTTCTGCGTGATGCCTTTGTGCTCAGCTAAAATTGGAAGGCAAAATTTTAATTGAAATTTTAGTAGTTCTGGATAGCAAGCACACAGCCTGTTAGTTTGGTATTAATCTTTAATATTCGGCTTTGCTTTAATGGCAATAGAATCTTTAACATCAGTATTTAGAAGTATTTTGGACAATTTTCGCGTATCAAACATTTTGCCTATTCAAAGTTCGGCATATTGAATATAGCTAGTATTCAATATAAGGAATATTCTAAACGCAAAATGCTGCCTGCGGCTCTGGCCGCGTGCCGATGTCGGTTATCGAGGTAAAAGTTTGTCCTTCCCCAAGATACTATATATCTCCTTGATATATTTCATTACAAATCCGTTTAACTCTTTCGTGAAAAAGTAACAAATCAACTATATCAAACAAACAAGGTGTAGTTATTTGGCTGTGGTCTTCTGTATGGTGGATGCCCTTCTCTCTAGTTGGGCTTAAAAGCTGTTCTACCCATATTATAATCGTATTGACTAATCTGTTCTCGCAAATTAACAGAAATGAGACATTTTACGTTTTGATGTTTAGCGATTTTAGGATAATACTATATGTTTAAGAGTGCTTCCTATAAAACTTAGACATTTACTTTGGTTCTCTTTATTTGTCGTTAATTTAATTAGTGTTTAAATACGTTGGCCATACACCGTTTACTCTCCATAAATCATTAAACAGGATAATTTCTTTATAAATTCACTCATCGCGACACGCACCGACATTTAATTAGTCCCATCACGCACATAATAATAGCAACCCATATATTATGTCCCAATGCTGGGCACGGGTCTCCTCTCCTCTATCGAGAGAGAGAGTTTAGGCCTTAATTCACACACCTTGGCCTAATGCGTGTTGGTGAATCAGACATGTCTTTAGAATTACTTCTAATACATGTGGGTTTCCTCACGATGTTTTTCCTTCACCTTTAGCAGATGGCGAGTCATTTGATTAGTACATATAAATTCTACAAAGTGACATTCACATTGGTACTGCCACCCGGGTTCGTACCCGCACCTCTTGCGTGCAAGTGCGTTACTTTCCCACCTCTACTTTTTGTCACGCACATACCACGTCGTAAAACCTAGGTGATTTGTATTACATGTTCATTACATAAACATATAACATATCACCTACTTTTATCCGAAGGGTAGGCAGAGTTGTAATCTCAATCACGGTTTCTATCTTCTTCATCTTATTGAGTGACGTGCGGACAACCTGTTCACACTGTTCAGATCGCCCAAATATTAGTCGGTTGAGATTTAATGAGCCCTTTGCAGCGCAGAAACGCTCTGAAGGAATATAACTATACGGTTACCCATCCATAGGGTAACCGCGCTCTTTATAGCTTAGCCCGCCGTTCGTTTACCTATCAACGAGTGCACCTGGCTATGAGCGCCTCTATGTTCCATATTATAACAGTGGGTAAGCCTATTGTCACAGGTATGCACAATACAAAATTCCTGAGTGGACCGGACGATGAAAATTCCGCTAAAAGCAATTTTGTAGTTTTTCATTGTTATTTTGCATGAGCTTTTAGAGAAAAACAATACATTATTTGCAATAGAAATAAAAAAAAAAAAAAAGTTTCATTGAAATATTTGTTCAGACTGGAAAATGTGCACAAACAGAAATTAAATACGGAAACATAAACTATATCAAAGAAGAGATGGACTTAATTAATCAGCCATTCCATAGGTACAAAGCTAAACTATATCAAAGTACAGATGGACTTAATTAATCAGCCATTCCATACGTACAAAGCTTGCTAAAGTCCGCTCAAAGAGGTGAGCGGAGACAAATTTCTCTACTGGAAATGTTTATTTCTATTTAGATGGCATTTCGTACTTTGATGTAAGTTTGTTTGTAAGAGCTACTAGTTCATTCGACTATCCCGTTTCTCACAAAGCTAGATTTTGTTTGAATAATATTTTAATGTCAGGCGATCATGAAAATACCCTTCTGGTAGGGACCTCGCGGTTTCGTCATCATCCCTTACGTAAAAAAAACGTTTGATTTTTTTTTTCAAAACACGAGGCTGCAATTTTAATGTCTTTTATTTACATATGTATAATCGTAAAAAAATTGCCAGCCCATTTCGACGGTTGCAAGTATGTGCCAGAGCGGAGTAAAGTTGTCGTTGCTTCCCACAAGGCTGAGATTTTGAGTGAATATTCTTATAATAGTTTTAAAAGAATATCTAAACAGCCAGCCCGTTCTGGCGGTTGCAAGTGCCTGCCAGAAAACAAGTTATAGAGAAGTTCTAGGAAAGTTTAGTTAAAGAGTAGTTATAATAAAGTCATAACACTTGATAGGATTGCAAGCGTGCCTCGCAGAGGCTGATACCATGCCTCGAAGAAGGCTGCATAGCTTTTATATTAATATAACGAATATGTTAGCGTATTTTTAGTTACTATTGTGTAGAGCAAGTGTAATGAGAAAATGCATACCTAATTGAAATAATAAACAAATTCCCAGCCAGGACAAATGTTTGTGTAATAAGCGCGATTGTTTGTTCTGTGTCTGGGTGTAATTCATGTATGTATATATTAATACTAGAGGTCGCCCGCGACTTCGTCCGCGTGGTAATTTGGAACGTACATTTCCCCGATTTTGCAACATATCTCACTACTGCTCCGCTCCTATTGATCATGGCGTGATGTTATATAGTCTACGAGTATAGCCTTCCTGGATGCACTATTCAACAAAAATATAAAATCTAATCGAACCAGTGCTTTCTGAGATTAGCGCGTTCAACCTAACAAACAAACAAACTCTTCAGCTTTATAATATTAGTATAGATATTTATATATTGTACTATTATGCCTTAGTGGGAAGTTCTTTTATTCAAAAGAATCTTATCTTTGTTATCAAACTGAGGACTGACCTTTTGGTCAAGTAGGTAGTACCCTGACTACTGAGCCGGAGGTCGAGGGATTCCCACACGCGCAACAAAATTTTATGTGGTCCATAAATGTTTGTTTCTAGTCTGGGTGTAATTTGTGTCCGTGAATTTTTCTTGTTCCCTAGTTTAAAAAGTGAGTTAAAAAAAAAATTTAGTTAAAAAAAATAAACGAAAAAGGTGATCGCATCAAGCAACGCTAGAATATTACCAACAAGGGCCATTTAACTTCCTTAAAATGTATGCTAGTAAGGCAATGTTTGTATTCGCATCTATTAAAATTCAAGCCATTGTTCTCCCGAGCCGTTATTCAAAAGCGTCAAACGATTGAAAACCGCAGACGACACACACGCTACTCTACTATGCAGCGCAGTCAAAAGCCTCTTTTATTGAGTGAATTGAAGTTTTAATTGTGTGGAATAATGTTTGTTTGATATATGTAATTGGTCTACAAAAAAGGTTTTAAGTACTCACTCCAATTTATTTACAATTTGCAATAACTTAACTGTGTAGTTTGTTAACATAAATGTTTATCGTGAGGAGCTCGTAGCTTAGTAATACGGACGCGGACCAATAGATTGACACATACACTATATATATTTACTAGGGGTCGCCCGCGACTTCGTGTGCGTGGTAATTTGGAATATTTTTCCCGATTTTGCAACATATCTCACTACTGCTCCGCTCCTATTGATCATAGCGTGATGTTATATAGCCTACAGCCTTCCTGGATAAATGCTATTCAACAAAAAAAAAATATAATCGATCCAGTACTTTCTGAGATTAGCGCGTTCAACCAAACCAAATAATATTATAAATTTATAAAAATAGTTACTATGTAGACTTATACATAGATAGAGTACTCAGGTTCTTTGGCAAAAAGTTCATCAAGAGCCTGCTAAGTAATGAGTACTTAACGGCCCGTCTTTTTGACAACTTTTCCTATAACTCAATCAGATTTTTATTTATAGGTGAATACCTTTAAATATAATATTATTCTGATTGTTCGTAATTAGTTTAAGTTTAGTTGCTTTCATTTTGATAAGTATTTTTGTAAGAACTCTCGTATCTAAAGTAATAAAGGTAATATTTATTAATACTTATAAATACTTGCTTACATAATACTCCCACGCGTTATCGGTAATTTTTTGCACATACATACGAGTATATTACTCTTGTATGTATCGTGTCACTATAATACAATTGTGTTACACGCAAAATAAACTTGACATCAATTTATCTCTCGAAAAATTCACGTTACACTCAAATATTATTCGTAAATCGTGCAGTACCACTCTATTTGTTTCATTTAAAGCGAACAATTCCATTCGTATTCCCCGTTAAAATTCCACGGACTCATCGGAAAATAACCCGAAACATAGGTATTACAGGTAAAAGTTATTTAGGAGTGAGTGAAATAAGTGGATTTGGTACTAAGCTGGTTGGTGTATACTCGTACTAATACAAAATTATTCATTTCACAATAACTTTTAGACACAAACAAAAGATAATTTCACACATGGCTAGACGAAAGTATTGAAAACAATGTGGTACATCCAGAAATAGTTTTTAAACCTGGAGAGGTGGAGGAGAGTCGGTAGAGGGAACTTCAATTCGCGAATGGGTAATAGAACAGTAACATAGTTGTTTCAAACTATAAAAGTACAAAAATGTACTTATATATAATATTAAGTTTGTGATCTCACTACTGCTCCGCTCCTATTGATCATAGCGTGATGTTATATAGCCTATAGCCTGCCTGGATAAATGCACTACTTAACAAAAAAATATTTTTTCTAGTCGAACCAGTACTTTCTGAGATTAGCGCGTTCAACCAAACAAACAAACTCTTCAGCTTTATAATATTGGTATAGATGCGAAGGTTTTTAAGAATGGATGTATAGATATTTGTTACTCAATAATACCAAAGCAGATATAGGTAAAATTTGTCAAAGAGATTTATTTATCCCGAAATAGAACACTAATTAGAAGCCGCAGGCGGAGACTAATATGGAATACTTATAACCAGGAGAGTGAATAATAATATTTTTTGAGGAGAAACAACATCTATGTGGGTGAATAAGCAAAATATATTATATAATAATGATTGAATGGATCTAGAATAAATAGATAATAAACCCCAGACGTGTAAACATGAAGCACTTTAATGTTTTGTTATCTTTGCTCAATTAAATACAATATATATATGTATTACATAGTATATATATTATATTGATAAATTATATAGTATGTATGTATTAGTGTTATAATTATATCTTATGAATAGTATTTATTTAGTGAGTACACCATAAACTACCTTACCTTACTCTTTAAAATCCATCCAAAGGTTGTCTGGAAGAGATCGCTTTTAGTGATAAGACCGCCCATTGTACAGCTAACTATTACATCAAACTGTTATTTTTTTTTATTGTTGTATTTTTGCTTGGTGTACAATAAAGAATATTCTATCTATCTATCTATCTATGTTGACAAAACTCGAATTTGATGTCTCCGATTTGATTGAATCAGAATTCAATTGGATTTGGAACTATCGAGAACACTTTGAATCAAAATAATATTTCGAACAAGACTTCAATATTCTGGTAATCTTAAAAACTGAAATACAAATTGAATATGACTGTCTACATTAAATAATGAAACTAGATATTATAATATTATAGATTCAGTGTCTTGACAGTTCTTCTCATGGCTCAACCCTTGTCAACAAGCTGGCCGTACATTCATAATTTATGACCGTCTCGTACGTTTAACTTGTAACGAAAATACATTCACTTTAAACTTTTTAACGCATTACTTATGTAGTATTTTTCAGCGTTGGTATAATTTAGCAAATTATTTGCACTACTTTAAAATGTAGCCACATATATTAAAAAATGTTAAACAAAATTAAATATGTTTATTTGCCGTACATTCCCGAAACGCAATGTCACATCAGCATTTAATTGGCTTAATTTTCCAATCACTGACTTTTGCCCGCTGGCTACCATAGATAGAGCCTCGGGTGGCCGCAGGGCCGAGTTGCGAGCTCTGCATACATAATAAAAATATAAATAATATTTATTCAGGGCAAACCATGAGTGGTCACACCACCACAGCAGAGGTCGTAGAGCCGTTTATAAAGAAGTACTACTAGTACGAAAAGGAAAGGTAAAGGAGTTTGGTTGGAATACAAAACCTGTTTGTAATCCATGCTTAAAATCTATCTACACATATATTACTATGACTGGTCCGACAATGTTTAAATTGTCTTCGGACTCAGGTCGTCCGGTGCAAGAAAATGTTCAGGTAGAGAATGACAGACGGTACCAATCTGGCCGGTTTCACCAAAACGATATCCCGCCTCACATGGTGTTTGTGTGTCCTAGTACGGGTACCTGCACCCACAAGGACTTGCTGATTATCTACCAATGTTTGCAGTTGAAGTGAAGTGGAAATGCAAAATAAATTAACACTTAAATTTTTCGGATACCTAGTTACAATTAACTCGTTTTTGAAATATTTTTTTTTATTTATTCATACCTACTTTCCGCCCACGGCTTCGCACTTGCGTTCAATTCCATGGGAGCAGTGCTATTCCAGACTATAGTCTATCTCTGTGCTTAATTTTATCCAGATTCCTTCAGTCATTTTGGCGTGATTGAGGAGCAAACATCCATAAATCCGTCTAAACTTCGCATTTATAATATTAGTATAGATCATTTGCTTTTAAATGCATTGTTATAACAAAAAGGTGCCGAATAGTCGACATCTATTTGGGGTAATTGACATAAATGAAGAGAAGGAACAACGTGACGTGTACAAGCTAACTTTTCACAACAGTTTACATATCTAATTAACACCTAAAACCATGGAAGTATGCACAATGTTTGCCTCTTCCTGTGTACGTATTCGTTTTATAATAAGACTAATGCACACACGTTAAACCAAAGGCAAAGTTTGCAATGAGTTAGTTGCAATTGCGGGCAACGTAATTAGTGTGGTTTTAGCTTAAACAGCTTACCTTTATATTATTTAACGAGATTTAACATGAAATGCATTTAATTTTGTATAATAAATTCAAACATTTAAGTGTCAAATTTTACCAAATTTTAAGAATGTCAAAAAGTTATATTTTTATTATAAATGCACGCACGGCTTTTAAGGAATAAAACGTGTAAACTTCAGATACCTGCGATAAAAATAATATCATTTACCGTATTGTACTTAGATATACTGTTGATGCATCTGTAGATGCTGTCTGCAATGCAACGAGGGGCGCATACCTGTCTGATAAAGCTCAGATATAGTACCTACGTTCGAGGTCTACCTAGTTATGTCAAATACATACAATCCTTTGTTAGTCGACAGTGGGGGAAACGATGCACGTTATCCACCTGTTGTCTAATGATATTGAAATGTAGGGGTTTGTGGAAATGAAACAACTATTCAAGTCAACTTACATTTATTGAATCTATAAAATAATAATAATTCTTTCACAGTAAGAAGCATTTATACTACGTTGTGTCTAAAGAAACATACACATTGCTTAATATAATATTATTACATTTCAATATGTACCTACACACAGTTGGCCACTTCAGTTTGTATTTAAAAAAAATATATATGGCAATGACAGGATGGAAAACACAATTAACATTTAAAAAAAAAAATGAAGTGTAAACATATACATTTTAAATGTGTTCCACAAATTACCATAATTGTTCTAAACTAGAAAAATTCTGAAATGACAATCGCAGTTATTAAATAACAATCTTCTATGTTTCAACTGAAACAGTAAAGCAGCATTTGGTTATATTGGTCTATTTTTAACAGACTTCAAAAACGAGGAGGTTATCAATTCGTGTATATTTTTTTTTATGTTTGTTACCGCAGAACTCCGTCATTTATGGACCGATTCGAAAAATTCTTTTTTTGTCTGAAAGGACATATTTCCAGTTTGGTCCCATTTTCATCAAAATAAATTTGAATTGAGGGAACTCCTCAAAAATTAAAGGCACACATATAGCAATTTAATATTGCTATAACACATCAAACATTTGCATTCAGAAAGTATAATATGATGGAGTAAAACTGATGAATTAGACCACAGATGCAATGGTCACCTGAACTTCTCAATAATAAGTATTTTACGGATGGCTATTAGATAAGTTGCCATTATGAATTTGAGTAGCTATGAGTGACAGCTTCGCCCGGTATAAATTTGAAATTGTAGAAATGTGCTATCTTCGTATTATTATGCTAATAACATTTATAAGGTAATTTATTTGAAGATTTAAATTTTAACTTGTACTAACATAGTTTTAAGTTTTTAATACTAACACAGGTTTATATTAATATGTACGTTAGTCTGTAAGATATATATCTATGCGTTTATGCGACGCTGTAATAAAACGATTTATTATTATGAGTAAATATGTAGGTACCTGCTTCATAAATCCGTGTGATTACCTACTGGCATCTCAATTACAATTAAATCAAGATAAATAATTTCCAATCCTGTATATTAAACTAGTTATGCTATTCAAACTCACTATTGTTTATGTAACAACATTACAGAATTTCCTATAATCGGGCAATCAACTGTGGGCATATGTTTCAGTGACGCTGTATAACACCAATTATACTTAGTGTCAATCCTATTAATCTGCGGATCCAATTAATTTGTTTAAGGGTGATTATCCATAGAAGTAGAGCGGTGTGGAGCTGCGTTTTAGTTGTAAAGCGAGATGCTTAATGAGAACTAAACTAAGTTTCGTTTAACTCACGTAACTTAGCTCTTAATAGATATGGTTAACGCGTGCACCGAGTCTTACAGAGATATAGTCAATTAAATTGCCGCTTTGCTTCGATCCGCTTTTATCAATTGTCGCGGAATCTTGTTTTTCTTAATGGTTACCATTTTAAGAGCTAATGTGCTCAAGGTCAAAAACAGATCATTGCCAAGCCAAAAATAAAATGTTATCTAGGTGTAAAGCCAGACCAAATGATTTAATAATGATGTTTACTATGATAATATTATTTTGGTTTTTCCGATTTAATTATGATTTTATTTTACAACATAAAATCTTACCTCTCCTCTTAGTTCAAACATCATTTAATAAATAAGTTTATATAAACAATTTTTTTAATTGTATTTTTGTAATATATGGGTTTTTACGCATTATATATCATCACTAGATGATATCCATGTTATACCTAACGACCCAAGCACTACGCTGGTGTCTTGTTTCGTTGAAGAGTTCTATGGCCACTGACTTCATCATCAAACCAGCTCCATGGTATTACTGCGTTGTCACCCAAGTTACGTCGTTATACCAAAATTCAGTTCAATCAAACACTGGGAAGTGCTTCAAACCTTGCTTACAAGATTTGGCCTAAACAAACTAACCTACATATGCATTGCAAGCTAAATAAAAGCTTGTAAAAAAACACGACGGCTGTCCAATAACGAGTCTATTGACCAAGCTACCAGTTAGTTTTACGGTACTCTGCCGAGGAGTAGGTGCTTTCTTTTTATATGCCTTACTAGCTGTTGCCCGCGGCTCCGCCCGCATGGATGTCGGTTATCGCTGTAAAAAGCCTATGTGTTATTCCAGACCATAATCTATCTCTGTGCCAAATTTCATCCAGATCCGTTCAGTAGTTTTTACGTGAAAGAGTAACAAACATCCATCCATCCATTCTTACAAACTTTCACCTTAATAATATTAGTAAGGATAGTTGAACCCTACAAAATCAAAACATTAAAAAATGTAAATAGACTTCAAAAATGATTTGAAGCGAACCCGTAGTAATAAATAAATCCTATCTCATACTATATAAGAAAGTAATTGCACCGACGCGACGTCGACGGGGAGATCCGGCTCAATTGAGTAAATTTTTGTCAGAAAGTATTGTCAATTGGTTGCGATATCTGACCGGATGAGCGTGGAGCATTTTCTATTTCATAGTGTTCGTGCAGGAAATCAGATACATAGTGAACACAACTATTGTAAAATAACTAGATTTTCTGCATGCAACTGTATTTACAAATCATACACTACATTCTGTCGCTCTCTATACTTTGTTATAGGCTGACTTTGTTGCTTTTTATATTTATAACTATGCCAGTTGACAAAGGAGGCGTTTTGAAAAAAGCAATTTGTATTGGAATAAAACATACGTCACAACATTTGATGGTTGACTGATTCGATATTGAGTTGACTCGTTTGACAATCAGCATTTGAGATGAGATAGCTTTTGTCTAAATACTAAGACTTATTCATTATTGAATTGTCTTTTTGTTTGTTTATTTCGTTATTGGTTTGTTGAATTTAGATTTCGGTATGTGTCTCGGTTAGTACCACTGCCGTGCTTTTATTAAGTCGTAATGTACGAGTATATCATCACGCTAAATTTATGGATAGCATGGCAGTAATAATAGCCTGTAACTTTCCTCCATGAATGCAAAATAATATATATCCGATTAATATAGTTCCAAAGAAGTTCTAAACAAAAAATGCAAGCTTTATTACATATAAAAATGTAGTTTATTTTACCATCACAGAGTTATAGAATATTTAACAACGTATTTAAAATCCGACGCTCCATTACCGGTCTTGTTTTATAATATTGTTAACAATAAAATGTAATACCCTTAGTATTAAATACATAAGAAAAATTGCAGTGACATTAATTCTATAAAGAAAGCTTATTGACTGTACTTAAACCTTATTTTACTTTGTTACAGGAAACAGCCCTGTTGACAACGAGTTAAAGCCTCATCCAATATTCCACGAAGCTTTACGTCGCGAAGAGGTAAGTCGCAAAATGCATTAAAAATATTGTTCAACGGTTTCTGTCTCTAGAAATTTATTAGCTTTGAATATGGCGAACAAGGATCAGGAAAAATGCTTCGTGAGTTCTTTATAGGCGTGAATATTATTTATGCGATCGGAATTATGTACATATATATATTTTTATTTTCTTCTCAGAAAACAAAAGTGTAGTGTATCCAAAATGTATTAATGTTGTAGTTTACTCGGAAATCTATATCACTCCTAACCGAATTTCGGTTACTTCAGCTAATCCATTAGGATAGTAGCCATCTGCGCGGAAGATATTATAGTGCTCAAACGCATCTGCACTATTTATTCCTTCGCTCTCATAGTCTTTAATTCTATATGATTGGAGGGAGATCAGGTATCTGGACCTTACTTGCTTAAAAACTATATTATATATTATATATAGACTTAAGGACGTGACAGACCTTGTCCTACCCAAACGTAAAATAAATTACAATAAAAAATCTAGATCGCCAATCGCCACCTACAAGGTCCCAATTGCGAATTTAAACCATCCGGAGAGAAACTCGAACACAAAATAAATATCAAATTTATTTCATTACGATTCCAACTCTGATCTAATCATAACTGACAGTGTCGTTTATTAGCAATAAGTAAAAAACCACCCCCGTGGCTATTGTCGTCGTGGCGTCGTACTAGGGAGAAAAGGATTTTTATAAAACGGTTGATATTTCATCTGTGTAAATTTCAACTTTTTGCCGTCACCGAGGTCTGTCGAATAAATCGTTATTTTAGAAAAATAAATAATGCACATAAAGGATTATTATTTAGTTTGTAGGTACGATCGGCCAAGTTGACATCGACTCATCACATTTCATCATCATCTACCGATTTTGACGATATTATCGCTTCGATCTAATCTTCTTAATATATAAAACACAGTCGGGTTTGAACGTCTTGACCGATTTTTATGGTTTTTATTTTTTTAGATTTGTCTCCATCCTTAACAGCAGAATAATTATCAAAAGCATTGGAAAATTTACCGCGATAACCGACATCTACGCGGGCGAAGCTACAGGCAGAAGCTAGTATACTGATATAAGTATAAACGGCTCAATATTGTTTAGGCCGTCACAACACTCGCGCTCCGTGTTCGAATTGCGGAAGTGAGGGTAGCTAGTGTATCTATACACCATACACAATAATGCATTATTGTGTATGGTGTGTCTACGATACATACACAATAATGCATTATTGTGTATGGTGTGTCTACGATACATACACAATAATGCATTATTGTGTATGGTGTGTCTACGATACATACACAATAATGCATTATTGTGTATGGTGTGTCTACGATACATACACAATAATGCATTATTGTGTATGGTGTGTCTACGATACATACACAATAATGCATTATTGTGTATGGTGTGTCTACGATACATACACAATAATGCATTATTGTGTATGGTGTGTCTACGATACATACACAATAATGCATTATTGTGTATGGTGTGTCTACGATACATACACAATAATGCATTATTGTGTATGGTGTGTCTACGATACATACACAATAATGCATTATTGTGTATGGTGTGTCTACGATACATACACAATAATGCATTATTGTGTATGGTGTGTCTACGATACATACACAATAATGCATTATTGTGTATGGTGTGTATACGATACATACACAATAATGCATTATTGTGTATGGTGTGTCTACGATACATACACAATAATGCATTATTGTGTATGGTGTGTCTACGATACATACACAATAATGCATTATTGTGTATGGTGTGTCTACGATACATACACAATAATGCATTATTGTGTATGGTGTGTCTACGATACATACACAATAATGCATTATTGTGTATGGTGTGTATACGATACATACACAATAATGCATTATTGTGTATGGTGTGTCTACGATACATACACAATAATGCATTATTGTGTATGGTGTGTCTACGATACATACACAATAATGCATTATTGTGTATGGTGTGTCTACGATACATACACAATAATGCATTATTGTGTATGGTGTGTCTACGATACATACACAATAATGCATTATTGTGTATGGTGTGTCTACGATACATACACAATAATGCATTATTGTGTATGGTGTGTCTACGATACATACACAATAATGCATTATTGTGTATGGTGTGTCTACGATACATACACAATAATGCATTATTGTGTATGGTGTGTATACGATACATACACAATAATGCATTATTGTGTATGGTGTGTCTACGATACATACACAATAATGCATTATTGTGTATGGTGTGTCTACGATACATACACAATAATGCATTATTGTGTATGGTGTGTCTACGATACATACACAATAATGCATTATTGTGTATGGTGTGTCTACGATACATACACAATAATGCATTATTGTGTATGGTGTGTCTACGATACATACACAATAATGCATTATTGTGTATGGTGTGTATACGATACATACACAATAATGCATTATTGTGTATGGTGTGTCTACGATACATACACAATAATGCATTATTGTGTATGGTGTGTCTACGATACATACACAATAATGCATTATTGTGTATGGTGTGTATACGATACATACACAATAATGCATTATTGTGTATGGTGTGTCTACGATACATACACAATAATGCATTATTGTGTATGGTGTGTATACGATACATACACAATAATGCATTATTGTGTATGGTGTGTATACGACTTACCTAAATGACTGCAGTCATTTACCTAAATTCGAGTGTTCAAATTTTGTAATAGCTCTCTTACCGGACCAAATTTCTTAACTTGGGATTTTATTGTCTCACTTTATTTACCCGTAGACCATGTTCAATCTTACTTAGGCTTACCACGTTGTAATTAAAAAATAAATGAACATTCTACGAGGGCTCGAGCGCCAACTGAGTCGATTGTACTTACTTGTGCAGATATTATTATATCAGAATTAGAATTTTTTATTTTCTTTAAATGTAGCTCAAAATTACATGTGGATCCAGTACATTTTATCATGTGGCGTGCAAATTGATATTACAATTAATAAGAATGTTCTAAGTTCAAAATTTGATTATAAATTACACATTTGAGTCTAGAGACGTTTTCTAGTGAGGAAGTTATCTATACAAAAATATAATTTTATGTTACAAAATAAGTTTACATAAATATGTATGGTAGCGGTAGAGGTCGCCTAAGGCGAACATATATCAATCAAACAAGTGATGTGATAGGGCCAAATTAAATATAGGTACTCGGAACCCGATTTTCATGCGCGTTCTTTCCACGGCTGGACATTTATTAAGTTTTCGTAAGGATCCTGTATTCTTTTGCAATAAAATATATCCTATCCTACCCGCTTATGCAGCTTTCTAATGGTGAAAACATTTTTATAATCGGCCGAGAAGTTTTTGAGTTAAATCGTAAGAAACAAACAAACAAAACCTTTTCTCTTTATAATAATAGTTTAGATGGAAACAAACTAAGTATGGCTGGCGTACCATAGTCTCTGTATACCCTAATGGCATGATGATATGTAAAAGTTAAAAATAAGAATCTACATGCCTACAACATTTAACTTCACCCCAAATTTCAACAGTGTGTTAACATGTATCGTATTAAACAATACATACACAATTGTTCGGAATCGATCGCACGTAGCGTCGTTATTGTTACCACTAATCGGCAATTATCCAGCCGCCGCCCCGCCTCGTCAGTTACCTGCGATATTTGAAACTGACACCACGCACGTGAGCTTGCGTATTACTCGTATATTTCTTTTATATAGTTTTTTATTATTAATATTTTTTTTAATTTCTCTGTCGATTGGAATTCACACATATATTTGCACATAGTTTGTAGTTAAGGCAATTTACTACAAAGAGGATCTGTATAGATTTTTCAGCGCTCATTTTAAAAATATTTTAATAATTGTAGCTTTTTTAATGTTAGAAAGTCTTCGGAGTATAGACCTTGTTAAAAAAATACGCCATACCTCTTATAGAACCCCTAGTCTTGTCTTGTCTTGTTATATACTTACATCCTTCAGATATACATAATTGTGAAAGTAACTCTGTTAGTTTGTTTGTTGATACATTTTCACGACTAAATGGCTTGAGGGATCTTTATGAAATTTGGCAAAGGGATAGATGATGTCTTGGGGAAGGATATAAAGTCCTTTTTAAACCTATACCCACTCGGGCAAAGCCACTGGCAACATCTCGTGCTTAATAAATCACTTGATACTAAATTACTTTTATAGGGGATAGCATAATCTAAATCTAAGAGGATTAAAGAAGGAGGTATAAATACAACATCGTAATCCTACTAATATTATAAATGCGAAAGTTTGTAAGTATTGATGGATGGATAAATGTAAGTATTGATGGTTTGTTACTCTTTCACGTTAAAACTACTGAACGGATCTGGATGAAATTTGTCACAGAAATAGATTATGGTCTGGAATACCACATAGGCTACTTTTTACAGCAAAAACAGACATCCACGCGGGCGGAGCCGCGCGCAACAGCTAGAATAATAAAATTATTTGAAATTGATATTATTTATTTGCTGTTTAAACATTCCGAGCTGTTGTTTTGGCTATTTTTTTATATGATGTACACGCCATTGAACTTGTGCATATGATTTGCGCTTCACCTGCTCATTTAACCCATAACTTTCCGTGGGCATACGTTTAATCGCCTTATGGTGTACCCCTAACTGTCTAATACAAATTATCGGGCTATTTTTCACTTGTTCCTAATTTATTTAGCCTGTTGTTTCACCCCGTTGGAACTTCCAATTTTCTTCTTAGTGCGAAAACATCAGTTACACCAGACAATAATTGTAACTACATTAAAAGTTTAGGCCAATGATTATATAAGCCAAATAAAATTAGAAATAATATTTTTTGGCGAGTCAAGACTTCTATTTACGGTAGGTATGTACCTACTACATTAAATTTGTTTGTCATCTGCGTAGGTGCGTATATAGCGCTAGCACAGCATGAACTCGCAATATATAAGAGACTAGCCTTCCCCCGCGGTATCGTTCATGATAATATGCTGCTATTCACCTACATTCAATCTTATCTCTTTATTATAAACCTAACCATCGCAACTACTGGGGGAAACGGACTATTGCCCATAAAAAGAGATATTATCAATAAGTTGACTGCACCTGTTGTCAATTGCTTAAAGTGGCTAACTACCAACAGCGCACCGAGTTTGATTCCCACACGGGACAAAACTTTGTGAAATCCATACATTTTTGAATCTATACGTAGTTTGTGTGTGTTTATATTGTGTTGGTACTCGTATATAGTGCGGGTGCTCAAATATAAATGAGACTGACGAAGTCCAATTCTACAATTTAAATGTCTTTTGATTAATTTCGTTTTGTCTAAGACATTTGGCTTTTAAAAAAAAACACTGCACTTTGATACACTGCTATATTTAAATTTGGAGATAATTGGCTTGGCACATTAATAGTAAAATTAAAATGATCTGGACGCTGTTAAGATGGGATGCGACCGTCTAAGGTTTGGAATAGTTCTAGTTAGAGCAACATAATGCTGATTAGGCATTTTGTCAACGAGAGGAGCATTATGCTGTACAAAAGTTTTTGAAATGGAGTCAGGTAATTTGTGTATATTTGGTAATACATTCGAATAGACGTAGGAGGAGTTAACGTCAAAGGGTTGAATTTGAATATCTATTTTAATATCTGAGTCTATGATCACTGTTTCTTCTGATGTATTAAGTACGGATAAATTTACTCTATTATTTTCTTTCACAGCAAGAACACTGTTAGAGACCAGAAGGGAATCGGAAATATGTTGATCTAGTATAAGTCCTACGCTATATTCGGGGTTACATACTGTGCATTCGATTATGCTTTCAGTTCGAGGTGCGATTTTGTATACCGGTTGGTTATATTTCATCTTAATTAATAAATGTTGAATTTGTAAAGTATCAGAAATATAGTTTTTGATTCCGTCCAGGTCATTAGGAAGGTTAGTTAGCAAATAAATAATAGTCAGAGCGTCTAATTAATCTGGTTTTATATTAGACTAGCTGCTACCCGCAACTTCGTTCGCGTGATCAGCCTTTTACTGTAAATTTGAAAACTACAGTTATCTCCGTACAAACTGTCATCCGCTGATTTTCACCTTAAGCGGTTCAATTTTAAGAACGTTTCTTAGCGGATCATAATAGGCATATCTATATGTGTGTCTTGTTGTTCATACTGTGCGTTGATAGATTAGTCAGTCACGTTTTTCTTTTATACATTTAGATCCTGCAATTAATAAACTTCCTGAAAAAATATTCCTTATTTGTATGATTGTTTTGCTATTGTCTTAATACAAATGTGGACAACCTTAATATGCCTATGGCCTAGCTAATAGTTTAAGTTTATGTATTGTTGTGTATCATCTGTGCCATACCCTGTTGAAATTTCTGCATCTATTACATTTCGTTTTGGTCACTTTTAACCTGATAGGTAGGTACTGTTACACAGTTTGGGTGGGCTAAAAATTTATTAAATTCCTAAAGGGCATAATGATCCACCGTAGTGCTCAAGGGTTTCAGAAATTGAACTGCATAGTTATTAGATTCCTTTTGATCCATCATTCTGTTACTAATAGCACTCTACATAAGCTCCTGGAATGAAATTGAATGAAAACCAGTAAGCTGATCCCTATTTAATATATTCGACCATATAGGTGAGAGTTCAACGTAAGTTGAATATATATCTGAATCCATGCATTTTTTACTTTATTTATTTACGAAGTTTCGGTGCCTATATCCGGCTTTTTCATCACATTAGTTGTACCATTTTCATTTGCACATTGAATGCGATTAGTTACTGTCTTTTAATTACCATAATTGAGATACATTATGTCTGATCTCCATCGGCAAATTATAATTTAATTGGAATTATTGCCCAATGAGAAATAAATAATTATTTATTTCTCATTGGGAAGTTGGTCACCTGTGGTATTCTTCAACCTCCTCGTTTTTGAAGTCGGTTAAAAAAGTCGTTGTTGTGTGTGTGTGTGTGTACTGTAGAAGATAGACACATAGTATCGCGGACTTTGTTTAGATCTATTTAGGCATTACATTGCCTCCAGAGCGGTAGGATTTTTTCAACTCCTTCAACTATTTTAGCCAATTCACACTAACAAAATTATAATTAAAGAATCACGCCGTCTACTGGTGAAAATAGTATGAAAATCTATTGAGTTTATCGTGACCAGACAGATCTGGTGGAGTGTTTTCTTTTTGTGTGCTGCTTTCCTGATTACCTAAATTCTTGTTAAATTCATTTTTTGTAGGCGCTAAGCCTCCAAAAAATGAAATAGCATTCTATAGTAATATTACGTTACTAATTTAGTCAGTGATTGTCTTAGGTCTTGGCATGATTAACGCATTTTATTCGTACATAGTATATTTATATCGTTTTAGTATTTTCAAATACGATATTAGTGGCAACAGACAGACAGAGAGACAAATCTTTTAAAATTGTATTTCTGTTGTAAGTGCCATGTAAACACCCATATATGAATTTAATAAAAGCTGTTATTTTGATATTGTAAACTGACACGATGTTTAGCTGATTATGTGCTTGTGACTTCGTTAGCTTGGACTTCAGGGATTAAAACATAGAGTTTCCTGGAGTTGCTAATCGGGAAGGTATGGTATGGGAAGGCTGCCACAATATATAAGTCAAAACCGCATTCAAATCGGTTGCATGGTTGCTGAGTTTATCGCGCACAAACGCGGCCACAAACAGACACACTGACAAAAAATCTAAAAACTATTTTTTTGGTCTCTGTTACATAAATACAACGTATATACATATTCTTATATCACTTTATTTCATAAGATATTTACATGAATAGTATTATAGTAAATTAATGCTATATATACAAGAATATTTTTCACTGACAACCGGAAAAGTGCCCAAAAGGCTGGCGGCATTGCCACGTTGAATGGCAATGTACTTATATATGTATGTGTATATTCTGTGCACAAAACAGGCAAGCATTTTGGTCACTCGAAGCGTCGATCAGTCGTTTCGCTATTTCCCTAAAAACAAAAGCGAAATTGTTTAAAAAAAAATAATAATGCACAGACGCGACTTGGTTACGATTTTACTATATGTATAGAATATAATGTTTTTAGAAAATATATTTCGTATTTCTTTAAAATGCACACTATTTGATGTAAACATAGTATATTATAATAAACTTACAAGAGCAATCCGAGCGGACCAATCAGGGTCGTATTCAACGTTCCCAAGTGAATTTTACTCATATGAGACCGAGCGCCGAGTGCGCAACAACACCGTGTCAACGTGCTGTACAACGCTTTTAGCACTATATTTACAAATAAATTTATCAGCAACAAACAAAGGCACACTCCACGCCCATCTAGTATAGTAAAATAATAATAGTAAAATATGCTTATGAGAGGATTGACGAAGATAATGTACACGACAACGGAGTTAGCTGTACAGAGCCTCTAGACAAGTGGCATCAACGGTAATCGAAACGAAAAGTCAAAAAAGAAAATGTATGGGATTTTACGTAAGTTTACGACATTAAATCGAATTCCATACATTTTATTTTTTGACTTTTCGATTCGACTATCGCTTATGCCACTTGTCTAGAGGGTCAGGGCCGCTATAAGAAGATTCGTTTTTCAAGAAAATCATTGTATATATTTCTGTGGAATTTGCTAACAGTGTACAATTAGACTAAACCTACAGTTAATATATATTTCCCACAAATTCATACATTGGGTTTCTTAAAAACTAATGTTAATATAGCGGCCCTATACAGCTATCTTCGTTGCCGCGTGTACCTACACCACCGTACTGTACATAAATATAATTTAAAAATAACTGAGATTATTTGAAATAGAGTAAATAGTAACATTCTTTATTTGCCGTGACCTTTAAATATGGCTTTTTTGCCAAGAAATGAAAAAAAGTAAAAAACATTTTGATGATTTTTATAAAAGAAAATACAATTTTTAAAACTTCTACCAAACTGAATGATAATTGATTGGCAGATATAATATATAAAGTGCACGCCACTAAAGCCGAGCGCGCAACCTACCAACCACCATGTCACTTTACAAAGCTTTTTAGCACTATATTTACAAATAATTTCATTAACAAGAAACAAAGGCACACCACGCCGCGCCCGTCCAATACATATATGTATATTATTTTTATACTACTTAGGTGGCAAAACGGCCCACCTGATGGTAGGCAGTTGTCGTAGCCTGTAGACACTTGCAATACCAGACTTATCACTATCGTGTTGCCAGTCAAAACATTTTAACACGAGAGTTTTGCGTTGGTGTATGTATCCCTGAGGATATGTCCGTGTGGTGACGGAGTCCGTGTGGTGACGGATTAAGAATACAAATTTCACCACCCCAGTCCATCCCGAGGGTGTCGTAAGAGTCGACTAAAGGAGTAAGTCAAGCAGATAATATCCACTGCAAGAGAAGGAAATCTTGAAACAAAACCCTATACCAACCCGTCTGGCCAGCGTGATATAGTAGGCTAATATCCCTCCAAATGCAAATGTATGGAGGAGACCCGTGCCCAGCAGTGGGACGTTTATGGGTTGAGTAGTAGTAGTAGTATGTATCCCTGAGATAGGAAAAATCAACGCTGGAAAACCTGTACCTATAATACTATTATAAGCCAAACCTTATTTGTACGTACACTAGGTTTTTTACTCTTGTTTATTGCTTACTAACGTCAGGCTTCGCACGGGTGAACATTTCGATACCTCCCACGTAAGTTATTGTAACCCCAAAAACAAGATTTTACAGTAGAGCGTTTTAAAGTTATAAATTGAAATATAATCGTCATTTTTTGTTATATTTTTGTGAAATTTGGTATGTATATATAATTTTGGGTACTTTCAATTATAAGGTAAGATAATTTATGAAAATATTGGTACTTTTTGAGATTTTGCTCATACAATGTTTTACAGCGATGTGTATCTTAAAAAAATTTTGTATGTGATACTTACAATCGTTTACACTGGAAAATGATGGTTGTATTTTATTGTATGTGCTAGATACTATAGTGTACGATGGGTGAAACTAAATATATGCAGTATTGTATGTTAAGAAAATAAAAATCATGTAAGAAATATACTTTTATTAATGAAAATAAACTTCCAAAAATATTTTAAATAGGGACACTATTTAAAATATTTTATATTTCTTACATGATTTTTATTTTTTTAAACATACTTGTAGAGTTTTTCATCTAGAAACTTGTTCTAAATTTCTAATAATTACAAAAGAGATCAAAAGCATACAAACATAAAAATGTAAATACAATGTTTCATACAGAAAGTATAGACAAGGAACAAGCTCTGTGTCGTGGGGGACTTTACAAACATACAATTAACGGACACAAATTACACCCAGACTCAGAACAACTCTTTGTGGGCCACACAAAGTTTTGTCCTATGTAGGAACCAAACCCACAACCTCGTGCACAGCAGGCGCATACTGCGACCACTGGACCACCAAGGCACTCAAGTCAAGTATAAAAAATATTATTAAAATAATGTGTGTGGCTTTTCAATCAATAATAATTTGCACCCTACTTTCTTGTACAGTTTTATGGGTAAATAATAAAAACAGTAACAAACATTCTTAATCAATAAATTTACTTTACTAGCAATTAAACAAATGTATATCTCTGAGATCAGCTTACTATCAAGGTTCATAACGTTAACTTCATTCTTTTTTTTAGTTATCTGAATGTCAGTATCCAAAAAAAAATTAATAGGAAGGTCATTTATGCCTTTGCGAGTGATCTAGATTTGACAAACTGTGTGACAGCATTTTATATTGCCTCCTGAGAAGAAAACTTTTTATCACGTAGAAAATTGTCCAAATCACGAAAAAAAATATACTCCGTTGGAGCAAGGTCTGGCGAATACGGAGGGTGACAAATGGTTTCTCGTGCTGTATGAGGTCTCGCGTTATCATGGAGCAATAATGGTGAAGATCGATTCATGAGTCGGGGCTGTTTCACTGCTAGTTTTGCTATCAATGTTCGGAGTTCGGCACAGTAGATATCTGCCGTTATTGCTTGACCAGATCGGAGAAAGCTATAGTGAATAACACCATGCTGAGACCACCAAACAGTTACTATTACTTTTTTATTGGTAAGCTTTGCTTTAGGACACTGTTGCGGCGTTTGACCTGGGGTCAGGCATTGCATTTCTCGCTTACGGTTATCGTAAGGAATCCACTTTTTATCACATGTCACAATTCGATACAATATTCCTTCATTTCTGTATCATTCAACAAGGCAACACAAGTTTCAACACGCGTTTCTTACTGCAGATCAGTCAAATCATGAGGCACCTATTTTTCATATTTTTATTTAATTGATTTGTCGCAAATGAGTCAATATTATAGGTAAAGTAACGTTAAACCATGCCACTAATTCCTGGGTACTTTGGCTCGGATCAGCTTCCACCATCTCTTTCAATTCATTGTTATTCACCTGTGTGGGCGGTCTTCCACGTGGTTCGTTCTTCAAATCAAAGTAATGGAAACTTTGATTTGATTTGAGAAACACGAATGCGTTTAAACAGAAATCGCACGGTGCGTTCATTGGCAGTCCCCTATCCAAACGCAACATTGATATTACGAGCTGTTTCTGCGGCGTTAGTTCCGCGTCGGAACTCGTATTCAAAAAAATCACTCGAATTTTAGAAGTCTGAAGCTGAATAAAAAAAACAACTGAAAGTCGATAATCGTCTAGTGGCATATCTAACTCGAGAGTTTCTGGGCTTCGGCATTCACGTAAAGTAATTGTAAAGATCCCGGTTTTTACGTAATTGTAATAATCGTTAAGCTAGGTGGAGAAATCCTGGACAGCTTGACAACCAGTAGGTGGACCACCAGCCTACTCCCACCATCTACAATTGACTAGAGTGTGTGGTGGAGTATTTACCCAACCTCTTCCAATTTTAAAAAGTAATGTTATGTAATGTTAAGCAGTCATATCATCAATTCTTAATGAAATGGAAGTGGTAGAATCTCATGAGCTGAACCATAGAAGTAGCTGATGCATAAATGATGATAGCAGTGGCAGAAAATGTAAGAATTTTAGGCACACTCTATTGTATGTAAATTAAAAAAAAATGTCATAGCAACGTAAAATATACCATGTCGACATACTATATAATTTTTAGTAACCAATCCCCAAGTAAAATATTGTATGTATTACATAACACTTAATTTGTTATAACTCCGCAACGTAAATTGTTGTATGTGATTATACAATATTGTTTTAGGTTATTCTTAGCGACGCGACGTAAGTTATTGTAAGTAATCTATACAACAGTTTAGACTGGCTTTGTCAAAATAAAATAAAAAAATGAAATAAAATAAAGAAAATTAAATGATACTGTTACATTTTGGCGACTTGAATTACAAAAACTTTCGGATTTATTATTTAGTCATTTGGTTTAAGGATATATTCTGTTTTTTATTGATTTTTCCTAGCAACTTTCGATGGCTTTATCAGTATTATTTACCATATCACAGAGT
Organism: Trisateles emortualis; assembly: GCA_947095525.1. NCBI lineage: Eukaryota > Metazoa > Arthropoda > Insecta > Lepidoptera > Erebidae > Trisateles > Trisateles emortualis. Next base: position 31,849,933 of record OX352729.1, read on the forward strand.
TTTCGGCCTCTACTTTGTATTTTATGTTTACGCTCCATTGTTTTCAAAAATAGCTAAATAATAATACTGTTAAAACACTAAAAACTTTCGATATTTATCGCAACCACCGAGGCATCCACCTGATCGAGCGCCCCCGGGCAAGACTATTGTATGTCACACATACACAGCGCGACCGCTCAACGATCCCCGGCCCCGACCCGCGTAAACAGTTGCATCGACCTGATGCAATGTTATACGCTGTGGTCATAATAAAGATACAACTGTATACGTCTGAAAAGTACCCTAAATATGGCTATTTTTCAACTTTTTAAATTTTTTGCAGGTAGATATAGGTATAAAAAGGCGATATAGCTAAAAAAAGCAAAATGTCAATTTTGTGGGTTACAATAACTTACGCGGGAGGTATCGATTTATCTAGTTATCGTAAAGGTTCCTGAAATAAAAATATATGTATATTATATAGCCTATGTTACTCACTGATAATGTTGCTTTCTATAGATGATAGAAGTTTTAAAATCGGTCTAGTAGTTTTTGAGTTTATTTGTTACAAACAAAAGTACTAAACTTTTCTCTTTGTAATATTAGTATACGAGTAGATGATGACTTGTCATTACTTTATCATGATATATCATACTTACTGCACGTGTGATCAAATGCTGAAGGTGCACCTTGCCACCAACACTGCGCCATGTATTGTGGGTTCGATTCCTACTCAGGACTAAACTTTGTGAGATACATGATTGATTTGCCAAATCCGGTTTACTTGTCTGTGAATCGTACTCGTATGTTTGTTAAGTCCCCTGCGACACAGGCCAGGTTTTCTAGAGCGGGAGTTGTCTTTTAAAAAATACAATGCGTTACAGCTAAGGCTCCATTTAAAAGTAAAGGTGAAAGTGAGGTGAGTACACCGTACTGTTTCGATAGGGAAGACTATTCCGAGTATAGCTTTGATACCAATCTGCTCGGGCTCTTTGTTCAATCAATAGAGGGAAATATTTATGAGCGCCAAAACGGGTGGATCAAGGTTTAGGTTATGCTGAATTGTTTAAGCAGTTCATATCTAGTTAATAACCATTCAACTTCAAAAAGAGGAGGTTATCAGTTCATGTGTATTTTTTTAATGTTTTCCATTTTTATCAAAAGAAAGTTCTGATGATGAGATCTGAGGGAACTCCTCAAAACTGATAGACAAATATATATGATAGGTATGCATATATCAATTCTACATTTTTTACAACAAATTAGACATTTGCATTTAAAAAGAGTATTTTGGTAAAGTGAAACCGATGAAGAAGACCGCAAATGACCATCTAAATGGATGGCGATTAGATAAGTTTCGATTAAGGTTGTTAAGCAACTATTATCAAGCAAATGTAATGTAGCAAAAGAAAATGATACAAATAAACTGAACTGATGATGAAGCCGGAAGGTAGGCAACGGAACTCCATAATTAAACAATGTAATCTAGCCGTGTTTGGGCTTATTCAAAAGGTCATGAGATGCACTTTAGGTGTAAATAGTCACATTTAAAAAAACCGCCTTTAAGGGAGGATAAGTGAGATTAGATTTTGTATGAAAGTTTATCCTATTTAAATACTTTTATTTTTTTATTTAGATTTACCAACATTTGTGTACACAATGAGTTTATAAATACGTTACAATGTAGATAGAACCAAGTGCAACAAATAATTATAGGCAAATACAGCATTTACAATATTTTTTCCAGTTCAAAATATGTACATATAAAAGTAACCTAAGGAGAGACGAGTTATCAAAAAATAAAATATAAAAGATGACATTTAAAGAATGAAAAAGTAAAAGATATATTATAATTAGTCTCAACTTACATTTTGTTGTTAATCTACGGATGCAGTTTTTCTTACTTCTGAGACAGATATTAATAATTTCACAACTTGCCGTTTTGAATTCGGTTGTTTTTTGTTAAAATCATTATACTACCAAGGTAACAAACAAGCAAGTAACTGCTTATCATCAAGTGGGCCGTACAGGAGATTCAAGTTTTTAAAGGGTCACAACACGCGACAACATCGCCCACCTGATGATAAGCAGTTACTCGTGCGTTACCGACTTTTTGAAAACCTACAACTCCTTTCTTGAAGATCCCCATGCTATAGTCTCTCGGGAAAATTTGGGCAGGGAGCTCATTCCACCTAAACGGCCGGCTGATTCTCTAAGAAACAGCGATGGCAAACTGACAGTTGTGATCGCAAACAGTAGATATACCTAGTAAAAGCGGTTTCAGACTAGCGTTTGCTACTGCGCGTATACGGTCGTGGCGGCGTACACGCACTGCATTTCATGATTCATAAAACCTGAATCGCGAACACGGGCTTATTCTAGTAGTATTGAGTCAGTATCAACATGGATTCTGGCGTGCTCAAACGAGCTTATAAGCGCATCAACGCTCGTAGAAGTTGCGCGTTTGGCAAAAGACGCACCAATGCGCGCTTCCAAAACGAGCTCATACGCTAGTCTAAAACGCTAGTCTGTAACCGGCCTTAGATGAGTGGGTTGAAAAGCCGGGGTCGCTTAGTCAACTGTAAAGTAACCAGATAGGGCACGACCAGTATGACCTCATGACTAATACTTTGTCTGCCACGGTAGTCTGCGAGCCGATCTACAGTACATGCGAAAACACATGTTTGACTAAAAAAATTTAAACTCCGAACATGTTTTATATTTTACCAGCTACCGCCCGCGCGTACAATTCCACTCGGGAGCAGTAATTTTTCCCGGGATAAAAGTAGCCAGTGCTACACCAAGCTATGATGTATCTCTATGCCAATTTTTATCTAGATCCGTCTTCCATCCAGACGTTTATATGTGCTTAAGTAACAAACATTCATATATCAAAATTTTCGCATTTATATTATTAGTAAAATTATTTATATAAACTTTATATACACAACATATTCGTATGACACGTGCCTCGTTAGTCTAGAGGTCGAGTGCGACTGCTGATCAAGAGGTTGCGAGTTGCATCTTAAGTTTTTTATTGTCAAGAAATTCACAATATGTACCTGCAGTGCGGGCTTTAGGAGGGGCGCCCCCTCCTAAAGCCGTCACTGGAAAGAACGGGCGACGGCCCTAGGGCGCAGAGCACTGCCAAATCTTCACCCAAGGGCGCCCCTAGTGCTAAAGCGGGCACTGTGTACCTCGGAAAGCACGTAAAGCCGTTGTTCCTACGCTTAATCTCTCTGCGGTAATGTCGGATTGCCGTTCGTAAGGGAATAAAGAGCGCAACTGTTATTGCGTAGAAACCTGATCATTATTAGTCCTCCTAATTATAGCAGTCCACTGCCTGACATAGGCTGCTCTAAATGTACGCCACTTGTCACACACTTGTGCACTATTATATCCTCCGAGGCCGTACTATGACGTTTTAAACGTGAAACTTTCGGTCAAGAATATAGTGTGTATAGCTCTATCCGTCTTTCTCGATTAAGATTACTCGCCATGACATAAATTTAGTTAGAACGACTGTTGTCTCTTTGTAACTGGTGTTCTTCTATTATTTAATTTGAGGCCATATAGGTGTATACTGTCTACCTACGGTAGGTTAGTCACACGTACATCGGTCATAAAGATAGATGTGATATGTAATTGGTTACTGCATCGCATTGCATCTGACAAGCCCATAACAAACAGAGCTATGACGTATATTTTTATTACGTCACCAAAATATGTCTACAGATATAGCACGATATATTTTGGTATATTTCGGCCGCAGAGCTACTGAGTGCATAAATCCTACTAATATTATAAACGCGAAAGTTTGTAAGTATGGATGGATGGATTGATGGATGTTTGTTACTCTTTCACGTAAAAACTACTGAACGGATCTGGATGAAATTTGGCACAGAGATAGATGTCGACATCCACGTGGTTGGAGCCGCGGGCAACAGCTAGTATGTATATAGCATAGCCACCATCTGTGGCAGCTTGCTATACAGTAATATATAGCTTAAGATATTAATATATATTATAGCTCCATCTGTTGTGGCGTTATATAAGTAAAATATGTAGGTACGTTAAGTATTGTTGTAATAATATAGTCATCTCCTTTGTCATTGCTATGGAGTAACTAAAAGCAATGAAAACCAGTTTATTTTATTATGCCCTTATTCGTCTTAATGTTTGTTTACTTTGAAATGTATTCATTAGCTTTTAAAACAAAATATTGTGTTAGTATCATATTTTTATGATGTGAACAATGGTATTTTTCTTTTCTTGATAACATTTGCTTTTCCTTTTGGCTTTGGCTTTTCCGAGGAAAAGCGGGTGGCGCGGCGTTTAGTATACGTATTCCTCTGTTTTCTTTCTGTGTATAGTACACTGACATATTGTACCTAAATTTTTTCTACATAATTATATAAACTATACATACATAAGTATATTTTAAATAGTACTCGTATTATGGACTATTTGTAGCACATATTAGCCTGTCCTATTTTTTGATGTAATGAAATATGTTTTTAATAAATTAAATCATAAAACTACGTACCATAATAGAATTTAAGTAATAAACTAAAAAGAAACAAACAGGCGTGGTGTAGACACTGATATACTCGATACCTGTGTCTACACCACGCCTGTTTGATATTTTTTCGCATTTACAGTAATAGTATGGATTTACATTTTGTGATATTGTTAATTCCTTTTCGTCTATACCAAATGGAGATTACAATGCCACAAGTTCATTACATAGCTTGAAAGCGGCGAGAAATTAAAATCGAAAATAAATCGCTATGGATGTCATACCATGACATCTATGGCGATTTACGATTTCGATTGACCTCTGTTGTACAAAGACTGGGATGTAACGTAATGATAAATTAATATTGTTGACAGATCCACCAAGAACAATGCCCGGTGATAAAGGAAAGCAAGACGGATATCGACACTCTAGCAATCTTCCCAACTTTTGAATTTCAGGTACGTAATATAATATTTATAGTTTTTGTTACAACTCTTCATAAAATATTTATAGGTTTAATAAACTCCGACAGTTTTTCTCGCCATTAACGTCGGAACTGATTATGCGACGGAACATTTAATCCGAGAGGAGTGTTGATAGAACGCCGGTTCTAGGTAACTTCATATTATTATTTACATTTTATAAAGATGTTGTGAAAGTTTGACCTAAATAAATAAATATCACTTTTTCTAATTATTATAGTTGCCATCACTCTGCAGCAGATTCACTTCTAACGTAATCATTTTCGGCATGCTATGAATGCAATATGTTCAATTCACGCGCCCACAAACTACCGACAAATCCGTTACTGTAAACTCATCTGCTCTGATATGATGGGAAAAAATACTAAATACATCAAATATACCTACAGCCTACAAGCTAAGAACCATCCAGAGCCTCTAGACAAGTGGCATAAACAGTAGTCGAATCGAAATGTCAGAAAAATAAATGTATAGGATTTGACATAAGTCTACGATATAATGTCGTAAACTTACGTTAAATCCCATACATTTCCTTTTTTGACTTTTATATTCGACTATCGCTTATGCCACTTGTCTAGAGGGGCTGATTTGATAGCTATAGTTAAGTTATATAGAAACGCCACACTTTACGCGTCAGAGATTGAAAGTGCACTTTTAAGACCTTGGCTTGTTGAGACACGTTTTCCCGTTGGAAAAACTTGCGGCAACCACGGCATGTAAAAAAAATGTGTTACGCACGCGAGACGACACGGCGAGATTCTATCGTTAATTAAGTACTAACTGCAAATCGCAATATAGGTACCCGAGTTGATTTTTTGTGACAAGCCGCAGACGACCTTTACTCATAAAAAGTTACGACTATATAAATTGCAAATCCTTACTAATATTATAAACGCGAAAGTTTGTAAGAATGGATGGATAGATGGATGGATGTTTGTTACTCTTTCACGTAAAAACTACTGAACGGGTCTAGATGAAATTTGGCACTGATATAGATTATGGTCTGGAATAACACATATGCTACTTTTTACAGCAATAACCGACATCTACGCGGCCGGAGCCGTGGGCAACAGCTAGTATTTAATAAAGTAAAATGCATTACAATATATATGCATTATATTATAACTTAAAGCTTAGCAAACTGTGCCGCTAACGATAAATATCATATGTTCATTTACGGCACGTATTACGTAGATTTTCAAGATGAAACGTGGGTACGTGCACAAGCCTTTGGTATCAAAACATGGATACCAATAACGTTGTCAATAATCTTATTTCCGGTCCGTTATCGGCCATACGACAGAGCTGTGTCTACTTTGTTTAAATTGAAGAGCTATTTTCTTATTTAGAACGATATTTTTTACAAGCAGTGGGTGGGATCCGATTATGAGTCATTAATATGATGAAGAGCTCGGCTTAATCGCGAACTGATTTATTTTTTAAGAGGGCTGTCATCCGCTTAGTACATGGTGTTTATTACGTGGCTTAAGTCGACATTTTTTTTTATGTTTATTAACAATTAGTAAATCCATTTTATTTACTTTATATTGGAGTATGAATAAAAACAGTAAAAACACACAGAAAATTATGTTTTTGTTGTTATTATAATGTCATCACAACATGGATTGTGCATGTGAGAGTGTCGGCATTACTTGATTTTATACAATCTTTTTGACGCGTATTGTTTTGTGTGAACACGCAATCGTACAAGGTAAGTTGCGCGCCCTACTTAAGGTAATCTCACGCATTACTAATTATTATAAATCATAAACTTATTATATATCTACTGGCAACAGAGCGTTAAATTTATTAAACATAATGTCGCTCTGTTGTACGACGGGCGCACTAAATATTGCCGGTATGAAGGAAACGAATGATCGATCAAAATTAACTGGTTGTTCTCAAATCGATCTCCGTTAGCGGTAATGCACTTTTCCTTGCGTATTAATCATTTTCATAATCTTTGACAGCTTTTTTTTGATGATAAAATGTAAATTATCCTTACTAATATTATAAATGTGAAAGTTTGTGAGTATGGATGTAAAGATGTATGGATGTTTGTTACTTTTTCACGCAAAAACTACTGAACGGGTCTTGATGAAATTTAGCACAGAGATAGATTATAGTCTGCAATAGCATATAGGCTACTTTATATCGATAACCGACATATACGCAGGCGGAGCCGCGGGCAACAACTAGAAAGAAGAAAGAAAGAAAAGAAAGAAAAACAATTTATTTCAACATGCAGATGACGCACAACATTAAAATAGAAACAGCAAGATTACAAAATCAAAAACAAAAGACATTTAAAATAAAACAAGAAAAACAATATAAACAGCAAATAATAACAATTTAGGAAAATAAAAAATAAAAAATTGTGTGCAGGAGTACGCCACACGCATGTTAAAAACGGCCATCGCTCAGCATATTGCTAATTATGCTGCAACCAGCAAGGGTTGCAACACAACAGCGCTGATTTTCAGCGGCAGCCATACTAGTTACTAATATTTGTAAAACTAGTTCTTAATATTTGTAAAAATATAAAACGCAGGGTATCAGATCGGGAGAGAATGCAGGATAGCGTTTAAAAATTCATTTTTCTTTGGCCGTGTGACAATTAGCATTGTCGTGGTGTTCGTTAAATTCATAGTGACGTAAACGCACTATTTTTAAAGTGATGCTAAATACAATGTATAAACCAGTTACAGTTGATAGGACAAACTGTTTACTACCAAACTTTTTTTCTGTCAGAGTTCTGTTTGCAAATATTGTAAGTATAAAAATTGTTTGTGTAAATGTTGCTCATTCCGAAAACACTATAATAATATCGCGCATGATGTAGATTTTACTTAAACTAAATACAACTCGACGATGCGGCGATGCTGCGACGTGCTATCCTTCGACAGGAGGAAAAAGAAATGTTCACGATATTACGTTCTATGGTAGCGATGTTATTGTAGTTTGTAATTATATCTAGTCGTCTAGTTTGTTGGAAGTAATTTTAAACTATTTTTTTATTTAATATTATCTATATCTCAGTGATGGCTGATGTAGGTACATAATTATGAGTACTATAAACTTTTTAGAGTCTATAGGCATCTGATAACAGTGAAGGAAAAAATATCAAAAACACATGTCTAAAAAAAAATTGCCACCTGCTGAGAATGTCCCACCATAACCACCATGGCCGATCTGGAAGTCTTTAAGGCTCCTCTCTCAAAAAATGATGAAAAGGAGGTGTAAATGAAATCATTTTTTGTTGGCATTTATAGACAAATGACTGCCAAAGAATACAGTATTAATCTACAAGATGTGTTTCATGATATGGTTTTGTCATAAATATTATAGTTATTCTAAATAGTTTGTAAAAAAATCATCGAATCAGCACCAAATTATTGAGATGTAACCACTTTATGACTTCAATTTTTATCAAATAATACAAAAAAAAACAATATTTGAAGGAAACATACACCTATAATTTGGTTATGTAATATTTAGAATAAGGTTAAATTTGAATTTTAATTTAAATAATATTAATTACAAAAACAATTTTAATTACATCTTTGTGGCGAGCGCGGGAATACCGCGGCAACGGTAACTACTTAACACCAGGCGGGCCGTAAGCTTAAACGTAGTATAAAAAACATACCTTTCTAAGCCAAATCCTTCCTATTGAAGACTTACAGCTAAAATAACAGATTAGCAATAGAATATTGTTGGGAAGCCAATGACAGGTCTTCGTTTCTATAAACTTGACTAACAATATGTAATATAAATGTATAAAACAGCCGTACACTAGCGCTAGCAATACAAATATGTTTGTAGAGTACTTGCAAAAACATTTAATACGAAAAAATTTAGATTGTGATACATAAATATTTCACTCTTATCTTTTAGGCGGTATTACGCCACAACAAGCTTGACACCGACAGGGAGTGCACTGCGCAGGTCGGGTATCGGTCGGTATCCTTAACGGGCACAACTTGTTACTAATTATTAACTAAAATATATATGTATACTAACGATTTTTCCCGGGTTAAATTGAAGGCCCTTATTGAGATATATTATATCTATCTTTTAAATTGTAAATATAGTAAATAAAACTACACACAGTGTTAAATTTTATTTAAATCGGTTCATTAGTGCGGACAAACAAAGTGACACGTAATTTATATGTATTAAGATTATTCAATAAAGTTAAGGCTCAAGGATATTATGTATGACCGACATTAGTTTAATTTCTTATACTACTTAGGTAGCAAACAAGCATACGGCTCGCCTGATGTTCAGTTATTGTTAGATAGTAACAGTAACACTTTAAAAACCTAAATATTTTAGTATACAAAATAATATTTACTTGGTCATAAGTGAGAGAACTACTGACTTTATTTCATAATATTGATAGGTTATATTACGGTCGTTTCAGACGAGAAAGACCTCGCCTTGGGAATTATATAAATTATTGTAGGTACCTAGTAAAATACCCAACATAAACACAAGATTAAATACTCTTACTCGATACTGACATTTATAGTATTACCCGCCCCGACTACCGGGTTAAACTATTTTCAGCGTAACTTTCTTAATTTTTAGATAAGAACCTTCTCCTGACAATAACGAACGTAGCGAAAAAAGAATTAGCGAAATCGGTTCAGCTGTTATCGAGATTTGCGCTTAGAAACACATTTAGCGATTCATTTTTATATTATAGACTAGCTGACTCAGCAAACTTCGTACCGCCTCAGAATCAAAAATAAAACTTCACTTTTAAATTTAATTGATTTCTAAACGATGGGACGAACATCAAATGTTTGGCAGGTAGAAATAGTTTCTAAGGGAAAGTACCTCCCGCCACCGACAGGGAGTTCATCCACACATTTTAGAACCTTTATCGTGCCGCACTGTGCGGTTTCAGAGGAATTTCCTCCCACGTACGATTAAGTTGTGGAATGAGCTTCCTGCCGAGGTTTTCCCGAGAGACTATAGCATGGGGTTCTTCAAGAAAGGAGTTATAAGGTTTCTAAAGGGTCGGCAAAGTGCGAGTGATACCCCTGGTGTTGCAAGCGTCCATAGGCTACGGTAACTGCTTACCATCAGGCGGGCCGTATGATTGTTTGCCTACTAGGTAGTATAAAAAAAAAGTGTTTTTTTGTATTTACTATATTCCAATTGCTGTTCATTAGCGAGACTAATGAACAGCAATTGATTTATATATATATATATATATATATATATATATATAAATCAAATATTATATAATATATATATATATATATATATATATGTAGATAGATAATGTATCTAAACGAATCTTTAAAAGCAAAGTATTAACACCGCCATCTGATCTGATCCTGTACTATGGCAACCAGAAAACTGATTAACATACTTATATAATTCAAAATAGTCGAATGCACAGATAATACATATATATATACATATATACGTTAACAATAATTATAGAGGCGTATCGAAATGGTAGCAATAAACGTATTATACAACATACAAAAAGTACAATAGAGGCTTGACAATAAAATGTAACGTTGGCGATTAACAGAAATGCATTTAAAATGTAATTCGATCGTGAATACTTTATGGAACTGGCACAGTTTATACAAAAAGTTTCATTCGCCGTTTGAACTTTCTGGAATTTCGTACGAGTTATTTAACTGCCTCTGTGTCGAGACTAATTTGCCCGAATGTTCGTGTAAGGAATAATAATTATACATATGTCATATAGTAAGCGATTTGGGAATAATTAATTGCGAGCCTACAAGACGATTTCTCATAAACTTCTGGCGGTTTGTTATATAATTCCAAGTTGTTGACTTATTTCTACTTGTATAAAAGATTTTAAAAATAATTGTGTTGGCTCAACACTTATCAACTACTTATATTGCAAACAAGGATACGAGTCTTCTAGTGATAAGCAGTTACCTCCTGTGGCCTATGAACACTTGTCATAATAGGGACATCAACCCTGGGATAGGAAACTCCTTTTTTTGAGGAAAGAGCGAGGATTAAGCGAGGCGGTTATGTCGGGGTCTCCGGCAAGGAGATGGTAGGCGTCTTACTGATTTAAACCCCTCGGCATCTACACTTGCTTTTGCTGGTGGACCATTGGAACCTGATATGATATCAGCGGTTCACCCATCGCCACGCTACCCGTCGCCAGTAACAGCGTCTAGGTACACCGGGGACGCTGTCCCCCCGTGGAAAAGTGAGAGGTTCGATGCCCCGGCAGACACACTAGGGCGGCATCAAGCGCTCATCCGCCCAGCCCCTCTAGACAAGTGGCATAAACGGTAGTCGAATCGAAAAGTCAAAGAAGCAAATGTATCGGATTTGAGGTAAGTTTACGACATTATTATCGTCAACTTACGTCAAATCCCATAGATTTGCTTTTTTGACTTTTCGATTCGACTACCGTTTATGCCACTTGTCTAGAGGCTCAGGGATTAGATACCCTGATATCGAAAGAACGCATCTCTTAATTAGCACTGAAGACTGGTACTCATGTGCGTACAAACACAACTACGCCACTGATTATATTATAGTTATAAGACTGGTTTTTATAAGGTCTTTCCCTAATCGAGCCTGCTTGATTGTATGGTGAAAGATTTTATCTCATTAACATCTAAATTATATCATGTACATACTGCCATACTGATCACTAATATAAAACTGATCGATATCTATTTTATGAAACGTAGTATGTGTCATGGAATTAGGGCCAAGGTCAAATAGTAGCCACACAAAATGATACATATGTATCTATTATATATACCTGTGTAGCTTCCTTGTCTGTGAAATAAGTGAACTAAGCCACTTGACCCGAGACACGTGTTAATGTTAATTGAAAACAGTAAGCAATATTTTATACTATTTGGGTGGCAAACATGGACGCTCGCCATACCAGAGGTATCACTTGCGTGTTGCCGACCCATTTCTTTACACCAGGGCTTCAAGATGAATTATCTGGGATAGGAAAACTTATCTTTTCAAAACGCATCCCTAAATGAGCGCTGTAGACCGGTACTCACACACGGGAACACAATTATACCGCTGTGTGTAGTTATAGGCTGTGGTCTTTAGTAAGGTGGAGGTCATTTCCTAGTCGGGCTTGCTCGCTAGTACCTACCATACTAGCGAGCAAGGCAATCGGATCAGTAATTTTAGCACAAACTTTATTGCTAACATAAAACTACCGATCCGATTCCGATAATTCTGTCACTTACATAGCCTAGTATCTAATAAAATATATATTATAGAAAAAGCTTTAACTAGGAATTTATCAAGGTCTCTAATAGAAATGCTTTTCTACTGATTGTCTCTGATTTTAACGATGCGGTAAAGATAAAAAATAGTAGAGATAAAAAGAAAAAAAGGTAAGCTGCTTAGCGAACTCTTATGTAACGTATATAATGGATGAGTATTTGCTACTTGTACCTTCGTCCACGTGGATTTTGGCCCTAATTATTAAGATTTACTTTTTTTCATAGTAGGTATCTAAAAGCAATTTTCAAATTAGTCTTAGTTGCTACTTTTAAAGTCAACTTTCTGCTATTGAAAGTCCCGTCGAATTCGAGTCAGCCGTTTTGAAGTTCACTCGGAACAAACAGATATATAGGTAGGCAAAAATATTGAAAATAGTTTTTTGGTTATTTATATTTTACAACGTCTGGTAAAGACGGTAACCTTCTACTTTTACTTTCTACGTCTACTATGCAACTACAGTAGATAACATTTTTTATTATTATTGAGTGATTAGTGGCCAACCTGGTGACTTGTTCAAAACGTCTATACAAGCCTCTGCCCTTGACTAACGACTGTTAACAGACGGAACCGACTTTTAACGTGCCCTCTGAAGCACGAAAATTAGAATTCTATACGATTAACGGTACACCAGTTAAGATGACTTAAATACGCACCCAATTTAGAAATAAAATCGTACTAATATTATAAACGCGATAGTATGGCTGGATGTTTGTTACTCGAAATTTTGGGACACAGAATATTATAATCTGGAATACCTGGATTTTTGTTATTTTTACATACATACATACATACATATCATCACGCCTGTGTCCCAGTGGGGTAGGCAGAGACTATGGTACGCCACTTGCTTCGATCCAAACATACTTCCTTCGCCTCCTCTACATTCATCAACCTCTTCATGCATGAACGTCGATTCTGGGTACTTTTAATTTGGCCCTTTTTTAGCAAATCCCCTACTTGGTCGCTGCAGAGCAAAGGCCTTCCCTCCCTTTTTCCATGATAGACCTTTATTTTGAATATAAAAATTCTCCCATGGGATAGCACACGCTGGCGAAGCTGCGGGCAGAAGCAAGTGCTAAAAAAAGAAACATATCAATTGATGTCACCTTAGGCTTACTGTTTCGTAAGTGAAAAAGGATTTTAGAAATCCACCACCACATCACTTTATTAGCTAATCAGCTAATGTACACAGCAGGTGCTACCTACCACCAACCCCATCCCTCCCCTCTTGCCCACATTTTTCAATTTTCGTCGCTACTTGCATAGCGCATCCGCATTCGCAAAGGCTTTGCATTAATTTTGCGGTTGCGGATGCGGATATTTGCAATTTTTGAATCGATGATCATCAACATAAAATTGTATTTTCACAAAATATGTCGAATAGCAGCGACAAGGATTTATTATTTTTTAAAAAAACACGTGTTTTTGTACATAGGTAGTATATTATTATAATTTTAATATACAGCTTTTTATTGATAGTGCATAAGAAAATCAATTACACTTGCGGTGTGTAATTGATTTTCCGGCCGGCGTTAAATATGTAAATATAACAAAGTGTTACTTCTTTTGTTCTTTTTAAAAGACCATTTCTGCACTACAAAAACAAGCCCTGTGTCGCGTAAGACTACAAACATACAATTAACAGACGCAAAGTACACCCAGACTTGGGACAGCAATTTATCGATTACACAATTGTTTGTCTGCTGTCTTTTTGTCCACTTAAGCCACCGAAGCAACCGTGCAGTCTAAGCAGATAACTAAAGTAGTTCGGGATTAAACCTTTGAGAAATGCAGGTTCCTGAAATGTTAGCTTCATTATCCAAGTAGCTATTTCTTCAATATTGTAGTAACGCATACACGTCGCTGCTGGGTGCGAGTGTCCTCTATCAAGAAAGCTGAGAAATGTTAGGCATAAGGGATTAGAGAGTCGCCATAACCGGGGAAGGAAATCCACCTAACAGAATACATCAGTCAAATAAATCCATACAGTTACCATCAGACTGGTCCGTATGTCATCGTGGTAGTATAAAAAAAATATCTTCAAAGTTCTAAGTCTGACTAAAGCATAAAATCATACTGACAACCACGCACTCAAGTTTACGTTAAAAAAAAACAACATGTCTTATGCTGAATGAACTTGGTATATTACTTATTTTTGACTGGCGTGTGGGTCTAGCTAGTGGTTAAAGACTGTCTAAGAGCGTGGGTTTTATTGCCACATAAGACACATATTCGTTTGATTACCTTATGTATTTGGTGAAATTGAACTTTTATAAATGAAGCTTAAACATTCAACATAAGTACCTATTTGGAAAATAAAAACATTTGTTAATTATTTAATAGTCAAAAAAATTATGTTTGGGGAATAACACGTTCGCCACACGAATATTTTGTTACACGTTTTCGGCGGATTGTTTTGTCAAAATATAAGTAAACCTAACATTCTATACGCTTGAAATATATCTTTAAATGCCTTATACCAGTTTAGAAGCCAGCCAGACGAGCGTCGGAAGCGAAACCAATGACATAAAGAGATTATACCAACAATGGAGTCGACCACTGAGCTCTCCCTTTCATCTATGGCTAGCTACATATGAGTCGGCTAGATAGCTGACATTGTTCAAGCGTAGACGAATACCTGTCCACTCACTGTACATTCAGCCGCAAGCTTGTTATCAATACTCGTTGGTGTGAAAGACACACTTAAATTGACGGACATATTCCGTGTCATACATAACTCAACAGATGTTTGTTCAAACTCTATAAGCTCAACTAGGACTCATCATAGTCTGCTTTACTTGATTGAGTATAATTGTATCAAATGTTTGTTCTATAAAATTCGGTGGCAATCGGTTATATAATAACAAACAGAGGTAGGTAGTACATAATTCGATTGGGAATGAGCCTTAACCTAACAGAATACCATTATCATGTTGGTGGCACACAGTAGAGGGCCCCAATTCTGCTAATTTACGGATCGCTCTGATGAATCTGAATTGATTTTCAATTGTATCTTAGTAGCATTTTTGGTATTCTGCTAATAAAGTTATGACCAATAGTTGGAAAACCAATGGTCTTAAATTATTAGCATTTTTGGTCTTACACTATTAGTATTCTGGTAAATAATTTAAGACCATTGGTTATCCAACTATTGGTCATAACTTTATTAGTAGAATACCAAAAATGCTACTGAGATTCAATTCAGATTCAATAAAGCCATCCGTAAATTAGCGGCATTGGGGTCCTGGTCTCATGCTCATTTAGGGATGCGAAAATATGTAAACCTTTTTTGTGTTATGGAAAACAATGGGAAAATGTTTTCCTTTCCCAGCGTTGCCCATAACACTCAAAAATAAGTGTCCATGTTCCATATATAAATCGACTCAGCCGTTTTAAAACTGTAAGGAGTTTTGTCAGGGACGTTTTAAATTGATAATTATTATAAGTAAGGAAAATGAGAGTACGGTCTACCTTATTGGGTGCCTGCCCAATAATACATATATTTATATATTCAATAGTGAAATTTGATGACTCCCCAGTATTGTAGATTCACGCTTACTTATCTCCATTTCTGTGCTGTAGAAACCGTTTTAGCCCGCCCCTTAGAATCAATCATACTGATTTTCCAAGTACCAGTTCGCTGGCATGCATCGTCACACGCATTTCACTTTCTGTAATGCAACACCAATGAAAGTTAAGTATTGCGCGCTAGCTACTACCATCTCAAGTATCACTCAGAGTGTAACAGTCACCTGTTATACTATCTTCTATATATATACGTGAAGAAAATACTTTTTATCCCTTAATAAGCACATTGCACTCACAAAAGAGTGTGATATTTGGACAAAGTTAAAGTTAATATGGAAAAGGACTACGCAAAAAAACAAAGCTACAATAATTATTAAAATTGAAAAGAAAACACCAGTTGAATTTCGATCGCTTTATTGTTACAGCCCCTTTGCAAGAGAGTGGAAAAATATTGTATGGTATAAAAATGAAATTGCTTATCAACAATTTTTATTGAGGCGCTCATTGCTCTCTATTCGGTAAAAAATTGGCGGGTTAAGTTACCAAGGGCGTGGATATCCCGTGGCGGCCCGTAGTGTGTGTATTATTATCTAAGCGTTTGTGTTTCGGAGGGCACGTAAAAGTAGGACCCGACTATTAACATTTATATAGACGATCGAACTAAACACTCGATAAGAAAAAGAAGAATTAAGTAAGTAGTGCCTATATAAGTGTAAACTACTTGTTGCTGTTACTTATGTACTTTTCTGAGCATGAATTCTAAGTAGATAGTCGGATTAAAACTATTTTTATTTATATTATTTTGGTGTTTCATCGGGTAAAAATTATGTGTTTCGTTATTAATCCTTACTAATAATATAAATGTGATAGCTTGTGAGAATGAATGGATGGATGTTTGTTACTCTTTCACGTAAAAACTACTAAACGGATTTGGATGAAATTTGGCACAGAGATAGATTATGGTCTGGAATAACACATAGGCTACTTTTTGCAGCGATAACCGAAATCCACGCAGGCGGAGCCGCGGGCAACAGCTAGTCATAGTATATATTTTTATGCATTGTGTTCTATTACGGCAGCTACTAGTGTGTATAAATAAGTTATGTTAAAATTACTAACCTATCTAATATGTGTTTTTAAACTGCTCGTAAGAGCAGTGCGGTAACCTACAAATGATATGTACCTATATATGTAATATGTGTATGTGTAAAATTACGCATACGTAGTAGGGCTAACTAAAACATACATACATAGAAACATACAATACATGTATACTAATTATAGCATACTAGCGACCCGCCCTCGCTTCGCTTCGGTTTATTCTGGATTTCTCTACTAAAATATGCATGTATTATACATATAAACCTTCCTCTTGAATCACTCTATCTATTAAAAAAACGCATCAATATCCGTTGCGTAGTTTCAAAGATATATATATAGGGACGAACAGATAGCAGGAAGCGATTTTGTTTTATACTATGTAGTGATTTAAACTATTTTTCTAAATTTAAATTAAACATAATAAATAACAATTGACTGCCTCGGTGGTCCAGTGGTCGCAGTATGCGCCTGCTGTGCACGAGGTTGTGGGTTCGATTCCCACACAGGACAAAACTTTGTGTGACCCACAAAGAATTGTTCTGAGTCTGGGTGTAATTTGTGTTCGTTAATTGTATGTTTGTAAAGTCCCCCGCGACACAGAGCTTGTTCTCTAGTGCGGGAGCTGTCTTTTTAAATAAAAATATAAAAAAAAAAAATATAAAATATAACATTATTAATTGAGGCTTTCGCTAATCGTATTAATATTTTTACTTACAACTACTTGTTTCTACTTAAAGCATATTATATTAAAAGCCTTTTATTTAATCTTTGCGAAATTAATCTCAAAAATTATTTATTTGACATAAAGTTTGCAAACAAAATATATATTACGGTTGTATGACCATTTTAAAAAGGAACGAGATAACATGGCAAGGAATAACACTTGGAGACGGAATAAAATGCGGGAATGGATAAGACTCGGGTAAAGTCGCGAGGGAAAGGTGTTTATATACTTAGGTATATAGTTACCGGCAGACGTCCGTGTCGTCTCGTTGTCGGTCATGCACATACTTTTTCTGCGATGTGAAGTAGGTAATTTATTTTTCTATTTCTATGATATTCGTTCCTTCCTGCGTGTTAGGAGAGGCCTATGTTTATTTATTTTTATTTAAAACTTATTATACACAAAAATAAATGTATATAGGCGGACTTAATGCCATAGGCATTCTCTACCAGTCAACCCAAGGTGGTGCAGAGATATACAAAGTGTAATAATTTGCGAAAATAAAATGTAGAAAAGACAATATATATATAAACTATGATACTACTACTTATAGGTACATATTATATAAAGTAAATGCATATTTACTTAAATAAAGTAATATATATTATATTAATTATAATAAATATTAAACATTACTGATGAGATGATTCTGCCAATCTGTGCAAGAGTAGTTCACGAACCTTTTTTTTTATGTCCAGCAGTGGACTGCGATAGGCTGAGTGATCGATTGAATAATTCCTTCTGCGTCCGGTTTTACGGCAAATTTTTGTAATATATGACTGCCTTGGTGGTCCAGTGGGCGCAGTATGCGCTTGCTGTTCACGAGGTTCGGGTTCGATTCCCACACAGGTATAAAACTTTGTGTCAGAAGAAAGAGTCCGTTATTTGTATGTTTGTAAAGTCCTCCGCAACACAGAGCTTGTTCTCTAGTGCGGGAGTTGTCTTTATAAAACAAAAAAAAAGAGATAATAGGTTGTTGTTGGTACATATACCTACACATAAATAGATTTCCACCAGTTTTAGACTAACCCTCTAAAAACTGGTCTCTCTCAGCTCTCTTGATAAAGAAGAGGAGACGCGTGCCCAGTCAGATATATTATGTGCTTTTATCATTATAAATTATGCAGCGTACAAGATGATAAAGTGAAGTAAAACTGTTATAAAGACAGTTCTCTAGGTCTATCTAAATATGTACATCACTTTCGATTCCGTGGCACATAAATATCTAAAGTGTATTTGTTGCCTACGAATAAAAATTCAAATGAAATCACTTTTAATGGCGCCGAAACGATTAGAAATGTTATCACCATAAAAGCAAAATTACAAAAACTACAAATAGTTTACTATACCTACCTACATAATTCGATTAGCGTAAAGAATAGTGGGTTGGATGGCGGCATCGAGCATATATTTATGATGTTCATAGTGTCGGGTAACTGTGTGTGAGTGGACAGGTCACATGGCCGCGGGATAGAAAGTTCTGGAGTGGCGACCATGAATGGAAAGACCGCTGTGTCTTTCCATCATGGTGGACCGATGACCTTGTAAAGGTTGTGGTCAACCGATTAACAAAGTCAGCTTAAGATCAAATGCCGTGGAAATCCTTGTGGAAGCCTCAGTCCAGCATTGGACGTGTTTCGACTTAGATGATATTTAATCTTGTTTCTTGTTTTAAAAAGACAACTCCCGCACTAGAGAACAAGCTCTGTGTCGCGGGGGACTTTACAAACAAACAATTAACGGACACAAATTATACCCAGACTCAGAACAGTGCTTTGTGGGTGACACAAAGATTTGTCCTGAATGGGGAAAACCCACAACCTCACGCACAGCAGGCGCATTCTGCCTTTGTCTTTTTATAAAGATAAAGATAATAACTGCACAGTCCTGTAGTTGAGTTCCTGTGAGTATTAAAAAAACTACTTAATATCCCAGGGTAGCCCTGAGATACAAAGTAGTGTATTTGTTGTTACGTTAACACAAAACCCAAGTATTGTTGGGTCGCCACGCGTGAGTTATTGAAACTCATCATCATCTCAACCCATATACGTAAACCAATATGTTTAAGAATTGAAATTCGTAAACTTATGTCAGGCAGAGCCCGTATGCTAGTTTAAAAAAACTACTTATTCAATTGTGAAGACTAAAACGACACTATAAAAGGACGTATCATTAAGTATATGTTTTTATTTCAGCCGAGCTGGGTGCGCACAAGGGAGTTTTGGGACAAGTCCTTTGAGGATCGCTATGAAAGGATACACAACGATACTCACCGTCCTACATTGAAGGTAAGCACTTCTATTCACCATTAGAATTTATTTAAAAAGGTAAGTACCTATCTATTGAATCAAATTTTCTTCAAAATACTGACTTATTATAATATTTAGGTACTTACTATGAATATTCTGCTATTATACGGTATTCGGCTTCTTTTATCCTATTCGGCTGAATGCCGAATACTTAAGTTAAAGATTTTGTTGTAATCGGATAATAAAAAATATAAATGAATTTGGTATGTATTGCATTGATATAATGAAAATATTTTTTAATGAATACTTTTGCGCCTGATACCTATTTGGCTATTTCATCAAGTAGTCTGCCGTATATGAAATGAATAATAATAATGGTTTGTAATTATACTAATCTTATTTTAAGTAAACTGTAAATTTTTTATAAGAAAAATAAATTCATTAAACCGATATTACCTATTCAGCTTAGGGCCAATTATATGTACTTACTATTCAATACAAGTAATTTTGATACAACAGGTTATCGTCGTGCCGCACTCTCACAATGATCCAGGATGGCTGAAAACGTTCGAACAATATTTTGATGTAAAGACGAAAAACATTATCAATAACATCATACAAAAACTTCAGCAACACCCGAATATGACCTTCATATGGACAGAGATATCATTTCTAAACGCGTGGTGGGAAAGGTCGCACCCCGTTAAACAAAAGGTACATTGTTTGCTAAACTAAATCTGTCGTTTATTATTTATAATATAATAATAAGGTTGCGGGCAACCGATGGAAAAGGTCGGCTTAGGATCGAGAGTTGTGGAAATCCTTGAGGGAGGCCTATGTCCAGCAGTGGATGTCTTTTGGCTGAGATGATGATGAAAATGATGAATAATAACACTACTGGGCACGGGTCTCCTGTCCCCTATCAAGAGAGAGAGAGGGTTTAGGCCTTAATTCACACACGCTGGCCTAATGCGGGTTGGTGAATCAGACATGTCTTTAGAATTTCTTTTAAGACGTGTGGGTTTCCTCACGATGTTTTACTTTACCGTTAGTAGATGGTGAATCATTTAATTAGCACATATAAATTCCACAAAGTGAAATTCACATTGGTACTGCCCCGGATCGAACTCTCAACTTGCGTGCAAGTCGGTTACTTACCCTTTCGGCCACCACCGCATTTTATTTTTTAGCGGTCACTCAATTCTACCGTCGGAAACACGTGCATAATATTTTCCTCTCTATTTTTATCTATGTGAACATAATAAAGGCCCGACGGAATTCTTATTGCCATAGCAAACATAGCTAAAATGTGGACCACTGACTGTAAAAATTGTTCATTAGTAAAAGCATGCAGCATTTACGAGTATGCGCGAAGAATTAATAACATTTATTTTCACTTACTCTTATCATAAGTCCAACGTATTTTTACATGCAGTAATGCCAAAAACGTGCTCGCCGTTTGATAACGCTGATAAAGTACATGTCAATTATTATTTATGTTATTTGAAAAAGACAGATGTCGATAAACATATTTCTCTCCGTATTCTCATGAGTCACGTGACAGTATAGTTTACTTAATCGTATATTTAATCAGTATATTTGCCGTTAAGACTGCCTCGTTGGTCTTGTGGTCGTTGAGTACGACTGCTGACCTAAGGTCCCTGGTTTAATTCCCGGGTCGGGCCATGTATAGATATTGGGTTTTTGGTCAAGAAATTCACAATGGATGCCTAAAGCGGTGTTAACACGCCCATGCCTCAGAAAGCACGAAATGCCGTCTGTTCTGCGCCTAATCTCTCTGGGATATTGATAGGCGTTTCCATCGAAATATTTTTTAATTACTGTGGCTCGTGGGATTACTAAACATTCAATAGTTTATTCGTGAACAAAATCTCGCTGTCTATCCTGGATTTTTTAAATCTGTAAAAGCTATTTCTGGAAATTTTCAATCAACGAATTGGGCTCAATGTTTTGTTGGTAGAAGTCTCTTTTCCGTTGCGTAATTATTTGTCCGCCACATCGATATTTTTGCACCTGTGAGCACGAATACCTACTCTCGATAAAGTTGGCGCTCGACCACTCGTAGTTTATCTACAAGTAACATAACACCTTATATTTATACATTTAATTAACACAATATGTTATAATATCGTAAAATTGCACATGCTATGTGAAAAGATAAGACACAAACGTAATTTACAACTAAAGACACAATTTAATTAATAAGGATTTTTAGTACGACAAGGTAAAAATCGCTTGGCTAAAATGTTATTATAGCGTTGAAGCTCCTTTGTAGATTTTACATAAATTCCGTAGTGAAATGAAATTTCGAGGATTATTATTTAGGATAAGATCGTTTATTGTAATCTCAACTAATATTATAAAAATATATATATTTTAGTTTGTGACCGCATAGTTTTATTTCAGCTGGACGTGTTCTGAGGACACGTTAAAAGATCGCCTTTTTCTTTTATGAAAGATTTTCTTTCATTTTTATTCTGCATTATAAAATGAATATACATAATATATTGAAACGTAATAAGTATTATAGATAGATACATGTGATTGTTTAAAGAAATTAAAAGAATATATTCTTTTGTCATTTGATTTTTAGTTATCGCGTTATTGCAATTTTTCTGCAGCTTCGACATATTTTTATTAGATAATAGAAAAATATATCGAATAGATATATATTTAATGTACAATTCCAGGCATTGAAGAAGTTGGTCAAGGAAGGTCGTCTTGAGATCACTACGGGTGGCTGGGTGATGCCCGACGAAGCGTGCACTCATCTCTATTCGTTAATAGACCAGTTTATTGAAGGTAATGGACATTCCCTCGTTCTCACCCACTCATCGATTAACATCACACCGGTGAAGTATCACACCACTATGGATCAATTACGCAATACAATTTGTGCGCTTATTGTCATCGTCTACAGCAGTGGTAGTAAAGTTGATTTTGATTTTTGTGTGTAGGAGTAACAGCCTGACAGTCGCCTTGCAGAATTACGACACCTACTAATATTTGTATTGTGTAAATACGTAATTTTTCATTAGAAAACCAAATATAGTGCGTCGTGTTTTGTAAAAACTGAAATAAACTACACATCCCTACACAGTAAACGTAAGAATTTTAAGTACCTATTAAATTTGTCTTCATAATTAGAGGTGTGCGAAGAGACAATTAATATTTACTTAACATTCTTACGTTTACTGGTCTAAGTTTTTATATTAAGGGCCTCAACATAATTATAGCGATCAACTTTTGATTATAGTTTAAATTCGTACTTACCTTTCACTTTTAAAAATCAAATTAAGATCGAAATAGAATCGCTATAAGGACGTCATGGTTCGGCGGCCCAGTGTAACATATTAAAACAGTTCACGTTTTCCGCAGGCCATCATTGGGTGAAGACAAACCTTGGTATCTCTCCGAAAACGGGCTGGTCCATCGATCCCTTCGGCCATGGACCTACTGTACCACACTTGCTAGACAAAAGCGGCCTCGAAGGCACTGTTATTCAAAGGATCCATTACGCCTGGAAGCAGTGGCTGGCTCAGCGGCAGATCGAAGAATTCTATTGGACAGCTGGATGGAATACTAAGAAACCATCGCTTATCGTTCACAACCAGCCCTTTGATATCTATTCCATTAAAAGTTCGTGCGGACCTCATCCAGCCGTCTGTCTCGGTTTCGACTTCAGGAAAATTCCTGGCGAATATACCGAGTACGCTGCTAAGCACGAGGACATCAATGAACACAACTTAGCAATCAAGGCCAGGACTTTAATTGAGGAGTATCGTCGTATCGGATCTCTGACACCGCATAACGTAGTACTGGTTCCTTTGGGCGATGACTTCCGTTACGAGTACGCCGAGGAATTTGATGCCCAGTACACCAATTATATGAAGCTGTTTAACTTCATCAATAGTCACAGGGACCAGTTTAATGCTGAAGTCCAGTTCGGGACTCCTATCGACTACTTTAATGCTTTAAAGGAAAGGCACCACAATATTCCTACTCTTAAAGGTGACTTCTTTGTTTATTCGGACATATTCAGCGAGGGTAAACCAGCTTATTGGTCGGGCTATTTCACTACAAGACCTTATATTAAGATTCTAGCTCGGCAGGTAGAACATCATTTACGAGGCGCAGAGATATTGTTTACCCTCGTTGCGAATTATATCAAACAAAACAGCAATGCAAATTTATCAGCTTCAGAGAAAAAATTAGAAAAATCATATGAACAGCTTATTGACGCACGAAGAAACCTCGGTCTATTCCAACATCACGATGCTATAACTGGCACGTCCAAAGCGGCCGTCGTCTATGATTACGGCACCAAGCTGTTTACTAGCATGTACTACTGCATGCGCTTGCAAGAAGCTGCTTTAACCTCTGTAATGATCCCTGATACCTCACTACACACACAAAATATACTGCAAAGCGAAACTGAATGGGAAACATATGGCCAGCCCGGCAAGAAGCTCCAGGTGTCTGTTGTCGATAAGAAGAAAGTTATCGTTTTCAATCCCTTGGCTGAGAGTCGTACTGAAGCTATAAATGTCCGTTCAAACATCTCCAATGTTCGAGTGTACGACACCCGTATAAAGAAACACGTAATGTACCAGATCACGCCAAATATCGAAGTGCACGATAATGGGAAACGCAGTATCAGCGACTCGTCCTTCGACGTCCTATTCCTGGCCACGATTCCGGCCCTGACAGCTGTCACGTTCAATA
The DNA here is from genome assembly GCA_947095525.1 of Trisateles emortualis. Classification (NCBI taxonomy): domain Eukaryota; kingdom Metazoa; phylum Arthropoda; class Insecta; order Lepidoptera; family Erebidae; genus Trisateles; species Trisateles emortualis. The sequence continues at coordinate 31,874,536 of OX352729.1, forward strand.
TAGAGGAACATACTAACGTTTCACACCATTGCACCGTTTTTTGCAACAGCTGCAATGAAGATAAACTTCCATTCCAAACTAAGAAAATGTTACCCGGTGATATACAATTAGAGAACAGTGTGCTTAAACTGCTTATTAATAGGAACACTGGATTGTTACGCCAAATTTTTAGGAAAGATATAAAGAGGAGGAACATAATAGAACTGCAGTTCGGTGCATACCAGAGCGCTCAGAGACACTCGGGAGCCTACCTGTTTATGCCGGAATACGACGCCCCGGAGAAAAACGTGTTGCATCCTTATTCTAACTGGAACCCTCTAGAAGACGATAACATTATAATAGTCTCCGGTCCGATTACTACGGAAATTACTACAATGTATTTGCCATTTTTAGTGCACACTGTTAGGATTTATAACACGGATGATCCAGCTTTGTCGCGTGCTATTTTTATCGAAAACATTGTAGACTTCGAATACCCACCGAAGAACAGGGAAACTGAATTGTTCATGAGACTACAGACTGATATACAAAACGGTGACATCCCTGAATTTTACACCGATCAAAATGGGTTCCAGTACCAGAAAAGAGTGAAAGTTGGCAAATTAGGTATTGAGGCGAATTATTATCCAATCACAACAATGGCGTGGCTGCAGGATGAACAAGCCAGGCTGACTCTTATTACTAACCATGCTCAAGGCGCATCTGCCTACGAACCAGGCCGTTTGGAGGTAATGCTCGATCGTCGGACTTTGTACGATGACTACAGAGGTGTCGGCGAAGGGGTCATCGATAATAAACCAACAACATTCCAGAACTGGCTCTTACTGGAAGCGATGCCCGACGCTATTCGGAATAAGAGAGAAACTACCGAGAAAGGTTACAAGTTTGTGAACCAACGCCACTTTGATCCATCAGAAAGCAAGAAGTATGAATTGCCATCCGAGACTGCCGATTATCTGAGTAGGACGCTCAATTATCCTGTAAATGTCTATTTTCTAGACACGAGCGAAGTGGGCGATATCGAGGTGAAGTCGTCTCATTCCTTCTTATCGGACTTTCCGAACGGTGTACATTTGGTTACCCTACGCACGATTACTGACGATGCACTGGAACTATTCCCGAGTACGGAGTGCTACATGGTGTTGCACAGACCTGGCATCGGCTGCAAAGTGGGCGAGAAAACGAAGGCGTTCTCTACCAAATTCACCGACAAGACAAAGTTTACCGACGTGCACATCAACAACATAACTGCGGTCAGTCTGACGGGCTTGAAGACGTTCAACTCTCTGAAGAACCTGAGCGACATCCACCTGGATCCGATGGAGGTGAAAACGTATAAGATCCGGTTTTAAAGACTGTTAGTAATAAATAGATTTTAATCTTGTAATTTTATAATAACTTACAAACTTTTCTTACTTGCCAGAACACGCTTCGGCAAAGCTTACCGTATTTTGTATGGTACTTTAAGGTATTAAGGCCTCTAATATTGACACTGCATTTAGTGAACTTGGTTTTATTCACGCGCTCATCGTTAGTTATTGTTTTTGTTAAACCTATTCCTTAATCAATATATATCATAATCCCAATGATTTAGTTCAGTGGAAATCTAGAACTACTAGATAAACTACCTCAGGACCAAATGTTATACCTGTTCGTCTATTGATTCTGTAACAATAATAATTATACTAGTTCAATTAATAATACTATATTTAAATGTGTACTATTTAACATGAACATTTGACACTAATAATTATTAAAAATATACGTCAGTTGGTGTCTAGCATGTAGTCATGATAATTCCTCTACTTTATTGTTAAGTTGCTGTGATACCGTTCATGACATAATTCAATATTTAAATAATATAATAATAATTTTAATAGTTACCGAACTTGTCACCTGAAGACAATCTTCCTATATTTGGGCATGCGTCACTAAATATAACTAAAGATTTAATTACAGTATATTGCAGTTTACACCAATTTGTGTATTTGTTTAGGTTGTGCTTTATTTGGATTTATTTATTATTAAGTTTAAAAGTGATATTTGAGTTACATGTAATTAAGTAAGTTATTTAATTTCTATACTACTTAGACTTGAATTTAAATAATAGGCGAGTGTAAGAATGTGTGTGAGTCATCACGCGTCACGCGCATGATCACCCTCGCCGTAGCTCCTATGCCTTATTAATAAAGAATACCTACTACCTATACCTACGCAGTTCTAAAAGAACAACTAAGTAATATAATGTATAAAACAACAGAAGTACGAGGTCTGTATAAGATTTGTTCTTAAGGCTTTTATCATGTTTATGCATTTACTTTTGGACCAAAACTTTACTATTTTTTTAAGTCGTAACAAAATAATAAATCATGTCTTGATCTCGTTCTCGTACACGAGCTTTTAGTTTAATGAATATATTTAATTTTAACGTTAGTTAATTTTCTTTGGTATATGATTGATGATTGATGCGATTTTTATTATATTTTTATTTATTTCTCTTTTTAATTTAGATTAACGTATTTTTCATATAACTCTTTTAAAGCTTGTTAATGTCGGTAGAAATATTTACAGTAAAAATATCTCGATGTTTTATGATAACTTACATAGTATACCTACCTGTAAAGGATACATAGCTAACCTATATTTAGATATCCTAATGTGATAATGTTTATAAATCATTACCATCGTATCGTACATGGTTTAGTCAATGATATTTAGCTTTATATTTATTAGACAACATTGAATATTAACCAAATTAGTAACATTACTGTTTGTCTAGTTATTGTGTTTATAACAACTTGTTGTATTACTGGTTACATTTGTCGTAATTTAATCATAATAAATAAATGGTATGTACAATTTTGGTTTAATAAATTGTAGTTGAAATAAAATAAATAATATATAAAAGAATGTGTTTATTAATATCCCATTCATGCAAAAACAACGGACATAAATCCTAAAAGGTCTTTTTTTTAGAATATAGTAAAATGTATGGCTAATATTAATGGATAGTAGGAAGTATATTGCTTTTTTAATATAACGTTAACTATGTTATGTACCTATGATTACTCGTCTACACTGGCACTGTTCTGTCATTTCTTCTTTATTCTACTCGCGATCCATTCCAGTCCTAAATGTAGCCTGTGAACAATAAATAACAATTATTACTGCATACTTAATAGTACTTAAAGATGGTATACTAACGTACGATCCACTTATGGAATGTTTATTTATTTATTTTACACAATATACTTCTTTAGACAAATAGAAATATATATCGTAAACTTATGTCAAATCTTATTTGCTTTCTATTCTATTCGTTTCGACTACCACTTGTCTAGAGGCTAGACCTAGGCAATATGGTCTATAACAGAAAAACCATGAAACATATTAGTAGGCATATTAGATCGTCAAAATCGCTAGATTACAATATTAAAGTCGTTCCCAGATAGTACAACCTATGTAGTTACCTAAACATCATAGAAATAAAGTTCTGAACTACAGTAAACTGTGAAATCATATCACTAATAAGTATCAATCAAACAAAAACATTTGTTAAATACTATTCTTTATAATACCTTATTAACATGTAATATTATCTCTAATTTCTCAACGAGATGTATAAGAATCACGAAAATCGTCTTTCAATACTTATTCAGAATTGTATAAAGCGCCAAACACTTATTGATGCCATAAAAATAACTTGTGTCATATAAATGACACTTTTAAAACTTTTAAAATTTCGCGCGGCAAATCACAGAAGTTATAAATCATCGTTGAACGGTACCCCACCTGCCATCTATTGACAACAGACAACATAAATTAGTCTCTAGGTTTATTGCCCCGTTTCCAGTTTACCTAGTACATGCAGTTGCATTGTAGTCTGGGTATTATAACACAGATGGCGCTACTGTTGGAAAGTGAAATTGTGATCCATTCACTTCTATAATAATAATTGTATGATAAATTTGAAAATAGATGCTACAATAATTCGGCTGGTATTTACTTTTATTCAAACATATTAACTCATTTGAGTTAATATGTTTTTTAGAATAAGTTTTAGACCGTTCCACTGATTACACCAGACAAGCTTCAAGGATGTCCTCCTTAAGAGTTTTTGGAGTATCCAACATACCTAGATAATATCTAAAGGCAAACAAATATAATAAACACAATTTTATAGGACAATTTACTTTTACACCAAGTATAGCGATATGCAAAAATATTTGGATGGCATTTTAAATTTTATGTGATTCAAATTTGGCGGCCATTTAAATTTTTTCTGTAATAATTTCACATACACACTAAAAAGTGTTTTTCTTGCATTATATTTGACTATATCTGGTGATCCGTAAAACGTTAGTTATGTCTAAAGGTTAAAACAGAGTAATTACAATAAATTATAGAAATATTATAAGTTTCAAGTGACAGTCTCTTTCTAACTGCCACAATTGCATTCTAAATGTTACATTAATTAATTATATAGGTACATAAGTATGGGTTTGTTGTATCATTAATAACGACTTTCGTGATTCGATATTTAAATATAGAAAACCTGCATCACGTACATAATTATAATTTACTAGGGGTCGCCCGCGTGGTTATTTGGAATATTTTCCCCGATTTTGCAACATATCTCACTACTGCTCCTCATCTATTGATCATAGCGTGATGTTATATAGCCTTCCTAGATAAATGCACTATTCAACAAAAAAAGATTTTTTTCTAATCGAACCAGTACTTTGAGATTAGCGCGTTGAACCAAACAAACAAACTCTTCAGCTTTATAATATTAGTATATATATACATATATATATACTAGCTGACCCAGCAAACGTTGTTTTGCTACTAAAATATAGAGGTTGATCATAGAGGGGTGAATATTAAGGGTTGTATGTGTTTTTTAATGTTGAATCAAAAAAAATAAAAACAAAAAAAAATGACAAAAAAATAAAATAATTAGGGGTAACCCTTAACATTTAGGTGGATGAAAAATAGATATTGTCCGATTCTCAGACCTACCCAATATGCACACAAAAGTCGAAACGAAAATCGGTCGAGCCGTTTCAGAGGAGTTCAAAGTTGAACACTATGACACGAGAATTTTATATATTAGAAGATATATATATATATACATATATATATATATATATATAAATTGTGACTGTGACTTGAAACAAAAACTTACGGAAGTTTTTCCGTTGTATGAATCGAAATCGGGTCACTACACCACACCTGCAGTTTGACCGGGCACGGAACTGAGTTGCAATTAACCAATTGTGCATCTTCAGAGCAATTATGGTACTAATTAACGGTCTTGATTAAAGTAGAGTAGATATATTTTGTGAAACGGATATGAGCGAAGCGGCGTAGTATTTGCAAAAGAAACGTGACGTCACTCGGAGCGTGGGCGGAGTGGACCAAGGCAACATTATTCGACTGCATAGTGCGTAGCAACCATATGATAATGTCAATACATACTAATATTATAATTGCGATAGAAACTCTGCTTGTTATATTTTTTTTATACTACTTGGGTGGCAAAGAAGCTTAAGGCCCTGATGTTAAGCAGTAACTTTTTAACTACTAAATGGATCGCGATAAAATTTGGCAAGGAAATAAATAAATAAATATAAAGACATAGGATACTTATAGCGATAATCGATATCCACGCGGGTAGAGCTGCGGGCACTAGCTAGTATTACAACAAAGTATTATTAATTAATTAATAGGATAATCAACGAGGTATCTGGTGACTACGTTCAGAAAACTGAGACATACAATAGCCTGATACATAGTCAGAGCTGCTGAGGCGTCAGCTAATTTGACTACTGCCGGGTTCGCTGACTGAATAGACAGGGGTAGGGCTAAGGAAAGAACCGGCCACTGTTTTTAATCGCCAGATATGTACTTACAATTTGAAAACACTTGATAAAATAAGAATTATATAGTGTTACAAATACATTCATCTCAAGGACGTATACCGGGCGACCTCTAGTTATACTATATAGTATGATGCCTGCGGCTCCACCCGCGTGAATGTCCCATGACAAAAAGTACCCTTCCTTACCCAAGATACCATCTATCTGCTTGCCAAAATTCATTAAGATCCGCATAGCCGTATAGTCGTGAAAAGCTAACAAACAATAGAGACAGAGATACTTTTTCATTTATAATATTACATAGTATAGATAAACATATTAAATGAGCCTTACGTTACTAAAAAAAAACATCCTGGAGAGCCTTTGGGTACTGCTGATAAAAGTGAAGACTAAGTAACTAGTGAATTGTATCGTCGAGCTATTAGATTATTATTTTTGTTCACCCGAAAAGTTTGAATGTGGAAAGCGTTCTGGAATGATGACGCGAGTTCCACGATTTTTGTTCACCCAAAAAGGGCCACGCCCAAAGAAGTTGTCACTTCAATTATATGTAATACACTGATCAAGTAGGTATATAACGGTGTTTGTACATAACTATTATTGTGACGTTGCGCTATCGCGTGCTGTTATGTAAATGTTTCTTCAGTAAAAATGCATAGCAAGATAAGTTCGGATTTTTAACGAGCGGCCAGCTGATTGTAAGTAGCTACTATAGCATATGGGCTATTTAACACAGAGTGTATAATTTTGCTTTTATAATAATAATAACCCATAAATACACATCAGCACGCCCGTTTATTGGGGTAGGCAGAGACTAAGGTAAGTACACACGGCAACGGAGATATGTATAGCTGCTATATAAAGATTTGTTTTTTGGTAAAACCAATGTATGAATTTGTGTGAAATATATTTTTATCTGGCCAGCGTGGTATAGTAGGCTAATATCCCTCCAATTGTATGGAGGAGACTCGTGCCCAGCAGTGGGACGTATATTTTTGTGATGATGATATTTTTATCTGTAGATTTAGTCTAATTGTACAGTGTTACCAAATTCTAAATAAATATATACTAAGGATTTTTTTTTTAAACTAATCCTTAATGTAGCGACCCTGTACAGCCATAGGCAGCTATTAAATTGCCATATTTATTGTAATTGTCATTTATTTTGTAATAAGAACGTCGCGAAGCAGACAAACCCTAATAGCTCTCTTGATAGAAAAGAGAAGATCCGTGCCCAGCAGTGGGACATATATGGGCTGCAATTATAAGAGCAGGTACCGTACATTGTCATAGAGACCTAAAAAACGCTTTTCGCGCAGCAGTAATTAGTCAATATGTTTCCCAAGTATTATACTGTCGATCGGAATACAACATTACATCTCATCATCATCATAATCTAGCCGAAAGACGTCCAATGCTGGACATAGGCCTTCCCCAAGGATTTCCACAACTCTCGATCCTGAGCAGACCTTGTCCATCGGTTGTCCCGCAACCTTTACCAGGTCGTCGGTCCACCTTGTTGGAGGCCTGCTTACGCTTCGTCTTCCAGTACATTACATCTAATTTATACAATTTTTTTTTTTCCATTTTTTTAAAGACAATTCCCGCTCTAGGTAACAAGTGCTGTGTCGTGGGGGACTTTACGAACATACAAATAAATTCACGGATACAAATTACACTCAGATTCGGCACAAATATTTACGGATCACACAAAGTTTTGTCCCGTGCGGGAATTGAACCCACGACCGCCGGCTCAGTGAGGGTCACTAGCCACTAGACCAACAAGCCAGTCAAATTCCTCAATCAGTTATCACTACGCCCATCATTAGCCCCTGAAAACAGGAAGACATAATATTTAATATAATATTTTTCGGGACACAACGCCGTATGATCCCAAACCAGGCAAAGCCTGTACTATGGCAATCAGACAACTGATAAACATACTTATATATTTCTAAATACATACATATTATAGACTAGGGGTCGCCCGCGACTTCGTCCGCGTGGTAATTTGAAATATTTTGCCCCGATTTTGCAACATATCTCACTACTGCTCCGCTCTTATTGATCATAGCGTGATATTATATAGCCTATAGCCTTCCTGGATAAATGCACTATTCAACAAAAAAAAGTTTTTTTCTAATCGAACCAGTACTTTCTGAGATTAGCGCGTTCAAACAAACAAACTCTTCAGCTCAATAATAGATAAGTAACACCCAGACAAAAGTGCTCATCACACAAGTATTTGTTCTGCGTGGGAATCGAACCCACGACCTGCAGCTTAGCAGTCAGAGTCAGTAACCACTAGACCAACAGGCCAGTCGATGGTCTATAACAACTTGTGACAGAAAGTCTACGTGTCTAAGCATATAGCTGCAAATGCAGTGCATTCACAAAGAAACCCAACTCAACAGCACAAATACCACACAGGGTCTTGTTATCGTTTGGTTAGTCCTCAACGTGGTAACAGAGTTATTTAGATTAGTTATTTAGATCAAAGAAATTTAGAGGCCTCAATTATAATACATTTCGTATGAAATATATTTCATACGTAATAGTGGGATTTTTCTCCCAAATGAAACAATCAGATTTTAGAAGAACTTTCTACTTTATTAATTATCGTAGCTACAATAAAATCAATTCATATATGTCCCACTGTTGGGCACATGTCCTCTCTATATCGTATCAATAGAGATGAAAGACTTGGGTTACACTACCTAACTGTTAAGTTTGTCGGTGGGTTAAGCTTCCAAGGGCGCGGGTATACCTATAGATGTGCTTGTAATTGGCTCACTGTTTCTATTCTATCACTATTGTATATTGTTGTAGCTGTTAGTTTTGCATATCTTTAATAAATAAATAATCTTTCATACATTTGTTCCCCCGACCTCCACGACAATGGAGGTTGTGGCAACTAATGTATGAAAGTAGATTTTTCGAAAACAATGGCTATATAATATCGGTAGCGACTATTAACAATCAATAGACCTCTTTTTACGTGCCCTCCGAAACACGGAGACGCTCAGATGTAGTAACACTATGTAGTCACCCATCTATAGGTATACCGCGCCCTTGGAAGCTTAACCCACCGGTAAAATTAACAGTTAGGTAGTGTAACCCAAGTCTTTTAGCTCTATTGATACGATATAGAGAGGACATTGCCCAACAGTGGGACATTAAATGAATTGATTTTATTGTAGCTACGATATTTAATAAGGTAGAAAGTTCTTCTACGATCTTGTTGTTCCATTTGGGAGAAAAATCCAAATATTACGTATAAAATATATTTCATACGAAACGTATTCCTATACCAGGGATACTCCATCTTAAAGCCCCGGTGTGTTGGTGATGGAGGGCAACACACAAGTGATACCTCTGGTATTGCAAGCGTCATAGGCTACGGTAACTGCTTAACATCAGGCGGGCCGAATGCTTGTTTGCCACCTAAGTAGCAAAAAAAAAATGTTTATTAAAGATTTATATGATATACTAGGGGTCGCCCGCAACTTCATTCCACAACCTGATCGTACGTGAGAGTAAATTCCTCTGAAACCGTACAGCTCCTCTAGACAAGTGGCATAAACGGTAGTCAAATGGAATAGAATTGAAAGGAAATATATGGAATTTTACGTAGGTATATATTATGACATTATCTATACTAATATCATAAAGCTAAAGAGTTAGTTTGTGTGTTTGGTTGAACGCGCTAATCTCAGAAAGTACTGGTTCGATTAGAAAAAATCTTTTTTTGTTGAATAGTGCACTTATCCAGGAAGGCTATAGGCTATATAACATCACGCTATGATCAATAGAAGCGGAGCAGTAGTGAGATATGTTGCAAAATCGGGGTAAATATTCCAAATTACCACGCGGACGAAGTCGCGGGCGACCCCTAGCGTTATTATATATATATTATACATTATGTTGTGAACTTATATCTGTTTATGTTGTTATGCTTTCTATTCTATTCTATTCGACTATGGTTTATACCACTTGTCAAAAGGGGCAGTACAGTATTATTGACGAGCAAATATTCGTACCCTTCGCCGGTGAGGGCACAGCATGCTTGTATATGCCACGGATGCTGCTTTATCGACGTCAAGTCCAACTGTTCAGATATCTCTGCCGCAGTCATCGAGCCTTTCACGTCCTGAAACCAACAGAAAAAAACATACATTAGAAAGAAAGAAATGCATTTATTTGAATACACAGGATAACAGATGGTAAATAAAAAATAGACACATTGTGATTTTCTGATCAGAGCCTCTAGACAAGTGGCATAAACGGTAGTCGAATCGAAAAGTCAAAAAATTAAATGTATGGGATTTGACTTAAGACTACGATATAATGTCATAAACTTTCGTCAAATCCCATACATTGGCTTTTTTGACTTTTCGATTCGACTATCGCTTATGCCACTTGTCTAGAGGGTCAGAGCCCCTAGACAAGTGGCATAAGCGATAGTCGAATCGAAAAGTCAAAAAATATAATGTATGGAATTTGACGTGAGTCTACGATTTAATGTCATTTATACATTTTCTTTTTTGACTCTTCGATTCGACTATCGCTTATGCCACTTGTCTAGAGGCTCTGGTCTTAGTGAAGTCATGGTCAGTTATATAAAATAAATATAAATAAGTAATAATAATAAATAAGTGTAAATATGTATATATTAGGTAGATGGTATCTATACTACTATTAATATTATAAAGAGAAAAGATTTGTATTTTTGTATATTTGTTTGTAATGGATAAACTCAAAGACGACTGGACCGATTTTAAAAATTCCTTCACCATTAGAAGCTACATTATCTATCATATTTTAACAAATCCATTAAAATTGGACGTTTGGTTTGAAAGTTATGGCGAAATCAATATAATACTATTTCTGCGCTCCGCGGCCCGTGGCGACAGGCGAAGTAGGCCTCAGCCTACCCCAGTGGAAGATGGGCGTGATGATACGTACGTATGTAACTGCTTACTGTCTAGATAGATTGTATCTAAACATGTTTACAACATACAATAAATGTTAAAGTAGGTGAGGATACGTGCCAGTGTTTGCTGTTCAATCAAGCAACAAGTACGGAACGGATTTAAATGAATGTCGAGGGGTTACAGCTAAGTCGTGGGCGCAAGATAGATAATAAAAATGACCTTCTCAACGATCTAGGTTACAGTAGGAAACTAGACAGCTGTACGGCAGTTATTAAAGTGCACAAGTATGTGCTCAGGTAAGTACATGCACCTCATTCCCGCTATAACTGTCTGTTTTTTTCTTTCTTTAATTCTTTATTGCACACAAATTATAGTAACAAAACAAAATACTTAACAAAAGACTTGTACAAAGGCGAGCTTAACTCAATATTGCGTTTTCTAATAGCAAACCAATAGTGATAGAGGAAATATTGTATAAGAGCATTATGAAGTGTACAACAGAAGGAGAAAATAGAAGAAAAAAGTTTTTCTTCTTCTTTTTAAAAGACAACTCCCGCACTAGCGTTTAAATTAACAATTGACAAGAATTACACCTAGATACGGAATATTTACGAATTACACAAAGTTTTAACTCACGATCAGAAACCACTAGACCAACAGGACAGTCAACAAACACAAACTCTCTATCAAAACCCGATGGGATGGTAAGACGAAGTTTCATACACGCCCGGGGAAATTAGGCCCTGAGCAGACATGTTTACATGTTATACGATGCACTATGTGAAGTCACGCCCTATGTGTAGATATGACAAACGGTTACTCATACAAGAACTGTCTGCTGTTCAGTTAACTATGACAGCGAACGGTTAAGATAATCGACCATTTGGTTCGTGACGAATACTTGCAATTGACAAAATTTTATTTTTAATATGCATTTGAAACTAAGAGCGGTGGTAAAGCAACCAATTTGCACGCAAGAGAAAAATCATAATCCTACTAATATTACAAATGTGAGGATATATGGATGAATGTATGGATCTTTGTTACTCTTCCACGTAATAACTACTGAGCATTAAGACAAGTGGCATAAACGATAGTCGAATCGAAAAGTCAAAAAAACAAATGTATGGTATTTGACGTAAGTTTACGACATTATATCGTAGACTTACGTCAAATACCATACATATGTTTTTTCGACTTTTCGATTCGACTACCGTTTATGCCATTTGTCTAGAGGCTCTGAACGGATATGAAATTTGGCATATAGATAGATTATAGTCTGGAATAACTAATAGGCTAGTTGTCTATGCTTTTTATCGCCACTTTTATATCCACGCGGGCGGAGCCGCAGGCAACATCTAGTAAATAAATAAAAAAAGTAATGGTTGCAAGACCCAGGAAATATATTTTATACTCGTACATATACAAACGGGCCAGGGGAGGGAGGCTACGATGCTATATTGCTTTCTCTTTAAAACAAACGAACGGATCTCACACAAAAGACAAATTTATACTATATGAATAAAATTATAATGATGAAATTTATACTATATGAAGATGACGATGAAAGGCTACTGTGCTTTTAACTTCCTCATAATTGTACTCGTATAAAAATACGAAGACAGGTAGGGCACCATACTAGCGAGCAAGCCCGACTGGGAAAGGACCTCCACTTTACGGAAGACCACAGCCAAAAAAATACACACAGTGGTCTAGTTGTGTTCCTGGTCTCCAGCGCTCATTTAGGGATGCGTTTTAAAAGAAATGTATCCCAGGGTTACTTCCATCTTAAAGTGATACCTCTGGTAATGCAAGCGTCCATAGGCTACGGTTACTGCTTAACATCAGGCGGGCCGTATGCTTGTTTGCCACCCAAGAAGTATAAAAAAAAGAGAAGCGGGCGGAATTCTTATAATAATTTGAATTCGATCATTCCAACCTAACGATTTAATGGCAATGGGCAGGGCACATAGGTCGCAGAACCGATGGCCGTTGAGGCAGAAACGAACTGGAAAACGCAGCGTGGGCAGGCCTTCAACAAGGTGGTCCGACGATCTGGTAAAGGTTGCGGGTAACCGATGGACAAGGTCAGATCAGGACCGAATGATGTGGAAGACCTTGGGGGAGGCCTATGTCCAGTAGTGGACGTCTTGTGGCTGAGATGGATGGAACCTAACGATTGTGACAACTCCAACTGCACAGTTAGAAAAATTAACGGGCACAAATTACACCCAGACTCAGAACAATTCTTTGTGGGTCACATAAAGTTTTGTCCTGTGTGGGAATCGAATCCTCGTGCACAGCAGGCGCATACTGCGGCCACTGGACCGCCAAGGCAGTCAATTATTAATTTTATTTAGATCGACGACAAATCTAGGTGTTAGCAACTATACACGTGACACTAACAGTAAACAAGGTTGGATCCCCAATGACCTTATCTCTTTAACAATTTACTACCGGCCTCGCTCCCCTGGTTCGCACAATAATAAAATATAAATCACAAGCATACCTACTCACTGACGCATCAAATTGATTGTAAGTATACCTACATCGGTTTAACTTCAGTTATCTTTTGTATAATAACAACTTATTTACGTCCCACTACTGGGTACGGGTCTTCTCTGTCTCCTCTATCAAGGCCAGGAACAGGCCAAGTCGCGGGGGAATTTACAAACATACAATTCACGTTCACAAATTACACCGAGAATCGGACCAAACATTTATTAATCACACAAAGATTTGTCCTATGTGAGAATCGAACCCACGTCCCCCGGCATAGCAGTCAGCGTCACTATCCACTAGACAAACAGTAAATCTTGATTTGATTGATAAATAAATATAATATATTATTTTCGGGACAACTCACACAACGCTATCTGATCCCAAACTAGGCAGAGCCTGTACTATGGTAACCAGACAACTGATAAACATACTTATATATTTCTAAATACATACATATTATAGACAAATTACACCCAGACACAGAACAAGCATTCATGCTCATCACACAAAGATTTGTCCTGGGTGGGAATCGAACCCACGTCCTCCGGCATAGCAGTCAGGGTCACTATCCACTAGACCAACAGGACAGTAAATTTTGATTTGATTGATAAATAAATGTAAGAATTCACTAAAGAGTTTCGTTAACTTGGTTTACGTCATATAATCACGTGTTTAAATATAACGGTGACGACATAAGATTGACACAGGTGGATGTTTAAGTACACACAGATAACGCGTTGCACAAAATTGTAATATGTTGACTACTTTTTTATGTTAAACTAGCTGACCCGGCGAACTTCGTACCGCCATATTTTTTTCTTCTATACAAATCTTGTCCTGCCGGAGGTCGTGGGTTCGATTCCCACCCGGGACAAATCTTTGTGTGATGAGCACGAATGTTTGTTCTGTGTCTGGGTGTAATTTATCTATAATATGTATGTATTTAGAAATATATATGTATGTTTATCATTTGTCTGGTTACCATAGTACAGGCTCTGCCTAGTTTGGGATCAGATAGCGATGTGTGAGTTGTCCCAAAAATATTATATTATATATTAGGCTCGTTTCGCTCGTTCTTGACACAATCCATCAACAAATTTGAACGTTTTCAATTGTCCCACAAGCCTGCAGCTTTTCCTGCGTGATATTCTCACGTTACTTCGAGCCGCACTCAAAACAACCACCAATGACAATCGGATGACTACTTTAGGCACGTATATAAATATGTAGACATTAAATAAATGGAAGATTAGTAAAGTACGAAGTTATTAATGCCAACAAAATATTCTCGGAAAACTTGAATTGCCGGTCAAAGTCAAAGTCAAACTCAAACATTCATTTAGATCTACTTACATGATACTTATGAACATCATAAAAAACAAATACTAGCATACTTTTTTTCTACGGCCAATTCGCTGACTACGGTAGGGCCTCGAGAAGAATTGGCAAGAAACTCGGGCCACTCTTTTTAATCGCCAGAGACATTTACAATTTGGTATTTAAAGTTACAATATTAGTGGTAACAAAAAGGCACGGCAACCAATATACCATACAGAATGAATGAATGGTCACCGTCGCCGATATACCTAAGTACTTCACCGAGCGGTATTTTACGTGATACTGGTTGATAACATTGATAAGTAGATCCTTTTTATTACGTATGCCTTACGTATTTAAGTTACAGTATGTATCAATCTACTCTCGATCCTTGGGGAGGCCTATGTCCAGCAGATGGCGACTTTTGGCTGAGGTGATAATGATGATATATCTGTTTATCTATCTTTATATCCTACTAATATTATAAATGTGAAAGTTTGTAAGTATGGATGGATGGATGTTTTTTACTCTTTCACGCAATAACTACTGAACGGAATTGGATGAAATTGCATACAGATAGATTATAGTTTGGAATAGCACATAGGCTACTTTTTATCGCGATAACCGACATCCACGCAGGCGGAGCCACGGGCAACAGCTAGTATAAATATTTAATCGTTTGTCCTGAAAACTTACTGAGTCTAGAAAGATGAAATTTGGACAAAAGATTTATATTACAACAGAAGCATTCGCTAAGAAACGATCTTGAAAATTCAATTCCTAAACGGGTAAAAAAGTTAATCTAAACTAATATTATAAATAGAGAATATGTATTTGATTTTTTGTTTGCTTGCTACGATTTAACTCAAACTTTACTGGACCGACCGATTTTAAAAATTATTTCGTCATTATAAAGCTACATTATCAACGGGTAACATAGGCTATATTTTACTAAAAAAAAACTTACGGGACCTCTACGAAATGTATGTTAATTATAGTATAACCATTAACCAAAAAATATTAGAGAGCTTCCAATAGCAAAATTCAAAAATAATTATTTAATTTGCTTATAAATAAAAAATACTACACTGAAGATATGTGCTTAAAATTATATAACTTAAAACATATAAATTAATATTTATACTGTTATTCATATTATCTATCCTAGACTAAGTTTAACCAAATTTGCACGCCCTAAGGGGCAGGATATGCCCTAATCCTTACTAATATTATAAATGTGAAAGTTTGTGAGAATGGATGGATGGATGGATGTTTGTTACTCTTTCACGTAAAAACTACTGAACGGATGTGGATGAAATTTGGCACAGAGATAGATTATGGTCTGGAATAACACATAGGCTACTTATTTCAGCGATAACCGTCATCCACGCGTGCGGAGCCGCGGGCAACAGCTAGTAATATAATATTGTAACACCTGTACCAATACCACATTCTAGCAAATAAATAATTTGATTTGATTTGAAAACTAATTAAATATCCACCCGTGCGAAGCCGGGACAGTGCCGCACAGTAATGCAACAGTAGCGTAGTCGTATTTCTGAAGACTGACAAACTTGCCTCTTGGTCTAGTGGTGAGTGACCCTGACTGCTAAGCTGGAGGTCATGGACTCGATTCCCACACGACACAAAACTTTGTGTGATCATAAATGGTTGTCTCGAGTGTGGGTGTAAATTGTGTCCGTGAATTGTTTATGTTGTCTTTTAAAAATAATGTTCAGAATCGACAATGCGGGAGTGATGCCCTTGATATCTTAAGCGTCTATAAGTAACTGTACAACTGCTTACTACCAGATGGGCCGCGTATACTTGTTGGTCACTTTAGTCGTATAAAAAAAACTGCTAGATTATATTTCATGTACCTCCACGTATGCATCGTACTCATATTTTTTATTATTATACGTATATAGACGAGCTGTTGCCCGCGGCTCCGCCCGCGTGGATGTTGGTTATCACGATAAAAAGTAGCCTATGTGCTATTTAATCTCTGTGCCAAATTTCATCCAGATCCGTTCTGTAGTTTTTACTTGAAAGAGTAACAAACATCCATACGTCCATACTCACAAACTTTCACATCTATACTGATATTATAAAACTGAAGAGTTTGTTTGTTTGGTTGAACGCGCTAATCTCAGAAAGTACTGGATCGATTCGAATTTTTTTTTTTTGTTGAATAGTGCATTTATCCAGGAAGGCTATATAATATCACGCTATGATCAATAGGAGAGGAGCAGTAGTAAGATATGTTGCAAAATCAGAAAAAAAAAGAATTGATAACCTCCTCGTTTTTGAAGTCGGTTAAAAATAGCTTAAAATCATTTGCAATTTTTTTTAAATGCTTGTTGCTAATCCACTCTAAAAGTAAGGAAACTACTAATCATCAGTTGGCCCGTATGCTTGTGCACTTTAATTGTATTTAGATCTTATACTGTTTATTTAGCGGTAATTTTGCAGCAATTCAACTAATAATTTAGTTTCAAAGTCAGAGCATTGAAATCGATTGGCACTTGATTAAACTTTCACATTCCACAGGTTGTTTGAAGGTTTTATAATATGACTAGCTGACCCAGCAAACGTTGTTTTGCTACTAAAATAGTATAGGGGTTGATCGTAGAGGGGTGAAAATTAAGGGTTGTATGTATTTTTTTTATGCTGAATCACAAAAAATAAAACAAAAACATGTTGTCTAAAAAATTAAAGAAAAATGTTAAGGGTGGACAACCCTTATCACTAAGGAGTATGAAAAAATAGATGTTGTCCGATTCTCAGACCTACTCAATATGCTCACAAAATTTCACGAAAATCGGTCAAGCCGTTTCGGAGGAGTACGGGAACAAACATTGTGTCACGAGAATTTTATATATTAAGATGATAATACAGACCTGTTTATTGGCGTACACGAGGAGGCAGGCTCGGGTTAGCTCCTCGTGCTTCAGCATTTGGTGCAGCTCGTCGCGACTTATCCCCAGCCGCTGGCGGTCCGTCGAATCTATCACCATTATCACGAACTGTATGAAAATAGAAACACACAATCAAATCACCACGATACCAATAATTATACATCAACAATATGTATCTGTTAAAAATAAAGTAATCGCTCAGCTCGCTAGTGAAGAAAATATCCTTACTAATATTGTAAATGTGAAAGTTTGTGAGAATGAATGGATGGATGGATAGATAGATGGATGGATGGATGGATGGATAGATGGATGGATGGATGGATGGATGGATGAATGGATGGATGTTTGTTACTCTTTCACGTAAAAATTACAGAACGGATCTGGATGAAATTTGGCACAGAGATAGATTATGGTCTGGAATAACACAGAGTACTTTTTACAGCGATAACCGACATCCACGCGGGCGGAGCCGCGGGCAACAGCTAGTTGTATATAATATAATTAGTATGCGAAAGTATTTATTATATAGTACGTACAAACAATCGCGAAGGACAGCAATCTTTATGTCGCATAATATTGTTGGCAGACCGGTCCGCGAACCAGTTCACTCAACTACAACTCTCAACAGGACAACGCCTTAATTCGCATGATTACATACATTGAGAAATTACATTTAGCAGCAACAAGTACGGTAAATCACCATTAAGCACTAATCACATACATACGCCCCAAGTATGCAACGCACACATAAGCGATGTTGGCCTTATGATGGCCGATAGTAATACGTACACAGGACTAAGACAAATAAATACAGAATATTTATTGACGCACAGATAATGTTCATGACATCATAACTATTTTTGTTGTTATATTAAGTTACTTAATAACAAGTATAAAAATGTTATCACAGACTATTCAAGCTTATTCCTTATTTAGAATTTTGCTCATTTAATCGCAAGCGGAAAATTTTAATAAAATACACTGCACTTTTTTCGCTAAAGCCATGAAAACATAAAACATAAAATCAATAGTAAAAGCACAACATTAGCTTGACGGAGCATCAAGATAAATACATAATTCTTAGTACTGATAGCGCATTTTCTATTCAGTAATGGTTGAAGTAATAACACCGTTTATTTTCAGCCATTTAATTATTCAACAACTCGGTCATTAATAAAATGATTTTATAGTCTATTTATTTAACTATCATATAGGTACAACGTGTAAATAATATTTCTACTAGACCTGATGGTCTAGTGGTCAGCGACCTTGACTTGGTAAGCCAGAGGTCGTTGGTACACACGGGACAAAACTTTGTGTGATTCATAATGTTTGTTCCGAGTCTGGGTGTAATTTGTGTCCGTTAATTGTATGTTTGCAAAGACCCGCGCAACACAGGGCTTGTTATTACGGGTGTAAGCTTTTAAAAAAACAAAAAAAAACATTAATATTAGACAGAGAAATGCGGAAGCACGCCTAACTCTATAGCCTAGTCAAAAATACTACAATATGTCCTTGATCACCTTAACGAGCTTACGACACATGCCTACTATCTATAAATAGAGTAACTTGTTTATTTAATTTGTATCCAAATACCTAACATCTATATGTCCTTGCTGTCTTCTTCCTGCCTCTACTTTTGAGTAAGTAGAGATGTATCACAGTTCACACTCACATAATAAACAGAGGTAGTACCACAGATTACTTAATAGTTACTACGTAACAGATACATCACTCCCATACAAAACCGAAAATACCTACGCCATAATAGCCTACAAATTCTTAATAATAATACCTGCTGTTCGCAGCGAAAAGAAATGTACCATAAGTACGCGAACAAAGAGTCGAGATTGTGTTGCCCGCCGTGCGACTCACGTGCAAGTTCGTCATCGCACGAATGCGGTAGGGTTGTCTTTCTAACTTTCTCGTAGATTTTTAAGAAAGAATACCTACACGCAAGATGCATTTTAAAATTACTAGGTACTACTAACTGAAGCCAGCTGAAATGCGTACCTACTTTCCAATAACGTAACGTACCTTTCTTCATCTTTCGGCAATGAAAAAAAGACATTTTTTTATTTTTCTTTTGACTATGACATCCAACGACTTCACAATAATTAACCATCGTGTCGTTAGTCAAAACTTAATAATATTAACTTAATATACGTAGTGTACGTAAATATCGTATGCGTTTTGAGCGGGAAACGTGCTGTGTGCGCTCTGTGTCGCGTGCGGCAGCCCCACTGGCGATCGGCTCGGTTACGAGCTACATAGCGGTAGGCACATAACGCGTAACCTTGAGCGAGTGACGGAGGCCTGGTAGTACGCTATACAATTAAGCAATCCCGACTGGAGAAGCACCTCTACCTTACAGAAGAAAACAGCCAAATGACTGCACACAGAGAGGTTTAGTTGAGGTCCTGTGCGAGAGTAGAGGTTTTCACGACACGTTTTCCTATCCCAGGAACATTCCATCATAAAAACATGTTGTTTTTTTTTTGGGCCGGCAAGACGCAATCGATACCTACGTCTGGCATTGTAAGCATTCATACGCCACGGTCAATGCCGGCTTTAGGGAGGGGCGCGGTAGAGCGACGGCCGTAGTCTAGGATCGGTCTAGGATCGTCGCAGAAGGGCGCCGTTAGTGCTACAGCCTGCACTGGCTACGGTAGCTGCTTACCATAAGCCGGCCGTGTGCTTGTGTGGCAAACAAGCATACAGCCGGCTTACTACAAAATGACACTTCCGGACTATATTAAGAGGAAATGGGGTGGTTTATTCTCTATAGAAACGCTCTCACCTGTTTTCTACCTGGTTTACGATTAAAAAACATTTTTTGCAGTAAAATTAATATCAACTTCTTATATGTTCCTATGTTTTCCTTTTTAATGAGTCATTTTAGACGGCTGTCAACATATGCCTGGTATACAAATATGACAACTGTTATTGAAAAAAGGAAAACATAGGGGCACATTTTATATCCTAATTATGCAGTTTACAAAATATGTTTTAATTTGGTCTAATATTCGAGGAGGAAATGGGGGAGAGCCAAACCTCGAAAGACGACTTTTTACTTACGCTGTTATACCTCAACATCGCGTTATACCTATATTATAACGTGGCAATACAGAGTCTATTGACGCTGACGCCAGACGCCTACTGGATATCACTTGAACTGCAATGAAGTGTAGAAATTCCCTATTTTACATCGTAAACGTACAAATGGTTTCCACATTCCTCACGGTATTGGAAACATCTATAGTTAACTGCTTACCTTCAGGTGGGCTGTATGCTTATGTCGATTGTTAATTTCACTATCCCGACACAATTAGTACCTGAGCCATGATGAACAGGTGACCCAGTGTTATGCACTATAATTAAATTTTGTATTATTCAATCGCTGCACACAATTCTTCGTATAAGAATTTGATACAATACATTTGTTTTGATTTCTAAGCAGATAACACGTTTTATCGACCATTATTTAATTTTATTATAGTAAGACACGAAGTGAGTATTGAATAGTTTCCCCATTGCATTTTGCAGCAATTAATATGTAACTGAGAAGATTGTGCTGACACTAAGTAAGTCTGTGTGCGTAGTATACTATTGTCCAGACGCCTGATGGTCTCTAACACCGAATGGTACAGATACGTACAATTCTGGGCCAAAAAGACTAAGTATGCTTTGTAGTGTTGAAAATCAAAATCCACCTCTAAAAATAACGATCTGAGTTGCGTCAAATTCGTAAAACAAACTAGGTACACCTGTATCGTGATTAGACTTAAATGCATAAGCTGTGTTTGGCAATTTAAAACAATCAACTAAGCAATTTGAAGTCCATTTTTATTAACGGTTAGATAAAATTTATTAAACGTATATACGTGTATAATATATACTAGCTGTACCCGCGACTTCGTTCGCGTGTTCAGTCTTTTACTGTAAATCTGAAAACTACAAACTTTCATCGGCTGATTGTCATCTTTAGCGGTTACATTTTAAAAACCTTTCTTAGCGGATGCCTATATCGTAATAGCTATCTGAGTGTCTAGTGATTTAAACTGTGCGTTTGTTGATTTGTCAATTACGTTTTTCTTTTGAACATTAAGGTTCTGCAATTAATAAACTTCATAAAGAAATATTCCTTGTTTGTACGATTGTTCTGCTCTTCAAATTGTCTTAGCGCAAACGTGAACAATCTTATGGCCTATCGCATAGCTTATCTGTGCTTAGCTTATGCCCTGTAGAAATTTCTGCATCCATACATTTCGTTTTAAATTGGTCTCTTCTAACCTGATAGGATTCCGTGTGGTGACGGATTAAGAATACAAAATATCACCACCCCTATCTATCGCAAGGGTATCTAAGAGTCGACTAAAGGAGTAATTCAGGCAGACAAAATCCACTGCAAGAGAAGGAAAATTCAAAATAAAACCCTATACCAATCCGTCTGGCCAGCGTGGTGTAGTAGGCTAATATCCCTCCAAGTGTATGGGGGAGACCCGTGCCCAGCAGAGGGACATTTATGGGTTGATATGATGAACCTGATAGGTACTGTTACACAGTTTGGGTGAGCTAAAAATTTATTAAATTCCTAAAGAGCATAATGGTCCACCGTAGTGCTCAAGGATTTCAGAAATTGAACTGCATAGTTATTAGATTCTTTTTGATTCATCATTCTATTAATAGAACTGTTTTTTTTAATGAGAACAATATGAAAAACTATCCATTCAATTGCAAAATGTTTTTTAAGAGAAATTTTTCAGATAGGGGAGGAATTCCACCTTACAGAGAACCAACACCTTAGAAGACGACAGCTAAATAACTATACACAGCGGTGTAGTTCTGTTCCTGTGTGTGAGTATAGGACTCCAACGCTCACTTAGGGATCAATTTTGAAAGAAACGTATTCCTATCCCATGGATACTCTGCTCCCATCTTATGGCCCTGGTGTAAAAAATGGGTTGGTAACACGCAAGTGATACCTTTGGTTCTGCAAACGTCTATAGGCTACGGTAACTGCTTAACATCAGCTGGGCCGTATGCTTGTTTGCCACAAAAGTAGTTCTATCTCAGCCATAAGACATCCACTGCTCGACATACTATAGGCTTCCCGCAAGGTTTTCCACATCAGTCGGTCCTGAGCTGACCTTGTCCATCGGTTGCCTGCGACCTTTACCAGGTCTTCGGTCCACCTTGTTGGAGGCCTGCCCACGCTGCGTCTTCCAGTTCGTGGTCGCCACTCTAGAACCGTTCTGCCCCAACGGCCATTGGTTCTGCGAGCTATATGCCCTACCCATTGCCACTTAATTGAGGCAATTTTTCGAGCTTTGTCGATCACTTAAAAAAGAATATTACAAATCGGCCCTTAAATGACGATGTTTAGGGATAAAAAAAAAACAATGGAATTATTTTAGGGAACCTCATCTTTTAAAAGTCAGTTAAAAATATATATCAGTTAAGTATTCCGATGAGACAGAGGCCGATCACGCGTTTCGCTGTGAGTAATTTTTGTGGTCGCAGATAGACACATAGTATCATGTACTTTTTTTTAGATCTATTTAGGAATAACATTGCCTCCTACGGCAGGATTTTGCCGAGTCGTTTAACTATCATCGTAATACTTCAGCCAATTAACACTCACAAAACTATAATGGAAGAATTACGCCATCAACTGGTGAAAATCGTATGAAATTTTATTTGGTAGTTATTGAGTTTATCATGACCAGACCAGACCAGATTCGGTGGAGTGTTTTCTTTTCTCTGCTGCTTTAATGATTACCTAAATTAAAGTATTGTTAAATGTTAGCGCCTACAAAAAATGAAATAGCAATTATTTTATAGGCGTTTATTAGGCGTTACTAATTTAGTCAGTGATTGTCTGAGGTCTTGGCATTATTTACCCCTATTTTTTTAAAATAAAATATAGCCTATGTTACTCGCAGGTAATGTAGCTTTTTAATGGTGAAAGAATTTTTAAAATCGGTCCAGTCGTCTTTGAGTTTATCCATTACATAGAAACAAACAAACAAACAAACAAACAAACAAAAATACAAATCTTTCCTCTTTATAATATTAGTATAGATGTATATAACGAAATCGTTTGAATAAGAGTTTGAAAGTTTCGCTTCGGAGCAATTTAAAAAAAAATGGTATAGGAAATCGTATGGTCGCTGCGGCAGAAAGGATTTGGAGAAGCGACAAACAAACTGGAATAGGCAGCGAAGGCAGGTCTAACGAGGTGACCAAGAAGATGCAGGCAATGGACAAGGTCAGCTCAAGACCAGTGGACTCAATTCAGTAAGGATTTATTTGTGCCTTACCTAGCTCAAATGTCAACGTTTGAGTGGGTTGATACCTTCAATTCATGCTAATATTATTTTAGCTGGAATTCGAACCACAAGTCAATTAATTGACATTGGATTATACAGCTATCATTCGCGCTATCGGCATCATTGATTATCAACGTTCGCGCACCGAATTTGCGCCATTCATCTGGATTGTAGCCGTTTATATGTATGGCGGGCGACCGATGGACAAGGTCAGCTCAGGACCGAATGATGTGGAAGACCTTGGGGGAGGCCTATGTCCAGCAGTGGACGTCTTGTGGTTGAGATGGTTGAGATGGTATATGTATGGTTATACACAAAATAAATTTTAGCTATTCAGGATGGAGACAAATCCAACAAAATAAAAACCTTGAAAATCGGTCCAGCCGTTCTCGAGTTATATCGAACAAATCCAACTTTGTTTGATATACATATTAAGATAACAAAACTACTTTATACATGTATAGCAGTATCTCATACATTTTAATAACATTGGGAAATATGTGTCGAAGTCTCTTTGTACGTGTGAAGGTTGTATTACTATGTATTCAATATTCGATCATATTAGTATCTGTCAGTATTTTGACAAATTCTATTAGCACCAGCACCTAATACTAATAACTGAAGGCGTATAAGTACGGGAAGGAGAGACAACAAGGTCGAGTTCTGACTCAACTTATCCTCATGTTTAATGAGGATATCGATTGACAAATACGTAAATAAATTATACTTTGGGAACGTCCTTTAATACAACAATAACTGTGATAAATATATACTTCCTCACCGATGACGGTCACGGTTGCCAATCGCCAAGGAGATTAGACAACTGAGCCTCTAGACAAGTGGCATAAACGATTACTCGAATCGAAAAGTCAAAAAAGCAAATGTATGGGATTTGACGTTATTTTACGACATGATATCACAAACTAACATCAAATCCCATACATTTACTTTTTTGACTTTTCGATTCGACTACCGTTTATGCCACTTGTCTAGAGGGACTGTTAGGATATATTATTGTACATTGGTGCAATATCTATTCCATCACGACACGATTGGAGAAAGATCAGGATTAGAATTAACTGCTTTACGTGCTTAGTGAGATCGCTGAGTTTTTAAAAAATGGTCACCTATTTATGGATTAACCGCGGTAGATTTGACTTTGCAGATGCTATGGATCCGCACGGCTATGACTTTTTAGATAACAAATTAGGTAACTGTTGAAAATAATTAAAACCGTTTAGTAAACAGTATTTACATAAGCAGGTACTTTGTAAACTGAATTTAAAATGTATAGTAATATTATAAAGCTGAAGAGTTTGATTGGTTGAACGCGCTAATCTCAGAAAGTACTGGTTCTATTAGAAAAAATCATTTGTTCTTGAATAGTGCATTTATCCAGGAAGGCTATAGGCTATATAACATCACGCTATGATCAATAGAAGCGGAGCAGTAGTGAGATATGTTGCAAAATCGGGGCATATATTTCAAATTACTACGCGGACGAAGTCGCGGGCGACCCCTAATTCGAATATATTTAAATAATAATTACGTAATGTAAAAAAGAAACTATTCGCAAACTCTTATTTATAATACCTGTATTTGTTAAGTATTTTTGTCTTCATTCAGACTATACTTTTTTTTAATTGCTAAGTATTATGGTCCCTACGGTCATTTGTCAAATTCAAATATATTTTCGTTGATGTTTTGATCTTGCTAGCCCGATATGGCACGTTTACTTTCAACGTAAAATTAAACGTGCCACATCGGGCTATTTACGTATTAAACAGGAAATGTTTGCTAAAACGAGGAATCAAAACACCACTTATGCATTATACACTTACACATCTGAAGACGAATTTAATATAATATTAATAAGTTTTGCCGCCAACCCGCATTGGACCAAAGTTTTTCTCTTTCATACTACATAGGTGGCAAATAAGCATACGGCCCATCTGATGGTAACTCGTAGCTACCGTAGCCTATGCATATTAGTTTTACCAGAAGTATCGCTTGCGTGTTGCCTACCTCAAAATTAAAACACCAGAGTTTTGTAATGGAATATCCTTAAGATAGGAAAACGTTCAAAAAATTATGAGGATTTTTAATTATGAGGAGGTGTAAATTAAACCATTTTTTGTTGGCATTTATAGACAAATGACTGCCAAAAAATTCAGTATTAATCTACAAGATGTTTCAGAATATGGTTTAGTCATAAATTATATAGTAATTCTAAATAGTTTGTAAAAAAATCATCGAATCAGCACCAAATTATTGAGATGGAACCACTTTATGACTTCATTTTTTATCAAATAATACGAAAAAAAACACAATATTTGAAGGAAACATACACCTATATTTTCGTAATGTAATATTTAGAATAAGTTTAAAATTTAATTTATTAAAAATTAAAAAGACGTCCACTCAAAGAGTACATCTGTTTGTATACCCGCGCTCGCCTAGAGAATTAGGTCGTGTTTGCTTCGCCCAAATGCTCAAGGTCGTTGGCGATATCACAAGCCTTAATTAAAAAGTCAATCTTAAATGAGCGCTAGAAACAATAGCACAACTACACCGCTGTGTGCAGTTATTTGGGTGTTATCTACTGTAAATTGAAGGTCCTTTCCCTGTTGTTGTTGCAAGCTTGTATAATGAGAATTATATTGTGTGTGGATGAAAGTCCATTTAGCTATTTATATAAAGGAGACCTTATACATATAATTATGTTGCTTTTTATATCAGTTCGCTGTTAATTACGCAGTGAGCATTATTTACACATAACTTGCTGTAGGCATCGCTAGCAAAGTTTATTTATAACATAACCTATAGATAATAACTGGAGGTCGCTATTCGAGCGTTATCCTTTTTTTTAATTTCTCTTCGCATTCCTTCTTTGTATATAAACATGTACATTGTCAAATGTCACTCACATTCGTGGGAGGATTGTTCTTAAAAAGGGATACGAAGTTTTCGCGTCACGTATTAAGAGGGATTGCTCGCGAGTGTTTTTAAAAATTCATTCCTAACACACACATACATAGTTTATTGTATTAACATCAATCCATTCTCCCGTATTCCAACCCCCGTCCTCCCCTGCCAAACTGTGCGAAAAGGCCAATTGCAGACCAGACCGATTTCCGCCAACAAAACGAGGTATCGTATTCCGTATTTTCCTCTTCCATATTTTTTTTTATACTACCCAGTGGCAAACAAGCATACGGCCCGCCTGATGGTAAGCAGTTACCGTAGCCTATGGACGTTTGCAACACCAGGGGTCTCACTCACGCGTTGCCGACCATTTAAAAACCTTATAACTCCTTTCTTGAAGAACCCCATGCTATTATAGTCTCTTGGCAAAACCTTGGCAGGGAGCAAATTCCTCCTTCATTCGGCAAAGAACCAGAGTATGAGGCTATGATTCGTTTTACGCCACTTTATTTGTTTTATCTCGCCTTTACATTTACATAGATCGCCCAGTAGTCGAAATTCGACGGTAATTGCTTTCTGCAATTCCGTGTGTATATTGAAGATGTAGATAGATAGATATGTAAAGCTGAAGAGTTTATTTGTTACTTTGAACGCGTTCATCTCCAAAACTACCAGTAAGATATGATATTTTCTATAGCGTTCTGCTACAACCTAGGACGAGGACAACAGTAACAATAAACGTGACACAGGACGAAATTCAAATTGAACGCAAGTGAAACTGCGGGATACAGTTAGTTATTATAAAGGACATAATTGTGTATTATTTTACTAAAATGTAACATCAATTCAAACTCTACTGAATCTTATCACTGTGTAATAAAGATAATTGCTCATTATCTTCATATCTGTGATGTGTGTATTTTTATAATAAATCATTTCGCAAGGATATTAATTCTTTAAATACTTTCCAGTAATTTTAAATAGTTTATAACTCATGTAAAATTCGTTTTAATTATTTGTCTTTATAACATTTTTTTTGATAAATATTATACCTCACGATTGATATTACATATATAACAAGACGGATTGAATAGCCGCGAGAACGCGTATTTCCGCAGTCGGTGATAATCTTTGTTTATATGACCCAGAAAGTTTGAAAGAGTGAGAGTGTTGCCAGTGGCGTAACTAAACCTTTTGAAACCCGTGGAAATGTTGTAATAATAAATATTAGGATGCTTCTGTGCTCACGGCCACTATAGGACCGGGGGCCCTCTAGCATTTGCCCATAATGCCCTATTGTTACGCCACTGAGTGTTGCTCTTAAATAAAAAAATAGAAGATCACATACCTTCTATCTCTGTCTTTCTTTTAAACTTTTGTGTAGTGCAGCCATTCCTACCATTATATACTTTTTACCATGGTAGAAACGGCCAAGTTAGCGCTCGACACCTCTCAACATTATAATCTATATAATTATGTAGGAAAAAAAAAATGCTGGCATTTGTTTTTATGACGTTCATAAGTATCATGTATTTGATCTAAATGAATAAATGAGTTTGACTTTGACTTTGACTATGCCTAAGTAAAATATTAGATGATTTTACTGTGTCAATTTATTTATCCATACTGATAGACTGTATTAAATCTAGGTATGCCATATTGTGTATCTATCTAAACTAACATTAAAATATTTAATTTCTTGTTTGTTTCTTACGATTGAACTCAAAAACTAAACCTACAACCGATTTTAAAAAATCTTTTATCATTAGATAGCTACATTATCAGCAGGTAACATAGGCTATATTTTATTTTTAAAAATTACGGGATCAATGAAATGAATCCCTATTCCCCTTGGTCACGCCGCGGTCTTAAAAACTACTTTACCGATATCATTTTAAATTCTTTAATATACACAAGAGAAATACAGACAGTGTAACATAGGTATTAATAATATCACGTACAAAGGCGAGCTTAACTCAAAATTGAGTTCTCTTACAGCAAACCTCTTTCATTTAAAATTTTATACTTTGTACAAGTTACTTTACGGAAAAAATAGAAAATTGCTCAGAAAATAGTTTAACCCAACGAAGTCGAGGCGATCCACTCCACTAGTAATAAATAATTAAATATTCTATGAACGGTCGAGTGCCAACTCGTCGTTTACACCTTACCAATACTGCATTGCGAATAATCACGACATTTTTTATTTATTTAATAGAACTGTCACAAACCATTGACTTACAAATATACACCCACATATGAAACCAACTTAAACTATGCGTCACACAAATATGTGTCCTCTTGCTGCGGTATCTGTAGTAGTATTACCCACTACTACTACTACACTACAAAATATATATAATCATATAGAAACCGACGCTGATGTTATGAAACTGACTCATCTGTTTAGCTGAAATACAATTAAATCCGAAACATTTGGCGGGAAGATAAGACGGCGACCGGTCAGCTACCAACCAACCGAATAGTAAACCATTGTTATCAGTGCTGTGCTATTTAAGAACTGACCTTTTCGTGAGGCACAACTATCTTGAAAATGGAATACTCTATTTAAGTTCGTTAACATATATCTATATTAAAGCATAAGGATAAAATAATTAAATTACCTCACTGTTAGTATAGTAGGTGTTCCACGCAGACCTCAAACTCTGCTGTCCGCCAAGGTCCCACATAACGAAGCGCAGGTTCCTCCACACAACTTCTTCAACGTTGGAGCCTATAGTGGGTCGTGTATGGACTGCCTCCCCCAGCAATAGTTGGTATAGTATGGTTGTTTTGCCAGCATTGTCCAACCCAACAAGGACCAGTTTGTGTTCTATAGAAAAAATAATAAGTAATTGATTAAAAACTATATTTTTTTTTTTTTGGGAATTGTTAGGTTATCAGAATATTTCTTTATTTATGTTTGGCTTGAATTATAACCAACAAACATGGTAACTTGACCCATTGGGTTAAGTAATTCATCACAGAAGACCGACAATTGTTTCTTAAACTATCACACATTATAATGGTTATTTATGTATGTGTATGTATGTCGGTAGGCATTGTAATTGTGAGCATATAGAATAATAAGAATTTATAGCCAATCCTACTATTATTATAAACACGAAAGTTTGTAAGTATGGATGGATGTTTGTTAGTCTTTCACGTAAAAACTACTGAAGGGATCTGGATGAAATTTGGCACAGAGATAGATTATGGTCTGGAATAACACATAGGGTACTTTTTACAACGATAACCGACATCACCATTATCTTAAGCATATAAAGTCTTCAACTGAGACAATCAAATATTAAGATTTTTTTTACAGTTAGTGGTACTGGTATATTTATTATATGTCAATGTGATTACTTTTTGTTAAATTCAATTTTATTATTTTACTATAAATTAATGATAGTTTAAAATTTAATATATATAATTTAAAATTTGATAATACAGGCATTTTAAAATCCTAACACTAATCAAGAGCTAAATAAATCCGAGTTAAACAGGCTACTTACTTTTAAATCAACAAAGGTAGGTACTACAGAGCGAAGTCACGAGCAAATGCTTGTTAAAACTAAATCCAAGTGTGTAGCTGGCGTAGTAATGACATAATAATGACTTGTTCAATGACTAAACTATGTGGAACGCTATTACGAGACACCAAAGTTTAAACTAGGCCTGCCAACTCGTCAGCGAATGTATGCTTTGCACAACTTACAAAAACACTGTTATTCATTATAATTAGACATTATTATACAACGTCATGACACGGAACAAAGATTTCTTATGCTTTATCAGTAATGTTAGACAATTTGGATGTCTCGTAATACCTACATTATCTTATCATGATACCCTAAAAGTTACCAAAATAATTAACGATCACTCACCCTCATTCCCGAACAAACTCCATATCTTTGATATCAGCAAACCCATTATTAGCAAACTTAACAGTTAAAAATATCAAGGAGACAAAGAAAGTAAGGTAAACTACTTATTTATTCTCATTGTCGTAGTCAATTTTACTAAGTTTACGCAGTGTTATGAATTAAAAATCCACTCTAAAATACTTTGTATACTCTGTTCACGCTCTTTAATACATTTTACACTTAATCACATTTTAATTATCAAATGTAGAAAAATATGTTTAGTACGTCTCTACACTTTTCGTACAAAGTGAACGACGAACATCGGAGCACGGACATAGAAAGACAACACCGAGAAAATGAAAGACATTAAGACAGCACAGGCACGAGCCACAGACTACCTAAAATACTACAGATATTATAATACAGAGTTACAGAGGCCGTGCAGTGCATTAACTAGAGAGAGGCAAGACACGAGACAGACAGCCAGTATATTATTTTATATATTATATTTTTATGTTATACGTAAGTAAAGTATTTCTTTATTCTGTTTTCAAAGATGTTTCATAACACTTAATATCTTTTATTTTGCAAAGCGAACCGTACTTACGTACAGTATTTACAGTAATATTGACAATATTTTGTACATTGACAATAATTTAGAGCGTGTTTACCGGTCATAATACCAATTTATTATTCAATGCCTAATTAGATAATTTATAATTTTTAGATTCGTGGTATGTACCAATACAGTTTACGGGACACCAGAAATTCTTCCCGGTCAGGTGTCAGCCCTTTGCAAACGGTTGTCACCCAAATTACTTTTTAAATGACTGAAAAAAATCGTGTCTACTCGATATCTATTTTACCTACATTATTTTATTGGGGCGACACGTTAAGATTTATACATAATATTATTATGTTTAAACATCGATTTCCACCCCGGGTGTCACCCATGTTACCTATTACGATTTACATTTACGTCTTATAGCCATCGCTTTAGGCGGCTAAACAAACCAACAATGTCAGAACCATATGCGTGCGCTCTACCGATAGCTACGCCACTTATTATTATCATCAGAATATGTTATATACTGCTTGCAGGCTGTAGTCTATGATAATGATTTCCACGGGCCGTTTTCAGCCTGGGGTCACCCAAGCTGAAAGCCTTCGTTCATATGCTCGGATATGACTGGTATAACTCTCCCTCCTATCTTACCCACTATTTCCAGTACCTTTGTAGTAACCATAACAGAAACCTCCGCTCTTCTAATAATCTCCTTCTTAGTTGTCCCTCTCACAGTTCTAATTTCATTAACTCCTCTTTCCCTGTTCAATCTGTACTTCTTTGGAACGCTCTTCCTCTCGAAATCAGGATGTCCACTAACCGTTACACGATTAAGTTGAAAGTGCGGCAGCTTTATTTGAATAAATTGGCAGAATCATCTAATTAGTCTAGTATAAATATATATTTCTAGTATTATAAGATATATATTATAATTGAATATTTTTTTTACATATGTATGTATTTTTATGTAAGTAGTTTTATGTATATTTGTTTTTATTCCATGTATCATGTTACAAGAACTTTAGTTATTCTTTTTAACCTTTTATACTTCTAATGCACCTACTTTGTATATCTCTGCATCACCTTTAAAGGTAGACTGGTAGAGAATGCCTTTGGCATTAAGTCCGCCTATGTACATTTTTGTATGTGAAGTTTAAAAAAAAAAAAAAAAAAAATATTTATATATCCCACTTTGTGGGTGAACGTGCGGTGCCTTTTGGCGGTAGCAGCGAGCGGCGCGGCGTCTGCGAGCGGAGTGACGGTCATGCCAAGTACACCTAGACAGCGTTACGCGTCGTCCGCCGCCCAGTTCCTTACCGCGCTATCGCTGCCCGCACCGCTCTGTTTCGTGGAATGGTATTGGGTCGCGCGTAAGTTTGTTCCCGCCGCTTGCCGCTGCCGTTATCCGCTTGGCAAACTCTCGGCACCTCGTGGAATTATACAACATTTTAGTACATGTGTTCTTACCGCTCGCCGCCACCGCTCGTGGAGATCGTGTCCAAGCTGTTAGGTTTGGCGGTTTGACTTTACCAGCATCTCTCTTGCTATCAAAATTTACAGTTCTTCCTAAGTAACTCAAAGTCACGTACTTACGATATCCTGGACTAACTTTCTCCACGTGTCGCGATGTTCAGCATAGTGCGCCCACTTGTTGATATCAATGTAGCAACGTTTCAGGTGTCGCTTATGCACATATGCGGAAAACTGGACAGTTTCTGTATATAGCAAACGCTTAGGGAGTCTTTGATTTATTTTATTGTGACGTGACCAACGCCACACGCATGCCGAATCAAAGACCTGAAATCTGTCATTTTTAAGAAACTTTATACTTACCACTGATTTTACATCGTAGGTATCAGTAATTCGGTTGCCATTTGATGTTTATTACTTCTCGGCTTCTCGCAGGCAGCAAAAGTGGAATTTATCAATAGTACGTATTATATAAGCTTTCGATAAAGACACCACGTTTTGGAGCTATATAGTAGAGCCGACAATAATGTAGAACGAAAATAACCGTATACGGCGGTCGTAGTTATATAACTACGACCGCGCTGTATACGGTTATTTTCGTGTTCAGCCTTAGATCATGTGATCGAAATACACGTTCCCTTAGTTTATCAGAAGATGGGGAGGTAACCGCTATCCTACTGTTGACTTTACCAATATAAAGTGGTAAGGTTAAGGTGGGCAGTGCCTGGGAATCGTAACTGTGTGAAAAGCCCCTTTTTGTACATAGGTACATTTTGGGTCGCGCGACTCACTGTTTCATACCAGTTTGGCCCAAAAACGACTTATTTCATTCATTTTTGATCCTAAAACGTTCATGCAATCAACGTATACGTAAAGCTCGGTATTATCATCTACTTAATAAAGTTGGTATCTAACGCACTTCGAGTTAAGATCATAAATAAATCGGTATACGATTAAGCGCTTTGATGATCGCAGTACCTTTAAACAAAAATGTCGCGACGGCAATGCTTTGATAGCAATAACCAAGGACCTTAGATAGATAATTCTTTATTCTATACCTCATGGTATACAATAAAGATTACTATTATTATAAACCTTATGTTATGTAAATACAGAAAATAAACAGGTACAATAGACAGCCTTATTATTATCACCAAACAGGTTCTAGGACTCACAAAGAAGCAGCTGCGTATACTTAGTCACTGCTGTCGTCACGGGTTACAGGCACTTCAATAAACATCTCTCTGTTATAGAAGTAGGGGAAGACGAGACGGTGGCGCACGTGTTGCTGCACTGCCCGGAGGTCGTTGCATATAGGAAGAAACACCTGGGTAGATTCGGTACCTACGGGAAGCGGTCATCTACGTCAGGCGGCTGCTGGAATTCTTGGACGAACACGCAAAATACGCGCATCAGCATGGAATTGCGGACACCAGCCCGCCATAACATACCATACCATACCCAGCCTTATCGCTAAGCCTTATTTCTTGCAGGCAGCAGGTAAATGGCAAGGTAACCACTAAAGCCACTGAACTAACCGTGCAGTCAGGTGATTTTTATTTTTTTTATACTGCTAAGAAGGCAAACAAGCATTTAAGGCAATATCGTAGTGCTCGGGCAATAACACGTGAAGTGGATAAAGAAGCTAAATGATCCGAATGAATTATGAGTAAATACTGGCTTCATTTAGTAATGTTAGAGCTTTATATTGCAAGTTTGATAGGTACACAAAATAATAGAAGCGTAGGTACATACACACGACAGTTCATTCTAGTGTTTACTGTGGCTTTCTGGACAAAATCGGTACAAGCTCGTTGGTGACGGAACCGGAAGATGACGACGGCAAGCAAGACAAACACATCTTCAGAGCATCGCCTGTGCAAAAGTTGATAGAACACCTATATGCAGCTAATCTCTGCGCTGCTCTAACGTCTCTTAATAGTAATAATATTATATAAGCATTGTGTATGTTGCTTTAGTCACAACATAGTATAAATGCTTCTTACCTACTAACTGTGTAAGAGTGCTGACTACGCACCTTAGCCGATATACTAGCTAGAGTCGAATTGAAGGTAGGACAGCATTGGTAACAGGTAGGGCGGAAGCAAAAAAAATATCATAATTGATCTGCTCCGAAGCACCGGCTCCTAAATCAATCACCATGTATATCACTGACCTCTCAATAGCAATTCGTAGACAAATTATTTTAAAAGCAGAACATAAGTTTTGATCTAAGAACTATTAAATCCTCAATGATGAAGAACAAGCGAACAAGACGGTTGAACTTCCAGATTTGGATGTAGAGATCCACGTCTGAGTGAGAGTGAGGTAGGGCGGGCATTGTGATTTCAAGGAAGGGCATTGCCGCACTATGCCCCCCCCTCCTATCTACGGCCGTGGATATACCGTACATTATAACGTGTATTATTTTATAGATTCAATTTCCACAAAACCCCAACATTTCAAGAAGACCTTACCAAAATTTCATCACAATCTGACTGAATCTGATCAATAATTTACGAATGCACAAAACAAATATTAAATATTCATTACCCGAACTGCAAGAAAAAGGTTTAACATATTATGGGTAGGTAGAGCAGCATCTACGATTTTTTCGAATCGGGGCGAATGAGATAATAATTTTAATTATACTTAAGCCCGAACTGTCCCACTGCAAGGCAAAGGACAAAGAAAAGAAAGAAATTTATGAAAGTAGGGACTTAAAAACAATAATTAGTCTTCGATGAATGAGTCCATCTCCGTCTGTGTCTACCGCGATATCACTTGCCATTCAGAGGTATCCACTGAATCGTGAGTTTAACCCGTCTGACTTGTGACAGATATGACTGGCCAAGTTCCATTAAAAATCGCACAAATAAAACACTGCACTCTTTATTATCAACCTATTACCTAATTTATTTTTTCATTCGTTTGTTCTTATCAAGAATTTCTTTTCATAAGGAAGTACCTACTTAGATTAGAAGTGTTATTCTCAGTGAGTCAATAATTATACTTATTATGATTTTTGCTTCAATGTGCCTCTCTAGATCCAGGGCTGGTAAATAGATATATTTATGTGAAATTATAAATTTTCTTTTTGTTGCTTATTGTCTCAAAATTAGTTTATATCTTTTGAAGGGTCCAAACAAGTTAGTCTTATAGATCGTCATAAAGTGCAGGATTTATTAGATACCTACTTACATACATATCATCACGCCCGTCTCTCATTGAGGTAGGCAGAGACTATAGAACGCCAATTGCGTCGATCTTACTTAAAGTAACAAATAATAGCCATATTAATATCTATTTCATTTATTTTCATTTGATATATTTTTTCTGCTTCTAGTAAATATATTTTGTACAATAAATACCTTACATCTGTACCTACTTAACATACAAATATTATCAACAATTAACTCACTCATAGGTACTTAGTTCATAATATATTAGGTATCTATATTTATACAAAAAATATGGAATTATGCAAAATTCCAATGTTCCTGAAACAGAACAGCTATAGTCTAATTTTATGTACCTAAGTATATAATAATGATTTAGTACATAAAATCGCGTATTGCAGATTATTAGATCTAGATAAGTACCGGATGTTTACAGCACAATTTATTTTCTATCCAGTGACGTAGCAACTGGATGAAACCTAGGGTGGATATCGAAATTTTGGTACTTATCTGCTAAATACAGTATTATGTAAGAAAGTGTACAAAATAAGTTTACGAGATACTTATATCTAAACTTGTATACTGTATATTATACCCTTTTTACCAGTTGATGTATCCTACATTATTCTTAATAGGTATGGTCGATGGTCGGGTACAAGGTACAATGAGTCGCAAGAGTCAGGATTTTGCTCTCGCTGTGTATTTGGTCCAACTGCTGCGAGGTAAAGAGCACAATCCAGGGGTAGTGCAGTTACATCTGAATGTCCCAGATCGCTTTGTGTGGAGGCGGAGACGTCCGCCATTGCTGGCGGTGCCAATGGCCAGGACCAATCTATTGATGAAAACACCTCTTACGGCTCTCACTCGCGTCATTAAAATAATCAAGGAGGTTCATTGAATTCGCAAATACTGTTTTACAGACTAAGTATAACCTTAGAAAATAAGTTTACACTAAGTATCTAGATATAGTACATATTGTTTATGTTATTTTTAGATATGGAATAAGTATCTATATAATAAGATTTATCGTAAAGTTATTCAACTAAGTATACTATGGCATTAGGTTTTTACCTGTAATAATAGTAGGTACCTATATAGTGGGAATATGTAAATATTTCTTTTTTTTTAAGTTTTTTGGTTACCTATCAAATTAATTCTTATTTTAGAGTGTCACTTGAAAACGGGTGTCACCCCGTTGGCGAGGTCTTATTTTTTATTGATGTGTGTTGCTCGATTACTCGAAGGCGGCTGTACCGATATGGTATGGACCACAGAAAAGGAAACACTTTCTCGTTCCTTTGTAGGTATGTATATATATACCTATATATATATTATATCCATACTTTCCAGGTGATCCCATTACCCATTGTTATTAGGTCAGGTTCTGATAATGGGACCGTAGGAAAATCTGGGGCACTCTTCAAATATTATAGTTACGACTGTTGTATTTTATGTAAGTAGGTAGGTACTTCTTAAAAGTTAAAAGTTAGGTACTGCTGATGTTGACCACAGATAGTCAAATCAAATAAAAATGAATCATGATTAAGACGTTTATGACAATCCAAACACAAAAAGATATTTACTTAACTATCATGAAACACTCGCCCAATGAAAAGTTATTTTTTTTTTCGAAAAATAACTAAGATACACACACGGGAGGGCCAACCGCGGTATCTGCCCATGGTAAATTTAGATTGTACCAGATTAGTAAATGCTTAAAGAAAAATCTAATATAACAAAATCTTTTTGTTAGTTAGTGGCCTCACCGAACGGTGGCTTAGGTACCTACTCTCTATGGATATAGAGAATACCTAACTAAATATAAAAATATCTTGAATCGGATATCGGAATATCGGATTCAAGATACCTACATACTTAGTTACCTACATAATATAATAAGTGAAGAAATAGACATTAAAATTATACAGCCCTGTTTTTCGTTTATTATTGTCTTGTTGTTGAAAACGGACACGAAGCCTCAGAGCACAACACAAAGAGTTTTTATAATAGGTAGGTGCAGTGCAAGTACCTACAACAATAATACTTTTGTGCAAGAAGAACATAGTATATAGACTTTTTCAAAAGTTAACCCGTAGAGTCATCAATTCCATTGGTGGGACATTAGCGAAATTTACATTTATTATATTCTTACCAATATCAGTGCCGGCCAAATTAGTATGATATACAGATTTTAAATTACGCATTATTGTATCTATAGCAAAATTATTGTCACCATGGCAGTGCAAATATGTAGATCTCAATATTTTACATGAAAAACTTTGCCTGTGCAGAATCAGGAGAGCAGAGTTCGGAGCATCCTGTTGTAAATTTTTTCTATTTAAATTTACTCTATAATTTAGTACTGACACATCACAAGGAAACGATGTTTTAATTAAGGGTAAATATGAATAGTGACAGAGATCTGTGTATTTTTTCTCAATTACAAACATATCTATAATATAACTTAAAGCATTGGCCAAATATAATGCGTTTAAACTAGGCAATATCAGTTCACCTTGCGTCGTAAATTGACTAAAACTGCTACCACTAGGTTCTCCCAGGTTTTCTAAAAGGATGTAATGTCTATGGCAGGTTGTGGTACTATCTGCTAGACCTTCGTTGGTTCCTCTCTCGTCGTTATATAGAATACGTCTATCTAACATAATAATAATTTGGCCTTCCTGTAATGCAGTTACACCTTGAGCATGATCTGTTATATAAGTAAAACGACTCCACCTGTCTTGTATAAAAGCCATACTCGTAATAGGATGCATGTTAGACTCAATACGCCTGCTAAGATTCAAAAGTCGTGATGTATATTGAAAACTGTTATTATCTGTAAATATCTGTGGTGGATTACCGTTCAGTATATCTGTTTGTATAGATAAAAACATTTCTAATTCTCTATTCTTAGGTGATACTTCATAATCAACTTTACTTTCTATATAAATAGCATTTGACAATGGACTTTTTACTAGATTGAATATTTTTGTAGTGTGTTGTAATAATTTACCATAAATAGTAATAAGTTCTGTTGTTACTTGTCCAGATATAATAAATATAATTTTTGATTTCTTTCCCAACTTGTAACTCAGTAATATATCATGTAGAGGTTTACTAGCATTTGTATTAAACAAGAACATGCCGGAATTAAAGTTTGCGCCTCTAAATGCGCCGTAGTCAATGTAAACGGTCTTCTCAATGTTTGTTTCTTTTTCGACGACTGTTTTAAGGAAACCTGTGTATTCGTCAAACATGAGCCGATGTTTGAAACTTTCAAGTTGTATGTCACCTGACTGTATTGGCTGTATATTGAATGGAAATTGAGAACTCACACTTCTTGCTTCGTCAACAACACAAGCCAAACAATAAAGTGAAGCTGAATTATGTGTCGCATCATAAGTTTCTTTTATCTTAAATAGCGCTAGTGCCATAGGGGGCACTACTACAACAAAACTAATTTTAAAAAACTTTCTTGATAGTTTAATTACATTTCTGGAATTCAATTTCCATATAGGATTAACCTGAAGTGTTAAATCTTTTTTATTACGATCTATTATCCTAATATTTGGGTATCTAGTTACTATATCGACGATTTCAGTTCTTTCGTGGCTCAAAGAGTTGAATATACAAATCTGATCACCTGGCGAGACTGATTTGAATGCAGACATGAATTCTCCATCTTTATACACATATTTTTGGAGGTATGGTGAATTTTGTTCCGGTTTTAATATTAAAAAACTAGTCGTTAACTCCTGTATAAACCAACAATCTTTGACTGTGGACAAAATTAAATTATGAACATATTTTAAAGCGTTCGCTGTCACTGTGCCGCTAACGACATTACGGTCGAGGAGACGAGCAACGTTTTCTCTCGCTTTTAATAATAGTTCATAAATTTGTGCAAGATTGTATTGTCGAAAAACATTAAAGTTTAAAGCGAATGAAAACAAAATTTCTGTTGTACGAAGAGTTGACTCAAGACGTCTTAGTAAAATTTTGGTGAACGGACGAGACGTATAAAACCCAGTCCAGTACGCAGGAATCTTCGAACTGATATCAGCAAAGTTTAAAAAATCGCCTTTTAAAGTGGGATAACGCTTATGTTTATTCATAATAGAGTCGAAATAATTTTGTACAGTACCGAATTCAATGGTAGCTTTATAAATATCCACGTTAGCATTTACAAAATCTAGTATTTTCAAATAATTGTTGTACTGAAAATCGAATTCTGTTTGTACTTCATAATGGTATGGTCCTCCTATGGGGGCAATTATAGTATTATGAGGAGATATACTTCCTGACTTAGAATATTGCTCAAGAAGTTGTTCAGCCTTATTTTTAATATTATATGGGTTTACGTCAAGATTTTTGTTGGAACTAGCAAAGTTAAATTCTGAAGTGCATATGGCGCCGTCGGGACCACAAGCTTTGAATCCAGCAGAATTAAACTGCATATAATGCGTCAAGGCTGCATGTATTGGGTAACGGTCGTTGCCCATCTTTGCCAAATCTTCATTTAGTTTCGATGAAGATAACTTATCGTTGTCCCAGTTTTGAAGCCAAATAAAGTCGCTGTATTGAAATTCAGCTAAGAATCTTTCCCAGGAATGATGAACATTAGTAAATACTACGTGATGTATATTTAACGTTGATAAAAGGTAGATCATTGTAGGACTGTGGCTCACGCTGTTTGTGAGCCATGCCACTTTTGGGAAGTAGTTTAAATGTAGTTTCAGCCACTGATGCCCTGAAACATACCATATTTTTTTTGTTATATGGATTTTTCTGAAATAAATGATTATTATTATTTCTATTTTCTATTTCTATTAAAAAAGACAACTCCCGCACTAGAGAACAAGCTCTGTGTCGCGGGGGACTTTACAAACATACAATTAACGGACACAAATTACACCCAGACTCAGAACAACTCTTTGTGGGTCACACAAAGTTTTGTCCCTGTGTGGGAATCGAACCCACAACCTCGTGCACAGCAGGCGCATGCTGCGGCCACTGGACCACCGAGGCAGTCAAAATTATAATATTATAATAGCTTCTGAGTTTCAAATAGGAGATAACTATCGTCAACTGATTTATTTTTATAATTTTAAAAGTTGAAATGAAGTCGTTATAAGCTCTAGTGGACGAGATTAATCTACTTTAATAGTTGAAGTTGCTGTAAAACGAACACAAATATTTTGCAAGAAAACGACAGCTATTCTACAATTGGTAAACCGTAAAAATAATTACGAAAATTACAGTATTATTACGAAATACAAAGGAATCTTTGCCTTTAATAAAATCAAAGCTAAAAATACTGTTTGTGTTCGATAGGTAAGTAAGAACTAATTACATACATTAAATATACGGAACTCAAC
Organism: Trisateles emortualis; assembly: GCA_947095525.1. Lineage (NCBI taxonomy): Eukaryota > Metazoa > Arthropoda > Insecta > Lepidoptera > Erebidae > Trisateles > Trisateles emortualis. The sequence goes on from OX352729.1 coordinate 31,915,807, forward strand.
AATATGTGTGGCCTGACACACATTTAGTCGGTTATTGATGTTAAAGCAAACAACACTAAGCACTTACGAGTAGCTACAATAGAGTATTGAACAACAAAGGAATTATTGATGTTAAACAAAGCAGTAAAAGCTTTCACAAATTGGCAATTGGGATATTGCTGTAGCTTTTTTCATAAAACAAACATTAGACGTCATAAAATTGTAGTGTTGTATTGTCTAACGACTGTATTTAAAATGCTTGTAACTACTTAAATAGACACTTTTTGAATAGATTTCATCGTCTCTTTTGTTTAGCTCCGACATGGTATTTCGGTATTCGATATTGGTAGACTACCAATATCGAATACCGAAATACCATGTTCTTTATTTATTCTTCCTTTATTTCTTTATAAAGTTCGAAAGAAAAGAAGGCATGTCTGTTAGAGTTGCCTTTTTGTCAAGAACCACATTAGGAATCAAGCTCTATTTCGACTTTCGCCTATTAGTATTATTTCGCAATATTTAAAAGTATAATTGAAATAATTACCTTCTATTAACTGATGTACAAGTCCAAATAGATGAGTAGTAGCCTCGTCTGTTTCGACCCAGCCACCGGTGGTTACTTCAAGACGACCATCTTTAGTCAATTTACGAAAAGCCTAAATAATAAAAACAAATGTACTTACATACAGAAATATAAAATGTAAAGTTATATTTAATTAGCGACACACCTTTAGTTTGCTTCGGTTTTTGTTTTCGTTATAAATTATTATCTAAATGATAGTGAAAACCGTATCAAAATTGCGTAGTTTAGAAGATCAAAGCGTACAGAGGGATACACAGATTAAGAATACAAATGTCACCGCAGGTTCCATCCCGAGGGTGTCGTAAGAGTCAGAGTCAGACCGACAATAGCCATTGCAAGAGAGGGAAAACTCGAAACAAAACTATAACAATCCGCCTGGCCAGCGTAATATACCTGCAAATGTATGGAGGAGACAAGTGCCCAGCAATGGTACGTGATGATGAAAGATTATAATTAAATTTTTCTTACCATACGACTTTTATTTGTTGTTTTTTTCCACCAGTGACTTAAATGGGAGACTTCATTCCAACTGAAGGTAAGTGACTCATAGAACTGAAGTTTCTTGATAATATTTGATAATATTGTACTAACAGATTCCCTATGATATTGTTCAAACGGTTTTTTCCATATTGTATCAACATGAACACGCGGTACTAATATCACCTGAAACAATTTACATTTACTATATAAGCAGATTTTGTTATTAAAACTAGCTTGCTTTATTGATACTAGTTTAGTATGAAGGTTTCTACGATTAATCGAATATCAGTCGAGCAGCAGTGCCTTTTTCGGGACAATCCCACCCACATGCCCACCGCTGTGACTCCTGTGAGCCAGGATTAACAGCGGACTAACCAACTGATACACCGAGTTTTGACACTCGTGCGTCCCGTGGACAACTAAACCGTCTTGGACCCCGCAACGAAGCACAGAGCAGCAGTGCTATAGTTTTTTTTAATACTAAGTACCTACTTAATTGGCATACAAGCATACGGCCCGCCTGTTTGTAAGCATCATAGCTCTATGGATGCCTGTAATACTCAGGTATTGTAGGCGTCCATAGAGCTATGGTGCTGGCTTGTGATATCGCCAACGACCTTGAGCATTTGGACGAAGCAAACACGACCTAATTCTCTAGGCGAGCGCGAAGATACAAACAGATGTACTCTTTGAATGGACGTCTTATTAATTTTAATAAATTAAAATTTAAACTTATTCTAAATATAACATTACCAAATTATATGTGTATGTTTTCTTCAAATATTGTTTTTTTTTTTCGTTGGTTACATCTCAATAATTTGGTGCTGATTCGATGTTTTTTTTTTACAAACTATTTAGAATTACTATATAATTTATGACAAAACCATAATTATTATGAAAAATCTTGTAGATTAATACTGTATTTTTTTGGCAGTCATTTGTTTATAAATGCCAACAAAAAATGGTTTCATTTACACATCTTTTTCATCATTTTTTGAGAGAGGGGCCTTACAAATTAAGGCACCTCTCACAGATATCACATGCGTTTTGCCGACTTAAAAATGGTTGCGAACTTTTTCGTTTTATAAGATAAGTCTGGCACTAGTACACGCCACATGCGACTTTATTCTTATTAAGTCTAATGTGGCGTATACTTGCTGTTGCCAGCTGCTCCGCCCGCGTTATCGGTAAAAAGTATCCTATGTCCTACTCCAGGGTACCATCAAACTCCTAGCCAAATTCAGCCGTTTAGTCGTGGAAATGCAACAAACAAAAACAGAGTTAGTTTCGCTTTTGTATAGATAATTCATGACAAGAGACGAAGTATCTACACTCAGACTCAAAGCTAATACACGGTCACATAAAAATAAAATACTATGTGGAAATTAAAGTGACCTTTATCACTAGTCCATACGTGCTGCAATCACTAAAGTCACATATATTTGTAATAATTTCGGCAAATATGAAACCAATCCTTTTTACCTACGTTATCATTAACAATTTCAACATTTTCACAATTGTCAGCCTAATCCTCTGACGGAAAAGAAAACATTTTCAAAAACAATAACATGTGTTGTAAACAATAAACTTTCGCATTTATAATAGTAGTAATTTGACCCTGTTAAGGGATGATGATGATTTAAAAAGACCTGTGCTGGTGACGGGTTTTTTTAAATCATGGTCACACGGTCAAATTACTACTATTATAAATAAGAAAGTTTGGATGGATGGATGTGAATGACTATGTTAATGCCTACTTCATGAGAATTTATACATACATAAACACAACACATTAACAATGGGCAATAAACAAGAAATGTAAAGAATATAACATTAGTTCTACTAATATTAAAAATACGAAATTTTGGATGGATGAATGTTTGTTAAAAGCGGTTGAACGGATCTGGATAAATTTTGCACAGAGATAGAATAGCGCAGAGACTACTTTTTCCCGAAAAAAATGTAGCCGTGGGAACGTAAACGCAGGTGATGCCTCAGGCGGAAGCTAGTTACTAAATAAAACAAAATACTTACCTGCAATTGTGGCCATTTAGGGTTACGCATCAGTGATTCATAACGGGCGTCAAACATTTTATTCCAATATTTTTTCTTTACCATCCATGATGGCTAAAACAATTAAGTTAATTATTAATTATAGGAAAACTTTACTCTAGATTTTTCCACTTTAACTCATAATTTACCTCTATGTTAAATTGAGAAAACTTTTCTTGAGCGTTAATATCGGCATACGTTTCTCTAAGAATAATACAAGAGAATGAATCGACAGTAAAATTACTATTGAATTTAACATTATCTAAAGGTTCATATCCGATTTCATAATCGATCCTCTCAAGCTCGTCCAATTTTAAGTTTTTTTGTGTTTCGTTAACAGTTTTCAGATCTTCAAAATCAATATCTTCAGATTGAATTTGAGTTTTCGGAATTAATATCCCTTTGATTAGTATTGCCCCAGTGTCGTTGTTTTTGTCTTTTTCAGGGATATTAGGAAATATGATTGTATTTGCCACAGTGTTTCCTTTCTGTTCCAAGCTAGTGTCACGGTCACGTACGAGAGGAAAATATTTTGAAGTAGCTGGTATTTGATAGAAATTTTTAATAGTCAAATTATTCGATTCACTGTTACGGGTAAAGTCTTTAGATACAGCCATCTTATTTTTCTGCGTGGATGTGAGTATTTTGATATTTACGTGTCTTGGAAACGCGTTTCTTGATATCTTGTTTAATGATTCCTTATCATCTTCAAGTTTTAGGTATGGTGATTTACCTCTCCCCGTGTCAACTGATGATAGTATTCTGGATAATTTATGCTTTTGCATATTATGATTCATTGTCTTTTGTGAGGAACTCGGGAAATTCATGGCAATTACTGATGTATTTTGCCATAGCGATAGTCCACTTAATTCACTGAAAGGCCTTTGCACCATTTTAAATTGGTTCCGTACGATCTTACGTAGAGCTAAAATATAAGATATATTATGTGCAAACTGTAATTGTGCGATTAATGTTGCGAATCAGAGCTTATTCATGAATCATCTGAATCCACAGCCACGAACTGCCGCATTAATTAGGTATCATCCACATCCGTATATGCAAAACTTTTGTGGACACAGATAAGCTTTTGCAGATGTGAATATTATGCCAGATACGGCTTAAGAAAAAAAACGTTTAGGTACTTATTAAAATTATGAGTATGAGACACAAAAAAGTACACGTACTGAATTTGATTGGATACCTTCTTATGATATTAGATTCCGTGCCATTTTGAGTACATAACTATATCATCATAATCATCAGATGATATCCACTGTCGAACATACTCTTTTTCTATGTGTGTATGATAAATATACTAACTTTACACAGAAATCTAATACTAATTTCTTCATTTAAATTAAAATCCAACTAATCCACTGTTTTAATTAGGAATTAATTATTATTGTCATGTATAAGTAGTAAGTAAAATCGAATCTCACTAATTTAGAAAATGATCCTGCATTAAAAAAATTATATCTTACTTTTCTCATAGCTTGAAACTTTGGTACACAGAAATAATATAAGTATAATAGTGCACAAGACACGAATGATACAGCCCATTGCCGCAGACACACTAATTTCTCGATAAAGTTTCATTCAGAAAGTATTGTTTAAACATATTTTTTCAACACGACATTGTATAACTACAATGTCAACCATCCATCATGTCGTGTCCGCAATACATGTTTGCAAACATTACTGATTCAAACCAAGCTGTTTGATGTTGAAAAAGGGAGTCCTGAAGAATTATATTGTTCTATGTTTTCTTTTACTTATGTAACAGTCACGGCCTCGTCTGTACCTATTAGTCTAATAATTGAATGAGTGCTGAAACTAAAATGCAACGACGAATATTGTGGCCACGGATTATAATGACCTATTGTTGTAGGTGCTGTCTATGTGTACTTCTACCTACATAGTCAAAGTCAAACTCATTTATTCATTTAGATCAAATACATGATACTTATGAACGTCATAAAAACAAATGCCAGCACACGTTTTTTCTACGGCCAATTCGCTGACTATGGTATGGTAGGGCCTTGAGAAGAATTGGCAAGAAATTCGGGTCATTTTTTTAATCGTCAGAATATAACATTTACAATTTGGTATAAGTTACAATCTTAGTGGTAACGAAAAGGAACAGAAACCAATATAGGTACCATACAGAATGAAATTTAGATAAGTATTTAATTCAATAAATCATACTATCTATTTAATATTTTTAAGTGTAGTGTTATACGTTAACTTTTTTTGTGTATTGTATTTTCTAGACGACAAGCATAATGTCCGTTCGTCACTTGGGGTTACCACTGAAAATCAGCGCTGTGTTGTTAACACAACATAGCATTATGCTGAGATTTTATTTCTTTCTTTTCTTCTTTCACGTGCCGTCAACTCGCGTGCCTGTTGTGAGTTCAATTCTAACACAGGACAAAACTTTATGTGATCAATAAATGTTTGTTCCGAGTCTAGGTGAAGTTACATTTTTATGTTTGTGAAGTCGCCGCGAGCGCTTGTTCAGCTAGTATTTTTTAATATAGGTTATTAAAGTCGCCCTTCCCCCGCCAATGTCGAAAATCTACTACAAAATACACTTTTTTTACAAGAATTTATTCTATGGGCTCTGGAAATCTGTACTCATACACAGGAACACAAACACAACTACTCCGCAGTGTGCAGCCATTTGGCTGTGGTCTTCTGTGAGATGAGCGTCTTTCCCCAGTCGGGCTTACTCATTATTATGGTGTCCTACCTCTCTTAAAACCAAATATAGACGATAAACCTTGACATAAAGTTACTAGATAGGTACATATATCTTGGTATGTCCTACATTGATATTGGTTGCCTTATACCTAATTATTATAAAAATACGCAAATAGTATGTTAAAATAATAAAAAAAAACATTGAGTAAATATCCCTATAAAAAGAATAGGAAAGTACCTACCTAAATAATTTTATTGGCTTTTAGGCTAACGAGACTATCGGCCACATATGGAGCCAATTTATAATTTCTTTATTGTTATTAACCGACTTCAAAAAAAGGAGGTTATCAATTCGTGTGTATTTTTTTAAATGTTTGTTACCGCAGAACTCCCATTTATAGACCGATTTGAAAAAATATTTTTTTGTCTGAGAGGACATACTTCCAGTTTGGTCCCATTTTCATCAAAAGAAAGTTCCGGTGATGGGATACATGAAGAATTGAGGGAACTCCTCAAAAAATATTAATTTTAGCAATTTCAATATTTTTAACAACACATCAATCATTTGCATTCAGAAAGTATAATATGATGAAGTAAAACTGATGAAGAAAACCACAGATGGCCACCGGAACTTCTCAATAATAAGTATTTTACGGATGGCGATTAAATAAGTTTCCATTATGGTTGCTAAGGAAAGGAAGCTAGGCAACGGAACTTCATAATTAAACAATGTGATCTAGCCGTCTTTGGGCTTATTTGAATGGTCAATTATCAGATAAAAAAGAACCGTCTTTAAGGAAGGAAAAGTTAGAAAAGAGTTTGCATGAAAGTTCATTCTGTTTAAATATCTACGTTAGACTAGGGGTTTTAAGGTTTTTGAAATTCTGCAACTTGCCGTACTGAAGTCGGTTTTTTTTTGTTAAAATTATTTGTTATACTTACATACAAAACAACAACACAAAATCCTATGTATATACTTACCTTATATATGTTAGAATATATAAAAATCACCTTTGATCAAGTTTAATTTACTTATGTTTTCTTTTTCATTAATAATACCAATAACTTTATTAAAACAGAAAAACTAAATACGGACTATACAAATCAAACATCAACTTACATAATTTTATGACAGTTATCAAAATAAGATTACAAACTTTGAAAAGAAATATAAAAAAGAATTATTATATTTATATTTATATATATTTATAAACTTTGAAATAATAGTAAATATAAACTTTGGAGCGACCGCGCATGCGCTGTAGACATGTGTGAAGTTGGCGAGTATCCTTTACCCTGTCCGTATAGAAATGGGCGGGCTCCTTTTATCGATCCGAGTCGACCCCTAAGTTAGCACCCATACGCACCGGCTTAACTCAGTGTTCTTTTTAATGCTAAACTAAAAGTATTTTAAGCATTTTCCATGAAGTGACACGAAATATTATATTAAACTATGGTAAGTGCTGGATATTCTTTAGCATTCAGTATGTTTCTTTTATATTAGATTACAATTCTGTCGTACTGTGCGAATTAACTTTATTGTATTTTTGTACCATTGAGGTGTGTCGATATTGTGTGTCTAAAATGTATGAAATAGGCAGATTTTATTAACAATTGTACTGACTATTTTGATGAAATGCTTAAATTCATAATTGTGACAAAATTTCTTTACGATGTTTTAGTAAAATTGAATTATATGTTGGCCTACAGCGAACTTTTAATACACTTAGGTACTTATTTAGCTAATTAGAATCTTAAAAAGACAAAAGCTAATCGATGCGTATAATTTTGTATTACATATGATCCAATTGTATATTTTTAAGTTATTATTTACTTATATTTACAACTTTTGTCTCATATTTTGACGAATATTTACATTAACTCTACAAATATTTATTACATAATTATGATATATATAAATATAGATATATATGATAAGCAGATGTTTTTATTTAATTAATCACGTTCTCGATGGTATTTTTAGGACCCGACTGCTATGACCACGTCGGGCTTGCTCGAGTGGGAATTTTCACTTCCGTCAGATCAAATCATCTCACATGGATGGTACCACGGTTCACTGAGCAGGACGGCGGCCGAAAACCTTCTAAGAGAGGATCGAGAATTCCTAGTGCGAGACTCGACATCGCAGCCAGATAACTTTGTGCTTAGCTGCCGCTCGAATGGTCAACATTTACATTTCGTTATACAACGGGTAAATATATTTTACTAAAAAATTCATTACAAAGTCAAGTCTGTTTCAAAAAAATATTTTCATTTCAGATTGTCGTTCATCCTGATACAGTATACGAACGGCACCAATTCCAATTTGAAGATGAAGCCTACGATACAGTGGCCGACCTCATAACATCGTATGTAGGCTCTGGGAAACCCATTTCAGCAGCGTCTGGGGCTCGAATACAATATCCAGCTAATCGAGTAACACCTCTAACAAACTACGTCCAGAACGAAGATATTAACTCAGTTGTGTCACCGGTCGGAGATGGCTCCTATGGCAATCCTTACAGTCTTTATAGCCACTTTGCAGCCAAACCAGGAATGCAGTTGCGAGTGCCTTTTAAAAAACAACGATCACATTCTCTAACACCCATTGATATGGGCCAGCATACCACGCATGGTAAAAGCGCTAGCGCTGATGGAGTAATCCAGTGTCAAACAAACAAACATGGCAAAGTCTTCTGTAGTGAATCTAATTCTAGTTCTAGCACTTGGGATGCTAACCTTCCAACCAGTCCTCCGGCAAAGCCCGCAAGATATGAAGGTCCGAAAGCAGACGAAAGACGACTCGAACTACAACGACTATACCATGTTTCGGGCTCAGATTCAGGCAATGGATCCGGAGATTCCACTCAAGGCTCCGCCCATAGTGATCCTAACAAATTGAGAATGGATTCTGATTACATTCTCGTGACATCAACAATAAAGCAACAGTTTGATTACGAACTCACCGAAGCAAAACTTTTGCAGTCAGAAAATTTGGATTATGTGGTGGAATCGAGAATCAATCTAGATAATTTCCAATCTCAAATAATAACATCTGGAACTGGTATAACAAAACCTCTAGAGTCTGAAACTCTTCATACTATCAAGCTATTGCTGCGCACTTCTGGACCTAGGATTCTAGCAAATCACATGACTAAGGTTGATCTGTATTTCTTGTTTGATGATACTATACAGATTCAAGGACTTGATAAAACGGCATCAGGACTAGAATTATTATTTCTACCTCAAGGTCGACCTCTTCGTTTAGATGTCATTGAAAGGTAAATATTTCCGACACACGTATAGATTTTGTACACATTTTGCTATACTAGAGACCTCTGAGCCTATGAAAAAACAAATCAACCTTTTTTTTTTAGAGTCGAGACGTTTCGGCTACTGATAGCAGTTACAATATTAACCTGCCAAACTGATAGACAACGGGCGGATACTATTAATGATTGGATACTCCTTGCAGTTGAGACAAAAACGGCATTGGGTAATCTGTATGGGTTTTCTGCTATTATGTTTGGATTGTGTATGCCTCAGGTATGTACTAATAAAAACACATATTATAAGGGTAGATTTCTAAAATATCTACCTATTTAATTGCTAAGCGAAGCAGTCCTTGTTTGTTGTTCACTAATATGATGTTAACTTTTAGATCGAATGTTTGGAAAACGCATGGCATATATTAAGACGAGTTTACACAGACAACGCATTCATGTTCGAATCTAAACTAAGGCCCTGTTTTAAGAGTATGAATGAAGGCACCAATCCTTTACCGCCTAATACAACAAGCCCTTATATCGTTCCGCCAGTGTTGTGCTTCCATTTATTTGGTAAGAATATTATTCATACAATTGTTAAGTATGTAAAATGTTTAATAACTACTGTATTAGATGGATAATATAAATAATTTTGTAGATGGTGAAGGTGGGGGCTTAATGCAAACAGATGAAGCGTTTGTCAGCAGTTTGATGAACAGTCTCGAGTTTGATTTCAACGCAACCGCAGCACATTTGGATGCCGCTCGACATTTCCCCAATCAAATAGAAATGTTTAAACGAAACTCGAGGACGGTAGTGCAAGAGATGTCTTCTTTAGGACCAGTGCTTGATCCTACGCTTCTGGAGCTGTTTAGGCCAGAGTTTCATATAAACTTCCTATGGGGTGAGCGAGGAGCTTACACAGCGCCACACCAAAGGTTTGCGCGACTAACTGATATACTGACCGCAATGGCGAACAAATTAGCCAATCAACCTCCCGATACAGATGATACTGTCTAATTATACGTTTATTTTATTAACAATGAGATTATGTACATATCTCCCAATAGAACAATAACTATAATCTAGGTAGGCACCTATCCGGACCTTTTGTTCGAAATCTAAACTAATATTATAAAGAGGACAGATTTGTTTTTTTTTGTATGTTACGATTAAACTCAAAAACTACTCGACCTTTTTTCAACATTAGAAAGTTACATTATCAGCGAGTAACATAGGCTATATATTTTTTTTTTAATTAAGTGACAAAATCTAAATGAATGTCCCAACCGTGCTTTGCGAGGATGTGCCGATAGGATTTATTCTTGTCTGCCAATATTTTTTATGCATAAAACCGATAATTATACAATAAAAAATACTTCGAAAATAAAGGCGTGCTAGTGATTTAAACACTCATTGTTATTATACCTACTTACCTCCTCTAATCAGGCGCGGATCCAGGATTTTGTTAAGGGGGTTGCCCCCGATAAACAAAATGTTAGCTTATTTTTCTAACTTAATCTTTTAGAAGTGATATATAAAAAGTTTAGAAGAATTGTTTATAAGCCAGTGGAAAGGGGAAGAGAGGGGCAATTGCAACCATTGCCCCCACTCCCCAGGACCGCGCCTGCTTTTAATGTTAATAAGTGTAGACAATTATATGATACTTACAGTTAAGTAGAAAACCATTATTATGAAACGTGTACCTCATTTTGATCTTAATCTAGATATTAATGATGTTTGTTATACATTTGTAAAACGTGAAATAAATATAACTTTAAAACTTTATTTATTTTATTTGTTAAAAAAGATAACTCCTGCACTAGGGACCTAGACGACTTGCGGGGGACCTTACAAATATACAATTAACGGACACAAAGTACACTCGGAACAATTATTTGTGGATGACATAAATTTTTGTCCCGTGTGGGGATCGAACCTACAAGACGCCGTGCAGTAGTAAATGCTGAGGTAACCACTTAAGCCACTGAACCAACCGTGCAGTCAAACTGATATGTTTCATTTATTTTAATATTTCTGGGAATTACCTATTTTTTTTAAAAGGGACAGCTCACAAATTGCTAGTAATATTAAATGCGAAATCAACTCAATTGTTTGTATATATGTACATATGTTTGTTTATTAGCTTTTCACGATTAAACGGATAAATGGATCTTAATGAAATTTGTCAAGGACATAAGATGGTATTGACCCCGGGGTAGGACATAGGCAGCAGCTTGTTAAATGTAAACTACTAGCTGTTGCCCGCGGCTCCGCCCGCGTGGAGGTCGGAGTTCGAAAATGGTAAAACAGAGATTTATCAAATAATACGAAAAAAAAGCAGTACTTGAAGAAAACATACACCTATTATTTGGTAATGTAATATTTAAATTTTAATTTATTAAAAATTAAAAAGCCGTCCATTCAAACATCTGTTTGCCGAGCGCGGGGATACCACGCTCGCCTAGAGAATTGGGTCGTGTTTGCTTCGCCCAAATGCTCTAGATCGTTGGCGATATCACAAGCCTTAAATACGGATAAGTTTGTAATAGGTATGTACATTATGTTAAAACTTACTACTAGCCACGTGAGTTATAATTCAGGCAAAATAAATACCCCTTCAGTTGTACCAAGGGTAAGCACCGACTTTGTAACACCATTTTTTTGTGGTGAGTTTCCCTGGGACTAGTAACAAGTGATCATTTAGGGATATGGTTATGGATGTTTTTAAAGAATTAACTACCATCAGTGCTACCATGCCACTGTGTATTTATATGGCTGTGCTCTTCTGTAACTAGGATGTCTTTCCCCAGTTAGACTTGCTTGCTTTTTTGGTGCCCACCGCTCTTCGTAAGTTATGACTAAGTATCTACTTACCGATCGATGACCTGGTAAAGGTTGCGGGCAACCGATGCACAAGGTCGGCTTAGGATCGAGAGTTGTGGAAATCCAGCAGTAGACGTGTTTTGGCTGAGATGATGACGATGCACTTACCAGATGATGCACGCTCACAGCAGGACTGGTAGACATGAATAATAGACTATTCTAAACCATTTCGCAAAGAGGCTCGCCCCGACAGAAATAGATCGAGATCTATTTCTGTGCTCGCCCCACTGCCTCTGAAACAAGCGCCTAGCGAATTGCAATAAAATAAAAATGTTAGTTGGTCTATCTGTTTCTTACTAACTACTTCATGACTAAATTGCTGAATCGATCGTAATAAGTTCAAAAAAGAAAGAAATTAAAACAAGTGCCTAAGTAAGTACTTGACAAATAAAGTAATTATAAATATGTAGAAACTGTCCTATTAAGTTACGTATAAATTTATTAACCGAGTTTTTTATCGATCTTCTCTTTCTTTTCTTTAACATCCAAATCTAACCTTAGGATGGACAGAAAAGATAGATAACCACATATCATTTCTCAAACAAAATAATGTAACTTTAAACCTTTCATACCTATAGGCTATACCTAATCATCATCATCATTTCAATCCAAAAAAAATATCCAAGAAGATATTTAGGATATAGAGATTTTCCACAAATGATATGAATTTTACTCTGAAAACGTAATGTTGCACTATTTGGTAAAAATAACAAAAAATCTTCAGATCATGTTTAAATTCGCAGGCATATAACAACTCTTTGTATTTAATTGACACGGTTAAAAAAAAATCCGGCCAGTGTCAATTTCTATTATGAGAGCAAACATTTGATATGCATAACGTATCTGTAAAACAACATTAAAATTTCACAAATTATTATTATACGGATTTGTGCCGCATGCTGCAAATTTACATGTTGTTTTTTATGTAATTTCTAAATTTCTGACATTGATCTCCTTCGAGTCATGTATGTAACGGGCATATCAAAAGCTTTTACATGAGAGGTGGGAGCATATTATTATATCTTCTATCAAAAGCTTTTACATTTATGACTTTGTGGACATTGGATGTCGGCTATCGTTGTAAAAAGATAGCCTATGTGTTATTCCAGACCATAATCTATCTCTGTGCCAAATTTCATCCAGATCCGTTCAGTAGTTTTACGTGAAAGAGTAACAAACATCCATCCATCTATCCATTCATCCATCCATACTTACAAACTTTTGCGTTTATAATATTAGTAGGATAAAGAGAAAATATTTGTATTTTAATAAATAAACTCAAAAAATAGATACCTACTAAACCGATTTAAAAAATTATTACACTTATAGAAACTTATTTTAAATTAAAAAATATAAAGGCCTAAGTACTTACTCTACTACATTTAAATTACCTTTAAACGAGCAATTCTTGTATATATTATATATAATCTGAATCTCGGAAACAGCTCCAACTATTTTCATGAAATTTAATATGTAGGGGCTCCGAAGGCGATTAATCGATTTAGCTAGGTTTCATTTTTTAGAAAACGTTAATTTCAAAAAAAATAAAAAATACCGAGCAAAGCTCGGTCATCCAGGTACTAGTAGCTATTTACTTCTAGCTAAGATCAATTTGGAAAAATAAGTAGATACCTTATTAGATTTGAATATAAGTAAAAGGTACTACGTATTTCGAACCGAGAATCGACTGGTTTGTATGTATTTATTATATGAAATGCAGTAGTGCAGCCCGGCTGCACGTGCTGTTGGCGCAGTGCTCGTAGGCCATTTCATATCCATAACCAAACAGTCGTGCTGCTGCCGCACGTGCTGTCGGCAGTTGCCGTTGGCAGCTTGGTTCGGAATAGTATCTTTAGTAATAAGATATGAAATTTTGAATGTCAAACAATTAGCTGCATAAAGTACTTACATTCAGCTTAACGAGAGGTATGTTAGGGCACTAAACATATTAGGCTAGCTTTACTATATACTAGCACTTACTTATTTACTTTCCTAGAAGAAACATAGAACTTTTTCCTTTTTAGAGGTCAGTAAAATATTTAGCATTCGATTATAGCATGTTATTGCTAAATTTTCTAAAAAAAAAACAATACACAAGTTTATACGTAGATTATGTCTACTGTACTCGTAACTTACATAAATAGGTTGGTAATGAACAGCGTTCATTAGAACGTCGTTCTCTACGAATGTACCAACAGGAACAAGGTACTCCTTGCCTGCCTCCGTGGCTCAGTGGTCGATGTGTGAGACTGCTGATCACGAGGTCCCGGGTTCGATTCCCGGGTCGGGCCAAAAATCGATATTGGGTTATTCTGTTAAGAAATTCACAATAGATGCCCGGAGTTTGGAAATTGGCGGTGTTTACACCCACGTGCCTCGGAAAGCATGTAAAGCCGTTGGTCCTACGCCTGATCCCTCTCCGGTCGTGTCGGATTTGCCGTCCCATCGGACTATGAGAGTGAGGGAATAAAGAGTGCACTTGTGTTTGCGCACACACTTGTCCACTATAATATCTCCCGCGAGATGGCAAGTCTCCGTTGAGATCAGCCGCCGTGACCGAAATTCGGTTAGGAGGACATTATTATTATTATTCCTTGTAGGTACACTGGTGTAACATACAATTTGACTTTGATTTAACTGCCTCGGTGGTCCAGTGGCCGCAGTATGCGCCTGCTGTGCACGAGGTTGTGGGTTCGATTCCCACACAAGACAAAACTTTGTGTGGCCCACAAAGAATTGTTCTGAGTCTGGGTGTTAATTGTGTCCGTTAATTGTGTTTGTAAAGTCCCCCGCGACACAGAGCTTGTTCTCTAGTGCGGGCGTTGTCTTTTTTAAAGAGAAAGAGATATTGGAACGAGCGCATTTGTCATTTTGTTGTCTTATTTATACAAAGCGATATTTTTTGTACTTGTATTTAAAACACTGTGTGAACCTATATAGTTATTTAGCTATGGTCCTTTGTAAGGTGAGGCTTTTTTATTACAAGCTTTTATTTAGCCTGCTATGTTTGTTATTATAGTTAGTTTGTATGTCAGCTTGTTTAGGTTAAATCTTGCAAGCAAGATTTGAAGCACTTCCCGGTATTTGATGGAGCTGAACTTTGGTATACCGATGTAACTTCGGTGCCATGGAGCTGGTCTGATGATGTAGTCGGAAGGTGGCCATAGGAACTCTTCAACGAAACAAGATAGCCGCGTCGGGTTTTGGTTCGTAGGATTTATCTTGACAAGTACTATATTCCTAGATGGGTGTTCAGGACGTGATGATGGAGTCGGATGGTGGCCATGGCAACTCTTCAACGAAACAAGATAGCCGTGTCGTATTTAGGTGATTTAGATTTATCTTGACGAATACTATATTCTTAGATGGGTGTTCAGGACGTGATGATGGAGTCGGAAGGTGGCCATGGCTACTCTTCAACGAAACAAGATAGCCGTGTCGTGTTTAGGTGTTTTGGATTTATCTTGACTGTATTCTAAGATAGGTGTTCAAGACGTGATGATGAAGTCAGATGGTGGCCATGGCAACTCTTCAACGAAACAAGATATTCGTGTCGTGTTTGGGTGTTTTAGATTTATTTTGACGAATACTATATTCTTAGATGGGTGTTCAGGACGTGATGGTGAATTCGGAAGGTAGCCATGGCAACTCAACAAAAAAAGATAGCCGCGTAAATTTTGGATTTGTTGATTTATCTTGACGGCTATTTCTAGGTAGAGTTCAGTGTGTGATGATTATGTTCGATGTCATAGGAACTTATCAACAAAACAAAACAGTCGTGTAGTGTTTGGGCTCTTTTACGAATATTTAATGCATAAACACCCATAAATACACTATAAAAGCTTGATTTTTTTAAAGTATAAACTTATTCCCAGTCGAGCTTGCTTGCTTGTATGGTGTGGATGGATTAGACATCAGATATTCGTTATTATTAAAAGCACTTTATCGAAAAATCACGCGATAAACAAATTTTAGTGTACATAGTGTAGTTGTCAGTGAAAAAACCGAATTTAACGCAAATGACAGTTGCCCTACATTTACAATGTAGGGCAACTGTCATTTGCGTTAAATTAGTTGGAATAAAAATATTAATATTCATTTTTGTGTTTTTTATTTACATAACACACTAATATCCTACATACACATATTAAACGGGGATATGTAACAATGAGTAAATATACATCTTACTAATTAGGCAATGCTAGAATTTTATTTTAATTTAAATATTTTTAGAAGCCGCTTCCATAATACGTTAGCCAAACATTAGGTAAACATACATCCGTATATCTGATCTCTAATTATAATCATAAAAATTGCAAATTCTTAAATAAAACAAAAATATGCAGTTTTTTTATTTATTTTTGAACATATCAAATAAAAACCATAACTAGGTATAAAACTATTTCATAAGTTTACTTGACAAATAAAATTACTAAAAACCGGCGATCCCATAATAGAATACAACTATGCAGTTCTTGCAGCTTGTTTAATATATAAATACATAAGTATCTTAAAATAATATGAAGTCAACTGTTGTACTAACCAAAACTTATTAGGTACATAGTGCTTCACAGACAAAAGTCGAATATGCAGTTTATAGCTACAATTGTTAACACGTTAAACACCACGCCAGCACTAAATCTATTGTTTGGACATACCGTCCAAAATCAACAAAGATTAACAAATCAGATTATTGCTATCCGCTTACCGCTAAAAAGATATTAATAAGTCTAAACTCTCGTAAACTTAATGTTGCGGGCAAGATAACGTCATAAAACTTGTCTCTGTCTAATACAACGATATTAAAATTCTTGTATAGACACCGATTTTTAGAACTGTGCACTTGGAACTGTCAAAATCATTAGGTTGGCATGATTGAATTCCCCCGCCCACCTCACTTCCTACCTCCCCGCAGGCGCCTGCACCTATCAGTACTGCGGTCTCCACTTTGTGTTGTCTGCGCTATTTGAGTATCAAGTCGATTCTCGCTGTCTGTCTGTACCTATGTATGCTTAGTTTTTTTTTTTTTTTTTATATTACCAAGTAGGCAAACAAGCATACGGCCCGCCTGATGGTAAGCAGTTACCGTAGCCTATGGACGCTTGCAACACCAGGGGTATCACTCGCGCGTTGCCGACCCTTTAGAAACCTTATAACTCCTTTCTTGAAGAACCCCATGCTATAGTAAACCACGCAACGGATTTTGTTGCGATATTTTAAATAGTGATTCAAGAGAAAGGTGTATAGTATAATACACGCATATTATAGTAGAGAATTCCGGAATAAACCGAAGCGAAGCGAGGGCATGACTGTACATATCAATCAAAATAATTAATATTGTGATTTTGTTCCAATGAAGCCAACATGATAATATTTAGACACTGACAGTTGCACAGTTATAAAAATTAGGCTCTAACTTTTTCGCGCAATTAAATTTCCATTTTTTTGGATAATGGCGTCTGTTCTGTATTTAAATCAACAACTAATTATAGTCAAATACCTTATTAAACAATATTGTTTACCACTACTGAATAACGTTTTTATCTGTATGTCAGCTGCGATCAGCGTGTCTATTAACTTCGTCTATGAAGGTCTCATAATGATTATACTGTCACTAGTAAAAAAAGAAACATTCCTATTAAGAGTATATAAGGAAGAACTATCATCTACGACTTGATAAGACTCTTGTCTGTTACAATAAATATACAAAAATATATGTATTTTAATTATTTTAACAATAATTATTGTCAAAATAATTAAAAATACATATATTGAATATAGTTAAAACCGGATTATGAAGTAATATTATTATCATCAGTACTTCTACAAATTAAAGAAATATTAATTAAAAATACATATATTGAATATTGTTAAAACAGGATTATGAAGTCATATTATTATCATCAGTACAAATCAAAGCATACCACTCAGGTATTTATACTTAAAATAATAAAATATATAATATTACATAATAGGGGCGAATTCACAAAAAAACTTATTAGTTAAAATTGTATTGCCGGAAGACTTAACATTATGATCATGGGAAGAGCGTTAGGTATCCTTAAATATACAACTAGTATAACTAAAATAATTATGATCTTTGTTACTTTTAAATACGTAAATGTCCCTGTGCCTACAGATACACGTAAGCTCAAAATTTAAAACTTAATTTTATTGAACTATTTGATCTAACAACGAGAGTTATGCACTATCTATAATAGGTATATGTAAAATGTACTAAATTAATTCCGTGTAAACACTGATGGACTCCTAATGACAATATCCAGTGATGTTACTCAATAGCCGCACTGGGAAGTCTTGTATCGCGACTTTATAAACACACAATTCTCATTTTCGAATTACATATACTTTTTGATAATCTAATATAAAACACGCCGCACAGTACTAAATGGCGAGTTAACCACTTAAGCCACTGAACCATCCGTGCAGTCAAGATTTGGATTTCTAATAAGGTCTAAATGCATCGTTCATATATTTATATCATATTGGGGTTGATAGCACTGTGTAATAAAGAATCATTCTCTATATAGTGAAGGACACGGTCGCAGTATGTCAATATAAATTCCTAACACTTATGACCAGGGTGCTTGCGCGCCAGCGGTTTTCGAATTTCGAACGCCACCGGTCGCGGGCGCCCCGCCCGCTACGTTGCTGGCTCGTACTTCTAAGCCAACTAAATAGGTCCTAAACGGTAGGTATTTATTTCGACATTACAGCAGTGTCCTTACTATATAGATAAAAAAAAATTCTTACACTATTTTATATATTTAAATACGGTTACGGTTTTAGTTGTCTAAGTCACATCATGTCACCTTATTCATACTATAGAAAACAATATGTCAAACGTCGTATTAATTCCACGACAAAAGTCAGCAAGTTCAACCTGCTAAATTATTTGAAACTACGTAAATATGAATACATACAATATATTATGTTATATGAAACTTGCAAAAAATCTAATAAAAAATACCATTATGGTAAGTAAAATTGAATTGATCAAATAGTTCGACAGTCAACGCTGCGTAACAGTCTATTAGAATTTGAGAGATTTAGCGAAGAGTGCAACAGTGGCCTGTGTCTTGTCACCGTTGAAGCGCCTCAGCTCCACGATAGCCTAAAACAAAACAAAAACATGAATAGCAATAATATAAGAATAATTGAATAGTAAGTAAGTAGTAGACTATGGATGAAGTTTCGTGCGTCATCAGATACGCCTGGTTCGAGAGATTATTATACGATATCATGCATTATTTACCTTCAGATTGCTTGACGTTTCGACCTAGTTACACTGAACGTAGTCACAAGCTGACTTACACTAGTGAATATAAAGTATATAATACAATATCATGCAATGCGATAGTTTTAAATAAACTAGAGGTCGCTTGGTATTCGAAATTCGAGATTATCTAAGGAGAGAAGAGTCGTGAGAGAGAGAGAGAGGGTACAAAGTTTTTACTTCGCGTATTATCGGTGTAAGCTGGCAACGTTGTATTTTTAATATAGTTTCATCTAGTTTGTTCGATGAAATTATTTAAAAAAGCAAGCAATCTTTAAACTACTTTATGTAATATACTAATTTCAATATGTACAAAGTCATTCACTTCCTCGTATAAGTTATATAAAGATTAGTTTTTTAGGAATATCAATGTATGAATTTGTGTTAAATATATTTTTATATAGGTTTACTCTAATTGTACACTGTTACAAAATTTCACAGAAATTTTCTTAAAAAACTAATTTTCATATAGCGTAGGCCCTGTATACATCTCCGTTGCTCTGTGGTTAATAATATTGTAAACAAGACGCAAAGCCGTGAAAAAGTTACTCAAATAATAAACGTACCTGTTCCCTAGTGAATCCAAGAGATACAATTTCTTCCACTTCTGATTCACCGAATGCGTCTGTCGGCATTATGGTCTGGCTAGGGTCACCGAGGCCTGTAACAATGCGTTTAAACATTTCATAATATTCACTAGGGGTCGCCCGCGACTTCGTCCGCGTGGTAATTTGGGATATTTTCCCCGATTTTGCAATATATCTCACTACTGCTCCGCTCCTATTGATCATAGCGTGGTAGTAGAGTCATACACACTGGCCTCATGCGTGTTAACGAATCAAATATGAGTTTACAATTTCTTTTAGGACATGTGGGTTTCCTGACGATGTTTTTCTTCACGGTTTTTAGATGAATCATTCGTTTACTTAGAATTTAACATATAAATCATCATTATCACAACCCATAAACGTCCCACTGCTGGGCACGGGTCTCCTCCAAACATTTGGAGGGATAATAGCCTATTACACCACGTTGGCCAGACGGGTTGGTATAGGGTTTTGATTCAAAATTTCCCTCTCTTGCGGTGGATATTGTCTGCTAGACTTACTCCCTTTGTCGACTCTTACGACACCCTCGGGATGCAAGAATCACCACACGAACATATAAGTATCACCAAATTAATACTTTAAGGTTAAAGATCTCCTTGAGTTTTTTTTAGAAAAGTAAGCGTTTTGACACTTACCCATTCTCGGGCTACTGTTACCAATTTGCATTGGAACGGGGGCTTCCTGTCTACTAGATGATGGTCGCAACCCTAGTTGACCAGCTGTTACTGAAAATAATTCCTTATCAATAAACTGTATAACTTAACATACTAAACAATTAACAAGAATTACAGTGCAGTCTAATTGTTAATGTATTTCAAATGTAAAAATGGGTGCATCGTGAATCGCGTCATATCTAACTATATCATCAAAATACACAATCTACAAAACAAATACAGACAATGCAGAAAATAATGGCATAAATTAAAAACATACCGAAATAAGTAATATCCCTAGTATTGTAACTGCAGATAATAAAAACTAGTACATCTGTTAAGTTCCCTGTATCAGTTAACGATGGTTGCTTCATTATGTTTCCATTGACTGACCGAACTTTCCCTACAAAAATGCACGCGCAACACAGTTGTATTGATAGCGCATGCAAGCAATCGACTACACAGAAACAAAGAAGAATTAGTTTTGCAATTTTTATTGTTTTTCAAAACGTTACTATTTTTACGGCGCAAAGAAAATCAGCACATATTGTGTTTAGTATTAAATATTCAGGATTTTTTTCCACGCCCACCTTGTTTTGATTTCTCAAGTGCTTCTTTCATTTGTCTTTCTTCGTGATCCCTGACGGACTGGTTGACGATCTCCTCTTCGGAATAGCCTGAGAGTCGGGCACATTCGGGTAGTTCCGACTCTGATAAGAAAGGTGTCTCGGTTCCAGTCGTGCCTATGTGAAGTACGTTTCGCTTCAAGTCTATGTTGCACTGTCCGACAAAAGCAATTATTTATTTATTAAGAAAATAATCCGTCAAAGGTGTAAGGCCAAAAAAAGACGTGCTAGTAATTTTAAGAGAGGAAGGGCGCACCTTATAGGCCCATAAACTTCCACAGCCAAATTCTTTATTGTACACACAAATGAGCATTACAATAATACTAAAAAATAACATGTACAAAGGCGAGCTTAACTCATAATGAGTTTTCTACTAGCAAACCTTAAGAGTGTTTGTGTTATTCATTTAATATTATGTAAAGAAAAAAATTAAAATCCCGCTATTACCCATTTATAACACATTTTTTTGTGTGTTTTTGTCTGCTGCGTTAGGTGTTTACATTGAGAAGTAATTTAAAAATATATTGTTACCTGATGTCTTTTAAGCATGTCCAGACCGAGAAGCATGTCCATAGGCTGTTCTTCAAGCACCGAAAAGGATGTTGTGAGGAAGTCTTTTTCGATCCGCATCTGTACCATATGGATACGGCCTATGATTCTTTGTACGCCCACGCCCTTAGCTATTCCAGCCCATCTAGTAAATAGAATTACATTGTTTAGTAAAATTTTGAACATTTTCTCTTGATATAAACCTTACAATAAATAGGGGAAGGAAGGCAAACAAGCACACAGCCCGCCTGATGGTTATCAGTTATTAATTTAATAACTGTTTATTTTGGTATAATTTATGATCCATCTAAACTAATAATTTAAAGAGGAAAGTTTTTTTTTACGATTTAACTTAGAAACTACTTGACCGATTTTAAAAATTCTAACGCCATTAGTAAGCTACATTATCAGCGGGTAACATTGGCTTTATTTTATTTTAAAAATATTAGGGGATCCTACAGTTTTACGGGGTGTTTTCTGCACTTGCGTGAGAAAAGGGATCCCTACGAAAACTAAATAAATGTTCAGCCGGGGTGGGCCGCTATTTATAATATAATATTATAAAGCTGAAGAGTTTGTTTGTTTGGTTGAACGCGCTAATCTCTGAAAGTACTGGTTCGATTTGAAAAACTCTTTTTTGTTGAAATGTGCTAAATGTGGATAAATATCCAGGAAGGCTATAGGCTATATAACATCACGCTATGATCAATACGAGCGGAGCAGTAGTGAGATATCTTGCAAAATCGGGGAAAATATTCTAAATTACCACGCGGAAGAAGTCGCGAGCGGGACGCGACTTCTTCCGCGTGGTAATTTTAATAAAGTAAAAAGAAAGAAAGTCCAAGAGTTCTTTTGCAAAATATATACAGAAAAGTTTATACATGCTATTCAGTATGATAAATGTTATTTCCTTTAAGTACCTATCATGTCAATTCACGATTGACTTCAATTAAATAAGTATCAAATGTCAATTGGTTGTAAAACGCCTTTGACTTTATTGGTTTCACCTTACATTCAAGACAAATATATTAAAATCGTTATCTGCATCACAGTCAGTATATAAGCTTGATAGAGAATTATCTTGTTGGGGCTGAGCAGGACACTTTGACCTTTTGGAATCGTATTTATATTCCCCGAATACCTCATCACAAAATATATAATTTATCGGGTATTTTTGTAATTTAAGGGTTTTACGCGACAAACATTCTCAATGGATATCCGTTATATCTAACAAGCCCAATCACGACGCGGCTATATGTTTTCGTTGAAGATTTCTTATGGCCACCTTTCAGTTTTATCATCAGATAAACTTCATGGTATTACCATACAATTGCCTTGTCACTGAAGTTATGTCGGTAATACGAATTTCAGCTAAATCTAACACGGGATTGGTTCAAAAACCTAAAGTAAAAAACTTACAACAACAATAAATTTTAAGCTTGTAATAAAAAAGTATATATTTTTTCGTATTCTAACTCATTCGTGTATTACGTATCTTAAAACATGGAAGGGCCCGCCATGTTGTCAATTAACTTGATTTCTACACCGCCTGTGTATAGACCGGCAACTTCGTGCGCGACCGTCCCGCGGGGTACAGTCGGTGGCGGGGGCGAGGTAGCGCGTCATTCTTAGTACACGGCTACACACGATGCACGCGTTTCCCTTCCCCGCTACACCACACCCGCTACCATCGTGGGTACCTCGCCCCCGCCAACGTCTGTCACCCCGCGGGACGGTCGCGCACTAATTTGCCGGACTATAGTTTACATTTAACCATAACTTTTTTCAAATATTTCTTAGGTGGCAAAGGCATACGGCCCGCCTATAGTCGCTTGCAAAACCAGAGATGACACTTGCATATTGCCTACCTAAAAAAATAAACGGATATGTCATTATAAACAAATTATAGTTATTAACTAATATATGTTTAATTAACAACAATACTACATTACGCGACGACAGACATTAGGAAGTAAATTACCAAGATACATTTTAAGTAAATTATACATAGAACCTCATTAAGAAGTATTTATGTAAATATTTGTGGTGTCCACATTTCGCTATTTGTTTCCGATAAAAAAACTTAATTTTTTTTAAAAATTTGGTTGGGAGTTTGATACCTACTCAATCACGCCAAAACGCCTCAACGAATCTGGGTGAAATTTGGCACAGAGATTTAATTTAGGGAAAAAACACTGCTCATGTGAGACGTTCACGCGGGAAAAACCGCAGGCGGAAGCTAGTATAGCTATCCTTACTAATATTATAAATGTGAAAGTTTGTAAGAATGGATGGATGTTTGTTACTCTTTCACGTAAAAACTACTCAACGGATTTGGATGAAATTTGGCACAGAGATAGATTATGGTCTGGAATAACACATAGGCTACTTTTTGCAGCGATAACCGACATCCACGCGGGCGGAGCCGCGGGCAACAGCTAGTTATATATATAAAAACTTTTGTCATGAATGACTATAGCAACGCACAGGCAAAACCACAAAGTCTAGAAAGCTGAAATATATTATAGACATAGGCTAATAAAATAATCTAAACGGGTAAAAATTGTTTATCCCGGGGGAAGTCGGAACGTGTGGCTTGTCCAATACATAATAGCAACTCATATGTCCTACCAGTGGTCACATTACTTACTCTATCAAGAGGGAGTTTGAAATAAATACTTACTCTATCAAGAGGGAGTTTGAAATAAATGTAAATTGTTACGGTGAACAATAAAGAGTTACCCATCTACTACCTATTGTTTCTTTGTCCAATGATTCAACAAAACATTATTTGCTAGTAAAGAATCTTTTCTAGATGTGTTGGAATAAAAGATTAAGCAAATTTATTCACTTCAATTTATATTTATAAATGTAAGTCGAACATCAGCCTTTGTAATATATGTAGTTGGCTCTGGTTGGCGCGTTGGGTGTAGCAATGCATGATATATACTTCATTTAATATACATATTTTATACTACCAAAGTGACAAGTAAGCATACGGTGCTAAGAATAGTAAGCAGTTATATTGTTATATCTAGATCAGTGTTGCTTCAAGGTACCTCTACAAAATTGGGAAATTATGGAGAAACACCTTAAATGAAAAATCTATTTTGTAAATTTTGGAGAAACACCTTAAATGAAAAATCTATCTTTAAATATAATTTGGCCGGGATAAAGAAGGTCCAGTATTATTATTTTTAAGCCATTTTGGTATCCTTATTTAAATTTATTTATTTTTCCTGTCTTTTTATTTAAGATCTCTCTTTAAGGACCTCTTTACCTCCGTCTTATTCCACAGTCTTCTGTTTTTAGTTTTTAATACCCAATCTTTTCCTGCCGTTCTTTTAATTTCGTGGAGCCATCTTTCTAGTCTTCGTCTTCCTCCTTCCAAAGAAGGTCCATATAGAGATAAAAAAACATCCTATCTTTTAAGTTGGATATAACTGCACAGTGTGCATAATTTTATTATAATCGGTTCAGTAGTTTAGGAGTCCATAGCAAACAAACAACGTTACATGTAATTTATATATATTAAGATAGACTCTTTGTATTTAGGAAAATGCAGCATAGGACAACCTCCCACTAAATGGGCAGAGGACCTGGTGAGAGCAGCAGGCAGCCACTAAATACAGGCCGCTCAAGACTGGCCTTTGTAGAAAAATATACATTAGGCAATGGACACACACCGGCAAATAAGAAGTAACAAGAATATAGCCTATGGACACTAACAATAGAAGCATACCTTCTTGTTGCTACACTGAAAAAAGGAAAAATGGTTGCTGATTACAAGCTATGGTAGCGGAAGAAGTAACTGACTTGTACACATGGTGTGTGGAGTCGATCACAGGTGGTAGTGCCAATGATTAATTTAACTTTGTGAGATTTATACATCGTAATGAAATGATCCCACATTTGCTAACCGTGAAGAAAAACATTGTATAACATAACACACTGTGTTAAAAGAAATTCTAAAGGCATGTCTGCCGCTCTTGGCTACTTAAGTGGGCCTTTGTGTTGGTGTTGACACTGTTAATATGCCTAACTAGCGATACGTCCCGGTTTCGCTCATTTATTTAGTTTTCCTAAAGATAGCGTATTTTTTAGTTCCTTTCAAATATAGCCTGATAATGTGGGTGTACTACGTGAATTCGACAAATGGAAGTGCGATTAACGCTTGTGCGACAAAACTGTACTGCGACTCATCATAGTTCAAATGCAAGCTTATGCGACACACTAAGGCTCGACATCATCGACATGAAGAATTAGCATTTGTACCTATTAATTGTTTGTG
Source organism: Trisateles emortualis (assembly GCA_947095525.1). Taxonomy (NCBI): domain Eukaryota; kingdom Metazoa; phylum Arthropoda; class Insecta; order Lepidoptera; family Erebidae; genus Trisateles; species Trisateles emortualis. Next base: position 31,941,783 of record OX352729.1, read on the forward strand.
TAAATTTGTTACTCTGGCTTGTGGCTGACATTTTGTCTCTTGTTGAATAGTGCATTTATCCAGGAAGGCTATAGGCTTTATAACATCATGCTTTGATCAATAGCAGCAGAGCAGTAGTGAGATATGTTGCAAAATCGGGGAAAATATTCTAAATTACCACGCGGACGAAGTCTTGGGCGACCCCTAGTGTGAAAATAAGAGCTTTGACGTCAGCACCCCGCCTGCTGCATGACTGGCTCTTTGTATGGTCGCAGTTTTAACCTAACCTAATTTTTTTTTTTGGTAGCATGTAGCAGTACTGTAGTGTCGAACTACTGTCGCACAAGCATTAATCGCACTTCCATTTTGTCCTCACGTACTACACTTGGATAATGTAACTTTCTAATGGTTAAATAAGTTTTTGAGTTAAAACGTATCAGTCCTCTTTATCATATTAGTATAGATAGATAAAGAAAGAAATAAACTCTGTGCCATGGCATGTGTGCACAGCAGGGGGCATAATATGGGTGGCTATTGTTACTAGTTTACTTTAGATAATTACAAATACCCAAGTGGTTGACTCGGTAAGTACAAAGAAGATTGTCTCAAGATAAAATATTATATAAATAGAAACAATATATAAAGTATTGTAAACAAAACGTTTTAATCAGTAGTTATTTATTATAACTTGTGACTTATTTATCATCTTCTTTCCAAGTTCATGGCCTTATCAATTTTGTTGTTAAACCCAATGTTGTATATTGTTATCAATTGTTATCAATGCAAAAACCACAAAGAAAGAAAACACAGAAGACCAATCTTTTTGGAGTGAACATGATTATTGTACTGTGTCTGGAAGCAATTTATCTATACGTTAGATATCTAGTTGCTTGGTTTGAATTGTCCCATTATATTATTACAAGCTCCACCAGTGCTAAATTTAGATTTCGTATCATCTCACGTTGATTGTTACTGGCATGATCGCTGCGGTTAGTAGCGTGATGTTTAGCCTATAAGCTTCCCTTAGAATTCATATTTAGATAAAGTTCTGCTTTTTAAGTTCATTTGTATTTTGTATAAACTCTATATTTTAGGTACATGAGCACTAAACTAATTTTAATATAGCACACACACACACATTGACAAGAATACAAATCGCAGTTGAATATAAAGTACGTCAGATAAAGCTACATCGCAAATGCACATACTCAATTTATGAATAGAAAGTATTGTGATACATACCTTGTGTCTACAAGGCGCATTATATTACACCTCTCAGCACAAGACGCAGACATAATGGTAGTTTGAGCACCAGAGTCTATGAACGCCTTTACAGGAAACCTAGAAGAATGTCATCATAGATTAAAAAAAAGAACACATTATTATAACTGAAATAGTTAAAACAAAAGCAGCCAGTAACAATGTTGAACAGTAAGACCAAGGTAAAAACTGTTTATGACCATTACAATATAATTCTTCCCTCAATCAGCTTCAGTTGGCCTATGTCGGCTGTGGACATCTTTTAGAAAGGATGATGATGCACCATTCATTATGCTACGAAATTTAGTTATGTAGGCACCCAAAAAAAACTACAAGATGTCAACTTGTTAACCAATTCGCTTAAGGCCAAGCCCAATTTGCTGACAAGAGTAGCATCATGAAGAAATTAAGATAATTAATAGATACTTTATGATGTCAAAGTTTAAGTAACTATATTTGTTAATCTTATAATGTTAATATTACAATGTAAGTACATAATTTGTGATGGCAGCATCACAAATTATGTACAAAATGTATAAATTGTTATTAGTGTAAATAATTTGAGGTGAAGATACAATGTGGGCAGGGCTCCAACAAGATGAACCGACAACCTTGTAAAGTTGGGGGCAATGGACACACATGTCAGCTCAAGATCAAATGGTATGCAAATCCTTGGAAAGGTTTATGGCGAGCAGCGGATGTCTTTTGTTCGATATGATGATATTTAGAAATAAATTCTGGTTGTCATGGTACAAACTCTGCTCTGATGCAAACGTTTGGGTGTTTGTTACTCAATCACATCAAAATGCATCAATGGATCGTAGACGAAATTTTGCACAGAGATAGATTATAGTTAGGAAAAATACATACGCTACTATTTATTCTAGTAAAAATCACAATTATTCATGAAATATTAATGTGATATGACCATAATGAGCAGTAAATTTTCTGAAAAACTAAACCTAGTACAGTGGACTCGCAGTAATCGATCAAACATTTTGCAAGGCTGTGTTGGACTATTGAATTATTCGAATTATAGAGTACTGCCTAAGACCCCTTATAGTCCGGAGCTTTTGAAAAAAGAGTACCTTGTAATGCAACAAATTACAGATCAAAATAATAAGATCCTATCTGAATCCCTTGTTTCATTCCAACGAATTAGCTGTAAGAACAAAATATGCTGACTTTTATTTATTTTGATGTTCATTAGTATCATGCATTTGATTGATCTAAATAAACAAATAACTGAGTGTTAAAAACAAACACAACAAAAAATGAATGACTGAAATCGGTCCAGCCGTTCACGCGTGATGTCGTGACAAAGGGAAATAGTGGTTCATTTTTATATATAAGAAGATATATTTGGTATATATAGAGATAACCAGTGAGTTTTTTTTTAAACTACATATATCATACTACAAGATTAGCCAAATTCTGTACCTCCATTATTAACTATGATAGGCATGTTCGATTACAGGGGGCGCTGGATTATACAGGGGTTGGATTACTGGGGGTCCATTGGTCCATACTTACTAATTGTACAGTATGGTCATATCACATAAATATTAATTACAAAAACATAAAGCTGTGCTAGCTTACCCATTAACATGACAGTTTATATAGAGCATCACCACTGTGCCAAAAGTCTCAGGGTTGTACTCCATAGCCGCTTCCATGTTAGCCTCAATATTCTTCTGCCTGATTTCCTCAGCAATCATTCTTTGAGCTTCAGTATCAAATGGATCCGAATTCATCATTCTGTTAATATTAAACTTGATAAAACATTGTTATTTTAATAAAATTAAATGTATGAAAACTAATAGTTTATATATTCACCTTATCCTCTGTTGTTGACGTTCAGTCCTAGCTAAAATTTGTTCGCGAAGCACAGAAGCAAAGGTATCTATTAAAAACAGATTCAAATTTACAAAACATTTTTATATTCAGTAATATGGAGATGTCTACTTTATATACACATACCGAGATTGCCACTCAGAAGAGCATCCGCTAGCCTTGGGTTGTTCTGTTTCAGCAAAGCCAATTGGTCTGGATTAGCCAAGAACATCTCCCTAATGATACGAGGATCCTCTTCCACAGGTAAATTTCTTGCTGCCATTGAAGTGCTAGGTTGCCCAGTATTTGATGGAACTCTGATGTTGCTGAAGTCTAAGCTTGCTAAGCCTGTTGGCAAAGCTACAATACAGAGCGGTTTAATGTGTTTTATTAAAAAAAACTATTCCACCCCTATCCCCAAAAATTCAAAATACATAAAATTGACACATCATGCCTATTTTTCTTTTTTGTTATGTGAATTTGTATCTTAGCCGCCAGTCATAATTTTATTTTGTCAAAATTACGCAGAGTGTCATTATGACAATAAGCATGACAATGCAATTTCACTTTACACAAGCACAGTAAAAAGAAATATTGGTAAACATACCTTGACTGGAATCGGATTGATTGAGGTTTGAGGCTGTTTGGAGCATGTGTAAGAGTACGACGACGTCCCCATCGTGGACACCGTGTGCTTTGAGGGACTTTTTATCGTCCAAAAGCGGCTTACCATTAAAATTCAGAATTATATCTTTTGCTGGGAATCCAGATTCAATCTCACAAAATGCTTTAAAATTCTCAAGTTCCAAGTCCTCCGATACGTCCAAAACGAAGATCTCATCGTTGAGAGTGGTAACTGTAACTTTCATTGTAAAATTTTAATGATGTGCCGACTTTGGACGAGTATGTACACGGAGGCAAGTGCGTGTTGTTTGATTTATATTTTGGGAATGACTGTCCAAAACATTTTAGTTCTTGTACACGCCTCCTGAATGCACACGGCTTTTGCGTACACTAACACAAGCACAAATAAAACTTGAATGTTCCCTGCCTGCGATAATCGCAATAACGAAATAGAAATTTGTATAAAAGGTTGACTCGAACTTGGTACTTGCTGCTAAGGCCTAGGGCTGGTTTCAATAGCTTTTTCCGCTATGTTTTGCGTTTGGTAAACGGTATTTTAATATTCCTCCCCATGTTGTTAAATTATTAATTTATTAATGGTTTTAAACGAAAATGCAGGTTAGCAGTTCTATTAATTTATTTTGATGAATTGATTTGACATTTAAATATTTTTTAATTTTTATTTTTTAACAACAAAACGGTATTGCAAAATCGTTGTCAACCGAAAGGTTTGCGTTTAGTTTCGGTTTCTGTATCTGTGGTAAAGGACAGCACTATTTAAAAAAAATTCAATGTCGAGGAGAAAACTCCGTGGAAACCTTTGTTAGATTTATTTTCCTTCTCGCGGTAGTCGGTCGTGAGTGCGGAGCGTTCTCGAACTCATGGTTACCTATTCAAATATTACAGACAATGCATTAGAAAAAGAACCATAATTTGAGCCTTGGTGTTTAAAGTAATTAAGTGTACGACTGTGCTCCGGATAATATCAATTTACTATGTGAAATCGACACATGACGTAGAATGGTGAGTGTTTTTAAAGTAACTTGGTAGTATAAATAATAATCACAACAGTGTTTTCTGGTAAATTTTATTCTAATCAGTTTTTTTACTCGTTGATTTTTTTTTCCGGTTTGAGACTTGTTTAGAAATATGATATAAGTAATTCAGTTGATTCGACGAGTATAATAAGTTTTTATTTACAACATTCACTGATCTCAACTCCGTTTTAAGATCTCTAAAAGGTTGTAAATATAGTATATGAACTAATATTATGGCGTAATTAATATTCTATAATGCGATTTTGTTAGACTAAGGCGGGATTAATTTAATATAATTATGAAATGTTAATAGCATTCATTGTTTATTTAAAAAAAACAGAATTCATGTACCTACCTACCTACCTAATATGAGTACTTAGTATAAATTTTGTGATTATAATTATTTATGTTACCCTGATATTATATTATATTATGAATGTGCCACTAGTTTGATTGCTAGTAAACTTGACTGGTGGAATTGCCTTATTTTTCACCACACAGCAATATAAAAATGGCAAATTTGTATGAGTTTAAGGCTAATAAATGTAAGGCTTTTCTGATGTTCTATATTCCAGGCCTGAGAAACATTTAAAACACCACTTTTTATTGTATACCAAAATCCCACTGCTGGTCTTCTCTCTTCCATTAAGAGAGCTGAGGGGCTCATAGGCCATAGTCCACATGCACATGCTTGTATGCCTGTAGCTTATGTGGGTTGGTGATTGGTTTACATGATTAATTTCAATACAATGGATAGTGTAATTGCTAAAATCAATTTCTTACAGAACATATTAAGAAGTTATTTTTGTAGGCACTTGTATCCGAATAAAGCAAGAAATAACAGAGAGTCTAGAAAGATAGATGCCAGTCTCATTTCTTAACTAGACTTAAGTATTTTTTTTAAATCAAATATATCCTGAAATACATTTATAAGGAACATTAACCATTAACACCACAAATTCTAGTACCATGTAATTCCTTAGGATTTTTCTGGGTTTTGATGCCGTTGGAAATGATATTTTCTAAAAGTTAAAAAGATCACAGCCTAATATGTCAATGGACAGGGCCGAAGGCTGTACCATAACATTTTAATAACGATTTATTTTCGATCTTAATTTGAATTAACAACTGTAAAGCTAATACGGTTGACATCTTACGAATTTCAGATTAAGATCGAAAATAAATCATTATGGATGCCAAGGCGCGCTGGCGCGGCCGTTGTCCATAGATTACGGATTGCGGCATGAAATAAACCATATAAAAGCTTTAACCACCCTTTTTAATTGGCATATGCATTACAAGTAGACTACATACATCAAATTTGTGGTAGCATGAAAAGATTCTATTAAAACACGACTTGAGACTTTTTAGTAATTCAAGAACAATTTGGAAATAAAACTTTACCTAGTCTTTTATTAAAAGACTCACGACGTAGTCCCGAGTCTTTTAATAAAGAACTGGAAGAATAAAGAGTAAGGCGACGAGTTGATATATACGAGGGTCATTTGAATTTTTTTTATACTACCAAGGAGGCAAACAAGCATACGGCCCGCCTGATGGTAAGCAGTTACCATAGCCTATGGACGCTTGCAACACCAGGGGTATCACTCGCGCGTTGCCGACCCTTTAGAAACCTTATTAATAAGCCTTAAGGTTCTTAGCCTAACATGGTTAGAGTCCTTGGTTTTTTTATAACTACTCTCATTTTGTAGCTAAATTATTAGGTAATACGTATGCACAGTTTCGTTGGTTTCCAATCATTCGTTGTTTGTTTACACGTGATACCGTAAGTCAAGTCAGAGCTATATATGAAAATGGATCAAATTGAACTTGCAGTGATCAAATACTTGAATTTAAAAGGTTTAACACCAAAAGCTATACATGAAGACATGTCTGCTACTTTGGGTGAGTCTGCTCCTTCGTATGCGACAGTTAAAAACTGGGTGGCAGAGTTTAAACGTGGTCGTGTGACCGTTCAAGATGAGCCCCGTAGTGGCCGGCCTTCCACAGCTTCCACTGACGAACAACTGAAAAACAAAGAAAAATTGTGATCTAATTTTATCTGATCGAAGATTGACCATTGAGGAGACTCTAAGACTATAGGCATCTCTTCTGAGCGAACACATCATATAATTACTGCTGAACTTGGGTTTTCTAAGGTTTCTGCGCGGTGGGTACCGCGGCTGCTTTCAGTGAAACAAAAACGTAACCGACTCACAACTTCCCGCGACTGTTTAGAGTTATATGAAGCTGATCCAGTAGAATTTATTGAAAGATTTGTAACCGTGGATGAAACCTGGGTTCACCGCAATACACCAGAGACAAAACAACAGTCAAAACAATGGAAAAGAGCAGGATCTCCCACCCCAAAGAAAGCAAAGGTGGTTTTATCGGCCGGCAAAGTCATGGCATCGATTTTTTGGGATGCAAAGGGTATAATTCTGGTGGATTATTTAAAAAAGGGTAAAACAATAAACTCCGATTACTATTGAAATCTGCTGCGTCGTTTGAGAGAAGAAATCAAAGAAAAACGTCGTCTTGCGCGTTCACACATCTGTGCAATCCATGGCAGAAATCCATCAGTGTGGCTTCGAATTGTTACCTCATCCCCCATATTCACCGGATTTAGCACCGTCCGACTTATATCTGTTCCCAAAGCTAAAAAAATTTTAGGTGGTAAACATTTTTTTATAAATGAAGAGGTCATAGCTGCCGTGGACGCTTATTTTGTGGAGTTAGACGAAGATTTTTTAAAACGGGTATCGAAGCTTTACCAGGTCGATGGAAAAAGTGTTTTGAGCTCGGGGGAGAGGATGTTGAAAAATAAAAATAAAATCAAAATCATGTGGTTTCATTAATTATGTTAGGCTATGAACTTTTTAAATGACCCTCGTAAGATATTATAATAGACGATTATTATAATCTCTAATTAATTATAATTATATTTATTAAGGTTTTTAAAGAAAATTAAATAAATAGTTACATTACAGTGCGGCACCGAAATCTTAGAATATGGTTTTTAAAGAAAATTAAATAAATAGTTACATTACAGTGCGGCACCGAAATCTTAGAATATTGTGGTTACCTACATTTATTCAAAAATTTCGGTGCCGCGTGCGGGCCCGCTTTACGAGTCGCGATTCTGGCAAGCCGTGTCTTTTTATCCCAGACCCAAAAAGAGGAGTGTTATAAGTTTTAGATGTCTATCTCTGTCCGTGGCATCATACAGACGAATGAACGGATTTTAATTTCGCTGTCGCGTATGCGCCCGCTTTACGTCTCGCGACTTCGGCAAGGCGAGTCTTTTTACAAAAGGTTTCGAATCGTTTTGTCGTATTTGATTCGTTTAAAAATGGGAATTAGGATTGAATTTGTCTATGTAAACCTCGAGCCGTAGTCGTGAATTCGGGACTTGTCATAATCGAGTTAGGCTGTGAGCGCATAATCGAGTTGAGCCGTGAGGCGCTCACAGCCGTAGCTGTAAACGATGCAACGGGTTTAGTTACCCAGGACGTAACCCTATAGCTAGTCACGATCAGCTATAGGGTTCTGCGTCTCCGTGCTTCAGAGGGCACGTCAAAAGTCGGTCCTGACTGTTAACATTTGTCAGATAATGACAGGCGCCCTATTATGGGCGATCTAAATAACTCTGTCACCAGGTTGGCCACTAACCAAACGATAAGAAGAATGACCAACTTAAGTTACCTTTAAAAGATTTAAAACCGTCGAGTTCTTTCATCAAAAAGTTAACCGATTGATATTGTATAGGTACCTACTCTAGTACTTAAGTAACTAAGAGAATGCTCCAAGGCGAACCCGGTTAATATTTTATGACCTCCAGTTAATCGAATTGGTCTGCCAGGGAGCAGATACTGAGACTTTTCAAAGTCCATTGTTCATCAAACTTCCATTCTCCGTTAATCTCAGCAGCTCATTTCTTTGTGTTACGATCCCTTTTTTAAATAATTCAATTAGAATTTTGCAATCTCTTGCATAATATCCAGTTCTAGGTCCATATCAATTATCTTTGTTGCATATACATATACTTAATATACTCACTCGTTGGTCTAGTTGTCGTTGAATGCGACTGCTGATCACTAGGTCCCGACTAGGGTAGGGTACCCGGGACGGATAAATTTAGAAATTCAGAATAAATGCCCGAAGTTTTGAATTAGCTTTACACCCCCGTGCCTCCTATGCCTGGTCTCTCTCTACGGTCTCGGATTGCCGTCTCATAGGACTCTGAGAGTGTGAGAATAAAGAGTGCACATGTGCTTGCACACAGACCCTACAGTATTTTCCGACAGATGGTCTCCGTTGAGATAAGCCGCCATGACCGAAATTCGGTTATGAGGACTTTATTCTCTTTATTAATCTTTTTACATATAATTAACATTTAAATAAATATATGTATAAAAACAAAAAAAACTATACATTTAAAAAAAAAAGTGAGGACAGTATTATTATTATTTCCCGCGCAGATCTCAAGTGACCAGGGTCGATAATTTTTGAAACCATAAAAAATAATAGTAGGATGAAACCCATTGAAAAAGGAAGAGAATATAACAAAAATGAAAGAAAAAATAAATTACGGGCGATCTGTCATGATTTCTGATCAATGAGTTTCATCCTACTATTATTTTTTTTCACTTTTAACCATTTTCATTGGCTTCAGCACTGGTCTATCAAGTCATAGTCACCGTTGAGATAAGCCGCCGTGGCCGGAATTCGGTTAGGACAAGATTATTATTATTACTTAACAAATCATTAATCATGGAACGTTAATAACAAATCCAGCATTTGAAAGTATGTTGCTTTCATGTAAGCCCAAGATGGCAGACATGATAAGAATAATACATTTGCATGTGTCATATTAAATAGTAGGTAGGTACATTCATAGATGATAAGCTTGCATGTTGCAAAAGTGGCCTTGTAATTTTATATATTGGTTCTTCCTTCGTGCCTGCGCGGAACTAATAGACTCATAAATTGCAGCAATGTTCGTGTCAATCTTCATTGCCTGTTTTATTCTAGATTGTTAACTAGTGATCCCCATATGCAGACAGTATATGTATGCAATATCCGCGCTTAGACGGAGTCTGCCGCCTTGTTCCTGTCGCTTAATGTATACCTACAATCACACAGCATATTTCTATGGAACACTATACCAAACTATAGCTAGATGCACTCATTGTTCGGTAAATAATCTACGGCTTAAGTCAGCAAGGGTGCGGTTACCTTACGTATTGGTGATTGTACAGTAGTATTTCAACTAAGCGGTTCCGTGATTTGGATGGTATTTAAAAAGTTGATTTTTATATCACGGACAGATCAGAGGATTATATGGGCGATATGAACAACTCTGTCATAAGGTTGGCATTTTTGGAAATTTCATATACAGGAGGTATATGAAATTTATTATAGTTATTCTGGTTAAAAATAAATGAGTAATATTTCACTGCTTCAAAATTTCGCCTATATGGAGATAATGAAAGGATGAATGATTGTACAGAAGTCCGTAATTTTCAAAATACGAGTAATACGCATGAAATTTAATATACCCGTTAATGGTTTAGAAATAAAGGTACATGTGTATCGCGGTTTTTTTAAATGTTAGCCATAAGCAATTTATTTAAAAATTCAACCCGTACTTACCTATATTAAAAATTTTAAAACCCGTGCGGAGCCGGGGCGGGCCTGTATATTGCTACTGCTAGTTGCCAATATATTAATATTCTGAGCAAAATACTTCGGATTCCTTTCAAGTGCATTGCGCGCACGGATGAGTATGAGATTTGACATAGTTAAGGCAAAGTGCGGAAATCTAAAAATAATAATATGAAAGGTAGGGCACTATAAAGTCGAGCACGCTCGACTGGGGAAGGACCTCCACCTTACAGATGTCCACTTCGCACAATGATGTACCTAGTTGTGTTTCTGTGCTTGATTACATCGCCCCAGTGCTCATTTAGGGATGCGATTTAGGCAAATATATTCTAATCCCAGAGAAAGATTCCATCACAATTCTCTGGTGAGTTAAGTCGTACCTACTAGCCTTGTTGTCTAAGAAGAATGTTGTCGAACTTGCATTGTTTCTTAAATAAGTCATGTCGAAGAAACGCTTTGTCGGAGTTCAGTAATGTCATGCTTAAGATATTTCGAACTAAAATATTGTCGAAATGAAGACGTGTCGGAGTTTCATGTTGTCGAATTCAAATGTTGTCGTAGAACGATTTGCCGAAATTCAGTTTGGAGTCATAAAACTTATTGGTCGGTAACACGTAAGTGATACCCTTAGAAGACGCTTCCACCACCATGTGATTCTTATTTTTATGTTTGGAATATAATAAGTATAAGTAACGGAACTAGGCCCGTACCATGACGTCCTTGGAACGATTTATATTTATTTATAGCTACAAAGATTTAATTGTTTGAAATTCAAATTAAGGCGATAAAGTACCTACCACCTGAGGTTTCTAATTAGTATTAGATTAAAAAATATATTTCAAGAACCTTAAATTCATTTAAATCCATGGGATAGGTATAAATACCCTGGTTGAACATATTGAAGCAGCTAAACTTATTGAAAATGTTACACTTATCTCAAGTGACCAAAAAAACGAATCTGTTTAATTCTCAACTGTACCTACACAAAACAAATAACATTGCTAGTATATGGTTTCTATTATAATGCGTAAATTGTTAGCTAGCTTATCATACAAGGCTAGACAAGCAAAAAAACAGTATTGCCGATTTCTATTTGACTGATCGAGATAATTGCCTTGAAATACATAAGCTGCTGCTCGTGTCACCAGAAAACACGGATGTTACATTTTATTTTTAGTTTTATATAAATATAATATATGTCCCATAATTAGGCACGTCTCCTTTAGTCTATCATGCGATTATTCACTCTAATGCGAGTTGGTGGATCAAACATGCCTTTAGAATTTCTACTAAGACATATGGGTTTCTTCAAGATGTTCTCTTTCAACTTTAGCAGGTGGTCAGTAATTTAATGAGTAGTAAATTTCGCAAAGTGTAATTCACGTTGATATTGTCGAACTCACGCTACCGAGGCTACCGCTTTTAAGTTATAATAGCATTGAATTTAATAGTAATTTTGTCCCCAGGTAATCTCACTACACAAGAATTGAATAATACTAGTGAGTTATAAAAACATGTCATCAGCGGATCAACTTGTGCCCCAAGCGACGAAGAGTCCTCCCAACATGTCCATCAAATTCAACGGGCCTCATATAGAGGGATCATTCTGCACATCCATCGATTACAACTATGATCCTATCATAAGCGTTTTATGCGCTATGTATATCGCATTTGGAATTGTCTATACATTGTTCGGTAAGTGTTTTTTTTTAAATAGTACTTCTATTTCAGATCTACAGTCGTAATTTACACACCATAGACCCTGCCAAGCGGCGTGCACTTGGAAAAGCCTATGTCCAGCTGTGGACTGCGATAGGCTGTTGATGATGATGACAGACCACAGCCAAAAAACTAAACACAGTGTTATAGTTGTCTTCTTGTATGTGAATACAGGTCTTCAGTGCTCATATAAGGATACGTTTTCTAAGAAACGTTTTCTTATTCCAGTGATACCGCAAGTGACCTTGACTGCTACGCCAAAAGTCGTCGGTTCGATTCCTATACAAAACAAAATTTTATGTGATTCATCCATGTTTGTTTATAGTCTAGGTGTTATTTGCGTCCGAGAATAGTGTTTGTAAACTGAGCTTGTAAAGTATAAGCTTAGTTTACTTGAGCTAATTAAGCCACTCCTAAATTACTATGAATAGCTGTCCTTTCAAAAGAAAATATTTTGCCAATAAGACTTCCAGCGCGACAGGTAGACGACCTCATATATATTTCTTTGTACTTACTACTCACCCACGCATACGGCGCACCTGATGGTAAGCAGTTACCGTAGCTATAGACGCTTGCAATGCTTGCGTGTTTTCGTAAAAGGATAAACCTAGCATAGGACTGTATCAAGCGGCCACGTAGCAAAAGAGCAAAGAGAGGTCTTTACTCAAGCAGCGGGTAAATACAAGCCGTGAATGATGAAAGTGGTTTAAGGTAGTTATTATCTAAATTATTCGTGTTAAATTTAGCGTACATAACGAAGAAAGTGATGAGGCAATTAAGTATCAACATCCGCTGTTCATCTGAAAAGAATAGTGTAGTTGTGAATTTTAAAACATTCAGAAATAACATGTGCTACTTTAAAAAATGTACTTTAAATATGGCTCCGTTCGAGTGTCTTTTAAAAGTAGCGTATGTCCAATTTATCTTTCAAATGGTGAAAGATTTTATAAATAGGTTCCTAAAACCCCACAAAGTGCCTACGTTCTCTTTATAACATTACTATAGATAAGATAGCTTGAACTATAGATATCGCTTACCCTTTAGCAGAATCGGGCAGGAGTGAGATCGGTCGGTGTAAAAAAAAAGTAGTCTTAGTATGGGATATTTATAGGTTATCAGTTTTAACCTAAGCTTCGATTTATTTCTGGCATTAGTCGGGTCACTATTTAAAAGTTAGATTTTAGTCGATAGTGAGTGACGGCAAAACCGCCGCTTAGTGTAAATCAAAACTGGCTTCGTAATTACATAATAAATAGTCAAGGTTAAATATCTACTATCAAATAAATGTTGACTACACCGTATTTAAGACGTCCCTAAATACTTTACCAAACAGAAAGTGTGCTAAGCGCGCGTCAGAGAACTAGCTTGACGCCGCGCTCAAACGTCAAATTGTGTTGTACGATAACAATACCTACTAGCTGTCAAATAGTACACTGAGCCTCTAGACAAGTGGCATAAGCGATAGTCGAACCGAAAAGTCAAAAATGAAAATGTATGGGATTTGACGTAAGTTGACGACATTAAATCGTAGACTCACGTCAAATTCCATACATTTTATTTTTTGACTTTTCGAATCGACTATCGCATAAGCCACTTGTCTAGAGGCTCTTGCGTTAGCTTTAGCTGTACGTCAAGCTCTGACCTCTGACGCGGCGCTATGACGCTTTGACGCACGACGTTATTTGTTTACAGAATTTTATTTTATGACGATAGAATTATTTCGGAAACATCCATGTTTATTTAATATGAATTATATTTTTATAAAAACAACACAAACAATGAAATTCTCCTAATTCCTTCCTCTTTATGTCGTGAACCCCAACTCTTTTTCTCTGTGATAAAGCGCATAAAAGTATTAATTCTTCCACATCAAAATCTCTAGACATCTCAATAGCGAACAAACTAAGCGACCTGCACTATGCTCGTAAGTAGTAATGCCTTTAGATAATACCTACGTCATGAATCTTCTGCTAGAGACGCAAAGGGGGCTGATGTTTATTTTGTTTGTCAGCAACACGCAAGTGCTATGTAACTCAGTTATTGAAAGCGTCTATAAACTCACCAGGAGGGCCATATGCTTGCGACAGGCACTAGTCTCTCACAAAGTGAGGCCACCTTAATCTCTAATAGAAACGTGTTAATTGTACTTTATCAAAATTATCGCTCTTTTTAAAATATTTATTTCTAAATTGGTTTATGACTGCGCACGTATGACGTAGAGGGTTAAGTGTACGTCGAAACTAAGATCGCACAGATTTGATTATGAGAAATATTCCTGAGGCTCACTTAATAGTTGTTTTGAGTCTGAATGTGATTTGTGTCCAGTTATATAGTATGTGTGCAAAGTCCCCGAGACACAGGACTCCGTTTATTATTTGTTCACAATACCTGATTACCGTTATTATTAAAACTGTAATATGTAAATAATTTCCACCCTCAATCGCAGTCCATTGCTGAGCATAGACTTCTCCAAGTGCACGCCACTTGACTTCATTTTCCGTTTCTCGTATCCAGGTGCTCACAGACACTTAGCGTGAAGAAAATAAATAACTTCATTAAATTGATTATTTTTTATGCGTAAATGATTATCAGTCTGCTTGTAAATCAAGATGTCTTTTTCTTGGTCCATTTTGTGAAATACAGATTTATATGATAGTTACCTGTAAAATCGGTAAATTAGTAGCAACGTAAAAAGTAGTGTTTTTACATAAGCGAGATTGACATCAGTTTTCCAAGCTTTATTATGATTAGGATTAGAATAATGTTTTTCTATTTGATTTCTACGCGCTAGTATCCAAATAGAAATAGCGCTTTTACTTTAAGCATATCAAGTACGTAATAAGTAAGGGTTAAACTACGAGTATAATTAATTATTTGAATTTCCAAAAAAAAATATGCGGGGCAGTCTTTGGGGAATTTGTTAAAACTAAGTAACTTGTGAATTGTATCGTCGAGCTTTTTGATTATTATTTTTGAACATGAAAAGCGTTCGGTGACGATGACGCGAGTTTCATGACTTTTGTTCATTTTTGAATTATGAAAACCGTTCGGTGCATAAGGAGCGAGTGGATTATTATTTTTGAACATGGAAAGCGTTCGGTGACGATGACGCGAGTTTCATGACTTTTGTTCATTTTTGAATTATGAAAACCGTTCGGTGCATAAGTAGCAAATGGATTATTATTTTTGAACATGGAAAGCGTTCGGTAACGATGACGCGAGTTTCATTACTTTTGTTCATTTTTGAATTATGAAAATCGTTCGGTGCATAAGGAGCGAGTAGATTATTATTTTTGAACATGGAAAGCGTTCGGTGACGATGACGCGAGTTTCATGACTTTTGTTCATTTATGAATTATGAAAACCGTTCGGTGCATAAGGAGCGAGTAGATTATTATTTTTGAACATGGAAAGCGTTCGGTGACAATGACGCGAGTTTCATGACTTTTGTTCATTTTTGAATTATGAAAACCGTTCGGTGCATAAGGAGCGAGTAGATTATTATTTTTGAACATGGAAAGCGTTCGGTGACAATGACGCGAGTTTCATGACTTTTGTTCATTTTTGAATTATGAAAACCGTTCGGTGCATAAGGAGCGAGTAGATTATTATTTTTGAACATGGAAAGCGTTCGGTGACAATGACGCGAGTTTCATGACTTTTGTTCATTTTTGAATTATGAAAACCGTTCGGTGCATAAGTAGCGAGTAGATTATTATTTTTGAACATGGAAAGCGTTCGGTGACGATGACGCGAGTTTCATGACTTTTGTTCATTTTTGAATTATGAAAACCGTTCGGTGCATAAGGGCCTAGTAGATTATTATTTTTGAACATGGAAAGCGTTCGGTGACGATGACGCGAGTTTCATGACTTTTTTTAATTTTTGAATTATGGAAACCGTTCGGTGCCGATAGAGCGAGTTCCATGATTTTTGTTCACCCAAAAAGTGTTCGACGCGCCTAAAGAAGTTTTTACTTAAATTATTTCTAAACGGATACGTTCGTTATAAAATAAATGTTATATTCTAAATTTCAGCTTTTCTAGACTTCAAAGTTTTGGACGTGCGTTGATTGTCAGTCAGATAATTTTCCAAGATATGACTTGATGTCTAAGTAATCTATACTAATATTATAAAGCTGAAGAGTTTGTGTTTGTTTGGTTGAACGCGCTAATCTCAGAAAGTGCTGGTTCGATTTGAAAATATTTTTTTTTTGTTGAAAAGTGCATTCATCCAGGAAGGCTAAAGGCTATATAACATCACGCTATGATCAATAGGAGCGGAGCAGTAGTGAGATATGTTGCAAAATCGTGCAAAATATTCTAAATTACCACATGGACTATATATTTGTCTTGTAATAAAATATAAATACGTTTACAACAGCTATGATCGGTTAAAGCTCATTTTTTCCAAAGAAGTATACATATTTATTACAGATAACATACTGTAGTAACACGTAATTACAAGTTTGCCTTTGATTCCAGCGTAAAGGTCACTTCAATTGAGTATAAAGTTATGTATATAAAAATTCACAGATGGCTGATACTGGCCGTGTGCCATATAGTTTGATATCTAAATGTACATTGTGGTGCGTCTAAATAGTAAAACTAAATCTATATTGATATGTAAAGAGAAGTCCTGGCGCCGCACTAAGCGAGTACCGGCACGTCCCGGCTGCGCCATGGTGGAAATTTATTATGCTTTCGTAGGGATACCGTAATTTATTTCAATAAAATATATAATAATAATGTAGCTTTCTTATGGTGAAAGAATTTTTAAATCGGTCTCTACTAGAGCTAAGACTAGACTTAGACTTTTCGAGATAAATTGTAACAAATAAACAAAAAATCAAATCTTTGCTCGTTATAATATAAGTTCAGATTTTTATAATATTAGTTCAGATTGTAATTTGAAATTCGTTAGGTGTCAATTTTGTTATCTAGTTGCCTAGCAGTCTTTTAACTTATTAAAAAATTAATTTAAAGTTAATACGATCGAAAATAAATTGCTGTACGAACTAGATCTCATGTTACGGCCCCTGGTTACAGTTAACGCTGAGCTAACGCAAAACTAATTTATTAGACCCTTAACACACCACGTTTTTAGTATCGATGCAGTAAACACGTTACCGTCGCTAGCTGTCAACCCTAGCACACTTTAAAATTGCATTAATTTTGATGTAGCTGCGCCATCACACGTGAGTATCGATGTAAAAATTCGTAGTGTATAACCGCTCTTAGGTTATTACATGAATTTAGACAATCGATTTGTTTTATTACCTACGCAAGCAACATTAAAATGTATGTTCATATAAAGATCTGTTGCACTGTTATTGGATCCATCCTTTAAAGGAGTTTAATTAGTGAAAGTTTTATAAACATTTGTTTTTGAATATATTTTTTTAAAAATTTGATACATTTTTGTATAGTATGATTTATTATAAAACTAGTTGTTGCCCGCGGCTCCGCCTGTATCGATTGCGGTTATCACGATAAAAACCTAAAAAAAATTGTACCTACGTAAACACGTGCAAACTTCCATACTCATTAGTGTACCTATGGAAGTTTGTACCTACGTATTAACGTCCTAGTACGTTAATACGTACAAAGTTTCTTCTCTGGTAGCTTTTGCATTGAAAGACTTTCTTTTCATAAATTTTACCTTTAAACTTCCACGTCAAACCTTTTATTTGAATGTGGTTACTATACGTCTGTATGTATGTCTGAGAAAGTATCCAACACGTTTTAGCTATAGATACATGATATAAAGTAGACAAAAAGATAATTTCAAATGTCGAAATATGAAATATCTTGCAATACTCACTTATTGAAGTGAAAACTTCTATGGGCGTTCGTTGAGCGCTTTTTGGGTGAACACAAAGCGTAAAACTCTCATTGTCACCACACGCGCTCGATGATATAATTCAATAGTCACTTCTATCGGCAGGCCGCACCACATGATTTTATTTTCGAGTTTCGTTACCAAAAAAGGTTTTATATGAACGCAAATGGTGCGGTGCGACATCGACCTGGTTTGTAGTGCGACTACCTGTCTGTCACCACCACTTTATGCCAACTAGTTTCAGATAATCATCATCATCTCAGCCAAAAGACGTCCACTGTTGAACATAGGCTGAACCCCAAAGATTTCCACAGGATCCGGTCCTGAGCTGACCTTATCCATCGGCTAACCACACTCTTGCAAAGTTGTCAGTCCACATTTTTGGAGGTCTACCCACGCTACATCTTTCAGTTCGTGGTCGCTACTCCAACACCTTTCAGCTCCAACGGCCATCAGTTCTACGAGATACGTGCCCTGCGGTAGCTCTAGAAATAGCCTCAATTAAGTGGCAATCTTAATTGAGGCTTTTCCTGAGCTATGTCGGTCACTTTCATAATGCTTAGTGGTAAAGGATTAAAAAAATAATAATTAAAAATTGCAAAGCAATTCTTACGAAAGGAGTGCGCAGATTCTATAGGTAAAGCTACCTAGGTAATTTGATTGTCGCATAGATTTAATGCATTTGACCTTTCTGTTCTGTGTAAAGTTTGGTGTTCATAATGATGAATATTGAACACCCACACACACAGTTAAAAAACATCGAATATAACTTTTACAAATCAAGCTTATTTTTGTGGTCCAAAAACGAACTTTATGGCGGGCTGATAGCCTAAGCGAATTATATTTTTATTTGTCTGGACTACTAAATTCGAAACGAATAAAAATTAACTATAAAACGAGCTATGGAGACCTCGAAAGTGCTAGTTAAAGTAGCACGTGGCCATTTTTAATTATATAATTAATTACACGGAGAAGTATATGTACTTAAATAAAGCTATCTAATTGTACACATATTACGAATTTTCAAGCCTACCTAATATTATAGAAACTATTTTTTTACCAATCTACCCGTGCGAAAAAAGGATAGGACACAAGTAATATGTAAAGCACGGACTTTTTAGAAAAATTAGCTTTCGGAATAAATTGCATTACATACTATGCTATTATGTGAAGAATTTGTATGTAAAAAGTTAAAGTTTAACTGTTGAAAAGTTAAATATTAATAAAATTAGCAACCTACTGCTAGACACGCTAGGTACTTTACTTTTTAAAATTTTATAGTGCACTGAACTCTGCAAAAATTAATATCATAAACCTAGACTACACGTTGTGGTCCGCACTTTTTTTTATCATGTCGACGTTAAACCCAATTGTTTAATACCGATATTGCAATATGTTGGATATATCCCCTTCCGTTCGCTTAATTTTTCGGGTAAAAGTTTATAAACGTTCTAAAATAAAATGCGCTTCATTCTGTGTTGGCTGCGAACTTTTTGAACAGTTTTTAAATAAAATAGACAGGCAACCCGCGTTCGTTTTAAATCAATTTTAAAATTGATATACGGATATCAGGACATTTTTTTATTGACTTTTCTATTTCAGGCTACCGATGTTTTAAAGCAAGCATGTTCCTGACCGGCTTCACGTTTGGATCGGCCGTCGTATATTTGATTTGCCTCCAGGAGTACCTAATGCCACCATACGGGAATGTCGGTAAGTAAATCACGTGACGTTTAATCGCAACAAACTAAATTTCCTCTTGGAACTCAGGTAATAGCAAATATCAACTGCCACAGTGAAGCCCCACCTGGCTCACGTCAAAGGAACTAGGTTAACCGATTTCTATTGAATTTGTTGGAGCTATCAAACAAATTCAACTGACCATCCATATGTACGAAGCTATTTAGCTGCGGTGTGATAGAAAATAACCACCCTTATGTAATAGGAACTTTCGGCCGCAGCTTTATTTTTAGGCCAGTAAGCTTTGTGGGATTGCAACTAACCAATGTTTTATCTGAACTGGATGAATGGTTTAGAATTGCATAGAGTACAAAAATACATACATTCATTTTTTATTTATATAGAAATAGATTTACTATTTACCCGACTACCAGCGAGTTATTGCCGCCTTGGAACCTGTTGACACTTGCGCCAAAGTCTGATATTTTGCTCACAGGTGTGGCATTGTGCGCCGGTCTCCTTTTTGGGCTGATCACTATGCTGATTCAGTACGTGGGGCTGTTCATGACCGGCTTCCATACTGGCGTGCTGCTAGCCATCGGTGGTCTGGCCGTGTACGACCACTTCTTGGACAGCCGCCCAAATACAGTAAGTACATAAATATACATTTTACAGGTTAGGTATATCGTCTGGCTTTAATATGATCGAGAATATTCTTTGATCACATCGTGTCAGCCCGCCCGCGCCGTGATGACAATGAATATCAATAAGCTTGCTCAGGAAATTGTTTTATTTTCTAGACTAGCGACTGGCGTACCTACCTGCTTCGTTAAGACGCTATTTCTCCACTTCAATTAACTTTGTATTAGGTCTTTCTTCTTATAGGTACCTATCTATCGTTTCAACAGGTACATAAGCGCCGATGTAATATGCGAGCCTTGTGCCATGAATGACCATTCCAATACTAAAAGCCCAAAATAACTTCAGCAAACCCAGGACAACTCCGTATGCCATCCGTACGTAATAAGATATTTTTGTGCCTCCGAGTCCGAGGCATACTGCTATTCATATATAAATAATATTGATTTACTGTAGTTTTTCAAGACACATCTTTACATTAATATGTACTTTCAAGGGCACAGATTTCGCACAGTTCAATTTAATATGGAGGAGAAGTGCGTGAAGGTAAAATTATAAAAATAAAAAGCTGCAATAATTATGGTAATTAATTTCTTATAACGATCATTTCGATAACGAGATTTCTTGTTTCGAATTGACATTTAATAACGTTATTGTGACGATACAGAATGACACTTTGTAATTGGCTACTTGACAGTTGTTATAATAAAATATGAAATGTATTGGTTAAGGCAGCTTACAGATTAACATAACTTATACATAATTTTTATTTGCAAGAAACTAAGTGAAGCTATTTTATTTTTGCAAAATAAACTTGCGATATTTTATCTGTCGATTACAAGAACCAAAACGCGGGCGGCCATGTTTAAGTATCTTATGACGCTACATTGCACAAAACATTTGGCATCTCTGTTTTATTAAATTAATATTTATTAGTAAAATAACTTGAGTTATAATACCTAACTATAACATTTTAATTGATGTGCCGAGTTTTAAAATGTAAAAACTTTGGAATAAGAACCAAAGAGTTTTGTTTCCCATAATGACGTCACATTTCAATCCTGACGTAAATTGACGTGATCGACTGTTTTCGCGAATTTATTTTGAATACATTTCAGATAAATAAACAAAATCTTTTTTTCTTGTATTAAATAACGTTTTTTCAAGAAAAATATATTTGTAAGAGGTATGAGATAAGCAGCAGTAAACTTGAAAATCCTTTTTCAAAAACTGTCACATAGCTAATTGAGGCAATAAAACGCTATCTTTAGATATGTTGCAAATAGTACAAAGTAACTTTCAGCCAATTTTAGTCGAATACGGGACAACAACGTGAAGTTTGCTTTGCAAAACTTGTACCGTATTAGTGTGCCTAGGTACATAAATTATTTAACTTTTGGTGGTCTAATGCTAAGGTATTATTGAGATACTAGCTGTTGTCGGTCGCATGTCACTTATCGCGATTATAAGCAGCCCATTTGCTATTTCAGTCTATAATCTCTATGGCAGATTTCATCCAAATCGTTTTACGTGAAAGAGCAACAAACATCGATACATACATCCATCCTCACAAACCTTTACATTTTTAATATTAGTAGATTTAAACTGATTTCGTAAAACTACTGATAAACTTCAAAATAGACTAGTACTGAATATTCTCATGAACACTAAAAGCTTATATGCAGAAGCACTTAGTGAATCTATAAAAAAATAATTGATCTATCTCGTAAAGTGCATTTTTTATTGTTCATTCTTTGTAGATTTTCGTCGGGGAAATGATATCGAATCGAAAGTTAAGCTCGACAACATTTTTAATGATGGCCTATTAGTTTAATGGTTAGTGTGCTTTATTGCTCAGCTGGAAGTCGTGGATTCCATTTCCACCCAGGACAAAACTTTATAACGCGTTTTTTGTTGTGTACTGGGTATATTTTAATTATATTAGCCTTTGCCCGCGACTTCGCCCGATTCACACGGTCACATCCTTTTTTCCGGGATCAGTTGTGCTATTTCAGACTATTTGACTCTGTTGTGGAATGATTTTGAAAATTCTGTGACGTACACGGGTGTCTCTTAATTTTAATTAAAGAGTATGTGTACCAATTTTCGTGTCGATAACGACCCAGGGAATAAATAGTTTCACAGCTAATTTACACCTTTATTTCACCCTCTTAGGTAATTTTATGAAAACATACAAGTACTCGTATGTATGGACATAAGCCGTATAATGAATGCAAAAGGCTGATAGTTGGAAAGTCCCTCTCTACTTTGACGTTGTTTTATTCGCTAGCATGATTTTCAAAGTCCGTAATGTAAGACAGCTAATTAGCTAACTGCACTGACCAATGTATGTATATTATATCTAATTTTAGCTTACGATATTATCCGTCAGTACATGTAACGAGTATTAAATCAATAGGATGTGTGTGGTTGCTACTCTAACAATATAATGTGACCTCAATTGCATGCTCCGATGTTTCTACTCCCAGATGCATAGTACACAAGTACACGCACACCGCTATGCGCTCTCCTCTCGTTTATTTATACCGGCTATCTGTTGCGATGCGTAACACAACCAGATTGTACAAAACAATACATATTATTTTAGGGAAAGTTTATTCGACAATATTTTATGTAACTCATTATTTTTGTCGTAATGAAAGTTACGTTAGTAGGGCGAGAGTTGATCTCATGGAGTACGTACTTCTTGTGAATATCTATATATATATATATATGTATAGGCAAAAGCAAAAACTTTTACATACATATTTCTCCTCTGTTTGTCAAACTAGTTTCGCCTCAAGCTAGGTTTACTGAAAATGTAAAGATAATTTAAGATAAACTTAAAAAATTTGCTCATTGAAAAAGCATATAAATGGTTGTCATCTCAACCTATAATCGTCCCACTGTTGGGCACGAGTCTTCTCCATACACTTGGAGGGATAATGGCCTACTATATCATGCAAGCCAGAGGAGTTGGTATAGGTTTTGTTTCGAGATTTACCTCTAAAACCGGCCAAGTGCATGTCGGGTCACGCACGATGTAAGTTTCCGAAATTGCCATTCACAATAATGTGGACTAAGAATAAGGTAAATAGTTTCAGCATTCATGAATTCTGAGAACATAGGACATTAACAATTTTGGTAAGTCTTGAAATAAGTCGCATTAAAAGGGTCACGGGGTAGGAGGTGGAAGAGGAAGGGGGAGGGGAGTAACTCCGCCAGGCGGTTTTTTTATATTGAATTTTGAAATTTGGTAGGTATAAAATTATATGATACTTGATATGATTTTTTTTACCTAAATACTTAAATATTAGATTCTGACAGTCGCCGGTCGCTGCCGCGGCACTAAATTGCCTACTTAGATAAAAAACGCGATTTGACATGTGTTTAGAGAGCTGAAAAGCCGAGGGCCCCTAACGCTAGTTAAAACCATATAGGTTTGTTATTATGAAGATAGCACATTGTGGAATAGATTGCGACGAGATAACTCCTAAATAGGAATCCTAACGAGTAAACAAGTTTCCAGAACGTTCTACGTCGTTATTTTCCTTTGAGTTCTCTTGTGTAACTTGTTTATTTGCTTCAAATGATTATTAAAACTTCTAACGCTTTTGGCTTGATGTTTCTTGCGAAATACAAAAGGAGTATTAACTGTATAAGCTCTACCAACGCTCGGTTATTTTTACCACTAATGATACTGTCAATAACGTGCCGATACTCTAGATAAAACGAATATTTCACTAAGGATTTGTTAAATTGCTAGTGGCGCCTTTTTATTCATAAATCAATAAGAAATTTATATTATTTAAGTACTACTAAGGTGGGATATATGGCCAGATTGATAGTAATCAGTTACCGTAGTCTGTGGAAACACGCGTTGTAAAATCCTCCCCGATTCTTGAAGAACCTTGCGCTTTATAGTCAGTCTATTGCTTATTTCGTAAACATATTCGATAATAAGTATATATATGAAAGGAGATAGTTATGTTTTTGTCAACCGTAAAAATAACTAGCAACAGTACCTGGGCAACTAAATCATATATCACGGGTTAAAGTCTGAAATTGCTGATTTGTACTGAAAAATTAAAATTCGTTTTTTTTAATTTAACATTTTTAATCAAAATAATTACCATTATTATCTATACATTGCTGCCATCTAATAGGAAGGTCATTTATGCCTTTGCGATAGAACTCGGTGATCTAGATTCGACAAACTGTGTGAAAGAATTTCGTACTGCCTCCTGAGAAGAAAACTTTTTATCACGTAGAAAATTGTCCAAATCATGAAAAAGATTATAGTCCGTTGGAGCAAGGTCTGGCGAATACGGAGAGTGACAAATGGATTCTAATTGCAGTTCCTGTAGAGTTAGAACGGTTTCTCGTGCTATATGAGGTCTCGCGTTATCATGGAGCAATAATGGTGCTACTTTATTTTATTATGGACTAGAAGAAAGAGACTTGTTCCCACGACACAGAGAATCCTAGTGTGGGGTCCAGTGCCTACATATAACCTAAAATGTGCCTGTTTTGAGACAAAGTTATTATTATAATCGATTCATGAATCGGAGCTGTTTCAGTGCTAGTTTTGCTATAAAGCTATAGTGAATAACAACATGCTGAGACCACCAAACAGTTACCATTACCTTTTTATTGGTAAGCTTTGCTTTAGGACACTGTTGCGGCGTTTGAGCTGGGATCAACCATTGCATTTTTCGCTTACGGTTATCGTAAAGAATTCACTTTTCATCACATGTCACAATTCGATCCAATATTCCTTGATTACACGCGTTTCTTTCTGCAGATCAGTCAAATCATGAGGCACCAATTTTTCATATTTTTTTATTTTATTGATTTGACGCAAATGAGTCAATATTGTTGGTAAGGTAACGTTTAACCATGCCGCTAATTTCTGGGTAGTTTGACTCGGATCGGCTTCCACCATCTCTTTCAATTCATTGTTATTCTATCTGTGTAGGCGGTCTTCCACGTGGTTCGTTCTTAAAATCAAAGTTTCCATCACGAAACCGTTTAAAACAAAATCGCTTGGTGCGTTCATAAGCACTCCACGCAACAATGATATTGCGAGCTGTTTCTGCCGCGTTAGTTCCGCGTCGGAACTCCTATTCACAAATCACTCGAATTTAGAAGTATCCATCTTTCTTGTCTAAGCTGAATAAAAAAAACAACTGAAAGTCCAATGCTGCACATTTTTTAAAAGAAGAACCTTATAGATACCATGTGAAAAAAGTTTTATTAAAAATTCTCAAACCATGAAGGTTCTATGGTCAATTCGAAGTACCTATTACAATAAAACGGCAATTTCATACTTTAACCCCTATTATCCAGTAAATAAGTGTTCGCAAAAGTTCAGTTTTGGGTTAGGTTTCATTTTTAAACACCCAGAAAAGTTATTTCAAATTTGATAATTCCTGTTTGCAATTGTTTGATAAAATCTGTTTCACGATTTGCTGCTCTACTCGTATTCCTTATATCGCTGCAAAACTATTTTTACTTATTACATCAATTTTAAAGCCTCAAAATTGATGTGATTGAGCCGCCTATTACAGTTACATTCACATTACTTAATTAGTTATTTTTCCGACCAATAGAAGCAGCTTAGTTTGATTTGTTTGCTGACAAAACACATTTTGGAGCTAACTAAAACCTCTTTAATTAGCTGGCCATTTATATGATAGCCATTGATAAATAATCAATCACTCAATTATAGTACTATAATGAATTACGTGCATTGGTGCCTGTTCATAATATACTCTGTGCGTGTGACGCCAAAAATACATTCATCAAATATATAAATAAATGATATTTAGGTGCTTTTAAAGTAATTAATTGATGTGATTCGCAATTCTATTGTAGGCTCATTTGTGATATTGTCAAACTGTCTATCGATATTTCGGTAGCGATGGAGTATCCACATGTTGAAATTAATAGGTTCGTTTAACGCTTTAAAAGTGTGTGCAATGTCAAAAATACTCGTACCTACTAAAATGCAGACTCGTGATGTTCTTGTAGCGATTTATTTGTTACGCCTACAAGGTTGTTTTTTTTCCATTTCTCACTTATACAATCAATTTTATCTTTGCCTTTTTGAGTAAATAAATCAATATTTTGGATTTCTTTGATCCATGGCAACCTTAATACTTTTAAAGTGGACACCTTACTAATTTCAAATTAGGACCGATAATTTATGTCCATAACGGCGTCATAGTATGGTTCATGCTGATAGATAGATAATTCGGATTAAACTCAAGATTATAGATTTTTTTAAATAAAATGAACGGTCTTCATGATGCTTACGAATGTCGCGCTAAGGATTGGGGTTTAATCCGCGACTAAAAACAGACCTATTGGGTTTGTCTGTGAACAAATGCCCTAGAGTCTCGAATTGTTCAAGGTATATATGGAAATTTACTCGACCCCATATGGGTAGGAAGGTAGAGATATACTAGGTATAGCTATAGTACCTATGGGGATTTAGGGTACACTATGGTATAGCTAGCAAAACATACGTGCGCGTACGTATACTTCTAATATTTAATTTTAATAGTAATATTTAATAGAAAGGATTAATCGATAATGGTTTTAGTTAATCCTTATGCATTATCGATTAGGATTAACTACCATTAATTATGAAAATTTTATATATATAATAGCATATAGAATGCAGATAGATAAAGACCGTAACACATCGGGTGACTGAGGACGGACGCCGTCGTCACGGTAGACCTCGAAACGGTATGATGAGCTGGATGTCTTAGCATCGAATAGGAATGTGTGGATGACTATAGGGGAGACCTTTGCTCAGCAGTGGGCAAAGGTAAAAATCGGATTTCTGAACAGTAATCGTATGACGTATCATCATCAATATACTTTTCTTTTTGTAGCCGCAAAATAAAATGTTAATATGTATTTGCTAACTGAACAAAACATTATATAACATTATGAAGTTTATAATGCGACCTTAATAGATTGAACACATTTTTATTAATTACTAGCTGTTGCCCAAAAATCCAGACCATAGATAGATTATAATCTATCTCTGTGCCAAATTTCATCCAGATCCGTTCAGTAGTTTTTACGTGAAAGAGTAACGAACATCCATCCATCCATCTATCCATACATCCATCCATTCATCCATCCATCCATACTCACAAACTTTCACATTTATAATATTAGAAAGGATTTTTATTGAATGGCCTATGTAATGCAAGAAACGTATTCCTCGGTATCCTTAAGGTGCAAGTCCAAGATGGGCTGCAGACCGCAAACTGCAAGCAACACCACTGGTTTCTATGAATCCCTATGAAATTGATTCCGAGCGCGGCAACACGAGTCTGCAGCTACGTATTACTATGGAGTCAGTTCTTAATAGGAATCCTGGAACAAATATTTTTTACAATCAATCAGCCCGTTTCAGCCCACAGTGGCTAGACATAGGGCTCTCTCTCTACTTATGCTCGCAACAGCACTCGGTCGTTCACCTTCCGCATCCAGTCTATCCCTTGAGGTTATCGGTCCACCTAGCCGGGGGGCCCTCCCACCTTGCCTACGTGTATCGGGCTTCACTTTAAGTCTTGTTGGCACCAGCGACAATTGGACTTTCGGCAGATGGCTGTTATGTTAATTTTTTTTTCATTAATTTATTATTATAATAACTTTATACATATATTTGCTAATAGTTCGGTTATAATCGACGTGATACATAAAGCATACTAGTTTGAAAACGACATTTAATTAAATTAAAATGTATACAATAAAAATAAGAAAACATTCGTTTGACGATCGTTTTTAATTTCGTTCTTTTTATAAAATAAAATGATCGGAACGAGCTGGCTCGATGAAGTATTAAGGGTCAGTTTACACAGAGACGCGACGCGGCGCGTACTTTTTAAAACTTGAAAGATACACAAAATACAAATACATATTTAACAATTGTGGCACGTCCCGCCTCCGCATAGATGGATATTTATTTAGTTATTGTAGGGGCCGTATTTAAAAAATATATTATATAGCCTACATATGTTACTCACTTATAATGTAGCTTTCTATTGGTATGTTTTTTAAATTGGTCTAGTAGTTATTGAGTTTATTTATTATAGCAACCCGGCCCGGCTTCGCACGGTTGCAATTATAAATTTATAAAACATTATTATATAATAATATATATAATATCGTCAATAGTTTTCCCAGCGCATGCAAAAAATTTACTTATACGCAAAATTTAGGTACTTTGGGTAACATTGTCTCATTTTAGGTAGGTCTCTTATTTTTTTGAAAATATCGTAGCTTATGTTACTCGGTAAATAATGTAAAGATGTAGCTTTCTAGTGGTGAAAGAATTTTTAAAACCGGTCGAGTAGTTTTTGAGTTAAATCGTAACAAATAAAACAATGCGGTGTGCGCTACGTCTCGCGACATCTCGCGACGTCTCGCATCCGCGCGGCGCGCCGTAACTGGCCTCTTCAAACTGTCTCGTCGCGAAACGTCTCAGTGTAAACTAACCTTTACCCTGAAAAGTCTTTTCGCTCTTATTACCTTTTATTAATATGCACTGCAAAGGAAAAGTCGTAGCAATAGATGAATTAGAAGCATACAGCGATAACGGCAGGTAATTGAATCAATAAAGTTCTTTTACAAAATGTTCTGAGAAATCTTTTGAAGACTGGTATCATTATGTCGAATATTATGATTTAATATCAATGGAGTACTAATAGCAACATTTATGTCTTCACTGCTGGGTCAAATATGCCGTATTTTAAGGAGATTCCTATCTCTGTAGACCTTACCGCCGGTAGCTTCTACCACCACGAACGCCTTGATGTTGACGTAGCGTCGACGCCATTTTTATCGTGAGATATATTCACAAGTATATTTATTAATTATGTATTGACCTGAATACATTATCCGTTGTGCTAGTGACCGAAAGGACGTGTGGGTTTTATTGCCCTTACTAACTACAGACAAAGGCGTTGTGTTATTATAAGCAAATATTGTAACCGATTTAAATAGCTCAACTATTATAATACTTTGACCGCGATTAGAGTTTGCGTTTGAATTAAAATTTGACGGTTTTTTTTGCAAAGAACCTGATAATACCTAGGATGATAGCGAAATTCTTTGTTAGTTTCCTATCAATAAGCCGATCCAATTAGCCTGCGACACATATATATATACTAGGGATCGCCCGCGACTTCGTCCGCGTGGTAATTTGGAATATTTTCCCCGATTTTGCAACATATCTCACTACTGCTCCGCTCCTATTGATCATAGCGTGATGTTATATAGCCTATAGCCTTCCTGGATAAATGCTTTTCAACAAAAAAATATTTTTTCTAATCGAACCAGTACTTTCTGAGATAAGCGCGTTCAACCAAATAAACAAACTTTTCAGCTTTATATAATATTACGAGAGGGAACCACTCACACATGGCCATTTCAACCCAAACTAGGCACTGTACTATGGCATCCAGATAACTGGTATACACCCTTATATTTTTAATAAACAGATATCAATAATTAAATCCAGACCATAAAGGTGGACTCTGTATACTAGGCCCAGCCAGACACAGAACAAAGAAACGTACTCATCACACAAAGATTGGTCCTGGAGTTGAAATTAAACCCCCAAACTCCGCCGCAGCAGACAGGGTCATTAACCACTGAACCAACAGGCTAGCCGAATATATTCAATTTATATTCTTTGTCTTTATGAAGCTACCTCTATATAAAACATATTTCACAATATACTTTACATTATGGAAGAAACTATTTTAGAAATTTAATCTATTATGATGTCAAGCTGCTATTGATAATCATGTCTTTGCAGCACAAAGTAGCGGTAATAGCTTTTCCCTCTACTGTCCTCCTACACATTATTCTACGAGCACAACATTTCAGGTAGCTGCCTTGTTAGGTTTATTATTAGAGTAGCAAATTAATCCATTGAATATTGTATATACACAAGACTCTTTAACGTAGTGTTCAACGAAGTAGTTGGTCGTAAAACGGTGCAGTACTTACCTATAGCCGATTTAAGTCTATATTATTCATGAATGCGCTTCTAAGTGACTGTCAGTACAAGTAGTAGTCGAGTCCATTCAACTCAGACAACGCACCATCTACTAAATATTATAAAAAAATCAATCGCGCCACATGACAGTGTTCCCGTATTTTTGTGTGAAGTCAATTGTGTTTTATTAATGGGTGAGATTACATTGCATTGGTGTCTGATGCGTCCGTCAGTAAAGACTCGCATACAATGCTTGTTTACTGAGTGCTTTACACACTTACATACGTTTATTTTTACTTTTACCTTCCACTACATTTGCAGATTCGGAAAATAAATCAGGGGCGTACTATCTGTTCTGTTTAAAATCTGTTTAAAAAGACAACTTCCGCACTGGAGAACAATCTCTGTGTCGCGGGGGACTTTACAAACATACAATTAACGGACACAAATTACACCCAGACTCAGAACAACACATTGTTGGTCACACAAAGTTTTGTCCTGTGAGGGAATCGAACAACCTCGTGCACAGCAGGCGCATACTGCGGCCACTGGACCACCAAGGCAGTCAAGTATGACGTCCATAAAGCGATATCTTTTTTATGACTACCTTACTACTAATACTACTGACTAAATCTTAGTAGCGATTTATTTTGGATATTGATAACCGTGAATGTGAAGTCAGAGGTTGTGGGTTCTATTACCACCCATGGCAATCTTTGTGTGATGAGCACATGTTTCTGTTTTGCATCTGGGTGTACTTTATCTAGCTATACTTTAACTAGCGAGCCGCACTCGTTTAGCTTTGGTTTATAAGGATTTCGCTTGAATCAGCCTATCTCTTGCCGAAAACTGCATTAAAATCCGTTATATATATATATAGTTTAAATGATCTAAGCGTACAGACTTCGGAACATAGAAACATCGACTTTGTTTTATATTATGTAAAGATTTGTTTTTATTAAAAAAAATATAAGTATGTTTTCCAGTTATCAAATTGTCATAGTATAAACTGCCTAGTTTGATATGAGATGCTAGCGAGTGTACGTCGTCGTACCGAGATATTGAAAAATATATTAAAATATTGTGAACCTGGTAGAATTCGTAATTTGGAATATTCTGAACATTTAATAAAAGCATATAGCACTCAACAGTGATAGGTACCTATACAAATTTTAACATGATCGAGCACTATTAATGAAAACTTTAATTATAATTTCGAATAGGGAAAATTCATTTTAATTACGCAAACTCAATATTGAAAACTGTATTTACACGTATTCTACATACGTTGAAAAATAATAATTATTTTTTATTAAATCTCATGCCGTAGATATGATATTGGAAATGGTGATAAATATTGTTATTTTACTAACCCGATTGCGGATTGTATGGCTCTATTAGCACTGGAAAGAAATCGTTTTGATAGGTAAATTTTAATTCATAATGGGTTTTCGTAATTAAAACGAATTCGCACGTTTTATTTGTGAATACTCGTTGCCTCATTGATCTGGTTGTCGTTGAATGCGACTTTTAATTACGGGGTCCGGGTTCTTCGATTCTCGGATTGATTTGATTATCGGAGTGTTTCATCTACCTACTGAAAATTTCTTTACAGAAAAACCCAGAACGGGATTTTCTGTTAGGAAATTTTCAGTACATGAAACACTACACCAATTTTCAAACTTCAAGAGTTTCATAATTGGTAGTGTTTACACCCCCGTGGCTCGGACAAGACGTAAAGCCGTTGATCCCTGCCCGGTCGTGTCAAATTGCCTTCTTATCGGACTATGTTGCCTCCCACTAGTTTTGCTTTATTATATTTAATTTTCTCTTCTGTCCATCAAAAAGTTGCCTGGCAGAAATTGCTTTTAGCGATAAAGCCGCCCATTGTACATTATTGTGTAAAATAATATCTATCTGTATCATAAATGCAATTGGTGTACAATAAAGAGTTTTTATCTATCTATCTTTGAGAGCGAAGGAAAAAAGCGTGCACCAGAGTTTGCGCACATACTTGTGCACTATAATATTTTCCCCGCAGATGTCTAGATTGTCTAGAGTCTATGTCGAGATTAGTTGCCGTAACCGCAATTCGTTTAGTAGGTCTAATGGACTAACCTCACTAACCTAATCTAATGAAACTTCTTAGCTGTTGCCCGCGGCTCTGCCCGCGTAGATATCGGTTGTCTAGTTATCGAACCGCACATACTCATACTGGGTGCAAGGGGAACGCTTTCAGAGCCTGAACAATAATAATATACTATCTAAACACAAATTAATACTAAACGTCTTTTGGTGATGATATGATAGACTGAGATAAGCGGGAGATATAGTGCTGTTTGCTGCTGCACCACTGCACCGACAGCTGAGCGCGAACGTTGACCCCGCCCGCGGCTGATTTTTGATATATGTTACATTACTTTCGCTAGAAAAAACACTGATTTTATTGGTTAGTGAATAAAAAACGTGAAAAAAATGGTTTAGTTGTTTAATATCACTCACCCTGTCTTCGTTTCCGAGAGCCCCTTCTACGGTGTATAATGCTTTCATGAAATTATGAAACAGTTACGTAGATACTATAAGCGTAAATAATGACATGTATAGTAAAATAAAATAATTAGTGTCGTAGATGAGGACATAATAAACATGTCTGTTTCTACTATGTTTTAAAAAGCGCGCCACTCTGCGTAAATGCGCGTATTTCACATATGACATCGTTTATTTCTTCGAATTCATCTCTTGCATATAAACAGACATGACTGAGTAAAGTATACTGAATTTCAGCGTACAAACGTGACCGTTTGTACGCTGAAATTCAGTTATCTTTGATTTTTTTATAAAAACGATATCATTTTTGAAATGACTATATTTAATTACAGAGATTATCATCCCAGCATAACATTAAAATGAAAATAATATTACAAAATAATTCATGCTTTTTTTCTGCATTGATATGAATCTTTATTTTGCTCTTCTGTAAACCATCATTTCTGACATGTCCCTTTGTTCGTAGGGACCGTCGATACGCTGTCATTATGTGGGTTATTGGATAAGACATGCCTTTAGATTTTCTTCTAAGATAATTTTCATGCGATGTTTTTCCAATACCATTGGTAAATCATTAGATTTGTTCACAACATAAATGCCACAGAGTAAAATTCCTCATCAGTCTAGGTTTCCAGCGCTGGTTTAGAGATGCGTTTTAACGAAACTTTTTCTTATCCCATGGATAATCCATCATAAAATCTTTGTGGCAACATTTTTGCTCGACAACGCGCAAGTGCTACCTCTGGTAGTACCGTATGGACGCTTCATGCGGTACGGTAACTGCTTACCAACAGGCGGCCAGTTAGCTTGTTTGCCGCCTTAGCAGATTAAAAATAATCGCATTTGTATTACCAGTCGAGATCGAACTCGCACCTAATGTTACATGGTTGTTACTTTCCCACTCGGCTACCAGCACGTGTTGGCAATTGCTAATATATCAATTTAGCAATAAAAAACAGTAATTTTATGTTATGTATTCTTGATAAAGGTTTATCTAACAAGTTTTATAAAAGTGAAACTAACGATAGTGAAATCCGATGCGATGATTTATTAATGAACACGTTTAAGCTATGCGCCTTGGCCGATAAACAAATGCATTGCGAAGCGAAAGTTTTTTTATTGTCACTGTGTACTGTACCTTATACCTCATTGGTTAGGTTGATTGGTTGGTAATGGTGGTTGAGTGCGACTTTAGATCACAAAGTCTCGGGTTCGATTATCGGGACAGGTAAAAAAAAGTTTTCAGTCAAGAAATTCATAATATAATGTTTCAAGGTTTCGATCTCTCTCCGGTCATATCAAATTGATGTTCCATCGGACTATGAAAGTGAGTGAATACAAATTGCACCTGTATTTGCGCTCATAATTGTACACTAATGTATCAGTGGTCGAAGTTTCATGATGTCCTCATAGAAATTCATTTCTGATCTTAATTTGAAATTTAAAGTAACCTAGCTTCTTCTTCTTTTCGATGCTACGATATATAATTAAATTGTACAAGCTCAAAATTTTGCCAACTCTACGGCGTTATCAGTTGCTGCGCAGAGGTCACTCAGAGTGCAGGTGGTAGGGCACAAAGAGCAGGACAGGAGGTGAGACATTGATTACGTGTCCGAACCGCATTCACACCCTGTAGTTGTTACGTAACTTAAGATCTGTCATTCTAATTAACATCTATTGACAGATTAGTCAGTCACTAAGCCAAGGTGGCAATACGATCATCCTTTTAGTCTTTAACGTTAATGGTAAACAATCACCGGGTATATGGTAATGTTTACTTATCGACCGACTACCTACTACATACCTGACTGTACATCTATGTGGCTATGCAACGTGACCGATAACTTCACCCGCCCTTAATCGAGACATAATCGTGTCGTGTCGGCAATAGCAGGTATATTTAGTACTGTCCTTATTGTCACGCGCATCATTGATTAGTTGCGTAAGCATGGAATACTAATTTATATGATTCGATTAAGTTTATCGTATCCATCATACATTATACGGGGAGGGATATACACGCTAGTGTTGCCCCAGGTATTGCAAGCGTCCAATGCGTCCATAAGCTTCGGTAAATTGAAACCACATGACTGGTATAAAAAAGACATGCTAGCGCGATTTTTCACCGTCAAGTATACCTGTAGCCAATATAGGACAACAAAGGATGACGTCACTCATATACGTTAAAAAAGCGGTGGATAAATTTGAACTCAGAAGTAGGATATCGGATCGCACAATTGGTAGTGCGCTAAGACCTGATCCTGCTCCAGGCTCTACTAAATCTATATAAACAAAAATTAAACCTCCCAAATGTATGTACCTACGCGTACAACTTCCGATCGACTGCACCAAATTAGATAATTCTTTTTTTGTATTTGTTTTTGTCATGACAAGGGTTGTATAGAAGATAATTAAAAGGAAAAAAAATATGGCGGTACAAAGTTCGCCGGGTCAGCTAGTATTTAAATATATTTGATCCAATTGCATAGCAAAAATGCGAAAAATACAACAATGGTTTATTACAATATTGAAAGTATTGTCTGTAACTAGGTCAGTATGATGTCAGTGACAACTTTATTCCAATAGTGTAGTAAGTTCCTGTGCTATCTGTTACATTAATTGACATCAACTCGATCATGTAGACTGAACTGATTGTCAGGATTTGAGCCATGTCAGTATTCTACACTCGCGGACACGAAAATCGACCCAACCCCTAATTGCATACATATTCTTATTTTTTGATAAAAATATACAAGATAATAATAAAAAATATATGTCATTTTAAAGCTTGGAATACCAGCTTTCACTTGTCACCGAGCAATCACAATTGTCAATTTTGCGATCACAACTGTCAGTTGGCCATTGCTGTTTCTTAGAGAATTAGCCGGCCGTTTTTCCCTCCAACGATATGCCAGCCTACATCATAGTGGAACCTCTTCCAAATGAGACCGTTTCAGCGAAATGCTCTCGAGCAAATTGAAGGCGCGCTCGACGGTGGTCTGCGGTCAATTTAGATCCCGTGGCAGGTCTTTTTGGAGTGAAGTTGCTTGCCCTCAAGCGTCTTCTAACTGTCCGCTCACTGACAGCTACCCCTCGAACACGTCTCAGATGTTGTTGCACATCAACGGCCGTAAGGTGTCGATTTCGCAGTGATGTCTCTCTCAGTGATACTCCTCGGGTGGTTCAATCTTGGTCTCCGATTGAAGGCTCCATAATTTCTTGATTTTTGATAAGCGACTGATAAGAAAATAGTAGTGGCACCGGCTTTCATACGGATGGTAAGTCCCGTAAAACACAGGTAGCGTAACAAACAAATTAACACATATGCGTATTTATGCGAAAATTGATTAGTGCGAAAGCGAAAAATTTAATGATGTTGAGCAAATTTATTAATTAAAAGCTGCATGTAGCAGCTTTTAATTAATAAATTAAAAGCTGCTATTCCAAGCTTTAAAATGACATATAATTTTTATTATTATCTTGTATACTTTTATCAAAAAATTTGTTTATGTGTGCAATAAGGAGTTGAGACGATTTGCGTGTCCTCGAGTGTAGTACCTTCGCTCCGTGAAATAGGTCACCTATGCATTAAGGTCGCAACAGTAACAAAAAAGATACCGAATAGGTACCTGCTTTGGTTTAAAATAATTGAGTCAAAGACGTCACTGTAGACGTTTCTATTATTAAAGGTTTAAGATGATAGCTACAAGATATATATGTTTGTCTTTGTGTAAGTGCAGTCACCTGTAAGTCCCCTATGTTCGTTGTCATGACAGCGGGCCTATTATATTATAATAATATGACTTAGGGACAATAGATGTGATTCCTGGAAAAATATATTTTTATTATTTTCGTTGTCATTATAATGTAAGGTGAATGTTCTATTATTATTTATAGATAGGATGGTACTCGTAGCTGGGAACGCTTATTCTGGCACATGATGTGTGTGCCATTGTTTAAAACACTATTGTATGAAGCATTTCATTGTGCATGCACTGCGACCGAATATTATTTCATTATAAAATACATTGTAAATGAAGCTTTTGTTTTTTAAATCAATTTTATGAAAGCAAGTTTTATCATTTTGTAAAATGTTTTTTTTTTAACAAATAATACAAATTTAATTAAAATGTAAGAGAAAATACTATGAATTGTATGTTTGTAAAGTCCTCTGTGACACAGGGCTTGTTCCCTAGTGCGGCAATTTTCTTTAACACAAAAGAAAAACTTATAAAAGAAATTGAAATGCTTTGCGAACTAACACGTACTCGTAGGTCCCTAGGCACCGTTTCAGCTGGTTTGCGTCCGCGTAACTTGTAGAGTCAAATTACTTCAGTGGTTTGGTTACTTAATAATGATGATGTCCGATTAGCTAATAACTACCAACAAAGTATTGGCTTCTACTGTAAACTTTGAATTCAGTACATTGTAACTTATTTATTTGTTCTCTCATATCATTTGTTCACAAACCGAGGACATAAATTTGATACATTTTTCATTCTTGATACTCATTAAATTAATAGATATTAAATTTAAAGTAGTTCAACATAGTTTCACAGTTTTATCAAACAAATATTTTAATAGAGGCAAGAAGTGATTTCTATGAAAAATCGCGCGGTCTTGATTTAAATTAGTTAAGAGAGGTAAGCCACTATACTCGCGAGCATGCCCGACTGGGGAGGGACCTTCACCTTTCAGAAGACCATAGCCAAATAACGTTGGGTTCTTGTGTGTGAGTACAGGTTTACAGCACTCATTTAGGGATGCGTTTTGAAAGAAACGTTAAATAGGAATACTCCATCTTAAAGCCCTGGTGTAAAAATTGGGTCGACAACACGCAAGTGATATCTCTGGTATTGCAAGCGTCCATAGGGTACGGTAACTGCTTAACATCAGGCGGGCCGTATGCTTGTTGCAACCTAAGTAGTATAAAAAAACAATAAGGCATAGCAACGTGTTGCCTAGGTGTTATTAACCCGTTTTTAGCCTCTATCTGTACATCTATGTTATGTATTTATAAGTGCACTTTGCCTTAGGCACGCTTCGTTAGAGTTTTGTTAACACATTGGCAGCATATCCACTAAAACATTTGTATCTACTATTAGTAATCCAGGTAGTACTCGGATAGTACTGACATGTTATATTGTACTATTATTTGCATTCAGTGTCGTAAATCCTAGTACAGTTTGCGCGTGCCGTGCTACAAGAAGCCTAGCTCTATTTAATATGCAGATAGAAATATACAGATATATAGACGTTTAAAAATTTTCACGCTTGTTTATACCCGACGCAAGGTGATCGACCAGTTTAAAAAACAAAATTCAACATCATTTATTCATATAGATCACACACTGTGACACTTAAGTCGGTCAACGCAAAATGCAAAATATGACGTCAGCTAATTTGCCTGTTGCCGAGTTCGTTGACTGAACAGACAGGGGTAGAGCTCATGGAAAGAACCAACAAGAAACTCAGGCCACTCTTTGCAATCTCCAGATATGTAGTAACAATTTGTTTGCGTAGAAAGTGATGCAACGAAAACATCATACAAACTTAGAGATTTAGGTAAACTTTTACGTTCTCTCGAAGAAAGGCGAGTAGTTCTATCGATCTAGTAAGAGATCTTATATTTCTTTATAAGATACTTCAAAATGAATTAGACTCCCCTTACCTTATTAGTATGATAGGTATAGGATGTCTACGACTTGTGTGTGATGTATTTATAAGTGCACTTTGCCTTAGGCACGCTTCGTTAGAGTTTTTTTAACACATTGGCAGCATATCCACTATAACATTTGTATCTACTATTTATTAGTAATCCAGGTAGTACTCGGATAGTACTTACATGTTATCTTGTACTATTATTGGCATTCAGTGTCGTAAATCGTTGTGGAGGCGTTCGCATTGATAGGTGGCGTGTCCTACCGGATGCGTCGTGTAGTGATCATCGTTTAATCGTTTATGGGTTTTCTTCTGGATTTGCACGGGATCCTTATAGTGGTGCCGGCAACTTCAGATATAAGAGTAAAGGTGCTAATTGGGAGTTTTTCGGTTTGCTCTTTGCTGCTCATGTCAGAGACTGCACTCGCAACGACTTGACCGCCGAAGAAAGTGCTGTTATTTTGTCAGACACTTTCACTTATTGCGCAGATGTGGCTCTTGGTCGGAGATCTCTTACTAGTACTCGTAGATGTGATTGGTGGAGTGATCACCTAGCTGAACTTCGTAGACGATTTCGTAGAGCGCGTAGGAAATTTAATATTATTAAGAAACGTAATATAGTAGGAGAGGCCCATGTTTCGGCCCTTGTTGCTCTTAGGGTTGCCAGATCTCATTACAGAGCTGCTGTGGAGAAATCTAAGGGTAATTTATTGCGTAGAATAGTCGATAGGCTTGATAAAGAGGGTCCATGGTCTCCAGTATATCATGAATTCAAAGCAAACAGGTCAGTTGAACTTGCATACATACATAACATAAAGTTCAACAATACACATACTGTAGGTTTAGAAGAGACAGCCAATAAGCTACTAGGTTCTCTTGTACCCGATGATCGACAAGATAATGACACGGAATACCACCAACAGATTAGACAATGGGCAGCACAACCGCCTTCATCTTCAATGTCAGATTTACCATCCACTGACGAATTTATCAATATTGTCAGATCTCTACCCATCAATAAAGCTTCAGGTGATGATAAAATTTCAAACAAAATGATTATAGAGGCTTGTAAAATCTCTGGGGAACCAATCTTAAATGTTTATAGGCGTTGTATTATAGAGCGTATTTTTTCTAGTATCTGGCGTTCCGGTAACATAAGGTTAATACCAAAAGGTGGTGATAAACCACTAGATGACCCTAAGTCGTATCGACCCATAACCCTATTACCATCTTTAGGGAAGTTGCTAGAACGCCTTATCGTTCCTCGATTTTTGCCGGGTGGGGTTAAATTTCATGAAAAACAATTTGGTTTCACAATAGGTAGGTCCACTGTAGACGCAGTTATATCCGTAAGGGAAACAGTCACTAGATCAGATTGTCAATATGTATTAGGTATTTTCTTAGATATATCTGGCGCCTTTGACAATGCATGGTGGCCGATGTTACTTTTGAAATTAAAAGCTCGTGGTGTGTGTAGTAATATATACTCACTTATCTATACATATTTTTCACATGGAACAGCTAAGCTTAAACTTGGCCACTATGCAGTGTCGAAGCCGCTAACAATGGGCTGTCCCCAGGGATCAGTATTAGAGCCGTATCTTTGGAATTTAGGTTTTGATGATTTCCTGACACTGCCATTACCATCTGGCTGCACTTTGACCGGTTACGCTGATGACGGTCTTTTACTTATACAATCTAACACCAGGGCTGGACTTGAGAGCTTAGCGGAAAAATGTTTGCGCCTGATCTCTGATTGGGGAGTGCGCAACCGCCTATCGTTCGCGCCTCATAAAACATTTCAGCTACTATTGAAAGGGAATCTAAAAACGCCACCTAGAATTAGATTTAATAATATTACTGTTAGAAATAAGGATTCCGTTTGTTATTTAGGTTTGATTTTAGAAAGGAACTTCACTTTTGTAGATCATATTACAACGATAGGAGAAAAATCTAAGAATAGTTTTTACGCCTTGACGAGGATATCGACGTCGACAAGGGGTCTGTCTTTTAACACCTTAAAAATTATCTATGCAGCAACTTATTTGGGTTGTATGTGTTACGGTGCACCTGTGTGGGCTGATAGGGCAACCATCGGTGCCGCACGACGCAAGTTGCTTCAGAGTCAACGTCTGGCGTTGATATTTTTGTGCAAGGCGTATAGGACAGTTAGCACTGAAGCTTTACCAGTACTGGCAGGTGTTCTTCCTGTCGATCTAGAGGTACAGAGACGAGCGGCGATTTATTACACCACACGTGACAACATCAATTCCAACTTTTTAATGCCACGTGATCGCCTTAAAATCACCCGATTATTTAAAGAACAAACTGAAGTTTATAGAACCCTCATTAATGAATGGCAACAGCGATGGGATACATCAACCAAGGGACGCCACCTCTATTAGTTTTTTCCTTCCGTTACTGATCGGTTGGCAAAGACATGGCTGGAGGTTGATCACAGTGTCGCTCAGTTCCTTACAGGTCATGGTAACTTTCGGAGCAAGTTATATTCATTTAAGCTAGTTGATTCGCCGAACTGTCAATGCTCAACACCTGGCTCCGATCAGGAGCAGTCTGCTCATCACATACTCTGGGAGTGTAGTCTTTGGCATAATGATCGTACTATTATGTTGAACAGCTTACATATATCATCTGGAGCGGCTTACTATGGGGATTTAGTCTCATCTAGGGGGAATTTCCGTGCATTTAAACGTTTCTGCCATACATATTATAGCAATCAAACTTAGCTCACTTAGGTCCCGTAGTTTAAGGTCCTCCGTGGTGCTCCTTTTCATAGGTTACAAACCTATACAGATTTATTTTGTCTCCCGCTTTGCTATGGAGGGAAGTGGAAACTTTTCTTTCTAACTCCTCCTATTTACTTCTGATTAAATTCGTTGCGGGGTCCAAGACAGTAGGTTTAGTTGTCCACGGGACGCACGAGTGTCAAAACTCGGTGTATCAGTTGGTTACTCCGCTGTTAATCCTGGCTCACAGGAGTCACAGCGGTGGGCATGTGGGTGGGATTGTCCCGATTCAGTGTCGTAAAGCCTAGTACAGACTGCGCGTTCAAGAAGCCTAGCTCTATTAAATATGCAGATAGATAAACGTGTTAAAAATTTCCACGCTTGTTTATACGCGACGCAAGGTGATCGACCAGTTTAAAAAACAAATCAAAATTCAACATCATTTATTCATATAGATCACACACTGTGACACTTAAGCCGGTCATCGATGCAAAATGCAAAATATGACGTAAGCTAATTTGCCTGTTGCCGAGTTCGTTGACTGAACAGACTGGGGTAGAGCCTATGGAAAGAACCAGCAAGAAACTCAGGCCACTCTTTTCAATCGCCAGATATGTAGTTACAATTTGATTTGTATTACAATTTGTGAGCGTAGAAAGTGATGCAACAAAAACATCATACAAACACAATTGGATGAAAACTGGTAGGATAGAAAAGATGAGTGTATTGTCTGTCGGTAGCGGGCTGCTTTGCTGAACATACTCTAGCATTTATAATGTCAAAATTAAATTAAAAGACTTTTATATTGTATGGTAATGTGGTAGCTTCGCTTTACTATAATATTGTGAGTATAATGTAGGTAATACAATGTTGTAAAAGTGTGGGAATGTAGTTAAACCTTACTGTCTAACGGCCCACATTCATCAGCCACCATGCAGCTCAACCATTTCTTAGGGAGCTAGCATAGCAAGCCATGTTAACTTTTATTGTTGAATGCTGGCGGAATGCGTGCTCCATGTTGCCAATAAAATCAAGCACGTGCTCTTTGACTGCATAAATAAAAACCGAGCGCGGCTCGCGTCACGAG
Organism: Trisateles emortualis; assembly: GCA_947095525.1. Classification (NCBI taxonomy): domain Eukaryota; kingdom Metazoa; phylum Arthropoda; class Insecta; order Lepidoptera; family Erebidae; genus Trisateles; species Trisateles emortualis. Next base: position 31,984,134 of record OX352729.1, read on the forward strand.
TAGTCTCAATGAATACGAGTGCTGCACGTATGGACTGTGCGCTCCAGTGCACGCGTAACGCTTCCTTAGGACGCACAGTCCGTATAAGGCTTAAGGATTCCTATTGATACTGTTGTAGACGAAAGCTCCAGTATCACAAAGACGTCAACTTTTAATAGTAGGTGTAGCTGCACCGTGTTGAAGTTTTTGAAATGCAATATAAACCTTCTTACTAGGAAGCAATTTCATTCAATCTCTGTCTCGAGATACAATTTTTCTGATGTAAACGCAGCAACAAAGCGAGCTTATCCCGGATCTACCAGTCCAATCAGAAACAATATTCCACTGTTGATGTTTTCTTTCACTTCACTTACTTTTAACTACTATTCTATTTATAACGATGAGTAAGAAAAATGAAGGAGTGAATTTAAAAAGCGTATAATTTCGGTATGTCCCCCAAAACTGTGTTTTGACTGTGAGATAAAGTCTCCGTACATTAGGCGATCCAAATTCTAAACCTTAGCTGTACAAATATTTAGGTATCTATAATATATACTCATCGTTTTAAACTGTAGAGTCTCACTACAAGTGGGTCTTAAAATGAACATGGACAAGACCAAGATTATGGCAAATGTCCATGTCGCACCCGCCTCTGTCACAATCGGAGGCTCTACACTCGAATTTGTCGACGATTATATTTACCTGGGACAAACAGTCCAGTTAGGTAGGTCCAACTTCGAGAAAGAGGTCACTCGTCGAATCCGACTCGGCTGGGCAGCTTTCGGGAAGCTAAGTCATATCTTCTCGTCCCAAATACCGCAGTGTCTCAAGACAAAAGTATACTATATTTTAAAGAGGTATGTTTGTAAGGTTGTAGGAGGTAATCACTGGATCTACTGAACCGATATTTAAAACTGTTTTACCATTAGAAAGCCACGTTATTGGTCAGTGTCATAGGCAATATTATTAACATAAAGTTAAAAAACCGAGGCGACGCGAGGACAGGTCGCTAGTAACTAATATAATAAGCTATTTGCGCAGCAACTAATAACGCGACTGAGTTGTTTGTTTTTTGTTGTTTTTTAAAAGACAACTCCCACACTAGGGAACAAGCCCTGTGTCGCGGGGGACTTTACAAACATACAATTAACGGACACAAAGTCCGTGACCCAGACTCCGGACAACCATTTGTGGATCACACAAATTTTAGTCCCGTGTGGGGATCGAACCCACAACACGCCGCGCAGTAGTAAATGGCGTGGTAACTACTTAAGCCACTGAACCAACCGTACAGTCAAGTGAATGAAGAGTGTGACTAAATAAGTAACTAACAATTCATACATGTCCCACTGCTGGGCACAGGTTTGCTCTCCTCTATCAAGACAGCAGAGATCCACGCAGATCTGAAATGCCTTAAGATTTATTTCTAAGACGTGTGGGTTTCCTTACGTGTTCTTTTTCACTATAAGCAGATGGTAAATCAAATGAGTAGTATGTTTAAATTTCACAAAGTAGAATTCACAGTTGAAATGTTATCTGGGATCGAATTCACAACTCATGTTATTTATTTATTTATTTATTTAATTACACAAATACAGAGCCATAATTACAGGTATAACCTAATACAATGGGTATATAACAAAAGAAATATGCTATATGTTATGTTATAGTATGCAATAGTGGTAACACAACAAGTGGTAACAGTATAGGATCTTAATACTAAACACAGTAATCTTATTGCTAACAATAAAGACCATGCACTATAAGTAGTTTTTTTTTCATGTGTACAAGTCAGTTACTATCTTACTTGACTACTACTAAGAAACTTTAATAAATATTTTCCCTTAGGCTTTAGACTAAAGTAACATTAAAAACGACACAGTACATCTCATAAAACACAAATACTAGTAAACTGTCGAATAAATTTTAATTATCGGTATAGAAAGGAAAATACCTACTTACTTGATTCCAAAAAGTATCTATCGATATTTTGTCTGACCGGCTAAAAATATCTGTCGAAATATTAGTTGCTACTACATCTTAGGGAAAAAGTAGAATTCTGTGTACGCATGTTACTCGTGTACTCATTCTATATGTATATCTCTCTCTGCCTTTAATCCATGATCGAATTGACTGACAATATTTTATGACGCAACATAACCTAAATCTGTCACCATTGTGGTCATTGTTATATTCAATACTAGGGGTCGCCCGCGACTTTGTCCGCGTGGTAATTTGGAATATTTTTCCCGATTTTGCAACATATCTCACTACTGCTCCGCTCCTATTAATCATAGCGTGATGTTATATAGCCTATAGCTTTCCTGGATAAATGCATTATTCAACAAAAAAATATTTTTTCTAATTGAACCAGTACTTTCTGAGATTAGCGCGTTCAACCAAACAAACAAACAAACTCTTCAGCTTTATAATATTAAGTATAGACACAGATTACTAAATAGTTACTACGTGTATAGATAACAAGTAAAAACGAGTTAAATGATGTGACATACAAATAACCTATCATGGCCGTGCCATAGCGTCCTTTTAGCAATTCATTTGCGATCTTGATTTGATATTGTAAGATGTCAACTTTGATTAAAATTCAAATTAAGATCGCTTTGGTTTAACAAGTGGTAGTTACAATTGCATTTATTTGTTTCAGTTTTGGCTGTGCGCTGTAGTGCTGTTATGCTCGGGCATTTTCTTCGCTGTCATCAACCTGTACTGGAAGAAAGGTAAGTGCACTATCTTATCGTACTGATAAAGTTGTGATAATTGTGATAATATTGCTCGATGTTAAGACTGTGGTGCTGTTATTTAATTTTTATTCTAAACCGGAAGAAAACTATATAAAGGTATGGAATAGTTAACGTGGTCATATGATTTTGTAACCAGTCCCGTTTTGATGCTGTCTGCCCCGCTGTCCTCATCGAGGGCAAAAAATACTTGAAGTACCTGTTCATGTCGTAGACAGTCTACCAAATTCTTTTGTTTTATCTTGAGTTGTGACTGCGCGGTCGGTTCAGTAGCTCAGTGGTCACCTCGTCATTTATCACTGAGTGGTGTGTTAAGGGTTCGATCCCTATACGAGACAAAGATTTGTGTGATCCATAAATGGTTTATCTTAATTGTATGTTTGTAAAGTACCCTGCGACACAGGGCTTATTCCCCAGTGCGACAGTCATCTTTAAAAGAGAAATTATTTTCGGTATAAAATAAACTGGGATCCAACGAAAATTAATTAAATGTTTTGCATCGATTTATAAAATGTAGATATATATAAAATTGTTACATATTATTCGAATATAATTATCTCATCATAAATTAATAATTAATGTATTCAGAAATTAATACCAATAAATTTGTACAATGTACATAATTTGTAGTGATTTAATTAATCTGGACGAATTCACACACGTGGCAACTATATTATAATTACATTGTGCATGTATAGAGCAGGTTATGGTTCTACATATATGTATTATGCCTAGTTGGTCTTGTGGTCGATGGCTGCGGCTGCTGATTTGGAGGAGCGTGTCGATGACAACCTAAACTGTGTTGGCCTTAGAAGAGAACTTAGCCACGAGTTTACTATATATACTTATATCAGTTTATCAGTAGCATTTATGAGGCGGTCAAAGCCCGATGCACTTGCTGTTCCGCTGGATTGTTGATCGCATAGTGATATTGAGCGTCTTCTTACGTCCTCCGCAGGGCACGTTGAAGGTCGGTCGCGACTGTTTACAGTTGTTAGATGATGATTGAGTTGGCCCAGAACTTAGCCATGAGTTTACTATATATACTTACACGAGTTTATCCGTAGCATTTATGAGGCGGTCAAAGCCCAATTCACTTGCTGTTCGGCTGGATTGGTGATCGCATAGTGATATTGAGCGTCTTCTTACGTGCTTCGCAGGGCACGTTTAAGGTCGTTCGCGACTGTTTACAGTTGTTAGATGATGATTGTGTTGGCCCAGAACTTAGCCACTAGTTTACTATATATACTTACACAAGTTTATCAGTAGCATTTATGAGGCGGTCAAAACCCGATGCACTGTCTCTTTGGCTGGATTGGTGATCGCATAGTGATATTGAGCGTCTTCTTACGCGCTTCGCAGGGCACGTTGAAGGTCGGTCGCGACTGTTTACAGTTGTTTGATGATGACAGAGGACTAAATATGGGCGATAAAAAGAAGTAGCATTCGTCTTTAACGTGCAGGTATCAGGGTACACGGGACATGATATCAAGACGTCTGCCGTGATAACGAAGAATAACGCAAACTACATAAAATAAATTCGAGAAAAATACGTCTGTAGTTGTATATCTTAGACGCGTTTTTTCAGAAGAGTGTGTGATGTAGTTACGTCGTTCTTCCATAGCGGGGCAGACGTGTCCTGCAGATTTTGCTGTCCAGGTTAGAATCGTCTATAAATCCCTACCTGTGCAGGCTCACAGTTGTAACTACCTGAGTCCGAAGTCTGTGATTGTCAGGTCATCCAAGACAAATGCATGTTTCGATAGGAGATTTAAGCTGAGTGAAAATAAGGCGGTTTTTACCAGTTATTTTAACAATTCGCTGTATTTTTTTTTCTAAAATATATTGTTGATAATATTTTTATTTTTAACATTTTCCCACATTTAAAAATTACATAAATATCTTAATTATCGTTGTTATAGAAGGTATGGTAATAAACATTTATGGATTACACAAAGTTTTGTCCCGTCTAGGAATCGAATGCTTCCGGCTTAGCAGTCAGGCTCACTAACCACTAGACCAACGGGACAGTCAAATAATTCATAGCCTCTTATGGGTGGAATTTTAAAAAAAGCCTTTCATGAACACCACGCCCTCCAAATTTCACGTCTCTATGGCCAGCAGTTTAGGCTGTGGGTTGATTTATAAGTAATTCAATTAGTCAAGCAATGAGGACTTCGAATTTTATATAACACACAGCTTCATGATAAAATAAAAATAAATTAAAATAAAGTGTAAATTTAATTTTAATTGAGTAACAATTATAACATTTATGCATATTTCAATAAAATATATTGAAACTCAGTCAACCAGTCATTCGCTCATTAAATTATTTCCAATCACTGAATTCTCGTTAAGTGATGGGTTTCGATTTCAGTTGAATCCTAGGCGGTTATAAATTTTTAGGGTTCATTTTTATTTTCGTCATACGCGTCCTTCTTTTTTTTATGTTACCAAGGATGCAAACAAGCATACGGCCGTTAGCCTATGGACGCTTGCAACACCGGGGTTAACACACGAGCGTTATTTGTTTGTTACAGCCATTTTACTAGTCTAAATAGACTACTGTACTATTGTACAATACAGATGAAATAAAAATGTACGTGCCTGCTATCCGCTTCACTAAATAATGTAGTGCAACAATTAAGAAAAAGTAATATATCAAAAATGACATTCCATCCACGTAACTGAGAGATGAAAAATAAAACCAACTGGATGTTTATTCATACCGCAGTTACATCTACATGTATAAAATTCCACCTGTAATATAGATATCAAATTGTTTAAAAGCATGAATCGTTAAACATATCTTTAAAAAATACACTTATAAGTAAGCTTTTAAATATATTTTTCCTACATATTTGATGGTATGTGCATTTCCAAAGGCCTACAAATAGTATCCCTTAATTGTTCATAAATGGAGTCGAACATTCTGAAATAAATAGCAGATATAAAAAATATACGTTTTGAGATATCAAATATTTTCGGATAGACGTCATTTTATTTAGCTTACCGATAGCTTAAATAAACACATCCATACACTATAATTTAAGAAATTATATATTCTTGCGACCGATAAATTGAGTGAATGAGTTTTTCTACATACGGAACCCCGTCGTACGACACGCGCTTGGCCGGTTTTTCACAATCACTACAGTTTATTACGTTATTATATTTGCGTTAATTTTACACGAATACGTACGCAGCAAAACGAGTTTTTCATTGTTTAATTTTGCTTCTGAATGTTATATATCTTTAGCTACATAAGTGTTACCTAAAATTTTGATTTGTAGTTTCTGTAGTAGGTATTCTAAGTTCTTTACGGTGACTTACTGAAGGTTGCTGGTAGAAGAAGCTCAGAAAGCCCCCCGAGCTTCTTTTACCAGCAACCTTCAGTAACCACGAGATTATTTCGTTATTAGACCGAGAAGGAAAGACGAACCTACATATATAGCATGTATAGCTCCGTCCCTCTTTTTCGATCGAAGTACATTTTACCACTTCATGGTGACCCCCCGAACCAAATACTGTAAAAACCTTTGGGAGAGGCCTATGTCCAACAGTGAACGTCTTTCGGATGTGATAAGATGCTGATAAGTAGTTTGTTCGTGTTTTCATCTGTTTTTTTTATTATATAAATACTTTAAAACTTTTCTGCAACCAAATTACGGTTTGCTAATAATGCCACAACAAAATTAGTCAGATAAGCTTATGTTGAGCAGTAGGCTTAAGGCTATATTAGTCACAGAGTAACGTGTAAGTGACATCCTTGGTAGTGCAAGCGTCGATAGACTAATAATCGTTTACTAACTGCTCACAGGAACACAACTACACCGCTGTGTGTAGTTATTTGGCTGTGATCTTCTATAAGGTGGAGGTTCTTCCCCAGGCGGGCTTGCTCGCTAGCAGAGTACTCTACCTATCTCTCTAATTTTAAAATCCTTTTAACTCCTTTCTTGAAAAACCCGCTCCCATACTATAGTCTCTTGGGAATACCTCAGCAGGGAGCTCATTCCTCAACCTAATAGTATATTACTTTATAGTATATTATAATTATAATAGTATATTGCTATGATATCAGGCTTGCCCTGTTTTATTGTTTACCGACTTTGCAGAACTTAAAGAAATGTTTTGCCGTAAGTCAAATTTAACAAGTTCTCATCCCACCATCTTCCATGTCACCTCTGTCTGATAACATCCATTGCTAAATGTAGCCTACGCTAAACGCCCCACATGTTTTCACAATGGCGGAGTTTTCATCTACTTGCTATTTATTGTACTCTAATTCACGTACTCAATTTCTCGAAGGAAGTAACTTGTTACGCCGCTTCGGGGTTTCGCACACAAAAGGCGATCACGTGTACAGCGTCCCGCGTTCGCAGTCAATTCCAGATGCAGTTGTAAGGGTTTCTCTGTGATTAGTGCATGGCGCATTGCAGCTATAGCAAATAAAGAACCGTTTCAACGAGGAAATGATAAAACTTTTATAATTAAGTGATGTTTGAGCGATTAAATCATGAGTCGCTTCGCTACTGGCATCACGTTGTGAGTTCGATTTTACTCCGGATAAATATATGTGTGACCAATGGATTCCGAATCTGGGTTGGCTGGTGCTTTGTGCCCATACAATATCATAATTATCTCAGCCAATAGACGTCTACTGCTGGCTATAGTCCTAAGGGTTTCCACATTTGGACTTAAACTGACCTTGTCCATCGATCATGTATCAGGTCATCAGTCCACCTCGTTCCACTCCATGTAGAACTAAATTTTTTATCGGTATTGCGATTTACGTTCACTGCCTATTGCCACTCAATAGCAGAAATGCCGCAGCACTGTGCTAAGATTAGGACCTTTTTTGATATCGCACAGGATATTTTGTGTGTACTCATTATGTGTCTATTTTTATCTTGTGTGTTTCGAATGTTTTTTGCCATATATGTAGTAAGATACACATAGTAGTGGAAATAAAGTATCATTACCACTGAGGGAATGCATTGTATGAACCGTGCATTATATGTTTGTTAAACATATTAAACATAAGATTTATTGACCTATGTTTTATTATAAATTATGTATTTATTTGTAACTAGAGAACGTCTGTTCCGTTAAGAAGATAAACAATTTTTCGTTACGTTTCAGTGTTAACGATCTTTGGGACCAGCGTGTACGGCGGCGCTATAATGGCCATTTCCCTGGACTACTTCTGCGAGAGAATGATGATGCTCAAATGGGTAAGCAGAGTTATTGTATAACTTATTTATTTTACACTAGCTGTTGCCCGCGGCTCTGCCCGCGTGGATGTCGGTTATCGCTGCAAAAAGTAGCCTATATGTTATTCCAGACCATAATCTATCTCTGTGCCAAATTTCATCAAGATCCGTTCAGTAGTTTTTACGTGAAAGAGTAACAAACATCCATCCATCCATTCTTACAAACTTTCACATTTATAATATTAGTAAGGATAAGGATTCAAAAGTATAAGCTCACTGAGTCTTAACATTTCCAAAAGTATTTCATTAAAGAGTGAAATAGATAGTTTGGAAGAAATTTAATCTTGACACGTAGGTACAAATACTGTCTGATGTATAATAATTGAGTGTTTCACAATAAGTGTCGAAATAATCAACTAAAGCTGTGTGGAATTAGTATGTTTAAATCTACTAGTAAACATATTTTTGTACTACTTGGGTGGCTAACAATCATACGGCCCGGCTAATGTTAAGCAGCAGTACTCGAGGTAAAATTTGCCTGTTGCCAACCCAATGTTTAAATTGCGCCACAATAACCATATTTGACGAAAGCCAATAGAATTTTGGTAGGCAGTCTCCTTATAAAAGAAATGATAAGAAGCTTTTAAAATGATTACTTTTTCTATGAACATCAAAGAAGAATTTGTATAAAACTCACATTGAATATTATCATTTAATTAATTTTTTTGACTAGAAAATGTTCAAAAGGATAACATACATATGTATAAGTACGACTGTACGTATATTTCTTATTTCTCGTGTATTATGACTTTGACGTTTGATTTAGTAACTTAATAAGTTATATTCTTAGAAATAACAATAACATAATACAATTCCTTGTATTAAGATTAATCATAAATTTGTATAATGACGTATTAATTTAACAACACATATAAGGAATGCGTGGTAACAGTATATCTCTTTTAAAATTGTAGCTGGCTTTGATTATATTCTTTATCTTTTTCACTTCAAGTCTCGTCCCGTTGCAAAGCCGTGGATAGATATCTCGGAGAAGAATAACAGGCACACCAATTTTTATATTAAGACGTGCCTGGTGAATTAAGTAATTTTTATGAATCAGTCGGATAATTTGCGACTTCGCTTTGATTCATCACAGTGTCGATACATCGTATTTTATTTTTAATTATGTAATGGAACTGGTAGACACTGAGACATACATACATTATATTAATTAATAAATACTAGTTTCCGCCCGTGGCTTGGTCCGTGCGTAGAATCCTACGGGAATAGTGTATTCAGGATAAAAAGTAGCCCATGTGTTATTAGTCGTTATGCCGTGGAAATAAATGTTAGCATTTGTTTTTGTGACATTCCAAACTAAATTTCTTCTCTGTGCTTCATCCAGATCCGTTTAACCGCTTTGGCGTGATTGAGTTATAAACATACATTCGTCTATCTATCTAAACTTTCGCATTTATATTATTAGTATATATAAAAATAATATAAAAGTAACCGGTACCCTACGTGCTCTTTACCGCCTAAAAAATTTTCTTCCATACAGGACTAAGGCAATGCTTGTGCAGGCTCTTATATTTCCCTTAATTGACTATGGAGATGTGTGTTATTATGACCTGAATGCAGATCTTCTCAGCAAACTTGACCGTCTTCTTAATAACTGCATTCGATTCGTTTTTAATCTTCGCAAGTATGATCACGTATCCACTTATCGTTCTCAACTGAATTGGTTACCTATTATTCAACGCCGTAGTTTGCGTGCTCTCACTACACTTTATTCTATCCTCACATCACCCAATCCCCCTCCCTACCTTACTCCTTACTTTCAATATCGCAGTTCTGTCCATGACAGAACGCTTCGCTCTTCTAATAATCTTCTCCTCAATTGTACCTCTCATACATCTGGTTTTATTCACTCTTCTTTCCCTATTCAATCCATCCTTCTTTGGAATGCCCTTCCTCTCGAAATCAGGAAGGCCACTAACCGTTATACATTTAAAATAAAGGTCCGGGACTTGCTATTGACTAAATAGTATGGCAGACTCATCATTTATGTACTTTTAATGTATATATGTATTGTATATATTATATATTTTATATATAGTATATATTTATAGTAGTTATGTATTGTATGTATTGACTAAATATATTTTCTTTTTATATAATTATCTTCTAATGTTATTAAAAATATTCTGAACGCTTTCGTCATAAATTGTTAATAAATAAATATACACCTACTTTGCTTATCTCTGCATCACCCAAGGTCGACTGGTAGATAATGCCTCAGGCATTAAGTCCGCCTTTACCATGTATGTGTATAAAGTTTTAAATAAATAAATAAAAATATAAATCTTATAGAAGTTCACAAATATCAATAAATCGAATAGAAACATTGCGAAGCTTTCTAACAAATTTGTATTGACAGCGCCAAGTAGCAATCATACTGAAATTGTTGCTTTTGGTTGAGGGCTCGCAAGAATCTATTACTCTAGGCTTGCAATAACAAACGGCTCGAGACCGCCGAGCTACTTAAGAAAAATCAAAGAAGGAAATGTATGGGATTTGAAAGTTTACGTCATTATTTGGTTTTTGATTTTTCGATTCGACTACCCGTTACAGCTACTTGTCTATAGGGCTGCTCCTCTAGAGTGTTCTAGTATTACATTGCATTTTCATTATATTATTCGATTTGTTGTGTAGCTGTGGGAGAGAGCGAAACTGGAGCCTGCCGTACCCCCACCTTGCCGTCTCTCGTGGTTGACTCTGGCAGCTTGGCCTGCTGCTGCTATAGTGGGCCTCACGGCTCAATGTGCGCTCACGGCCACCGGAATATATCACGAACAGAGTGAGTGAAACTCAAGTTTAGTAACTTCTATTCCTACGTATTTGTGATCAGGAAATTTAAATTATAATTTAGTAAAAACTTTTCGCTTAAGTCAGCACTGGAGACCTACTTGCCCTTAGCGTATCGACGGTAAAAATCGGTACAGGTTATATTGTTGCGGCTGAAAACACAGCCCATTGACTGCATGGTTGGAGACAGCCATCAAGTCCTCCAGAACAGGACAGGAGACATTTGTATGAGACTGCTTTGACTTTGTTTTTTGTGAAAATAACTTGCTAGCTTTCATTGTCGCTTGATTTGTGTATTATGTATCAAAATATAGTATTGATTGGCATATTTTTAAAGACAATTGGGAGCAAGCTCTTTGTCGCAGGAGACTTTACAAATATATATTTCACTGACACAAATTATCGGAACAAAAATTTATGAATCACACAATTTTTTTGCCCCGTTTGGGAATCGAAACCACGACCCGGATTAGCAGTTAGGATCACTAATCACTAGACTGACAACATATGGTGTTCGCAGGCATTAACGCACAAAAACGTCGTATGAAGGCCCAGCAGGCACGTCCGATAACTCGTGAACAACGCGCTGAGATGAAACAACGCAAGTACAGATACCTGTATCAAGTCCGCACTGCACATGGCGATGTTATCTCCCAGGTATTTATTATTTATATTATTACTAGTTTTTGCCCGCGGCTCCGCCCGCGTGGATGTCGGTTATCGCTGTAAAAAATAGCCTATGTGTTATTCCAGGACCATAATCTATCTTCGTGCCAAATTTCATCCAGATCCGTTCAGTAGTTTTTACATGAAAGAGTAACAAACATCCATCCATCCATACTCACAAACTTTCACATTTATAATATTAGTAAGGATATAGTTGCGGGCGACTGATGTACAAGGTCGGGACCTAATGCTGCGAAAAATGTTCTCTCTTCGCGAGTATTTATAATAGTCTATTGACGATTTAATGCCAGTTTCATTATTATATCATTTCTGATCGGTAACAAAGGCAGAGCCCCAAAAAAATTAGTAAGAAACTCAGGCTACTTTTTTATCGTCAAATAGTTACAATCTTTTGTCAGTTACAGTTATGGTATCGTGCAAACTGATGCAGCTGCTTTTTGTGCTATCTAGGTGGCAAACAAGCATATGGCCCGCCTCATGTTTAGCGGTTACCTTAGCCTTCGAAGGCTTGCAAAATCCACCAAAATTTTAAGAATATGGTTTTGTGATGGACTATACTACCCTATTTGAGCGCTGCAAATAATAATAATAATATTTTATTTATTTATGGCAACTTAGCCCAATCTGTTAGTACTACCCAATTTGAGCGCTGCAAATTATAATAATAATGATAATATTTTATTTATTTATGGCAACTTAGCCCAAACAATTTTTCTTAGTTCTAATGTTAGTAAATAAATTTAAACACAAATTCCTAAAAAAATAATGCAGGTTTGACCAGCAGAGCTACAGCATGGCTCAGTTATGGTGCATCACATTTTTCAATAATAATATTTTCGGGACAACTCACACATCGCTATCTAATGCCAAACTAGGCAGAGCCTGTACTATGGTAACCAGTCAACTGATAAACATACTTATATATTTCTAAATACATACATATTATAGATAAATTACACCCAGACACAGAACAAACATTCGTGCTCATCACACAAAGATTTGTCTTGGGTGGTAATCGAAGCCACGACCTTCGGCGTAGCAGTCAGAGTCACTAACCACTAGACCACATAAGATTGAGACACATACAGTGAATTTCTGTAGTTAATAACTAACAATTGTGTATTCCAGTCGTACGTACAAGCTTTGCAGAAGAAGGCTCAGTGCGGCAACTGGAGTGGCAGCGGCGGTGGTGAGTGCAGCACTCTGCAGAGTGACTCCACACACCTGACCGTACTTGCCGGCTCCGAGCACGCACCGCCCACCGACTCTGATGACGAACTGAACCAAATTAGAGCTGCGCATTAAATGACTGACCATTGATTGATTTATTGGTCAGTATTCATATAAAAAAGGTGTTAAATTAGTCAATTAACTTATTTAGGTGGGAGAAAAGTTCCTCAAAGCAGAGGCTCATATACTTCATAAGAAATATTCTTAGTTTGCGAGTTATAGTTCCGAGGTTTTTCCTTTTTTAACCGACTTTAAAAAAGAAGGAGGTTGTTCGACTGTTATGTTCACCGATATCTCCCCCATTTGTGGACCAAAATTCTTTTTTTATTTGAAAGAGTCTACTCTAGCGGTGGTCCCATTGGCACCAAGTCAGGATCTGATTACGGAATCCCAGGGAAATGGAAAATATTGAAGTCGTTCATACTACTTAGATGGAAAGCAGTTACCGTAGCCTACACACTTGCAATACCAGAGCTATCACGTGCATGTTGTCGACCTAAAAATATGTTATCCAATTTCGCATCATAGTAAGTCGACCTCTGATTGACGGGATCAATTTTCAAGGTCACGCAACAGTTGCACGTAGGCGGCGTCCTTCTAAGTACTGACGCTGTCCACACATCTTTTTGTCAGAAATCGTAAACATCAGGTTTTTATTTCCGCGATCTAATCTTCTTTCTTCTAATACTTTACATGTCGCACCCACATTTTAAGTTGAAGCGTGTTTGTTTTTCAATTTAAATCTTATTCTAAACAACTAAGGTTCAAAATTGCCCAGTGACATTTCTCAAGTTACGCCAGTTTTTCTACTAAGGATGCGATGTGGCGACTGTCACACTAGAGTTGGGATGACAGTCACATTTATCCGTGCCTGGATATATATCTTAATTATGTAATCCATAAGATGATATTATGGTATTAATCAATTTTATTATATTTTTCAGGATGTAAATGGAATCTAAAATACGACGACGGCTGAATGAACACGCAGATTTTTTTTCATTCTATGTATCCAGTATTATTGTAAGGAAATCCACTCATTATTACGTATTAATGTTTATCATTATTAGTAATCGTATAATTGTATTATTAATATGAAATATAATTGAATTCGTGTATGAGCATGTGACGGAGTTCAAGGCCTACATTCATTTATTGCCAAATATGTTTTATAAATAAGTATAATGAATAATTGTGTAAATTTTTGATGTATTTACTGACAAACTACGACTTGACTCCTTTGATTATATATTAATAATGAAGAATGAATGCTGAACATTCCAAAGTTTTGAATAAATATTAAGTTAGTGTACTAAGAATAAATGAATAAGATGATTTTTTAAATGAAAATACCAAATATCCACATACACTGCCATCGTTACTTTTTGCCTATTTTCTACAACGGTCTTGGACTCCATGCGATATGGTTGTGTTGTTGAACATATTTGCGGGACTTTTGACATCAGATTTTGCGCACAAATGTTAGCACAAACTGGTCTGTAAACGCATGTATAAGAAATGCAGTAATCCAAATGATATATCTATAGACACGGTTAGATTGCATATAATATGACCGCTGTAGATATATTTAACGAGATAAATATATTTAACAGAAATAAATAGACAATTGACATATCTATAACACACTTAGCTTGTTCCATATCTACACGTACAATAGATTATCTGTGCATTGAACTTTGTAAACATACAAAGTATCACAATGTCCACTTTTAATAAGCCAACTCTTAAATTTTATCACAAGAATAAAATTACTAACATCACAATATTGCCTTCAGTTGTGAAGGCACTTGTAGGGTTAATATACCCTGTGATAATGAGTTGTACGATATTTCTTTGTAACATTTCTTGCCAAGGTTATTTGGACTGTACATTTCTTCAGTATTCATTTTATGACAAACTATAAGCACAATGCGATTTGGATGTGATCGAACGGGTATGCTCTTGTGAAGAGTGTAGAATAAGATAGAAATACTGATTATGCTAAAAGTGTATTTAGTAGAGAACGAATTTCGAAAAAAAAAAAAAAACTTGTACGTATTAGTTCTTTTTGTTAATTTGTTCGGCATTTCAAGCCAATTTTAAGCATAAAATGTTTGGATGTTTATGTTTTTTTTCTTATTTGGACTACCTACTGGTCGTTTGAGCATTGAGCTCAGCTCGGCTCAGCAAAGAGCGTATTGATGTGATACTTTGGCGGGACGTAAATTGTTATTATAATGTTGGCAATGCTTTTATGGGCGGTAAGTTTTGCTCAAAGCAAAAGATCTGCTCAAACGACAGGTGTTAACAACATACATTCTATACAGTGTGATAATTTCATTTTTTGGCCAAAGTTTATTTTAGTTGTTGTATGGCTTAAAGCGTATGTTTTTTTTAATATCGTACGTTATTGTTATATTATTTCGCCTATTATTATAAATGTATAACCATTGTATATTCCAAACATGTATTTATTAGAAGTCGTAATTTAATTTCTAACTCGACAAGAAACATAAAAGACCTAAAGTACTTTTCAGTTGCAACATTATATACTTCATCCAATTAACTGCAGTATGCCGAAGGTGTTTTAATTATTTGGTGAGGTTGACAACCCTATCGTAATAATATATGGAATTTCTGACAAAAAGCAAAATTGTAATTTTATTTGTTTGTACGACTTTGGAGTTTAAAAACAGCGATTTTGATACCTTAGCAGGTGAAACTTTTTAAATAATAAGCAACTTATATGTGTGTTAGATTTATTGTGGCAGCGTAGTATGTATTTAACAATAATAATAGTTAGTTGACGTCATCTTAGGCTGCGTATCCACATAGCGCACCTCGCTAGTCCTGGGTACATTCGCGTACTCCGAAGTAAAGCACAATCCGGTGCGCCAGGTGGATACCCACCCTTTGCACAATTTGTGTGGCGTTTCAATATGATCTCGTACATGCTGGCTTTCGACTTCAAAGTTAATACGAACAACAATTCGGATATGATTGAAAAATATACATGTACATATATATATTATATTGTAGTAAGTAAAGTAGGATTTATATTAATAGCTTAGGATGTAACTGTGGCACGTTTAAGAGATATATTTTTCTCTGTCACTTTCTATCTCTGAAACATTGCCCACTTGATCGCTCAATTTCTAGTCTTTGTTTTGTATGGTTCAGTTACGATTCTGTTGTTATCTATTACAATATTCCAAATCATAATTTAAAGATTGTTTACATATACAATTTTGTTTAATTATTAGTTAAAATATTGAAATTTATCATTTTCGTATATATATTTACCTAATTTATTTATAACGAAAAAATGTTTTGTATCTCTGTTATGTTTTGTATTATAATTTTGTAATCGACATTCTATTATTTTTAAAGATTCTTTTTTGTTTTATTTTTTATACCCTGCACATACACACACACATACATACGTACATATATATTCATATTGTACCTATCAGTAACATTTCGTAGACAAATTATAATGGGTGTCCTATGTGTATATCAATCTATGTGATTCTTCATCAGCAGTTAGACGTATGTGTCACATTTTGAAATAATACGTATTATAAATGTTTACAATAATTATAAGTATCTACAGTCGTCTTGATGTATAGTTGTAACAGACCTAACTCATTATTGCAGTGTCGGATCTAGGTTTTAAGTTTGCCGCCCCGTAGGCAAAATTACCTAACAAATAATATTTAAGTACATTGTTGTAATTTTTTTGGGCAGTAATAAAAATTAGCTAGACTAGCTGGGTCTAGTAACCGCCGCCCCCCAGTATTTGCCGCCAGGGGCTACTGCCCCCCAGTCTTTGCCGCCAGGGGCTACTGCCCCCCAGTCTTTGCCGCCAGGGGCTACTGCCCCCCGTCCCTCACAAGATCCGGGATTGCATTATTGTACTATTTCAACATTTAGTTTTTAATCTATAGCTTCATTTTTAAATATATTGAGCGGCCATTCAACGTATCGATTCATATAATATTAAGAATAACTAAAAGACTACATCAGATTCTCTTGAACGTACACTGCCGATATTAATCTAATATATATATATATGAGAGTCAATATAGACTGACATAGTCTGGCACTAGTTTATGAACGGAACTAAGATAATATTTGTATACAGGGTCAGTTTTAACTCGTAAAATTACTGAATTAAAAGTAAAGCATGCTGTACTGTTTGTGGTGAGGATCATTCTTAACTGCAGTCTTGATAGTTGATTAAATATCTCGAACAGTGCTAGTAAGTGCGTCATAACAATTATATATCAACTTTGTAATGAAATAAATTCAATTTTCGGTCTAAGTAAATAGTTTTTTGATCATATACTGATTAATAGGCATTGGGATCATATCTATTATACACCATTCAGTGGAGGTAACACATGCTCATCAGCTTGTTCAGCCGTACTTACTTTTGTCATTTCATAAGTCATATATCACAAACTAGCTCTTATAACCTTGCAGAATAATAAAATGCTCTTCTGGCAACCTTCTGCGGCCGGAGTGATTAACCCTAAAATACCTTGTGACGTCATAGAACATTAAAATTGGTCTCACCGTGTGGTCGGTCGGGCACAAGGCCTCGCTTAATTCGCGTCACAACATCCAATCCTTCGCCTTACGCATCCAATCTAACCTGGCAAGTGTCTTAAAGTCATCGGTCCACCTGGCCTATATTTGGCTAAATAAAATCTCAGGTTTATCCATACTTTTGTAAAACAAATGGCGTTTAAAAATAGTCGACTTAAAACTCACCCTGTGTTAAGACTTTTTGATTAGAAATATATTTCAAAAATAGTATTTAGATCTTAAGAGTCAGGTTAGCACTACAATATATTGTGCCTAACCGATATCATCCGTTTGCCGCCCGATAATAATAGAATGCTTGTTTTGATTGGAGTAACCAAGACGCTAGGTTAAGGTATGTAGACCACCCACATAGATGAGTTTGGTGTCGCTGGTATATAGAAAGTCACAGTGCCAGCGTAGCTTTACTAGGCACCAAATTAGGATAGAGAGGTGGAGTATCTTCGAATACTTTACTTTTATTTTAGGTAGGTACATATAATATTAATCTGTTGCTAATAGAACCATTCTAGGGTCATCTGATTCATTTTTTTTTACTCTCGTAGAATTTCGTATTAATATACATGAATTTGACATTGTATTTATTAATATTATTACAATAAATCAAAGACAACAAATATCTGATGTAAAAAGATGCATGTGAATTGTATTCAATTCAATTATCAATTTTAATTGAAAATTCAAAATTGTTTACAATTTAAATGTTTGTCAAGTCAATTTAGACGTGACATTATATTCAACTAGCTATGTATACCCAGGCGGGCTTCGCTGTGGCTTTATTTCCTTGGCATAAAGTGCACATAAAGCACTTATAGGTACACAAATACATAAGCATAGTTAAATTTAAATCCAAATAGGTTCATTCCCACTGATTTTTAAATATAAATATTGTACAATGGGTATTCGAAGCGCTCCATCGTAAACTGAGCTCATCGCAGGTCTTAATGATAGAATAACACGTAATGCTATTTTTGTACATAGGAGAGGGGGTAATCGGAACAAATTGTAAGTAATTTCATCAAAATTCGGTCACATTTGCGAATTAGGTCCATTTTTAATGACGAAATTGATTTATATAAAAATTTTAAACGGATTTTTTAATATTTAAAAATAGTCTACTATTTGATTACTATTTGGCCTGACAGTGTTTGTTTAATGGAACATGGAAATGCAAAAATAGCGCGAAGACCTTCAGAGGGCAAAATACTATGTAGAACGACGACATTGGTTTCTCATATGTATGTACCTATAGCTCATATACCTATAGCTCATATTATTTCGCTCAAATTTCATTCTAAATATATTTATGTGACTTTAACATTGTATTATTGATGTAAAACTAACTTTGTGTAGCTTATACAGAAAATCCTGTTCAACAAACATCTGGATTTATTCTATGTATGTAGATAGGTGTTGTAGTAATCAAATGTTTGTATAAAATACGGTGTTTGGCTGACATCGCGCCTCTAATAGTCAGCCGAAGTAGATATTAATTAATATTTTAATTGCAGTGGCATTATAATTTAGTTATAAGACCGAGTACACCGGCACTCAGACGAAACAACTACGTTGCGTTTATACGCTAAAGTACTAAAGCTCACTTTACGTACCGACTCTTTCTAACTACGGTCTCGAGCACCTAGTTAGAAAGAGACAGGGTGTCAAATGCGCGTACTCAATACCTGAGATGCGTTTATAAATACGAGCCCAAGACTTTACATGCATCGATATATACAAACTCCTTTTCACTGTCGATGCAGCAGCGCGTTTGCATGCAAAAAGTCAAATCAGTGTGTACCTAAGCTCTAAGTCGGTCTTTTTATATTTTGCGAACGTCGTATTTGATACACGATAATGATGGAGCACGCCGTTCGTGGCCTAATACTGATACGTATAACATACATATATGGATCAGGATATCAGCTAATCACGAGTGTCCAAAAAGGCACTGTGCGGTTTTCGGTGATTTGAAATGTAATATTAGGTAGTTCTATCATTACATTAATATATCCAGTACGATGTTTACAAAGATTATGATAAAAATAAAATCATATAAAAGATTTAGAAAAAAAATGATTTATGAAAATTAAACTCTGAACAAAGAGGTCATAATTATATGGCCTCAAAATTACTTATGAACTTGTTAGCAGATTAATATTTTGTCGAAACTGTTTTTAAAAATGTTGCGGTAATTTCCGGATGTAATATTTGATTTCAGAAGGCTACATTGTCATTGTTGTAGTCTTTGCCCAAGGCGGCGGTAGTGCCAAAGCTGGCACTACACACGCTTATTCACTATGCCCCGCACATTCGCCATATAACGACTGGCCCGCCGTCACATAAATCTATCTTGAAGACTACCATAGAATAAAGAGACGAATATTATTCTGCTAAGATCTACATAACTTTCAAGAAAATTTGGTCTTTTTGAAATTATCTGGAAACAAAAAAAAATGTGTAACTTGGACTAGTTATGTATGTTTTGTGAACTTACGTCCTTTCTTGCCAAACTGTAATGTAAGAATGTTTATTTAAATAAAGAATTTGTTGTCATCTCCCAACATTTTTTTTCATTTTTCTCTAATTTACATCCTGATCGACGCCTTTTAATTATACCACTAGCTGTTACCTGCGACTCCGCCCGCGTGGATGTCGGTTATCGCTGTAAAAAGCCTGTGTTATTTCAGACCATAATCTATCTCTGTGCCAAATTTCATCCAGATCCATCCAGTAGGTTTTACGTGAAAGAGTAACAAACATCCATCCATCCATCTATACTTACAAACTTTCCTACGTGAAAGAGTAACAAACATCCATCCATCCATCTATACTTACAAACTTTCGCGTTTATAATACTATTAGGATCTATACCTACCTACTTACGGGCACAAAGTAGAGATGGACTTTCGAACAGCCTTAAATCAATTTAATCAGCCTGTGTCTACTGAAAATGCATATATTCACACCTGTCTAGCAGGAAGGTGGGCGGAGACAGTTTATATTGCTGAAAATGGTTGAATATAGGATAAAATAATAGATATTATTTGTAAGTCATTCTGTATTTTAATGGAGTCCGAATTTGTCAGTGTATAAATCAATGCGTAGTAAAAACTTTTTTGTGTTGTGTGCACAAAAAACTAGTGCTATCGGTGGTTAGGGCACCAAGGACAGGAACCTCCTTATGCGCCTTATCCAAGAGAACTGCCTTCTGCATCAGTCCCATGAGCCAACCCTCTAATGAGAGCCTCCTCAGGTGTTGGTGAAGGCTCTTGGTGATTCATCAGTCCAATGATGCTTTCAACCAAACAAACAAAAAACAAACTCTTCAGCTTTATGATATTAGTATAAATTTACCCACTGCCCAAACAGTATTGCTTTCATTTTCAGCTTAAAGACAAATTGCTCAGGCAATCTTATATATCTTCTGCCTCAGCTCTCCATTCTTTGTTGGCTATGTACCATTCTATAAGGTTGACATTTCTTAAAGACTTCTGGAGAGTTCACCAGCGACTCTTTGGCTTTCTATGTGCTTTGTGTAACTGTGGGAGCTGCAAACAATAATTTAAAAATCTTTAATATCAAAATAAAATATATTATTTCTCTTATTTTCATAACTCCTTGGTGGTTCAACATATGTTTGTTTCTGTGAAGTGTATGGACACCATACACTTCACAGTAACCTTATTATGCAACACATGCCTAGCAAGGCAAGGATGTACATAGGTACCTACTTAGTTGACAATCTATTTTAATATCCACGTGTTATGCATCTGTCCTAACACTTATCAACTTTGCTTGCACACAATAGAGCGCAATTCAGCTTCCCAGCGCTAACTAAACCTACATTTTTATTCACTCACATAGTATGGGTACTGTGTTGTTTGACATTTGAAAATAAATATCAAAGAAAACGATAGAGGGTTACATTAAAACCAATTGATTGATTAGCCAAGTGGTTAGTTTGATTCAATCATTTTCTTTCATTTTCGTAATTAAATGTTAAACGACACAGTATCCATGCTCCTCAAGGTCGCTGCTGGCCTACCTTACCGACACCCGACTGATACACTATACAACGACTGGGACATTCTATCCATCAGGAAAACCTTCATTCTTAGAGTCATACTTATGAAACATGCCGAAAACAAGTATGACCCCAACAAGAATGAAGGCAAACTACGAAAGGGTACGGTTTGTACGTACCAACTCAGAAGAACAGCATTCTCGCAGCAGTTCTACTGCTTTCTTGGAGACTACCTCTACAACAAGCTGAATACAGCCCTTAATATCTACCCTCTTGTTAAATACAAGTGCAAGCAAGCTGTTATCCTGCACCTAAAAACCCTAAACTACGAAAGCACCGAAAACTCACTACATCTGACAAAGTAAAACTATACACAAATTTAATATCGTCTGCAGCTATCGATCGATACGCCATACCCCAGCCACCCTCACACATCTACACATAAACCCAAACACAGCTATCACATAACACACATTCCTATACACTTCCACACCCATACACACACACGGTCATACATATTCATACAGCTCTGCATCCTTTTCTTGTTAGAAATATACAACTTATTATTATATGTACCTACTCACTTTCCATGAGGGGGGGCCTGGTGACCTGTGGCACAGGTTTTCGCAACCTATTTCAGGCACCAGTCCTTCGCAAATGAAAATAGCAACTACTCCACTATAGTTATAGTATAGCCGTAAGTTTAATTTGTGAAAGGGAATAAACGAATTTATTATTATTATTATTACGTGAAATACACTAAATGCGAACCCAAATAGTCTGTGAGTGTAACTTGTTGTCTAAGGTTATTATTACTATGGCAGACTAAATTTATTGAAGTATTTCTAATAAAAAACTCTACTTCTATCAAAGTTTAGAGATCTTGTAATGTCGTAGCTTTATGAATGCGAAAGCGTACATTAGCTACATCAGTCTTCTAGCTGGTAGCTAAAGCTTGGCTTCCAAAAGGTTCACAAACAGTATAAGCATACCCAGATAACTGCATAGTGAGACACTAAAACATCAAAGTTTAGGCAATATAAATCTGACATTTTTGATCACGGCACTAAGAGTACTGGGGCACAGATAGTGATGTGTTGATGAGTTGATCAGTGCCACTCTTAGAGTGTAGTGCAGATATAGGCAGACTTACCTAAATATAAATAAAATTCACGTACTTTCAAAGAGGTTTTAAATAATTTCTCTGTAGCTCACAACAAATGCAATAAAGTTCACTCGAGCCTCTTAGGCAGAGCGACATGAAGTAGATAAATACTTTTATTTATTTTAAAATTATTTTTAGCAATAAACTACTTACAATAACTTAAAACCTTGGAAATTTTGTAACATATACATAACCAAAATAACTTTGTTTAATAAAACCGGTAACTGTCAAAATTTGATTTGAGGCATATTTATCGTAACAGGTAAAATACTATGTTATAAAAATATAACAGTCTGTCACTGTTACAAGATCGGAAATACCTTTTACTGAAATACCTGTTATGGAAAACCTGTTGTCCTGTTACTGAAATACTTGTTATAGAAATCCCTTTTACTGAAATACCAGTTATCAAAATACCTGTTATGGAAAAACTTGTTGTTTTGTTATACTAGCCGTATCGCGTAACTGTGACGTCGGAAATATCTGTTACAGAAATAATTGTTGTTTGAATTGAATTACTAGTAGCGGAGGTATCACATAACATATCGCACAAAAACGTTTTATCCAAGCTATAATATTATAAATACTCAAAACTAACAAAAACAATATACAAAAAGTGGAAGCTATTCTAGGATTCGAACCCGGTGCTCTCGTATTATGAGACCAGTAATCTATCCATTACGCCATTGCAATTTAATCCTGTAATGGATTGCCAGACTAAGAAAATTACTTACTTTACAATTAGTAAATATTGTAAACTAGCTACCGCCCGTGGCTTGGCCCGCGCGCATAATCACTCGAGAACAGAGATTTTATCCAGGATAAAAAGTAGCCTGTGTTATTTCATCTATCTCTACACCAAATTGGATCCAGATCCGTTCAGTAGTTTTTGCGTGAAAGAGTAATGTACATTCACACGTTCTTACAAACTTTCGCATTTATAATATTAGTAGGATTCATGTTATTTTTATTGAAGCAATTATTATAAAATATATTTGCCCGCTGCTCCGCCCGCGTAGATGTCGGTTATCGCGATAAAAAGTAAGTTTTTTTTCTTGTCAGTGGCACTTACGTTGTACGCAGTACTTTTAAATTACAGTCACTGTTATAACAGGTATCATATTTTGCCTAGTATGACCCAACTCTAGACTCAAAATGACAACGTCTAATATTGCATGCGTTAAAAAATATTTATTCTTGACGACAAATTATTATATTTATATCTTACTTATTTAGGTAGAATAATTCATTTTTTTTTTACTTTACGCACGTATTTTTTATTATTTTATTAACAAAGGGTCTATCTGTGAGCTCCAAAAGCTACTAACAGATGGCGCTGTGTGTTTCAAAAGTTCTGCCACCTAAATTATTATTATACTTAGACTAGCTGCAGCCCGCGGCTCCAGCCGTGTGGATGTCGGTTATCACGATAAAAGGTAGCCTAGTCGCTATGCCAGACTATAATCTATCTCTATGCAAAATTTCATTCGGATCCGTTAAGAATCTAGTTTTTACGTGAAAGAGTAACTAACATCCATCCAAACTTTCACATTTATGATAATAATATAGGATAGCATAAAATTATTATATCTTATTCTTTTGAGAGACAAAGCATTTCGGGTTATTTTTTTGAGAGACAAAGCATTTTGATCTAGGCAAGACAATTCTTTAGCGCATTAAAGTAGCGAGAAAATAGCTAGTGTAGGTATATAGGCACAGATTAATAAATAGTCTATTTACTCGGTAAGTTTTTCGACGAAAAGAAAACTAAAGAAAAGTTACATAGATATTAGCTATGTCAAATTAGAAGCGAGTGTAAATTGCTTGTTCGGACGGGCGTTATAAAGCGTCGAATTGAAACAAATGGATTTCTTAGCATTCATTCGCACGTTAGCGCTTTTTTTTCACCCTCGTCCGAATCAGGCCTTACTTATGTTTATCGAATGTGAAAAAGGGTACAATGGACACACGCTTTAGTCAGATCTCATTCACACTTAATAGCGGTCAATAAGCGGGAGTGGGATGCAAATATACACTATATCCGTTGCCACTACTATTGGTTTATTCAAGAAATTGCCTCGGGGAAAATTAATAATATAATATTTTGTATTTTCATCCCCGATCTGATTATTGAATGTATGGTACCTAGTTACTAACAGATAGTTGTTTTGGAGACATGACAAATGAGGAGAAAGCTTTCGGTAGCTTTGTTAGCTCCATGAAATTGGGGACAAAATGCTTTATTCGTCTTATACAAGGATTTGTGTATACTTACTACCTACCTGGATTATTACCTACCAATTAGTACCTATTTAGGTATGAGAGCAACCAACAATGTGCGTATGTATAAACCTGGAAGGTCGACGGAGACAGCACTACACCGTGTGGTAAGTTGAGCTAAGCTAGCGCTAGAGAACAGAGACATCTACCTATCTGCTTTCCGAGATGTGAAAGGAGCTTTTGACCGCACCACATTTACCAAAATACGCAAAGCTGCAATAGAACACTGCACACAACACATCTGCAGGTGGATGGACAACATGCTTTAACGCAGAGGAGTACAATCAACACTGTTTCTGTTAGGAGACACCCAGGCATGCACGGGTAACGAGAGGATGCTCTAAGGGAGACGTCTTGTCGCCAACACTGGTACCTGGTGATAGACGAGCTTCTAACTTCGACTGCCTCCGTGGTCCAGTGGCCGCAGTATGCCTGCTGTGCACGAGGTGGTGGGTTCGATTCCAACACAGGTCAAAACTTTGTGTGACTCACAAAGACTTGTTCTGAGTCTGGGTGTAATTTGGGCCGTTAATTGTATGTTTGTAAAGTCCCCCGTGACATAGAGCTTGTTCTCAAGTGCGATAAGTTGTCTTTTAAAAAAAGAGAAACTAAACTCAAGACCAAGATACACCGTCGGTTACGCGGATGATCTCATGATACTGATAAACGGGAAGTTATCAAACATTGTTAAAAATCATGCATGATGGAGTTCTACTCAATCTCACACCGATCCACATTGTGGTGGAAACACAGGCAAGGAACTGTATCTCTCTGTTAGAAATATTGTTTTGCGACAATGGTTAGGTGAAATATTATTTACTAGTTGTTGCCCGCGTGGATGTTGGTTATCGCTGCAAAAAGTAGCCTCTGTGTTATTCCAGACCATAATCTATCTCTGTGCCAAATTTCATCCAGATCCGTTCAGTAGTTTTTACGTGAAAGAGTAACAAACATCCATCCATCCATCCATCCATCCATCTATTCTTACAAACTTTCACATTTATAATATTAGTAAGGATTGTAACTTCTCGTGCCGTACAATAACAGTTAATGGAAACGGTAACCGCTTCAGAGGGGCCTAAAATTAACAAATTATACCAGGAGGACATGAGCATGTTGGAGTTACCGGATAAAACTGCGCACATTGAAAGTGAAAGTTAACTGTCCCTTTCAATGTGCGCATCTACCATTTCCATTGACATCCGTCATGGGTAGGTAGGTAGGTACGATATTTTGTATTATTAATTATAATACTGTTTCTTTTAAAATTGATAACATTTTATTTACAACACTAAACCACAAAGTTTAGACGCAGGCTCAATTCCTTTTAAAAAAGACCGCGATAAAAAAAACTCTTTCTTCTAGTAATTTGCAGTAACGGGTGCAAACCAAACCAAACGGTTAACAGATTCGATAAAAAAAAACAAAAATTTAAACCGTACAGTCACACAGAAGGACAAACATCTAACACTCCTCTTTTTTCGATGTCGAGTGTATTATATAGGTGTTTTGCTCCAACTACCCATTTAGCAGGTACTTTAGTAGCTACACTTGTAAAATAAATAAAAATATTACCAGACGATACAATGAATACCTACTTTACAGTGCATTGGGTGATATATGTGACGTCACAGCTAAAGACTGGTTAGCTATGACGTCACTTATCTGAGTGCCTGTACCAATCTGCTTTCCTAGTACTATAACCTAAATACGATACATGATATATTATTTATAGGCCGCGAAGAGCTAAGTACCTGTCCGTATGGTGACGAATTAAGAATACAAATGTCACCACCCCATTCTATCCCGTAGGTGTCGTAAGAGTCGACTAAGGGAGTAAGTCAGGCAGACAATATCTACTGCAAGAGAGGAAAAACTAAACAAAACCCTATACCAACCCGTCTGGCCAGCGTGGTGTAGTAGGCTAATATCCCTCCAAATGTATGGAGGAGACCCGTGCCCAGCTGTGGGACGTCTGTGGGTTGAGCTGAATCTGCCTAACGCATACTTATTGGGACCATTCTAATTAGCCTTATCGGCCATTAGATTGGACTTCAGGGGCTGGACCCCTCCTAGAAAATTAAAATTACTCAAGATACGCCAATGCTAGTTTGTAGTTAAAATTTAATTCTTTAGGGCTGGTATGATAGGATAGGTAGCTGATTAGGAAAACAACAATATAAATTCTTAAACAATTTATTTAACAACACTTTGGTTTAAGTTTATAAATCGTATAATTTACAAGTTTATTAGGTATAATTATTATATTTATTGCCTGTATACTTACTCAATACATTAACATAGTTATAGTAGATAGGTACATTTTAACTTCCTTAAAATACCGCTATAATAACCGGTTATTTATTTATATTTGATTAGATTAAAAAACCGGTTTATTATTGTATATATTATCGGTTTTAATTTTTATTATAGACTAAATAACCGGTTATTTAATATATTTTATCTGTCCCGTAAATATTTAATATTTATAAATAGTGCGTTATATTTAATATGGTGATACCTATATTTTCGTTTGGAAACCTACTTAAAAGTGTTATGTTGATGGAAAAGTGATAAAAAACAATAGAAACTGTAGGTACGTAGTAGCGTAGTAGATTTACTATCTATTACCTACCTTTACAATACACAAGAGCCGATATGGTATTTAATATCGATATAATATATACCATATATAAGTAGATAATGTATACGATATATTATATATAAAAATGAATCCCTATTTTCCTTGGTCACTATAACTTGAGAACGACTTTACCAATTTCATTTTTTATAAAGTTTCTTAATACTTTGGAGAAGGTTCTTAATAATTTAATCTGGCTTAAAAAATAGCTTAATCCGGGCGAAGTCAGCAATCTTCATATTTTACTAATATTATTACCGCGAAAGTTTATAAGAATGTATGGATGTATGTTTGTTACCTACTCTTTCACGCAAAAACTACTGAACGAATCTGGATGAAATTTGGCACAGAGATATACTTTTTATCGCGATAATTTACATACATGCGGGCGCAACCGGGGGCAACAGCTAGTATAATATTAAGAATCGAGGAAGACGTAAGATTTTGAAGAAAGAAAAATTATCTTCACGAGAACTTATCGTATCGTGTACGAGAGTCGTACGTACGTTCGTCTTTGTGAGAGTCTTAACAGGTCTATAAAGGTACATACGAGTATGTACAGCAACATTTCCGATCCACATCATCCAAAATCGCGAACATCCAACACAGCAGTGGTCTATAAAATGGTTAGTCGGAAAACTTGCGATTTGTTCCCCCTTCGCCTCACGAAGTTTTGCCCCTCATAAAAATCCGTATTCGTCCTACATTTTATTTCCTTTTAGCCTCAAAAATATTTTATTTGGGGCTAAAACAGAATAAAATATAGGACAAATACGGTTTTTTTTACGTTGGGCAAAACTTTGTAAGGCGAATGCGGAGCAAATCAAAATTGCTGAGTGTACATTACAAATTTTATTTCCAGTATTTCATATTCGTGCAAAATTATTGTAATTAGTTACATGGATTATTAACGTAAGTACTACCAACCTACCTACCTACCTACCAACTGTTTGGATTACGTCCTGATAGTTTTTAATTTCAACATTAAGATTTGGTCTAAGGTAATGACATGAAGTGAATGTTTATGCTATTAATGAGGTATGATATAGTTTGGTATACATAAGTAGATACAAAAACTAACCTTCTTCTTTTGATCTAGACCAGGATTCGGTTTATTTCAAGTGGCAATTATAATCCTCTAATCGAAAGTTGAACAATGTTAGATAACAGAATAGTGTTACAATAGCTCTACACCTACCCTAGTCATATCATGGTTGTACTGCTATAGTGTAACTATGGTATGGCTACGGACCTCTGCGTGTTGGACCTATGACCCCGCGTAAGCCTTCCAAAAGCCGGGGAATTCTTCTTAAATAATGGAAAAATACCCATGACAAGGAGAGACATAATAATGCAAAAGAAAACTCTAGGTCGACTTTCGGCCGCTGTAGGGCCTTTGGTAAATAATATTCTATTTCACATACCTTACAATTGCCAAACCCTGACCTAGACCGTTGAACTGCTCTGCAGTTTACAAGTTTACATAACTTTAAAAGTTTTTTGATATTTCAATTTCAACAATACTTCCAAATTTCGGCGACGCCCAGCGTAGCTTCGTCGCTCAGTTGATAGATACTTATTATTAAACACAGAATAGATACAATTCGAAATCATACAATTAATAGAAATTAACACAGTAAGTAGGTATATTATGGACATTCTTTTCACAATAGCTATTCAGTTTTGATCAATATGATGAAACATATTGTTAAACTGTATTTTGACGTTTCACGCGAGCAGGATTATGAAAAGTATTCGACTTTTTACTAGAACGTTCCACGGGTGTTGTAGTTCTATTCTATATACAGGTGGTTATTTCTTCAACGTAGGACGATGGGAAGATTCCATAGATGCCATTCAAGTCACCGCTCCACCAGCCATCGTCTTGCTTGTCGTGGATATTTATAACGTCGCCTGAAAATATTTATAAATTTCAAGGTTTTATTATTTTATTGATGGCTCGCGGAGTTTACGGAGTATATATAATAAATTTGAATAATTTTTGAAATTTTAATATTATAATATTTTCGGAACAACTCACACATCGCTATCTAATCCAAAACTAGGCAGAGCCTGTACTATGATAACCAGACAACTGATAAACATACTTATATATTTCTAAATACATGCATATTATAGATAAATTACACCCAGACACAGAACAAACATTCGTGCTCATCACATAAAGATTTGTCGTGGGTGGGAATCGAACCCACGACCTCCGGCGTAGCAGTCAGAGTCACTAACCACTAGACCAACAGGCCAGTCAAGAAACAAAGCTTTTTAAAACACAATGACATATTTTTATAATACAAGACTTTGTGGGTCACAATCGTGACAAGAGTGAGTATAATATAGCAGCATTGCAAGTGGCCAAACACAAAATGGAATGTCACTGGGCAGCGGTAAGTCGTAACTGTAGCTGATTTGACACATGACACGTAAATAAATAACAATTGGTTTGAGCCAATGCAAAATAAACAACCTATTTAGTCAAAGCATCCCACTAACATTCATAATTATGAAGGTATAATGAGGTCTTTACACTGTGATTATACTATGTGAAATAAATATGCAATTAGAATTATTTAATTGCTTTTATTTTTTGTCTTTTTTGTTGTGTTATTCTTAATAAAGAATGGATATATACCTATTATCAACTGATAAATTCGAATTATTTAAATATATATCTACTGATAGATATAATGTTGATACTTGGACCTCGTTGGCTTTATTACCGCTCGTCGCAACGAGGCCTTAGGCCTTGCTTCAAATTATTCAAATAAAATATATTCTAAAAATACGATGGTGGCCTGAGTATCAAAATTATAACAATATCGGATACTTAGGCCACCTGCGCTTTTTAATGCTCTCGTCCGAACTAGGCTTTAAATATCTATTTTTTTAAAACAAAAGTCAAAATCAATCGCTTAGCAGACCTTTTTCCGTTGAGGTTGTAACATATGCAACCTCAATAGAATAAAGGCGTAAAATAAAAGTTAATATATTACTGCGGTATACTTGGTATTCTTAATTTATATTTGTAAGGCCCCCCGCAACGCAAGGCTTGTTCCTAATGCCCGTTACACACCTTCAGTTTTTACTTTGCAGTTTAACTGTACAATCGAACTGAAGTATTCCATATTGGGCACCCGTTTTAATGGCACTTGAGTGAATGGCACCTAAGGTATTCCACATTGGGCACCTACCGATATTTTTATATCGATATGTTTCACTAATGGCACCTGCGAAAAATATCGGTAGGTGCCCAATGTGGAATACCTTAGGTGCCATTCACTCAGGTGCCATTAAAACGGGTGCCCAATATGGAATACTTATCGAACTGTACAGATACATCGTAGGTCCCTACGGCCTAGCCCAGTTCAACTGTTTGTCCTACTGTACAGTTAAATTGCACAGTTAAAACTAAAGGTGTGTAGCATTTAACGCGGTTGTCTTTTCAAACCAACTCCCGCCGTAAGGATCAAAGTCAGTGTCGTAAGGGACTTTACAAAAAGCAAAGTACATCCAGACCCTGAATAGCAATCTATTGATCATACAAGTCGAGGGTCAACAACCCTTGGAGCGGTGTTAGTAACACGATGACGTAGGTAACTACTTACAACCTACCATGGGTACCCAATGCAGGTATTAAAGGCTCATCAAACAGAAAATACAATTATACTTGTGGCTCGATCCAACTTCGCACGAGTTTAAAATGGAATATAGCCTGTCACTTAGTGATAAATGTTACTTACTTTTTTTATACTACCAAGGTGGCAAACAAGCATACGGCCCGCTTGATGGTAAGCAGTTACCGTAGCCTATGGACGTTTGCAACACCAGGGGTGTCACTCACGCGTTGCCGACCTTTTAAAAACCTTATAACTCCTTTCTTGAAGAACCCCATGCTATAGCCTCTTGGGAAAACCTCGGCAGGGAGCTCATTCCACAGCCTAATCGTACTTCTTCTTCTTATCGTTTGGTTAGTGGCCAACCTGGTAACAGAGTTGTTTAGATCGCCCATATTTAGGCCTCTGTCGTGATCTAACGACTGTTAACAGTCGGGACCGACTTTTAACGTGCCCTCCGTAGCACGGAGACACTCAGACGAAATACCACTATGCGGTCACCCATCTATAGGGTTACCGCGCCCTTGGCAGCAAATGCACCTGGCTATGAGCGCCTCAATGTTACTTACTGATATCAGTAGGTTTTGAGTTTATTCAATGAATGATTGTACCGAGTCTGGGTGTACTTTTTGTCCGTTAATTGCATGTTTGTAAAGATCCCGCAACACAGGGATTGTTCCCTAGTGTAGAAGTATTAAAAAAAAAACAACTTTATAATATTAGTGTAGATGTCTTACCGGGAGATAAAGTCAGTTCATCATTAAGTCTAGCTTCGTAGGTGTAAATAGCCCGGCACTTGCCCAATGATGTTACTTGTGCAGCACCATCGACTACTTCGTTCTTCATAATATCGGTCAAATCTGTAGAGCTGCCACTTTGAGACGAAAACTCATCTGCAATTTGAATTAAAGAAAAATAATTTACAACATGCAAGTAGTGTATATTTACCGGCTTGGTGACCAAACGGTTGGTTCTATTTTGATACAACTCTATTAGTTTAAAAGTTTATTTAATCAGGAATATATGGAAATCTGTTTAAGTGTTCATTTCGGAATACGACGTAATTTTTAGGGATGCACGTGTTGGGAGATATATTTATAAAAAATCGTCAAAGAAAATTAGAAACATCAAGCGATTAAATGTGCAATACCTATAGCATTTTGTAGTATTAGTTGAAACAATAACAATTTAGTTTTGTAATCTATTGTTTTTTATTTTGTTCTACATGGTTGAACATAATAAAAAACAGTACAGTAATGTTCCCCTCTGTGGATCGTCATGCTCTTTGGCTTATTTAGCGGAACGTGAAGTATTTTCTAAACGTGAAATAGTTTTATCGGTATTGTAGTGACAATGGGAGGTCAGGGAAGTGATATAATTGAATAACAACCAGGAATTCCTTCCTAATTGTGAGTCAGTCAGATGAAAGTTATACAAAAGAGTATTGATCCAATATGATTTAATTACAATTCAGCTCAACATTATTTATTTCCGATAGAGAGATGAGAGACCATACAAGCGAATAAGCCTGTCTTTGGAGGACCTTCACCTTATAGTAGACCACAGCCAATTAAATACGCACAGCGGTGTGTAACAACTAAACTGTTGTATGTATTTATTTTGTATCTATGTTCTTTTACTTTATTCCGTGTGGTGACGGATTAAGAATACAAATGTCACCACCCCATTCCATCCCGTGGGTGTCGTTACAGTCGACTAAGGGAGTAAGTCAGGCAGACAATATCCACTGCAAGAGAGGGAAAACTCGAAACAAAACCCTATACCAACCCGTCTGGCCAGTGTGGTATATTAAGCTGATATCCCTCCAAATTAATAGAGGAGACCCGTGCCAGCAGTGTGACGTTTATGGGTTGAGATGATGATTTTTATTTATGAAACTTTTTTTTAAATATTTTATAAAATATTCCACTTCTAGATATTTATTACACTATACTGTTAACTCTTTCTTATATTTCCGTCTATGACTCCCGTCAAAGGGTTGCCAACTGAAAATCAGCGCTTGACGTTATCGTTTAAGTCTATGCTGAGATGGTGACCTTTTCCAGTAGGGATGTGCTGTACAGACAGCGTTTAACATTATTATTACTTTTTATTTTACTTTATTGCAGCTTTATTTGTTTTAAGTGATTTTGTTTTTCTCGTTTTATATGTAGGTATGTAAGAAAGGAGTTATAAGGTTTTTAAAAGGTCGGCTACGCGTGAGTGACACCCCTGGTATTGCAAACGTCCATAGGCTACGGTAACTGCTTACCATCAGGCGGGCCGTATGCTTGTTTGCCACCAGTATAAAAAAAATACTGGAATAAACTTTCTTTCTTGTAATGCCTCAGGTATTGCGTATAAAGGCTACAGTAACTGATATCCATCAGCCGGGCTGTATACTTGTTTGTCAGTTACGTAGTATTAAAAAAATCGTACCAAAATCGCTATCCTGCTGATTAGATAAACCATCTCCTGCGCCACGTTCGCTCCAATCTAATGGACTTTCTGGTGGTGGAGGTGCTTCAATTGTCTGCGTCTGCAACACTGGTGTAGGCAGGTCTACCACAGGAGTTACAGGAGCACTCTTATGTTCCGTGTTCTTTCTAAACGAGAGGTGTTCTATCCTTAACTTGCTTGAAGCTCTGCTCATGATAGAGTCCCGCCTCTCTCGTTCCTCGCCTCCGTTGACACTCTTGGTCAACGCCGTATAGTTTGGCTGCAGATTCTTATTTACCTCGTTTTGGTAATTTGATTGAAGCCATGGAGGCACCTGAAATTTAGATATTATTCTTTTATAGAAACCATTAAATTTTGTTATTCGGACTTCGTCCGGGTTAAACTATTTTCAGCGCAACTTTTTTTTTACATAAAAACCTCCCGACAATAGCAAACACAACAAAAAAAGAATTACCGGAATCGGTCGAGCCGTTCACGCGTGATGCCGTGATAAAGGGAAATAGGGATTCATTTTTATATATAACGTTAATTTCGCCAATATCATTCGGATCGCCCTATGGTAAGCATCTGGTGTACTCTATGGAATAATAGCTTCAAATATGGTGATGAAAAGTGTTGATGGAAGTGAATAAGTTTGTAAGAATGTATGTTTGTTACTCTTTCACGCAAAAACTACTGAACGGATCTAAATTAAATTTGGCATAGAGATAGATTATAATCTGGAAAACTACATAGACTTCTTTTTGTACCGGAAAAAGGGATTGTACGCGCGGGTGAAGCCGCGAACGGAAGCTAGCTAGCCCGCGCGTACATACTATACTAAGTAATAATAGTATAGGCACAGATAATATAATACTAGTACAGATACCCCATCCCATACAAAGAATTGGTTCCCTGCTAACCCGGGCTAACCGTGGGGCTAAATTTTTACTATTTATACGACACTAGATGTCTATATCCAACAGATTACGTGCATACACATAAAATCAACAGATGGCGACACTTTATAACCAATTTATTTATGCCAAAAAATAGTAGGCATCTACACCGACCATAAAGGGTAGGTATAGCTTATTGTCTCGGGCTCGGGCCACGTTTACTCGCTCAAGGTCACGCGCTTTACGTACGAAATATACACTTATTTTGACTGTTTGCTTCCGTATTTAACTAGCGCTCCGCCCCGGTTTCGCTCCGGGCTAAACAATTTTTTCCCCGTATTTTAACAGAAGTTTACGGTATAGCGTTAAGTTTTTTGTTGATGGCTTTTATTAGGTATACCTATAAAACAAATTGTTTTTTTTAATTATTCGTGAAACTATAATAAACATTTTTTTGTTTTGTCAGTTCAAATTAACAAATAAGTATATTATACCTACCTAGCATCTATCAATTCAGTACCTACGAGATGAGTCGAATTAGGGTAATAATAATAATATTTTCTGACAATTCACATACCATCTGAAACCAAACTTGGCACAGCCTGTACTGTAATCAGACAACAAACAGAGCTCATCACACAAAGATTTGTCCTGAATGGTAATCGAACCCATGACCCCCCAACTTAGTAGTTAAGAGTCACTAACCACTAGACCAACAGGCCAGTCAAGAGTAAGTTGTATAGCATTCTGTGGTATTCGTCCAACAGTCCCATGGTACTGGGTTCGAATCCCAGATTCATGTCCAATTTTTGAAATTTGTTTTTTGTAGATGGTTTTAATATCATATAATATTTTTTTTATTATTAGGAAAAATATAATAAAACTGTAATTATTAACTATAAGTTCGAAATCACAAATAGGTAATTTTCTCACATTACGATACCTTAGCACGGTACGGAGGTACCCGTATCCGGCCGAACCGGGTTCGAATCCCAACCCAACATCGGATAAACTTTTTGTATTTTGTATTTGTTTAGTTTTTTAAATATTTATAATAGTAAATCTTAAATGTCACATTTTTGTTCATAATTTTGATAACGTAAGACATTTTTAAAGTATTTTTGTTGAGAGAAAAAATATATATACCAGTATTATTTATTTTTAACCTAACTTTGTATATTTTTATATCTAATATGACCCAACAGTAAACTTCAAAACCAGGTAGGTAATTTAATTTATAAAAATCTGAAAATGCATACAGCGCCAGCGCCATTACTCACAAGTCACTCGCAAGTTTCAACTTCTTAGTAGTACAAAATACTGCCGCCAGGACTACGGCGACATTATTGAATTTTGTAAATATATAATTATAATTTTGTTTTATGAGCCCTTTATTTCATTTTCCTATGCTAGTAGGATTTCTTAAAATATGTACGTATATGTTTCAGGCTGTATTTCTTCCAGGTTTGAATTTTACATAAACGTAAATAACAAATCGATATATGTAACTCCATCTATTGGTATTTATTCGTACTAATTTTGATTTGTTCCTGATGAGACCCCATGGTATAGGATAACTGTTGTCAATAAAATGAAATTATACTAACTTTAAGTATACTCTGCTGTAGTCCTTGCTTGTCCCTAATGACCTGTATGTGTGCGGCTAGCGGATGGTGAACAGTTGGTCTGCTGTCCAGCTCGTTCAGACTTGCAGTTATTTTGTAGCGGACTGCCTCCAAATACGTCAGCATACTCCGCATCTGCAACACAACAATGAAAGCTTTAGAATAATATTCGAACTCACTACATTTCTAGGTATTATTGTAATTTTGCTGGGGTTACATAAAGTTACGTAGATACTATTGCGGGACAGTCAAGAAATGGGATTTTAAAGTATATTATGTGTCTCAATGAATATTTAGTTTAAGGAATTAGGCACAACTAGAAACACCATTTATAATAAACTAGGGGTCGCCCGCGACTTTGTCCGCGTAGTAATTTGGAATATTTTCTCCGATTTTGCAACATATCTCACTACTGCCCCTCTCCTATTGATCATAGCGTGATGTAATATAGCCTTCCTGGATAAATGCACTATTCAACAAAAAAAGATTTTTTCTATTCGAACCAGTACTTTCTGAGATTAGCGCATTCAACCAAACAAACAAACTCGTCAGTATTATAATATTAGTATAGATTATAGTACATACATGGTATAGTTTATCAGCAACGTTTTGCTGTGAATCGTCACTACCAAAAGTTGGTGTCTGCTTAATCGCCATCGAGAGCTTCTCCAAGCCCTGCTTAGATTTGCGTTCCCTGTCAATGTCCTGTTTTACGAGTTGGAGAATCTTTACCAGCGCCTGAAAATGATGAACTGAAATTAATGTAAAATTCCTAACAGCACAAAAAAAATGTTAACTACTTATATATTTTTCATGTCAACATTCTAAGTATAATTAATAGTATAAGTGTTATTAAGTAAATGCTGTGCTTATTTATAATTGGTATGGCACGTGCTATTTTATAAAAATGTATGTATATTATGATAATGTTTGTGTCTATACTGTTAATATGCCTAAACAAATAAATAAAAAAATAAAAAAAAAACAACTAACACATAATTTTATTACACTAAACAAAGCAAACAGCTTTGAATTACTTATTTTAAAACTGAGTTACAGAGTAATGCACTAAGCAGTAAGCAGTATGCGTCGTTCAATGCATCATTGCATCCTGATTTTTCATTGCACCTTCCAGTTCTGATTTAGGTTGTGGATGTATTAAGCAAAGTTATCAATAATAAAAAACTGTGTGTTTATGTTGTGCATCATTTGTGTGTAATAATATATTGTCGGACCTACTAGTCTGTTGTGTTAAGATGAAACCGATATTTTTAAATCAGTTTTCCCTAAATGAGCACTGGAGCACAGCTAAACCGCTGTGTGTAGTTTTTTGGATGTTTCTTATGTTTATGTAAATTAAAGATGTTTCTTCAATCAGAGCCTCTAGACAAGTGGCATAAGCGATAGTCGAATCGAAAAGTCAATAAAGAAAATGTATGGGATTTGACGTAAGTTTACGACATGATATCGTAGACTTACGTCAATCCCATACATTTGTTTTTTTGACTTTTCGATTCGACTATCGTTCATGCCACTTGAGGCTCTGAGCCTCTAGACAAATAAAAAAAGAAAATGTATGGGATTTGACGTAAGTTTACGACATTAAATCGTAGACTCACGTCAAATCCGTACATTATATTTTTTGACTTTTCGATTCGACTATCGCTTATGCCACTTGTCTAGAGGCTCAGGATTGCTTGCCTGTATTGTGCCTTACATCACTTAAATTTTCATAAAGTGGTAGTTAAAATGTTCAGTAATGGCAGTTACCTGTTTACGTCGTTCTTTGTTCATAGCGAGCGTTGTGTGCTCACAGTAGAAGTCAGGTAGGAGTTGTTCGCTAGCGCCAGTCGGAGCCGAGCGAACCCCGCGCACAACCATCATGTCTTTGTTTGCGTTCGCGTTCTTTATCGGATTCACTAACACGTTTGTGGCCTGAAGTAAAAAGAAACATGTAGACTATAATATTACCAAAAGACTATATATAGCATGGGGTTCTCCAAGAAAGGAGTTATAAGGTTTTTAAAGGGTCGGCAACGCGTGAGTGACACCCCTGGTATTGCAAACGTCCATAGGCTACGGTAATTGCTTACCATCAGGCGGGCCGTATGCTTGTTTGTCACCTTGGTAGTATAAAAAAAACACACACATTTTTTAAAATTACTGTGGTAGTTGAGAGATTTTATATGAGCTCTAATTAGGTACTTATTGAACTGGCTAGTTATGTAGTAGTTTAATAATTTAATATGATAAAATAAATATTCATCATCATCATCATCTCAACCTATAAACGACCCTCTGTTGGGCACAGGTCTCCTCCATACATTTGGAGGGATATTAGCCTACTATACCACGCTGGCCAGACGGGTTGGTATAGGGTTTTGCTTCGAGTTTTCCCTCTCTTGTATGTTGTTTATCTTCTAGATATTGTCAGCCCTGAAGCCGTGTGGTGACGGATTAAGAATACAAATGTTACCACCCCGTACCATCCCGTGGGTATCGTAAGAGTCGACTAAGGGATTAATTCAGGCAGACAAATAAATATTACTATAAAATAATTTTATGAAACAAAAGCCGAGATGAAAGACGCTGTGTGGGCAGGCTTCCAACAAGATGGACCGTTGACCTAGTGAAGGTTGCGAGCATTCAATGGACAAGGTCAACTCAGGACCGAATAAATATATAAATTAATTGACTCTTTACCTCTGCTAGTTGCGATGGTACTGCGGCCGTCAATCTTAGATAGCAGTCAGCAGCAGTCTTAAGCTGTGCCAGTCTCTCTTCTTCAAGAGACTCTAGCATGCCGGCACCCTTGACCACGCTCGTTTCCCATTCCAACCTGAAGCACATGTAATATTGCCTCGTGAGTAAA
Organism: Trisateles emortualis; assembly: GCA_947095525.1. Lineage (NCBI taxonomy): Eukaryota > Metazoa > Arthropoda > Insecta > Lepidoptera > Erebidae > Trisateles > Trisateles emortualis. The sequence continues at coordinate 32,023,055 of OX352729.1, forward strand.
CTGTATGAGACATTGCAACTGCAAATGTTATCTTAATATTGTTTATTTACCTGGCTCGCTCGGCGTGAACACAAACATTGTAATAATCAACTTCAGTTTTTTTGACAGCATCTTCTGTCTTCCTCTTCTTAACTTGAAGTTTAGCCGCGTCTTTCTCGCTTGTAGCGTTTGGAAGTCGCTCAGCCCGAGCGGCGCTCAGGATAGAATGCGCGTGAGGGATATGGCCCACACTCGAACTACGTGACAAGCGAGTGCTGTAAACAAACACGGGAGCTAATCAGTAATGATTTATTCTGAACGCTCCCTTACACAACAATCGCAAAAAATAAACAAAGATCGCAAGGCTATTCGCAACGGCAAGAACTGAAGGATCCTTCCATAATGACTTGAGCGATGTAATGTCCAGAAAGTCTACTATAATCAACAAAAACAGGACATTAGTGTCGTCAAGTGTATCGCAAGAGGCAGACCTAATCTCCAACGTGGCGTCCTGTAACTTTTCGTTCTCTCTCGCCGCCGAGTGTGATTGTTTCTTTGATTTTGCTTCCGCCGTTCTCCATTCAGCTAAAGACCTTGTAGTTTTATCTACATTGCCTTCGATCTGTAATTGTAAAAAGAAATAGTGTCATTTTGTTTAAACCTAGGTAGTTTATTATTTTATACAGATTGTGTAAACCTCACCTTCTTCCTAAGTTTCAACTGATTGTCGATTACATGTTTCATTGGTTTCACTAGCTCGTCCGATAGAGCACTTGAGTAATTTCTGAAATGTAGCAATTTTGTTACGTTTATCGTTTATGAAATATTTAATGCTTAATATTCACAGTCTGGAATTATCAGTAATTACCTGTGAATTTCTGATCGTTTCTCCATCTCCATGGCGACATGTTTCCATGCCTCGGCACAAGAGCCGACGCTCTCTTTGCAAGCTTTCGTCAGCTTCGTACCGAGCTTCGCTAAGCATTTTGAGTAATATATTTCTGCTTCGATCCTATAAAGAGAGCAATACAATGAATAAGTAGGTATAGTCTGCTATATTTCACAATCTGTCACGGAAGCGAACGTTCATAGGAAATAATCGTAGTGGCGCAATCATTTGTTTTTTTACGTCTCGTCTCTGCGGTTGTGTAAATGTAGTGAAAATGCAGTCTCGGCCAATGGGAGGAGGATAATACATTTTTAGAGCGCGCGTTATTTGTGTCTCAAGCACTGGCCCACTTGGCGGCACCTCACGACCAGCTATTTTTGATTTTGTGGCCATTGCCGTGCCCTTACTTTCGTATGCCACATTATTTTACGACGTGCTCGATATCTGTTTATCGGCGAAAGCTATATGCGTGCGTGTGAACAATATAATAATCAATTATACACCATGACGAGAACTTTCGTATTGTCCCTGGACCGGCACGCCGCACGCCGTATCTCGCGTAACGAAGGATTGCTCGACTGACTTACTAGTAAACAATAAGGTATTGTTTTACAGTTATGTCTGGAAAGTAAACAGTTCAAAGAAATATTGATAAGATTGCTTATCTGGTGCGTGCATTGAGACCGGACCGCCCGAGCGTGGCGGTTGACGGAGTGGAGCGTTCGTTCTAATGATGCGTTACAATTTTAGTAGTTAATAGAAAAGTGATAGTACCTATGTACGGTTACATTGCGGTGTGTATGCATTGCTTTGTTGTCGACAACATGCGACGAATGAAGGTCAAATCATTACATAATAACAAATGTAATAATAATATCTTGAGGCACACAGATAATCTATACCAAACTAGACAGCCTATACTATAGCAATCAGAAAAATAAATGAAGTAAGTACTTCCAAACAGAGAATTTCCCATTCATCTTACTTTTTAAAGTTCTCTTATACTTTGCGGAAGATTCTTTTATGTTAAGAAAATAATAACATTGCGCAGAAAATAGTTTAACTCGTTTCGGGGCGGGCCCCTAGTTTTTTATTTTAAGTTACTCTATGGAATATACTGCTACAATACTAGATATATCACTTTTACAAATTCACTATATGACTGTCCGTCTTATTTGTTTTATTGATATTTTTGAAAAGACGACTCCCGCCCTGGCTCGCGGGGGATTTACAAACATAGCTACAAATTAAATATTTTTTGCATTTTCGCTACCTATGTAATTAGACTAAATATATTTAAATCAATGTAGAAAAAGTGGGGCTCGGAGTAGAATTCAAACCTGCGCTGCGCCTATAAGCTATCCGAGGTCAACTTCTGAGTTCAAATTTGTCCACTGCTTTTTACGTCTTGGAGTGACGTCACTGGGCAGGAAGCCGAACGTCGCAGGTTCGAATCCTGCTCCAGGCTCGACTTTTTCCACATTGCTTTAAATATGGATACAATTCACGTAAACAAAGTACACCCAGACTCTGTGCAACTACCTGTAGATTGCACATATATTAGCCCCGTGTGGGAATCGAACCTACGACACTTAGGCTTGATGTTAGCCGTGAGGTAACCTATGCTACACGTGCAGTCTCAGTGTTGAGTCATACCTTTCTTGTAATATAGATGCCAGTTCCTTACTGAAGTCGCTTCCTTGTTTCACGTAGCGACGCAGTTCATCAAAGCCATTTTGTGCCTGAAAACAACGTACAATATTATTATTAGTTAATTATAGTAGTAAGTAATAGCCACACATATGTCCCTCTGCTGGGCACTGGTCTGCTCTCCGCTATTAAGAGGCCTTATGAGCCATTGCCACTGCCCATTTTTCTTTTTTTTTTGGGTAAACAGGTTTTAATAGAAGTTATGACCAAACAGATATTCAAACAAACCATATTTAAATCGGCCTCAAATAAATATGTGTGTTATGAATAAATTTTCAAAAGATTCGCGCGTGGCGATCCCTGTGGCAACACACATGTTGACTTTATGCAGGTTGGTGGATCAAAACATATTTATAGAATTTCTTCCAAGACATGTGGGTTTTCTCACGATGGTAAAACATTTAGCAGATGGTAAATCATTTGATTAGTTCGTACTACGTATAAATTTCGCAAAGTGAAATGCACATTGGTACCCGGGATCGAACTCACACCCGTTGTAAGTTTGGTTACTTTCCCGTTCGGGTAACACCGCTTTTCCATACTACTACTTCCAAAATCTTTTACTTCTTTTTATTTTATCCGTGGCGGCCAGCTCCGATTTTGTCTGGGTTAAGATATAATTTAGACAATTTTTTTTGTAAGACCCTTCTACAATGTATTAGCAAACGTTAAAGTCGTTTTCAAGTTACGGCGTGACCAAGGGAAATATTTGGGATAAATATAAGGGATACATTTTTATATACCTATATATTTACTTAGATTTTAGTCGACAAACACACATACCGCCAATAAGTGCAGTGTAGGTCGCGGGTTGACCAATTAAACTATTAGAGACCACACGTGCACTCAAATGGATATTTGATACTCTTAGAGTTATTACGATTCGCTTTCAACTTCTAAATTATTAATGAACATGCTATAATGTATTACTTAGGTGGCAAACAACCATGTAGTCGGGTTGAATCTCGCTATTTAGGTACCGCTGCGACAAACATAATAGTATAAACAGACGGTCGAACTTGGTTCGGGCCGAACCACGAACATGATGCGCTCCGAACCATATTCGCTCGTGTGGTGCACGGTCCGCCGGACATTACTATTATTATTAATATCATTATAATATGGTTCGGAGCGCACCATATTCGTGGTTCGGCCCGAACCAAGTTCGATCGTCTGTTTATACTATTAGTGTCATTCATAAACGGTTGTCCCGAGTCTGGGTTAATTGTAAATTTGTAAAGTCCCCCATAACACAGGTCTTGATCCCTGTTCCCTAGTCGAAAGTTGTCATAAAAACCACAAAATATTTTAGTTAGACTATTTTGTCCGATTGCTAGATAAAAAAAAACCGAGTGGTGTCGTAGAACACCAGATAGGAACGAAGTTCCTTATTATAAAAATATTACTTTCAAGTTCTATTCGAGGTATAAAGAAAATAATTATTCGGGTATACATTTTTTATTATGATTTTTTATCGATAAAAATAAAAAAGAACTATACAGAATTATCTATACAATTTTGTTTTATTCTCAAAATTAATACTTGAAATAATTCCTTATACTATTGAACGCCCGTGGTCGAATTTCAACCATAATTCATTAAATTTGAAGCTACTATTTGACCTTTAATTTATTTTTTACTTACTATACTCTTAGATCAAAAACCTCCTAACACAAATTTGACATAATTATTATTGGCCGTTTAGAGAATTAGCCAAAATAATAAAAAAAAAACAAAAAGTGTCGTTACAACTTTTGGTCTTTCGCAACGCGCGATAAAGAACTTCGTTCCAAATGTTTCGAATGGTCGAGTGCCAAGACCACAGATAATATAATACTAGTACAGATACCCCATCCCATACAAAGAAATGGTTCCCCGCTAACTCGGGCTAACCTTCGGGCTAAATTTTAATTATCTATCTATCTGTAGATGTCTGTATCCAACAGATTACGTGCATACACATAAAATCAACAGATGGCGACACTTTATTTAAAATTATATTTTTCACAAGATATAGTAGGCACCTTCTTCATCACTCACATAGATCTACCGACCATAAAGGGTAGGTATCACTCATTGTCTCGGGCTCGGGCCACGTTTGCTCGCTCAAGGTAACGCGCTTTACGAAATATACTTATTTTGATTGTTTTTATTGAACGAGATTTTTTGCTAAAAGTGCAGCTAAATAAGGATAGGCAACTAGAGCTTCAGACCACTGCCATTGAAAAATTATCTGACGACGACTTAACAAATCGTGTAACATAGCCCTTACTTATTAACATATTGAGATTATAAGGAAGTTGCCGATAATTAGTACCATCAGAGTTTAATAAACTCAAATCGTAATGTTTTGTACAATTATAACGTTTTATCTGGTATATGCTAATTAAAATGAACTTCAGTTTCCAATGTCTAGGTCATACAAATCATAAACACAGAAATTAAATTGTAACGAAAAAAACCCGACGGAAAATTATCTTAATTCGATAGAAAAGATGGAGAAAAGATCAGAGGTCACTGCTGCATCGCTACCTGATCCCAAACTAGGCAGAGCCTGTACTATGGTAACCAGACAACTGATAAACAAACTTATATATTTCTAAACACATACCTACATATTATAGATAATTTACACCCAGACACAGAACAAACATTCGTGCTCATCACACAAAGATTTGTCCTGGGTGGGAATCGGACCCACGACCTCCAGCGTTGCAGTCAGAGTCACTAACCACTAGACTAACAGGCCAGTCAGGTAGGTCGCCATACAAGAGAGCAAATCCAACTGGGAAAGGACTTCTAATTTACAGAACATCTTTAAAAGAATAGCAAGCGTCCACAGACTACGGTAACTTCTTACCGTCAGACGGGTCATGTGCTCACTTGTACCACCAAAATGGTGTAAGTAAAACACGAATTAATCGAATTGTAGGTAGCTTTAAAGTTTCCTCTTTTTTGATTACCAGGAAAACATTATAAATTAGTCAACAATATAGGTAAATACAAGTCATACTTAATCTTTCATTTGCCACGCAACCGCTGGTCGACACAAAACGTACATAATTTAACATTTGTAATTGTATTCATATTCATTTCCTTTGAGAAAACCATAAAAGTGATCTTAAGAAAGTCCGCGTGTCGACTGACGGTAATGACGGTCGTGACGTCTAGGAAATAAATGGTACGTTGGAAACTATTGTTTGTTTCTCATGTAACTGCAGGAGATAGTCATATGATCGATCAAAAACCCATTACGTAAATAATCACATCACATGGCCTTTTCGTCTATAGCAGACGATTTATGGTGCAAGGTCTAAGAGGCATCGCTTTTGATGGCTGAAATTTAATATATACGTAAATAATAGCTCTCTAAATCCCATTGATAAACTTTATCTAATAACGATAATAATTTTTACTTAATCGATCTCAAACAAAATGCAAAATTCTTTGACAAACTTTTTTAGGTACCTATGTCATAATAGTATTGAAAAAACGCAAATCCTTGTTATTTTTTCCTATATTTCAGTATCTTTTCTCCCAAATAGATGGCAAACAAGCCGATGAACCGACCAATGAAGGTAAGGATAATCGTGAGTGGTACCATAACATCGCTAATCATTCGTCATCTCACCCGACCAAATCTCGCCCGATCGGGGGAGATGGCACAAAATAATTTAATTTATTTTTCTTGTCGTCAACTCACACAACACTTAAAATCATTGCTGATTTGGTACTGTCAACTATTCTGTGTGAAATATATTTCTTATTTGACTGTACTTTACACCAGCGTGCGAGTTGACGAATATAAGAATAGGTAAATTCAAAAATGTGCTGTCTCCCCCGATCGGGCGAGTTTATTGAGTGGGAGTTGATGAATAACTCCACAAGATTCCTAATTCATTCATTATACATCTAATGTTGCATGCGTTCAAAAAAACATAGGCGCTATCTGTTAAATTCATCTAACGAACGGCGCCTATTTAATGATTTGTTGACACCGTAGCAATATAAAAAAACTTGCAATCGTTGGCCACCACTGGAGATCTCTCCCTAATGGATATCAACGTCACTTTTATCTGCGCTGAGTAACAACAATCCAAGCTGACCTTTAATTATGGTTGACTTAATTTACAGTATATACAGGTATGTATGTATGGGCATAGACTGAGGGCTGAATATGTAGGGACAGTGCAAGTCGCAAATTGAAAAGGGAAAATCGTTTACAACTAGATACCCTGCAACGTCCGAGTATGTAGCTATAGTTACGTCATTCGGATGTTCACGATATTTTCAATCATAACTTACTGACTATTATACTTTACACTACAGGCGGTGTTTACAAATAACATTTTTGTGATATCACAATACCTATATGACGGAATTGCCGGTGATACCGACATGCGATAGACGCCGACGGTGACGCATAATTAAACATTACCTTTAGTTGCTAATTTCTTTAGTTTTAATTTGGGCTTTAATAAGCAGGTACTCTGTCCATAGGACGATTTGCATTATATTTTTTTTTTCAATAACCCTAAAACTCCAAGTCTAAAGTATTTAAACAGGATGAACTTTCATACAAATTCTAATCTCACTTTTCCACACTTATTTAATTCAAATAACCCTAAACACGACTAGATTACATTGTTTAATTATGTAGTTCCGTTGCCTACCTTCCCGCATCATCATCAGTTCAGTTCAATTGTACCAACTTCATTGAACATTACATTTGCTTAGAAATAGTTTTGCAAAATCGCTATATGCCTAAGTATATTATATTTTTATTCCTCTTTACCCGCTTTAAAGACGGACTTTTAATTTTTTTTATCATTTATGGCTAGAGTGCAATTCATGACCATTCCAATAAACCTAAACACGGATAGATTACTTTGTTTAAATATGGTTAGTATCCTTTGTCATTATCGCTTAACAACCTAAATCGAGGTTTATCTAATCGTCATCCATGGAATACTTATCATGAAAAAGTTCAGGTCTTCATCATGAGTTTCATTCACTTCACCAAAATACCATCTCTGAATGTCGTTTGAGTTTTGTAAAAAATATTGAAATTGCTTTATGTATGCATATAATTTTTGAGGAGTTGATCCCTCAATTATTCATAGATCCTATCATCTGAACTTTCTTCTGATAAAAATGGGGCCAAACTGGAAGTATGTCCTATCAGACAAAAATATGCTTTTTCAAATCGGTTCACTTAGGACTAAAGACGGAGTTCTGCGATTACAAACATAAAGAACACACGAATTGATAACGTCCTCTTTTTTAAGGTCTATTAAAAATGATTAGTGAAGCTTGGATTAGTGATAAAACTACTTTAAATCTGCTTTTAAATTGAATCTTCCTTTATCTTTCGACAGTGTCACTTACAAAAGTTGAAAGCTAGCTGATAAACAGTTCTAGATTTACTTACATTGTCTAGATTTTGCTAAGATAAATCTCTTCGAAGTAATCCTTTCGACAAGGACAAGTAGGTCAGTAAACGTTTTTTTTTTGCCATTTATATTTTTCAAAGCTTAGTCCGACGGCTACAGCGACCGCCTCTAAACTTCTATCAAGTCGTAGAGCTAGAATGTTCAATTCTATGGTGTGCTCTACGATGGCTTGTATAGCCTACTTTTGTAGTGAATGTGCGTGCACACAGGACACATTAGACATTAGAACACCATTTTTATAATTAAATGTATTGTAATATCTCGTAACTCTTCTGGTCCAAGAAAGACCTCCGTTTTTGTTCAAACGCACTACCAAACGGATCTAATCAAATTTGGCATATATATAGATTATAGTCTGGGATAGCAAATAGGCTAATTTTTATCGCGATACGGTTATTGCGATAAAAAGTAGCCTATTTGCTATTAGGCGGGACAACGGACATTCAAGCGGCCGGCTAATTCTCTAAGAAACAGCGATGGCGAACTGACAGTTGTGATCGCAAAATTGACAGTTGTGATTGCTCGGGGACGGCACAATCTATTGACTAAACGTCAAAAAGGGTCTTACGGAATACCGATTTTCAATCTGACAGATAGATTTTGCTCGGTTTTTGCGGTGGCTCGGTTTTTGCTCTTACGGAATACCCCTGCGGGTATATTTATTTATCCAAGTACGATATATTTCTAAATAATACTTATAAGATTTTGAATTACATCCAGACATAGCTCAAAGAAATGTGCTCATGACACAATGATTGATCGTGGGTGGGTATTGAACCTACGACTGCCAGCTTAGCAGTCAGGTCACTAACCACCAAACCAAAACGCCAGTCATTCGCAATGTGTTCTATAATGCTTAATTAATTCATGAATTGTTTTTTTTAATAATAATAATATAATATTTTCAGGACAACTCACACATCGCTATCTGATCCCAAACTAGGCAGAGCCTGTACTATGGTAACCAGACAACTGACAAACATACATATATATTTCTAAATACATACATATTATAGATAAATTACACCCAGACACAGAACAAACATTCTTTAATGTTTTTCAAAAAGACAACTCTCATCCTAGTTAGCAAAACCATGTAAATAATTGTGAAGACTGATGGTAAACCTATTGTTAGGTAAGTACTGGATTGTAATGGTATGAAATAAAAAACTGAGATCTAGTCTTGATGGATGATCAACGTGTATTGTTGTCGCGGGGGACTTAACAAACATACAATTAACGAGACATAAGTTATACCCAAACTCGGTACAACACAACAGGCCAGCCCCCCTAGACAAGTGGCATAAGCGATAGTCGAATCGAAAAGTCAAAAAAGCAAATGTATGGGATTTAACGTAAGTTTACGACATTATATCGTAGACTTAAGTCAAATCCCATACATTTAATTTTTTGACTTTTCGATTCGACTACCGTTTATATGCCACTTGTCTAGAGGCTCTGTCGTCATATTGTAAAAATTGTGCCTTCTTTATCACTGAAGAGCACAAAATAATGGCCACATCGAACGGACAGTGTTAGATAAGTTGGGTAATATTTAATGTCCTCGTTCGCAATAACAAAAGCCTTTTCACAATGAAATGCCAATAGTGACCTGTGGTACTTAAGACACGTTCATATTATTGGCCACATAAAAAAGGTTAAAGTTCCTCGACATGCTATTAAAAGGACAATATTTTTTATTGTCTACGCTTTATTAAATCGATTCCAAGAAATTATACATAGTTATCTGCATCGTGTACTTTTGGACATAAGCTTAGTGCACATCATTTGGCATGATTTTGGCATTACTGCTGCTTTGTGAAGATCGACGCTCTACCTAGCCTTTATCCTACGCTACATTGCTGGGCCGTGGTCTCCACTCAAGAACACGTTTCCATCGGTTACCATACTACATGGCTGTATCGTCAGCAGAAATTTAAGAGCTCTTTTAGAGCAGAAAATCAAACATTTTACTATTGTCAGATTAGTGAGTTACTGAGCATCGAATCGAACTAAGTATTAAAGCACATTCTGGTACATACAGAGTCTAAGAACTGTCCATTGCATACTCGGCACGCGCATGTTCACAATTTAAATAATTTCCTTTGCTATTCTTTTGTATTCTATACCGATTGTGTCACTTATGTAAAGTATTCATTACGTCACTATTTTCTATTATCGTCATTACAAATACGCTATTCGTTTTATTGCACTAACCTCAGACCTCGACAAATAGTTCTTTATCCACTAGTCACGTGCCACAATGGAGTACATCAATGGATTAAATTATACCTACCCATACATTATGCGTTAGTACAAAACACACAATAACTTTCTTTACAAGGCAGCTTTCACTGTGTTCAAAAATAGTTCTCATAACTGAGATGGTAAGGTTTAGTTTCGCGTTGATGGAATTTTGATATAAATAAGGTAAGTATGATTTGAATGTGGATGGGCGCACGCGCTTCCGCCCGACCCGGGAAGTGTCCATATTATAAATTGGTAGCGTACTGGTTCCAAAAAAAGTGAAATAACTTTAATATAAGAAATAAGAAAAAAAGAGAAAGAGAGGAGACCCGTGACCAGTAATGGGACATAATTATATGAGTTAATTTTATTTTAAAAAACATGTCCAAATTAAATTCATCTGGTAAAAAAATTATGAAAAATAGTGATGGCACTGACTTATCATAAATAGCCACATTAGCATTAGTATGGGTATATAGGGAAAAGTGTCACCTCCATGCAACTGCTGTGTGGTCTTTGCGTCTATGGCTCCATTTAAACAAACGACCCTAAACCAAGACTGCCTAGTTGGTAGAGGTCGTTGAGTGCAAGTGCAGAACACGAGCTCATATATGATTTTTGGATTTTCCGTCAAGAAATCCGCATTAAACCTGAACTTTGATTTCTAATTGGCGGTGTTTACACTGACACAGTAGTTGGTCCTGCCGTTCTCACGGACTATGAGAAAAAAATTGAGTGACAGAATAAAGAGAACACCTGTATACGCTTGTGCACCTACTTTAATATCTCCTGCGCAGATGGCTTGCTTCAGTCATGATTGGCTACAGTCACCGATTTTTTTACATTATCCACCTAGATCGAAAATACAATATAGATCATAGAGTAAAATATAGGAGGTAGATACCGGTTTCTCTCAGGCATTTCATCGACTAATTGACCAGAATACACATGGTCACGTAATATTAGTTCTGTTTTACTTTATATAATTATTATGTAATAGTTATCATGTTCCAAGTTATATTTTTTTAAAGTAAAGTTTCTTTTTAAATCGAAGGCACAGTGATAACGGTTAGTGCACATGATTGCCGTGCAGAGGTCTCGGATAGAGCTATAGAGATTCGCTGACGAAAAAATGCGGCATGACAAGGTGACAAACCAGCATAAGGCTCGCCTGATGCTAAGCAGTTACCGTAGCCTACCTTACGCTTGTATATTACAATTTTGGGACATTACTTGTATCTTGCCAACATTTGTAACATCAGTTAGATAATTGGGTATCCCTGGGATAAAAATGAGTATTTTAAAACATTAATAAGTACTTTGGACTATGCACAGAACACCATTGAAATATAGTTATTTGACTTTTGGTCTTCTACGTAAATCTTTATTCAAATTGAGTAAATAAGCTAGATAATTATTAGAACTAGGCGGATTAAAGGTCGACAGCGCAGTAGGCATAGCACCTCATCAGCTCTTCTTTGGCGGCCGTATATTATATAATAATAATAATAATAAAAGCACCCCGTTTATGTCCTACTGCTGGGCACGGGTCTCCTCTTCTCTATCAAAAGAGAGAGGGTTATATTATATGTATAACTACATTCTTATTTTCCACATAAACTATATTATAATTTATATTGGTTATAGTTTATTTCCAAATTACTTAATTAAGCAAATATTTAGGTAACTATCCTACTAATATTATAAATGCAAAAGTTTGTAAGTATGGATGGATGTTTGTTACTCTTTCACGTAAAAACTACTGAACGGATCTAGATGAAATTTGGCACAGAGATAGATTATGGTCTGGAATAACGCATAGGCTACTTTACAGCGATAACCGACATCCACGCGGGCGGAGCCGCGGGCAACAGCTAGTTGATTATATTTTTGCATAAGATGTTTGCGTGCGCTCCCTTTACCCGTCACCCCACAGAGCACAGACACGGCCTAGTTTGCCTTAGGGATAATACGCCACTGATTAGAACTAAAAACTTTCACCATCAGTTTTTCTGATAATCGTGTAAAAAAACTTCACTTTTATCCATTAGTCCAATTACAAGTGATTTCGCTTTCACCTACAATGGTATTGTGGCCGCAATACCTGACTCATAATGACAATATTAATTCGTTTTTGTTCTTATTACGTATATTATGTGTGTATTGAAATGAAACAGGAAATTATATGGGATTTTGTTTACGCACTTCATGTAAACACTTCATATAATATCATTAATTTCGTAAAATATTTACGTGAATAACTTACCTACACTACTAACAGACAATCATGTATTGTATTAAAAGGATACCTATAAATAAAATATCTGATTGAGGTCACACTTCCAAGGAAAGGTGCCCAAAAAGACAGGCCATATTACCACGCTGGATTGCGACTTGCAAGGCTAATACGTTGGCCTAAGTAAAGGCCAACCTTGGGAAATGGATTTTATGGGAATAGGACATTTTTAAACCGTTGGAAATTTTGAGAATTGGACATTCTGTACTTGAATGTTATGGTCGTGAAATGACTCAATAAAACGCTGTATCTCAGGACATCTGTTTGTATACCCGCGTTCGCCTAGAGAATAGAGTCGTGTTTGCTTCGCCCAAATGCCCAAGGTCGTTGGCGATATCACAAGCCTCAGGAAGCTTTTTTTTTATAAATTTTACGTTATGATCGTCAGTCAGAACAAACGTTTATTATATTATATTAAGGAATGGGTCTTAATATAGCTAGCGATGACGTTGGTGTGAATAGTGTGACACACCTCTGCCTACCCTTAAAGGAAAGAATCATGAAGGTTATTTAAAGTTAACCGGCAGATGCAAAAAACGTTGTCTTCAGCGTCACCTACTGCGTCCATTTTTTAATCTTTACCATCCAGGGACTAACTCGAAGCCCAGACCCAGCTATTTAGATAGAATTCAATAACATAAATACGTACGTAGGTACCCGAGAACTATGTAGATGTAGATGAAGATATGACTCACCCAGTAATAATCTTTGAACACTTGGTTATTGGAGGACCTGAGGTTGATCATGTCTTCTAGGGTAGAATGCCACCGGTCCATTCCGGCGGCTATCTTGTTTGATACGTTCTCCCTGTTCATGGTCGCTTCACCTTCCTCGTGCTGGCCAGATGGAACAGCATTACTGCTGGTAGCCTCCCTACTCTCCTGTCTTCCCGTTAAGTTATAACTCGAAGTACTCTCCTTACTACTATCACGACTTATTGCACTTAACGTCCTAGAACAAAAGAAAAAATACATGTTAGTTTATTGTTTATGTTTTTTATTTAAACTAAAGGCCGCCGGAGGTCGAAATTCGACCAATTCATTTTCAATTCTTAAATTGAAATTGGAGAAAAAAAACAGTAAGCTTAGCTTTAGTCTTAATTTTTTTTGCTACAACAAAATTAAAAGAAAATCGGTCGACAATCAGTCGAGAAAAAAGCACTAAACTGTTCTGTTTCATACCTATTTAATTATAATTGTTTTATATACTTTGTATATTATAATTGTTTCATATACTTTGTATAATCCTTACTAATATTATAAATGTGAAAGTTTGTAAGAATGGATGGATGGATGTTTGTTACGATGATGATGTATGTTGAGATGACAGAATGAAAGGTATTTTTCTATTTCTGATTAATCAGTGTAATTGATGTTTTTTGTCGTTCTGATTATATAAATAAATAATAAAAAAAATGTTACTCTTTCACGTAAAAACTAATGTACGGATCTGGATGAAATTTGGCACAGAGATAGATTATGGTCTATAACGGATATCCACGCGGGCGGAGCCGCGGGCAACAGCTAGTAATTAATAAAAGTAATAGTAAAACCCTACCTGCAATAGTGAATTAGTCACTGGAGTGCCATAAATAAATAAAATAAAATAAATATTTAAATTAGAGATCTCTCATTCATAATTAGTTTTATGAATATCAAATATTATAATGTCAAATAAATGTTGTAACACCTTTTTTTCATTTCACTTATCGCACTAGTTCCTTAGATAAACTATAATAAATGTAGTTAAATATACATTATTTAATGAACTGTTATTTTATTTCAGACGTTCACTTATCTATCTTGAATTTGTTAATTAAATATTGTTTAAAAATTGATTATAACAAAACACACGACCGCTTTAGAACTAGTTATGAAGACATAATGAATCATAATGTGTATGTTGTGGATGCGTAACACACCTTACTCACCGTTTCCTATAATTATGAACATTTATCCGCGATCGAGGAATAACTAAGTGAATTCTTACTTCATACCTATGTAGTTAACTATGCTGTGTGCCCGAAAGGGTCCATAATTCATTTTTTTTTGAAAAAAGACAACTCCCGCACTAGAGAACAAGCTCTGTGTCGCGGGGGACTTTACAAACATACAATTAACGGACACAAATTACACCCAGACTCAGAACAATTCTTTATGGGTCACACAAAGTTTTGTCCTGTGTGGGAATCGAATCCACAACCTCCTGCACAGCAGGCGCATACTGCGGCCACTGGACCACCGAGGCAGTCAAACTTATAACTACCACCTATTGTACATTATGAAAAGCAATAAAGTATTGAGCTCTTAAATTTAGATCTTGCAGAATATAGTTTAAAACAATAACTTTTGGTTTTGGAACGCCACAGTTTTGATTGCCTTGGTGGTCCAGCCGCCGCAGTATGCGCCTGCTGTGTGAGTTCGATTCCTACAATAGAAAAAACTTTGTGTGACCCACACAGAGTTGTTCTGAGTTTGGGTGTAATTTGCGTCCGTTAGTTGTGTTTGTAAAGTCCCCCGCGACACAGAGCTTGTTCTCTAATGCGAGAATTGTCTTTTAAAATCAAAAAAACAGCTGTCATGTTTTTTTATACTAAAACTTGTGGTATGGTATGACGGGCTGATTTCCACAAGTCCACGCTCAGGCGCGTCTTTGACGTGCAAACTAATAATCCTACTAATATTATAAACGCGAAAGTTTGTAAATATGGCTAGGTGGATGGATAGATGGAAGGATTATGTTTGTTACTTATTCACGTAAAAACTACTGAACAGATCTGGATGAAATTTGGCACAAAGATAGATTTTTACAGCGATAACCGACATCTACGCGGGCGGAGCCGCGGGCATCAACTAGTAACTATATAATATTATGACTGTGACAAAAGTACACGCCCGCCTGTTGGTAAGCGGATTCCATCAGGTGGTAGGTGACATTTTTTAAAACAGTTTGCCTTAAATGAGTACTAGCTGTTAGGGCGGTCTCCAGCTAGGTGGACCTAAAAAAGGTCGCTGAGATGCGGAAAGCGGAGGACCGTGTGCTATGGCATGTGTCAGCCGAGTCTTATGTCCAGCAGCGAACTGCAATAGGCTGATTGACTGATTGATGACTGACTGCACTAAGTGTTGATATTTGGGTGTGGTCATCTGTAAAGTGGAAGTCCTTCCCCAGTGGGGTTGATAGCTTATATGGTGGAGGCGCTTGTATGACTTCACACATCATTTCTCATTCCCAGGGCATCATTATTGGTAATGCTTTTTCCATTCACACATAAACACGTGTTTTACCGGTAAATACTATATTATGTCGATAAATTTACCTGTTCGCATACGTTCGTGAATCATAAGTAAATGGCTTACGTAATTCACAACTATATTTCCGGTTAATCACCATAAAATTATATCCGATTTGCGGAGCTACAGACTCTGACGCCAAATGCACTCGATTTTTGTCGCAACAGATTCAGACGGCAGATGCACTCGATTTTTGTTGCTACACATTCGGACGTCAGAAGCACTCGATTTTTGTCGCTACAGATTCGGGACGTCAAATGCACTCGATTTTTAACAACGCGCGACTGGGGGACCGGCAATATAAATAACTAAACACAAATACCCTAAATCCTTCAACGTGCTATTAAGACGTACTCAGTCACAAGGTGCATTGTAAATAACCGCCAATGTAAATATATATAATATGTGTATGAATGAATAATAAAACAAACAATATGAGATAACATTTATTGTTTAGTTTTTGCGCAGTCAATGTCACGAGAATTTTTAATTGAATACATATTATATAATATTTTCCCCTATTTTGAAACATATCTCACTACTGCTTTGCTCCTATTGATCATAGCATTGTTATATAGCCTATAGCCTTCCTGGATAAATGCACTGTTCAACAAAAAAAGTTTTTTTCTAATCAAACCAGTACTTTCTGAAATTAGCGCGTTCCACCAAACAAACTCTTCAGCTTTATAATATTAGTATAGATAGATGAGGTGTGAGTTTGGCCCAGATTTGTAGTACCAATATAAATTTCAATATGTAGAATTTATACGTAAGTACTAATCAAATGACTTTACCATCTATTAATGGTCATTGATAAAGTGAGAAAACATATATCAATACACATTTAGAATAAATATACTCGTATATAATTGGTGTCCATAATAAAGAGTTTTCTATCTATCTAAATATATATCTATTTAAAGGTGTGTCTGAGCCTCTAACCCCACATTAGACCAGCGTGTATGGATTAAGGTCTAAACCCTCTCTGCTAACATAGTAAAGACAGAGGAGACCTGTGCCCAACCACGAGTCATAAACTCGCTGTTACTATGGTTTACTCGCGCTCAGAGCGCGTGCTTTCCCACATGTGGTAGTTACTGATGTCTAGCTGCTTTTTTTGATTCCCTTTCCCAACGACCCTTTTAATGTTACTTATTTCAAGACTTTACCAAAATTGTTACAATTGTCCTATGTTTTGAGAAGGCATGAACGCTGAAACCATAGATACCTTATTCTTAGCCCGTATTATTGGGAATGGTAATTTCGGAACCCTACCTTGTGCGTGACCCGAACTGCACTTGCCCGGTTTTTTCCTTTTCTTTCTCTACATACATTTAAACTTAGAATATGAAGACACATAGTAAAGGAGTTCTTTGATCCAAAATGTGATAGCGAGGTGAGCTTTACGCGTATGGAAGGGATTGGTTTCGATTGGCAAAAGATATCTATTATGCAAGAAGGAAGTGGAGACCTGTACCTAGCAGTGCGACATATATAAGTAGCTATTGTTAAACTGCAATAAAATTTAGAAAATCTGAAGTATTCAACAGATGTGATTAGTGTTTATGATCTACCTATGTTATCTGCACTATAGAACAATCTATATGGCGCTCACCCTATTGTTACAGGGTACACAACAGATATAAAATTTACATTTATATGGAATAGCTGTTGCCCGCGGCTCCGCCCGCGTGGATGTCGGTTATCGCTGCAAAAGTAGCCTACGTGTTATTCCAGACCATAACACTATCTGTGTGCCAAATTTCATCCAGATCCGTTCAGTAGTTTTTACGTGAAAGAGTAACAAACATCCATCCATCCATCCATCCATTCTTACAAACTTTCACATTTATAATATTAGTAAGGATCTACAGCATTTTTCAGCTTCAAATTGTACCACAGCTGGGCGTTAGTCTTGTTTCCTTTGTCAAGAGAGCTGAGTGGTCCTAGTCCTTATCCACACACGCTGGTTTAAAATGGGTTGATGGATATGACATGCTTATTCGACGAGTTGTGGGATTCTTCGCGATATTTTCTTTCACATTTGATGGCAAATTATTGGATAAGTGCGTATAAATTCCACAAATTGAAATTAATATTGCCACCTGGGATTCAACTCATCCTACTAATATTATTAATGAGAAAGTCTGTTTGTATGGATGTTTGTTTCTCTTTCACGTAAAAAATACTAAGTAAAAGATCTGGATAAAATTTGGCACAGAGATAGATTATAGTTTGGAATAACACATAGATAGGCTATTTTTATCGCGATAACCGACATCCAGGCGGGCGGAGCCGCAGGCAACAGCTAGTACTTCATACATGTACAGGTCGGTTAATTTCCCACTATGCTAAAATAATAATAAAATAATCTCAAACAAAGTAAACAATTCTGTGTCACACATTTGCGCATAAAGTCACGTTTTGCCGTGAAAGTGACAAATTTGCACTTCACGATGATGGATTGTAATATGATTAGAAATATTTCTTCACAAAAATGCCTTATCATTGTACTAACACTTACATAATATAAAAATAAATAGATGGTTAGATAGCATTATGGTAATCTACGTCATCTATATATGTATACAGAGGTAAAATTTGTGAGTTTGTGACGTTGTAGGGGGTAATTTCTGAACTGAATTTGAAAATTCTTATACCAATAGAAAGCCATATTATTTGTGAGTATCATAGTAGCCTATTTATTACTATTTTATACTTAAAGAAACATTACGGGACTATTATTCATAAATTCATTTGCACATATTTTTTCGCGTGCCATTCTAAAACGTATGTTTGATTCACGACGCATATTAAGTCGACGTTGCTGGATTTAGGCTGAAACCTGGAGGAGAGGCGACCCGTGTCCAGCTGTGGGACATGGTTTGTATTCCGGGTTATTCAAATTTGTATCTTCTTTGTACCTGTCTTCGTTTTCTTGCATCAAAATGCCAGAAGACGGACACAGGCCAAATTACGTATCCTACTAATATTATAAACGCGAAAGTTTGTAAGAATGGATGGATGGATGTTTGTCTTTCACGTAAAAACTACTTAACGGATCTGGATGAAATTTGGCACAGAGATAGATTGTGGTCTGGATTTTTTTTACAGCGATAACCGACATCCATGCGGGCGAAGCCGCGGGCAACAGCTATTATTATTATAAGTCCGTTTTGTTCCTCTTTGTTCTTCCTACTTTACCTCCGCCTTTCACCATCCAGAGCCGCAAAATTATTTATATAACTATTTATATTGAATTACCTATTCAATAAAACTAATCGGTAATACGGTCAGTCATACGTTTTAACGGTTAAACGTAAATATATGAGGTGAATAAAAAATTAAAAACACAAGCATAAAAATTTACATACTTGCCAACATAAAACGTGATCCACAATCTTGATAGGTATGTATATTAAACAAATATAAATAGGCTATATAAATCTGTATTTATTATTATATAGAAACATTTAGTTATCGCATGTTCTTAATAATAATATAATAATAATAGCAACCCATATATTATGTCCCACTGCTGGGCACGGGTCTCCTCTCTTCTATCAAGAGAGAGAGGGTTCAGGCCTTAATTCACACACGCTGGCCTAATGCGGGTTGGTGAATCAGACATGTCTTTAGAATTTCTTCTAAGACATGTGGGTTTCCTCACGATGTTTTCCTTCACCGTTAGCAGATGGCGAATCATTTGATTCGTACATATGACCTCCACAAAGTGAAATTCACATTGGTACTGCCCGGGATCGAACTCGCACCTCTTGCGTGCAAGTCGGTTACTTTCCCACTCGGCCACCATCGCATGTTCTTAATTTAATTTAATGAAGAAATAAAATAGCCACCGAAGTAATTATTATAAAATATCTTAGGAATAATTAATGTAAGTTAGGTTTCGAGTTCCCTCTCTCTTGCAGTGCAGAGTATTACATAGTAACTATTATTTAATTTGTGGCCAAGATTAGACTTAATCGCTTATTTTAATTGTAGGTTTTTAATGTTGTAAGCAGCCTCAAGCGATCATTCTGAGGGACAGTATCAGTATATTAAATATAGTAGGTACTCGGTGCAAAATAGTCTGTGTTTAATTTAAGTAATTAAGAGATTTAAGAGAGGTACGGCACCATACTAGCGAGCAAGCCCGTCTGGGGAGGGATCTCCACTTTACAGAAGACCGCAGCCAAATTACTACACACAGTGGTGTAGTTGTTTTCCTGTGTGTGAGTACAGGTTTTTAGCGCTCATTTAAGGATGCGTTTTGAAAGGAACGTTTCCTATCCAAGGGATAATCCATCTTAATGACCTGGTGTCGCAAGTGATTATCTGGTATTGCAAGCGTCCATAGGCTACGGTAACTGCTTAACATCTGGCGGGCCGTATGTATGTTTGCCACCCAAGTAGTAAAAAAAACGGTGGGGTAGACAACATCACATTGTTATATTTGGGAGAACTAGTTACCTATGTATAATCATCATCATTATCTCAGCCAAAAGACGGCCACTGCAATAATTTAACAGTTGAAAAGAGATCGTTAATCTTATGATAATAAGCATAAGGTTTAAAATTGCATACCTAATGGAATGTACATACATTTGTTTTTCAATGTGTCAGAATTCAGAACTATTCATGAGCCGATCATGACTGCATTGGTGGTCCAGTGGTCGCATTATGCGCCTGCTGTGCACGAGGTTGTGGGTTCGATTCCCGCACAGGACAAAACTTTGTGTGACCCATAAAGAGATGTTTTGAGTCTGGGTCTAATTTGTGTCCGTTAATTGTATGTTTATAAAGTTCCCCGCGACACAGAGCTTGTTCTCTAGTGCATGAACTGTCTTTTTAAATAGAAAAAAATGACTAAAACAAGGAACATAAAATTATATTACCATTGGGTGCTCCGTTTCGGGGCCCCCACATCCTCTTTAGATAAGCATTTATAGAAAACACACTTACGTAATGGTTTTAGCGTTATACTTAAAGATAAGTATGAAAGTAGCCGTGACCTTAATTATGGCAAAACAAGGCCTGATAGAGAAATGGTTTTACGAACTGCGGCTATACTATAGTTATAGGTGACAGTCACGATGGTTTCTCTATTATTTCCGTCAGTTGAATGATTTATAATGACTTCAAAATCATGATAACGATTCCTAACCGAATTTTTCTTTTGATTTTAGATACTTTTATTCTCTTTTTTTTTTGTTTGCTTTACAAAAGGGAACATGCTGTGCATTGGACTTTAAAAACATACAATTATGATACAAGAATAATAAGATACAATGTACAATCAGACTCGGGACAACCATTTACGGATCACACATTTTTTTATCCTGTGTGTGGTTCGAACCCACAATACGCCGCGCAGTGTTAAATGGCGAGATAACCACTTGAGCCACTGAATCAACCGTGCACTCAAATTCTTCAACAAGAATTATTATATCACAAGCTGTTGCCCGCGGCTCCGCCCACGTGGATGTCGGTTATCGCTGTAAAAAGTAGCCTATGTGTTATTCCAGACCATAATCTATCTCTGTGCCAAATTTCATCCAGATCCATTCAGTAGTTTTTACGTGAAAGAGTAAGAAACATCCATCCATTTATAATATTAGTAGGATTTAACAAAATATCTTAGATATGGTAACTATTGTATCGTTAATTTGGGGATCTTTTTGTACACTATGACCATAGTTTAAAAGATACACTTTACGGATAATAACAATGCACAAAATATGAAAGAAAGAAACGCGGAAGAGATTAATTATTATGACATGAGACATGACACAAGCAGCTTTAAATGGCTTTTTAAGAGAGAAACTTATTACGGTGTGAAACTATTAGATTTTTTTAAATACCCTACCATTTACTTTCTTTTTTAAAATATAAAATGAACTTAATTTTTATAGACATCTCTCGCGACGGGGAACTGGAGGCAATCCACGACATGAGTCGTTCGTGCGAAAGAGGGACGGATCTATACGTATAGCTCCGTCTCTCCTTCTCGTTCGCTCTTTAGGCCTCTTTCTCATTACAGAGCGATATCTGCCCCTCTAGACAAGAGGCATAAACGGTAGTAGAATCGAATAGTATAATATAATAATAAAGCAAATGTTTGTATTTCATGTAAGTGTCGTAAACTTAAATCAAATCCCATACATTTGCCTTCTATGCAATTTGATTCGACTACAATTTCAACCATTACTTTTGCCGCACATACAAAAAGAAAAAATATATTTACACATACACATACATAGACAGAAGAAAATTTACATGTCTAGTATGGAATCTATCAGCACTGTGTTTAAGCTATCGTTGATGCCACTTGTCTAGAGAGGCTTGCACTCTGCTTACTCCATATCGCCCAAAGCGAAGCGACACTATTTCTCATAGATTTCGCAGCACAGCGCCAGCGCAGCGGCCGGCGGCCGTTAGATAACGTAACCGACTTGCTCGACCGTTGGCAATACAGCGTCACTATTTATCACTTATACATTAGGGTTGCCACTGCTACAAAGTTTAAATATGGAACATTTTTTTTTGTTAGCTGAAGGACGTAGGATAACATAGCACACTTATATCAATGATTCCTATTTTGTTATAGATTTTTTTGTTTTGACAACTCGTAAGTGTCTTGTTACATCACTTACAATTGTTTGTTATGGGCCTTAGTATTTTTTTATGAATAATATGTACCTATATATTTATAAATTATAAGTATGTTAACCAGTTGTCTAGTTGTCATGGTCCAGGGTCTGCCTAGTAATCCGGTTATGTTGTCAAAAATATGATTTTCTTCATATATGTAATTACATGAGTGAGAGATAGTTATATTAATTAACAATAGATTTAAGCTGCCTGGCCGCATTTGCGTGTTCTATTTGATACTAAAGGCCGGTAGGTGTAAACTTTAACTGTTTTAAATCTCAATCAAAATCAAGTTTTCTATACGTATTAATTATGTATCAAGACAGAGGCCTAAATAGGGGCGATCTAAATAACTCTGTCACCAGGTTGGCCACTAACCAAACGATAAGAAGAAGAAGAATTATGTACATTGTAATTTTTCTTATGTTTCGAGAAACCTTTCTGTCATCGTCATTATTAAATTAAATCAAAATTGGTGCATATCTTAAATAAACAGTTATTTTCACATTATTAAACATGATTATACAATCCATCAATAAGTATATACTCATTTCGAAACATACCGAAGTGTGTGACAGCCCTACGCTAGTACTAGCCGTCCAATCATCAAATTAGTCTTTCATCATCACGTTGTGGTATTTACAACCTGATTTTAAAATTTACATTGTAAGTTTTCTTGAACTAAGAGTTGTGACGAGGTTTATTGTGGTTGTAACTAAGTAGGTACTTATAGCTTGTGGCGCCCTGACTGGACTAAGTCTAGGAACTGAAGTTAAGTTTTTCGAGAACAATAGGGTGGGTATCTGTCAAAAAAGGAAATTGTAAAATATTTTGTTTTTATTATTTTTTTATTTCATGTTTTTAAAATAAATATTAACTATCCAGTTGCAGCGAGGTGTAAGACAGGGTGATGTCATATCCCCGAAACTCTTCACCGCTGCACTGGAAGATGCTTTCAAGCTTCTGGATTGGAATGGACTCGGCATCAACATCAACGGCGAGTACATCACTCACCTTCGATTTGCCGACGATATCGTGGTCATGGCTGAGACCATGGAAGACCTTGGCGCAATGCTCGATGGCCTCAGTAGAGTCTCACTACAAGTGGGTCTTAAAATGAACATGGACAAGACTAAGATTATGGCAAATGTCCATGTCGCACCCACCTCTGTCACAATTGGAGGCTCTACACTCAAAGTTGTTGACGAGTATGTCTACCTGGGACATACAGTCCAGTTAGGTAGGTCCAACTTCGAGAAAGAGGTCACTCGTCGAATCCGACTCGGCTGGGCAGCGTTTGGGAAGCTACGTCATATCTTCTCGTCCCAAATACCGCAGTGTCTCAAGACGAAAGTCTTTGACCAGTGTGTGTTGCCAGTGATGACATACGGATCTGAGACGTGGTCGTTCACTATGGGCCTCGTGCGAAGGCTCAAAGTCACCCAACGAGCAATGGAGAGAGCTATGCTTGGAGTTTCCCTGCGAGATCGAATCAGAAATGAGGAGATCCGTAGGAGAACCAAAGTAACCGACATAGCTCGGAGAATTGCCTCCATTAAGTGGCAATGGGCCGGGCACATAGCTCGCAGAACTGATGGCCGTTGGGGCAGAAAGGTTCTAGAGTGGCGACCACGAACTGGAAGACGAAGCGTGGGCAGGCCTCCAACAAGGTGGACCGACGACCTGGTAAAGGTTGCGGGCAACCGATGGGCGAGGTCGGCTCAGGATCGAGAGTTGTGGAAAACCTTGGGGGAGGCCTATGTCCAGCAGTGGACGTCTTTTGGCTGAGATGATGATGATGAAAATAAATATACAAGAATTAAAGTAATAAAAGAAGTATAAAAAAAATCTGTCATCATGTCATGTCATCATCAAGTGAAAACTCTAGACAAAACAGTTGTTATAAATTTTATAGCAATAAATGTTTTCTTTATATATCTAGACTCGTTCGCGGTCTGCTATATGTACCTAGATGTACATGCATATATATCGCCTCTTTGCTTTAAATAACGTGACAGTCGAAAAAAGATTTTTCGGATATGTCAAGATGCGTCTCGTAACGGTGTCGCGAATCCAGAGATTTTATCTCATCTATAAAGAAGTTTTCACTTCAAAAATTATACGCTTTTAAGGATTCCTAATCAGGATTTGGTGCCCCTGTGCCAAAAAGCAAATAGCTTATTCCACTAAATCCCAAAGTTCTCAAAACGTAAATATCCAACGATTCATGCCACTATAATCCAAAAGTGATAATAGGTACCAAAATTAAATTAAGAAATATTTCTATGCTTCAATTTCACTTAAACCCCAAAACAATTTTGGTAGAGTTTTGTGCTGACGCTACTTCTTAGTCATGGGGTTAAAGTGGAAATAAATATGTTAATACCCCTTCCTAATAAAATGTCTTGGGGTTCAACCCCAAGACGGCATCAGGCACTCGAAGCGCGCTGCCGCCGCCCAGTTCGCCAGCTTCGGATCGGATCAGCGAAGAGACTTTCCTCCCTGATTCGCTTCAACGCCTCCTTCTGCAAGATGACGTCCTCACAAATGGATGCGACCGCCGTCTAAATCTTACGAGTTCAAACACAACGCGGCTATTTCGTTTCGTAGATGAGTTTCCATGCCCACCCTTCGAATTTATGACACCCTGAACACTATTTAGTAATAGATAAGACAAATTCAAAAAGCCCAGATTACTATATTGTTTCATTATAGAGTTCCTATGGCTACCTCCATTTCATCATCGCACACCCTGAACGCCGCCTAGAAATCAAGTACCTAAGTACTCTTCTAAGTACTCATCATAACAAATCCAACAAGCCAAAACTTGACACGACTATCTTGTGTCGTTGCGGAGTTCCTATGGCCACATTTGTACCGATTGCATCGTCAGAACAACTCCATGGA
Source organism: Trisateles emortualis (assembly GCA_947095525.1). Lineage (NCBI taxonomy): Eukaryota > Metazoa > Arthropoda > Insecta > Lepidoptera > Erebidae > Trisateles > Trisateles emortualis. Next base: position 32,048,480 of record OX352729.1, read on the forward strand.
ACGATCTTACTGCATTGTAACCGAAGTTGCGTATTCCAACACAATCGGATACAAAGAGGTTGTTTAAATCTTGCTTGCAGGATTTGCCCAAAGCGAACATAATAACATACCACGAGTAACATAATGAAAGCTAAATAAAAGCTCGTGAAAAAGATTTTCAACATCAAACAAAATGTTACACGTGTATTGAATTAATTTATTTGAAACCGAATATACATATATTTCCGTGCAAACATTTTCATCCCACCCACGCATGCAGGCGTGGGTGGGAATGGAAATTCAAGTTCATTTTGTATGCGAGGGTGGTATCATAGAATAAAGAGGTAGTAGAGAATCTCCTATATAGCCCAGTCAATAAGCAATAAAAAGGGGCCAACCTCGATATTAGAGATATAAAGATGGAAACTCGTATATACCTTCTTTATGGCGTTCTTCTTAATGGTTGTCTCAAAAGTTTCATAGAATTTCGTATCTGCTTCGTCTGTCAAAGTGCCCAAATATAGATTTTTCGCGTTGATCTAGGTTTCTATAGGTCAGACAACATACAGTGGTCATAAGACAACCATTAAAACGCTATAAGAAAGGTTTAAAGATTTCAGATCAAAACGCTAATTTGACTGGGCTAATATACTTAGCTGCGCAAAAGCCAAAAATAAATACCCAAAGCTCGCCTTACTTCGCAAGCCCTCTTGTAATGCACGGCGGCTGTCACAGCGCAATAATTGAACGAGCGAGCGAAGGAAGCGAATTTCTCCGAGTCTACTGGAACAATTCTACGTGTACTCGTATGTACGTATAAATGTGTGTGCGACGATAACTCGAATCTTATTGATCGAAACGTGCATTGCGTCGCATCGTCGTCGTGAAATTTGGTAGGCAGTATTTAGTTTAACATTTTAAGTCAGTTTCTCTACTACTTACTTTCTTATAATTATGGAAGTATTTGCAGTTCTGTAGTGGCTTTATACTGTTTATACATATGTAGTGATGTAGGTTTAATTACATTCAGTGAAAACAGAACATATCGTGGGCGGGCACGTGTACTGAAAAATGTTAATAGTCATATCGGATACATGAGGGTATCCGATATGACTATAAAGCTATGATCAGCCTTCATGTTTCCTTTAGGTAATGTTTCCTTTAAATAAGGGTACCTAGTTTCTTTTGACATCTTTACGTAGAGAAGAGGGCATTATTATTTTATTATTAAATAAATATTATTGTGTGTGTGTGTGTGTGTGTGTGTGATAGTTTGACCAAATTCCATCGTACATAGATACTTAGATATGTAAACACATAGTTGTTATTCATGCATACCTTTATTTTTGAGGAGAAATTCGACCTTGCGACCACCCCAATCGGGGGAACGAGGTGGTTATATCGAGCTCTCCGGCCTAGAGATGTTTGGAGGCCGACCGTCCACCCTCACCCCCTCCCTCTCTGTGTGTGTCACGTGTACACAATGGACCAGTGCAACGTGAGTGCAAATTAATAGACCATACCTATTATAACTACATTTATAACTTAACTAGAGGTCGCCCGCGACTTCGTCCGCGTGGTAATTTGGGATATTTTCCCCGATTTTGCAACATATCTCACTACTGCTCCGCTCCTATTGATCATAGCGTGATGTTATACAGCCTATAGCCTTCCTGGATAAATGCACTATTCAACAAAAAAAGTTTTTTTCTAATCGAACCAGTACTTTCTAAGATTACCGCGTTCAACCAGACAAACAAACAAACTCTTCAGCTTTATAATATTAGTATAGACTAGCGGTATTTACATACTTTGCAGAGCACGTTGAATGTCGGTTCCGATACTACCTCTGTCGCCATCTGACGACTGTTAACAGTCGACTTTTAACGTCGGAAGAATGTGAAAAATGTTAGTTAATCGTTTTATATATACGAGACTATATCATGGGGTTCTTCAAGAAAGGAGTTATAAGGTTTCTAAAGGGTCGGCAACGCGCGAGTGACACAACCGTTGGGTGGTGTTAAAGGTGTTGTAAGCGTCTGTAGGCTACGGTAACTGCTTACCCTCAGGCGGGTATGTTTGTTTTATCCTTGGTAGTATAAATAAAAGTAGGTATCTTATTTGTATATTGGCTTTAGAATACGCAATGTGGGAAGAATGTTTAAACATCGATGAGGTATCAATAAAATTAAATAGAATATGTAGCCAAGTTGGTAAACCACCACTTAAAACATTTAAATAAAACCTTTAATACATAGGCCATAAAATTGAAAGTCCAAATGCAATATACGAAGTAACCAACTAGTTATTGGTTAGTTTCGCAAGCAAAATCTTGGCATTATCAGCTTTTTTGTTTCGGTTTTACGAAGTAAAGATTGGCAATATTGATACGGCGATAGTAATTACTGAATTACAACTTGACAATAAGAAATACTCAAATATTAACTGTCGATATACCTATTATTATATACACAACAGTGATTAGTACAACGCCGCAAGCTTTGTTTGATCGCAATATTACGACTTAAGAGACTCTTTTAGTCTGATAGAGCCAAAAAAATTATGTCAGAATCATTCTTTAATTTGTACTAGGGGTCGCCCGCGACTGCGTCCGCGTGGTTATTTGGAATATTTTCCCCGATTTTGCAACATATCTCACTACTGCTCCGCTCCTATTGATCATAACGTGATGTTATATAGCCTATAGTCTTCCTGGATAAATTCACTATTCAACAAAATAATTTTTCTAATCGAACCAGTACTTTCTGAGATTAGCGCGTTCAACCAAACAAAGAAACTCCTCAGCTTTATAATATCACTAGCTGTTGCCCGCGGCTCCGCCCGCGTGGATGTCGGTTATTGCTATAGCCTATGTGTTATTCCAGACCACAATCTATCTCTGTGCCAAATTTCATCCAGATTCGTTCAGTAGTTTTTACGTGAAAGAGTAACAAACATCCATCCATTCTTACAAGCTATCGCGTTTATAATATTAGTAGGATAGTATTGATTGTATTTCACATAGCCTGGGTGCTGTGACGTTTAACATTTTACGACGAAGAAGCAAGAAAATAAGTGAATCAATCTCTAATCAATTGGCTAAGTGAGTGCTCAAGAGTATTTAGTCGATAAGTTTTAATTTAGTCGGCTATCATTTTCATTTATATATCTTCAAATGTCAAACGTCATAGTACCCATTTTATGTGAAATATACTATAGATTAGTATAGGTATAATATTTTATTTTTATACGTTATTATATTAGTTTTGTATTAGATTAGTTATAGATAAAAGTAGTTTACAGTAATAATATGAACCTGGATATTAGGGACCTATAACCTACATCTATCTTATGACTTTTAATAGAAGATAAGTATTTCAAGATTTTGGATTTGTTTTAGTTGTTTATATTTTGAATTGGTGGCTAACTAATTTTTACATTATTTGTTCCTAAATTTCGATAGAAAATTTAATTATTTTATCTATTGCGTACATAAATTAATAAACACTATTCTCGGTAACTATACAAAGTATAAAATTTAAGAAACCGGATCAGATGACTAATTCGAAATATATATTAGGTCAACTGAACCTGCGGGATCTGTTTGAGCGGGATCAGTTGACTAAAGAGCCTCTCTCAATGCCATATTATACAGATAGAGAGCGATGAGATTCTTTGTTACACTGTGGTGAGGCTCCCTTGTCTGACACTTTTATTTTTTTTTGGCTATAAAAGTACATACATATTACAAACTAGTTATTCCAAAATACAGTACGTGCTCATCACACAAATATTTAGTTTTGCCAGGGTCGCAACCACTCGTTCAATGGACCAGTCTAGTTGACTGCCTCGGTGGTCCAGTGGTCGCAGTATGCGCCTGCTGTGCACGAGGTTGTGGGTTCGATTCCCACACAGGATAAAACTTTGTGCGATCCTCAAAGAATTGTTCTGAGTCTGGGTGTAATTTGTGTCCGTTAATTGTATGTTTGTAAAATCCCCCGCGACACAGAGCTTGTTCTCTAGTGCGGGAGTTGTCTTTTTAAAGATAAAGATAGTTTTTTAAGTACCTATCAATATTTAGTTAAGCTAAGTAGGTACTTATCCTGTGGTCGGCTCTATAAAGGTTTACAGAAACGAGATCACAAACAACATATCTCTCATTCTTCATAATCTTCCATCTCTATCTATCGATACATCTTCTTTACTGTTTAGTAAAATTCTTTATGTATTTTTGATCTCAGATATAATATTATATATAATCGACTGCACGGTTGGTTCAGTGGCTTAAGTGGTCACCTCGCCATTTACTACTGCCCGACTTGTTGTGGTTCGTTCCCCACACGGGACAAATATTTGTGTGATCCACAAATGGATGTCCCGAGTCTGGTAGTACTTTGTGTACGTGCTTGTTTGTAAAGTCCCGCGCACCACAGGGCTTGTTCCTTAGTGCGGGGAAGAGTTTCTCTCTTCCCCGCCGGCTAATTCTCTAAGAAACAGCGATGACAACTGACAGTTGTGATCGCAAAATTGACAGTTGTGATTGCTCGGGGACGGCACAATCTATTGACTAAACGTCAAAAAGGGCTCTTACGGAATACCGATTTTCAATCTGACAGATGGATTTTGCTCGGTTTTTGCGGTGGCTCGGTTTTTGCTCTTACGGAATACCACTGCCGCACTAAGGAACAAGGAAAAGGAAATTTACGACGATTCACGTAGATTCCCTCGGTTTTATAAATCACTCGAAATTCTTAAACTTAATTAAATTACACAACGTAAACTCGCGAGTTTTTAATTGCTTACTCAAATTTTATGAAACTATCGCCCCAGATGTAAAATAAATACGAATTGTACTTAAGTGATAACTATCAAAGTAGGTATTATGGCATCACACATAGATATTCACACGTAACTTACACTACTAGCTATGTATTAATTTCATAATACACTTGGTGCAGTATTAGAAATGCGAGCCGTCCAGATTTACGCAATACAGTGGTTTGCCTCCAATATTTACTCACAATATAACTATGCACATAATTTATTTAGCATTTTAATAAAACTTACAACCTTGCATCAAAACAATTAAAACATACATACTTAAAAATTTAAACGATGCTATTTCCTATTAAATGTCGGCACGTACTTACCTAATTTATTCTTTACTACTCACGTCCGTCGTAGTTAGAGCCTTGCCTCATATGGAGTGCCTTTTTTTTATAGCTCTGCGTTATCTGGTCCGATCTAGTTAAGGGAAATCGGCCGCGAGGATCGGGCGCCGAATGACAATCGATTTAGTGCGACGAAAGTGTTGCAGATTGATGCTTCAATAGCATCGATTTGGCTACTTTCACTAAGTGCCAGTGACCGGCGTGACGTCTACTTACGCGTCATCTCACTTCGAGTGATCGATCGAGAGTACCAGATTGTTGACATTTAACTAACGAGAACTCAGCTTGCGCACGAGTACCTACAGTTTGGAATGGTATTCGATAATCATGTAATTTAGTTCCCATATTACTTATTAAAATTTTATAATATTAAGTATCAAGAGTGGCAAAGCAACGGACTTATCATGACTTCTTTACACGATCAATTTACAAACTTAATTTAAATTTCAAACATTGATAACGTTAACGTTAGGTAATAAAATTAACATCTTAGGAATTTAAAATTTAGATTGAAAATGAAAATAATTTTAACACAAAAAATCGACTTCAATACTGCAAGTTGAAGAATTTTCAAAGAGTTTTAAAACCGTAAGTCTAACGTATTTAAACAGGATGAACTTTCAAACACACTCTTATCTCACTTTTCTTCCCTTAAAGACATTTTTTTATTATTTGATCATTTACAGCAAAAGTGCATCTCATGACCATTCAAATAAGCATAAACACGGCCAGATTACATTGTTTAATAATAGAGTGCCATTGCCTACCTGCCAGCTTCATCATCAGTTCAGTTCAATTATACCATTTTCATTTGCTACCTTAAATTTGCTTAGTATTAGTTGCTAAATAACCGTAATCAAAACTTATCTAATCGCCATCCGTTAAATAGAAGTTCAGATGTCCGTCTGTGGTCCTCTTCATCAGTTTCACTTTACCAAATTACACTTTTTGAATGCAAATGTTTGATTTGTTGTTAAAAATATTGAAATTGCTATATGTACCTATGCCTATCATTTTTAAGGAATTCCCTCAATACCTCATGGATCTCATCATCACAACTTTCTTTTGATAAAAATGGGACCAAACAGATAGTATGTCTTCTCAGATAAAAAAGGTTTTTTTCGCATCGGTTCATAAATGACTGAATTGATAATCTACTCGTTTTTGAAGTCGGTTAAAAAAACAAATATACCTAGGCGTTAAATTGAGAAACTCCTCCTTTTTTTCGTCGATAATATCCAGAAGCAAGGGACTTTGAAAAAATAGAGAGAGTGAGAGGGTGAGAGGGAGAATCCACTTTCTTAAGTAGACGTCTTTATTGATGACTACGCAACGATGATTACAAAATATGATTCGATAAACGCTCGATGGTCACGTTGTGAATGCCTCAGTGAAATTAGAATTGAAGCCTTGAATTATTAAATTAGATTTGACATGGCGATTATTATTTCTGATAATTCGACCATGTTATTGGCATGTGTTACAAGTACATACAACGGATTAATATCGATATTAGATGGTAATCGACATTCAACTGGCCTAGTCGGTTCAGTACTAGATATCCACTTATTTAAACAAATGTCGTTTTAAACTCCTTGGCTTAGTTTCATTTCATTAAAATGAATTAATTGAGTAGTACCTACATGGTTGGTGCCAATAATATGTACCTGTCTGTTTTTTTTTATACTACTTGGATGGCAAACAAGCATACGGTCCACCTGATGTTAAGCAGTTACCGTAGCCTATGGACGCTTGCAATACGAGAGGTATCACTTGCATGATGCCAACCCATTTTTTTACACCAGGGCTTAAAGATGGGAGTGTCCCAGGGATAGGAATACGTTTCTTTCAAAACGCATCCTTAAATGAGCGTTGGAGACCTGTACTCACACACAGGAACACAACTACACCGCTGTGTGGCTGTGGTCTTCTGTAAGGTGGAGGTCCTTCCCCAGTCGGGCTTGCTCGCTAGTATGGTGCCCTACCTCACTTAAATACTTATTTTATTATCGAAGTTTAAATTATCTAAAAGTGTCCATCGGAGACGACGGTGAATCGTAACACCAAGCAACTTACTCACCATGTTGTAGTAATCAACTTACATCAGCAGACTACATAAGATATATAAAATACCACTAGTAATTAAAAAACAAATGGGCACGCTCGCCCTAACAATTTTTTGTAGATCTCTCTTCACATACAAACATCATACTATCAGTAATTGATCGTTAAGGTCCATGTAAAATGGTTGGATAGTTTGCTATTTTACATAGTGATTTCATTTGATGAGTGCGGAGATTGTTTAGACATTTCTCACGTGTTCGCACTTTCAATTTTAAAATAATTAAATATGTTACGCGTTTTTCACACATTGTGCTTAGGTGGAGATATAGCGATGGTAGCCAAATGGGAAAGTAACTGAGTTATAACACCATGTAGTGTGCCTTCGATCCTGACCAGAAGTATAAAATGTGAATTTCACTTTGTGAAATGTATCCTTACCTACTAACCAAAAGACTTACATCTGCTAACTGTGAAGGACAACATCGTAAAGAAAACCCACATATCCTACTAATATTATATATTATATGTAAAAGTTTGTAAGTATGGATGGATGGATGGATGGATCGCCAAATTTAGAGAGTTTTTCTTCAGCGAATTACCCGTAACGCGCTAGTGGTGCCCTAGCCTAGGTATTGTAACAAATTACCATCAGCCATTTGGAATGCTTCTTTGCCATCTATGTATAGCATACAACCTAGACTACTAGTATATTTGTAGATTTGATCAGTACGAGAAATCCGATACCTATTGTTCCACGAAGTAGTTTCTATTTCATCTGACATGATCCTTATTAAAAGAAATTAATCTTGGTGCAAATTTCTAACTACAAATAGTTCTAAGAATCCGTCTGACGGATCTTTTGTGACATTGAACGTAGAATGAACAATGAAACATTAATATAAAACGATTGTTTGATTGCATCCGTTATTGTTTATCTGATTTGAAACTGTTTATTTTATATTTGTTATACAGTATTGAAACTAGTTATTGTAGTTATACGATTGGTGTTTCAGATTCATTTCATGTTGGTCAGGTATTAATACTATGTTTAGCAGTGTCGGATCTAGGTGTTTAAAAAGTGGGGGCAGACTTCGAGATTTGCCGCCCCCTGGAAAAAAAATTATGAGAGGTAGGGCACCATACTAGCGAGCAGGCCCGACTGGGGAAGGACCTAACAGAAGGCCACAGCCAAATAATTACACACAGCGGTGTAGTTGTGTTCCTGTGTGTGAGTACAGGTCTCCAGCACTCATTTAGGGATGCGTTTTGGAAAAAACGTATTCCTATCCCAGGGTTGCTTCCATCTTAAAGCCCTGGTGTCAATAAATGGGTTAGCAACCCGCGAGTGATACCTTTTGGTATTGTAAGCGTCCATAAGCTACGGTTACTGCTGGGTCGTATGCTTGTTTGCCACCCAAAAAGTATTAAAAAAAACCTAACAAATAATATTTAAGTAAGTACATTGTTGTATTTTTGTTTTCATTTTTTGTTTTGTAATAAAAAATACAGCCTAGCTGGGCCTAGTGACTGCCGCCTCCTAGTCTTTGCCGCCCGGGGCGCCTGCCACCTCCCCCTAGATCCGGGCCTGATGTTAATAATAATGTTTATCATCTATCTACATCAGCGTCAACGTCATGTAAAGAAGATGTTGGGTTTTGTCATTAGCACCTAATGCCATGTCTATAAACGTGACAAGAAAGTAGTACATATTGTCATTAGGAACATTAACTCAGTAACCTGGCCTGCTGCTGTCTTACATGAGATATGTGTACCAGAGCAAAAATCTATACTCGATAACCTGGAATGTGTTTTTATTTACCTCGATGACAAATAAACGTATGCTCGCTGGATGGTAAGCAGTTTGTGTAGCCTATAATATAATAATAATCCTTACTAATATTATAAATGTGAAAGTTTAGTAAGAATGGATGGATGGATGGATGTTTGTTACTCTTTCACGTAAAAACTACTGAACGGATCTGGATGAAATTTGGCACAGAGATAGATTTAGGTCTGGAATAATATACGCTTAGGCTACTTTTTACAGTGATAACCCACATCCACGCGGGCGGAGCCGCGGGCAACAGCTAGTATAATATAATATTTTCGGGACAATTCACACATCGCTATCAGATCCCAAAACTAGGCAAAGCGTATGTACTATGATAACCAGACAACTGATAAACATACTTATATATTTCTAAATACATATTACATACATATTATAGATAAATTACACCCAGGCACAGAATAAACATTCGTGCTCATCACACAAAGATTTGTCCTGGGTAGGAATCGAACCCCGGCGTAGCAGTTAGAGTCACTAACCTCTAGACCAACAGGCCAGTCTGTGAATGTGTTTTTTATTTACCTCGATGACTGACTGACTGACGGATGTTCGTCTGTAAAAAGGTAAAAGTTAAAGTTCTTCCCCAGTAAGGCTAGCCCGTTGGTGTGGTGCCCTATCTCTCTTAAAAGTGTCATGGCATCGGATAATTTGCAAATAATCCGATGCCATGACACCTTTTAAGAGTTCTTGCTTAGCCACATACGTCGATCGAGATGTTTTTGTAAGTTTGGATGAAGAGATTAATCTCTGAAACTGCTAATCCGATTCTAAAATTTTTATACTATTAGAAAGCTACATTATCCCTGAGTGCTTTTTATCAATAAATGCCGCAAGCAAAGCCGCAAATGGATACTTATTTTTATTAAAAAGACCATAACTTTTTTTATTTACTAGGATTTATGTATACACCACCACGAAATTTAATATCTATGTACTAATAACGCTAACGGAACAGTCATAAAATAGATACCCATTAATTTCGTGAATCACTAAAGGAAATACAAGATGGCTATATTTGGAAGCTTGGACAAGTTTGAACGAATTAATGCGTACGATACAAAGTGTCGTAAGACTCATTAGTGTGAAGCAAACTGTTGGTACATGGTGGCGGTCATGGCCGGTCTGTGAAGGGGATGCATCACAAAAAACTGGATACGATGCGAATACCGCTTGCTCATAACAGTTGTTCTGCTCCGATGATCGGATCAGATCAAATTTCTTATAAAACATGTAGGTTTTCTCACGTTCTTTTCCTTCATCGTAAACATATCCAATGGTTATTTTTATTGAAATAGGTGGCAGACAAGCTAAGGACCCACCTGATGGTAATTGTCAATTGTCGCTTGGTAAGCCACTGCCTATTTTGAATTTAGTATTCTCCTAAAACTGCCTTGGTGATCCAGTGGCCGCAGTATGCGCCTGCTGTGCACACGAGGTTGAGGGTTCGATTCCCATACAGGACAAAACTTTGTGTGACCCATAAAGAGCTGTTCTGAATCTGGAGGTAATTTGTGTCCGTTAATTGTATGTTTGTAAAGTCTCCCGCGACACAGAGCTTGTTCTCTAGTGCGGGAGTTGTCTTTTCAAAATATAAAAAGACTCTCTTCTCTGTGTTCTATATTTAAAATGTTGTAATATTTTGTGTACAATAAAGAATTATCGATCTATTTATTAAAACCTCGTTTGATAATACCATGTCGAAGAGCGGGAATCACGACAGGTAAAAGAACATTTCAAGGCCTACGCGTATATGGGAGAAATAAGGCGTTTATCATCAACATCATCAATAAATCAGCCTGTTTTGTGAACCAATCTCAATCGAAATGTATACGTACGAATCGAGTGATTATAATGTGTTAGCTCGGGGATCACGACAGGTAAAAGAACATTTCAAGGCCTACGCGTATATGGGAGAAATAAGGCATTTATCATCAACATCATCAATAAATCAGCCTGTTTTGTGAAACAACCTCAATCTCAATCGAAATGTATACGTACGAATCGAGTGATTATAATGTGTTATACTTAAATTTATAATCACTCGTATAAATTAAATAAAGTGAAATTAACATTGGTATTGTATCGTGTTATAAGTCAGTTACATTTATAATCGACTTAAAAACCGGTTGCAAAAACGACTAATAAAATATTCAATATAAAATCCTTCAGAAATTAAATTACTCACTACATAATTATTATAATAGCTATCCATATATTATGTCCCACTGCTGGGCCCGGGTCTCCTCTCCTCTATATAGAGAGATATACATATATATCTATATGAAAAGCTTCCATATTTGATTTCAGCACTCCCGCACTAGGTAACAAGCCCTGTGTAGCGGGGAACTTTACAAACATACAATTAACGGACACAAAGTCCAATCTCAGCAGATTTCATATAGCTGGTGATAAATATAATTGCCGTTTAGTCTTACTAGGAGCCAGGAGTCAGGTGCACCCAGCCACAGATTACTAAAGAGTTACTACGTAACAGATACTTCACTCAGAAGAAAATTACCAATACCTACTGCTATAATAGCCTACTCTGTCGCGTCAGCAACCACTGCATGCTAAAATGTGCCTATATGCTCAAGCGTAAAGTTGTGATTGCTTCGCACTGCGCGATCCCACAGCAATCGCGGGGCTGCCTCTTTGATAAAATTAAATTAACATAAATAACTATTTGTGCCTATTTTATTGAGAACTCTGAATATGTTCTGACTTATAGGTGGTAGTTTAAAATTGTTGACTGTGCAATACATCTAAAACATAATTATAAAGGTCAGTGTGTAGGTAAAATAAAAAAATCTTTAAAAGGTATGTGTTTTATTTTTATATAAATTTCTTACCCTTTCTAAATTCTCGGTTTTTAAATTTTAGTGTAGAAAAAACTAATAGAACGATTAAAATTGAACAACGTGCGCGCGCTTCGCTTGCGAAAACCGCATTGAATTCGGTCCGCCGGCGGTACGACGAGCCGTAGGTAATTAAAGCGCGCAAGTACATGGAGTGACGGAGGCCTGACCCAGCTGATTTATAAACGATCCAAGCAACGGTGTTTAGCTACCAAGGATCCGCCGGCCGATTCTCTAAAAAACAGCGATGGCAAACTGACAGTTGTGATCGCAAACTGACAGTTGTGATTGCTCGGTGACGGCACAATCTATTTTGCTCTTACGGAATACCGATTTTCAATCTGACAGCCAGATTTTGCTCGGTTTTTGCGGTGGCTCGGTTTTTGCTCTTACGGAATACCCCTGCCGGATACCTTAAGGGTGTGCGACTGGATAATGGTTTTCCATCAGTGTCACCATGGTTCGTAGAGCACATTTGAAAGTCGGTTCCACTATGGTCACCCAGTGATTGAAATACGATGTAGTATAGTAGAAAAAATACTAATCATAAAAACAGATGACAATCAGAAAAAAACGTTATCGTTATAAACATAAGGTAGAAAAGAGGGGCAGAGCACCATAGAAGAGTGCAAGCCCGACTGGGGAAGGACAAGCGGTGTAAGCATGTATCTGTGTATGAGATGAGTACAGGCTTCCAGCGCTCATTTGGGGATGCGTTTTAACAGATACGTTTTCCTAACCAAGGGGTACTCCATCACAGAACCGTGGGCCGTATACATTTCTACGGCTAAAGAAATGAGTTGGAACGTCAAGTCAAGTCAAGCCAAGCATCTCTCGAATACAATACAATTTTATAGAAAGTATTAACCTTATACCAGTAAAATTATATAAATTGAAATGCCAACTAAGTAAACGTGGGTGTTGCATTCTCTGCAACTGACATTTTCATATCGATTTTCTCTGAGCCGTTGGTGTGTAGGCGTTAGCTTTACCGCCTGCGCAACGCCTACGTTCGAAATGCGAAAATAGATGTGTACCAGAACTAATTAGCGAGGATTTGTATAAGAGGATTTGAGGTAATTTTGCTTTTCAATAGAAAACTTATTTCTGATTAATACCTATTGCGTCGATGGTTGAATGCCGTCTTAATATATACCAATAGATGTTATAAATAAAATGATAAAGCTTTTACTATCTTATATACATATTCTGCTGAGTCCGGGTCTCCTCTCCTCTGTCAGGAGAGCTTAGAGGATTTAATCCACACATACGCGCATATCGCGGGTTGGTGGGTCAGACATTTCTTCTAAGACATTTTTTTCTTCTTAAAGAAGAAGGATAGGAAATGTTTGTAAAGTGAAGAAGATTTAATTCACGATTTTTTCCTTCACCGTAAGCCGTTCGTAGTAAATAATTTGATAACTATGTCTGACCGGCAGGGGTATTTCGTAAGAGCAAAAACCGAGCCACCGCGAAAACCGAGCAAAATCTGGCTGTCAGATGGAAAACCGGTATTTCGTAGGAGCAAAAACTGAGCCTTTTTGACGTTTAGTCAATAGATTGTGCCGTCACCGAGCAATCACAACTGTCAGTTTGCGATCACAACTGTCAGTTTGTCATCGCTGTTTCTAAGAGAATCAGCCGGCGGTAGGGGTATTCCGTAAGAGCAAAACCGAGCCACCATGAAAACCGAGCAAAATCTGGCTGTCAGATTGAAAATCGGTATTCCGTAGGAGCAAAAACCGAGTCTTTTTGACGATTAGGCAATAGATTGTGCCGTCACCGAGCAATCACAACTGTCAGTTTGCGATCACAACTATCAGTTTGCCATCGCTGTTTCTTAGAGAATCAGCCGGCGGTATTTATTTTGACATAAAGTGACAGTGTTAGAGATCTTTACACTATGCCGGCACTCACACATGTTATTCCATATTGTTTGATGTTATTTTTTGTCCCCTGATGCAGTTGAATGACTTTATGCACATGATACTATTCATGTTTATCATGCTTTAGTGAACACAGTTACCTAGGTGTCATTGACCCTAATGATAATTTTCGAAACGAGAATCTAATAGTTCGAATAGATAAAAATGAAGCTATCTAATTTCAACATAACAATTTGGTTTTTTTTGAATAGGGGCAATGCTTTACGCATACCGCCCCACCCAGGGAAGCGAAGTGGATATGTCGGACACTCCAGCCTAAAGGTAATAGGCACATACAAATGCCATCACGGGTGGAACACCGGAACCTGATATGACGTCAAACCTAACCTAGCCCAACGACGCCTGAAATACCACAGGCGTCCCTTGCGTGCTACCGACCAAATATTTTTTTAACAACAGTGCTTTAAAATAGAGTATCCGTAGGGTTACGTATAGGTAAATGTTTCTTTCAAAACGCATCCCTAAATGAACGCTGGAGATCTATACTAACACACAGGCACACAATTAGACTGCTCCGCGCTGTGTGTACTTATTTGGCTGTGGTCTTCTGTAAGGTGGAGGTCCTTCTGCAGTAGAGCTTGCTCGTTAATATGGTGCCTCACCTCTCTCAAAATAGTATGTTCCCTAATAGTAGTTAAATATTAGTTTTGTTTAGATACTAGTCCTCTACAAACACTAGACTGCACTTTTGTAATTACCACTTTATCAAAAGCTCTGTGCAACTAAACGCGTTATACGTCACATAATAGCTGCTAAAAGAACTAGCCAAAATAAAAAAAACATGCGGGGCATTTTTTGGGGATTGCCGATACAAGTGAAAACTAAGTAACTTGTGAATTATATCGTCGAGCTATTAGATTATTATTTTTGAATATGGAAAGCGTTCGGTGACAATGACGCGAGTTCCATGATTTTTGTTTATCCAAAAAGTTTGAATATGGAAAGCGTTCGTTGATGACGACGCGAGTCCTATGATTTTTGTTTACCCAAAAAGTGCTCAATGCAGCTTAAAGAAGTTTTCACTTCAAAAAATGTGCATACGTTTGCCCATCACCTCGATTTGCTAATTCATTAGTGATCAGGTTTCTTATCATCGTTATTGAAATAACTTCCAAGTAACGGATCAGTCACGCGCAATCTTAATATAACGGACAAACATCATTATATTGCATTTCGATGTTTAAATATGATTAGTTTAATACGTTTTCTACTTATCATGAGGTCAGTAGCTAAGCTGAGACTTAGAAACTGCAAATAATTAGGCGATATAAACCTGCGCAGATACACGTTTGTTTTTATAAGCACTGAAGCGCGACCGTGTGGCCATACATCACGATACGATAAACTTCTTCTAGCCGTACATTCTGGTAAATATAACACATCCAAGATTCAAAGAGCGTTACAATTACAACTGTGTTTAGCATGACTTATTAGTAATACCAGGTTTTCCAAGTACGAGTACAATCGCATAATGTTAGAAACTCAAACAGGATTGGACAATAAATGCTAATATTTTGAGCTTCAGTTCTAAATATTGTGGTTTGGACCGCGCGAGCTATTTACTTCATTTTGGTCTCTTACATTCTGTATGAAATATAATTACTTATTGAAATTTTGCGAAATTAGTTCAAATCAGTATTGAAGTAGGTATACTAGGTATACATCAAATTATCTCATCGCATCTTAACAAAAGACCGAAAATAGTAATCAACATTATGCAATATTTGTACTAAAACGTATATTTAACACTACGGGCGCCCGCGACTTGGTCCGCGTGGTAATTTGGAATATTTTCCCCGTTTTGCAACATATCTTACTACTGCTCCGTTCCTATTGATCATAGCGTGATGTTATATAGCCTATAGCCTTCCTGGATAAATGTACTATTCATCAAAAAAAGTTTTTTTTCTAATCGAACCAGTACTTTCTGAGATTAGCCCGTTCAAACAAACAAACAAACTCTTTAGCTTAGTAATATTTGTATAGATAAATCGATGCTGCAGTCATGAGGCAAGTTATGACGTCAAGAAAAATGTGTTAAATTATAAGTACATGCGTTATATATTATTTAGATTTCTGATCAAATAATGTTTACCTTTTTCGATATGAAGACCTAGATCAAGATGTTTGTCTTCATAATTTAGGTTAAAGATGTCCACAGCTGGACATAGTCCATCCCCAAGAATTTCTGTAACATTCAGTCTTGAGCTGACCTTGTCCACTAGCTGCCTACATATGCTCATGTCAAGTAAAACTTATATTCGACAAGATGTATCTACACGGTGATTTATACACAAATACTCGCCACCCTCACCCACAATCATACACACCCACTCACTTACACCAGCGGGTCTACCCTGGAAACTCGATTCCGTTTAAAAATTGAAATTAGAATGTCATTTTGTACTGCGAGCTGTGTGTGATAAAATTGGCACTCTTGAACACGATCGTAATTGAAATTGGAATCGAGTTCACGATCGACTATACTGGGCTGCCATACAAATAAAAAAATTAAACTAACAAATAAAATATTATTAAATAAAGTGAAATATTTATTAATTATTAATTTTCATATTTATTATAGCATGAATTACCATTAAAAGTATATTTCGCATATATTTCAGCTGGTTAAATATTTATATTTAATTAATAAATAAATAGATTTTATAAATTATATGATAACAATGGCAACCCTCCATTAAAAAAAAAGTTCCCGCTACCAGTAACTCTTTAGTAATCTGTGCCGCTACTTCAACTTGTCAACAAACAATAGCCAATACAATACAATACCTATATTTTTAATGTATTTTAGGGACTATATCTTACTTTTATAAGTATAGAAGACGTAGATATAGATTTTTATGTTATTTTAGATGATACATAGGTACTATGATTTACGTTTTGTGTTAATTTGTTGAAATATAACGATGATTGTTCATAATGATGTCGGAAGAAATCAAGCCCAAGGTTTCATAGAAAGTGCTGTCTTATTTTTAATTAAACATAATAATGTATGATGGACATGTTTCTCTTTATTAGAACTACAAAATAGTCAGCGACGGCATATGTCTATATTATACGAATAGCTTTCCAAACCTAACCATTTTTGTGTTTAAAAAAAATATACAAACTAGGTGGAGTTCGGAAAGCTTATAAGACAGTACGACTTATTTGTCCTTATCAAATTAAATACTTTAGTTACCTTATGCACTAATGTATGTAGATACACGCAGCAACGGAGATAGCTGTACAGGGCCGCTATATGAAGATTCGTTTTTAAAGAAAACCATTTTATATATTTCTGTGGAATTTGGTAACAGTGTACAATTAGCACCTACAAATTAAAATATATTTCACACAAATTCACACACTGCGGCCCTGTACAGCCATCTCCGTTGCCCGATGGGCATACATAATACTACATAATAGATGCATTTTACACCACACAATTTAAATGATTACCTATCTTATGAAATATCGTAATACGAAAACTTTCATTACTTCAGCACACACCACACTCGCTAGTAATAAATTCATAAATCAGAGAAAATAAGTTAGCAACTCCAATATATAATTATACATATTAGTTTATAATGTAGTATCAAAAGTTCTTATTACGTCGAAATTCTCTATTAAGTATTAGATAATGTTTTATTGTTTTCTATTATTTATTGTCACCGTTTTAGAAAACGCGTTGTCGGCATAATGCACCATGGGGTTTAAATTCTGCCTTTGTCACACATCCAATGCATGCGCATTATCCAAAATATTATATATAAGTGCTAAACGTGCCATTATTGATGACAATCTCTTAATAAATCACACACAATAGTTTATTATTGTGAGTAATTTTTGGGATTGAGTTTACTCGATCCCAAAAAAGTTAGCTTTTTGTAATCGTATAATGTCGATCTCAGACTCGATTCCAAACTTGATCTGTAATGTCAAAATCGCGTCAAGAGTACCAAATGTTATTAGGATCGAGCTAATGTCAAATTTCAAACGAATTCATTGGCCTGTAGAATTGAAACTGGTTCGGGATTGGAACGGGATTGGAACGGGATTGAGATTGGTATTGGATTCCATGGTAAGCCTGCTGGTCACAACCACACAATCACTCACCCACTCACAAACTTACTCACCAATTCACTCACTCATCTTTTTACACTTAAATTCACACTAGGACATCATTTTTTATTTTATTTTTGTATTCTCTAATAAATTTAATGTTATTGTCTACCAGCGACGGATTGAAGGAGAATCCTAGTGTGGAGACTAGGGAACCAGTATTGTATTGTAACTTTTTAAAGACAATAAATAAATTATTATTATTATTATTTACATGATTACATATTATAGTAAGAAAGATGTAGATATCGCACTAACGCAACGTGCGTATACTGTTGCCGTCAACAGCTTCATTTAACTCTCACTATCTCTTTCTATATCATTACATTCCGTATTATCTATCTCAGTAAAACATAGAAATAAAACTAAACCCCACTTCGTTCATTATGAAGGTAGCGTATCTTTCAATTTATTATTATTGGTAACATGTGATCATGTCGTAGACACACATCGCACCCACAGTGGAATAATGACTTAAGTTGAAACGTGTTTGTTTTGCAATTTACATCTTATTCTCAACAGCTAAGGTTCATAATTGGGCAGTGACATTTCTCAAGTTACGCTAGTTTTGTACTAAGGATGCGACTTCACAATCGTATAATATTACATTTTTGAAGTCGTTCAAGTGAGACTCATTATGCAATACATTGCTGCGTCGTCATGCTTCGATTTGTAAGAAACTGATAATTTTTGCGACCAGAAGACCAAGTCAATCATATGTTATGGACGCTGAGTCGGTCTATAAGTATCATTAAAGAACAATTAAGTTCAAGTTGCAATTTACTGCTTGTGGGTCGTTTTCTTTTGATACACATACTTATTTATGTAATTTGGGGATGTTTTGGTATTCTACTATACCAAGAATAGGATTGTATATATTTTTTTATACTACTTGGGTGGCAAACAATCATACGGCCCGCCTGATGTTAAGCAGTTACAGTAACTTATGAACGCTTGCAATACCAGAGGTATCACTTACGTTAACCAACCCATTTTTTTTACACCAAGGCTCTAAGATGGGAGTATCCCTGGGATAGGAATACGTTTATTTCAAAACGCATCCCTAAATGAGCACTGGAGACCTGTACTCACACACATGAACACAACTACACCGCTGTGTGTAGTTATTTAGCTGTGGTCTTCTGTAAGGTGGAGGTCCTTCCCCAGTCGGCCTTGCTCACTATAGTATGGTGCCCTATCTCTCTTAATTTATTATGTATTTAGGTATAAGCTTAAATTTTACTTTTTGACTAGGTACTCGGATACTTTGAACAATTTGACCCCCACTAGTGGTACCCACGAACTTCAATAAGAGACCTAGTGGTAACAGACGTATCTACTCCAACTACATTTACCTTTTGAATAAAGCTCCAGTAACGCGCACTCTGCATATACTTAACAAAGTGGCGGACAAAGTAGATCTTTTCACCTGTTCTCTGAGTGAATTCCAAAAAAACCACAATGAATATAATATGTTATTATAATTGATTACCACGCTATTGCATTAGGATAATCTGTAATGATAGTAATGTTGTGCTTAAATAAATAAATAAATACATTTCATCCTTTTCTACACCACACAGTTATATCAACCCAGTCCGGATATATGGTAAAAAAAAGTAAAAAGTAGGGCCATGTGCAGCCAAGTGTGTGTCAATGTCAAAACGTGGCCGTGACGTCACATCCTGCGCAGCCGCACCAAGGATAGATGTCATTAAAATCATGGACTTGTCCAACAAGATTTTATTTTTGTTTAGTTTTTAAATTGCTCACATAGTATTTTCCCACGATAACAGTGTGCCATATAGATATCTTATATTACAAGCAAATATTTGGTAAACCAACGTTTTGTTTTTTTAAGCATAGCTTCTATCGCGGGCCTTGGGCGTGGAGACCGTATCCAGAAATTCCGTAACGAAAATAATAAACCTAACACCCCCACTCCGACCGGCACAGCGGTGATACTTTTTTTAATGACGAATTCTCTAAACGGCCAATAATAATATGTCAAATTTGTGTAAGAAGGTTTTGATCTAAGAGAATATTAATGTGACCATCGCTTTTTAGTATTGTACTTTACTAATATTACAAATGTAAAAGTTTGTAAGAATGGATGGGTGGATGGATGTTTGTTACTCTTTCACGTAAAAACTACTGAACGGATCTGGATGAAATTTGGCACACAGATAGATTATGGTCTGGAATAACACATAGGCTACTTTTGGCAGCGATAACCGACATCCACGCGGGCGGAGCCGCGGGCAACAGCTAGTAATAAAAATATTTTTAAATTACAATGATGTTTAATAGACAATTGTCTAGCTCGATTAGTTTACCAAACGTTTACAGTTAGTGTGTGTTAAGTCCGTGTTTAAACATAAACATCGGCACGCGTTCTACTCACCCACTGTTGTTTTCACTATAGCTATAATGTATACTAACATTCGAACAATAACAATGACATTGAAATATACTTATAACCTGATTTTAGGGTTCCGTACCCAAAGAGTAAAACCGGCCGGCTGATTCTCTAATAAACAGCGATGGCAAACTGACAGTTGTGATTGCTCGGTGACGGCACAATCTAATGACTAAACGTCAAAAAGGGTTCTTACGGAATACCGATTTTCAATCTGACAGCTAGATTTTGTTTGGTTTTTCCGGTAGCTCGGTTTTTGCTCTTACGGAATACCCCTGAGGGACCCTATTATTAAGACTATGCTGTTCGCCCGTCCATCTGTATCTCATGAACCGGGTTAACTAGACAGTTGAAATTTACACAAATGATGTATTTTAGTTGCTCCTATAACAACAAATACTAAAAACAGAATAAAATAAATATTTTTATTCCCATACAACAAATGTGATATTTTGCCGTTTTTTGCTCGATATTAAAAACGGCAACAGATAGGACATTTAAATTATTCGCAGAATTATTATTATTTGTTTTATCAAGAGACTATAGCATGGGGTTCTTCAAGAAACGAGTTATAAGGTTTTTAAAGGGTCGGCAACGCGTGAGTAACACCCCTGGTGTTGCAAACGTCCATAGGCTACGGTAACTGCTTACCATCAGGCGGGCCGTATGCTTGTTTGCCACCTTGGTAGTATAAAAAAACGAATATTTAGTTGTATAATAAATCAAAAATGACTTTTTTTTTATATTAAGGGGGGCTGCCACATATTGGTACGGAACCCTTCGTGTACGAGTCCGATTGGCAATTGGCCGGTTTTTATTATAACCGTGCACTTGGAGCTGTCAAGATCGTTAGGTTGCCATAAGTAAATTCACCCGCCCACTTCCCTTCCTACCTCCCCGCAGGCCCCTGTCCCTGTCAGTGCGGTCTGCACTTTCGTGTCATCTGCTCTAGTTGTTCTTTGTCTAGACAAAATTACTTAACAAATAATATTTAAGTACATTATTGACATTATATGTTGACATTATTTTTGGCAGTATAAAAAAAACATATGGGTCCATGCCGCCCCTCTTTTTTTTTTTTAAAGACAACTCCCGCACTAGAGAACAAGCTCTGTGTCGCGGGAGACATTAAAAACATACAATTAACGGACACAAATTACACCCACCCTGTCCTTGCCGACTTCAAAAAATTTACTTTAAGAATTCAAAACTACTGGATGGTTTTAAAAATTCGTTCAACTTAGTTTTTTTTTTTAAATATGGGGCCCCCACGAGAAATTAATAAAAGTGTTATAGAGTTTGTAAAGTTTTTTATTACTTCTGATGTGCAGTTCTACGACTGACAGTTCACTTAAATAAATCCTAACTAATATTATAAAAATTTAAAGGTTTGTGAGTATGGATGGATGGATGGATGTTTGTTACTCTTTCACGTAAAAACTACTGAACGGATCTGGATGAAATTTGGCACAGAGATAGATTATGGTCTGGAATAACACATGGGCAAATTTTTACAGCGATAACCGACCAATCCACGCGGGCGGAGCCGCGGGCAACAGCTAGTATTTTATAATTTTTAATGTATCATTCAATATATGTTTCTGTTCACTAATAACAACTATTTCACGCCATAACAAATTTAAATAAGAAGAAGTAGGTCAGAAGTTCATATAGTTGTACCATGGCGATAACATTCATTGCGTAATGCACTAGTGACATCCTCTAGTGATGGTGTTTAATCTATGAATTCCGGTTTTTTAAAATAAGTATTTTATTCGCTCTTGTAACTGTCAAATTTCAAAATAAAATAGGTGATAATATATGTAGATAAATAAGACATGGATGGATTAGGTTTTTCTTAGGAGGTAAATTAATATACTTAAATATTAAAGCAATGTGGAAAAAGACGAACCCGGTGCAGGACTAGAACCTGCACCCGGGTTCCGGCCCAGCGCACTACCAACTGTGCCATCCAAGCATTTCCAAATTGCTTTAATATTTAAGTATATTTGAGCTGATTGTATAGCAAAAATGATAAAAATATTTATTGGTAAATTAATAGTCCTAGGTATATCGAATTCGGATTAAGTATGAAAAAAGGAAATTATGAAAAAATAAATGTATTTGTTTCTTTCAAATTGGAGATAGGGATCGACCTGATATTTGGTGCACGGTAATCATGTTTTGTGTATGTACGAAAATAGTTACTAATTAGTCATTTTGACCGATATAACTTGTCAGCAAACCGCAGGGCTGAAACTAGTCAAACCAAACAAATACAAAATGTTTTAAAGGAATTTTCTACCACTACTACTACAATTAGGTTGTGGAATGAGCTCCTTGTTGAGGTTTTCCGAAAGACTATAAATGAGTAGCTGACTATAAAAAGGTGTAATAAGGTTTTTTAAAGGGCGCGCGATTGACACCCCTAGTGTTGCGTCTATAGGATACGGTAACTGCTTACTATCAGGCGGAATCATCTTACCGTATACTTGTTTGCCGCCTTGGTTGTATAAAAAATCTTTTTAGTTTTTGCACTTCGCATCTTAAATTACATTCATCATCTCAACCCATAAACGTCGCACTGCTGGGCACGGGTCTCCTCCATCAATTTGGAAGGATATTAGCCTACTATACCACGCTGGCCAGACGGGTTGGTATAGGGTTTTGTTATTGTCTGCCTGATTTACTCCCTTAGTCGAGTTTTACGGCACCCACGGGATGGGATGGGGTGGTGACATTTGTATTCTTAATCCGTGACCACACGAAAATTCATTCATTCCCACTAAATCGCATAGTACTTACTCAGTAGATCAAATTGTATAATACCTCCTCAGAGAATATTTTTTTTTTTTTTTTTTTTTTATACTACCAAGGTGGCAAACAAGCATACGGCCCGCCTGATGGTAAGCAGTTACCGTAGCCTATGGACGTTTGCAACACCAGGGGTGTCACTCACGCGTTGCCGACCCTTTAAAAACCTTATAACTCCTTTCTTGAAGATATATATATTATGGTAGATACTTAATTGGTGGCATAAATAATAATTATTGGACACATGTATTAGTGATGGCTTTCTTCGGCTTATTCTTTTATTATTTAACGCAATTATTTAACATGCAATCATATATGTAATATATAGAAGTAATAATAGGAAATCGAAACTTTATCGATAGGCTGTATGACGGAGGTTTGGATTGGTTCAATGGCTTAAGTGGTAAGCCGATTTACCACTGCGCGGAGTGTTGTGGATTCGGTCACCACATGAGACAAAAACTGTGTGATTCGCAAATAGTCACTAGTGATTTATAAAAAAAGAAAAAGTTGTCGTATTTTATAGCTGTCTTTGAAATGTCACTGGTAACCTCGAATGTACCTTTAATATACAGCAAGAAAATTGAGTTCCAATTGTCAATCAATACCAACGTACCCTTTTCAATCAATATTATAATTACTTTAATCGAGAATAACTTGTGGTCACACATATTGTCCAACAACCTTCCATATACGGTTGCAAAACTCCAAAAATCGATTTGAAATTAAACGTAACGAAGGTCGATATGGAATCGATACTGAAGGCGATACTATCGAGAAAATACTCGATACAGATTTTTCGAATGTAATTGACAGGTGTAGTGCGATAACAGGTTTATTGACCAATAATAATGTAAGTTCTAAAAATGTATTGAAAGGTTCTCAATTAGTGTCATTGATGGTAATCTGGTTAATTTTATTTGTGTTGGTTATGAAAAAAGTGTCTTATGCTATAGAACTATAATCTTTGATTGTATACAACGTTAACGTGTACCAATATAAAATCAAAGGTAAAAAAATACTTTAGGATTTTGTATAAGATTTGTATTCATTATATTTCTTACTTTATTTATTGTTAAGCCTATAAAATATTTTTTTTTGATCGCCCGTCAGTAAGTAGAAATAGAACTAGGACTTGGAACTGTTCTCTACTTCCTTCTATAATAAAATCTATTGGGAAAAACATGTGTTTTCTGAAATTAAATACTACTACCCAAAATAAAAATCATGGCTTTTTAAAGAAGTATTATAAAAAAAAACATTTTGCTCTAATCAATAAACGAAATTTGTTTCAATGAATCGATATAATATAAGATCGATAAAATCATTTTTGTATTCGACTTAACCATCAACACATTTTTATATAATGCATTTAGCTCTGAAGGCTCTGTGTGTTGCGGTTATAAACTGACAGCTGAGCTCTGTACGAGATTGATGCCTTGCCTGTATCATTTTACCAATACTGTATACAATAATATTACGAGACCAAACATCCTGCCAGCGGCTGCGTGTCTTCGCTCCTTTTATAAATAAAACCTGAGGGTAATAGTTCTCATTAAGGTACGGGTTTCAATAAAAATGCTTTTCTAACCCAGAGACCTATGTGTTACGGGGATATTTTTTTCCCAAAACCCTGGTTTTAGCCGTATGTTTGTTTGTTATCTAAGTAATATTAAAAAGCTATTTCGAATTCAAGCTATTAGAAAATTTGGACTTAAATGTTTGACTTTATTACAAAGTAGTACAATAAGAAATTAGATCAGTGTATTGGTATAAGATGCTTCTGGGGGAAGTAGAAGAAATATACATTACGAAGAGGACTTACCCCGCCATTTGGGATAAATTGTCAAGCAGAGGGAGGGATTACAAGCCGTCTTTAATATAATGCTTCTATGTATACGTGTATGTACTGAAGTAAACCCATACAATATTAAGTATGTCTAAATATTAAAGCTATCCGACGTAGCTTTGAAACCAACAAACATTTTGAAGCAAAAATATATCTATCTCTTTTACTCTAGTTCGTTGCGATATGACAGAGACAGTGATATTACTTGCATTGATAAGTTTGCTGTTGCATACTATATGAAAAACAAAAGAGCTCAGGCATAGGTATACCGGCAGGGGTATTCCGAAGCAAAAACCGAGCCACCGCAAAAACCGAGCAAAGTCTGGCTGTCAGATTGAAAATCGGTATTCCGTAAGAGCCCTTTTTGACGATTAGTCAATAGATTGTGCCGTCACCGAGCAATCACAACTGTCAGTTTGCCATCGCTGTTTCTTAGAGAATCAGCCGGCGGGAGCCGGATCATATTTTAGTGGCATGTTTGCGCGGTTATTGGTCATCTAGTCTATCAAAGTACGTATGTAAAATAATATGTATACCCATATAATGCACCTATGTATACGTATATAATAGATATATGTATATGCGTATTAATCTGAGAAGTTCAAACAATTCTCACGATAAATGTGTTCGATAACACATCCATCAATACTGAACATATAAAAATAAACTCTTAAATACAACCTACAGATGTTTGTAACATCAAGTACATAATTATATACTCGGTTCTGGCATTGATCTTAAACGCTAAGGTCTTACAAATTAACTACCTCGCAGAAGAGTGAAAGTATCAAGATGGCTTGATTTCTGTGGCACATACCTGTAACAATGAAACGTATGATATAAATACTAACAGGGAGAATAAGCGGTGGTGGCCGAGTGGGAAAGCATGGAAAGTAGCCGAATTGCACGCAAAAGGTGCGATTCCGATCCCGGGTGACAGTACCAATTTGATTTTCACTTTGTGGAGTTTATAGCTAATTAAATGACTCGCGATCTGCTTATGGTGAAGGAAAACCTCGTGAGGAAAACTACATGTCTTAGAAGAAATTCCAAAGACATGTCTGATTCATCAACCCGCCAGCGCGTGTGAATCGCCTTAGTGGTCCAGTGGCCACAGTATGTGCCTGCTGTGCACGAGATTGTGGGTTCGATTCCCACACGGGACAAAACTTTGTGTGACACAAAGAGTTGTTCTGAGCCTGAGTGTTATTTGTATCCGTTAATTGTATGTTTGTAAAGTCCCACGCGACACAGAGCTTGTTCTTTAGTACGGGAGCTGTCTTTAAATAAACAAAAAAAAACCCTCTAGGGAGACTCGTTTCCAGCAGTGGAACATATATGGGTTGCTATTATATCTATAATATAGATTTACTAACAGACTCATGGCGCACCTAGCTAAAGGGGGGTATTATGTGACAATTTAGTTTTAAGATTTACAATTGGACAATTGGACCCGGTAGCTGTTGTCGGACGTCGACCCAACGTTTTGGGCTACAATTTAAAAATTAGCGGCACAAACTGTCAAATGGTCAAAGCAATAGGAACATTGTGTATTAAAAAAAATATTTGCGGGGCAGTCTTTGGGGACTGCCGATAGAAGTGAAAACTAAGTAACTTGTGATTGTGAACTGTATCGTCGAGCTATTAGATTATTGTTTTTAAATATGGAAAGCGTTCGGTGACGATGACGCGAGTTCCATGATTTTTGTTCACCCAAAATGTGCTCAACGCGCCCAAAGAATTTTTAACTTCAAAAATTGTAATACTCCATATGCAATATTATAGTAAGATAGACGACTGTTGCTGTCAACATTAGCCAAGTAGCTTCATTTCATCTATCACTATCTCTTTCTGTATCATAACGTTCCGTATTATCTATCCCATTCATACTTGAAATAAAAGCAAATACGCATAAAACATACAATCGAAACAGAATGCCCCGCTTAGTATGAAGGTAGCTTATCTTTCTTTATAATATCCTTGTATATATTTGGGTCGACTGGTAGAGAGAAGGCATCAAGTCTGGCTTGTATCATTTATATTGTGTAATAAAGTTTAAATGAATAAATAAATGTTAGTGTGTCCGTAGACCATGTTAAATCTTGCGTAAGTATAGGACATAGGCCTCCTCCAAGGATTTCCACAACTCTCGATCCTGAGCCGACCTTGTCCATCGGTTGCCCGCAACCTTTACCAGGTCGTCGGTCCACCTTGTTGGAAGCTTGCCCACGCTTCGTCTTCCAGTTCGTGGTCGCTACTCTAGAACCTTTCTGCCCCAACGGCCATTAGTTCTGCGAGCTATGTGCCCGGCCCATTGCCACTTAATGCAGGCAGGTTACTTTGGTTATGTATTAATGAAATAAATAAACATTCTGTTCGTAGTCGAGCGTCAAAATGGCCGATGGTACCTATATGAAGGTTGTCTTAAACAACTGCAGTTTTTAGTAGGAACTCATTGAATGCAGTAAAAGTGCAAATTGCTGTATATTTTTATCCACGGCTCAAGGGCAATACAGTCTTTTTGTGTTCACACAACGTTTCGTGAAGGGATACATATTTATTTAATTGCCAAACATCGTTGCCTCATTAACCGTTAAATTTTGAAAATGTTATGAAATTAGGCTTATGCATACATACATTGTGAATAACACAAATAGTGCTTGTTTGCAACCATTGTGGATTAGTAATAAAATCCTTACTAATATTATAAATGCGAACGTTTGTAAGTATGGATGGATGGATGTTTGTTACTCTTTCACTTAAAAACTACTGAAGGGATCTGGATGAAATTTGGCAAAGAGATAGATAATGGTCTGGAATAACACATAGCCTACTTTACTTACGGCTTTTTACAGCGATAACCGACATCCACGCGGGCGGAGCCGCGGGCAACAGCTAGTTAGACATACTTAAAGTACATACATAGTTCATCAAGCCTGGACTGTCGGCATACAACTCAATAGAATATACATATTTTAAGAGTTTAAGGAGGATGTACACACGGCAACGGAAATATGTATAAAATATGTAAAGGGCCGTTTTATGACGATTAGTTTTTTAGGAAAACCAATGTATGAATTTGTGTGAAATATATTTTTATCCGTAGGTTTAGTCTAATTGTACACTGTTACCACAGCAGCCCTGCCCCTCTAGACAAGTGGCATAAGCGATAGTCGAATCGAAGAGTCAAAAAACCAAATGTATGGGATTTGACGTAAGTTTACGACATTATATCGTAGACTTACATCAAATCTCATACATTTGTTTTTTTGACTATTCGATTCGACTACCGTTTACACCACTTGTCTAGAGGCTCTGTTTCCATATTTCCGTTGCCGTGTGTAATGAATTCGTAAATCATAATTATTATTGCGTGAGCTGAAGTTCCTGCACTTCTTCTTGTGCTAAGGAAGCTTTAACGGTTTAATGCATATCCTGTGCCATCAGGCAGTCAATTCTGCCAACTGTTTTTGCACAGCCATTATGTTCGCGTATCTTATGTATGTAGGCATTCTTAGTCTTATAAAAAGATGACTCTACGTACGTGCGGGCTTATACGGATACAAGTCCTGTGCCGTAAGGAGTCTTTACAAACATACAATTAACGGACGACCTTCCACTAGGTGGATATATAACCTGGTCAGAGCTGCAGGTAACCACAGGATGCAGGCTGCTCAAGACCGGCCTTTGTGGAAACATAGAGAGGAGGCTTACGTACAGCAGTGGAAAAATAAGAAGAATTAACGGACACAAAACGCAGAACTTTATTAAACTATTGAGGTTGTATCATTTGATAAACTGTGTTGATGACTGACGACGAGGAAGATGCATTCTTTATTTCAAAGAGAGGTAGGGCATCATACTAGCGAGCAATCCCGACTATGGAAGGACCTCCACTTTACCAAATAACTACACACAGCGCTGAAGTTGTGTTCCTGTGTGTGACTACAGGTCTGCAGCGCTCATTTATGGATGCGTGTTGAAAGAAACGTTTTCCTATCCCAGGGATACTCCACCTTAAAGCAATCGATAACTCTGGCATTGCAAGTGTCCATAGGCTACGCATTTACTTAGGTAATGTAAAAAAATAAAGAATGAGTCCCGCAAGTGTAGTCTCATTATTCATGTGATTATTTTCAATGGCGTATTGCATTGTCAGTGTGGTGACGTCACATGACATGTTTTTTATCACGCTAACGCCGCTCGGGCCGCCACCGTGTCAGTTATTATTGTTTTTATGGTAATTTTATCTCGGACGGCCTCACTGACTAGTTACTTATTTAATGAGAATACATGTGGAAATAATTAGTAAGTTAATAAAAAAAAGTTTACGACCGAGATATGGGAAGATAAATTTAATTATTAATTTAATTTTTCTTATTCATTTTCTTTATGGAGATGTATAGATATATGTATATTTTACATTCGTAATGATAGAAAGGTCCATTGTCTTTTAATCAAACAGCCTGATTTAGTCCACTGCTGGACATGGGCCTAGGTGAGGCCTATGTCTGTGTATCCACGCAACACCACCAGGTCCCCCGCCTTCTACATCTAGTCTGCTCCAGCAGCCTTATTAAGGTCATCGGTCCATCTGGCCGAGGGCCTATACTCCTATAATCTATATCTAATGTATCGCACTTGACTGCTGGGTACGGGTCTGCTATCCTCTATCAAGAGAGCAGAGGCTGTAGGGCTTTTATACATACATCATCTCAACCCATAAACGTCCCACTGCTGAGCACTGGTCTCCTCCATATATTAGCCTACTGTACCACGCTGGCCACACGGGTTGGTATAGGGTTTTGTTTCGAGTTTTCCCTCTCTTACAGTGGATATTGTCTGCCTGACTTACTATACTCCCTTAGTCGACTCTTACGACACCCTCGGGATGGAAAGGGGTGGTGACATTTGTATTCTTAATCCGTCACCACACGGCCATTTATCCATACACGCTGATCTAATTCGGCTTGGGTGATCAGACGTGCCTTTAGAATATTTTAAGACAAGTGGTTTTTCTCACGATGTTTTCCTGAACCTAACAAAGGTTAAGCAGATAGTAAATCGTTTCCTTAGTACGTATTATGTAATTCACAAAGTGAAATTTACATTAGTACTGCCACCCGGGCTCTCATGTGTACAAGTAGGTTAACTTCCTACTAGGTTGCCATAGTTATTATTTGACTGAGTGGGTCTGGGCAGACCCAGACCCACCTAGACCCACTCATGCCCAGTTTACATTACTCTAGTCAAGTAATCCAGCGAATAAATCCAGTCCAGCGCTGGACTGGATCATATCGTCTACATTATTCCAGTCAAGTAATCCAGCGAATAAATCCAGTCCAGCGCTGGAATGGATCATATCGTCTACATTATTCCAGTCAAGTAATCCAGCGAATAAAGCCAGTCCAGCGCTGGAATGGATAGCTACTAGCACTATAATGACAATGAGTATGAAAAAGCAGCTCAAAAATAGTTATAAAACTGTTCGATTACTACTGTTAGAAGAAGTAACTAATAAAATGGAAGAAAACGGACTTGGCTTAGAAATTTGATACGCGAAAGAAATATTAAAGGAGGTTCAACAATGCTTCTCGCATCCTTTTTATTTTAATTTACACATCTTCTACTGTAAAACTTTCTATTTGCAGGTGCAAAAAAAAAAATGTGCGGAGGTCCGCACATTTTTTTTAAAGGTCGGATTGGTGCATGTTTTTGTTTTTACAAACATACATGGTCTCTGTATAGAGAAACAAACTAAACGATTGGTCCTTTCGATTTGTGTACGTGAATTGTGTGTTTGTAAAGTCCCCTGCGACAGAGGGCTTGTTCCCTAGTGCGGGAGTTGTATAAAAAAAAGAGTTACGAATAAAATATTACCAGAGTACTATTTTTTAACGGCAACACCTTAGACTCGGAGGCAGTAGCCGAATGCCGCACCTGCTCGGTGTCACTTTTACCGCCATTAGAAGCGTTAGAGGTCACACGGTGTCCCTTGCACCGCAGCACCACAACAATACGCTACGTGTGCGTGCCACAAACAAATAAACGAAAATAAATCAGTTTTATGACGAAATTTTCTATTTGAAGCCGTAAGCGTGAGGACAAGTATTTGGCGGCGTATCCAATCTACAATAGTTTGTACCTACTTTATTGTGTTTTGGGTCAAGTTGGTAACAAAATGTGTTTTTTATTATACTTTTTGGCAAGTACAATAGATGTGTATTTATTTTTACTTGATGTTAATTAATTTATTCTATTATTCCAACTGAAAACGGCGAGAAAACCTATATATGTAAATAAGTAAGGGCATTTCTGATATAGATCTAGAGAGTAGACGCTGTGCTCAGCAACTGACTATAACTGACTATACTTTCTCACAGATCAGCCGCCTTCCATGGCAGTTTCCGATACACTGCATGATACAGTGTGGTATAGTAGGCTAATAAATTGATAAAGAAGAGGAGACCTAGTAGTGGGAGATATGCTGGGTGGGTAACAGAATACGACGATCGTATGCTGCCAAAAATGGCTTTTAATGTAGAAAGGAGAGGAGGTCCGTCACCACTTCTGGGGACGGATCTCCTCTCCTCTATCAAGAGAACTGCAAACCTGACTTGGTATGAATGATATGCAAATAATAAGGTAAAATATATGCCACTATATGGAAGCCTACATAAGTAGGTATTTTGTAAATAAATAATAATAAATAAAAATAATAATAAAAAGATTATTTCATCAAAGATGTTCACATAATTACAATAAGAGGCAAAACAACAAGGTATTGTATTAATAATAATACTTTAAACTCTAGTACCCAAGATAAGATCTAAATCTAGCTATCATTAAGTATTTTTATAGCTATGCAATTAGCTCAAATTCATTCTCAGGAGAAGGAACTCGGCAAGCATATGCGTTGAGCCGTAACCCGAGAGACACATGCTCGAATTCAGCTCCGAGCTCGACTTTCTTAACAGGAGAACAACATAGTTATCGTTCTAAACAATAGCTACGCGCTATATTTACAAACACCTGTTAGTATATGGAATGTCAATAACAATAGCTTCTATTCTACCTATTCAATACAAACAATACAATTCAAAACAATTTTTATTATTTAGATGGCCAGTCACCTATAGAGCAAAATCTTAAACTAGAACGGATTATTTGCGCAATTCTGACTACTGTAATATAATATGTACGTATGAGCAAATTGTGTTCTAGTGGCAACAATTTGTTTTTGTTTTTTCAACAAAAAC
Source organism: Trisateles emortualis (assembly GCA_947095525.1). Lineage (NCBI taxonomy): Eukaryota > Metazoa > Arthropoda > Insecta > Lepidoptera > Erebidae > Trisateles > Trisateles emortualis. Next base: position 32,080,813 of record OX352729.1, read on the forward strand.
AAATTGTGTGTAGAACGTTCCTGTTTTACGTTCTTCGTACCTTTTTATTTATATGTATAAAGACAACTCCCGCACTAGAGAATAAGCTCTGTGTCGCGGGGGACTTTACAAACATACAATTAACGGACACAAATAACACCCAGACTCAGAACAATTCTTCGTAGGTCACACAAAGTTTTGTCCTGTGTCGGAATCGAAGCCACAACCTCGTGCACAGCAGGCGCATACTGCGGCCACTGGACCACCGAGGCAGTCATTTATTATATATATTTAGTCATTTTTTTTATAATTATCTGTCGGCTCTAGGTGGTACTTAAAATTACTTTTAAGACATTACAGGAACCGTGGTGGCTCTCCGATACATTTTTTTATATAAAGTATAATATAAAATTGTATATTTGAATTCTGATAATAATTTTTTTTTTATTTAAAAAACTTCACATACAAAATGTACATTGGCGGACTTAATGCCAGAGGCTTTCCCTACCAGTCTACCTTTAAATGTGATGCAGAGATATAAAAAGAGGTGCATTTGAATAAATAAATAATCTGAGGGACGAGGTCAACCGTCAAGGTCGCGCGCCAGCTGAGCAAGTTAATGCTCTGCTACGTTCATATGAACCTCTTCGGTGATTAGGAATCAATAGCACTAAAATCTGTTTCTATTTTGAAGAGCGTTATATATAGTGCACTTAGTAATCCTTATGGTCACGACGTCAGTGTGAAGTGTCATTGACGGATCACGAGACGGCACTCGAATATATTTGTTATCTCAATTTGTCATGGGAAGATCGTCTTTTGTTTTTTGCTGAAATCGTTCGACAAAAACATATTTCTCGATCGACTTTTATTGACTTTTTTGATAGTAAAATAAATCCAAATGAACTAAGAAAAGGCCTAAGAAATATGGCGTTGTGAAGAATATAATATGCCTAAGAATATGGGCGAAATCAATATACAAGTATCTTAGTAAGTTATTAGTTAAACTATATTTCGTGGAATATACCCACAAGGTATTTTGTTAACGTAAATAATATCTACATATTTAATTTATCTATCTATGTTTATCTTATCAGTGTATCATGAGATCGGTCACATAGAGTCGTTCTGAGTGTGGATGTAATTTGTGTCCGTTAATTGTATGTTTGTAAAGAATCCCGCGACAGAGCTTGTTCTCTAGTGCCAAAGTTATCTTTTAAAAACATTACATACATTATAAAGTACCTACGATAATTATAAAAAACTAGCGGCCCAACCCGACTTCGTCCGGGTTGAACTATTTTCAGCGCAACTTTCTTTTTTACATATAAACCTTCTCCTGACAATATAAAACGCAACAAAAAAAGAATTACCGAAATCGGTCCAGCCGTTCACGCGTGATGTCGTGACAAAAGGAAATAGAGATGCATTTTTATATATAAGATTATTTTTGCCAACGTTGTAGACGACAGCTTCTAAACTAATAAGTGTTAACTGCCGTTTATGGGCTTTAGTTATGCCAAAAACGGCCAAGTATATTTTTTAAGCCAATCCAATTTATATTACTTAATTATAAATTGGCGTCATCGTAAATATAAACTAATTAACCGAAACTGCTTTTGTCAAAGCAGTTACAGGAAATGGCAGTTAGATATTACTTTAACTTCTCTATTATATTATCTAACTGGAGGTCACTTTTATAAAATAATTTCACGGCAATTCTTAATGGTATTGCTAACCAACTTCCTATTGTGATATTGCTGGTTAATAATCATAAAATCGTCGCCATTTTGGTTTTAGTCAGTGGTTCTCAACCCTTTATTATATTAGTACGAATTCGAAACTGACGATCTGAAATAGTAACTATTTATTTTGAAATATGACTATCTCCTTCTTATCGTTTGGTTAATAGCCAACCTGGTGACAGAGTTATTTAGATCGCCCATATTTAGGCCTCTGTCGTGATCTAACGACTGATAACAGTCGGGAACGACTTTTAACGTGCACTCCGAAGCACGTAGGCGCTCAGATGAAATACCACTATGCGGTCACCCATCTACTGGTGACCGCACCCTTGATTGCTTCACTCGCTGATTGTTTACCGAACAGCGAGTGCACTCGGCTATGAGCGCCTCAATAGGACTCTATGTCATAGTGACGACATTTTTTCCCGGGTGGGGATCGAACCTACAACATGCTGTGGTAAATGGCGAGGTAATCGAAACCGCACGATCGGTATAATTTTCCATAAGGTTTATATACTGTCCTACCTCTTTTGAAGGGGCTTCTATCAGGGAATATCTTCTTATTCAAATCTTACCTGAAAAAGACAGAAATATTAGTTAATTGGCCACATAACATTTCAGTAACACAGTAAACAATGAAAACTATAATGTCTAAAGCAATCTTCAATCTTCTACCTTAGTTTGAAATTCATAAGATGTTTACTAAGTTAAAGGTCGTCATTGATCGTAACCTAAATGAAGATAGTAAATAAATCGCTATCAGAACATCATAGTACGGGCACTGATAAGTCTATTTTCCTAATGCTTGTTCACATAGGAACACGATTTTTAATTCAAGGCGTTCTAATATGGTAACTTTTGTACGGTTATATTAGCCATCTGAAAATAATGCTAAATTACTGGTAAATTAGTATTATTATAAAAGTTCTGGGTCACTAAAGTTGTCATTGAGAAATAGGGTAATTGTTAGCAATATTTATATAATTATCTATACTAATATGATAAAGCTGAAGAGTTTGTTTGTTTGGTTTAACGCGCTAATCTCAGAAAGTACTGGTTCGATTAGGAAAAATCTTTTTTTGTTGAATAGTGCATTTATCCAGGAAGGCTATAGGCTATATAACATCACGCTATAATTAACAGGAGCAGAGCAGTAGTGAGATATGTTGCATGATCGGGAAAATATATATTAATGCATGCACCGCATGATACTTTACTAGGTATATACATGATAAATACTAGGGTATTTATATATATATTGCTACAAAGGTCCGTGTGGTGACGGATTAAGTATACAAATGTCACCACCTCGTTTCATCCCGAGGGTGTCGTAAGAGTCGACTAAGGGAGTAAGTCAGGCAGACAATATCTACTGCAAGAGAGGGAAAATTCGAAACAAAACCATATACCAATCCGTCTGGCCAGCGTGGTATAGTAGGCTAATATCCCTCCAACTGTATGGATGAGACCCGCTTTATGGTTATCGCTTATAATATAGGTATGAGTTGTGGTATTGAGTAGAGCTATATTATCACGCTACGACCTAAAGAGCAGGGCTGTAACGAAAAACGTGAGACGGGATTAAACCCTGGGAAGCAACCAGAGTCTACATAATACTGGAATCCCTATTTCCCTAGGTCACGCTATAACTTGACATTTAAGAGTTCATTTATAATTTTTTAAAGTTTTTTAATTCTTTGTTGGTGGTTCTTACGGGAAAAACACCCTCATTTTTAAAAAATAAATATTAGTTACTAACCGATAATGTAACTTCCTAAAGGCAAAATTTTATTAAAACTGTTCCAGTAATTTTTGAATTTATGCATTACAAACAAAAATACAAATATATTATTTCTTAATATTAGTATCAATAAATTTTCAACTCATGATCTTTATAAGCCTATCGCAGTCCACTGTTGGACATAGACATTTTGAAATGCACGACACTTACTAGACCCTTGGCTTCTAGTATCTAGCTGCTCCCATTATTCATCATTGCCATTCATTAAACAAATAGGTTAAAACCTATCAAATAACAGTACTCAGATGTCACAGTTAACCGTTCGCATTAAATAAAACCTTCGGGACTGGCAACACTGACCGGTTTTGAATATAAAACAATGAGGTTTTTCCTTTCCGTTAATTGCCGGGCTGATGGTAAAGTCATTGTTGAATTGCGTCCAGGGACGAATAGGTAAAAGTTTCTATGTAATGAGAGTTATAAAGCGTTTGGCACTAGAATTATCTAGACCTACAACCTAATAGATAATAAGAGAGGTAGGGCACCACACTAGCGAGCAAGCCCGACTGGGGAAGGACCCTCCACCTTACAGAAGACCACAGCTAAATAACTACTAATATTATAAATGTGAAAGTTTGTTAATATGGATGGATGTATGTATGGATGGATGTTTGTTACTCTTCCACGTAAAAACTACTGAACGGATCTGGATGAAATTTGGCACAGAGATAGATTATGGTTTTTACAGCGATAACCGGCATCCACGTGGGCGCAGCTGCGGGCAACAGCTAGTCTTTTATATTTTTAAGTTAAAACATTAGGATAGATACATGAATTATTTTTGAGAAGTCAAAAATTTTATTTTGTAAAAACACTGCGTAGGTAATTTTAAAGCGTATAAAAACAAGTTGTTTAAAATAAAAAAACAAATACAACTTAACAACGAACCTACCTAATATTAAATTCTTTACACAATCAATAAAACAAATAAAAATAAGTGCAAACGTTTTGGAGCACCTCTGTGTAAGGCAAAAACTGGCCGCCTACGTGCTCCATCAACAGCAAACGACCTTGACAATACAAGAAACGAAATCGAAAAGACGTAGGTTTGGTACCGGCGCATTCGTAACCTTAGTTCATATTTAATACTGGCCTCGTTGATAACAAAATTTACAAGTATACTCACCCGAGCGTAAGCGCTAAACATTATTGTAATTAATTAAACAGTTAATTAATTGTAATGAGTTGCAACCAGTCTATTTGATCTTAAAAGTGCAACGAGGTTACATATGCAAGAAGCTATTTGTGGTCGATACATTAATTCTTATTTATAAAATAGATAAAAAAATATTACGTCGTATAAATTACAGTTTTAGTTACCATACTCATAACGGCTTGACCGATTTTGATGTAATGTTATACGTAGGTATATTCAATATGTCTGAAAATAGGTTTTTATCTATTTTTTATACCTCTAAGTGATAAGGGTGGTCCACACCATTTTTTAGACATTTTTTTTAATGATGTGGCATTAAAAATACATACAACCCTTATTATTCATCCTTCTAAAATCAACCCCTATTTTTTAATAGCGATATAATTATTTTTACGTGAAATGCCAAAAAAAAAAAATTGCTGGGTCAGCTAGTACATTATTTAATTTTTTATGGCACGGTGTAGTACTGCATGACTACATGACCAATTGCCTCTATCGCCACATTGTACTTTGTGCCATCACTGAATTGCCCTCTGACCTTTACGTTGAGATTCGAGAGAAGAGATAAAGTAAATTAAAATTTGTATAGCTATGGCCCCATACTTATAACTCGAGAACGGCTGGACCGATTTTCATAGTTTTTATTTTGTTGGATATGTCTCTATCCTGAATAACAGAATAACTAACCGGTATCCACGTGGATGGAGCCGCGGTCAACAGCTAGTTTAAAAATAAAGATGATGTTTGATTTTGATTTTGATTTTATGCACAGAGTAGTTGCTATCAGAGACATTATATTCGTATTACCTCTGCTGTCAACAGCTACCCTGTACTGCGACCTTCCACTTAGTTTGCAGAATCAGATATGGGTCAGGGCTAGGTTGCGCGTAGGTGACCTATAGGTAACCTATATTACCTGAAGCTTGCACAATAGAGTGATTCGTGTACTAATTATAGCTCATATATTGCAGTAGTTGATTATTTATTGTTATAGGTGGATAATGCGTCGATTAAAACGTACAAAAAAACGATCTAGATAATAGCTAAAAAGTTAAGCCAAACAGCCTTTTATGTGCGACTGCCTTGGTGGTCCAGTGGTCGCAGTATTCGCCTGCTGTGCACGAGGTTGTGGGTTCGATTCCCATACAGGACAAAACTTTGTGTGACTCACAAAGAGTTGTTCTGAGTCTGGTTGTAATTTGTGTCCGTTAATTGTATGTTTGTAAAGTCCCCCGCGACACAGAGCTTGTTCTCTAGTGCGGGAGTTGTCTTTTTAAAAAACAAAAACAAACAAATGTGGCTCATGTACTGATTGTTGTTTATCATAGTGATACCTACGCATTTTCTGTTTGATAGTACAAAATCTAGTTTGCGAATCTGGTGAGTAACAAATTTGGTGAATCGAGAGATGTTTTATGTGTGCCCTGATACCTGCTTAGAGCTTATGGACGCAACTGAAAATGCAAATCTCATAGCTCGGTTTGCCATCGAAACGCTATGAAGAAGAAGAAGATAGCAAGGTTCTGGGCCGACAGAATTTAGATTGCCATCGCCACGCTAAGAAGAAGAAGACACGTGTAGTCATTGGGGACTGCCGATAGAAGTATAATTTACTTGTGAATTATATCGTCGAGCTTTTATATTATTATTTTTGAATATGGAAAGCGTTCGGTACCGATGACGCAAGTTCCATGATTTTTGTTCACCCAAAAAGTTTGAATACGGAAAGCGTTCGGTGACGATGACGCCAGTTCCATGATATTTGTTCACCCAAAAAGTTTGAATACGGAAAGCGTTCGGTGACGATTACGCAAGTTCCATGATATTTGTTCACCCAAAAATAGCTCAATGCGCCTAAATAAGTTTTAACTTCAATAATAGTTATTCTCACCACCAAATATAATGAGACTTCATTAAAATAATATACAGTGTAGGAGCTAAGTACATATATTTACAGAATACTTAATAGTAGCCTACAATGTCAAAGCGCACTCCCCGCTTTAAACTTGACATTGTACGATTAATATTTATATTATATAATATATTTTGTTAGCTTTTTAAAAAGACAACTCCCGCACTAGAGAACTAGCTCTGTGTCGCAGGGGACTTTACAAACATACAATTAACTGACACAAATTACACCCAGACTCAGAACAACACTTTGTGGGTAACACAATTTTTTGTCCTGTGTGGGAATCGAACTGCGGCCTACTGCGGCCACTGGACCACCGAGGCAGTCAATACAGTCAATATTGATTGCAGACTTTCTTTCTTTCTTTCAGACTCCCGTAATGGGTTTCTGACACATTGATTGTAGATATAAGGGGCAAGTCGATGTATGGTTCGATATGACACGTAACTATGAAATGGATATATTACAGATTTTGTGACTAAAATTAAAAGAATATCGCTAAATTAATGATAATAAATGGTGAATATGAATCACTTTTTAGTGATTCCCAATGAAGATGTTGTTACAAATGTATACATGAAAAAGTAAGTTGTCAATAAGCAAAACATTTTATACAAATTTTATATGGTCTAGTGGTTAGTGACACTGACTTTTACGCCGGAGGTCACGGGTTCGATTCCCACCCAGGACAAATCTTGTGATGAGCATAAATGTTTGTTCTGTGTCTAGGTGTAATATATCTATAACATGTATTTATTTATTTTTTAAAAGACAACTTCCGCACTAGAGAACAAGCCCTGTGTCGCGAAAAAGCCCTGTGTCCGTTAATTGTCAAACGTACAATTAACGGACACAAATTACACCCAGAATTACACTCAGAACAACACTTTGTGGGTCACACAAAGTTTTGTCCTGTGTGGGAATCGAACCCACAACCTCGTGCACAGTAGGCGCATACAGCGGCCACTGGACCACCAAGGCAGTCAAATTTGTATATACATAATATAATGTATTTAGAAATATAAAGCTCATTTAGGAATGCGTTTTGAAAGATACGTATTCCTATCCCAGGGTTACTTCCATCTTAAAGCCCTGGTGTAAAAAAAAAATATGGGTGGGCAACACGCAAGTGATACCTCTGGTGATGCAAGCGTCTATAGGCTGCGGATACTGCTTGACATCAGGTGGGCCGTATGCTTGTTTGCCACGCAAGTAGTATAAAAAAAATAATATATATATATATATAAGTAAGTTTATCAGTTGTCTGTTTGCCATAGTACAGGCTCTGCCTAGTTTGGGATCAGAAGGCGGTGTGTGAGTTGTCCCAAAAATATTGTATAGGGTTGGTATAGGGTTTAGTTTCGAGTTTTCCTTCTCTTGTAGTGGGTATTATCTGCTTGACATTCTCCCTTAGTCGACTTTTACGACACCCGTGGGATGGAAGGGGGTGGTGACATTTGTATTCTTAGTCCGTCACCAGAACAACCGTCCAACCGGAACAATAGAAAATATGCTTCGCTTTAAATATAATAGAATAATGTATATTTTTAGTCATATAACCTTGCACATCGGAACCTACAAAAAAAAAATGCAGTATCAAAATAATATGATGCCAACTCTAAGTTAACCCTGCTCTGTGGCAGCGGATGTGCGTCATATAAATTGACCTAGAAAATTAGCACGGCCCCTCTGCCCTATCGCAAATGGGTCACTGTGACCTAGGTCAGTCGATACATGTATTTATTGTACCTGTAGCTTTATTGTAGAGTAGTGTTGGAGATTATGCAATTCTGCTCTATTCTTTTTAATACTTCTCCGGTGGCACACAGCCTGTTGGTCTAGTGGTCTGGTCATTAATTGCGTGTTGCCAAGCCTTTATTTTTACAGCCTTGGGGCTTTAAGATGTAGTATCCCTGGGATAGGGATACGTTTCTTACTAAACGCATCCCTTAATAAGCGCTGGAGACTGTACTCACATAAAGGAACATAACTACACCACTGTGTGTAGTTATTTGGCTGTGATCTTCTGTAAGGTAGGTCCTTCCCCAGTCGGGCTTGTCGCTAGTATGGTGCCCTTCCTTTCGAAGACCTCTCTATGTACTGATAGTGAGTTACATGACACAATGTGATAATTATAGACTAAAACAAAGTTGTTTTGACACCAAATATGAATTTAATGATGTCTCTAAGTGAGCTTACACTGTGCAAACGAATTTCCCTTTTGCTTAACCTTGACATTGAAGGGTTAAGGGCAATACCCGCGCTTGTGGACAATCGATATTATCGATTGCAGACTCTCATAATGGGTTCGTTGACATATTGATTGTAGCTATATGGGGCAAGATATATCGTTCGATGTAACACGTATCTAAGAAATGGATATATTATTACAGATTTCATGACTAAAGTTCAAAGAATATCGCTAAATTACGGCACACGAATCTTACTGAAAACATATGGAGAGAAAGAGATAAGAGAGGTAGGGCACAATACTAGCGAGCAAGCCCGACTGGGGAAGGACCTCCACCTTACAGAAGACCACAGCCAAATGACTACACACAGCGGTGTAGTTGTGTTCCTGTGTGTGAGTACAGGTCTCCAGCGCTCATTTAGGAATGCGTTTTGAAAGATATGTATTCCTATCCCAGGGTTACTTCCATCTTGGAGCCCTGGTGTAGAAAAATGGGTTGGCAACACGCAAGTAATACCTCTGGTAATGCAAGCGTCTATAGGCTACGGATACTGCTTAACATCAGGTGGGCCGTATGCTTGTTTGCCACCCAAGTAGTATAAAAATAAAAAAAATAAATAAAAAAAAATATGGCAATGTTAATCACGCTTTGGTGATTCTTAATGAAGATGTTGTAACGAGTTTACTTGAAAAGTACTTTACATTGAATATAATGTAAATTTTTTAGTCAATATTAAAATAATATGATGCCTACTCTGAGTAAACACTACACTGTGGAAGCGAATGTGCGTCATAAATGACCTAGAAAATAAATGGAGAGGGGTATCTGAAATATGGGTCACTGTTGCCCTGGCCGGGTGACATATTTATTGCTTCTAGGTTATGCAATTGGATGCAAAACTGATAAAAGCTATAATTTGGGTATTTTGCAAGTTTTTATTTAGCTTGAAATTAATACGGTACCATGGAGCTGTTCTGACAATGCAATCAGAAGGCCATAGGAACTCTTCAACGAAACAAGATAGAAGCGTCGTGTTTTGGTTCGTAGGATTTATCTTGATGAGTTCTTTATTTCTAGATGGGTGTTCAAGACGTGATGATGAAATCGGAAGGTGGAAATAGGAACTCTTCAACGAAACAAGATACCCGCGTTGTTTTTGGATGAAAAAATGTTGAATTAACATTTAATATAGGTACTATTAGGTGGAGTTCAATATGTGATGATGATGTTCAAAGGTAGCCATAGGAACTTGATAGATAACCGCGTCATGTTTTGGCTCTTTTAAGAATAAACACCCATAAATAATAAAATACAGCTTAAAAACTTGTATTTAAAAATACTTTTTTTAAATATAATCTTATTTAGTGTATTGATTGCAATGGATGTAGGTATGTATATTATGGTGCGGGTAAGGATGTACGGATACGGATGTATGTATAATTATATAATATAACTATATTGATATCAGCTTAAATAAGTGAAAAAGCGAGTAATATGTGAATAATATCATACATTTTACATTATATCAACTCCATATTCTAATGAAAACATATAAGAAATACAGTTTATTGTTACTAGCCAAATACGCTAAGCCAGTATGTGTTATAGCTCCCATTGTATACGAATAGTGACTTATCATCATCGTCTCAGCCAAAAGACGTTAATTGCTGGACATACGCCTCACCCAAAGATTTCCACAGCATTCGTTCGTGAGCTGACCTTATTATAAATCCTACTAATATTATAAACGTGACAGTTTGTAGGTATGGATAGATGGATGGATCGATGGATGGATGGATGTTTGTTACTCTTTCACCACGATGTTTTCCTTCACCGTTAGCAGATGGTGAATCAATTCATTAGTCATCACATGGCTTTTTCGTCTATAGCAGACGATTAATGGTGCAAGGTCTAAGAGGCATCGCTTTCGATGGCTGGACAGACCGATGCGAGAACGACATGCTCCACCACACGCTTGACAAGATAAATTTACGGCAGCTGGTGACGCGCTGACTTGATGCCGTTTTTGTCTCTTGCCGTCAAGTGTTGCGAACCAAGCTTCATCAAATTTCATCGAATTGATTAGTAGAACTCGCACCTCTTGCGCGCAATTCTGTTACTTTCCTGCCATTCGGCCAAAGTTTGTTCATTACGAACGGAAAAACAAACATTCAAATAATGCTATTTTTATAATATTAAGACGATTCAATTGCCTTTACTGATTATAATGACGATGGCCAGAAACGATTCAAGATGTTATGATAAATTGATGGGATCAAGTGTAGTATGCGGGTCATCAGCTGTTCTTCTGATCAATTGAATTAAGTCATGATGTAGATCTCCGACATATAAGTACTGTAGACGTTTATATGTAGTTTGCTCGCTGGCCGTGTGAGACCATAGTTAAATTTCTGTCTAACGTTATAAAAAATAAATTGTTTTTATTTATTTATTTATTATTGTTTGTCGACAGCAACAAATGTTTATTAATATAATCCTTATAGGTAGTAGGCCTTTGCCAATTATGGACTAACCAGCATGGTTTTCAAAGGCGACATCAAAATCACAAAGTTAAAAATACGAACAATAAATTATTTAGTATATAAAGTTAATAATAATATTATTATAATATAGAATAATAGCAATTTGAAATACTTTAATATTATAAGATTGAGCTTAAAATAACGGAGGCTTTAATAACATTGACACAAAACAAAAATCGTTTAACAAATCGATAAAAATAATATACGGAACTATTTTGTATTTTTCAATTTATATGAGTGTATATCTATATATGTATATACAAAGTTATAAAAGGAGAAGCTGACTGACTGATTGACTGACGTATCAACGCAAGGCCTAAATTATTAGGGTTAGGAACATGAAATTTTGCACAAGGGTTTCTTTTATGACATAGGGAAGAACTAAAAAAGGATTTTTGAAAATTTACTCCCTAAGGGGGTAAAACGGGAGTGCAACGTTAGTATGAAACTTTGCCGTTTTTGAAGTTATTCAAGTGAAATTCAGTATGAAGGTCCTTTCATTGGAAATGGAAGTCATGGAAAACGTATAAAATATTTTTTCGAAAATCATCCTTTAAGTACGGGGTGCAAAGTTTTTTGTTAATAACTCTTTCACGACTAATCGGCTCAATGAATCTGAATGAAATTTGGCAAGGAAATAGATGGTATCCTGGGGAGGAAAATACTTAGGTATTATCGTGATAAATAACATCCACGCGGACGGAGCCGCGGGCAACAGCTATAATAGATAAAATAATAAAATGTTTCTGCAATTTCTATTATTTACATAAAATATTTGATTATTTCTCATTAAAATTTGGTCTAGATCCATTTATAATTAAATTAAATCAATGATAAGTGATATAATTTATGAATTAATTTAGCCAGTTCATTAGACATCCGTTGGGTTATATAAAATATTTTTTTATTGGTAGAATTTTGAAATGACTAATAAATAAACACCTATTAGTTTAAAAAGGTTGCCGAAAACGATACGTTTACGGAGGAACCAATACTTTTTTTTATACTACCAAAGAGGCAAACAAGCATACGGTCCGCCTAATGGTAAGCAGTTACCGTAGCCTATGGACGCTTGCAACACCAGGGATATCACTCGCGCGTTGCCGACCCTTTAGAAACCTTATAACTCCTTTCTTGATGATACATGATGAAGGTTTAGCAGCGAATTCTGTGGATACCCTAGGGGAAGGCTAATGTCCAGCCGTGGACATCTTTCGACTGAAATGATGATGATGAAACACATGTTTCTAAAATCACATTATTTATAAGAATCTAGTGGCACGTCCCGGATTCGCACGGAATGACGTTAATTTAGTTCTCGTATGGATCCCGTAATTTTTTTCCAATAAAATATAGCCTATGCTACCCGCTGATAATGTAGCTTTCTAATGGTGAAAGTTTTTTTTTATATCTGTGTAGTTTTTGAGTTAAATCGTAACAAACAAATAATCAATCAAAAAATCAAATGTTTCCTTTTTATAATATTAAATCTATACTAATATTATAAAGCTGAAGAGTTTGTTTGGTTGAACGCGCTTATTATTATAGAAAGTACTGGTTCGATTGGAAAAAATATTTGTTGAATAGTGCATTTATCCAGGAAGACTATAGGCTATTTAACATCACGCTATGACCAACAGGAGAGGAGCAGTAGTGAAGTATGTTGCATAATCGGGGAAAATATTCTAAATTACCACGTGGACGAAGTCGCGGGCGACCCCTAGTTAGATAATATAATTCATTTTATGTTATTTTTAGGGTTAAAGATACAAGTTATACACTTAAATGACAACTAACAACGAACTCAGTTATTTACATAAATCTGAAGGACAACTGACTAAAAGTATTTGTCTAATGGCGTTTTAACATACTTCATATATCATCACGCTTATTATCCTGAGGGGATCGGCAGGTTTGTGTGACCATTGACCAGCTAAGTATAGTAAGTATACACACGAAATCGTACCCGAGACCTTTGCACGGCCGTCATACGTAGTTATAATAGCCGACAAACATCTTTACGTATGCGTAGAAAGCGTTTTTAGGTCTCTATGGTGGTATGTGCGGGGTGTGACGGGCGGTGCGCGGCAATTAACCAATCACAGGATTTAAAGATTCACGTTATTGGTTAATACTGTCGAACTATGCACCTTGCAGCACGACTGCAATTGGCTACATCACTGTAAATGCACGAACTTGGCCCACTTTAATTCAAGATACTTGCTGGCATGTATACTACCATAGTGTAAGAATCTGTCCCTACAGAGTCTCGTAAGGGGGCCGCACACGGGCCACATGCAATAGCCACAAAATGCCGCTAAGACAACTCCCGCCCTAGGCAACAAGTCCTGTGTCGCGCGGGACTTTACAAACATACAGTTAACAGACACAAAGTAGTACACCCAGACTAGACTAACATTTTGTGTGATGTGTTGTCCCGTGTGGAGATCGAACCCACAATACGCCGCACAATGCTGAATGGCAAGGTAACCACTTAAGCCACTGAACCAACCGTGCAGTCGAAACCTGTTTTCATACATTTTATTTGTAGTGAATAGTGACTGGCGACCACCGGCGACAATCGTGTGCGGTGAGTTCATATAAAATGTATAAAACTAAAAGAAATACATAGGTCTGTGACCGCATTTTGTGGTTGCCGCGTGTGGCCCGTGTGCGGCCACACTTAAAGTATAAACGTATTCCTATACCAGGGTTACTTCCATCTTAAAGCCCTGGTGTAAAAAAATGGATTGGCAACACGCAAGTGATACCTCCGGTAATGCAAGCGTCAATAGGCTACGGATACTGCTTAACATCAGGCGGGCCGTATGCTTGTTTGCCACCCAAGTAGTAAAAAAAAAAAAACAGACGATCGAACTTGATTCGGGCCGAACCACGAACATGATGCGCTCCGAACCATATTCGCTCGTGTAGTGCACGGTCCGCCGGACATTATTATTATTAATATCATTATAATATGGTTCGGAGCGCACCATGTTCGTGGTTCGGCCCGAACCAAGTTCGATCGTCTGTTTATACTTTTACTAATATACTATGCTACTACCACCGCGGTAGTTCAAAAAAAATCAATTTACCGTATTCAACGGACTAGTGGAAATTGCATTCGGTTTCAATTGTTGAGTTTTGGTACGGTCGGTGAGTGCGATTGCAAGCCACATTATAGTTTTTTCTGTTTACGATTAACATATTCGGTTATCCACTTAATAATAATAATCCATACTAATATTATAAATGCGAAAGTAGCTCTGTTTGTTATTGTTAGTTTGTTACCATTTTACGACTAAACGGCTGGATAATAATGAAATTAGAAAAGGAGATAGAATGACATAAATTATTAAGGACATATCGTAAGGAAACCCACATGTCTTAGAAGAAATTCTAAAGACATTTCTGATTCACCAAATCGAATTAGGCCAGCGTGTGTGAATTAAGACCTAAACCCTCTCTCTTTCGTGATAGAGTAGCGTAGAGATAGAGGAGATCCGTGCCCAGCAGTGGAACATATATGATGCAATTTTTGTTTTATATTCGATGTTGCCAGAATATGATTGTACTACGGTAAGGTAAATCCATTTCTGTGTTCAAAATACACTTTCGTTTCGCGGTTTCCTAGTTTTGTGGTCTACATGCGACTGCGGCAACGTACCACACCGATAAGTAAAGTTCAAATACAACGCTCGGTCTTAAACTTCCGCTGTCTTATATAAGCTTCATTTTACATCTCTGCTATTTCAACCGACGTTTTGCATATAATTAAATGCTGTTAGATCCATATTATCCATAATTGCGATTAGATTTCTCTTCATTGAGCATTTATAAGTCCATGTCCACTGAATGGCTGGTCAGTGGTTTAAGTGCTTCCTTAAATATTAAAGCAGTGTCGAAATGTTTTCCTGTTTCAAGGAAATTCCATCATGAAACCAGGTGGTGTTTGAGGTATTCCTCGAAGCGCTACCATTTTGAGGCGCTCCTAATGAAGCGCGCCTTTTTTATTCCTCGGAGCGCACCTTTTAGGAGCGCTCCCGATAGAAAATAAAAATATTAAAATTTTATTCCTCCTAAAAGGTGCGCTCCGAGAAATAAAAAAGGAGCGCTTCATTAGGAGCGCCTCAAAATGGTAGCGCTTCGAGGAATACCTCTTTATTTTTGGGTTGGCAACGCGCAAGCGATACCTTTAGTATTGCAAGCGTCCATAGGCTACGTTATTGCTTACTATTAGGCGGGCCGTATGCTTTTATTCTACCTACGAAGTAAATAAAAAAGGTACTAAAGCATTTTTCAACTTTTTTACCTAACTTTTGCACAGTAGCGCGTAACTCGCTACTATTGCTTACTTATACACTATTGTATTATATCACTAGCCACTAGACGCTATCAGTACTACGAAACGTCTATTTTCGTAAAGGCAATAAAGCAAAAATACTTTCACTATTCTTACTCCCTCTTCACATGATCATCACCGACTCATTATGAAACCTCGAATAATACCTGAGTTAGGGGAAAGTATTTTAATGCAAAGTTAATTGGGTGCCGTCGGACGCTCTCCAATTATATGCTATTACAGTAGGTAGGTACCTACTCGTCGTCGACTACTGTGAAGCGCGTTTTTATGCAAATAAGATACCCACAGTTATATTGAATTATTCAAGGTATTATTTCAGCTGTCTTTACGTAACATTGCCAATAGTGGGAGAGCCAAAAATGTTTTTACTTTTGTCATTTCATAAGTCATGAAAATTCACAAAGGGACGTACATCACCAGATTAATAATAGGCTGTTCTGGCCGGAGTGTCTCCTATACTGCTGGAGTGTTTAACCCAAAATAACAAAGAAAATACGATAAAAAACTTAATTTAAAATAGAATATACTGTCAATACCATTTACTACAAATTTTAAGACTGATACTATAACCAAATTAAGTTTTATTTCTTACTCTTTTTGTTATTTTAGGATTAAACACCCCGGCCGCAGAGGATTGCCAGAAAAGCCTTTTATTATTCTGCAGGTATAAAAGAGTGACCCACATAGCTCGAAGAATTGCCTTATTTAAGTGGCAATGGGCAGGGCACATAGCTCGCAGAACCGATGGCCGTTGGGGCAGAAAGGTTCTAGAGTGGCGACCACGAACTGGAAGACGACGCGTGGGCAGTCCTCCAACAAGGTGGACCGACGACCTGGTAAAGTTCGCGGGCAACCGATGGACAAGGTTAGCTCAGGACCGAATGATGTGGAAGACCTTGGGAGGAGGCCTATGTCCAGCAGTGGACGTCTTGTGGCTGAGATGGATGGATGATAAAGAGTGAATTTTCACGACTAGTAAATATGTAGCTAGTTCTTGATCCACAAAGATTAATATTGGCTATAAGACAACCGCCTGCACAATGTACAATCGATTGCTCAGATAATTTTCGTATGTCTAATTACCAGCCAATTGGTGTAATGAGCACTCTTTGACGAGGACGACATCGAGTGACGCTCAAACATCCAACTAAGAGCCTGTCCAGATAGGGTGTTTTACGCGCGAGTCAACTCGCGCATAGGCACTCGCGCGTACTCGAGATACTAGAGCTATATAAATCGCGTCCAGATGCTCTCGCGCGTTACCTCACTCGCGCGTAAAACGCTTGCAATGAGCGGGACTCTCGACTAGCGCGTTTTACGCGCGTGCGACGCGCGAGTCGAGATACTCCGGCGCTGTTGCAGCGTCCAGAACTACGCGCGTGTCCTTCTCAAGTGGACGTATTATAATATGTTTATAACTGGTCAAATCCGTCTCATCGCATACACGCGCGTAAAACGCTCTATCTGGACGCAACAAAAATTGCTACGCGCGAGTCGACTCGCGCGTAAAACGCCCTATCTGGACAGGCTCTAACGGTCCGGCCGTTTCACAATAATATAAAATGTTAGATGTATTCTAACATTTTATATACGTACGTATATGTTAAATGCTCCACATTATAACGCTCAATTGACTTTAATAGAAAGGTCGCGGTAATTATATTAACGTCGCTCTCCTAATGAGTTACACTGACCCCGGTGATATTAAACGCTGCGACGTATAAGATCAAGAGAAAGGCATGTTATCAGCGTAACATAGTTTTTTTTATACTACGTAGGTGGCAAACAAGTATACGGCTCGCCTGATGGTAAGCAGTTACCGTAGCCTATGGACGCTTGCAATTTTATAGGTATCACTATTAAAACCAGAGAAAAACGTTAGTTAAAAACTCACAACTACATCGCTGTGTCTAGTTATTTGAATGTGGTATCCTGTAGAGGTCTTTCTTCAGTCGGGCTTGCTGTCTAGTATGGTGCCCTACCTGTGTAAAGTAAAGTGTGATATCTCGATAATATGATTTTCATTGTTTATTGAACGTCAACGGGGACAAAATCCGAGTGTACAAAGAAAATAGTACCAATTTGGTAAGTGGAAAGTTGTCTAGGCGTATCAGGCGATATCATTGTATCGGGTTTTCGATCCGTCGGTGGTTACAATGTAACTGTACAGCCAGTTGACGGATAGCCGACGTCGTGGAGACGCTAATGCCATGAACTGGGTCAGTAGAACCAGCGGCGTGAACCAACAACTAACACTTGGAACTTGAACAAATAAAAGTGCCCGGTATTAGGGCACCTCGAACCGTTGTACTATATGTAAATAAATTCAATGTATTGCTTAAAATTCGATATTTGTTTAAGGTAAGATTAGAAAGCTGTTGTAGATTATTATTACTGGACTGCCTCGGTGGTCCAGTGGTCGCAGTATGCGCCTGCTGTGCACGAGGTTGTGAGTTCGATTCCCACACAGGACAAAACTTTATGTGACCAAAGAAGTGTTCTGATTCTGGGTGTAATTTGTTTCCGTTAATTGTATGTTTGTAAAGTCCCCCGCGACACAGAGCTTGTTCTCTAGTGCGGGAGTTGTAAAAAAAAAATATTTTTTTATTGACATACTTAAACATTTTTAAGAATTCCCTAATTCCTGCGCTAGTAATAACTGTGTTGCAGGAGTTAGGGAAAAAGAGGAAAAAATCATAATAACTAACTATTAGTTTGGTTACCACCAAACCCACAACACACCTTATGGATAGTAGATAAAAAAATCAAAGTTTTGTTGCGACTGGGAAGTTGCGACAAAACTTTGATTATTTTGCAACATATCTCACTAGCTCCGCTCCTATTGATCATAGCGTGATGTTATATAGCCTATAGCCTTCCTGGATAAATGCACTATTCAACCAAAAAAGACAAACAAAAAAACTCTTCAGCTATATAATATTAGTATTGATTCTGAGACGGTACGAAGTTTGCCGGATCAGCAAGTCAACAATAAATATTTTTCCCTTCTTTCTTTCTTTCCGTAAATATAAGGACGTTATGGTACGGCCCCTGTTTTTATTTGTTCACCTGTGTGATTACTCCTAATGGATACACGTTTCCTGTGTAAAACACAATGCGAATGATAGACAATGAGGGGTTTGTGAGATCGTGTTTACAAAATAGACATGGTGCAACCTTGCTGGTTGGTTGACGCGGAACGCAGATATTACTTATCTTTATTGTAGGTACTTATGTCAAAGCCTTGCTTTGTTTACTTACATTTCCAACAAATGCATGTATTTATCTAAATGTGTGACTGAAGTGAAAAGACGTTTTAATTTAGAAGTAATTATTTTCAGAGAGAAAACTTGGTAGGTGCATTTCAAAGAGATATTTTTAATATAATTGGTGTAAAATAGATTTCTATTCTATTCTAATATAATAATAGAAATTTCATACGGGAGATGATATATATATATACTAACTGTTGCCCGCGGCTTCGTCCGCGTGGATGTCGGTTATCGCTGTAAAAAGTAGCACGTGTTATTCCAGACCATAATATATCTTTGTGCCAAATTTTCTTCAAATCCGTTCAGTAGTTTTTACGTGAAAGAGTAACAAGCATCCATCCATCCATACTCACAAACTTACACATTTATAATATTACTAAGGATATCGCACTACACAGTTAGACGTCCATGACTCACATTTCATAAACATAGTACCTAACGAAACAGATTTTCACTACTACAATTTTGGAGTCATCTAACAATGCTTACAGTTATTTACTTATAATGATGGGAACCGGGGCGAGTCTTTTAAGCTAGAAAGAGGGACGGAATTATACTAGCTATATAGCTCCATCCTTCTTTTTTGAACGAACTACTTAGGTTTTAATACGTCATGATAAATGGTCTAGAATGGCAACGATACTAAGTATGCTAGTGACATTTTCACATGTCGCAAAATCGTCTTCATAATATTATTAACGGGACTAATAGCTGATGTATAATTTAAATTGCACTTACACTTAAATATCCCGAACATTTAACAGGGTTAATACAGGTCTTAAATGAATCAGCGCTCGTTTGGAAAGAAACGTTTTCCTGTCCCAGGGATACCCCATCTTAAAGCTTTTGGTGTAAAAAAATGAGTCAGCAACACGCAAGTGATACTTCTAGTATTGCAAGCGTCTATAGGCTACTTACTACTACTATTTTAATTTGCTACATTACATTTGATTAGTGATAGTTGCTTAAAACTCATAACCGAGACTTATCTAAACGCCATCTATGAAATACGATAACTATTTCATGGATGGCGATTAGATAAGTCTTTAATTGAGAACTTCAGGTGGCCATTTGTGGTCTTCTTTACCAGTTTCACTTTACCAAATTACACTTTCTGAATGCAAATGTTTGATTTGTTGTTGAAAATATTGAAATCGAAAGAATTTTTCAAATCGGTCTATAAATGACGGAGTTCTGCGGTAACAAACATAAAGAAAGTCTTTTTAAAGTGGTTTAAGCGTAATATAGGTAATACTAGCGATGATATTCTTCTTTATATTATGTCTTCAACGTGTTATTGCATTGTTATTACATCTTAGGGCCTAAGGCGTAGGTATCAACTAGTTGATAGATAGACTCGTTTATAGGCCACGATAACACCTATCACTCCGGCCGTAAAGTTCTTCACAAATCGTTAAAATACTACATTTTAGAAAAATAAATTAGATTATTTTTACTAACACTCGTCAAAGGGATCTTTTTTACCGTAGGAAAAAAGTATGCTGGCATTTGTTTTTATGACTTTCATAAGTATCATGTATTTGATCTAAATGGATAAATGAGTTTGACTTTGACTTACTAATAAAATATATTATATATTACTAACTGACCCAGCGAACTTAGTACCGCCATTTTTTTAATACAAACCTTGTCCTAACAATAACAAACACAAAAAAAGAATTATCTAATTTGGTGCAGTCGATCGGAAGTTATGCACGTTATATTTAGTGGGTTACATTTTTGTTTATATAGAGATAGATTATCTGAAATAAAGAATTTATTATTAGATATTAAGAAATTAGCAACAATAAATCATTAATATTCTGCCTAATAAATTCAGATAATTTGGTCACAATGTACGACAGGTACAGTCGACGGGTGATCATCGCACCGGTCAAAATTATTGCGTCACTCGTACTTGGAATGTCAAGGCCAATCTATCCGTTACTTATATGGTACACCCGACCATATTGCCTGTGGGTAGAAGACCTCTCACTCAACAGTTGCGTATTCAGATTTTAATTTGCATTACGCATACATAAAGATGTTTGATAAATATATAGATTTGCTAACTTGTCTAAGAAATTGGAGTTGAAAGTGAAAGGGAAGAGTTAATTTTTTACAAGAATTCCGAGTTACCACGTGGTGTCAAGCCTACTTTTTAGAAATACATGCCTTGTGTCGCGGGGGACTTTAAAAACATGTAAATAACGGATACAAAGCACACCCGAACAAAAGCATTATGAATTGCACAATTTTTTTGTCCCGTGTAGTGATCGAACCCACAACACGCCGAGGCATATAAATGGCGAGGTAACCTCTTAAGCCACTGATCCAACCGTGCAGTCAAAAGTGTAAATAAATATGTATAAACTAGCTGACCCAGCAAACGTTGGTTTGCTACTAAAATATAGGGGTTGATCGTAGAGGGGTAAAAATTAAGGGTTGTATGTATTTTTTAATGCTGAATCACAAAAAAAAATAAAAACAAAAAATTTTGTCTAAAAAATTAAATAAAAAAATTAGGAGTGGACCACCCTTAACATTTAGGGTGATGAAAAATAGATGTTGTCCGATTCTCAGACCTACCCAATATGCACACAAAATTTCACGAAAATCGGTCGAGCCGTTTCGGAGGAGTTCAAAGTTGAAGACTATGACACGAGAATTTTATATATTTGATGTATAGACTACAAGTACCAAGAGAACCACTTATGGTCAGACTTTCAGTAAGAGTCTCCGTAATGATTATCTGACAAATAAATCGAGTACAGATAAATTTAAAAGATAATTCTATCGGGGTGTGTCCTCTAAGGTACGGCTTATGTACTGGAAAGTCAATAAACGGTCGTGTCAGAGCTAAATACTAACGGACTTGTGAGAAATTATACGAAACTGAATTGAATTCATATAATACAAATTGAATTGATCCTTACTAATATTATAAATGTGAAAGTTTGTAAGAATGTATTGATGGATGGATGGATGGATGTTTGTTACTCTTTCACGTAAAAACTACTGAACGGATCTGGATGAAATTTGGCACAGAGATAGATTATGGTCTGGAATAACACATAGGCTACTTTTTGTAGCGATAACCGACATCCACGCGGGCGGAGCCGCGGGCAACAACTAGTATAATATAAATTTGATTAATGGTAGAAATTATCAGTGTGCTCTAGGTACTCCATAAATTATAATAGTAACTCATATAATATGTTTTTTCTCAGTAAAGAGAGCAGAGAGAGTTTTAGGATTCAATCCTGGGTGGATTATTAATAATAGCAACTCATATTTGTCCCACTGCTGGGCATAGGAGCTCCTCTATCCAGAGAGAGAGGGTCTAAACGCTGGCTCAGTGCTGGTTTGTGATTCTTCTAAGTCATGTCATTGTAATAATAATAATAGTTCACATTGGTATTGAATTTACACCACATGTGTACAAATCGATTATTCGGTTACTCGTCTAGTTAAATATCCTACTAATATTATAAATGCGAAAGTTTGTAAGAATGGATGGATGGATGGATGGATGTTTGTTACTCTTTCACGTAAAAAGTACTGAACGGATCTAGATGAAATTTGGCACAGAGATAGATTATGGTCTAGAATAACACATAGGCTACTTTTTGCAGCGATAACCGACATCCACGCGGGGCGGAGCCGTGGGCAACGACTAGTATTAAATAATAATATGAATTCTGCTTAAATACATTCTTCATCGCATAATAATATATAATGAAGTCCTATGAAGTCTATTTGATCAATGTAATTAGTATCTTTCGTTTTAATCTACTTAGCTTACTACCCAACTAAAAGATGTCCACTGCTGGACATTATTTTATCGCTAAAAATAATGATACAAAGCTACAACTCATATTTTATGTCCTATAGTTGAGCACCTCTGTTGACAGAAAAGAGACCGTATTTTCTATCAAGAGAGGTGACCAAATCAAATAAACCCTTTAGTAACCTTATAATTCCTTTCTTAAATAATCTCTCGGGAAAACCTCGGTAGGGCTCATTCCACAACCTAATCTTACGTAGGAGGAAATTCCTTTGAAACCGTTCAGTATGGTATGATAGAGGTTCTAAGATGTGAGGATAAAATCTCGAAGCTAGGTGCATTGATAAAATTACTCGCTTGACAATAAAAGAATCATGCACTTCGGGAGTTCCGACAGATGTGAATACATTAGGCAAAAAGTAATAAATGTTATACCAATAAATGTATTTTTTTATTTATCTAGACGCGTTCGCGGTCTGCTATACGTACATGCATAATATATCGCCTCTTTGCTTTAATAACGTGACAGTCGAAAATTATAGCAATATTTTTTTTAAATTTATTTAGACGCGTTCGCGGTCTGATATGTACATATTGTACATGCATTTATCGCCTCTTTGCTTTAATAACGTGACAGTCGAAAAAAATTGTTTTCGGATATGTTTAGCTGCGTCTCGTAACGGTGTCGCAAATCCAGAAATTTTATCATAGCTAAAAATATGCGTACCGTGCTGATTGAAGTTTTAACTTCAAGAATATTTACCAACTCTTTCATAACACCACTTGTATCTTTTAAAACCTTATTTACGTATGTTGTAAAAATGTTACCGAATAAGTATGTATATACATAATGTCAATTCCGACGGGAAAATTGCAAATGGCTACTATATTCCGGCCTATAATTATGTTCATTTTGTAAAGCGGAAAGTAATTATGTTTACATATCCTTATGTAATGTCCAACACAGCAATTTACTCCAGGAAGACAGATCGATCATATCTGAATTATGAGACGGATATAAAGAGTGTGTATACATTTTAATATAATGTTTTGATAGCTACCTGATGATAAAATAAATTTCTTTAGAACAGAAAGACGCATTGAATTAAATGCCGTTTCAAAATATTTGCGATTTTATTGCGATTTATCTCGATTGTTATTTGAATTTCGTTCAATCTTCGCAAGCAGTGGATAGCTAGATACCTAATGCACCTATGACTTGTATGACATTGTGAATCTGTTATTGACTATTGTTTTTTTTTTTTATTGTTTTGAGTTGGTAATAAAAAAAAGTGCGAGTAATGATTTTTGTTACAAATTGGGTTTGTTTTTATATCCACAAACATAGTGTATTGGCCGAAAAGATTCTGTAAACAAAATTTTAACTAAAATATTTTCATATGCCTTGTAAGGAAGCTTGGGCAGGCTTCCAACAAGGTGGACCGACGACCTAGTAAAGGTTGCGGGCAACCGATGGACATGGTCGGCTCAGGATCGAGAATTGTGGAAAACCTTGGGGGAGGCCTATGTCCAGCAGTGGACGTCTTTTGGCTGAGATGATGTAAGGAAGGTTTTCTTAAAACTAAGTTTGATATAACTATAAACTGACAGAATGAATGCTCGAATTTTACATGAACTAGCGTTCGATGGTGTACATGCAGTGTGCATTATGAGGCTTGCAGTCTAACGCGGTCTCACGCATGCGCCAGTTGCTTTGGCTGTGTGTCTAGAATACCTGTATCCACCCTTTAGTTGTGTGAGTCAATAGATTTTCCGTAACATCTCCTCAGCGATTCTGTTTGCCAGGTACGTATGATGCCATACGTGGCTATTATATATATCGATGGAAATTTCACCATGAAGTTACTAGGAACTCAAAGCATACGAAGAGGTTGACGGTAGTGGATATATTTTCACCCCTTAAGGGGCAGTGGCATCGGAATTTTGAAACTTTTAGTTTGTGAAAAAGAAAAGAATTGTACTGATATCTATATAGTTTATTTTTTGACGTTCAAAATATCATGCATTTGATTTGAATAAATAAATTATTTGGACGTTGACTTTTCAAATAAACAGCTTAACGGTAAATACCTGCTTGAACTTCATATGAAATGTTATTAGCAGTATACAAGAGACGACAGAGCTCCTTGAGGATGCGTTGTGCTGGCAACTAAAGGTAATAATTTCCTATGGTAAAAAAAAACCTAAGCAAATAGTTTTCAAACAGCGGTAACGTGATTCTTCTCTAATTGCGAGTACCTATTCGTAGGCAATATAACTGTAAATGCCATCGGACGGATAGTATGGTATAAAAAAAATGAAAGCAGTATATAATAAATTAGTTGTTCAAATGCTTGTAAAGGAAAAATAAATTACAACTATTCCGTTTCTGTTAGAACGAACGGCTGATTGATTGTTAGAAACGTATAGGCGTTCTTTGTTCTGATGATTTTTTGTTATGTATAAAGAAACGGTATGTCCGGTATATTTATAAGTCTACCGTTGATTACTAGGGTTTCTTAGCATTGCTTTTTAAAAAGGAGCAATAATTCTTTTGACAGCCCTTGAAAAACGTTTTTCTTTTGTTTTTTTCCTAAGTGAATATTTTGTTCCTTCAATGGTTGCAAGTAAATTGAAATTACTGGGCATGCAAAACATTAAAGTCCCAGGGTCGGCCACGCATGAGTAATGACCCTGGGATTGCTTACACACAGCTGAGCCGTACGTACGCCTGTGCGTCACCTATAGTGATATATAAAAACATAAATGCATGTGAATGTCTTTTTAGCGCATCTGAATCAACTTAATTCATACATTTTACATTAAATTTACGTAAGTAGGTAGTAAAAGTTGTGACATATTTAACGTACTCATCTTACTCCA
Organism: Trisateles emortualis; assembly: GCA_947095525.1. Classification (NCBI taxonomy): domain Eukaryota; kingdom Metazoa; phylum Arthropoda; class Insecta; order Lepidoptera; family Erebidae; genus Trisateles; species Trisateles emortualis. The sequence goes on from OX352729.1 coordinate 32,106,446, forward strand.
CCTTAATGCCTTACACACAGCTAACCAACAGCACAAAGCTGAATATGGAAAGAGGCAAACGCCCGCCTCCCCCAACTACAAAAGCGAACATCAAATAGATTTTCAGGAAATATTGATTATATGACGTAATTAATACAATATAAAAAATGTTTACACATCGTCTTATTTAATGTAATAATGTGTTTGTCTTCAATAAATTAGAAATAAACTTTTAAATGAATGGGATGGGGTAGGGAGACAGTAGTGCATGAATAGCCTTTCGCCCTACCCACGAATGCGCTATGAACCAACTTTAGACAGTCAGCGCATGTGACAAGGCGCGTCAGTTTAACAGGCGATCTCCTTGCTCCGCTGCCAGCCTAGTACTTTAATCCCATTGGAGTTATTATGGAGGAGATATCATGGCGCAGATACCACAATCATGTTTCGTATAATTACTAGATTGCGACAGTATGCCGTTTATACGACTTTCGTATTAAAAAAACAGTACGTACGGTATGGTACATACATAAACATTATTGTATTGCTTTTGCATAGTCAGATTTCCCCTACAGTTGCGGATTTGCGTATTTATACAGCATGGTATAAGTACATGTAAATGTGAATGAACTCTGTTACAGTGTGAATTAAAATATTGTGTTACATTGCCAGGCTACCAATAGGTATATGGGCTTGGATTCAGCACCAAGCCCATATACCTATTGGTGCTGTAAGTGGAATAGCTTAGGTGCCGAAACCATAGGTGCTTAAAAAATTGGTGCCGAAAGAGGAATACTTCAAATTTTGTTCCCGTGATTAATGTTTCACTGCTGGGCACGGATCTTTTTTTTTTTTTTATACTACCAAGGTGGCAATCAAGCATACGGCCCGCCTGATGGTAAGCAGTTACCGTAGCCTATGGACGTTTGCAACACCAGGGGTGTCACTCACGCGTTGCCGACCCTTTAAAAACCTTAAGGTCTGTAATCCCGATTAGCTGTAAGGCCTAAGCCTTAATTTAACTGGCATAATAGATCAATAATTATATTGTTAAGAATGTCTTCTAAGAAATGTAAGTTTCCTCACGATGTATCCTTCACCGTTAGCAGCTGGTAAATCATTCGATTAGTACCTACCTACGTATAAATTTCTCAAAGTGAAATTAACATTGGTACAGCCACCCGGGATCTTACTCGCACCTCATGGATACGAGTCGGTTACTTTCCAATTCGGCTACCTCCGTTAGTTCATGAAAGATTTGAATTTATTTTTATTCAGCCATTGGAATTCACGCCTGTTTTCGATCACGATCGAGTGAGTACTACGATTAGTATAATTAAACTTATTTAATTGGGTTTAACTGCATCAGTTTTAATGTTATTTACAAATTATGATAACTATCTGGCGAGAAAGAGTCGTCTGAGTTTCTTGCTTGTTCGTTTTACGGCTAACTTTTATTTTTCTTTCATTTAAAAAGACGACTCCCGCACTAGGGAACAAGTGCTGTGTCGCAGGGGACATTTACAAATATACAATTAACGGACACAAAGTACATCCAGACTCTGAACAACAATTTTTTGCCCCGTGTGGAGTTCGAACCTACAACATTCCGCGCAGTGGTAAATAGCAAGGTAACTATTGTACTTAAGCCACTGAACCCGTGCAGTCGAGTTACTGTCCGTAGATTTAGACCATTACCACAGTATATAAAAATAGGCACAGTGTAAAAAACTCTTAGCGGGAAGATGCAGAGCCATGAGATTCTTCCTAACACTATGCTATTACATTTATAATATTATATGACCTTCATAGTGTTACTATACAGTAAAAATACCACACAAGGTAACATAATTATTCTATACAAATCTATATCTCTATACTAATCTATACTAATATTATAAATGCGAAAGTAACTCAGTCTGTTTGTTACGCTTTCACGCCTAAACTACTGAACCGATTTCAATCAAATTTGGTACAAAGATTGTTTATACCCTGAGAAAGGACATAGGTTACTTTTTAATGCGAAAAAGGGGCTGTAAAGGGTTGAAATAGGGCATGAAAGTTTGTATGGAAATTAGGTACGTCATTATTAAAGCTTGAAATTTTTTTTAGGATTTTGTCTAGATATAAATAATTACGACATTCAGAGTTTGCAAAAATTTTACCCTAATAATCTAGAATAGCAAATAGGTTACTTTTTATCGCGATAACCGACATCCACGCGGGCGGAGCCGCGGGCAACAGCTTGTATTGCTATATATGTATAAGTGAGAATTGGGATGGATGTATGAATAGTTGTTACTAAATCACGCCAAATCAGCTAAACGGATCTGAATGAAATTTGACACAATGATAGATTATAGTCTATAATAACACATAGGCTACTTTATATTCGGGAAAAAACATTGTACTCGTGTGAGTGAACGCGCGGACGAAGCCGCGGGCGGATACTAGTACGGCATTATAAATAGGAACAAACAAATACCTAAGCGGAGCTCTCCGATACCACTGCACGTGTTTATTTATAGAACCTTTTTTATATCGTCTGAGTATAAATATTTAGTTGTTTACATGCTCAGTAGATATATTAGTCTGCTTGTGTGTGGTGTGGTATAATGGCCAAGAAAAATGCAGATTAAAATCTTTGTGATAAATACTTACAGTATGATACTACTCCTAAGTCTAGATCTCGTCTATACTAATATTATAAAGCTGAAGAGTTTGTTTGGTTGAACGCGCTAATCTCAGAAAGTACTGGTTCGATTAGAAAAAATCTTTTTTTGTTGAATAGTGCATTTATCCAGGAAGGCTTTAAGCTATATAACATCACGCTATGATCAATAGGAGCGGAGCAGTAGTGATATATGTTGCAAAATCGGGGAAATGTACGTTTCAAATTAACACGCGGACGAAGTCGCGGGCGACCCCTAGTTAGGTAGAGGTGATCCGGTTCAGTAATATTATTTCGACCTCCCTAAACTCAGTGAGGCGTATCATGTTTGTCAACAATCTGACTGATGGATGGATGTTTGTTACTCTTTTACGTAAAAACTAATGAACGGATATGAATAAAATTTAGCATAGAGATAGATTATAGTCTGGAACAGCGAATAGGCTACTTTGAGCCGCGTGCAATAGCTAGTATTCTTTTCGTTTTCTTTTTTAAAAAAGACAACTCCCGCACTAGATAACATGCTCTGTGTCGCCGCGGGGGATTTTACAAACATACAATTAACGGGACACAAATTACACAAATTCTTTGTGGGTCACACAAAATTTTGTCCTGTGTGGGAATCGAACCCACAAACTCGTGCACAGCAGGCGCATACTGCGGCCACTGGACCACCAAGGCAGTCGACCAAGGCAGTATGCATATAACATAGGTTTAACTTTGTTATTTCTTGATAACGCAAATATTTCTACTGACAACCCATATGAAGTACCGCAAATATCTACATATTCAATATCTACTGTTTTTTCTGTTATGAACATAACATGCATACATATTGTTTAAAATGTATTGTTCAAATCTGCGTCACGACAATACATAAAACGTATTTAATGCTTACCAGTCGACTAGGTAGGTAACTAATTAGTATGTCACAGTAACTACATGACGACAAAACCAAGAATTATATAAAAGCAGTGATATTTTAACAGTAGACTAAGGGAGTAAGTCGGGCAGACTATATCCACTGCTAGAGAGGGAAACCTCGAAACAAAACCCTATACCAGCCTGGCGAGCGTGGTATAGTAGGCTAATAGCCCTCCAAATTAATAATAATATTAATTTATTTTCAGATAAAATCCATAGTGTAAGTAACAATTATTCTTAATCTATGTTAGTAAAATCGGAAACATCTACTTCAGTAGCACTCTTACGAACTTCTTCATAATGCAGGAGTCGTAGATATATAGGTATATATGCAGATAAGCTGCAATAACTTTAAGGATGCCATTAATGGAGGAGACCTGTGCCCAGCAGTGGGACGTTTATAGGTTGAGATGTATGTATGTATGTACTGATAATTTTACTCGACAAAATATTGTCTGTTAAGATAGTGCGTGAAATTGATCATACGATGGCTCCTAAGTGTACTGAGTCAACTTACAAATTTTGAGAATTGCACTTTTAGTATATTACTTAACAACAATTAAATCATTTCCTATTTACATGTAAAAAATAAAATTCAAATCTCCATAAATAACATTTAATTCACTTTGATTAGTAAGTTTTTCTTGGTTGTATTAACAATTGTAATATAACTATTCGCTCTTCTTATAACCTTCCTGTAAAGTTATTAGAAGTATAGTTGACTCAGTATACTTAGGAGCCGTCGATTATTACTATCTATACTCCATACATATACTACTTGCTACTTTGCTAGACTGACTGACTATCTGATTCATCAACGCAGAGCCTAAACTAAAACGCTACAAACTTAAAATGTTGTTTTAAGGTTCCATAAATTTGACTGTACGGTTGATTTAGTGGCTTGAATGGTTACCTCGCTATTTATCACTGTGCAGTGTGTTGTGGGTTCGATCCTCACACGGGACTAAAAATTGGTTGATCCATAAATGGTTGTCCCGAGTCTAGGTACTTTGTGCGCGTTAATTATATGTTTGTAAAGTCCTCCGCGATACAGGGCTTGTTTCCAAGCGTGGGAATCTATACTAATATTATAAAGCTGAAGAGTTTGTTTGTATGTTTGGTTGAACGCGCTAATCTCAGAAAGTACTGGTTTGATTAATTTTTTTTTTGTTGTATAGTGAATTTATCCAGGAAGGCTTATAGGCTATATTACATCACGCTATGATCAATAAGAGTGGAGCATTAGTGAGATATGTTGCAAAATCGGGAAATTTTTTCCAAATAACCACGCGAACGAAGTCGCGGGCGACCCCTAGTTTATTATATGTTTATGAAGTCCTCCGCCACACAGGGCTTGTTTCCTAGCGTGGGAGTTATCTATATAAAAGAAAAATGGCGTACGGGAGCACTAAGAAGGGAGTTTTGGATATTATTTCTATATATATTCTTAAAGGGGATAAAATAAAAAATGAATGGTTAGATGGAAGTGCGTTATTTTCATAGCACGGTCAGACGAACAAAAAGTACACACTGATTAAAAATGTTGTGTGATTTATTTATTTATATAATCAGAACGACAAAAAACATCAATTACGCTAATTAATAAGAAACAGAAAAATACCTTGCATTCTATCATCTCACAAAACCTCATACATTCCGACAAAATCATCTTCCATTCATTAGCAAACAAACCAAGTCCACAACTCCACAAGTTGACTCCAGAACCTTTTAACTTGCGCAGTATGGGAGACATCGACTGCGCCACTGTTCGACAGTGCGGCACCGCAAATAAAGAATGCCGCCTCGCTCTGTTGTAATTGTTAGGCACAAAAAAATTACACAGCTCCTCATGCAAACCAGGTGCATCTACCTATATCCCCATGTAAGATTTTGATGGATGTGATGGATGAAACCACAACACTCAGAGCGGTGTAAGTATCTAAATACGTGCAGCTTCAATAATATTATAAGAGAGAAAATTTTAAATAATTTCGTTACAATAAGAGTTCATTGGTATACATTGGTTATCGGTAGTTTCATTTAAAAACCAATTTTATTCAAAAACTAACACAGATGCATATGTTATTAGCAGTATCTGATATACAACATAGACATCCAACAAAATATTTGAGGAAGACACGAATATAACGTATCTAATGAGTTAATGACACAAAATAATGATTAATTCTACCGCCAAATTATAATTTAACACCATATTTGCATTGATTGCGTAACAACAATCAAAAAATCATAAATTTTATGTTAAAATTTTATCTTTTTCTATTGGCTGTGTTGTGAGAGCTTTAAGTTATTATGTAAGTTATGTAATGATTGGGGCCAGTAGGGCAGGCCGGCTTTCTGACAAATTGATTGTCACCCTTTCTAACGGCAAATTATAGGGCATTCACGTTGACTTCTTTACCTAGTTTTCACAATTGGATTAAAGACTCTTACCTCTGGGGATAACGTAAACAGTCAAGTAATAGCCTGTTAGTACTTTCAGTATATATACTTTACAACGTAAGCAGATTGTTGGACAGCTATTTAAAAATAAGTTATGAATTATACATTATTTTTTTAAACTGAAATCTCCTATAGGCACGTGGGGCACTTTTAGATCAGAATATAAAATATGAACTCGCGTGGCCATAAATGTTTGTGAAGATAAAAAGTTTTCACTTCAGTCGTGCAGACCTACGACCGACATTAATCTATATTTTTATACTTTATATTATAAAGCTAAAGAGTTTGTTTGTTTGGGGCTATATAACATCACGCTATATTCAATAGGAGCGGAGCAGTAGTGAGATATGTTGCAAATTCGGGTAAATGTACGCTCCAAATTACCACGCGGACGAAATCGCGGGCGACCCGTTTATGCATATAAACAAGTGGCCAGTATCAAAGAAATTGGAAATACAATCCCAAAGATACTCCCTTCTAACAACAACACTCAAGTGATACCTCTGGTATTGCAAGCGTCCATAGGCTACGGTAACTGCTAAACATCAGGCGGGCCGTTTGCCACCCAAGTACGTCCTTCCCCAGTCAGATTGTAAAACATCCTATCTCCCCCGAAGAGTAAAATTCCAAACATGATAACCACATGCCCCGTTGTTTCACGGTCTCGATTCTCTCGGTTAGTTATTACGGAAAATACTATATCAGTATAAATACGATGTAATACAATACGAATCGCCTACTAACTACTGCCATGGTCCACTGAGCCCCGGCTATGCACCTCATCATGGACTGCTGAGCTATTAAATGGAACGAGAGAAGTTTCTATTCTAATTACATTTAAATATTGAAACATGATTAAATGGTTTGACGAAGTTTTTAATGCTGTGAAATTGAAACATAATAATAATACTAGCAGTTGGATTGTGGGCCTGATGCAGAAGGCTCTGTTTCTGTATGTGTAGTCTTAACCATAGCATAGACAAGATTATAGTCTTGCTTACACTATGCCCTAATCACAACGTTAGCTTCGTCTCTATATTGGACTAGGTGTCGCCGAAGATTTCGTCCGCGTGGTAATTTGGAATATTTTCCCCAATTTTGCAACATACATATCTCACTACTGCTTCGCTCCTATTGATCATAGCGTGATGTTATATAGCTTATAGCCTTCCTGGATAAATGCACTATTCAACATTTTTTATAATCGAACTAGTACTTTCTTAGATTAGCGCGTTCAACCAAACAAACTCTTCAGCTTTATAATATTAGAATAGATACCAATGGGTCTCCTTTTTATCTTTTTAAATGTCTCTATTCTTTTGCACAGAAAGTGATTAGGTTTCACATGAAAGCAGAAATATTTTGAATATCTATATCTTATCTGATTTATTATTACATTATAGAGGTAGTCACTTATAGAAGAATTTCGGCTATGGCAGTTATTTTTCCCTCACTCTTATAGTCCGATGGGACGGCAATTCGACACGACCAGAGAGAGATCAATCGATGGCATTACTATGCTTTCCGACACAAAAGGGTGTAAACACCGCCAATATGTATTATGAATGTCTTGATAAAAAACTAATACCTAATTTTGTATCGACACGGAAATCGAACCTAAACAGCAGCTGCACTCACCTATCAATAGACCAACGATTCAGTTAAATAGACTAATAAATAACATAGAAAGGGAAGCAGTGTTATGCAGTGTAACTGCTCCACCGGGTCAATGAAATTTACACAAGTGCCCTTTTCAAATAATACCTATTGTCTACCGTCCATTGCCGCTCGCTGCCGCTGTGTACCCGTAACCCGTTGACGTAATATTGACTTTTTAAATACCAATGTATTACAACAATTGTTTAGTACAGCGTCATATTAAATGCAGGATACTAGTGCAACATCAGAAGTATAACAGAAACAAAAAAGAGAGATGTTCTATCTAGTAAATAGCAGTATTAAAATTAGATATTTTTAGTTTATTAAACTTATTTCTAAGAGGTTTCTATTTAGTTTTTGACTGCCTTGGTGGTCCAGTGGGCTTATTCCCGTGCGCTCCAAATCTATTGTTCTCTAAAATTCATGTTTTCATACATTGATTACCAGGAGCTCCAAGGATGTTTGTATTAAAATAATAAACAAAGCCACATTTACCACTTTCATTCCCTAGAGCTCCAAAACATTGTCTAGGTACTTTCAGATTTTATTCCCAGCAGCTCCAAGAAAAAAGTCAATTCTTCAATATAAAAATCGTTCCCACGAGCTCCAAAGATTTTAAAGTAACGTAGGCAAAACAATCCCGAACGTAATAGTAAATCTATCAGTGTGTCCACTTAGCGTTGTCGCGTCACCCCTACCCCGCACCTTTTCCTTGCAATCTAACTTTGCCTAATGATGTGCAAAATAAATAGTTGACCTTGCGCCCTTGCAATGCGTACGTCCATCTTTCACAAATAATAATTTAAAGTAAGTCGTGCACGATGTGTGATAATCAAAATAACGCAGTTGCCGGTCCCTCCACACCTAAACAATTTGATATCGTTGTTGGAGATGGTAAGTACATTTAATGTTTATAAGAGAGATACAACAATTATATGTCAGTATACAGATATAACTAAGAGCTGCTCTTACACACACATACAGCTATCTTAGTCCTACATCTACCAGAAACCTACTTTCACTTAATGCTAGCAAAACTAATTATCTCACTTTTTCTCTGACGTCTCCTGGTAAAATCCCCTCCTTATCCCACTCCCTTACAGCGCACTTCTGTAATCGCCTTCCAGAACTTAATTGCAACTGTCCTACCCTTTCCCGTACAAACTGCGTTAAGTATTTAGGAATTCAGATTGACAACACTCTCTCCTTCCACACGCATATTGATAACCTCGCCTCAAGAATACGCAAACTCATATTTTTATTTAAAGCCCTCGCGCCCGTAGTTGACTCTGATATCCTTCGAACTACTTACCTTGCTCTTTGCCAATCTCTTGCTCAATACTGCATAGTTGCTTGGGGTGGTACAGATAAAACCTATCTTTTAAAACTAGAGCGTGCTCAGAGAGCAGTGCTTAAGGTTGGTTAGAGGCTACCATACCGATTTCCCACATCGGAATTGTACAAAATATGTAATGTCCTGTCTATTTGCAAACTATTTATCCTCAACATAATTATCACCACTCACTCACAAACTCCTTATGTCTCGACGCACAGAATCAAATTTAGAAGGGTCTAAATTTGATTCTGTGCGTCGAAAACATAATGTATGTCCTGTTATTTCGGTTAGAACAAGACTAGCCCAACGCTGTTACTACTACCTTGGAAGCTATATTTACAATAAGGTAAACAAAATCTTAATCTTGTATCCCATGACAAAGGTGCAATGTAAAAGAGCAGTCACTGACTGGATGAAAGATTTAGATTATGATGAAACTGAAATGATCAATTAAACCCTCATATAAATAGTAGGTACACACAAGCACACTATATTTATAATCAAACTTACTTCACTCATACACTTGGACATACACACACATTCACACAAATACACACACCCATATGCACACACACAACACTCCTAATATATGATCTATTTCGTATCTAACTGTGCTCTCATTTCTTGATTAGATAGATACATTTATATGTTTTTCTTTCTTAAATGTGCACTCCATGTCTCCATATATTTAGTTCTACCAAACGAGAGAGCCTGGAGATTTGTCACACAGGTTCCGTACCTAGTAAAGACTCCAGCTCTCACTAAGGTTTCTCACCAAATTGTATACTATTATTATAAGACAACCCAAATGTATTTTACCTTTTTGAGAGAAATAAACTATATTATTATTATTACATCTGAGCAGATAGCCAGAAAAAGAGCTTATAGATTGATTTGGCAGATTTAATTTGACGCCCACACTTGAGCATAGATTAAGAATAAGGATTTTAAGAGATATACTTCTGGGACTAAACATGACGTATTGTTTTTACATCATGCCTTTTTTGGATTATTTTGCCATTCAAATAATTTCAGAAGTTGTGCATTACGAATATACGACTTGGTAATTATAATAATATAATAATAAATCATTTATTTCGGATTAAAAAAAACCTACTCCATAGTGTGTTAGTAACAATGTTCTTAAAAACTATGTTAGTAATAATAGTACATAAAACATGATTTTATTATCCCCGTAACGATCCTAACCCAGTGAGCTTGTATTGGACAATCGCTGCGGGAAGCTATCATTTCCAGAATGCTGTTAGAGCTGTCACGCAATCTTTGAAACAGTGACGCATTCTTACGCATAATTGCGTGGAAGCCATCCACACGCGTGTGAGCAAACATTTGTGACGCACTGCAATACCACGGCAGCCCCAACAGCATCCTGAAAGCGTTATTATATTGTACACGCAAGGCGTTGTTGCATGTACTGAACCCACAGGTTGCTCGCGTAAAAAGATTGGCAGTACGCTTTAAACAAAGTGATTTTTACTCCCTCCGTACATCTAGCAAACCTGCGGGCCAGCATGTTGCTCCTGAACCGCCAACGCCCTGCGCTCTCTCTCAATATCCAGGTCATCCTTTAGGTCCTCCGTAACCAAATGGCCTAGATACCTAAAGGATTTTACAACATTGAGTGCGGCCCCATTTAATTTTATCGTAGGAATCGCACTGGGTCTCTTTGTGCCAGCATTAAATATCAAAATCTCAGTCTTTTGTGAATTATATTTAAGCCCATGTAAGGAGGCGTTTTCTGTTCACATATCCTTAATAGTTAATTTAAGGCGCTGACCGAGGGGGCCAGCAGAACCATGTCATCAGCGTAACTTATGTTGTTGACGCATACGCCGTCAATGTAGCATCCGACATGAGTTCTGCTGAGTGCCTCAATCAGTTCATTGATGTACAGGCTAAAAAGGCCCGTGTAAGTAAGCCCCCCTTGTCTCACCCCACATTCCAGCCTATACTCATCGGAATAGCTTAAGACTGATTGTGATAACCCCAAACTGTTTTTTTTAATTGATACTATTCGAATTACGTTAAACATAATGTTGGTTGTGATGACAAACAGGTATAGTTTGAATACTATAATTGACTTATTGACTATGAATTATGTATTAAATCATTTGAATTTAATACATCATTTAAAGCAAATAATATGTTCCTATTATTTATAAAAGAAAACATAATCTCTTTATTTACTACTTTCTATATTAAACCATGTTCACCGTTACCTAATAAAAAGGTAATATTATAGTATTAAATGTTTTAATTCTGCTAACCGTACACTTTGTTTTGGAGCTGTTGGGAACACAGTATTATGTGGGTCTTTTTTAATTAATGTACTATATTTTGGAGCTCCTGGGAATTGATGTATGGAGATAAGAAGTTTTGAAGAAAAAACCTTTCATAAGTTTTTGGAGCCCTTGGGAACGATTTTATAAATGATAATAATATTTAATTTTAGTCTTGGAGCGCTTGGGAACAAAATCGTGGAGCGGGCGGGAATAAGCCGTCCAGTGGTCGCAGTATGTGCCTGCTGTGCACGAGGTTGTGGGTTCGATTCCCACACTGGACAAAACTTTGTGTGATCCACAAAGAATGGTTCTGAGTTTGGGTGTAATTTGTGCCCGTTAATTGTATGTTTGTAAAGTCATCCGTGACACAGAGCTTGTTCTCTAGTGCGGGAGTTGTTAAAAGAAATATAAATATATAAACAGTAGCGAGTGTTGGATATAGATGGATGAAGTAGTACTGAGGGGTTTTGGAAAAGTTGATGAACGATATTATAATATAAGGCAAGTGTGAATAGGACAATTGAAAGGGGATGACTTGTAAGAATGTAAATAAAGCAAAAGAAGTGAGTTAAGATTGCCAATTGATCAAGTTGTTGCAATCTTAAAATCCTTAACGAAGACAGATTCATAGAAATATATTCAGATCCGGAAGAGCTACTTCTGGATCGTCTAACTATTTGTTCCGTGTTGGGATGAAAACCACAACATAGAGTTAGCAACGCAACCACTTTCCAAATGCATAATGTGCGATCAAGTTATTGTAATTAAAATCCTTTACACACTACGACATCTAGTACTTATCGATTCAAACGCGATGTAGTCGTTTGCTCACCACAGGATACAGTGGACGTCTTATGGCTGAGATGGGTGGATGGGTAGTCGCTAGCTATCAACCTTTAAAAACGAAACCGCAAGTGCTTCGATGTAGTAGTGCGTTTGAGATTGTTACACAGATAATAGGCGTTAGAGTAAGTAAAACAATCACTTGTGCCGTACCAGTAGTAAAAACACCAAAGCTGTAGTATGTAGGTACTTACATACGTCGCCTTGCAGCTCTTTTATTAACCGACATCAAAAAAGAAGGAGACTTTCAATTCGACTGTACTTCACAAATGGACTCATATAAATTTTATCGAAATTGATTCAGTGCTTTTTGGGTAAATTGAAACAAAAAAAATCCTACATAACCATTCCTATTGAAAAATATACTTACAAAAAATTAAACCGACTTCAAAAAGTGAAATATTACTGAATACATATTAAAGTGCCAAGCCGAATATTAAGTGACAGAAGTAGGTTTAGCACCTAAAAAAAAAATAGTAATAACTTTCGGTGGCTTGGTGTACCCGTAAAGTTAACAAGTGAATCAATTTTATCCATATCTACTCGCAATTAACTTTTACACGTGTTTGTGTCGATGTGTAAAGTCGCAGTGTAGACTTTCTTTGTAGGTACTTATATTACCGGTTATGCCTTTACGTCATACCAGACATTGGTCGCCCAAAACGTTTGATTGCGTAATATTACTAAACATATTATCAACTCTTTGGTCATGCTTTCTGTAAGACAATAGATATTTGAAATTTATTTAATAACTAATGACGTTATGTTCTTACTTATTTACCCACAACATCATAACATCATACTAGCGAACAAGCCCGACTGGGGAAGGGCCTCCACCTTACAGAAGACCACAGCCAAATAACTACACAGTGTTCCTTTGTGTGAGTATATATTTAATTGATATAATTTTAACAAAAATAAATTGACTTCAATACGACAACTTGTAGAATTTTAAAAAATTATGACGTCATCCGGGAAATACTTATAGTTGAGAAGTTCAGGTGGCCATCTGTGACGTTCTTTCTGGTTATTTTACTCCGTGCGTTCTTCATTAGTTTCACTTCACCAAATCACACTTTCTGAATGCAACTGTTTGATTTATTGTAGAAAATATCAAAATCGCCATATGATTTTATGGAATCCATCATCAGAACTAGCGTTTGATGAAAATGGGAGCAAACTGGAAATGTATACTTCAAAACAAAAAAAGATTTTTAAATCGATTCACAAATGACGAATTGATAACCTCCTCTTTTTGAAGTCGATTTACCGTATCTCTGTAGTTAATATTAATTTATAAATGGCCGATGGAATCTAAATTTCAAGCAGATGAATGTCCCCTACACGCATCACGAATTCACGATTCACGCGAAAAATCCAGTATAATTCCATACAAAGTGAAGATTGATTACGAAGAACTCGATTGATATTCTTATGACGGCATCGGCACAACGAAACGCAATAACACATTCAACTCATTACATTACTACAATAAAAAGAGAGTGGCAACAATGCAAGAGAAAATCTGAGAAACAACACAAACCGAGGGACAAGAAAACAATCCCAAAAACAAAAGAATAAATGTTAATGAATTATTGAAGCATCTCAAGCTTTATTTTATATGTCTACGACTAGTAATCGCTTGTTACTTAATAACTATAAAAATACAGTATCTGGCTTTATAACGATAGGGTATTTTAGCAGTACAACAAGTGGAAAAAGTATTAATCATCCCGCTACCACCATGGTAAGATACGCGTCACGGTTACAGCAAGGTTTTTTTTTTCAACTTTGAGCAACCCGTCTGGTGTAGTAATTGCACCTTACAGAAGGCCGCAGTAAAAATAACTCTATCTAGAGTTGTTTTACTGTTCGTGGCTTACAGAATAAGTCTTATCATACTTTATTACTATACTCGAAAAATACGCAGAGCCAACGTTCATGCGAGAGGTTGATGAATGTAGAAGAAGCGAAAGAAGTATGTTTGGATCGATGCATAGTCTCTGCCTATCCCAATGGGAGTATTACTATACTTTTGTATATGCATATTATTGCTAGTTTTAACAGATTTTTACAACATAGTTATTACAATTTTATTTTTATTGTTTTTTGAAAAGTAACGTCTGATTCTACCCAAAAATAATCCTACAAATTCAGTCGATAGTTTTAATTTTCCATGCTTAGTTATTAGTTTGGAAACACTTTCGCGTGTCGCAATCGTCGGACATTCTGTACGCTTAGCTATAATTGTAAAGTATAAGTTTAACTCAATGATTGGTAACAAAATACTTCGTAGTGAAAGCAATAAACATACATATAGCATAATTGCATAAGTGTTGTCAGTCAAGCCTCGTAAACTCGTCGGCTGTAATTTATATGCAAAATATCACATTATTGTAAATGAACTATTTCGTAGTAATTGGGCAATGTTGAAGATAATGAACATTTATATTGTGTTGGGTATTATTTGGAAGTTAATTAAGTTTGAAGGATATTACGAGTATATTGAGAATGATTCCAAAGAGCTACTTATGCTTTAAGTTTATCTGTAATATCGAGTCTACAAAAGGGCCAGATCGATTCCTAGAATATATTTAATATTCTAGGGATCGATCTGGATACACTATAATGTGTCCGACCAATCAAAATCCAGAATATCATCGGAACTGTCGCCCGGGGACATTCTGAAAGAGGTAGATATAAATTACCACGCAGACGAAGTCGCGGGCGTCACCTAGATGTATAATATGTGGAAGGAATTGTGCTTAGCTGTATGACAACAAATGTTTTTTTTTAACTGGGAAAGTGGCGTGCTACTAAGTGCTTTCTTAAATATCTACACAATATGAACACTTATCGAGAACAGACCAATAAATTGCAATAATAAGTATATTCTTCTTTATACTGAGTAATAAAATGAAGTAATTTCCTTGTAAATCTACACCAAGGTCTCCATGTCAGGATTAAGTATCGGAAATTAATTTTATGAGTACACGTATATTTGTCGTCCGTTCCAAATATCACTCAGTCACCTTGTAGCTTCGCGTACTTGGTAAACCAATATTGAACCAAGAGCCAGAAACGTATTTACTTTTGTCATTTCATAAGTCATGAAAATTCACTAACTCTTATAAGTCTGCAGAATAATAAAAGGCTCTTCTGGCAACTCTCTGCGGCCGGGGTGTTTAACCCTAAAATAACAAAGAGTTATCAAATCTGTAGTAAATGGTATTGGCAGTATTTTCTATTAAAAGAAAAGTAGTTTAGGTTTTATTTCTCACCCTCTTTGTCACACCCAGGCCGCGGAGAGTTGCCAGAAGAACTTTTTATTATTCTGTAGGTATATAGGAAGAACTCTTTTGTTCTTCGCAAAGCGGCTGGGAGTAGCTGGATGCGGGAAGCCGAGGATCGTGCTAGGTGGCGTGACCTTGAGGAGGCCTATGTCCAGCAGTGGACTGCGATAGGCTGATGATGATGATGATGATGAAAGAGTTAGTTTGTGAATTTTCATGACTTATAAAATGGCAATAGTAAATACGTTGCTGGCTCTCCCTCTATATGATATTATAATCCCAGGAAATATGACACTGTGTATCTCAAGAACGATACGTATTACAATTGTAACTCATTAAGTTACTCGCATGTATTAAATGAATGCAATGGCTTCCATTTGATAAAGAATTACATTAAAAGTATAATCATACCTTCATATGCATGTAAATGTATTTAAGAATAAAATATTAATTCTTCTCTCAACTATTATATTATAAAAAGGTAAAGTTTGTGGCTTTGTGAGGCTTTGTAGAGGATAATCCCTTGATCTACTAAACCGATTTAAAAAATCTTTTATCAACAGAAAGCCACGTTATTTGTGAGTGTCATAGGCTATATTTTATTGACAAAAACATTATGGGAACCCGGAAAATACCACCCGTACGAAGCCGGGGCGGGTGGCTAGTCCTACTAATATTATAAACGCGAAAGTTTGTAAGTATGGATGGATGGATGTTTGTTACTCTTACACGTAAAAATTACTGAACGGATCTGGGTGAAATTTGGCATAGAGATAGATTATGGTCTGGAATAACACATAAGCTACTTTTTTACAGCGATAACCAACATCCACGCGGGCGGAGCCGCGGGCAACAGCTATGTTATATAATATGATATTTAGATCGAGGGGCTTTTGGCATGGTAAACGATAGATCTGAAAGATAAACTGGTTACGGACAGTCCGAAGATAGGTGACGATTTTCTAAAAAGATAGCGAGATCATGCGCCTGATCTCTCTTCCATCGTGTCGGATTAAATGGGACTATAAGAATGAAAATGGTGAGATTGGTCCACCCTGATCGAAAGTGGTCTAAAAGACATGGTCTTATATAATTTAATACACACATACATAGACCACGCCTGTCTCCTATTGGGGTAGGCAGAGACTAAGGTACGAGACAATTGCTTCGATCCAGACATACCTTTTTCGCTTCCTCTACATTCAACAACATGCATGAACGTCGATTCTGGGTTACTTATAATTTAACACAATAAATTTTTTGTTCAATTAAATTGAACTGAAATCAATGTAAAAATATTATTTTATTTCTTGATAACCCTCCTACAAATTCATTGAAGGTAAATTAGTTTTGCAATACTAGTAAATATGTGTGTGTTAATTATTATAATGTTAATTATACCTACATAGTACCCACGCATCGCTTGTCACATGTGATTGGCAATATTAAAATAAACGCGCTCCTGCAGTGATCGAGATTTAGTTTTAGCTCTGTCTATTATTCGCTAATTCATTTGCAAATATTTTTTACTACTTAGCTGGCAAACAAGCTTACAGCCCGCCTGATTCTATGCAGTTACTGGTCTGATTAGAAAAAACGCTGTTTTTGTTGAATAGTGCATTTATCCAGGAAGGCTATAGGCTATATAACATCACGCTATGATCAATAAGAGCGGAGCAGTAGTGAGATATGTTGCAAAATCGCGGAAAATATTCCAAATTACCACGCGGACGAAGTCGCTGGCGTTCTTAGGTGTCTAATAAAGTCATAGAAAATATAGGTTACTATGCAAATTGTATATCAATCTGAAGTTAACAATAACATAATAATGTATTGAGAGTGAGGAAAGCATAATTTTACGTAAATAATGTTAATATTGTACGATATCGCCACAGAAACCTACTTATCTGAGTTTACCCAGATGACATGTTATGATAAAGTTTCTATCACTACAATTGTTAGATAAAAAGTCTTTTGTAGGATCTTGCAGGTATCGTCTGGGACATAGTTTGATGACAATATTACTTTTATAGGTACCTCACAACGTATACCTGATAATAATAATTTTGGTATCATATAGGTATCTATTTAAATTTCTACGCTTATAGGTATATGTCACCGGAAAATAACAAGACTCGTAAGTTGATAAATTTTCTAGGAAGTTGATCAACTCTCGGAAAATAGTAAACGGCAGTTGAAATGTATTATTTTAGTAAATTGATTAATTTACGGCGTCTTGCCGGTAAACACTTGCTTATAATTAATGCCGTTGACCAATCAGAGAACAGTATACCTATTAAGTGTCCGGGTTATAGTCCACCGTTAAATAGTACACTGAGCAACGATTGGCTTATTTATGGATGATTTTACTTGTAGCAAAATTGTGAATTATTAAATTACTGCCAGGTACCGTAAGTTGACCAATTAGCTAAAATTAATTGCGTTAAATAATACATTTCAACTACCGTTTGTTATATTCCGAAAGTTGATCAATCTTCCTCGAAAATTGATCAACTGACGAACCTTGCTATTTTCCGGTGACATATATATTTCTTCTGTACGTGTGTTTGTCACCGAACTCCTTTTAAACGACTAGACCGATTTGAATGAAATTTTGTCTGTAAGTTTCAATAGGTTCCTGGATGATTTGAAACACAACTGGACCCGGTAGGGGGCGCAGCTGCCGGTATGTCAATGCTGGGCATGACGACGTCAGCCGTGTCCCTCTAATATAATTATACATATAATGCAATTTTGGTTATAAAAATCATTCTTGTACTGTTAAAAATGAATTTATGCTGTCGTCATAGTTTTCTAAAATCTAAATTTAAATCGTAAGTACTACTGAGATCACATGTATTTTTTATCAAAAAAGTAAACATTGGAATGTACTAACAATATGCAGAAAACTTCATCGTTAATTTTATTTAGAGGTTTCAGTAAACATGTTTCTTTATTTTATTCAATAAAAACACGGATACATCGCCGGTCAATAAATAAATCGTTTTACTTACAAAGCCGTGGTGCAATTTATAAATATAAAATTGAATCGAGGTGAAACGAATACAATTGGCACCCAGACTGTTTAAACCAGTTTTCAAAATCACTAAAACATTATTCAGAATAATATGTGAGATTCTTTAATTATTTCTACATACATGATATTTATTATATAAATATATTTAGCTTAATAGGTAAGTATTATATGTTACGTACATATTATGTAGTTAAATTATTCAAATATTCGATAAGGTCACGCTTGCCAATCATAACGCCTTGTAATTAGTTGTAATAGCAAATGCAAAAACTGCACCGCACAAAAAAAAAGATTAGAACTGACATATTATATAGAAACATGAATAGTAAATAACACTTTGTTGTTTATTGAAACATAGGAATTCGTGGTGAACACGTCGTGTAAGTATGGATGGATGGATGTTTGTTTTTCTTTCACGTTAAAACTACTAAACGGATCTGGATAAAATTTGGCACAGAGATAGATTATGGTCTGTAATAACACATAGGCTACTTTTAACAGCGATAACCGACATCCACGCGGGCGGAGCCGCAGGCAACTAGTATTATATAGAAACAAGAATAGAAAATATCACTTTGTTATTGATCGAAACACAGGCATTCGTGGTGAACACGTCGTGATATGTTTTGTTTTAGAAGACAATTCCCGCACTTATAGCTTAATAGGACAAAAATAAATTAATTACTTACAATATATTATAACCCTTATAAGAAACAAGCTCTGTGTCCAAAGTACCTACACTCGAAACAAACCCACAATAAAAGACGGTGATGGTAGTCAGATGATCACTTTAACTACACACTAGAGTCTAGACTACACTGGCAGTCAGAAGTTTGAACATACATCACAACGCGGAATAAAAAACTTGGTAGAGATTAATAAAAAAAACAGTGTATATCACACAAATCGGAAACCTATCTACTGTTTTCAAATATCAAAATTAGATTTATTTTTATTTAAAAATAGATTTAAAGATTTGTCCAAGCGTTTAGTCGACGCTTCACGTGACCAGCAGGCTGGCTTATATTTGGCTCAAAGAATAAGCATTGCCATTCAGCGTGGCAATGCTGCCAGTCTCCTGGGCACATTTTCAGTCGATGCGGAGGAATTTTACGACGCCTACTAAGCAGCCCTTCCCCTGTTTTTTGTGTTGTTTTTATTGTTAGATTTATAGTTGTAGTTGTAAATTACTTGTAAATAAAAATGTAAATAAAATATTAAGTACCTATAAAATAGATTTATTTTTAAAACATTTACACTAATTCAGTTTTTTTTACCTTACTATTCATCCTAAATTAGGTTAGGCCGGTATTTGAGGTACCATTTTTGAGGTAACTCCGAACTTGGTAATTTATTTATGGGTTTTTAATCTATAAACATTTTAACACTCACATATATAATAGACACATTAAACAAAATTACCTTTTAAGTAAATTCGCCATCGTTTTCAACCATTTATAACTTCAAACACTAAATATTTTTAATTTTCTTATTTAACATGAAATTGGTCACTAAATTCACACATTCGCCGTCTGTTTGTCACTGTACTACTCTGTCCACACCGCACCGAGACGATCTTATCATGACAGACCATGATATCCTTAACATTTTATCATTATAATCTAAAAATAACATGTCAATCTTGTCATGGCACTTATCTCCTCATTTTGAAGTCTTGTTTCGCCGTCATGTGGTGATGCGAGTAAATTTCATCTATTGTTCTGCTTTTACTACAATTGTCCATAATAATAAAGTCTTTTTGGATTGTACTTTTCCGCTAATAGCACTGTGTTGGCAAGGCCTCAAGTACAGCGTCTTAGTTTATATAATGAAAGGAATAAAGAAAGCAATTTATTTTCACAAATAAATTACGTAAAACATAACCCTTATTCTTCTGGCATTATTAACGATTATACAAAAGCTTTTCATATGAGTGGAAAGTTAACTAAAACATTTACTTTTCAATAACTATAGCACAAATCTTATATATAAAAATGAATCCCTAATTCCCTTTGTCACGGCATCACGCGTGAACGGCTGGACCGATTTTTGTAATTCTTTTTTTGTTTAATTTTTTTGAAGGTTCTTATGTAAAAAAAAAGTTGCGCTGAAAATAGATTAACCCGGACGAAGTCGGGGCGGGCCGCTAGTATATATAAATGGCATTAAAAATAAAAAGCATCGCCTATATATGTATTATGTAAACAAGATTTACATAGGCTTAGGGTTAAATTCTTCATCAGCCTATCGCAGTCCACTGTTGGACATAGGCCTCCCAAAGTGTACGCCACTTGACACGATCTTTGGCTTGATTATTTGATAATATAATTATTATCATTATTAGAATGCTTGTAACTTTGTTGATTTTCAGCGAATTTAATATTTGTTTAATGTTTCGACCTCTTCTATTCTCATTCGACCTATCGTTCATGCCACCTGTCTAGACCGGTGGCATAAACGATAGGTCGAATCGATATAATGTCGCAAACTTACGTCACATCACATACATTCTACTACTATTCTATTCGATTCAACTACCGTTTATGCTACTTTTTTTTTTTATACTACCAAGGTGGCAAACAAGCATACAGGCCCGCCTGATGGTAAGCAGTTACCGTAGCCTATGGATGTTTGCAACACCAGGGGTGTTACTCACGCGTTGCCGACCCTTTAAAAACCTTATAACTCCTTTCTTGAAGAACCCCATGCTATAGTCTCTTGGGAAAACCTCGGCAGGGAGCTCATTCTACAGCCTAATCTACTTGTCAAAAGGAGCTGTATAGGCACAGGTATTTATCTAGTTGACTTTTTGTTTTACTATTGTTACAACACACTATTGAATGTAATGAAATATCACATGTCAAAAGTTTAAATAGTCACATACACTTGACTCGGCACATACAATAGTTATTGACACACTTGTATTCCTTTACTTGGTGTGTATATAGTACATATGTATCATCATCATCTCAACTCATAAACGTCCCACTGCTGGGCACGGCCGGCTAATTCTCTAAGAAACAGCGATGGCAAACTGACAGTTGTGATCGCATAATTGACAGTTGTGATTGCTCGGTGAGCGCACAATCTATTGACTAAACGTCAAAAAGGGCTCTTACGGAATACCGATTTTCAATCTGACAGATAGATTTTGCTCGGTTTTTGCGGTGGCTCGGTTTTTGCTCTTACGGAATACCCCTGCGGGTCTCCTCCATAAGATGGGAGGGATATTACCCTACTATACAGCGGTGGCCAGACGGGTTGGTATAGGGTTTTGTTTCGAGTTTTCCTTCTCTTGCAGTGGATATTGTCGGCCTCACTTACCTACTCCCTTAGTCGACTCTTACGACACCCTCCGGATGGAACGGGGTGGAGACATTTGTATTCTAAATCCGTCACCACACGGCCAACATACGGACACATAATACATACCTATATGTATAAAAATACATAAAAATAACAGTTATGATATTTTATTTATTTGGGTTTATTGAATTGTTAAAGTATGTTTTATTTAGTTTGTGTATTGAATATTTATAAATATGTTTATGTAATAGTATATTAATTTAATTGTTTGTTTAATAAATATTTATTTTTATTTATTCAACTTCATATACAAAAAGTACATTGGCGGACTTAATGCCAAAGGCATTCTCTACCAGTCAACCATTAAGGGTGGTGCAGAGATAAATAAAAGTAGGTGCATTCGAAGTAAACAAGTTAGAGAGAGAGAGATAAATAATTTTAAAATATGATACATACCAAAACCATACACATATACAATAAATATAAATACATACATATATATATATATATATATACAATAAATATCAACTAAATCATTGTGATGAATCTGCCTTTTTATTTATAAGGAGTTCCCGCACTTTCACCTTAAACGTGAAACGGTTAGTGGACATCCTGATTTCCAGAGGCAAAGCATTCCAAAGAAGTGCGGATTGTACAGGAAATGAAGAACCAACAAAATTCGAGCTGTGAGAAGGACATAGTAGAAGTAGATTGTTGGAAGAACGAAGGTTTCTGTTGTGATTATTACACAAGTACTGAAAGTAGTGTGTTAGGTAGGAGGGGGGAGTGGGAGACATAAGAAAGGAAAAGAGGGTAGTGAGAGA
Organism: Trisateles emortualis; assembly: GCA_947095525.1. Lineage (NCBI taxonomy): Eukaryota > Metazoa > Arthropoda > Insecta > Lepidoptera > Erebidae > Trisateles > Trisateles emortualis. Next base: position 32,129,084 of record OX352729.1, read on the forward strand.
GCGTAAGCTACGACGCTGACGAATAGGTAACCAATTCAATTGTGAACGAAAGGTAGACACATGGTCATACTTGCGAAGGTTATAGATGAATCGAATGCAGTTATTAAGAAGACGATCGAATTTATTGAGAAGGTCTGCATTCAGGTCCAAATAGCACACGTCACCATAGTCAATTAAAGGGAGGACTAAAGTTTGCACAAGCATCACCTTAGTCTTGGATGGGAGGAAGTTCTTCAGGCGATAAAGAGCACGAAGGGTACCTGTGACTCTTTGGCTGACACTGGTAGCTTGGACTTGCCAGTTCAAAGAGGAGTCAATGTATAAGCCTAAGTCTTTGACATGCGTACTTAGAGTTATGGCAGCATTGTTGAAAATGACTGGTGGGAGCGTTGATGTGTCTAATCTATTTAGCATCTGTTTACTGCCCAAAATGATCGCCTGGCACTTACTTGGATTAACCGACAAACCAAACCTATCTGACCAGTCTTTAATAAATTCCAAGTCGCCATTTATATTGTTAATCGCCGTTAGGACACAATCAACACTCTCCTGTGTGTAAAGTTGCAAGTCGTCAGCATACAAATGATACGTACACTGAAGGTTTTGGGTTATGAGATTAATAAAAATTGAAAACAACATAGGAGAAAGAATGCCACCTTGAGGAACACCAGAGCCAAGATCACACCATATAGATGAAGAATCATCCAGGTGGACTGACTGCTGACGCCCTTGAAGATAACTCGAGAACCATTCCAGTGCTTCGGAAGAGATCATAAAGTAGGAGAGGATGGCTATTAGGATATCGTGACTGACGGTGTTGAAGGCGTTCGAAAAGTCAACTAAAGTCAAAACAGTGACTTTAGCGTCCTCCATGCCCGCCCGCACATCGCCAGTCACTTTAAGGAGTGCAGACACAGTACTGTGGCCCGGCCTAAACCCAGATTGCTGTGGGCTTAGCAAATTATTGCGGTACACAAAACTAGATAATTGTTTGTGGGCACAGGCTTCAAGTACTTTGGAAAGGAATGGGAGTATGGATATAGGACGGTAATGGTTAACAAGAGTCGGATTAGGGATTTTGGGAATCGGAATTACAAAGGCCTTTCGCCATATCAATGGAAAACAGCCTGTATAGAGGGAGAAATTAACGATATGGGAAATGGGTGGGAGAAGGTGGTCCAGGATAGGGAGAATCATACGACGACTGATATTGTCGTAGCCCACAGAGTTTGATTTAATAGTCAGTATTATCTTTTTGATCTCATCCTCAGCAACTGGAGAAAAGTGAAAAGGATCAATGTTGGGACGGGGTAAACCAGCTAGGTAGTTTAGAGTGCGACATTTGGTTTGGTGATCAATCGGAGTTGTAGATGTGAAATGACGGTTGATATCATCCAAACCAAATGTTTTATGCAGCTCTATGTGTCGCTGTTTACCAATACCTAGAGAGCCAAGGAACTTCCAGATATTGGCGGGAGTAGAGGAAGTAATGTTTTGAAGAATATGGCGGCGTTTAGCATCACGTATCATCTGATTACACCGATTCCTTGCAACCTTAAACTGGTTCCAGTTGTCGTCGGTGCGGTCCTTCCGAAATTTGCGAAATATCCGGTCCCTACGTCTCATTGCCATCCGAATACCCCTCGTCATATTATTATTATTAAAATATATTTTAATAATAATAATAAAATGATCTTTCAATTGTTTGTACTTATAATTATTAAAATATCTGATTCAATTGGACTTTAAAATATATAAATTTGTGTCTGAAATTGAATAAATAAATAAAATAATCCCTATTTTCCTTGGTCACGCCATAACTTAGGAACGACTTAACTTTATTTTTAAGTTTCCTAATAGGTACTTTGTAGAAGGTTCTTACAGAAAAGAAAAAGAAAGTCGAGCAGAAAATAGTTTAACCTATGTATAGTCGGGGTATCTCTTCTTCTTCTTTTTAAAAGACAACTCCCACACTAGATAACAAGCTCTGTGTCGCGGGGGACTTTACAAACATACAATTAACGGACACAAATTACACCCAAAATCAGAACAACACTTTGTGGGTCACACAAAGATTTGTCCTGTGTGGGAATCGAACCCACAACCTCGTGCACAGCAGGCGCATACTGCGGCCACTGGACCACCAAGGCAGTCAAATCTTTAAAGTCAAAGCTTTATAATATTAGTATAGATTTTATCCTTAAAACTAAGCTATTAAAGTTCATAATTGTATGAAGAGTAATTATGAGTATTTTTGACTTGTCTTGGCGGCAAGTATAGTATATAACATTGTTGGTAAACGTGTATTATAATCGCCCAGGTTATTAAAGATTGCGTAACAAAAACAATCGATCTGGCTTAGTTCCAACAAAACACTTACAAAATGTAAGGTTTGGTGTGGACTTGCGTTATATCTACTGGTTTCGAGTGTTATTTTATAATGATGGTATGAGTAGCTAGTAGTACATTTTTTGAGCGGGTAATTTAATGGCGACGGAAAACCAGGCCACAAGTATATTGTCTAATAATTGTTTTATTAATATAAACTAGGGGTCGCCCGCGACTTCGTCCGCGTGGTAATTTGGAATATTTCCCACGATTTTGCAACATATCTCACTACTGCTCCGCTCTTATTGATCATAGCGTGATGTTATATTGCCATATACCAAAAATCTTTTTTTGTTGAATAGTTCATTTATTCAGGATAAATGAACTATTCAACAAAAAAAGATTTTTTCTAATCGAACCAGTGCTTTCTGAGATTAGCGCGTTCAACCAAACAAACAAACTCTTCAGCTTTATAATATTAGTATAGATGTGAAAGTTGAGGCGCTCATAGCCAGGTGCACTCGCAGTTCGGTAAACGATCAGCGGATTAAGCATCCAAAGGCGCGGTAACCCTATAGATGGGTGACCGCATAGTGGTATTTCATCTGAGCGTCTCCGTGCTTCGGAGGGCACGTTAAAAGTCGGTCCCGACTGTTATCAGTCGTTAGATCACGACAGAGGCCTAAATATGGGCGATCTAAATAACTCCGTCACTAGGTTGACCACTAACCAAACGATAAGAAGAAGAAGAAGAAGATGTGAAAGTTTGTGAGGATGTATAGATGTATGTTTGTTACTCTTTCAAGTAAAAACTATTTAACGTATCTGGATGAAATTTGGCACAGAGATAGATTATAGTCTGGAATAGCACATGGTAGACCATGGTCTACAATCGTGGGTGGAAAATTCTTTTATTGATAGAAAGCCACTTTATTTGTGAGTGATATATGTCCCACTGCTGGGCACGGGTCTCCTCTCCTCTATCAATAGAGAGAGAAAGGGTTTAGGCGTTAATTCAGACACACTGGCCTAATGCGGGTTGGTAAAGCAGACATGTCTTTAGAATTTCTTCTAAGATATGTGGGTTTCCTCACGATGTTTTCCTTCACCGTTATATATACCCGAAAAATTAAAAATGTAACCCTCCTTTTGGCAGTCAGGAAATAAATCCTAGTACTAACCAAACCACACTGTTTACCGCCCAACAAAGTGGACACGGATCATACAAAATATAAAGTCAACGATAACTTATGTAGGTACGAGTATATTCTAACATTTACAATATTATATATTATGCTCTGCCCTATTTGTATTAGGCACAAAGTAATGTAACAGAAATTGATTAACGGGATATTTTCTCTATTCACAGTTGGTATAATATATGAAATACCTGTAACACTAACTCAGTCTGTCTGTTACGCTTTTACGCCTAAACTAAAGAACCGATTTAAATGAAATTTGGTACAGAGATAGTCTAGATCCTGATAAAGAACATTAGCTACTTTTAAAAAAACTTTTTTGCAAAAGGGTGCTGTAAGGGGTTGAAATAGAGTATGAAAGATTGTAGGAAAATTACGTCATTTTTAAATCTAGAAGCTTAAAAAATATTCTTTTGGCCTTTAATTATAGATAAATAAATACGATATTCAAATTTATTTGTAAATAAAATACTCGATAGTCTGGAATAGCGAATAGGCAACTTTTTATCGCGACAACCGACATCCAAGCGGGCGGAGCCGCAGGCAACAGCTAGTTCAACATAAACATGATTTGCACCAAATATTTTCACATTCATGAAAATGTGGGGCAATTATTTGCAGATGTAGGCTAAAAGCTTAGGTAAAAGTTAAATACAGGTATATTATTATATAAGAAGAATGAGATTGGTTATGAAATGTTTGTTTGAGCCAGGTCAAATTTGTGTAAAAATCTATTTATTGTGTAGATACACGTGTGGGTGGGTCAGGTGTAATCGTAATAATATTATAAATGAGTTCATGAGGCTGGATAGAATAAAAGTATGTATGGATGTTTGGAAACTATTGTACGAATCTAATTGAAATTTGGTATAGAAATAGATTATAGTCTGGAATAGTGAATAGGCTACTTTTTATCGCGATAACCGACATACACGCGGGTGGATTATATATACTAGCTTTCGCCCGGGGCTTCACAATCAACTTCACAATCCCTCGCGAACATATATTTTTCCGGGATAAAATGAGATCCGTTCAGTAGTATTTGCGTGAAATAGTAACAAACATACATTATTATACATATTATAGCAATCAAACTTAGCTCACATAGGTCCCGTAGTTTAAGGTACTCCGTGGTGCTCCTTTTCATAGGTTACAAACCTATACAGATTTATTTTGTCTCCCGCTTTGTTATGAAGGGAAGTGGAAACTTTTCTTTCTAACTCCTCCTATTTACTTGTGATTAAATTCGTTGCGGGGTCCAAGACAGTAGGTTTAGTTGTCCACGGGACGCACGAGTGTCAAAACTCGGTGTATCAGTTGGTTACTCCGCTGGTAATCCTGGCTCACAGAAGTCACAGCGCTGGGCATGTGGGATGGATTGTCCCGAAAAAGTAACAAACATACATCCACACATCCATACATTCTTTCAAACTTTCGCGTTTATAATATTAGTTGGATTTTGTAACAATAAGTACTTTGTACCTATATAATAACTCAAGAAACTATTACATATTATTTGCTTTGGCAAGTGAGCTCGAGTTATGGCTTCAATAATATAACTTGTATTGTTTCAATAATTGAAATTCATGTGTCACACTGTAGGTACACACGGCAACGGATATATGTAAACGGGGCCGCTATACGAAGATTCGTTTTTAAGAAAACCATCAAACCAACCAAATTTGACTAAACCTACAGATAAAAATATATTTCTCACAAATTCATACAATGGTTTTCTTAAAAAACAAATTTTCATCTAGCGGCCCTCCCCGTCTAGACAAGTGGCATAAGCAATAGTCGAAACGAAAAGTCAAAAAAAGGAAATAAATGGGATTTGACGTAAGAATACGACATTCTATCGTAGACTTACGTCAAATCCCATACATTTGTTTTTTTGTATCTCTGTATACATATCTCTGTTGCCGTGTGTACCTACATAAGTTATTATGCCGTTATGACAGCCCGTTGTTTTATTTTTTGTTCACTATATTCAGTATAAAATTATCAGTTTATCTGTCACTGTTATAGTTAGTAGAAGCTTCAAGACAAGCTGACTGAAAATCGACCTGATGTCATTGCGTTATTTTATTTATATTTATAGGTCAGGACGTCCTGGACACTTTCGGACAATGAAAGACTATTAAACAAGAATTAATAACCAAAATGTTATATTTGTTCAATCTGGCTAGAAATAGGGCAGCTACCTGATCGACAACAGGACCTTAGGCCTAGAGTCGCCAATGGAGAAATGGGTTATGCTGGTAAGTATAATGTCCTGCAGCAAATTGCCGCAAAGTAGTGATAAGTAATTTACATACCTGCCTATCATCAAGCTTTGGGGTAGGCAGAGACTATGGTACACCAACAGCTATGATTCAGACATACTTCTTTGGCTTCCTTTGCATTTATCAACATCTTCGCAAGCATTATTTTTTATGTTATGAAAATAAACGTTTTTGTACTCATTATACAAATATTTCACTGAGCCAACATATAAAATACTGGCGAAACGTGTGGAGAAAGAGACGATAATTAATACGACATTGTAAAATAAAATTGCATTATCTTGCAAAATGTACGCGTTAACTGTTTAGGAAATATACCTTTAGTAAAGTTATTTTTTCTACATTTTGGTAATTGCAAAATGTCCGACGGCGGACTCATTTGTTACCTGATTATTTTAATTACCTGCGGTTGATCGACAAATAACTTTTGATACTAAAGTCTGTGTCATGCCAAAGTATGAAAATCTATGCAAATATGACCAACTCATTGGTAGACTAATTAGCCCGTCATATTTGCATCTAGTCAAGTATGATCCTGACTGACTGCTAATCTAGGTTTGATTTCTACCCTGTACAAATCATTGTGTGATGAGCACGATTCTTTATTCTGTGTCTAGTTGTAATTTGTGTCCGTTAATTGTATATTTGTAAAGACACACAGACCTACACAGAGCTTGTTCTCTAGTTAAGAAGTTGTATTTTTAAATAAAATTAATTATTTAGTATTTAGAATTATATACGTAACTATTAACTAGCTGTCTAGTTGCTGTATCACAGGCTCAGCCTAACTTAGGATTAAAGGCCGAAGGTGTGTGATTTCTCCCAAGATCTATCTATTAGATAGATATTATTTATGCGCTCATAGCCAAGTGCACTCACTGTTCGGTAAACGTTCCACGTTAAAGATGGATGACCGCATAATTGTTTTTCATCTAGAAGTTTAAAAGTCGTGATCTAACGACTGTTTACAGTTGGGACCGATGCTAACTGTAAACAGTTGTTAGATCAGGATAGGGCTTAAATATGGCTGAATAACTCTGTCACCGGGTTGGCCACTAACCAAACGATAAAAAGAAGACTTTAGTACCGCCATTTTTGATTTGCTTCTTTCTATAAAAACCTTGTCCTGACAATAACAAACACATACATAGCTTTTTTGCATTGCAGGTATTGACAACCGGACCCAAAAAAGAATTATCTAATTTGGTGCAGTCGATCGAAAATTATGCCCGTAAATACATTTGGGGAGCTCATTTTCATTTATATAGAATCTCTATGACGAAGGTAATACGGCTGTAAATATACAGCTAATCAATAATCGAGGTATCAGTTCTTCTTCTTCTTATCGTTTGGTTAGTGTCCAACCTGGTGACAGAGTTATTTAGATCGGCCATATTTAGGCCTCTGTCGTGATCTAACGACTGTTACCAGGCGGGACTGACTTTTAACATGCCCTCCGAAGCACGGAGACGCTCAGACGAAGTACCACTATGCGGTCACCCATCTATAGGGTTTCTTTCTTTCTTTGTTTCAACTCCCGCACTAGAGAACTAGCTCTGTCTCGCGGGGGACTTTACAAACATACAATTAACGGACACAAATTACACCCAGACTCAGAACAACACTTTGTGGGTCACACAAAGTTTTGTCCTGTGTGGGAATCGAACCCACAACCTCGTACACAGCAGGAGCATACTGCGGCCACTGGACCACCGAGGCAGTCTTAGGTTACCGCGCCCTTGGTAGCTTAACCCGCTGATCATTTACCGAACAGCGAGTGCACCTAGCTATAAGCGCATAAATAGTACCAGTTTAAAGTTAACAATCATTCATATATAACACTTGTAATACTAGCTGCTTTACAAAATATTGAAGCAATCAACATGCAAAGAAATACCTTTTATAACTTGAATGCGTGCATCATTATATCATGGAGTGTATTTGTATTACTCGTGCTTAATGCTTAATTATGACAGCTGCAGATTTAATAGTTGTAGCCATTGTCTTTTATAAGAAGGTATTCTTCAATGTTCAAAGACCACAGTCAGATGGCTGCCACAGAATATTAATAGACAGCGCGGCAGGCCCAGGAAAAGATGGCGGGATGAGCTTGACTCCTACCGTGCTGACTGGCAAGTGAGAGGTCTCGACCGTGACCAATAGAAGAATGAAAGGGAGGCCTTTGCCCTGCAGTGGGACAGTAATGGCTAATAATAATAATAATTCTTCAATGTGTATAGTGTCAAAGACTACACTGATGCATTATTTTTTAGATGAATCAACAGGTAAACAACCGCCGCCGCCTTCAAATATGGGTAAAAAAAAACAGATGTTTGCTTTTAAAAAATTTAACTTCACAAATAGGTTTGCGCAGAGTCGCTGAGTGCCTGGTTCACTCGATGATTGGTAAACAAACGCTAGGTATTAGCCACTAACAAAAAACCCCGTCAATGGATGCTCCGCGCTTGGTAGACAAAATTAATTTTCTATATTTATAATAGTTTCAACAATCATATGTCACTAAATAAATCCATTTTGCAAAGGGATCCTGTTTCTTTTTTTCCGTAAACTTAACTTTTAAGTTATAATGTTTATAGAAATCTAGGTTGTGCACGTTAAAAGTTGTACTCATTAGATTATGGCAGAGGTATTGATGGATGATTTGAACGATAAGCAAAAAAAGGATAGTTAAACAGCAACCAACGCGCATTAGTTACCTAGCGAAAACTATCTTTAACAATTGAGTAGATCATTGAGCATTAAACAATTGTATGTAATCGCCAAGCATCAGTCATGGCAATATAATTATACTTACTATTGCTACTCCACAAAGCAGCCTACTATTAAAGAATTAGTTGACTCGATAATACTTATATCTGATTGCAGATTTCCTGAGTTACGCAACATGCACCTGTTTTTATATTGTTTTTATTTTTATTGGAAATAATGTCTTGAAAAACTCACATAGGGCAAATCTGAATAATTAAATCCCAACCTAAGCTAAGCATTTTATTTTTTGAGGGGAAAAATGAAAAAAAAATCACGACTCCTGAACTAGGGTACAAGCCCTGTGTCGCGGGGGACTTTGCAAACATACAATTAACGGACAAAAAATCCACCTAGACTCAGAACAATCATTTATGAATCACACATTTTTTTTGTCCCGTGTGAGGATCGAACCCATAACACGCCGCGCAGTGGTAAATGGCGAGGTAACCACATAAACCACGGAACCAATCATGCAGTCAAACCCCCATGTGCAAGTACTCACACCAGTAGTGGACCACCGGAATCTGATATGACGTCAGTGGTCCATCCAGAATGGCGGGAGTAGTTGGACATACTAGGCTGAGCCTGTACTATAGTAACCAGAGAACTGGATAACTACAGCAGGTTACATAATATAGTCTTATCTTTTATATAGAGTCCTTTACATCATCATCATTATTAATATCATCATCTCAACCCATAAACGCCCCACTGCTGGGCACGGGTCTCCTACATTTGGCCTTTATATCAAAATAAAATATTACAAGGCAAACATTAAATACCTACTGTGATAAGATTGCTAGTTTATATTACAATACCCGATAATTTACCTACTAGCTTAATGAAACTAGTTCTTTTAAGCTTTAAAAGTAAATCTAGAACACATGCCACTTCTACCACCTACCTACGGCAGATAATATACATCAATATTTCGATGTGCATAAAATGCCGCAGCCAGAGCTGAGATTACCCGTATTTTTTCCGAAGTATACTTTATAATCTATCCTTGTGCCAAATTTTGTCCAAATCTGCTCAGGCAACAACAAACCATCCATCCATACAAACTTTCGCACTTGTATTTAGACATAGACATAAATTGAGGCATAAAATGCCGCAGCACAGAGCTGAGATAAGGACCCGTTCTGACATCACACAGGATATTATTTGTGTTTTTATTACGTGTCTATTTTTTGTTGTCTATCTGTTGTCATGTGTATGTTCGAATAAATGCTTTTCTTTCTTTCTTTTTATCTAAGTTCCCAGATTATAATGTCCTCATAACCAAATTCAGATCATAGCACTAATTTTGGGATGCCTTTTGAAAGAAACGTATTCCTATTCAATAAATAAATGAGATATATTTATTAAGTTAGGTTAGGTTACTTATATTTTAATAACTATTTACGTAAATATCAGTTTCCATTTATGGAATATTTTTGAAATAAATATAGTTGTCAAACGTGTTTCTTGATAAAAAAAAATATACCTATATACTTAAGGGGTGACTTTGGCATTATTTTTATGTGTGTTTTTTATAATAAAATGTATTTCGAAACAAAAAAAAAACATTTTTTTTTGAAAAAAATCTTTAAAGTTAGGCTATTTTGCCTTTATTATATTCGATTTCTGAGCCTAGAATAAATTGACATAGGTAGTAGGTACAGCACATACTTACATAAAAAAAAAGTGCTGGACTAACGATAGGCTACGATAAAATAAATATGTCAGATATTTTACATAACAGCAAAGTGATTACTGCACATAGTTTTATACCTACTGTGCAACCAATAATGATTATTATACATAATATAAGCACTTATTATTATATAGTATATACCGGACAGGTGTTGCATATTGCGACTAACCATTTTACAAGATACCTACTGTGCTAATTACTCTACATTGGTAGTTACTTTGATGACTGTGTAGCATACGTCACGTTCTATAGGTAAATACAATTTATTAGATGATGGACGGTACAAAACATAACGAATGAAGGAAAACAGTCACGGTGTCTGCTTCATTTTGTAATAAGTATATGAAATGAGCTGGGTTTTGCGTCACAACATTGCCCTATTCAAACACCTGTCATTCAGTGCAACAATCACTGAGCACTGTTAATCTATAGCCAGTTTGTCAGTTACTTAATTACTTCGCTTCCCTCACAGTTTCACTTTTATTCTACTATCTATTTACGTTGTACGTCTACAAAAATAAACCAAGATCCGTAAATCGCATAGCATACTTATCTATTTTTACGCCTTCATAACAAATTTGACGTTTTTTTTACATGTCTTCACATTTGCAAAATTTCCGTCGCACGTAACAATGTCAACAAAACAAATGATTTGGCCGCTTTTAAAGAAAATCTTGTATTTAACACTCACCGTAATAGCCTCAGTGTAGTTGCGGCACCAAATATACACAAGGGACAAATCCACTCACTACTAGCCCACTGATTCGTTCAATAATATTTTATTTCACTTGGTTTTCTCGAAGGGAAAACTAATGAATTTTCGTATGTAGGTACTGGCAACTGTGTGTTTATGTATCACGCGACTGGCGTTCTCGAGCGTAGAAGTGCGACTGAGTGAATGTGTCTGACAGTCTTCGCGTTGGTCCCACCAGTCGGACAAACTCTGTGACGCGCAAGTTGTGCATGCGGTGGCGGCGGCGGCGGCGGCGGCGCATGGGCTGACCGATTTGCCTCGCCTGTCTGCATCAGTCAAACGAGATGCTACTAAATACTTTGCAATTAATTGCGTTAGTTACATGTTTTGTCCGATTTTTTTGACTGGCTGACTTTTTTTTTTATGAAATATATTCTTATAAATCATCCGCAGCCAGAGGGTGAAATGGGGGTTTTAATTTTCTATGAACTTTTTATTCTCTGGGTTGATTGACACGAAAGTTGGTACATTTAGTCTTTAGTTAAAATTATAAGATACCTGTATCCCAGTTTTCCAAAATCATCCCCCAACAGAGCTGGTGACCCAGACTTTGATGGATGACCTAAGGCGTGCGTAGAAGCGCGAAGAGTGCGATTATTTACCTATTAATATAATAATAATAATATATTATATACTTCAATCTTTTCTTTATTTGAAAGAAAGAAAGTAAAGCATTTATTCGAATATACACAGGATAACAGATAGAAGACAAAAAATAGACACGTAATAATAACACAATAAATATCCTGCGTGATGTCAGAACGGGTCCTTATCTCAGCTCTGTGCTGCAGCATTTTATGCATAATTTAATTATGTCTAAATAAAAGTGAGAAAGTTTGTATGGATAATTGGCAGTATTTGTTGTTTTTCTGAGAAGATCTGGACAAAATTTAGGACAGGAATAAACTATATTCCGGAAAAATTACGGTTTAAATTACTGCTTCTATGGGATTATAACGGCTCGCGAAGTCGTGGCCGGAAGCTAGTTTAACTAGCCTTGTGCAAAATGATGGTTCTCTAGAGTTACAGTTTTATTATGCACTTGTTTATGCCCAAGTATTTACATACGAGGAATGTATCTATACCTACTAATATTATAAAGCTGAAGAGTTTGTTTGTTTGTTTGGTTGAACGCGCTAAACTCAGAAAGTACTGGTTCGATTAGAAAAAATATTTTTTTGTTGAATAGTGCATTTATCCAAGAAGGCTATAGGCTATATAACATAACGCTATGATCAATAGGAGCGGAGCAGTAGTTATATATGTTGCAAACTCAGGGAAAATATTCCAAATTGCCACGCGGACGAAGTCACGGGCCACCCCTAGTTTTACAACAATACCATTTATTTTCTTTTACTAAGTAGACTTTTTACTTTTACTTACAAAATTCCGAAGCATTACAGCTAGAGCGCCGAAACGAAGCATGACTAGATGAAGCATGCCTAAAGTATCCCAGAGCTACAAAAAAAACTATTCCACGAAGCACACCTACGAATATGCCTCGCATAGTGCGGTAAAATAAATAATAAAAATATCGTCAGAAAAAAAAACCTTTTATTTCTGACATCAATCAGTTTCATTATTACAATGTGTATTCTCCCTAATGTAATCTAATACGGTTATTTCATAATCTCTTTCTTTATATAATTTCATACGAATAGTCTTAATTATAGATTTATACTTATTATAGACTTATATATCCAAATACATTTATTTATCAAAATAGGTCTATTTGTGTAAATCTATATCTGTGTCTATTTGTCTCATTTGTTTAATATACAAACTATTTGACATTGTCATAGAGGTATAGGCTTTATGCTATTTCGTAAACTGTATAGAATCAACTAAGAGATAGCGCCCACGAGCAACTTTGTATCTCCAACTTATTTTTCTCATCACATCAAGTCTATGGGATAGTATGAAAGTGCGCCCAATATAAGGCGTGAACATTGTCGATCGTGCTTTGTTTTTTTAAGGCGATTATTCGATTATGGTCACAGAGGCAACACGTATTATAAAGCAAAACTGTATAAATATATAAAATACTAGCTATTGCCCCCGCCCGCGTGGATGTCGGTTATCGCTGCAAAAAGCCTATGTGGTATTCCAAACCATAATCTATCTCTGTGCCAAATTTCATCCAGATCCGTTCAGTAGTTTTTACGTGAAAGAGTAACAAACATCCATCCATCCATCCATTCTTACAAACTTTCACATTTATAATATTAGTAAGGATTTAAGGATAATTGGATTTTATTACTTCCGCGAATATTCCCAAAGCTATCCCTACAGCTATAGCGACGCGACAGCCAGGAGACTTTTCATACTAACCCATAGACTTGATGTGATGAGACAAATAAGTTGCAGAGACAAAGTTGCTCGAGGGCGCCCTACCACGCCCTACCTTAGTAGGTATGTCTCTATGACACATTACTTTTATTTACCTTGGATACAAATTGTCAAACTGCGGACTTGTCAATATTATTAATGACACAAGTATATACCACTTTCCACAAAAGCTATTTATATAGTTGATTATTACTTTTTCAATTTTCCACTAAGTTTATTTAACTGTATCAGTGAGGCACCTACCTTGATATGGATAGACATTCCTCATCTTCTCCGGATAATGACAATAATAAAAAGAACAGTAAAACCAATAGTTCACCAAAGAGCCCAAAAAGTTCTCCAAAGAAAGAAAGTGTTTACTGCAGTGCTTCTAAGAGTTCTTCTCATACACAATATTTCAGAGTACCGAGACACTCAGACAAGTTTACAAGAATAACCAAGGATCAGTATTTAAACGTATCAGAATCAATATCTTCAACAGGCTCATTCGACTGTTACCACAAAGGTGGCAAAAAATATACCCCAGAGGGATATTTAAAAAGAAATTTTAAAAAGGAATTGGATCCTGTGCCTATAGGTGATCGTTACTTTATTTAGTAGGATAACTTATATATATAATATACATATATACAAAAGGTAATTCGTCAACTTGCTGAAGAAAATCTCGAAAACACTTTGCGAGTTGGCACATTTCGATTTTACCTAATTTTGTTGTTGTCAACTCGCGAAATAATACAAATGTATGGTGGTTTTGTACAGTCAACCACAATAACCATGTGGTATATAAAGTTTTGACTCCGAAATAGAACAACATTTGTCAAAAAAGATTATATTTAATCAACAATTATAGACTGCGACTTGGCAACCACTATCGACACTTACTTTGGGCTTGATTGTACTTTATGCATGTCAGCGAGTTGTAGGTAGACAACAAAAATAAATTGTTGTGAGTCGACAAATTACACTTTACAAACAAGATCTATTATATATAAAGATTAAGTCTGTGAAATGAGTTAAGATTGCCCCTCTCCCTTTCCCTAAACCAAATCCTGGATACCTGGCAAAGAGCAACATTAACACTTTCGCGGACAGTAACGTAGACACAATAGATGTTTTATTGTCATGACGTCTATAGGCGTTCATTGTCCTTCAAAGTGTTAAAACAGTATTAACGTATTAACGAAAATTGGACGATCTACAATCTACATAGATGGTATAGTAGCATGAGTTAAAATTCGCTTATAGACAATTTCTATTTTCAGTTTGTCTATAAGTATTTAGGTATCACTAGATTTCTTAAAAACGTGGGGTTCTTTAAGAAAACAGTTATATTCTAGTATTTGAAGGGTCGGAATAATGCGCGAATGATACCCCCCGGTGTCGCAAGCGTCCATAGGCTGCGGTAACTGCTTACCATCAGGCGGGCCGCTTGTTAACCTCCTTGACGGTACAAAAAACGTGAACACCTTAAGAAATACGTATTTCGACCGCTTGGTGGTCGAAATTCGTCCATCATTCGTTTCTCTAGAATAAATTATAATATATATTAAACCCGCGTTATACTTTATAGTTTCTATTTTGGTCGCCATATTGTTTAATATAGTCATCGGCATAGTATTTATGAAAGTGCAATGTAAATAAATAGAACGTTTGTCCTTTTATTAAATTAAAGTGCACTTTCCCTCACCCACTTACCGTTTTAATAAGCAATCATAATTTCTTCACCAATGACTGGCCTGTTGGTTTAGTGGTTAGTGACTCTGACTGCTACGCTGGTGGTCGTGGGTTCGATTCCCACCCAGTACAAATCTTTGTGCGATGAGCACGAATGCTTGTTCTGTGTCTGGGTGTAATTTATCTATATATGTATGTATTTAGAAACAGGGCCAAGTTTAGGATCAGATGGCAGTCTGATCCTAAACTTGGCCCTGTACTATGGTAACCAGACAACTGATAAACATACTTATATATTTCTAAATACGTTTGAGTTGTATATATGATATTGTTGTGTTGTTGTATATTGATATGTTTGAGTTGTTCCAAAATATTATTATTATTAATGTCGTCTTGACCTGCAATTACATCCAATTAAGTATTGTAATAAATCAATGATAGACGGGGTGCAAGCGCGCAAACCCAACTTGGGAAGGTCCTTCGTCTAAAAGACGGCAACAGCCAAATAATTATTACACATATTGGTGTAGATATATTCCTATATGTGCGTATAAGTCTCCAAAACACATTTAAGACTTAATAATAGCAATCCATGTATGTCCCACTGATGGGCACGGGTATCTTCTTCTCTATCAAGATAGAAAGGGTTAAGACCTTAATTCACACACACTGCTGGCTTAATGCAGTTGGTGATTCAGGTCTTTCGAATTTCTTCTTCCTAGAAGAAATTCCTCAAGATGTTTTCCTTCACTGTTAGCAGGAGGTTAGTCATTTAATTTATCATCATCATCATCTCAGCCAAAAGATGTACCATGCTGAACATGCCTCCCCCAAAAAAATTCCACAACACTCGATCCTGAGCCTAACTTCTCCATTGGTTGCCCGCAAACTTCTGGGGTCCTATGGTACCTAGTTAATATTTGGAGGGTTTGATATTTGTTACTCAATCATGAAATGTTATAGAAGAATTATCCATCCTTCTGTAATAAGTAGGAAGATAATTATTCTATAACATTATCCAACCATCATAATAGGCAGAAAACTCCGATGGATCTTTTTTTCTGTCAACAAAGCACGCTAGTACCTAAAGCCTGCAGCGTGCAGCGGTTCAGCCCCTCTAGACAAGTGGCATAAGCGATAGTCAAATCGAAAAGTCGAAAAAGCAAATGTATGGGATTTGACGTAAGTTTACGACATTATATCATAGGCTCACGTCAAATCCCATACATTTGATTTTTTGACTTTTCGATTCGACTATCGCTTATGCCACTTGTCTAGAGGCTCTGTTGTGTTCCTGCGTGTGAGTAGTACACGTTTTCAGAGCTTCTTTAGTAATGCATTTTTATCGAATCGTTTTCCTATTCCTGGTGTTAAAATTGTTGGGTCGGCAACAAGTAATACTTTGGTATTGCAAGCGTCCATAGGCTACGATAACTACTTATCATCAAGCGGGCCATATGCTTGTTAATCCTTAGTACAATTTGAGTCCGTGATCAAAGCAACGAAATGCTATACTTTCACCATCATTTCTGACGTTTATATTCTATTTTCGACATGGCGATGCCCTTATTCTCTTTTGTTTATCATTTGAAGATGGTTGTAAATCTAATTTCTATTGGTATAAAACGGTAACATGTCCGGAAATAGACAAGCGCTGCGTTGTGCACTTTAATTTACTGTAGACA
The DNA here is from genome assembly GCA_947095525.1 of Trisateles emortualis. Classification (NCBI taxonomy): domain Eukaryota; kingdom Metazoa; phylum Arthropoda; class Insecta; order Lepidoptera; family Erebidae; genus Trisateles; species Trisateles emortualis. Next base: position 32,145,823 of record OX352729.1, read on the forward strand.
TTTTACTGTTTGAAATATTTATTGTATCGTTTCCTCTGTTCATGATTTCTACTAGCGTTGAGGGCGGGGTAATTAAATAATTATGATTGTAGTACTAATAAGAGAGGTAGGGCACCCTATGGTGCCCTTCGTGCAGGTATTTCCCCAGTCGGGCTTGCTCGCTAGTATAATATTAGCGAGCAAGCCCGACTGGGGAAGGACCTCCACCTTACAGAAGATCACAGCCAAATACTTACTTACTACACACAGCGGTGTAGTTGTGTTCAGTGTACAGGTCTCGAGCGCTCATTTAAGGATGCGTTTTGAAAGACACGTTTCCTATCCTCCTATCCCAGGGATACTCCAGGTGTAAAAAAAGCTTGTTCTCTAGTGCGGGAGTTGTCTTTTTAAACGATTTAAATACTTAAAGCAATGTGGAAAAAGACTAGCCTGAATCAGGATTCGAACCTGCGCCTCTCGGGTTCCAGCCAAGTACACCTCCAATTGTGCAATCAAATCTCCTACTCCGGAGTTCGAATTTATCCACTGCTTTTTACGTCTTCGAATGACGTTATTATGATTTTCTTTATTTTTCAGATTTGACGTGGACTGAAGGTTGCCCACTGACATGGGGCTGGGATTTAGCCGAGAAGATTGAGTTCCTCGTATGCGATTCATCCGTGCTACAACAATTAGATCGCTTGGAAGACCACTTGCGGGACTTAACTAAACTTAGTTGCAAGGGATTTGTATCCTTTTTTGGCATTTAATTTTTATAAACTACATAAAGAAGTATGCTTTACTAAAGACATGTATGCAATTAAGTTAACTGTCAATGGTAAAGAGTAGTCTTTGATACGTATTTACCAAAAAAATCTAATTAAAACAAAACATATTTCGGGTCACTTTTTATCGGGTTACTACGAAGTGATATATTTTTTATGTTTAATAAGACATCACCCTAATAAGGCCCAGATTTTTTTACTATTATCTTCGTGTAAAATCTATGTGGTACTTATATATATCTATTTAGCTCTCATGAATATCCCAACTCCTTATTCAACATACTGCAAAATCATTTCGATCCATTAAATTATTAATATTGTACCTACTTATTAGAAATGGTTTCTAAACGACTTATTTTAAACGTCACATACAAACGACGAACGTAGAAAAAGATAAATATTATTACCGTTATGAATGACAACTAGTGATAATGCAAATAGTTCGCGATATACGTACGGGGGTCATTGACCATCACCGGCCGCCGCATTAGGTCACTTGGCGGGCGACCTTGATCGTCTACCCCGCAACTTAAGTAATTTTTAAAATCAAAAACACACTGTGACACTTCTTACACAGGTCGATGAAAAATACGTCAGTTATTTTTCTAGAGGCCACTTGTCTAGAGGCTCTGCCTCTAGACAAGTGGCATAAGCGATAGTCGAATCGAAAGGTCAAAAAATAAAATGTATGGGATTTGACGTAAGTTTACGACACTAAATCGTAGACTCACGTCAAATTCCATACATTTTATTTTTTGACTTTTTGATTCGACTATTGCTTATGGCACTTGTCTAGAGGCTCAGATTTGCTAACTGAACAAACAGTGGTAGAGCGTTTTAATAAAATTTCATACCATAACTAAGCAAAACGTCTTTTAACCCACCTTTCGTTTGGTAGTTCCCATGTTACTAGCACAATTCTAGACTTCGGGCTAGTTCTAAGCTTTTTTCATTATAAAATCGCACACTACCCGACCCGTAGAAATAGTTGACAATGGTAGCCTTGTGGGCTTGATCCGAACATGAAAAAACAAAAAGTAGTCGTAATGCCAGAATATTTTAGAAAAACGATAAAGGAGATGTTGATTAATATTTTCAACTTGCATCTCAGCTCCCTTTCCTTTTCCACTTAACCTGATCTTGATCTAAACCTGACCATGTAAATTTACTAGAGGAACAGCAAATAATATCCGTTTCTACCAATGTAAAGTTGAGAGTGCGAATGCGAAAATAAAGTTAATATAATTGTTCTTAATCTATGCGAATCTTGCGATACAGAGAGTGGACATTATGAGACAATTGTCACTAATCATTAATTTTTTATTGGATAAGATGAAGCAATATCCAATTTTGAGAAAACATGTGGAGGCGTTACTCATAAACATGAAAAAACCGATTTTACTGAGCGTAGTATCTGATACTGTCAAGTATTTTGGTAACATCAAACATTTTATGGGATTTTTGGGTAAGTAAGTAATAATAATAATAATAATATATTGTTTTATTTTCTCTCACAAGGTAAGTATATACAGTGTTTAAATTACGATAGGTACAGCAATTTGCGAAAAACCTTTGTGAGAGCTGGAGTTTGTACTAGGTACGAAACCTGTGTTACAGATCTCCAGGCTCTCTCCTTCACTAATGCATTACAAGTGTACAGCTAGACTTATTAATTTTAGGGTATATTACATGCATCATGTACTCTATGTGTATAAATTGGATAACAAATATAGAAAATAAAACAATACGGTATATTAATAGAAAAGTAAGTAAATCTATAACTTTGAATTTTAATCCTCGTATGGCCTAATTATTAAAGTGGTCATCTTACTTTTTTCAATTACACATCGTGTAATTGTTCTTATGGGTTCGGTCTACACAGGAATGATTATTGATTATTCTATTTTCGCTATGCAATATAGACCAGAGCAATGCAATATGTGAAAAAAGTGTGAATACAAAAGTTGCCATTTAACTTTTTTCCATAGGACTTGTAGTTTTGGCGGAAATCGAGATAAACCGTTTATTACCCTTAAAACCCGCCCCCCTTCCACTTCCCGACCTCAGGTCGCCCGTAATTTACGAGTATATTTCCTTTAATTTTTGTTATATTCTCTTTCATTTCAAATGGGTTTTATCCTACTATAATTTTTTTGGTTTCAAAAATTATCGACCCTGGTCTAATAATGCTTTAAATATCTAAACATTAGTGGCCCGCCCCGTTAAACTGTTTTCTGCGTATCATTCTAAGTATCGTCATTATAACTGGTACTTCTTTTCTTCATTGTGATTATTACCTGGACGACCGAGTTTTGCATAGTATATTTTTTGCAAATTACGGTTTCTAAAAATGAAACCTAGCTAGAACGATTAATCGCCTCCGAAATCTCCTGTATACTAAAATGGTTGAAGCCGTTTCCGAGATTCAGATTATACGTCTAAACAAAAATTGTTTTTTTGAATTAAGAATAGAAAAGTACCAGTTAAGCCTGTAATAAAATTGGCAATACGAATTTTAAATTACAAGTTCTAAAATTCAAATAATAAGTACCTACTTATAATGAAATAAAGCAAGGTAGTATCGGACATCTGCGCAGGCGGAGACGCGGACAACAGTCAGTTCTATATAAATCGAACTGTATTATTTATTACGTACAAGTTTCGTGTTTATAATGTTTAATTTTAATTGAGGCCAAGACAATATCGACACGCCATCGCCATTCTTAACTAGTAAGGAGGACAATGTCACTGTCACTCGAGGGAGTTTTACTCCTTTTGTAGCGTTATTGCTGACGGACTGTGCGTGATTAAAATACTAATTTGTCAAATAACTACTACTAATTTGACTGGCTTGCTGGTTCAGTGGCCACAGTATACGCCTGCTGTGCACAAAGTTGTGGGTTCGATTCCCATACAGGACAAAACTTTGTGTGACCTACAAAGAGTTGTTTTGACTCTGTGTGTAATTTGTGTCCGTTAATTGTATGTTCGTAAAGTCTCCCCCCCCCCTTGGAACATGTTCTCTAGTGCGGGAGATGTCTTTAAAAAAAAATAGGCCACTTTACAACTTAACTTAACTTTACTTCCTATGAGTGACGACGGCTATGAGCCTCTCCCAACAGGTAGCAACACCAGTTTGCAATGATTTCCTCACAAACGCGTAGCCTGTACTGTAACAAGTAAATGCCGGTTTCCTATGCCTTAAAGGTAACCTAGGTATATAATACTTCTAGGGGTCATCCGCGACATCGTCCGCGTGATAATTTGGAATATTTTTCCTGATTTTATAACATATTTCACTACTGTTCCGCTCCTATTGATCATAGCGTGATGTTACATAGCCTATAGCCTTCCTCAATAATGCACTATTCAACAAAAAAAAGAATTTTTCAAATCGAACCAATACTTTCTTAGAACGCGTTCAACCAAACAAACAAACCAACTCTTTAGCTTTATAATATAAGTATAGATAACACAGTAACATTGGCGATACACAAACAGAAATTTGAAACCGTGATCACGAAATGGTCTACGACAGCATTAACATGGGCTTTTGTATCTTCAGTTTCTACTGGAGTGTCCGATTATGTTACAGTTTATGGTTCAACGTAAGCGTTTACGCCAGTCTTTGTCAAAGTGGGAGATGCCCTCTTGTGGGCGCTGGCAGTCAAGGAAGGGGGCAGTCGGGGACCCAGACTAATTGAGAGATGTTGAAGTGGTTTAGGTGTACAACGGCTGATTTGTGATTTAATTGGCTTTTTTATACTACCTAGGCAGCAAACAAGTGTAGGGACAACAAACGAGAGGTAGGGCACCATACTAACAAGCAAGCCCAACTGGGGAAGGACTTCCACATTACAGAAAACCACAGCCAAATAACTACACAAAGCGGCGTAGTTGTGTGCCTGTGTGTGATGTGTACAGGTCTCCAGCGCTCATTTAGGGATGCGTTTTGAAAGAAACGTATTCCTATCCCAGGGACACTCTCATCATAAAGCCCTGGTGTAAAACAATGGATTGGCAACACGCAAGTGATACCTCTGGTATCGCAAGCGTTTATAGGCTACGGTAACTACTTAACATCATATGTGGTGCTTGTTTGCTTGTTTGCCACCCAAGTAGTATAAAAAAAAAGCTTACGGTCCTCCTGGTAAGCAGTCTTCTTCTTCTTATCGTTTGGTAAGTGGCCAACCTGGTGACAGAGTTATTAAGATCGCCCATATTTAGGCCTCTGTAGTGATCTAACGACTGTTAACAGTTGTAAGCAGTTACCGTAGCCTATGGATATGGCTAAATATTTATTTAGCCATAGCCATAGGCTTTTCAGGGCCATTCAATACCATTCAATACCGACCTACCTACTTTATTAACAACATTGATTTATTTACTTCATATTTCTGCCCTGTTTGACTGTATTAAAATTAAAGATATAAAACAACTTAAACAAAAATAAAATGGTAATTGCCCGTGAGCAATCAATTCTTAGTGAAATAACTTTAACTTTATTTATGTGTTTGCAACACTGTAATTTAAATAAACCTATCATCAAAGTAAAAGAAAATTTAGAAGCGCCTTAAAAATAAATGGTTTTCAAAGTGGACAGTAGACGAATTAAGTTTAAGAACCTCTACGGTTTACGCTATAAATCTATACTTATTTGACTTCCTTGGTGGTCCAGTGGCCGCAATATGCGCCTGCTGTGCACGAGGTTGTGGGTTCAATTCCCACACAGGACAAAACTTTGTGTGATCCACATTGAATTGTTATGAGTCTGGGTGTAGTTTGTGTCCGTTAATTGTATGTTTGTAAAGTTCCCCGAGACACAGAGCTTGTTTTCTAGTACGGGAGTTGTTATTTATTTTTTGTTTAGGTACAGTAGATACTTACAATAGGTACAATGCTCAGACTAATATTAGTCTGAGGTACAATTTTATAGTATACTAGTGGACCTGGCAGACGTCGTCCTGCCGGAAAAAGCTGAAATACCGACAGCAGCGCCACCTACCGGGTCCAATTGTGAATCTAAACCATCCAGGGCCCTACCCGAACACACACACAAAATTTCATCAAAATCGGTCCACCCGTCTAGGAGGAGTTCAGTCACATACACACGCACACAAGAAATATATATGTTACGGTAAGAGTGAATAATTGAAGATTATTAATAATTATCTATTATTATTAATAATTACCGAAAGTCGAGGTTAAACTGATAAATTAATCACATTTGTCGGTTATTATTAATAATTTAACCCCAGTAGTGATAAATGTAATAAGTCGCCAAGGATTGCGGGGCGGGGCGGTGTGTGCGACGTGCGAGAGGCGCGGGGGGTTAGGTCAGGTTAGGTTAAATAAATAAAAACCTAACCTAACCTTTTTTTTTTAACTTTTACCAATATGTGTCGTGAATTATTAATAATTACTACTAAAAGTAATAAATTTCGATCGATTATTCACATTTACCAAAACATGTGGTTATTATTAATAATTTTGTAAAAATATTAATAATTTTCAATTAATCAGATTTACCGTAACATATATATTAAGATGTACGAACAAAAAAAATAAATGACCTCCCGTTCGCTATGTGCTACTACAATGCATTAAGCATTTAGGGAGCGCTGGTTTTCAGTAGGTGGTCCACATAATTAGAGATACAAGTCGAGTACTACTACTACTAGTACAAAAATAAACTATTTATATATTACATGTTGCGATGCGTATTGTGTGATTGAAGATGTGTAGTTTAATATATTGTGTACTAGCTGTTGCCCGCGGCTCCGCCCGCGTGGATGTCAGTTATCGCTGTAAAAAGTAGCCTATGTGTTATTCCAGACCATAATCTATCTCTGTGCCAAATTTAATCCGGATCCGTTCATAAGTTTTTACGTGAAAGAGTAACAAACATCCATCCATCCATCCATACTCACAAACTTTCACATTTATAATATTAGTAAGTATGTGTGCGTGTTGTGTGTGTAGTAATACTTTTATTACGATTTTGGATATAGTAGTTAATCTGGAATAACACATGTAAGCTACTTTTTATCCCTGGAAAAAACACTGTGGTATTGTATGCGCATGTGAAGCGGCGGGTAATATAAATTACTGTCTCGTTGGGTCTTTAGAGGCAGTGGTCACTGAGTGTGAGTGCACGAGTTCCCGAGTTCGAAAAAAGTTACGATAGATGCCAGAAGTTTGGAAATTGGCGGCATTTACACTCATGTGCCTCGGAATACCTAAAAAAACTGTTGGCCCTACGCCTGATCTCTCTCCGGTCGTGTCGGGTTGTTGTCGGTCTATGAAAGTGCACCTGTTTTTGCGCACTTACTTATTCCATTTAAGACCGCCCGCGCAGCCGCAGATAACTAGTCTCTGTAGAGATTAGCCGTTGTGGCCGAAATTCGATTTGTAGGACATTATCATAATATACTAGCGTTGCACGCGACTTCTCCCGAGTGACTGTCGATTAGCGCGATAAAAATGAATAGCCTATTCACTATTCCAGACTATAATCTATCTCTATGCTACATTCCATCCAGATACGTTTAGTAGTTTCACATATAAACTACATCTATTCATATTATAGATGGTGTAGTTTTTATGATGTATGGTATGGTATGATTTTAACAAACATCCATCTATATATCCTAACAAAATTTCACATTTCATAATATAAGAAGGATCTAAAGCTGTGGTTGGCACGGCCGTTTTATTATTTATACGTATTTAAAAAAATAATTACTTTATACAAAAATCCACGCTCTGTGGTACAGTTGTTTACCATTACAGGACTTGTATTCTATTTTTTTTATTATAATAAGTTTGCGGGTAGCCCATGGATAAGGTCAGCTCAGGACCGAATGCTGTGGAAATCTTGCGAGGAGGCCTATGCCCAACAGTGGACGTCTTTTGGCTGAGATAATGACAATGATGATGATAATTATTTGAAAACCCATTCCTAATTGAGCACTAATGACCTGGGGCCGTATAAATGACGTTTGAAACGTGAGCGAGAAAGAGAGCCGTCTCTCTTTCTCGCTCACGTTTCAAACGTCATTTACATCTCCGTAGATGTACACGCTTAATATAGCACCGTCTCTCTTTGTCACTCTAACTACTCAAGTTTTATCACGTCACGTATGTAACTAAATCTGAAACTTGCAGTGTATCTACTAATAAGTCTAGAAGATGACAGGCTCTTCGACCTGGTGTCTGAAGCCGTTTTGTGGCACATCACCACTCCGGACAGCGACAGAGGCGTCGATGCTGTCAAACGAAGTAATACTTTAGCTGCAGCGAAATCACTAAGCAACCCCATAGCAGGAATGTTGGCTTCAACGTCTTCGTATAGATTTTATACGTTTTTGGAGACTGCTCTAGTACTAGCATGTGACTTGGAGGAAAATTGTAAGATTTATTTATTCAATCTATATTAAATTTATAAGCGGATGAGTTGGATCCCAGGTGGCATGGACATAGAATCAGACACATGCTGGCCATTAGGCCATCTTAATTCAGGTCTGTACCCTCTCTCTCTTAATAGAGAAGAGAAGACCCGTGCCTAGCAGTCAGAGAGTGGGATATTATATGAGTTGCTATTAAACACACACACAAAGTGACAATATACAATTCACAATCAGTGCTGCACATTTCCATTGGATATTGTACAGCAATGATTGATATACGATATAATAAATTATTATATTGATGATACTGATATAATCAAGCCGGCCAGCGATCAAGCTAAGGATGCTGTTGGTGCCACGCACCCTGCGCACCAAGGATGCGCATCTTTAAACGCATTGTGGCATAAAAACAATCTACATAATTTTGTTGCTATTAATTTGTATTGTATATTTGATCGAAGGGATTTATTTTATGATTTGCACTGTACGGTTTCAGAGGAATTTCCTTCCACGTACGATTAGGTTGTGGAATGAGCGGTTTTCCCGAAAGACCCCAGTCCCCTGTGGACTGGGTTAAGTTGAACGTGATTTTTGAATATGTTTATCATTGCAGGTATTGAAATGATGAAGCAAAATGTAATAGAGAATATATTCTATCGATTTAATCCTTACTTTCCTAATAAGCACTTACCGTGGTATGATATGGGTCCAGCTGATAGTCAAGATATTAACATTAAACTTGGTGAGTTTTATTTATTTATATGAACAAACATCATCAACGTCATAAAAAGAAAAGATTTATATTTTTGTATGTAACGAATAAACTCAAAAACTACTCGACCGATTTTAAAAATTCTTCCACCATTAGGAAGCTACATTATCAGCGGGTAACATAGGCTATATTTTATTTTAAAGAAAAAAAAATACACACGAATTGATAACCTCCTCGTTTTTGAAGTCGGTTAAAAAGGGATAAATGTTCACCTATGTGAAGCCGGGACGAGCCGCTAGTACCTATCAAATGTTATATTCCTCTTATACAAGGAAGAGAAGCACTGCAAATCTATTGAAACAATCCGGCGCTTGGATATATAATCCTTACTAATATTATAAATGTGAAAGTTTGTGAGTATGGATGGATGGATGGATGTATGGATTGATGGATGTTTGTTTGTTACTCTTTCACGTAAAAACTACTAAACGGATCTGGATGAAATTTGGCACAGAGATAGATTATTGTCTAGGATAACACATAGGCTACATTTTACAGCGACAACCGACATCCACGCGGGCGGAGCCGCGGGCAACAGCTAGTAGCAAATATTTGTTCGATGATACTTAACTCGAGTATCGTTGTTAAATAGTGCCAAATAGGTAATGGAGTTGCCAAAACATAAAGGGGTTGTTGAGTTCACAGTTTGTGTCAAACATTTAGTTAGTTCTAATGGCAGATGGCTCGACAAATAGATAACCGAAGTTAACTATGAGTTTTCGAATGGCGATCATGTCTTATACCTTATGCTCCTGCTAATCAGTAACTAATAAATTCCTCAAGTATAGTGTATGTTTGTAAAGTCCACCGCGACACAGAGCTTCTTCTGGAGTGCGGGTGTTGTCTTTAAAAAAAAAATCTTTAGACATCTAACATTAAAAGCAGTTATCCCAAAACTGTGTCATCTACTGTGTCGTTCTTCATTAACAAGGTAAGTGGTCGCCGAGTGTGAGTGCTGAAATTTCCAAATTTCTGGCATCTATCGTAAATTTCTTGTCAGGAAACCTAACATTTTTTTTTGAACCTTGTAGGTTAAAAAAAAAATGTTTGGTAGGTAGGTTAAAAAAATTGGAAATTGGCGGCGTTTACACTCATGTGCCTCGGAATACCTAAAACTGTTAGCCCTACGCCTGATCTCTCTCCGGTCGTGTCGAGTTGTTGTGAGAGTGCACCTGTGTTTGCGCACTTACTTGTTTCTTTTAAGGCTTGTGATATCGCCAACGACCTTGGGCATTTGTGCGAAGCAAACACGACCTAATTCTCTGGGCGAGCGCGGGGATACAAACAGATGTACTCTTTGAATGGACGTCTTTTTAATAAATTAAAATTCAAACTTATTTTAAATATAACATTACCAAATTATAGGTGTGTGTTTTCCTTAAATATTTTTTATTTACGTATTATTTGATAAACATTAAAGTCATAAAGTGGTTACATCTCAATAATTTGGTGCTGATTCGATGATTTTTTAACAAACTAATACTATATAATTTATAACAAAACCATATCATGAAACACATCTTGTAGATTAATACTGTATTTTTTGGAGTTTTATTTATTTATATGAACAAACATCATCAACGTCATAAAAAGAAAAGATTTATATTTTTGTATGTAACGAATAAACTCAAAAACTACTCGACCGATTTTAAAAATTCTTCCACCATTAGGAAGCTACATTATCAGCGGGTAACATAGGCTATATTTTATTTTAAAGAAAAAAAAATACACACGAATTGATAACCTCCTCGTTTTTGAAGTCGGTTAAAAAGGGATAAATGTTCACCTATGTGAAGCCGGGACGAGCCGCTAGTACCTATCAAATGTTATATTCCTCTTATACAAGGAAGAGAAGCACTGCAAATCTATTGAAACAATCCGGCGCTTGGATATATAATCCTTACTAATATTATAAATGTGAAAGTTTGTGAGTATGGATGGATGGATGGATGTATGGATTGATGGATGTTTGTTTGTTACTCTTTCACGTAAAAACTACTAAACGGATCTGGATGAAATTTGGCACAGAGATAGATTATGGTCTAGGATAACACATAGGCTACATTTTACAGCGACAACCGACATCCACGCGGGCGGAGCCGCGGGCAACAGCTAGTAGCAAATATTTGTTCGATGATACTTAACTCGAGTATCGTTGTTAAATAGTGCCAAATAGGTAATGGAGTTGCCAAAACATAAAGGGGTTGTTGAGTTCACAGTTTGTGTCAAACATTTAGTTAGTTCTAATGGCAGATGGCTCGACAAATAGATAACCGAAGTTAACTATGAGTTTTCGAATGGCGATCATGTCTTATACCTTATGCTCCTGCTAATCAGTAACTAATAAATTCCTCAAGTATAGTGATTGTAGGTGTTTTATATAATTTAATTCTACGTGTGTTCTAATGATTAAGATTGTCATTACACCGAGTGTTGTGAGTTCGATACGCATACAGAGCTTCGTGGGCTTCATAAACCTTTGTACAAAACCTATATGTGTGCTTTGTATACCTGAATTATAATATTTGCAAAGTCCTTAAACGTGACACAGCTCGTTCTTTGCTGTGGGAAATAGAACACAACATAAAGGCAGTTTCAGACTAGCGTTTCTTTCTGCGCGTATACGGTCGTTTTGGCCTTTACACGCGAAATACAAATTACTCTTCATAAAATTTGACTCGCGTATGATTTTCCATACATTTGCGGCACCCAGGAGACACCCTCTTGGCTGCGCCCCGAGGAATAAAACACCCGATTTTACACATAACTTGTATTTTTATTAAAATTCCGTATATTTTGTACTTTTTTGTAAGTTGCCGATTTATTTCCAACGATTTTACTTCAAAATTTTTACTGAATTTCAGTGCTTTATTTTGAAGAAGGTGTTCCGCATCTGGGAACGCAACCCCGTCGCCGCTGCGCCATCTGAAACATAAAAAAGTAGATAAAACACTGATTTTCCACACATTTTGGCATTAAATATACAGTTTTTTGCAAAATTTAAATTCACCAGGACCCCTGGCGGCGCCCAGGACAGTGTAGGATTATAGCCTTTGACTAGCCGCGACGATTGACACCCGTCCCGTTCTGGTCGGGTGACTGAAAATCTAAAAAAATCGTAAATCTAAAAAAAAGATCGTGTTCGCTCGAGCCGGTAGTCAATATCAATAATGAATTCTGGCGCGCTCAAACGAGCTTATAAGCGCATCTACGATCGTACGAGTTGCGAGTTTGGCAAAAGGCTCGCTATACGCCCTTTTAGATACAAGCTTATACGTGCGTATTAAATGCTGCTAGTCTGATACCGCTCTAAGACTATTCTCACATATTGCAGATAAAATATTAGTGTTAGAAGGTATGTAATCGTCAATGTATTTAAATATTCTTTTTTTATATTAGGTGACAGCAGTGTACATATGCGAACAACCTTATCTCTTCTCCTGGTACTGACGAAGACTACAAAAGATTTCATAGATAAAAATCCACAGTATCGCACAATCCTTCCTTGTCCCGATGGTTACAGCACACTGTAAGATATTTTTATTAGTGACGTATTGTAATTATAATGTACTTAGTTTGTCTGTACTTCTGTAGCGATATAAGTAGAGCTTAAATTTCCCAAATTTCTATTGAAATGCTGGCTTCTATGTATTATATACCCAATTCAGGCAAACAAGCCCGACTAGGAAAAGTGGGAAAGGCTCCCCATCTTAAAAGAAGATCGGCCAAATAACTAGACTCAATAGTGTAGTTAGTGAAGCTTTCGAGTGTTCTAACTATGTTTAGGCTGTATTTTATCAAATTATAAATTTGTAAGGACATTCAGCTATATGTTTAGTGTTTGTCTACCTACAATGACGATATTTCAGTTAACCATAAAGGCACTGAAGGGACTGGCTCGCAGGCCTATTGCTGAAAGCCGGTTATTTCTCTTCATCAAATCTGACTTGGCCAAGAATGACCAAATACTTATATAATTTACTTAATTTTGAGGCGCTCGAAGCTAAGTATTAGCGGCGCAGATTTGATACATCGGCGAGGTTAAGCCAGCTTGCTACGGTCGGTCCGTAGATCTGACCATATTTTAAAAAGAAAGCACGCAAAGCCATCTCCAGCCTTATCTCTCTGCGGTCATAACGGATTGCCGTACCATAAGAGTTGTGAGAGTGAAGGAACGGTCAATGCACATGTATTTGCGTACACGCTTATATAATACTCGTATGTCCTGCGCAATGTGACTGAAATCGGTCTGAACGATACTTATAACGGATTATGGTCAGAATTATTCTTCTTATATGACGATGGCATGTTTTTAACATTACTTTCCGGGCGTTTGTAGGATATGTCAGTATATAATAACAACGTTATGCTTACTTTTTAATTTCACAACTAAGTACTATTTGGTATTACACTACAATTATTACTACACGGAGCGTGAAACAGACTTCAACGCGTCCGAACTCGACGACCGCTGCATGTGAAGTCCGCTTCGATGTGTTGTTCGAACAGCCGTTGACTCTGTCTAGTGCCGCCAGATGGCACTTTCGCCATCCGTTTAGTCAATTGAGTGTCTTAATCCAACATACATTATAATATTTACATTTACTTGATTTATAGTTGTTTCATCTGGGCTTACCGTTATGAGTGCGTTAAAAGAAATCATTGTCATGAAAGGATCACCCTTACTATTATAGCTGCCGGTTTACTAAAGTGCTTTGGAAAAAGGTTGATGGGTTTCGCTAGTACCTTTATGCCAGGTATGTTCGCTAAAGTTATACTAAACGATAAAAGCATCACGTTTTATTTCGAGGCAACCGTGCATCTGTAGGTATTATACATTTAAATCTCAATTTTGGTCAGTTATATTAACTGCTAAAATATACAGAAGACGGCGATTCTCTATCTGTGTACCAGTATAGCCTACGGTAACTGCTTACCATCAGCCAGTATGCTTAATTTTCACCGTGAATCTCGACATACAAACCCAATATGATTTTACCTGACACGGAAACTGAAGTACCTATCATATCAGCCGCTCTAGACAAGTGGCAAAAACGGTAGTCAAATCGATAGAATAGAATGCAGATGTACGGGATTTGACGTATGTTTACGACATTATATAGTAAACTTATGTAAAATAAGAGGGACGTAGCTGGTGACGATTATAGGCCGCAAATGAAGCTTGTCGATGCAATTAATAACACTGTCTCTGTCATATCAAATTTATGTCATCGTGCTTACGAACTGGAGTAAAAGAGATAGATATACGAGTATGTTTACTTAGAAATGTTTTACGGTTTCAAAGCGTTGGCTGAGGACCGAATATATAATATAATAATAATAGCAACCCATATATGTCCCACTGCTGGGCACGGGTCTCCTCTCCTCTATCAAGAGAGAGGGAGGGTTTAGGCCTTAATTCACACACGCTGCCCTAATGCGGGTTGGTGAATCAGACATGTCTTTAGAATTTCTTCTAAGACATGTGGGTTTCCTCACGATGTTTTCCTTCACCGTTAGCAGATGGCAAATCATTTGGTTTACTTACATATAAACTTCACAAAGTGAAATTTACATTGGTACTGCCACCCGGGATCGAACTCGCATCTCTTGCGTGCAAGTCGGTTACTTTCCCACTCGGCCACCACCGCTTCTGAGGACCGAATGCTTTGGTAATATTTAAGTGTGGCCCTTGCCTAGAAGTAGACATGTTTTGTCTAATCATCATCATCATCATCTCAACCCATAAACGTCCCACTGCTGGGCACGGGTCTCCTCCACACATTTGGAGGGATATTAGCCTACTATACCACGCTGGCCAGACGGGTTGGTATAGGGTTTTGTTTCGAGTTTTCCCTCTCTCTTTTGTCTAATATTAACAGATTTTTAGCTACTACTTTTGAACACTGTGCTTTGGACTTTACCACATTTCATCATAGTTTGACTTTTACAGATGTAATGTCACTTGCAGTTCTGACTGAACTACCTAAAAGAGACGACTGGATTGGCAAGGTTAATTTCAATACTTTGCAATTGGATGTTCAGTTCAAGAAAGTACTGATTTATTTAGTTGTTGATATGCTTAAAGTATTCCCATTCAATAAATTTGTAAGTACTTATTTATCTTTATAATACTTTGTAAACAATTATTACGGCTTTATCGCACCCACAGTGTAAAAATAACTTAAGTTGAAGCGTATTTGTTTTGAAATTTAGATCTTATTCTTAACAGCTAAGGTTTAAAATTACACATCACATTTTTCAAGTTACGCCAGTTTTCTGCTAAGGATGCGATATTTGTATCATAAATGTAATTGGTGTATATACAATATAGAGTTTTCTCTCTTTCTATCTACATATCTACGGCCCATCTAATTTATTAAGAGCTACTTTTGCTATCTGTATATATTTATATATATATTTCTTGGGTGCGTGTGTATGTCACTGAACTCCTCCTAGACGGCTGGACCGATTTTGATGAAATTTTGTGTGTGTGTTCCGGTAGGGCCCTGGATGGTCTAGATTCACAATTGGACCCGGTAGGTGGCGCTGCTGTCGCTATTTCAGCTTTTTCAGGCAGGACGACGTCTGCCAGGTCCACTAGTAGACGAATTAAATTACAAGAGGATAACTTGGACGTTGCTTCTAGTCAACAAATATAAAGTTGTTCTTAAAGCCTATAAAAAGTCAATGGACGTGTAAGGTACTTCTCTAGTGAAGGTTATCCAAAGTGAGCCTTCTCGTGTGGTTTTTTTTTACTTGAAAAAGACAACTACGGGACAATTTACAAACATATAATTAACATACAATAATGACACCCAGACTCAGAACAAATCTTTGTGGGTCACACAATGTTTTGTCCTGTGTGGGAATCGAACCCTCAACCTCGTGCACAGCAGGCGCATACTGCGGCCGCTGGACCACCAGCGCAGTCTAATGCACGTGCTTCTGTAGGCACGATTAAAGTCCCGTCTGATAACAGTTGATCGATCACGATAGACGCCTATTTGGACGATCTAAACAACTCTGTAATCTGAGCCTCTAGACAAGTGGCATAAGCTATAGTCGAATCGAAAAGTCAAAAAAGCAAATGTATGGGATTTGACGTAAGTTTATGACATTATATCGTAGACTTACGTCAAATCCCATACATTTTATTTTTTGACTTTTCGATTCGACTATCGCTTATGCCACTTGTCTAGAGGCTCAGGTTGGCCACTAACCAAACGATAAGACAAAGAGTAGACATAATTTTACTGTCATAAAAATATGCATTTATACGTGTCTCAGTATGAAATTCGCACCCATGGTAATAGAAGGCGTAAGTCAGGTGAATAATGTTAAATATTGCTAAGCAGTATTTCTTACTCTTTAGCTAATTACATTTATACGCTATATTTTAATAAAATTTCTGCACTTGCAATATTTGCTTGTAGATGGTGTCGGCAAGATATTGGCTTCTTGGTTTAATGTATTTGTTGGATCCGGGTCTGACTCGTCTGAAAGCACATTGGTCTGCATCACACTACGATGAACTTCGAAAGATTGCTCTTCAAGCTCTTGTGTGCACTATACCACTTTGTGAACCACAGTTGATTAGAGAATATTCATTAATAAGGAGGTCAGTCCAATATAATCTTTCATTTCTACAGAGATATGAGAGAGCAGGTCTTCAGCGCTCATTTAGGGATGCGTTTTGTAAGAAACGTATTCCTATCTTAGGCTTACTCCCATCTTAAAGGTTAAAAAAAATGGGTTAGCTACACGCAAGTGATACCTCTGATATTGCAAGCGTCCATAGGCTACGGTAACTGCTTAACGTCAGGCATATGCTTGTTTGCCACCCAAGAAGTATTAAAAAAAGGAGCCTATGTGCTAATCCAGACAAAAACTACTGAACGGATCACATAGAGATAGAATTATATCTATCTCTATGTGATCCGTTTAGTAGTTTTTACATGGAAGAGTATCTAACAAACATCCATACATCTATACTCACTAAATTTTCACGGTTCACGAGCGTAGCCGCGGGCAACAGCTAGTTTATATAATAAAGTGAAATTCATATTCTTAGTTTCAGCAGTCGGCACTGCGATTAGATAGGCTAGGCTAGTAGATGTCCTGTACATCTAGTACATTCTTATTACCAACGGTGGTAGACGAGATTGTGCCCCCCCTAGAGAAAAAGAAAAATTTTGCTTGTTATTATGAATCTGCTTAGATACCTCTGCTAGTGACAATCGCTTAACTTGTTGTATGACGTAGGTTTATAATGAAGACAGCCCTTGTTGTTATACACCTACGGACGTTTACCTTCAAACATATGATACAAACACAAGATGGTATCCTTCCTAGATTCCTTCAGTTCTTATGACTCTTATCATAATTATGTGTCTGTTAGTATTTTTTAATTTTTTCGATGAAAAGACAACTCCCGCATTAGAGAACAAGCTCTGTGTCGCGGGGGACTTTACAAACATACAATTAACGGACACAAATTATACCCAGACCACAGATTACTAAATAGTTACTACGTAACCCAGACTCAGAACAATGCTTTGTGGATCATACAAAGTTTTGTCCTGTGTGGGAATCGAACCCACAACCTTGTGCAGAGCAGGCGCATACTGGCGGCCACTGGACCAACAAGCCAGTCAATAAAATTGCTAGTTTATAAAATTGTACATTATATAGAGCAATATTGGTGAAGTGTGTGTTATACATAAGTTATGTAGTAACTATTTAGTAATTTGTGCCTAAGTGTCGAGTAGGCGACGCAGAGATGCGCTGTCCTCAGCGTTTATCCTGCAGCTGAGGTATTCCTCGAAGCGCTACCATTTTGAAGCGCACCTAATGAGGCGCTCCCTTTAGGAGCGCTCCAGATAGAAATTAAAAACATTAAAATTTTATTCCTCCTAAAAGGTGCGCTCCGAGGAATAAAAAAGGAGCACCTCATTAGGTGCGCTTCAAAATGGTAGCGCTTCGAGGAATACCTCACCTGCAGGTACCTGTATGTTTTCAGAATCATGTGGTTCATCGAGTGGTATACAGAGAGCCCTTACAGCATCATTGATCTTTATTGGTGCGTAAGGCTCCTTTACGTGACTGTGTGTTGCAAAGATGCTGCTGTAGGCATCAAATATCAGAGCTCTTCTATCCAAGACCTATACGATACTCATGGGATAATAATTTTGACCAGTAAGTACACATTGCTAGTTTTCAACGTCTCCTACGTAATTTTTTTTAATTATACAAATAGTTACGAGAGGTAAGGCACTATACTAGCGAGCAAGTCCGACTGGGGAAGGACCTCCATCTTACAGAAGACCACAGCGGTGTGGTTGTGTTCCTGTGTGTTAGTACAGGTCTCCAGCGCTCATTTCGGGATACTCCATCCTAAAGCGATAAAAAGAAATGGGTCGGCAACACGCAAGTGATATCTTCGGTATTGCAAGAGTTCATAGGCTACGATTACTGCTTAATATCAGGTGGGCCGTATGCTTGTTTGCCACCCAAGTACTTAGTATAAAAAAAGTATTGTTTCATCGTCAATGTTTAAAAATTTATGAAGACTGATCTAAGCCTCTATACAAAAAGTGGCATAAGCGATAGTCGAATCGAAAAGTCAAAAAATAAAATGTATTGAATTTGACGTGAGTCTACGATTTAATGTCGTAAACTTACGTCAAATCCCATACATTTTCTTTTTTGACTTTTCCATTCGACTATCGCTTATGCCACTTGTTTTGAGACTCTGTTGTTCTAGTGGTTACGTATCTGGTCTCCTCCATACACTTGAAGGGATATTAGCCTACTATACCACGCTGACTAGACGGATTGGTATAGGATTTTGTTTCGAGTTTTCCCTTTCTTGCAGTGGATATTGTCTGCCTGACTTACTCCTTTAGTCGACTCTTACGACACCCTCAGAGTGGAACAGGGTGATGACAATTGTATTCTTAATCCATCACCACACGGACCTTTGTAGTAATATTTATATAAATTTATATATATAAATATTGCTAACAATTACCCTATTTCTCAATGACAACGTTAGTGACCCAGAATTTTTATAATAATACTCAATTACGAGTACAACGGGAGTGGAACAGAGTGGTGACAATTGTATTCTTAATCCGTCACCACACGGACTCTTACTCTGCTTTATAATAATAATATACTTTAATTACGCTTGCAGATCTATGCTTTACTCTGCTTAGACAGAAAACGCCACCAGTAGAGAAGAGTCAGGCAGTAATGGCGGTCTGCCTTCGAATGTTAGGGACCGCTTTACGCATTGACGACCAACGTCAAGTGTTTTGCTGCGTATATCCTTCTTTCAAATGGCCTCAAATTATCTATCCGTTGACTAAACGAATGATTACTGTCGTATTATACTCTCTGGAGAAACATTACCTCATCAGCGATAGGTGAGCTCAATTTCTTTATTCATCATTCATTTTCTTCATTCATTCTCAGCGAAAAGACATGAACATTAAACATGGCAACTTTTTAACAATAGGGTGTTGCGATGAAGTATCCTTGGGATAGGAAAACGTTTATGTAATACTAGCGGAAAATCCCGGGTTCGCCCGGGTAGACATTTAGTAAAAAAAGGTATGACCTATGTATGTTACCCGCTGGTAATGTAGCTACCTATAGGTAAAAGAATTATTAAAATCGGTCAAGTAGTTTTTGAGTTGAATCGTAACAAACAAACAAAAAATCAAATCTTTTCTTTTAATAATATTAGATTATTTAGATTACAATAAAATACAATATACTTTATTGTACACCATAAAATTAAATTTTTCTACTTAAATTACTAAGTTAAGGCTAGTACAATCGGCGGTCTTATCGCTAGGTTTAGATTCATCTAAACCTAAATATTATTAATTATAAGTCGAGATTTATAAATACACCTTAAAAAAATACTAGCAATAGCTCTATTATTAATAAAAATAAAAATCATTTATTTTCAGAACTCATAGTGTTAGTAACAATATAACTTAATACTATGTTAGTAACTAAAACTAAAAGTTAAGAGTTAACCCCTAATGGGCAGGCTCACCAAACCCTTCCAACATGTAGCTCAGTGAACCTGCCCACCAGGGCTGAATCCTGACTTTCACCCACCATCCTCAGGACTCTGTTTGAGCTCCGCCGTTACCACCGTTGGCTGTTCACCAGCGAGGCGACCTTTTTGCGCATAACTGCATAAAAGTCATCTACGCAGGCATCGGCAAACATACCCGACGCGCTACAGTAGCGTGGGAGCCGAAACAGAGCCCTGAAGATGTTGTTGTATTGAACACGTAGGGCATTGTAGGATTTCAGTGTAAAGCTGGCCCACAGGCTACTCGTGTAATTATTGGAACATTCTTTCTAATTAGGTACTTGTGTATTAAATACTGGAGGTCTGGACCAAAGAGAGTTTGTTGCATTTAAACTGTTTTTTTATGTGTGTGTCTATGTATAGTAAATATTATGAAGAACAACATATATAATTTTTATTGTGATTGTAAATGGACAAGGTCAGCTCAGGACCGAATGATGTGGAAAACCTTGGGGGAGGCCTATGTCCAGCAGTGGACGTCTTATGGCTGAGTTATGTTTAGTTATGATTAATAATTATTCAAATCATATACAATATACATAAAAAATACACGAAAAACGGGTGGGACTGCTTAAAAGGCATCATAAAATTCCTGCGCATTGACGTTTACTGGAAACGTGCCCAGAAGACTGGCAGTATTGCCACGTTGAATGGCAATGCTTTTCTTTGAGCCAAAAATAAGCCAACCCTCTGGTCACGTGAAGCCTCGATTCATTATTACATTGACACGGTACTATATTTATTTTTCATCTCCAGGTGGTTAATTGCGCTTTTAAACTTCACTAAGGAAGCGGTGATATGGAATGATAAATATAGAGAATTATTTATTGACAACAACGGTGTCTACAAACTTTTGGATATTATTACTGTAAGTTATACTATAAATAAGTATATAGAAAACTAGCTGTTACCCGCGACTTCGTTTGCGTGTTTTCTTTTTTAAACAATACTACTTTTGCATCTACAGCAAATCTACATTATAATCTGTGGGTGAAGTATAAATCTCTCTATATAAACTTTAATCGGCTGAATTTGATCCCAACAGGTTGAATTTTATTTTTGAAAGAAAGAAAGAAAATCTATTTATTTTCACAAACAAATGACTTGTTTGTGAAAATAAATAGATTTTCTTTCTTTCTTACACAATACACATTTAGACAATGGACATCAAAACAATACCTACTTAATAATAATTTGTGTGGCGTACGTCACACGCATGCAAAAAATTGGTATTTTTTCATAAAATTGCACAATTTTTATGGGTTTATCGTCAAAAATGACCCTTTTACCACAATTCTCACCACCTTAGGGGTTGAATTTCCAAAAATCCTTTCTTAGTACTCACCTTCCAGTGTAAAAGGAACCAGCATGGATACTTTCACGGTCTTGCGCTGATACTTTACCGATATTTAGTACCTACATAAGTAACAATAATAAGTAAATTAAGTGGCCGGGCACATAGCACGCAGCACTGATGGCCGTTGGGGCAGAAAGGTTCTAGAGTGGCAACGAGAAGACGAAGCGTGGGTAGGCCTCCAAGAACGTGGATCGACGACCTGGTAAAGGTTGCGGGCAACCGATGGACAAGGTCGGCTCAGGATCGAGAGTTGTGGAAAATCTTGGGGGAGGCCTATGTCCAGCAGTGGACGTCTTTTGGCTTAGATGATGATGATGAAGTAACAACCTTCGATCTATCTTCACAAACTAAAATAGGTGTTCTATCAGAGGTTGATCTAAGTTTTTTTAGCTAGTATGCAACCACATAAACCTTTACAGTAATTAAAATTATTCGCAAACTAAAGCCATTCATGTTATTCTACGTAAGAACAGGGTTTTGGCGTGGTTGACTCTTGTGTGGGACCACTGATATCCAGGTGCGGACGTAAAAAAAGCGGTGGGCAAATTCGAACTCCGGAGTAGGAGCTAGGATGGCACAATAATTGGTAGTGCGCAGCGCCGGGACTCGAGAGGCGCAGGTTCGAATCCTGCTACGAAGTCGACTTCCTCCCCCCTCTCTTCCTCTGGAACTGCGTCTGCTGATGTCATATCAGGTTCCTGTGAAGGCGGGTGAACGTGCACAGGAAAGCTTTAGTTGGTATGCCAGCTGCCTATCATCTTTTGGCTGGAGAGCTTGTTATAAACGCCTCGGGCGCCGGACAGGGCGGTATGCATAAGAAGCGTTAGCTACAGTACGTATTAATAGGTTCTTTTAATACTACTTGGGTGGAAAATAAGCTTACGGAACGCCTGATGTTAAGCAGTTACCTTAGCCTATGGACGCTTGCATTGCTAGAGTTATCACATTCACATTGCCAACCCATTTTTAACCGACTTCAAAAAGAGGAAATTGTCAATTCGTATGTACATTTTTTATGCTTGTTACCGCAGAACTACGTCATTTATGAACCCGATTTGAAAAAATATTTTTTTGTCTGAAACTTTCAGTTTGCTCCCATTTTAATCAAAATTAAATTTTGATGATAAGTATTTCACGGGTGGTGATTAGATAAAATATATTGTAACAAATGAAAATCGTATAATGTAGCAATTGAACTGAACTGATGATGAAACCGGAAGGTAGGCAACGGAACTCTATAATTAAACAATGTAATCTAGCCGTGTTTGGGCTTATTTGAACGGTCATAAGATGCACTTTAGGTGTAAATAATTAGATTTAAAAAAAAACCTTCTGTAACGGAAATGTGAGATTAGAGTTTGTCTGAAAGTTCATCTTGTTCATCAATTATTAATAGAATCATCATGTATCATACTGTAGACTTGAGATTTTAGGGATTTTGAAAATTCTTCAACTTGCCGTATTGAAGTGGGTTTTTTTTTGTCAAAACCATTTACACCAGCGCTTTAAGATGAAGTATTTATCCCTACAAATAAACGCTTATTTCATCGCATCTAGGTATTTTTCTAATGAGTCGCGCCATCTATCGCATTTTCTCGATACTACTGCACTGCCATGCTATGTGCATCACTATGTCAAAAACTTTTTTTTTATATCATAGAGTTTATCATGGGGTTCTTCAAAAAAGGAGTTATTAAAATGTCGGCAGTGAGTAACACCCCTGGTGTTGCAAGCCACGGCTACTGTAATTGCTTACCATCAGGCGGGCCGTATGCTTGTTACCCGCCTTGGTGGTATAAAAAAAACCTATAGATGTGTCTAATCTATGACCAAGAAATGTATACCCAAGTGGAATGTGCATGGCTTATAAAAGTTCAAGTGTTCGGGCTCTGTGTCTTTCTACAAGGTGACCATACGATTGATCAAGATCGGGCCCTGTTTAATAAAGCTGACAAGTCGACATATATGTCCAAAAATGACTTAATTGTAGAATTGTCGCGCTTAGGCTGTTTAATAAAGATGACAAATGTAAAAAATCGACATGAAATCTTTGACATATTTGTCATTTAAAAACGCGTTTAATAAAACTCGACATATGTCAAAAAACCACAGTCAAATTACTTCCGACAATTGTCGGATTGACGTGACAATTATGTCAATCTGTGACATATTTGCTGATCATTTTGTTTAATGAAGATAAATGAGGGTAAAACAAGAAATCTATTTTAAATATTCTACGGTAGTTTTACATACCTACCCGAAATGTTTCGTTAAAGTAGAAATCAGTAATTGTGAAAGAGAAATTGATTCTGCTTTTAAATGACCGTCGTTGCCTCCTCGTTTGTATTTGTTCCAAGTATTCATTATCACTACTCTCACTGCTGTATTAAACCTTTTATAAACACTTTCTTACACCTTCAATATTCAAAATAAGAATCGCGACAGAGGGTAATGCACCTGTCAGAATTGTTGGACAATTCTACAAATATGTCAATATGTCATGACAATTTTCCGATTAATAAAGCAGAATTGACAAGTTTTTCACGACAAATTGTCGCCTGTCACCTGTCGCTCAAAAAGTTTTATTAAACAGAAATATGTCGGATTGTCGTGACAAACCGACATATTTGTGAATTTTCCACTATGACAATTTTGTCACCTGTAAGTTTTATTAAACAGAAACATTGTGGAATTGTAACTTTTTGACATATGTCGGACTTGTCGAATTGTCAGCTTTATTAAACAGGGCCTTGGAACGCTTTGAAATTGGGGTCTATCACTATGTAAAGCAAAACTAAATAAAAAAATAGGTTTTAATGAACTAATAAATATTATATGTACATACACATTTTTTTAAGAGAGGTAGGGCACCATAGTAGCGAGCAAGCCCGACTGGGGAAGGACCTCCATCTTACAGAAGACCACAGCCAAATGACTACACACAGCGGTGTAGTTGTGTTCCTGTATGTGAGTACAGGTCTCGCTCATTTAGGAATGCGTTTTGAAAGAAACGTATTCCTATACCAGGGTTACTTCCATCTTAAAGCCCTGGTGTAAAAAAATGGGTTGGCAACACACAAGTGATACCTCTGGTGATGCAAGCGTCTATAGGCTACGGATACTGCTTAACATCAGGCGGGCCGCATGCTTGTTTGCCACCCAAGTAGTATAAAAAAAAAAAATACACGTACAACCACGCACAATCACACAAAGTAAATAATGAGAAATAAAAATAAACAACGTTAAAGGAAATTAGGTACGCACAGTAGGTACATCTGCACTTATAAATTATTTACAATTACCGTATTGCTTGCAACACTTCTTAAAACGTAAGTAAATCCATAGTGCTTATAAACTTTTTTCGCACAGTTCGAAAGTGCATGTGAACGATCTTTCAATTTTTTTTCGAGGCGGTGTCCTCGGATATTTTTTTTAAAGACAACTCCCGCTCTCTAACAAGCTCTGTGTCGCGGGGACTTTACAAACATACAGTTTACGGACAAAAATTACACCCTAATATACGATAAGGGTTTTCAACGGCATGGTTGGTAGCAGTTTGCTCTTTCATTATTTGCCGAATAGTTTCATATAGGCCATATCGGTTATATTATTATTTAATAGACTATTCCACCTACGATGCCATGCCTCAACTTTATTTTGGGTTCTGGGCCATCCCAGTTCATTGTTCCTATCCTATAATGATAGTATTATAAATTATAAATTGTATTATGTATTTGCATGTCGCCAAGCGACAAAATGTATAGGACCTATTTTTAATACTTGTTATACCGGTTTTTGTACCTACATTTTTAAGCAAATAAAGATTATTCTATTCTATTCTATTTATAGACCACAATTGAGGGAGGAACATTGGGGAAGATCTCGAAATGGAGACTGTAGAACTATTACTGGCTTGGCACATAAGTTTTCCCAAGATTAAAAAGAGTGGCCTGAGTTTCTTGCTCTTCTTCTTTCTTTCTTGCTTTCTTGCTTCTCAAGGCTCTACGTCTGCGAACTAGCCGTAGGAAAATTTTGCTAACATCATCTTTCTGGTTTAATCATAATTTATGACCTTCATAAGTGTTACTTTGTAACCTAAATGAATAATTAATGAATTTTGATTTTGTGTTAAAACGTTTCAAACCCCTCCGTAATGCTCCTCGCTTCTTCTGGTAGTACACTTTGAATGCGTCGCAGACAAGTGGCATAAGCGCTAGTCGAATCGAAAAGTCAAAAAAGCAAATGTATGGGATTTGACGTAAGTTTACGATATAATGTCGTAAACTTACGTCAAATTCCATACATTATTTTCTTTGACTTTTCGATTCGACTATCGCTTATTAGTCAATCAATGAATGCTCACAAGGGAGGTGTGGATGGAAAGTCGAAAGCAGAAACTTTGACTTAGGAACTTTGTTTGGACTAGTTAGGAGATAAACATACTAAAAGTCCTGACCCCTCCAAGGTGAGCCCGAGGGGGGGGGGGGGCACAAAGAAGGTCCCGTTTTTTGGTTTTTTGCTTACTTCTCGAAAACGGTGCTTTGTACGAAATTATGTTGTACGACATAATAAAAGCTAATTAAATTCACTACAACTTTGTCTTTTGCACTTTGTATCTATCTTCAATCATTGCCTAGCTATGAGCTTCTAAAGGTGGTCGATTTTCAAAGCGCGCATTGTAACAGTACAAATTTACCAAAATCATTTCTTATTTCGTGGATGAGCACCCACAGTATTAAAAATACCTACACAATATTTAAAAATAACATAAGCTGGGAGTACCTCCTCGCGGTGAAGGCACACAGGAAACAGTTTGAAACTGGCTAAAACTCCCAATAATATTATTTATCTATCAATAATGATGCCTTCGGGCTTATGTTGTTGTTTCGTTCGTGACCTATCGAGTATTGTGACTGTGCACCCGGTAACGCAGGGAAGCAGTCACAAAACACATTTTCAAGATGACAGACAAGTGTTTCGTTTGCGATGAACTGCTGGAAGAAGGTGGAGAGAATGTTTCCAAGGTTGGTGAAAAAGGCATAAAATCTTTAATTTCTGCCAGCAACCTCAGAAATGATCAAAAGAGCTCCTTTATTATGTCGTACAACACAATTTCGTACAAAGCACCGTTTTCGAGAAGTAAGCAAAAAACCAAAAAACGGGACCTTCTTTGTGCCCCCCCCCCCCCCCTCGGGCTCACCTCGGAGGGGTCAGGACTTTTAGTATGTTTATCTCCTAACTAGTTCAAACAAAGTTCCTAAGTCAAAGTTTCTGCTTTCGACTTTTCCATCCACAAGTTATTCGTTTACTAGGCTATATGCCACTTGTCTAGAGGGACAGGACTGGTTTTAAAAGTCATCGGCCATCAACCAAACTGATGAATCAGAAAGTACCTTGATATTTTGTTTAGTGCAAAATAACAGCAAGCGTTTTTTATTACCGAATTTAGTGTCACGAGCCAAAAATCGTTCTCCTTCGACGAAAGCATATGCAGACGGTATTTCAATTTCATCTATAGTCTGCGGTTCTTTAGGCTTATCTTTCCTCCTGACACGATGAATTATTTGCCTCTAAGCATTTTTATTCGATAGAGCAGATGCACTTGTATTGGGAACAGCCTGTAAATTAGCCTGAATGATCTGTACAGGTGTCATCGAAGTGGCAGCCGCAGCTTGTTTTAATTTGTTTTTAAATGATATTGATTGCATCAATGAAGCATTAGGAGCATGAGAGTGTTCAGTAATAGTTTTCATTACCGAATGCCCGTTACCTGTACAAAATTCGGTCGTCATAGTACTTGAACACTGCCACCTTTGCTTAAGCACACAACACCAGTAAAATTTGTCATTCACATTTTTATTCAAACAAAACTCATATCCACTAATAATCAGTATGTCATTTCCGCGCTTCAATTTTTCTATGATACTTAATAGAGTCAGTCATTTTAGCAATAAACAATTTATTTTCAATGAACTCTTCTATAACACTAAACGACTAACACTATACAAATGCAATTATATTTCTTGTCATTACAAATTTTAATCAAACAACTATTGTTCATAGAAGCCCAGCAACCTCAAGCGCCTGATATATTAATTATAGCAAAAAAAACCTCGCATTCCTTTATTGCTGACGATTTTTGCACAGGCTCTCTGTTTTTTAAGAAATGTTAAAAATGTAGAGTATTGTTTTGGAAAAGAAAATCGATGTACTTGGTTATCGTCGTAAGGTCATCCAAAGTAAGATTTCCTAAGTAACATCACAGTAACGCGACATCAATTGAACAAGGCTTCGCAGTATGATATTTATGCAGTAAAATCGTTCGCAGTACTGTTTTTCGATGTAACGAAATATCGCAGTAACAAGGCGTCGATTTAACAAGGCGTCGCAGTATAGAGATGTCGTTGAAAGGTTTTCAAAGAAACAAAATTCGATTATACGGCTTTCGCACTCAAGTAGGTGTATTATGTTTAGTTTACCTTGGCGGCAGAGAGCGATACTATTAATGTTCGTTGCCACCTAGCGGCGACGCGCGCTGCACCTCGTGGCGCTATGGATAGTATTAATCTAGTTTTTTTTAAATTTAACATATTTATTTAATCAAAATAATTACCATTATTATCTATTACATTGCTGCCCTCTAATAGGAAGGTCATTTATGCCTTTGCATAACAGTTTGTCGAATCTAACTGTGTGTGTGACAAACTGTGTGCAAGCATTTTGTACTGCCTCCTAAGAAGAAAACTTTTTATCACGTAGAGAATTGTCCAAATCACGAAAAATAGCATAGTTCGTTGGAGCAAGGTCTGGCGAATACGGAGGGTGACGAATGGTTTGTAATTGCAGTTCCTGTAGAGTTAAAACGGTTGCTTGTGCTGTATGAGGTCTCGCATTATCATAGAGCAATAATGGTGAAGATCAATCGATGAGTCGGGGCTGTTTCACCGCTAGTTTTGCTATTTGGAGTTTGGCACAGTAAGCATCTATAATAATCATCAGACCACCAAACAGTTACCATTACCTTTTTATTGGTAAGCTTTTCTTTAGGACACTGTTGCGGCGTTTGACCTGGGGTCAGCCCTTGCATTTTGCGCTTACGGTTATCGTAAAGAATCCACTTTTTATCACATGTCACAATTCGATCCAATATTCCTTCAACAAGGCAACACAAGTTTCAACACGCGTTTCTTCCGCAGATCAATCAAATCATGAGGCACCCATTTTTCATATTTTTGTTTTTATTGATTTGACGCAAATGAGTCAATAAGTATTGTTGGTAACGTAACGTTAAACCATGCCGCTAATGCCTGGGTAGTTTGGCTCGGATCGGCTTCCACTATCTCTTTCAATTCATTGTTATTCACCTGTGTGGGCGGTCTTTCACGTATTCGTTCTTCAAATCAAAGTTTCCATCACAAAAGCGTTTAAACCAAAATCGCACGGTGCGTTCATTAGCAGTCCCCTCTCCAAAAGCAACATTGATATTACGAGCTGTTTCTGCCGCGTTAGTCCCGCGTCGGAACTCGTATTCAAAAATCACTCGAGTTTTAGAAGTATCCACCTTTCTTGTCTAAGCTGAATAAAAAAAACAACGGAAAGTCGATAATCGAATGCTGCACATTTTTTAAAAGAAGAACCTTATGATGATATCCAGACCGATTTCGGCCACGGCGACTGCATTATCTCTGTTGTTGGCAATCTTTTTGGTAAAGGTCCTCACACATTGTGGGCATGTAAGCACACCGTTAATATAATTATAATCTATAACCGCTGGTGGTCGGGTTTTTATTTGGTCACGATTAAAGTCGAGATCAGCACACCGCTGAGTTTCAAAGTCACGGAATTTCGATTTTATCAAAGCCCTCCACTCAGGTCTTTTAGCGGCTTGCTTCTCCCATTGAAAAGACTCATGAAAAGACACACTTTTTCATGTGCCGCTTAAGCACATCCTTGATTCGACGTACCTATTACAATAAAACGGCAGTTTCATACTTTAACCCCTATTATAAGAATAGATAAAATAAAATTATAATGACAAGTGGTGTTTTACGACACAATACGAATCAAATCAAATATCTTTAATTGTGAAACATAGGTTTATAGAGGTGTAACATTAGTGATAGTAGGTAAGTACTCATGCTTTTCCATCAAGGCATACATTACGGCATTATTTATTATATTTTGTCGAAACGTGTTCAGTGATGGGTTTCGGTCGGTTTTTGGACATTAATCTATTACTAGTATTTGCCCGATAATTTCCATTTTTGTCTCATAGATGACCTTTTTATTTTAGGGGTAAAATTTTAATGAGAAGCGGGTATACGAAACTTTAAAAAAGAAGGACTTCCATGCAACCGTTCATCCCTTATTTTAACTCGTTAGGGAATTTTGAGGTTGCGTTCTTTCACAATTCTAATTTCTTAATTCTACCCCTAAGAGGTTTAAATGAGGGTTTGCATTTTCTATAAAAACTTTTTATTCTCTGAGTCGATTAACTTCATACACAAACTCTTCAATTAAAATGCTGAGATATAATATCACAATTTTTTCATAGAGCGTAGTCAAAAGACCGTAGGGCGTGCGACATTGCCTGGTGAGTGTTAGTATTTACCTATTAGGTAGGATTTGTCTAAGAGGTGTATGTAGTGTATAACTCGTTCTGCTGTCTTATTTCTTACGAGAATTTGAATAAATGGACTTTTGTTACTCAATCACGTCAAAACGGCTGTATGGACTTAGATAAATTTTGCACATATTGATAGATTATAGTCTGGAATAACACAGAGTTATATATTTGCTCAGTCCTAAGATATTTAACTGTTTGTTTATCTTGTTGTATATTTTACAGCTTAAACTATTGTACTGTCTTCTACAAAAATATGTTTTACAGGGAACTGATGGACAAACCGATTTCGCACTGCGTTTCTTTGGATCACGTGAAGGAGCTGTGGGATGTTTTTAATATTGGTTGAAGCACAAAGAGCTGTCATAATCATAATATCTTTATATGTTTTAGTATGGTTACAAAGGTCTTAAGATTAACTTATAGTAAAGTAAACCATATTCTGCCTATATTGGCATGTCAACCTTATAAATTACTAGAATGTCAATTTATAAATTATCCTACTAATATTATAAATGCGAAAGTTTGTAAGAATAGATGGATGGATGTTTGTCACTCTTTCACGTAAAAACTACTGATCGGATCTGGATGAAATTTGGCACAGAGATAGATTATGGTCTGGAATAACGCATACTTTTTACAGCGATAACCGACATCCACGCAGGCGGAGCCGCGGGCAACAACTATCACTTATAAAATCATTGATAGTATAATAACATTTACAATACACATATCTTTTAGTCTTTTTCTGAACACATTTATATTTAGATCTTTATAGCTGTCGGGAATCTTGTTATAAATTTTAGGGGCTAAACAAAATACACTTTTCTCTCACACTCCCTCCTCACGCCACCATTCAAGAACTATTAAACGCATAAACTATTCTTTACTTGATGAGAAACTTAAAACATTAAATTTCGACAACATTTATTCACTAAATTGTGCCAATGATGCTGTATCTTTTTTCCTTAACACTCTTACCACCACAATATTTAGCTGTACTCAACTTATTACAATACCAAGACGCAAGCGTATAATTAAGCCGTGGATTACGTCGGGGTTACTGCGATGCATGCGGAACCGAGACAATTTACATCTCAAATACAAAAATCACCCAAATTTCAATAATAAATTAATTTACACCCGGTACCGTAATTTTTGTAATGATATTTTAAAAAAGATTAAACAAGATTATGATAGAGCCGAATTCGCGAAATGTGAAGGTAACACTAAAAAGATGTGGAATAAAATTAAAAGCCTCACATCCACCAACAAACAAAATAATCCATCAACAGAATTGGTTGATACAAATAATCCATTAAACTCTGTAAATGAGATTAATCAGTTTTTTGTAAACATTGGTGCATCGTTGGTTAATTCATCCATAGGAGCGGTGCCTACCTCCTATCAGTTACCTTCACTAGAACCATGCCACTCTTCATTTGTCCTACTACCAACGGATATACACGAGATAACAGCGGTCATATCTGCACTCAAATCCAACTGTGCATCAGGCATTGATGATATCCCCAGTGACATTCTCAAGAGATATTTAAGTGTATTAGTGGAGCCTATCACCCATATTTGTAACATTTGTCTTTCTACGGGAGTATTTCCCTTGGATCTCAAAAGGTCACTAGTCCACCCAATCTATAAGAGTGGTAGTAGAGACTGTGTAAACAACTATCGCCCAATATCGATTTTGCCAACTGTGTCTAAAATCATTGAGAAAGTTATGAACAAACAATTAATTTCATTTTTAGAAACAAAAAAACTATTATCTTGCAACCAGTTCGGCTTTCGCAATGGTATATCAACCAACGACGCAGTACATCAACTTACTGATACTATAGTGACTAAACTTGACGATAAGAAGAAAGTCCTAACAATATTCCTCGATTTGGCAAAGGCGTTTGACACGGTCTCTACGCCATTGTTGTTAAAGAAGTTGGAGCTTCTTGGCATCCGTGGTACTCAGCTGAAACTATTTCAGAGCTACTTATCTGGCAGAGTTCAAGCGGTCAAAGTTGGGGAGTGGTTAAGTGATGAACGTGAGGTCAATACAGGCATTCCTCAGGGAAGTATTTTAGGGCCCACCCTCTTCTTGATATTCATCAATGATCTCTGCCGGTTAAAGCTTACTAATGGGAACATTATCACATTTGCTGACGATACAGCTCTTCTCTTTTATGGTGACACATGGGAGGAAGTCTATCATTCTGCTCAAGTTGGTTTCTCACATGTTGCAAGATGGTTGAATGATAACTTGCTCGTACTCAATACAGATAAAACCAATTACATAACCTTCTCACTATCCAACACTCTCACATTGGACCCATCTCTAAACATTTTAGCCCACACTTGCAACAATTACTCTTCCAGCACTTGCTCATGCCCTAAACTACAAAATGTGGACTCAATCAAGTACCTGGGTGTTGTTATTGACAAAAATTTGAACTTTAACAAACATATAGATCTGTTGACTAAACGGGTAAAGAAACTCATTTACATATTTAAAAATTTACGAGCTGTTGCTGATATCAAAATTATTAAAACTGTGTACCTGGCACTATGTCAGTCATTATTAACATATTGTATTACAACATGGGGTGGATCTTCAAAAACTCATATGCTTAAGCTTGAACGAGCGCAGAGAGCAGTTCTTAAGGTGGCTCATTCTCTTTCTTTCTTCCATCCAACTTCTGATCTATATGATATGTGCAAAGTTCTTACAGTCCGCCAACTTTTTGTAGTCCAAACCATTTTACGCAAACATTCACACCTCTACTATGACCCATCCTTGCACTCAAACAAACGTAATAAAACTAAAGTTTGCTCAACGAAATTATATTAAACTAGTCTTGCGCATCGTAGCTTTTGGTTTCTTAGCAGCTATTTATACAATAAAATTAATTCCATCCTTAACATTTACCCCTTGACCAGGACAAAATGTAAACAAGTTCTCTATACTTACCTCTTAAAATATGACTACGATGCAACTGAAAACCTTTTAATAGTCCCCCATTAAGACACACACACACACACCCACTCACACACACACACACACGCACACACACACACACACACACATACCCACTCTTACAAACGCACGCATGCTAACTTATGTATAAATAAAATAAATTATTTTAGATTTATCAGCTTGTCAAAGGAATTTTGTGAAATCTACCAATACTTACAATGTTCTGGGGGGGCCTGGTAATCTGTGTGACAGGGTTTCCTAGTGCAGATACCAGTCTCCCACAAGGCTATGTTAATAACTATAGAAGTATGTAATTCTAGCTTTAAGTTGCCTTTGTGGAAGATAAATAAATAAAAAAATACACTCTTCCCCATTAGTGCTATCTTAGCACTGCGTACACGTAACCTATTCTCATCACGTCTGCTACGTTGTACGCTTTCCGCAAGCCGTGAAAGAAGTCGAGGATTAGATTTAACAAAAGTAGCTTTGTCCAATATATATATTGACGGAAGTGTTAACATCTTATAGTTAATAAAGTACTGTCTACACCTATCCGTTACCTGTAACCCAAACATTGATCTAATGTATCTCTTCTGCATCTTAAACACTACCTCCCTGTCGGTCGAATTGCCCCAGAAGATGATGCAAAATGTTAGCAAAGACGCTACCAGTCCATGGTAAGCTGTGAGCAATGCATCTGTATTCACTATTAGGGGTTTATATAAGGCGAGGCACTGCTTATTCTACACAGTCCTTCAATATGTGCCTTCCAATTAAGTTGCCTATCGATAATAATCAGACCTAGAAATTTGGCATTTTTTGTTTCATGTATGTCATTGTTTTGATAGGTAATTAATGCTCTTATTTGGTGTAAGTGACGACTGTCTTTGACTAAAATGCATAATTTACGTTTTCGGTTGGTTTATTTTAAGATTATTGTTATCTAAACATGTTAATACAGAGGGCTGTGGCCCTGACATCTGTAATAACATGTATGTATATCTATGTATCTGTAATTTCTGATTTGTAAGCATTACTTTCTATATTTTTTATGGTTAGGGCACAGATTACTAAAGAGTTACTACGTAACAGATACTTCACTCAGAAGAAAATTACCAATACCTACTACTATAATAGCCTACTCTGTCGCGTCAGCAACCGCTGCATGCTAAAATGTGCCTAAATATTCAAGCATGCACCGCGCGATCCCACAGCAATCACGGGGCTGCCTCTTTGATAAAATTAAATTAACATAAATAACTATTTGTGTCGATTTTATTGAGAACTGTGAATATGTTCTGACTATAGGTGGTAGTTTAAAATTGTTGACTGTGCAATACATCTAAAAAATAATTATAAAGGTCAGTGTGTAGGTAAAATAAAAAAAATCTTTAAAAGGTACGTGTTTTATTTTTATTTATTTTTTTATACATTTCTTACCCTTTCTAAATTATCGGTTATTAAATTTTAGTGTAGAAAAAACTAATAAAACGATTAAAATTGAACAACGTGCGTGCGCTTCGCTTGCGAAAACCGCACTGAATTTTGTCCGCCGGCGGTACGACGGGCGGTAGGTAATTATAGCGCGCAAGTACATGGAGTTACGGAGGCCTGGTTAGGGTGCTATCATCGGCAAAAAGTGTCATTGGGTGATTGGTGACTTTAGGCAGATCATTACTATATATTGTGAACAGCAAAGAACCCAACACACTACCTTGCGGCACACCGAATTTCACCAGCCGTTCCTTAGATCTGTAGATTTTTTTCCTCTTTTGTTTTAAGATTAGGTCTTGCTATTGTAGTTACTTGTTTTCTATTTGAAAGATATGAGTCTAATAGTTTTAAAACATTTCCTCTAATACCATATAACTCAAGTTTTGTCAGTAGGATAGTGTGGTCTACATAATCAAAACCTGCGTAATTTCGCAGTAAAGTCAAAGTCAAACTCATTTATTCATTTAGATAAAATACATGATACTTATGAACGTCATAAAAACAAATGCCAGCATACTTTTTTCTTACAAATATTACTTGGATTTTTCAGTTTATGTTCAAGTAAAAAAAATATTATAAAAACAAAGTATAAATATTTATTTTTGTATAAATATAGCTAAAGTGCATCTCATGACCATTCAAATAAGCTCAAAAACGGCTAGATTATTTTTTATTTATTTACAACCACACTTACATCTATCTTTACAGTATGTGCACCATTGCGATAGAGAAGCCACAATTATATTATACTTATACTAAAACTAAACAAAGTAAATAATAACAAATTATAACTATTCATAAACATAATATGTTGCACGTAACCCTCGTAAACTCACTCAGCGAACACGTAAATAAGTCAACGTGTTCAGCCACAGTGTTAAGCGTACGCAGCGCGCGTGTCATGGGCGCCTGTTGTAGGAGGTTAGTGCGTGCCGTTGGCACCACTAACAGTCGCGGCCGCCGCCGCCGCCCCACGTACTCATCCGGGACGCACAGCCTAATCTCTGCTAATATAGTAGGGTGGTGGGTGTTCCCCCGGAGAACTCTCAATAAATATGTAGCTAGTGCTAACTCCCTTCTGACTTCCAGTTTATAATATCCCATTATACCAAGTAAAAACAATGTTGGATAGATCTGCGGATATCCTGGATACACCCCATATACTTTCAAGTAAATAAACCTTAAAAAATTATTTTGTATTCTTTCCAACATTGCTTTGTACTTGTCTTCATTTGGACTCCAAATGGCCGCATTGCATTCAAGATGACTTTTTACTAGAGCCTCGTACAATGACTTCAAAGCACTAATATTAGTGAAATCATTTGCCTGACGCAAAAGAAAACCAAGATTCCTGTATGCTTTTTTGCATACATCCACAACATGCTTCCTAAAATGAAGGTCTACGGTAAAATGAATGCCTAGATCTCTGACCTCCGTTACACGATGTATGGGTTGTCCCTCTATGATATACGAATAATTGTTCGGGGTGCGTGCACGGGTAAAAGATAGTACAGAGCATTTTGTGATGTTAAAATATAGCTTATTTTTCTTACTCCAGTTAATTACGTTATTGAAAGATTACATTGTTTAATAATGGAGTTTCGTTGTCTACCTTTCGTCTTCATCATCAGTTCAGTTCAATTGTACGATTTTCATTTGCTACATTATATTTGCTCAGCAATAGTTGCTTAAAAACCTTAAGGAGACTTATCTAATCGCTAATTGTTTTTTTTTTTACACCAAGGTGGCAAACAAGCATACGGACGCGTTGCCGACCCTTTAAAAACCTTATAACTCCTTTCTTGAAGAACCCCATGCTATAGTAGTCGGTGGCGAGAGGTGCTTTGATAAAATTTAATGTTGCCGTGGGCATCATCTCGAACAATTCCTCAGAACACAGCCCATTGTACAGGCGGTAGAACATACACAAGGAGGCGAAGTCTCTTCTGAGACTTAGTGGATCAATACCGCATGTGAGCTTGGGATCGTCAACAATCCTAACAGCGCGTCTTTGGATAGATTCAAAGGGTCCAAGCTGGTATCCAGGTGCTCCCGCCCAAAGGTGGCAGCAATATTCCATGTGGGCCGGACTTGCGCTTTGTAGAGCAGCAGTCTGTGGCCCGCGGTGAAGTATCACTTTGCCCTGTTGAGCACACCTAGCTTTCTAGATGCCAGCTTAGCCTTGTCTTCCAAGTGATGACGGAACTGAACGTCGCTGGAGATGTCGACGCCGAGGATCCCAATGTTCTTGGATATTGTCAGGGCTGTGTCTTGGAATCGTGGAGCCAACGCAAATGGATCTTAGAGGTGAACGCGCAAACTTGTGTCTTAGTGGGGTTAAATTGGACTAAATTTAGTCGTCCCCAATCAGAGACTCTGGAAAGAGTGCTACTGATTTCAAACACAAGTTTTTCGCGACTTTCATCCACAGTGGAACGAGGGATATTTGCGCGGCTTGTGTAAAAAGTATCCCTGGTGCTGTCGTCTGCATATCAATGAATGTCGTGAATAGACAATATATCATATATATGTAGCAAAAACAACGTCGGGGACAGCACAGAGCCTTTCGGTACGCCAGCATTAATAATAATAATAATAATAATAATAAATATGCTTTATTGTACACCAAATGTTAAAAATACAGGCAAGAAATCAATAAAATACATCGAACAGTATGTACAATGGGCGGTCTTATCGCTATAAGCGATCTCTTCCAGACAACTTTTGGATGGACTTGTTGTAAGAGATAATGGCTGTTGATGGATGGTATACTACTACAAATATAATATAACATTAATAATATACTACATAAAGTAATAAATATATATATTACATAACATATCAATATTTATATAAAAATACATATATATAATTATAATGACAAATAATGATTTTTTACTAAGGTTTTGAATGTAGGTAGAGACTGAGCACGTCTAATGTGCAGTGGCAATGCATTCCACAATCGCACAGCGAGAACTGTAAAAGAACTATCGTAAAATATTGTGGAATGTGACGGCATTTTCAACTTAAGATTTTCATTGATGTCCAGGCGATCCTAGCAACAACCGTCAACGACAGTTTGTATGCTTCTGCTGGACAAAAAGCTGGCAATCCATTCGCATAATCCCTCGGATGTCAGTCCGTATGATGGTAGCTTCGACAAAAGACTCCGGTGCTAGACCCGATCGAACGCCTTAACTATATCTAGGCTGACCGCCCACGCCTCACCTTGACGATCGATGGCTAGAGCCCAGCGGTGCGTGAGATACACTAGAAGATCACCCGTTGAGCGACTGTGGCGTCGAAAGCCGTATTGTCGGTAATTAACTCGTGATCCTCTAGGTATCCCAAGAGCCGCCGGCTTACAATTCGCTCCATCACCTCCATCGCTCTCGAAGCTAGCTATAGCTATAGGCCTGTAATTCGACGGGTCTGATCTATCGCCCATTTTTGGGCACCGGATGCACATTCGCGGTCTTCCACGAAGACGGAACTCGCCTGCTGTTGTACGTAAGTCCGAAAAGACGCGTTAATATAGAACATAGCTCAGGGGCACACTGCTTTCGCACCACTGCCGGTATGCCATCTGGCCCACTCGACTTATGGACGTCAAGAGATAGCAACTCCCGCCGGACCTCACGCTGTGATATGCTGATTTCCGGCATGGCGATATCACACCACGGAATCGTGGGCGGTACGGCTTCTCTGTCGTTCAGAGTCCAGTTAGAGGCAAAGAGAGAACCCAAAAGCTCGGCTTTCTCCTTTGCACTATGGACCAAATTATTGTCCGGCTTCCGTAGTGGGGGCAAGGACGACCGACAAAAGTTTCCCTCAGCAGCCTTCGCAAGCGACCAGAAAGCACGACTCCCAGAGGGATGGTTTGCTAGTCGTTCACCAATTCTGCCGACGAAATTGAATTTGGCCCTGGCAATTACTCTTTTACTGGACCTCGAGGCAGCATTTAGTTTGCGTTTCACATCAGAGATGCTGGAGTCCTTTTAAACTCGAGCCGCAGTCCAAGCCTTGTAAGCAGCTTGCTTAAGTAAGCTAATAAAATTGTTATATGCATGCCTATAATTTTTGAGGAGTACCCACAATTTCTCATGGATCCCATCATCAAAACTGGTTTTTTTTATAAAAATAGGACCAAACTGGAACTATGTCAACGCAGACAGAAAAAAATACAAATCGGTCTATAAATGACCGGTTCTGCGGTAACAAACATAAAAAGAAAAAAAAGAAATACACACAATTTGATAACCTCCTCTTTTGAAGTCGGTTGAAAACGAATTCTATTCAGTCGACCGTATTAAATTAAAACACTAAGCAATAACATAAGCATGACACGCTGGTTTGCCTGCGCGTCATGCTTATATATTTATCAGAGAGGTAGGGCACCATACAAGTGAGCAAGCCCGTCTGGGGAAGGACCTTCACCTTACAGACAGTGGTCTGGTTGTGTTCCTGTGTGTGAGTACAGATCTCCAGCGCTCATTTTGGGATGCGTTTTGAAAGAAACCTTTTCTATCCCAGGGATAAACCGTGGTGTAATAAATGGGTCGGCAACACGCAAGTGATACCCCTTTTGCAAGCGTCCATAGGCTATCAGGCGGGCCGTTTGCCACCCAAGTAGTATAATATATATATATATATATATATATATCTTCTTCTCTCTTATATCCTACTAATATTATAAACGCGAAAGTTTGTAAGTATGGATGGATGGAAGGATGGATGGATGGATGGATGGATTCAAATTCAAAATTCTAATTCAAAAATCTTTATTCCATAATAAAGTACACAACAATAAGTAGTTAGAAGCTGGAACCTTCCGTTAAGCAAAACAATGCCTGTTTTGGAAGGCTCCGCTCGTCCATTAGATTCCATAGACTTAAAATTACTTTTAAATTTATCCTTAGCCATGCGACTAAATTAATAGGTGAGCGACTAAATTATTAGGTGAGCGATTAGAAATTCTTGCATTTGAATATAATTATATATTCATGCATTTGCTACCAGAAACGAGATGCTATCAGACAAGTAGGTTAGGTTAGGTAAGAACTGTGATCCCAACAACGCGCGAGCCAAGCGAGCGAAAAGAGCGTGCCGCGGTAGCGGCCGGCGAAGCACTAATTTTGATAAATTGTGTTCCCCCCATTTTTTTGCTCACTTAGTATTTCTGTACCTACGCCATATTCAGTAATTTTGACATCCATAGATAGAATTTGTGTTCACCTTCAGTTTGTCGCTCACAAAATTGGTCATAACGTGCCAAAGTTATCATTTTAAGATAAATAATTGACCTATCATTCTCGCCTTAGTGTTTCTGTACGCCATATTCAGTAATTTTGACACACATAAATTGAATTTATAGTCGTTCGTTTAAATACTAGCCATATAAAAGAAGAAGCTGACCTGACTCTCTGACTGACATATCAACGCAGAGCCCAAACTATGAGGGTTAGAAACTTGACATTTTGCACAGAGGTTCCTTTTATAATGTAGGGAAGCACTAAGAAAGGATTTTTGAAAATTCACTCCCTAAAGGGGTAAAACGAGGGTGCTAAGTTAGTATGAAACTTTGCCGTTTTTGAAGTTATTCGAGTGAAATTCAATATAAAGGTTCTTCATTGAAAGTCTTGAAACACATAAGATTTTTTCGAAAATTATCCCTGTAGAAGAGGGGTGAAAAGTTTTTTGTTAGTAACGCTTTCACGACTAAACGGCTTAACGAATCATAATGAAATTGGTCAAGGAGATAGATAATATCCTGGGGAGGAAAATACTTTTTATTGTGATAAATAACATCTACGTGGGTGGAGCCGCGGGCAACATCTAATAATAAATGAATCCCTATTTACCTTGGTCACGGCATCACGCGTGAACGGCTGGACCGATTTCAGTAGGTAATTCTTTTTTTGTTGTGTTTGGGCGATTTTAAACAAGTGATATTTATTTATCATTACGGTGGAATTTTTGTTATAACAATGCTTTCTTCGTAATAACAAAAAAAACTTTAACCTTTTTTGTAACATATGCGTGAGTGGCCATCAAATAACATAACACCGTACCAAAATATTTAAGGTTGAATTTTTGGGAGTCCACTGAAATGAAAACTGTCCACCGAAATGGTAAAATGATTATAATTATTATTGTTCACCCGAATGAAATTAGCCCACTGAAATGATACAGCCAAGAATATCATCTATGTATAATAATAATAATAATCATTTATTTTAGGATATAGTTTACATACTTAATACACAAAATATAAGTAGCTTACATAATCCCATAGATAAATACCTAACAAACTAACACTTGTTATTGTCAGGAGAAGGTTCTTATGTAAAAAAAAAGAAATTTGCGCTGAAAATAGTTTAACCCGAACGAAGTCGGGGTGGGTCGCTAGTATAGATATAATTATATATCTATACTAGCTATCTGTAAACTTTACTTGTTGAAATTTATTTTTATTATTTATTTATTAAAAATACATAATTTCTTAATATTAAAATATTAACAACAATAAAATATCTATTTAAATAACAACAATTTTATTTATTAACGATTTAACTGTACTGTAATATACATAAAAATAACTTAAAATAACATAATAAACACAAATAATAATTATAAAATATGAATATAACCTTACTAATACTTGTTAATGA
The DNA here is from genome assembly GCA_947095525.1 of Trisateles emortualis. Classification (NCBI taxonomy): domain Eukaryota; kingdom Metazoa; phylum Arthropoda; class Insecta; order Lepidoptera; family Erebidae; genus Trisateles; species Trisateles emortualis. The sequence continues at coordinate 32,187,009 of OX352729.1, forward strand.
TAACAGAACAAAATAACGGAAAATATGAATTCAAAATAGATTTAAAGACAAGCTGCTTTTCTAATCTATGCGTTTATGAAACTCGAAGGCAGAATGATAGTTAAGTTGGTTCAACTATTTATTATTTATCTTAAAATGTTAACTTTGGCACGTTATGACCAATTTTGAAAAAAACGATGAACTTTCCGGGAATTAATCTATCATTTTCGCTCTTGGATCGAAACGAAAGATCACGACTAAACCGACGTGGTAATGCCAATGGCGGTCGTACTGCTTTGGAGCCTTTATGATCCTGAGGCATCGAAGAAGAAATGAGTTTTTTATTGGGAGTGGCCCAATCTGACATCATGTTCATATTATTTGTTTTAGCTGAAAGTGAAAAATAATATCAAAAGGGTTCATTAAATTGTATTAAACACGATATATAGATGTAACGGGATGGTGTGGGAATATTTATTTGTAGGCTTAATCCATTGCTGGTCACAAGTCTCCTCCCCTCTATCAAGAGAGAGAGCGTTTAGGCCTTAATTCACACACGCTGGCATAATACGGGTTGGTAAATCAGACATGTCTTTAGAATTTCTTCTAAGACATGTCTGGTCTGTCGAGTTTCCTCACGATGTTTTCCTTCACCATCACAATAAATAAAATTTAATAAGGGGTAAACAAGCCTGTTAGATGTTACCATAGCCCGATATACCCTAACCATAGACGAGCGAGTTATAACCCTGAACGCTTGTAACACCAGGGGTAAAATTCTTATCACAGCCAGGTAACATTTTAAGGTTAAGTACATATATTAAAGTAAAAAGCAAGCTAGCGGTCCTTGTATATTTACCCCAACTTAAAGGCGCTCGAGGGGGTTGAATAGGATTTCCTCTTGCATCGTAACCACGCATGTTGACATTACTGGATGGACTAAATACTGAGTGACGGGAAAAAAAATAGAAGAACCTCTTTTGCCTCTTCGCACTCGTATTTTTTAAGTCTGAAGCTGCAAAAAAACATCAAAATGGTTCATTAAAATCTAGGTATTAAGTTTAGGCTTAACCGATTTTAATGAAATTATGATTTTAATATACATATTATGTTTATTCTGTAAGTCTGAAAATCGGTCGTTATCTATTTTTCATACCCCTAAGTGATGAGGGTGAAACATTTACCTATTTATAATTTCTTCGACATTTTTTTTATGATGTGGCATTAAAAATAATAGTAATAATTTGTGCTGTAGAGTATGCCGTGGTGGAAAAATTCACCACGACATACTTCTACAGCACCAAAATGTTACATGATTAGGTAATTTGTTGTTCATTATTTTTTTTATTTAAACTTTCACATCATACTAATATTGTATATACATATAACACAATACATGTTAAACGTTTGCGAGAATGGATAGAGATGTATGGATGTTTGTTACTCTTTCACGAAAAAATGCGTGAACGAATTTTGATGAAACTTTACAGTTATATACTTGTATATCTATACTAATATTATAAAGAGGGAAGATTTGATTTTTTGTTTGTAATGGATAAACTCAAAAACGCCTGGACCGATTTTAATTTTTTTTTCACCATTAGAAAGTTACATTATCTGCGTGTAAAATAGGCTATATTTTATTTTGGAAAAAATATTTGGGTTTTTCGGACCCAAGGTGTAAAACATCCAAAAAACTTCCTTGTTTGGCGTACGCCGCCTTAACTCTAAAAGATAGAACCAAAAATGTTCTAATTAATTAAAGACCCTAAAAATATCTACAAAAAAGTCCGCGACACACTATACCCATCTATATTATTATTTATTATTTATAATTTTATTGTGTAAATATGGATCCATGTGTCTAGAAATAAAGAATTATTATTATTATATCGAGTTAAGCACAACAACCATTTTTTTATTTGAAAACCTTGAATTTTTTTAGGACTTAAACGCATTTATTTTACACATGTCATTATTCCTTATCAAAATAAGCTTGTTTAGTCTTCTTTTGTAGTCTTTAATTCATTAAAATTTGACGTTTGGTTTGAAAGTTATGGCGAAATCAATGTAATACTATTTCTGCGCTTCGCGGCCCGTGGCGACGTAGGCGAAGTAGGCATCAACAAGGCGGGGGTGCGGATGCGGGAGGAGAGTTTAGGTCTATGAGTAAGGGCCTGTCCAGATAGGGCGTTTTACGCGCGAGTCGACTCGCGCGTAGCAATTTATTGTTGCGTCCAGATAGAGCGTTTTACGCGCGTATGTGATGAGACGGATTTGACCAGTTATAAACATATAATACGTCCACTCGCGAAGGACACGCGCGTAGTTCTGGACGCTGCAACGGCGCCGGAGTATCTCGACTCGCGCGTTTTACGCACGTGCGACGCGCGAGTCGAGAGTCCCGCTCATTACAAGCGTTTTACGCGCGAGTGAGGTAACGCGCGAGAGCATCTGGACGCGATGTATGTAGCTCTAGTATCTCGAGTACGCGCGAGTGCCTACGCGCGAGTCGACTCGCGCGTATAACGCCCTATCTGGGCAGGCTCTAAGGTACACGCGCGACTCAGGCGCATGGTCGGCTCCTTACGCAGCAGTCGCGCGCGGTTTCTAATAATTTTCGTACGAGTATTTTTAGCGGTAATCGACATCCACGCAGGCGGAACCGCGGGGCTATGAGATAGCCTATGAGTTAATCCAGACCATAACAGACCGTTCAGTAGTTTTTACGTAAAAGAGTAACAAACATCCATCCAACTTTCATCCATCAAACTTTCGCGTTTATATTAATATTATAGTAGGATAAGTTGTACTCGTATATAATACCTGCAAAGTATCCTTCCATCAGCTTGGCTTCGTGTCCAAAAAGTTCTGGGATTGATATTCTTAACCCACTTTCGTGTTCTGAAAGTAAATGAAGACGAATTTATACTGTGAAGACAAACAAGCAAATTAAACTCACCAAACCATCACTGAAGTCGGATAATATCCACGTTGTACTCTTTTGACCAATTAGGAAGCTTCTATAGAGCTTTGGCCAAAAACCCAGTCATTCTGTTTGTTAAAACATTGCTGCGCTGTCAGCAATATTGGTGTCAGCAGTAACTGTACTGAGTATATATATATATTGAGAGGTCATTATGAATATATAAGTTGTATATAATACCTGCATAAAAATCTTCCATGTTGCCTTCAAGTCTTACAGATAATGGAATTGTCAATTTTAATCGTTTTATGTAGTCTGAAAGTTAATGAAGATCATTATTTATATGTGGTGACAAACAAGCAAATGAAACTTCAAACTATGTTTTTTTTTTAACCAACTTAAAAAACGAGGAGGTCGTATTCATTCGTGTGTATTTTTATAACTGCATCATTTATGAACCGATTTGAAAAATATTTTTTTGTCTGAAAGGACATACTTTCAGTTCGGTCCCATTTTTATCAAAATAAAGTTCTGATGATGGGATCCATGAGGAATTGAGGGAACTTCTCAAAAATTATAATGCAATATAGCAATTTCAATATTTTTAATAACAAATCACACATTTGATATTTGATTTGTTATTAGATAAGTTTCAATTAAGGTTGTTAAGCAACTATTACAAAGCAAACGTAATGTAGCAAATGAAAATGGTACAATTAAAATCAACTGTTGATGAAGCCAGGAGACGAAGGAAGTATGTTTGGATCGAAGCAATTGGCGTCTCTGTCTACCCCACTCGGAGACGGGCGTGATGATATTTATGTAATTTATCATGCTGTCATAAATAAATATAGTGGAAACAGATGCCTAAACAACACAAGCACACAAAACAGGCAGATGTATGGGGCCTAGTTTAAGGCTTCTTGAACACGGCTCGTTGTACCGACCTATTTTATGCACATCTTGTCTTCTGATCAACGTAGCAGGGTAATAAAGCCAAATGTAACCTGGATTAGTGGTATTGCTAAGGTATGAATCTTGGATGATTACGAAGTCGTCATTTCCTGTCGTTAAATTAGCTGAAGTAACAAGCCTAATTATAGCCCAGAGGCTGATTATCTGAAACAAAAAACATCGTATTACATTCTGTCTACCATTAAATTGATTAACATACGTAAAAAACATCTTATAATGTCACTCGATTAACGAAAAAAAAGGAAACATTTATAGAGATTGAGTGTCTTTTGCTGCAAATCTATATATCATCAGCTCAATCAGTCCTAACATACTGTCAACCCGTCTGGGATGGAGCGACAAATATATTAGAGAGAGCTCAAAGATCTCTGGTTAAAGCCTTCTTTAAGTCTTTTCGGTTTTCCACAAAAACATGAGAGAGATCTAATATCTGACATATCAACAGTCCAAAAACTGTATATGTTATTTATTTATTTACCAACTTAAAATAACTAACACATCCATACGCTTAAGTTAGAGGTAAGTGATAATATAACTAACTTAATTATTTTTACACAATTTAAAATTAACAATCTTAATCTAATAGGCAGTGTGTTAGAAGTAAATAGAACTAGGGGTTGCTATTGACTCAAAGTAACGTCCACTGACAGATGGGAGTCTCAGTTCGGTATCACTGAATAAGTCTAGTGACTCATCAAATAACAAAATATTATTTATGTGTCGTAGAGTTAAGTATAGGGGACTATTTGACAGGGTTACAGAACAAGCAAGCAACAAGCAAGAATCCAATGGCTATAGACGCTTGCAACACCAGAGGTACCTGGGTATTACTTGTTGCCAACCTAATTGTTTTTACCCTGGGATATGGAGGGCTGGAGACTGCTGTGCGTAGTTATTTGGCTGTGGTCTTTGTAAGGTGAAGGTTCTCCTCAATCGGAGTTTCTCGTTCGTATTGTACCCCAACCACAGACTAATAGAATAAGATAGACGGAGCGTGTAGAACTCGCGCGTGAAGCCGCCAAAAGTCATACTAAATAGCAATGTCATACGTTTTCGTTTTCGCGCGCAGTCGATTTGAGCCGCTCTGAAGTATTTTTACAACGTTTTACTACACAATACGGCATTATAATAATATTTTGTCAAAACGTGTTTAGACGTGCGTACTCACTAGCGGCTCAAATCGACTGCGCGCGAAAACGAAAACGTATGACATTGCTATTTAGTATGACTTTTGGCGGCTTCACGCGCGAGTTCTACACGCTCCGTCTATCTTATTCTATTAGTCTGAGACCCCAACTCTCTCAGCATATTTCATGCATATCTTTTGCTTTGGTCGCATTATTAATACAATATCGCAACTTTAATGGTTTGAAGAAGGTGAAGGCTTAGCACACCCTGTCTTGCATTTTAACGCATTATTTGTATGTATGAATGTAAGAAAGAAGTGTAAAGTTTTATAGAAGTGTACGCATTGCAGTACTTATACAGTGAAAATTAACGCATGTAGCGGGAAAGTGTCGTAGGTTACCCGCTACAAATTTGCTATGAGTCTATCGCACATATTTTTGTAAACAGAGGCATTCGGGTTAAAAGGACGCACTTTTGGATTGTTTGTTTTATTAATTTTAATATGATACTATGACACGCATTTTATGTTGAATCGGTACGGAAGCATATTTATTAGGGTTTTAAATATGCTATGGTTCTTGTTACTGTTTGACTTTAAAATAAAAGGGGTTTATTTTAAATCAACCCCTAAAATAAATGAATAAACATCATACAGTATATTTTTTTGTCTTGTTATTGTGTGTCTATTGTTTTTGTTTATATCTGTTATCCTATGTATGTTCTTTCTTTCAAATGTAATGTAGCAAATGAAAACTGGTACATTTGAACTGAACTGATGATGAAGCCGGAAGCTAGGCAACGGAACTTCATAATTAAACAATGTAATCTAGCCATGTTTGGGCTCATTTGAATGGTCATTTACTTACTTTTGCTGCAAATTATCAGATTAAAAAGAACCAGAAAAAGTGAGATAAAGTGTTTGCATGAAAGTTCATTCTGTTTAAATACCTACGTAAGACTAGGGGTTTTAAGGTGTTTGAAAATTCTGCAACTTGCCATACTGAAGTCGCTTTTTTTGTTAAAATATTTTTTAAATAATATTTTTTTCTTGTGATTATTACAGATGACTGGACCATCGGTACAATGTCTTGCACTAGGATTGATTTGCGATGTTGTTCGCGCTGGCAATGCTGTAGGACAGCTGGTAACTTGGCGCGCCGGCAGTAGAGCCACACATACAGTGAGTATACTTTGAATTTGTAATTAATAAAACGCACCACTCACGTGCGCTAAGGAAATCATAGCGCACCTGAATGGTGCGTTTCGAGGAATACTTTAGGTGCGTTTCAAAATCGATGCGCTTCGAGGAATACCCCAGTTAATGAATTGTTACAGAACCCGATCTTGGTGAAACGCGGCTCAACTATTGCTACCCTACTAGCCGCCATATTTCGCGACGAATGCCAGGGTTTGGTGAATTTGTCTGAATTTGGCGTCTTACAAGGTTTGTTATTCATTTAACTTTTTGATTGCAGGTTGATTTAGTGGCTTAAATGGTTACCTCGCCATTTACCACAGGACGGCGTGTTGTTGGTTCAATTCCCACACGGAACAAAAAACTTGTACGCTCCTTAGATGGTTGTCCCGACTCTGGGTCTACTTTGTGTCCTTTAATTGTGTGTTTGTAAAGTACTTTGACACACAGGAGACACAGGGATTGTTCCCTAGTGCAGAAGTAGTCTTTTAAAAAGACAATTTAAATGATAATACCTTTCTTTACATAACATTGTTCTTAAACAGATGTCGACACTCTTCCTGTAATGACGAAGCGTTCCTCTTCTTTCACTTCTCGGAATAGCTCCCTCAAATCAAATAAATCCAACCCCAGTTTAATGTGTGAAAGTGCATTTGATTTATCCGGGTCGCGACGATCTAAGGTATGAAATGCGAACAACTAACACATAATACCTTGTGCATATATGTATGTAGCTACAATGAAGCTGAGGACTTTGCTAACTCACTGTATCCGGTCAAGTAAGCTACGTTATCCACTTATAATCTGGCCTTGCTCCTACTGTCTCATGGGTCCAGTGGCCGTTGAGTAAGACTACCATTCACGAGGTCCCGCGTTCGATTCCCAAGAACAGATATTGAGGTTTTCAGTCCAGGAATCTTATTCTATGTTGGTGTTGCACCAAGTCTCTGCAGTCATGTCGGTTTGCAGTCTGATCGTACAATGATAGTAATGGTAAAAACAAGCCGCACAATAATATCTATGTAAGTGCGCACTTAGCTAGTCTCTTATTAGTAGCCACGCTGACCAAAGTTAGGTTAGGATAACCATTAGGCAAGCTCTAAGCGTGTTTACCACTAAGAGAGGTAGGGCACCATACTAGCCAGCAAGCTCGACTGGGGAAGGACCTCTATCTTACCTACAGAAGACCACAGCCAAATAAGTACAGAGTCTCCAGCGCTCGTTTAGGGATGCGCTTTGAATTCTTTCAAAACGCATCCCTAAACGACGTCTCGTATTCCTATCCCAGGGATACTCCATCTTAAAGCCCTGGTGTAAAAAAATGGGTTGGTAACAAGTGATACCTCTGCTGGTATTGCAAGCGTCCATAGGTTACGGTAACTGCTTAACATCATGCTACTTGAGTGGCAAACAAGCTTACAAGCTTGTTTGCCACTCAAGTAGTATAAAAAATAAATATAGCGCCTTTCAACAAGTAAGCCATCTCCTGAATAAAACAAATTATACAGAGTATTTGTTTTACTAGATAATTTAAATGAGCTAGATATCGTCTCAATAATTGTTGGTAATTTTTGCCTATGACCCTATATATACGGCCTAAGTATTTTTTTTCGTTATTCTGATACTTCACTACTTGTCATAATAACAATACGCCAATAACGAAGTATACCTACAGATACAGAAAAGTAGAATAGAAAATAAATAATTTAATTTAAGTAAACTTTAGTATGTTGATAGAAATCACTTGAAACTGTATCTTTAATAAGCAAACCTACTTGAAACTTAAAACAGCCATCATTGTAAATTTACAAGAAGTAAAAGTATTCCAGGTGTTCGCGATATTACATATGCTATCAAAAGACTTGCAACTGAAAGTAGAAATTGCTGATGAAACGTACAATATGTATAAGAATATACAGTTGGATGTAAAGGACGAGGTCAGTATAGTAACAACTCTTATAACTAAGCCTGTTGCGTCGCAGTACGGTCCCCATCTCTAGGTCGACCAATTACTGTCTTGCGATTTCTGAGAAGAAGGGTATAATGGGTGCAATTTTATAGCTGTTGTGCCTACATATATCGCACCTACTACGCTCTGGAATAGTTATACTCTGAGCAAATAACGTAACTATAAACAATTGAAGTAACGTCGAAAATAAGTAACTATGAAATACAAAATATGACAAATGAATGCTGTCTCGCACAGAGCGAATGTGAAAATTTCGCGGAAGATAGAGATGGCAATAATATTATAATGAGCCAGTCAATAATAACATTATGTAAAATTATGTGAAACTGTCGCAGATTTCTATCTATGTAACATGCATAATATCATTAATACAATACAATCGTAGATAACTTTTATGTTTGCATTATATTTGATGTGCCCAAGTACTAAATAGCTGATACTTTTTTACGTTTTATAGACTATATTAGTCCTTTGCTCGCATTTCTTGACGGTAAAGTTAAACGACACGTGGGCAGAAGTAAAAGAAGAAGTTAATAAATTGGTGTTAGAAGATGAACTTATACTTAATGATTTTCTGGAAATTGGCAAGTGAGTACCGAGTGGCTTAGTGCGTTTTGATTGATGATATCGTTGGCAGTTAAACAATGGTGCTGACTTGTGTTCGTATGTATGTGCGTAACAAGAGAAGAAAAAGAAAGTCTAGGTTCTCCTCCCAACATCTTATGTACCAGCTAAATTATAAGTAAGAAATTTTTCTCTTCTTCCATATCTAAGACAGAAAACTAGGTCTTTTCAAGAACAAGAAAAAGCAGCAAACTTTAATTCTAAAATTTATATTATTGACTTTTTATACTGCTTAGAAGGGAAACGCAAGTTTAGGAGAAAAACGATTACAATATTCTCCAAATGAAGCCCTATTCACAGTCCTACGCCCGAACGCGGCTAAAATCAGTTCATTTCGTCATTAGCATTGTAATGCAAATATTGTAGCAAGAGCGGTTCCATATAAAATTTGGTTTTCTTGGACTGTTTAAGCAAAATAATGTGTAAAGAATTCAAAAATGATTGATATAGGTATATTATTCTTGTTTATGAGAAATAACTGTCACTTTCAGTCAGTTTTCATTTTCAGAACTGAAAATACATTTTTTTAACAATTTGCTTTATAATTATACTATATTTTTCCTGTTGTAGAGGTTGGAATAGAGAAATAAAACTGCAACAAGAGGATGTAATTAAGCGCAATCAAAAGAAGGTACTAAACTATAAAACAACAGAATACTTAATAGACAATACATTTAAAAATAAATTAAGTAATTAGGAGTAAGCAATAGTATCATCTCAAACACTTTACACGGCTTCCCAAAAACTTAAGTATTTTTAAATCATATCTTACTAATACTATAAATGCGAAATTTTGGATGGATGTATGTATGTAATTATGGATGTTTGTTACTCAATCACCGCCAAAATTTTCCCACTGGCATGGCGTAGAGCAAAACATTTGGCATAAATATCAGATCTACAATTAAAATTTCTTTTTTGGTATGGGGTTTTGGTTCCGTACCTTCCGTTCCGTTGTCCTTGTCCCACCTTAAATTGTAACTTATATCAAATTGTAAATATTATACTCTGGCGATTGAAAAGAGTGCCCAGAGTTTCTAAATTATACTCTTGCGATTGAAAAGAGTGGCCAGAGTTTCTATATGATACTCTTGCGATTGAAAAGAGTGGCCAGAGTTTCTAAATTATACTCTTGCGATTGAAAAGAGTGGCCAGAGTTTCTATATGATACTCTTGCGATTGAAAAGAGTGGCCAGAGTTTCTATATGATACTCTTGCGATTGAAAAGAGTGGCCAGAGTTTCTAAATGATACTCTTGCGATTGAAAAGAGTGGCCAGAGTTTCTAAATGATACTCTTGCGATTGAAAAGAGTGGCCAGAGTTTCTAAATTATACTATTGCGATTGAAGAGAGTGGCCAGAGTTTCTAAATTATACTCTTACAATTGAAAAGAGTGGCCAGAGCTTCTAAATTATACTCTTGCGATTGAAAAGAGTTTCCAAATTATACTCTTGCGATTGAAAAGAGTGGCCAGAGTTTCTAAATTATACTATTGCGATTGAAAAGAGTGGCCAGAGTTTCTAAATTATACTATTGCGATTGAAAAGAGTGGCCAGAGTTTCTAAATTATACTATTGCGGTTGAAAAGAGTCGCCAGAGTTTCTAAATGATACTCTTGCGATTGAAAAGAGTGGCCAGCGTTTCTATATTATACTATTGCGATTGAAAAGAGTGGCCAGTGTTTCTAAATGATACTCTTGCGATTGAAAAGAGTGGCCAGAGTTTCTAAATTATACTCTGGCGATTGAAAAGGGTGGCCAGAGTTTCTTGCTAATTTTTCTCTAGGCCCTACGATTGTCAGCGAATTGGCTGTAGGAAAAAATATGCTAACTTTTGTTTCTTTTGACGTTCATAAGTAGGTATCATATATTTGATCAAAATGAATAAATGACTTAGTTAAGTTGAGGAGGTACATTTGTAAAAAGAGGCAGACTGTGAGCTTGTCGCCCTCTTGGCAAAATTAGTTTATTTTTAACCGACTTCAAAAAAGGAGGAGATTATATGTTCAACAGCTTGTATTTTTTTAAATGTATGTTCACCGATATCTCCTCCATTTGTGGACCGATTCTCAAAATATTTTTTTATTTGAAAGAGTATACTCTATCTAGGGGTGGTCTCATTGGCACCAAGTCAGGATCTGATGATGGAATTCCAAGGAAATCCACGGCAACCCTCAAATATTATAAGTATTAACAATGTTTTTCATTAATTTTTTACTTTCATTTTATCACTAAAAATACAAATAAAATTAAAAAAAAATGAAACCGACTTCAAAAACCTAAAAATAAATGAATACATATTGAAGTCGGTGCTAGGTCCATCCTGTCACCTAATATTAAGCTTGGCACCGACTTCAATCTGTATTCAGTTATTTTAAAGTTTCATTTTTTAATATTTTTTTTTATTTAGAAAGCTATGTTCTTAAAATAAATGTAAAACCTAACTAAAGGTTTTTTTTCTCGACGACAAAGACGGTGTAGAAATAGCCTAAATCCAGCACAGTACAAATAGCTATTATAGTGGCTGGCGTGTCTTTGTCGCCCGGTGCAAGTACCCTCAGTTAAAATTTGTTTTTAGGAGCACGACGAAGAAAATTCTTTGTACGCCTTCCTTGGGCGCATACGTCTCAACATAGCACTGGATGCGTTGAAGAACGTACGTTGTGTAGCACGCTCGGCAGATCGCTATCGTATTACGCATGCCTTATTACATGACGCAGTATTCGCACATCAACGCCTCGCTCTACTCTCAAAGAAATTCGACGTGCCTGTGTTGAAGACTTATAAAGCACCATTGGATGATGCCGTATGTCTCCATTTTGTATCTTATACAGTTTAAAAACATTTACATGAACAACCAAAAACAGTATATTGAATATGTAGGTATCTACTGTTTAATATCAAATTTAAAAATACGATATATTATAAGCGCATATTCGTCGTGGGTTCAATTCGTTTATATTTGTGTGATGAGCACGAATAATAATAATGATGTACCTAGATATGTATTTAGAAATATATAAGTATGTTTGTCAGTTGTCTGGTTGCCACAGTACAGGTTCTGCCTAGTTTGGGATCAGATAGCGATGTGTGAGTTGTCCCGAAAAATGTATGGTAAATGCTAGTATAAAAATGTAAATGATTATAAAAATTACTGCCTCCGTGGCTCAGTGGTCGATGTGTGAGACTGCTGATCACGAGGTCTCCGGTTCGATTCCCGGGTCGGGCCAAAAATCGATATAGAGTTTTTCTGTTCAGAAATTCACAATAGATGCCCGGAGTTTGGAAATTGGCGGTGTTTACACCCCCGTGCCTCGGAAAGCACGTAAAGCCGTTAGTCCTACGCCTATCTATCGCGGTCGTGTCGGATTTGCCGTCCCATCGGACTATGAGAGTGAGGTAATAAAGAGTGCACTTGTGTTTGTGCACAAACCCGCGCAGATGGCAAGTCTCCGTTGAGATCAACCGCCGTGACCGAAATTCGGTTAGTAGGACATTAGTATAAAAATGTAAATATTTCTTGATAAACCGACACCTGAATTATGGTAAGATGAAATTTAAATTTCAGTATTATGTCCAGTCCAATACAAAGTTGATAAATAAAGTACCAGGCGTGCAGAATGAAATTCTTATCAATCGTTCGTTACGACACCAAGTACCTATTATTAGACATTGATTCGCAATTTACGATTTCATTGATTCATTGATATTTTGATTTGTATATTATTATTTATTTGGTGTAATGTTTAAAATGGTCACCTTGCCACTAATACCGACACTGAGTGTTGTCGGTTCGATTCCAACAGGACGCATACGTTTTGTTTCGTGTGATCTACTTTTAATCCTTTGTTCCGAGTTTGTATGTACTTTGTCTCCGTTGTACATTCCTCTGCGACTTTAAATGGTGTACCCATTAGCATAATCAATTGGTTTTATTACAGAATATCATTGGGCAAAACATAAAGGTATGCAGCATATATCCAAAAGGGGCGACGTTGACTGTGGACGTATCCTCGACAGCACCAACACCAGCTAATCAATAACTCGATCTGGCATCAAACAAATATTGTCCTATCGACATACATTATTATATGTATAACGTATTGCAACCGGTGCAACAACAGCGTCAACACGTCTGCGAAGAAAAACCTGCTTTATAACAAAACTGTAGAGTCGATAATTGCATAACTAAATGATGCACTAAAAGCTAGCAAGTAATCTGCGTTGAATAATGTACTTTATGACATTGGTTTACTGTTAATAATTGCATAACTAGAAATTTGAAAGATATTGCAATGTCAGAGCAGTTTAGTACAACAGCACTGGTACTGTTTTTTATCCTAGGTGAAAAATAAACATGCGTGGAGTTATATTATCATCATCAACCTATCTCAATCAACTGTTGGGCACAGATCTCTAAATTTGCACGGCTCGCTGCTCCTTTGAGAGGATCGTCGACCTATCCTTAGAGCGTCCTACACTACGTTAGGTAGGGCTGTTACCTACAGGATATTAGTCAATCAGAATATTCTAATGAGCAAGTATTCTAGCCTGCCTATTTTGTATGTCAAATGGTTCGGTATAATACCTTCTTAAGTAGCTTTATGCTATATTAAAAAAAATGTTTTTCTGCCCGAGCGTTCTATCACTAATCCAAAAATAAATGTGTTATACATTTTTGGCTTCGCCATGGTGGATACCTCAAGTGGGCTGTTATATTGTGTGCTGTGTTTGTTTTAATTTTACATGCACCTACATTTATCATTCAATCAAAAGTGACAACTAATTATTTTTAATGAATATTATCGAGAATTATTTGTCAAAATTATACTTACTATATTTATGTAAGTAATATTTTAGTAGTTGCATTTACTTTTTAACCAGCTTTCAAAAAGGAGGAGGTTCTATGTTCGTATGTATGTATTTGTTTTCCTTTTTTTTGTATAAAAATTAATCGGTTGAAATCATGTCTGATCTATTCAATTTATATAATATCATTAAGTTGTTAAACTTTGTTTTTATTTGTTGGTGTATAATGTGGCCGCTTAAATTGTTCTATGTTTAACGAACTATGAATTTTAAAACATTTGAAATGTGCTATGTGCTATTAATATTAAAAATTATGTATTTTATAAAGTTTTTTTCTTTTCTTTAAAACCTATAGGTATATACTTATGTCGTAAATAGTGTAAATCTATCCAAAATGATCAAAATCTACATACATACACTTACACAGGGTATGCGTCTACTAGATTATCCGATAATTAGTAAACCTAAGCACCTATACATAGGTTCTTCTTTAAGACAAGTACCTTAAATGGCACCTATTTATTTTCAATATTTGTTCAGCAATAAAAATCAGTTAAAATGTTATTTTGACAGCATAATATTATTTATTTGTCAGCCGTAAAAATAACCGTCAGCAAAACCTGGTCAGCATCTATATCAAAGATTATTTCAAATATTTGGTAAGCTTGGTAATCATTTTACACAACAGAATTATATAATCAGTTGGCATAAAACTAATGTTTATATAGCTGGAAAATGATAACAAGAGTTAATACTCCGACTTGAAAGCAATCCACCTCGGATAGGTTAGGTTACCGGTCAGCAAATCAGACAATATAGAAAAACCATGGTTCCATGGGACGCTGACGGTGTTATATCATTTGAAAAATAAATTAAATTAACCTTGGTGTTAGGTATAAATTTTTAATAATAAGTAGATACCTTTAATAAGAAAATCCAAACAGTTATTTTACACTATTGAAAATGCTCTATAAATTCTGCCTAAACCATAGCCACTATTATTATTAATCACACAAAAACAATATCCACGAAATAAAATCACTAAATTCCTTTGCATTAAACGTCACTTACGTAACCTAACCTACATCTTTCAGCTGCATAAATCAAAGAAACAATATTTGTTTTTTAATATTTTCACCGGTATTGCTAACATGTCTAATTACCTATAATACGACACATCATAACCTAATATTGATCGTCACTTTTTTATTTTTTTATCTAAAGATCGCAGCTAGAACACAATAACGTTATTTGAAATATTTATTAAAATAACCTTCAATGAATACGCGGTCACATATAAATCTACTATAAACTAAATTTCTTTCACTTGGACGATACGACACCCAACTCTGACAGTAATTGTTTTTAAAACATACGTATTAAACAGTAACATAATCCAGGCACGACTTGTTTGTAAAATGAAGTGAGAGTAGGTTTGCATCGGCGACTGAAACAGAAGATGCCCTACCCACCCACTGACCCATTCCACGTCATCCAGTGCACCCAATAACAGCTCTGTGGAAGCAGGAAAGTAATCGATCTACAAGCACTAAGTGTGAGTGGGAAAGTGCATTGCCATACATATCTGTAAATTGTAGTAGGTAGTTCTAGAATTGTATAATACACTGAACTGCAACGTTTAACTCTTGTATACTCCTGATATCCTAATACCTCGCTTGCGCTCATTGCACTATTTTGCAGGTGCAGCGGGCTACCTAGCCTCATTTCGCATTCGTAGTTGCATGTTCACTGGAAAACTGAATGCATTAGCGCTGATTTTGTACACCATACACCTGTAAAGTGCATGCTAGAAAACCAGTCTAAATTGACCCCTTATAACAAGAAACATAGTTAGCAAAGGGAGCTCAACCTCTTTGACACCTTTATGCAATGATAACCAAAAAATTTTTTTTTGTTTTATATGTCTCATGACTTAAAGAACGTGCTTGCCAAATACAACTGCTGATATTTCGTCAGAAACTGTGTTATGTAGCGTGTACCTATTTATATATATACAGGTACTTATTAAATAAATATATGAATTGGTACCTATGGGCCACAACAATTGGATATTTTAATGAATCATAACACCAAAAAATGTTTACTTAAGCTCGGCTATTGCCTATTGAAAATTGTGTTAAGTAGCTACGTACAGTGCTACTGTTCCGCTCATCTAGGCTGTAGCGTAACGGTACAAATAATAACGATAATAACCTATATAATGTCTCAATAAATAAGTTATTTTATGCTTTTCCAATAGGGCTGCTAAATTCTGAGATACTAACCATAATCCATATTGTTTACAATAACACCCTGATTTGTATTTGCCCTGGTATACAGTTTAGATATATTTATTACCCTATAGTATAGATAATATCCCAGTAAACGTAAGTATTCCCTATGCTTAAGTATAAAATAGAGAGGTAGGACGCTATACTAGCAAGCAAGCCCGACTGGGGAAGAACCTCCACCTTACATAAGACGAAGTTTTTTGTCTGTGCCAAAAAACTACACAGCGGTGTAGTTGTATTCCTATGTGTAAGTACAGTCCACTTTATTTAGGGATATAATTTAGAAGAAATGTTTTCCCATCCCAGGGATATTATATCTTAAAGCCCTAAATTCTGATTATATTTGAGTTATATTTATTTGTCGAGTAGCCATACAAGGTACTACTGTTCTTTGTTTATTATTATTCTGAAAATAACGATATCGTTTTTATTTACTAAATATACAATTTTATTCAATTTTGTTTTGTCCCGTAAAAAAGATATAAAACAGTTCGGTAAAATTTTCTAGGTCGAATAACGATTGATTAATCCTATCCACTTAATTTTTCTTAGTTTGAATATTATAACCCGGAGTATAAAAATAAAGTAATGCTAAAAATGTATTTGTTATGTTATTAATATTGTTTTTTAATCCCTATTTTGTGTTTAATTAGTACTTAGCGTAAGTCACGTATAGCCTACGTGTCATGTCGTGATCGTGGCGGTCAAAAGGTTAAGACCAATCCAAAATACTAAGATATGATATAGATAATTTACACACACAATAAATAAAGTAAATAGTAAACAAAACATCTTCACAAAATCGAATCAAAACTGAAAATATAGCTACAGGCTACGATGCCTACAATCATGTCAGAAATTTGCCCTCTAAACTAAATATACGTTATCACGCCTGTGCTATACAAAACTACTACAATATTTCCATACAACATAAGTAGATATAAAACTGGGATTCTATAGTACTACAAACCGTTTCGTTTATCCAACTCCTACATGATTCTGATCGCCTGGTAGCTCGGATGCGTCGATTGCACTATTTTGCAGTGATTTTGCAGGTGCAATGAGTTGCCAATGTCATTGATTAATATTGTAGTAAAATGCAACACTATTTACTTAAATATTATATAATAACTCTATCTAGTTTTGCCTCTTGGATTCGTTTGTAGCAAAGACAAATTGGTATTCATATAAACTCACTCAATTCATTTATTCATTTTGATCCAAAGTATTTTTATGAACTCTATAAAAAACAAAAAGATGTCAGGCAGTTTTCCCACGCACGGTCAGATTTGCTGGCAATAGCTTGGATACTGTAGAAGTGACGCATAATTACAAAATAGATTAGGTACATATGATTGAATTGGGATAAATGCAACATTTGATTTTATTGATGATGATTTAAAAAACGGGAGATATGAAACATAATGTCATCCATTGAACTAATTTTGCTAATGCTTTGTTTTTAATTATGCAGAATTTCTACTAAAATTATCTGAAAATAGGCAATACAAACTTATTGTATCTACCACTCGCTTCTTTTCCCTGAAGAAATAAGAGGTGTGGGCCAACGTTTCAGTTCGGTCTCACCGAAAAAGTTTATCTCTTCTTATCTAATACATGTATTTGGAGATCAATTATTTCTAAAAATCAAATTTAAAAGATCAAGTACAACATTAAGATGGCACTAAACTGAATTATTTCACTGCTTTAAAAAGACAATGAAGTAAAATAGAAGCCTGAATTGCGGTTAATTTCAAGTTAATTTAAAAATTCGATCTATAGGAAAATAATAGGGGTTAAAGTATGAAATTGCCGCTTTCTTACGTACTTTGAATTGACATAGAACCTTTATGGTTTGAGAGCTTTGAGTGATTATTATATTATTAAAAGGTTCTTCTTTTAAAAAAATGCAGCATTCGATTATCGACTTTTAGTTGTTTTTTTTTCAGCTTAGACAAGAAAGATGGGTACTTCTAAAATTCATTTTTTTTTTATTTATTTAATAAAAATAATGACCAGTATTATCTATACATTGCTGCCTTATAATAGGAAGGTCATGTATGCCTTTGCGATAGAACTCTGGTGATCTAGATTCGACAAACTGTGTGAAAGCTTGCACTGCCTCCTGAGAAGAAAACTTTTTATCACGTAGAAAATTTTCCAAATCTCGAAAAAAAAATATAGTCTGTTGGAGCAAGGTCTGGCGAATACGAAGGGTGACAAATGGATTCTAATTGCAGTTCCTGTAGAGTTAGAACGGTTTATCGTGTCGGTCGGTCGTTTACAAAACGGCAATTTCATACTTAAAGCCGTAATATCTCGTTTTCTTTATCATTTTGTAAGCTCGTATAAATTACACAACATCCTAGCATTTAATATTTTATAATAGGTAACAAGTTTTTATGCCAATTTTATACATTTAATGAATTTTGCAAGAATGTGTCCTTATGTAGTGTTTCTAATGCATCGTATGATTAATTTGGTTTACTTGTCTGCGGCACAAATAAGGTACCTACAAGCAGGAGCGGCATTAGACATTGCGAGGCCTTTGTCCTTTAATGAATTCATGTCAAATAAAACTGTATTTAAATAAAGTTGCTGAACGTGATAGTTACCACGAGAAAATATTCTAACCGGCACATAAACTGCATCGAAGGCAAAGAAAGTAGAGATGGGCTTTTAAATGTTACTTTTAACGTTATTAGTTACCAACGTAATTATTATAAAATTTTCCTTTATTTCACTTTTTTGTTACGCACTATAACTATCTATACTACCTATCTGTATACTTCACTATTGGCGTATTGTACTAATTATGACAATGTAAATTGAATTGCAACCTGTGAAGAATCATAAATAAATAATCAGCCTCAGCATCAATTAATCACTTCACAAATACTTGCGTAGATTCCCACTGTTACCCAGACCAGATGCGGGCAAAGACAAAGCTAATGATATATATGTTTGCATATTGAATAAAAAAAATATTTGAAACTCATTCTGGACTTTGATGCAAAAAAAATGGAACAAAGAGTATGATTTTTGTTGATCTAAACAAACTAGGTACCTAGTTACAATAAAATTTAAATGACGAAAATATGACACCTAGAAATTAGGAAAATACTTAGGTTTATTTTATAAAATACTTTCTAGAAAAAAAAATAGAGCAATTAAAAGTTATGATTAGAATGCCGTCCCGATTCCCTACCGATGGTCAATTAGGAGATCCAAGTAATGAGCGTAAGAAGTTTAAGTAGGTATATATTTTAAAAAAGTTCTCGTTACACACAAGATAGTACATATTAAACTCTTCTAATTGCAAATATCTTCTCATTAAACGAACATTTCGGATCGCAGTAAAACAAATTGACTCGTCATTTGCCCCTACTCATCACAAATCACGTCAATACAAATCACAAACAACATTAAATCATACTCAATATTCGAAAAACAAAACGAATTTTGACCTATAGTGGAAATGCTTTCCATAAAGTCAATTCCACCACTATCTATAGTTAAAATATTGTTGATATTAACGTTATAATTCTTGTCCTTCACGAAACAGGCTACAAGCTTACTGTGGGGCTCAATGCTCATATTATACTTTTCACACATAAACACATCAAAATAACTAGGCTGTTCAAACAAAAATGAAAAGAGTAAAAACCTAATCGTGATTAAGGAAATTAATAAAATGTTTATATACCTACCGTATACGTCATCTTCATCTCTGAAATTTTTCGTTGTTACACTGGCACTGACACGTCCTTTCTTTTTCACTTGTTGCTTATGAAACAATAAGAAATGTCAAAGTTTAGTATTTAATATTATTTCATTAAATAAATACTTTAATAAAGATAAAATAATGCGAGTCATGAATAATAATATTTAATACAACAAAATTTAATACAAAATGAAAACTACGCGGGAGAAAAACTCAGGTTACATTAAAATAATTACTTTGTCTGAAATCCGTTAGTGTCCAAAACTAGCGGGTTTTGGAAGCTACAACGATAGCACCCGCGAGTGGTGTTGCTTCACCAAAGCGCGCGAAGCCGACTGATAGCGCAATGAATGATTTGTTGTTGCACTCCTTATTTATAGGGATGGGCTCCGAGCGAGAAGGAGTAATTGCAGTGTATGCGCCCAAAGGACCACTATCGATAAACGGCCTTACCGCTATGAAATTAAAGTTCATAATAATATTGGGATTCTACCAATAGAGCACCCTGGAGTCTATCATAATAACAATTCCGTGTACTCTTATTTTAACAGTATTACAGTTCAATTTTGTTTGACTGGCATGCACAACAGGTTGTGTTATCATTGTTTGTGAGCTTGCGTCACCAAAATATAGGTTCCAACAGTGCGTCCCTGACCTATTAGTAGCCTGGGTCGTGATGGCTTTGGCAGGTAACAGGTAATAAAGGTGTGTAAAATTGTGTCTTAAATTCGTTATAGTATAAAACTCAGTCTTTACATATTTTGTTAATTGACATAGCGGTTGCGGCGGCGGTATACCAGCCGGCCCAAGGAGTAGGTACCTAACGTCTTAATTAACTGTAAGGTATAAAAAAAATAAAGTAGAATAAAAAATAAAAATACATACATAAT
The DNA here is from genome assembly GCA_947095525.1 of Trisateles emortualis. Classification (NCBI taxonomy): domain Eukaryota; kingdom Metazoa; phylum Arthropoda; class Insecta; order Lepidoptera; family Erebidae; genus Trisateles; species Trisateles emortualis. The sequence goes on from OX352729.1 coordinate 32,207,518, forward strand.
GTATTCGCATTATGAAAAAAGTGACTAAGTACACTATTGATGAGCGCTATCGTTTTGATAAATCCAAGAAGATACCGACACTTAATGGATTAACCCTCCGAGTGTATGGAGGATCATTAAACTAATAATAACATATTATTGTCTACAAGGGCAGTCGCAAAATATATTGCCACCAATACATAGGTATCTAAAATTCCCCTAACAGTTTATCTTAAGATTGTTAAGATTCAGAGAGATTTATTATACATGCTAGTTTATACAAATTAACGTTGAATTTCGCGACTCGAACTGGCGAGTCGCGAAATTCAAATATTGAGAACTCGTAGTTGGGTCATTTTCATAGAAAGTGTTAAATCTACATTACGTAACCTTTTAACTATAGAGTAACACTAATAAAACACCGTTTTAATATATTAACTGAAATATAACTAATTAATTACACCTGGGGAACAAAATCTTTTCCATTCCGCAACTCTTTTTGCTCATTAGAATAAAATAAAGCACATCTGAATTATATTAAAAGTTATAATCAGTCCGATGTGTTACATTTAAAATATACAATAGCCAAAAATACAATAAAATGCCACAAATTTAAATACCTACGTTACTAATTTGACAAAGTAGGTCTTTATTTTTTAGTTTTTATTCTTAATTCAATCCGAGCATAGAAACTTTTAAATATGTATTCTAAAGAATTTAATACACTATATAATCAAAATTTGTTGAAAATATTACGCTTGGTGACTAAAACATCTAAAAATAAACTAATATTTCTCAAATAGGACAGTCACGGATTGGACTCACCCTATAACGGAATAAAACTCTTAGGACTATTGCACACTTGCAAGAAAAATGACAATTAGATAGGGTTACTTAGGTAAGAAAAATTAAAAATAAATTAGAAAACAAGAAACTATGTGATTTTTATTTTATTTCTTGTTTGGCAACAAAGGTACATTATTATCAGTAAAATTATTAAAGAATTATTTTATTAATTAGATTGTTACGTACAGTATGTATTCCGAAACTTTTTCGTTCCATTTCTACGTTACTAGCGCTATAGGATATAGGTTTCGGAACGGAAGGCTCGGAATCGTATCAAATAACAATTAAAAATTTATAATTTTGCGTTAACACAACAGATCAACATGTTTAATACAAAATTGAATTCGTTATTAGATAAAGAACTTATTAAAATTATTCACAATACATTAACTTTTATACTTACTTTGCTTTTGGTTTCGGCAGGGGATGCTTGCACCTGTACCACTACTCTGGTCTTGCCGTTAAACGCGCTCTCCGTCAAATTATAGAATATAGAAGAAATTTCTTTATTTAACTATAAATAAATATTGGCAACCAAATCGTATTGTACTAATTTGGTAGGCTTATTAAAAAAATGTAGTTTCGGAAGGAAATTTTGTTTGAAATACGCGCCCGGCAATATGTATTTTTTTAAATTTATTTTTAACTTAAAACTATTTATATAATATTAAAATAAATCTTTAATAACCCCGCTACCCAAAAAATAAATAATTAAATAAAGCCTATAGACTTGATGTGATGAGACAAATAAGTTGCAGAGACTAAGTTGGTCGTGAGCGCTATCTCTAAGGGTCAGTGAAGTGAATCAATTCACCTTCCGTAGTAAATAATTTTCACATCCATCAAATAGATGGCATAACTAGTCTCAAAATAATCTAAGTTCCGTTCTTGCATATTCTGTTTTGTCTCCTGTTATCAGTTTGTTATATTTGTGAAAGGAAAAATAAACTGTAATAAATACATGTAATTATATTTAATTTGATGACACATATTATAGAGCCGTTTCAAAATATATAGGTACGTATACGGAAACAGATATTTTGCAGTAGATACGTAACCGTAGGTACTTACCAATCGAAGTAGGCTTTTAGGTACGGAGACCACTTAAAGCCGAAGTGCCTCAAGCGGCTCAAATATGAAATCTCAGTGACACTGTATGTGTTTTTGAGCCGCTTGTAATGTTAGGTAAAACGTTATTTAGAATTATAGCGTTTTAGGTGCACATAACGTGACAAAGGGAAAGTAATGTGAGAAGGCGCTCTGCCCTAAAGGTATTTAGGATTTTTAAATACTAAAAAAAATACAACTTGATTTCAAAACATCCGTAGTTTATTTCAGAAGCCATTAATGAAAATGTATAAACAATTTTACAAACATTGAGTTTGTTATATACAACACAACATTGTATCTGCATCGCTGACATATATAAATAATAGCTAAAGTATATAATTGTTTCTCACATTCAATAACTAACACTAATCGCAAAAGCAGAGTAAATTAATAACATAATATTCTTAATGTATGTGATTTGCCGTTTAAGATCATGTGATTTTTAAGTAATAAAGAATTAATTATAATAAAAAAAAACAAAATTTAGCAAGATCTAATTATGCTGTTACCATTCAAATTCAGAAAATATAATTGGCGCTGTACATGACGTCCTTACAGCGAATTAATGACAACCATTAAATTATCATGTTCAAATCTTACGAATTTTAAATGAATATCGAAAATCCCTTTAAGTACGCCATGGTGCGGGCGTCATCTCAACAATGGCACCGAAATAAATATAACAGGCTGGTTAATTTGTGCACACTATAGCTTTAATGAACAAAAACTTTTATAATTTTAAGACCAACCTTCTATAAACTCTTAAAATATTTAATGTATATTTACAATGAACATGAATAATATAAACTATGGTGAATAAAAATGCATAAAATCATATGAAACTCAATACAAGTGATGGTCACACCACAGTTTGTGTAGACTAATATACAGCACGACAAGCAAACGAGCGAGCAAGCGAGCGCGCGTCCTCTAAGTATTATCAATAACTTAGAAATGTAATCATAACTTTATAATACACTCCATGTCAATTAAATTAGCAAACTTTCATATTTATAAAAAAAAGACTAGTGGCGTCAAATCAATAACAATTTTATTAATCAATTAGTAAATTAAAATTAGTGTAGCAAATATAAAAATCTGTCTGTTAGCTTTTCACGACTAAACCACTGAACTGATTTTCATAAAATTTGGCATAGAATACTTTTAGCGCGATTCCCAAAAAAACCGACTTCAATCCGGCAAGTTGTAGAATTTTCAAAAACCCCGTAATCCCAAATAACATTATATTTGCACTCGTGTGTGATTTGGACTTTTGTGGTTCTAGTAACTGAAAGTCGTAGAACATTTGTAAAACAATTATTGCAATTTGTTAAAACACATTTAAAAGTTATGCTACATTTAATGTGGTGTAGTTTTTACATTTATCTTCAATATCTATGTATGGAAGTTTATAGTCGTACTCTATTCGTTATATATATCTGATTGCCATCCGCGATCATACAATTGAAAATTTCCGGTGGCCTTCTGTTCTTCAGCACTCGCACTTCCCCTCATTAAATGTCACCTTTTTAATATCGATATGTGCATGCCTATAATATTTGCAGAGTGCCCTCAATTCTCATGTATCCCATTATCAGATGAAGTTTTTGGTAAAAAAAAAAGGACCAAACTGGAATCTGCGGTAACAAATATTTAAAAAAAATACCCACGAATTGATGACCTCCTGTATTTTAAAATCTATTAAAAATGATCCAGTTTGTTCTTCTGATAGAAACAGAAGAATTTTTGTGGTATGAGAAATCCAGTTTTGTCTATTGATACAATCGATAGTAGAACAATACGGAAATTAAATTCCATTTTATTCTATTAAAAAATTCAGTAGAACATTGCAGAAAAAAAATCTAATTAGTTTTATTAGTTGAACAAAAATCGCAGAACATTTTGGAACACACCACAACTGACCACTACTGCCGACTAACATTTTGATTAACTTTTTAATCAAAAGAATATTATTGGAAAGTGGACAACACATTTTAATAAGAGTCTGTTTTCACATACGTAACTTAGATTGACATGGAGTATAAATATAATGGAACCGCTTTCTAAAACAAGTACTGGTGATAATTGCTAGTAATACCAGGTAAAAGTTCCATATGTAGGTGTTCACAATTCTTTTAAAAAAGCGATACATTCGTTTTTTTATCAATTTAGCATTATTATGATGACTAATTGTAAAGTCAACGGTCAAGGTTACGCAAAAGATGCGCGAGAATGGCACACAATTGTCGCGCGGTCGGTGACCCAGATTTCGTTCCCTTGCACCTAGTAGCTTTATGTACGAGTTTTAAAATTATATGCATTATTATTCCATACAAGTATAATTATAAAGATTCATTACTCATTGACACAATACAAGTTTTGCTGAACAAACTTCGTGCTAACACTGTCACTACTGGTGATAATCACAGATGCCATACAACTTTAGACTTACTTTGTAAAATGACATAGTTTAAATGGTGCTTAATAATGGGTTAACCAAATATCCATTAAGAAAATCTTAATATTTCAGAATATGTGCCACTATAAAAATGTAAAATCCGTTAGTTTATAAGAAACCTAAACAGAACAAAACTGTCGAAATAATGGGACAGTAACACATACAATTTATCGTATTAATATTCGATCGTATATAATCTATATTAGGTTTATTATATATTAACGGTCCTCACAATTTTACAGTAACATATGAGTAAAATAAAAAACAATGCGAGATAAATTTTTTGAGTGTTATTTTACTGCTAGTACTTTTCAGGTAATTATGTATTTAGTAACAGTTAATTATTTTAATAATGGCAATGATATTTGGACGATATAATATTTAGATCCTCAAATAGAAAATGGTATATTTATAGTAAATTACCATTGTAATATTTGATATATAGTAATTTATATTTTTTTCTCTATTTATACATAAATAGCACAATATTGTGTTTTAATAGTAACTATTGTGTGTTTTAACTTTACAATAACAAATATAGGTTTATTTTATTTAGAACATCTGTTTCATAATAATCACAAATTCGTAACGCCTATCTATTGATATATGTATTATTATAATTTTCTTTAATATAATTATTGTTATCGTTGCGTGTTTTGAATGCAGCAAAGGCTTTTCTGGCAGTTTTACTTTGTGCAATTGCTATAGTTTTGCAAACGTTACGTTTTAACAATAACGAAAATTGTTTTAAAATACTTGGGGCTTCAAACATTTTATATTTTATAACATTTTCTAAGAGTATAAGTAATTTACTTATCACTAACATCCAAATTTATCTACCATACATATTAAGCTTTACAGGATCTAATTTTTTTAAATATATATATTTATATAGTGATTAAAAAAACTAATGTTATCTTTTCAATAGTGGATACACTACTTTAACAGCTCATTATATGGCGATATATTCCCACAAACTCAATGCTGACTTATCCCCCACAACTAGTACGTCAAGCTCAATTCACACCGAACGAAGACGGCAGACAGCTACCACTAAAAATCAGCCAGTTAACGAAACTGCCGAAACAGGGCAATAATTGACTAGTAATTACCAGAACAAACGACAGTCCCTTGAAGGAAACTAAATATTTTAGCAACAAGTAATGTGTGATAAAGTGTAGATGGCGCTTCGCACTAACGCTAGCGGCCTCTAGCGGCCGCCGCCATGTACGATGTAAATTGAGTTAGTCCCTTAGAAGGGAAATGAATTATTTCTAAGATATGAATATTAAATAGAACACATACCCTAGCCTATAGTGGCGAAATAAACTTAAAAACATGATTTAAAGTACCTAATGAACACAAATTAAAGTAATAACCAAAGCTGTACAATAGAATAAATACTAGTAACGCTTTTTATTCTAAATCAAATTGTCTTCTAAACTAAGAGTGATCTAATTCAAAACTTCTTCTTTGTCACAAAATGATGCAATCAAAAGTTGCAAGGTTACATTCAATTTCTTTTTTCTTCTTCCAAAGCGAAAGGAAGAAAAATATATCCATGTATCCATGAGTTACTATTGTACTGTATGAAAAAAAAACATATCGTGACAATCTTCAAAAGGGCGAAAATAGAGAACAGAAAATAAAGAATAGAGAAGAGAAATAATCGCATGTATATATTATCAACTTAAACAATGAAATTGATTCTTATTTCACTCTGACTTCTTTAGTATAGAATTTGAACCAAAATGACTAACTTGTAGCAAACCCCTATAAATTTTGTTATCAAAAAAAATAACCGTAATAACAATACAAATGAAACAACAGTGTAGACCGGACGATTCTGTAAGGAACAGAATATATAATATAATTATACTCTTATATAAAATGATATTTTCCACATATTTCGGCCCTGAGCTGACCTTGTCCATCGGTTGCCCACAAACTTTACCAGGACGTCGGCGTCGGTCTACTTTGTTGAAGGCCTGCCCACGCTGCGTCTTCTAGTTCGTGGTCCCCACTCTAGAACCTTTCTGCCTTTCGGCCATCGGTTCTGCGAGCTATGTGCCCTGCGCATTGCCACTTAATTGAGGCAATTCTTCGAGCTATGTCGGTGAATGATGTGGAAAATCTTGGGGGTGGCCTTATGGCTGAGATGGATGGATGGATAACATGATAATTAAAAAAAATACCAATCTTAATTCTTGTTCCCATAAAAGGCGAGGTATGATTTTACAAAGCGTTTTTCTAAGAATAAAATCCCTACTGCATTTCACCCCGTTTTAACGGATTAAACGAACAATATGGCACCATAGGTTATGGCGTCGGACCTACCTAAGATTACCCCATGGCGGCTAGTCCTAGGATGATAGGTAACTGTTATCTCGCTCTAGTTGCCGCTACTGCGTCCACTAAATATTGTTATTACAGTTAAAAGTATTTTTAGTTAAATACTAAGCTATTTCTTATTATATACGAGTTCCATGTTACTGGACTATTATGTAATTAAATAGTCTTAATATAAATGTAGTACTTACGCCATTTTAAGTTCAAACTTCAACTTTAAGCAATTTAGATAAATTAAAGCATACTTAAACAAAAATTACATCTTATATTATCCCAGTTCTTATTAAACACTTCTAACATAATGATTGACATGCATTAAATAAATTATAAATAAACCCGGCTTAAATATACATTATCTAACTATATCTAAACCTTTTATTCTACTTTAAATTCTATATAGCGATGACCTAACTGACTGATACTCATCAACGAGGCTAGGATGCAAATGCCCTAAATTGATAAAATTAGGAATAAACTATTGTATGATAATTTACTTAAGTTGACGCCACAAAAAACGTTTTTTCAGTTTAATTATATAAGAGTAAAAATAAATAATAACATGATGAATCACTTTTGGAAAATCATCCTTAAAAAGTGCTCCCACGCTAGGAGCATTAGCGCTTAGTGTAACGTTACAGAGTTGAGCATTACATCGATGCTCAAAATCGAATCTGAAATGTTAAATTACACGTAATTTCTCCATGTGAGTATTTTATTCTATTAGAATGTCATATTTAGCCTTTTGAATAGAAACACTGCATAATAATCGATTTCAAATAAATGAAAAATCCTTCTCTAAATCAATAAATCACGTAAGTCAAAATATATATTTTTTATATAACACCTCTCTGTCACAATTGGAGGCTCTACACTCGAAGTTGTTGACGAGTATGTTTACCTGGGACATACAGTCCAGTTAGGTAGGTCCAACTTCGAGAAAGAGGTCACTCGTCGAATCCGACTCGGCTGGGCAGCGTTTGGGAAGCTACGTCATATCTTCTCGTCCCAAATACCGCAGTGTCTCAAGACGAAAGTCTTTGACCAGTGTGTGTTGCCAGTGATGACATACGGATCTGAGACGTGGTCGTTCACTATGGGCCTCGTGCGAAGGCTCAAAGTCACCCAACGAGCAATGGAGAGAGCTATGCTTGGAGTTTCCCTGCGAGATCGAATCAGAAATGAGGAGATCCGTAGGAGAACCAAAGTAACCGACATAGCTCGAAGAATTGCCTCCATTAAGTGGCAATGGGCCGGGCACATAGCTCGCAGAACTGATGGCCGTTGGGGCAGAAAGGTTCTAGAGTGGCGACCACGAACTGGAAGACGAAGCGTGGGCAGGCCTCCAACAAGGTGGACCGACGACCTGGTTAAGGTTGCGGGCAACCGATGGACAAGGTCGGCTCAGGATCGAGAGTTGTGGAAAACCTTGGGGGAGGCCTATGTCCAGCAGTGGACGTCTTTTGGCTGAAATGATGATGATGATGATGATGATATAACACCTGAAGCCTTGTCCGCATGTCATATCGTTCCTACATATTATGGCGATTCCCTCTGTAATTTAATGTACGCACAGCTATCTTTTTAAATTGATAAACGTCTACCAAACAATATTAAAATCTTTACACTAATCCCGCGCCCTTGAATTCTTTTTCTAAATGAATTAACTAGCGCTATAATTTTCTGATAATATTTTCTATTTTCATCATCAACAGATTACTCAATTATGTAAATCACAGTTTTTGAGATGTAGTGACTAATTTTAAAATATAGAGGATAATTACGAGATGCGAACTCACATAATTTCTTTTTTGTTATCATATTTTTTATAAGATACTACATACTATACTTGATACATTAGTGCACGATTAATTGTGAAACGCTCAAACTCAGGTAAATCCTAAGATTTTCCGGTAAAATTCCGGTTAGATTTACCGCGCCTGAGTGGCCAAATAAGAAATGTTCAATGATAATCTTTAATTTTGGTAAATGATGACTAATAATAGTATATTGAAATATTAGTAGTTTACAGTAATAGGTAACATGCACGTTAATTTGTATACGTATCGTGAGTTCTGTCCATAAATTTTTACACCTCGTGTGCGCAGCAGACTGCCTCGGTGGTCCAGTGTCCGCAGTATGCGCCTGCTGTGCACGCGGTTGTGGGTTCGATTCCCACACAGGACAAAACTTTGTGTGACCCACAAAGAATTGTTCTGAGTCTGGGTGTAATTTGTGTCTTTCACATAGCATGGGTACTGTGACGTTTAACATTTTACGATGAAGATGAAAGAAAATGATTGAACCAATCGCTAACCAATAGGCTAATTGAATTATCAAGGGCCTACAGTATTCAATTGATAAGTTTTAATTTAATCATCTTTAATTTTCTTTGATATTAATCTTATAAAGTCCAACGTCACAGTACCCATGCTATGTGAAATAGACTATAAGTTATGCATGCGCTAGGGCTGTCCTGTCACAACAACATGCTATAAACAGGTACTTATCATCATCATCATCATCTCAACCCATAAACGTCCCACTGCTGGGCACGGGTCTCCTCCAAACATATGTAACAACACACACAGGTACTTATATGTTTTCCTAATTTGTATAAATTAATAATATGTATAATAAATCATTTATTATACATCAAATAAACTAACCAATAAATTGTATCTATCTATGACATGTATCATATAATATTTTTTTAAATAAGTCATTATATTATTTTAATACCGATTTTGATAACCTTGCTGACAACAGGATTTGTAACCTATATGTGCTAGTACGGTGGGCAATGAAGATGGCTGTACAGGGCCGCTATATCAAGATTAGTTTTTTAGGAAAACCAATATACACACCAAAACCCACAGAAATATATACAATGGTTTTCTTAAAAAACGAATCTTCATATAGCGGTCCTGCCCCTCTAGACAAGTGGCATAATCGATAGTCGAATCGAAAAGTCAAAAAAACAAATGTATGGGATTTGACGTAAGTTTACGACATTATATCGTAGACTTACGTCAAATCCCATACATTTGCTTTTTCGACTTTTCGATTCGACTATCGATTATGCCACTTGTCTAGAGGCTCTGTACAGCTATCCCCGTTGCCGTGTGTACATAAATAATCAAACTGTTTCGATTTTCTCTGTCTTGATTTCTACATCACTCTATCATCTATATCATATCTACATTATTCCAATGTATAATAATTATGCGTTAGTACCTATAAACAAAGAATTGACGTGAAAAGTAATATCAACATGATATTGGCACGTCTGATGAGAAACAGGTAATAATCGTTGGTTACAAGGCAGTCTACTTACTATGATATTCCTATATTTAACATGTCAAACTACTTTGCAAAGGCCTCTGTTGATGCCATAGCTAATTTAACAAATCAACAATTATGATTATGATTATTACTATGTAGAATGTATTATGTAAAGATAGGAATTTTTTTCAGACAAATTTTTATCCTACTAAGTAGTTAAATTTCGCCAATTTCGATTTTGACAAAATTTTATCCTGCCCCCAGAATCTACAGATGCAATAATAAGCTTGTTTTAGTGTGTCTACCCACATATTATTTTCTGTAAAAACATCAATCCTTATAGAGCGACCCTGGAACCTTATCTGTATTGCATGCTGTATGCACTGCTATTATTTTAAAATTCAAAAACAACTACCAAACATTATTAAAATCTTTGCATAAATCTATTATTTAAACTCCTTAGTTAATATACTGTATGTAACATGAAAAAGATCTCCCAATTAGTAGAATAAGTATCGATGACGCAACCAATAGTCGCTTTTTTAAACCAGGCGATAACGACTCCGACACGACACTGGTGTATCGTCTGCTCGGACGACAACTGACCGACGATATCGTTATCTTCTTCTTATGTGACACGATCGTAACGGACGGCTAGTTGTCATTCGATACATATATAAGTGGAGGATGCAATACCTAAGCGTGGCTGATAGTGGAATGTCAAGCAAACTGTTTGAAGAAAACGTTATTTTTATTATTGCTTGAGTGTGTTAGACTTTGGCGCTATCATAGACAACGAGTGACAGATGACATTTGACGTTTGATGTTAGACTCGACAGATGACAGTAAGTTAATAAAGGGGCATTCGAACGTCCATTCGAGGGATCCTGGTGTCGAACGAGCTAACGTTCGGTCGTGATCGCGCAATAGCTAACCTCACTACATTCCACGAAACTTGGGGAGGCCTATGGCCATTCTCACATGATCGCAGCGGTCTCGAATAGTCGCGTTGCGCCAGCAAAAGCTTTCATCGTCACGTGATTCTAAAGGTATATACTGCATCTGCCTTTGTCCGCATTGTTGTACACCCAATCGGCAAGACAATCTTTGTCGCGACTATATCAGTGACGACAGCGATACGATGTGAAAACGGAGTTGTCGGATCGTCTAACGTTATCGCCAGGTGTAAAAACCAATGATGTCATTCGATACGTTGCTAATGTCTGAACTAGTGACGTCAAACACGTCACCTCTAACGCAGTCTTACGTTACATTATAAAGTACTAAATATATTTGATATTTATTTACTACGCGCCTATTTAAATATAATTTTATGTAGACACATTTTTAAGCGATAATCTGTAGCTTTTTATAGTGCACTTTACGGACACAATAAAAGCTATACACATAATTTAAGTATATACTTTCTCTATTTTTAGAATTTGGGCAAGACATAACATGGAAATTACATCTCTGAAGCAAATATAAGTTACAATATTAAAGCGCATATAATTTCTAAGATGCATCTTTCGTTTCAAAACTATCATACAAAACTAACCTAATAAGCATCAGTCATTATATAATATGAGCATTATTATCTGAATATACATATCTACTTTATAGTATGTATTGGCCGTTGAAATTAAAGTACAATCATTTAGCAGATTAGACAAGAAGTGGCTGCTGTTTAATATACCATAAATATTTTAGTATGATAATAATGTCGCTTGCATCTACTAATACATAGTAGTTTATTCAACAAGTAAATCTCACCAACCGTAAAAATCGTGAATAATAAGAAAATATATATACTACAATCAAGTACTTTCAAGTCGTTCACATATCTAAAGTAATAGTGCAGTGCGAATAATCGATTTATAGATGATATAGACATAAATTATTCTGACACTCAACGCCACACAACACTAAACAATTTTTAAATAAATGCAGCTCTCACATATCACAATCTCGCTCAGCCCTAATTATGACAAAATACAAAAAATAAAGTAGTACACCATTTTACGCAGTCAGTTAACAACGAACGGTATACGTGCCTAGCCCAATCCTTTATAAAACCAATGTTTTTATTATAACTTTCAAGACAAAAACTCTCTTATGCAATCCTAGAGCACCAATTACATTACGCGACGCAAGATTTGCAGACCAATTAGCATAATATCTCAGGTTTTTTTTATGAGTAAAGATAAAGATATCTTGTTTATAAAAAATTGTCACTTGGTATAGACTTATTCAAACTTTATGATATTTAATGTAGGCAAAAAAGCGAACTGCGTATGTGTATAGTGTATTTCATAAAGCATGAGTATTGTAACGTGAGAAGAAAATGATTGAATCAATCAATAACCAACCGCTAATAGAATGATCAAGAGCCGAGTAGTAGAGTATTCAATCGATGGGTCTTAATTTAATCGTCTATATTCTTTATTACTATTTTGCTTCAAATGTCAAACGTCACAGTACCTATGTTATGTGAAATATACTATAGTCAAGTGCACTCCTCTGTGCGTCTCTAATTACACTCAAAAATTTACTACAGCGCAGCGACTCGTGAATACGTCAGAACGACCAAAAAATTTTTTTTTTTTAATTTCAGTACTTCTAGACTTTCTGAGCATGTCAATGCCAATAAGTCGTTTACCACAGAAAAGTTTTAGAGGCTATTTGAAGCTAACAACTAAGTCTCACACAACAAAATAGAAGATTAAGAGGATCTTCTTTGAGTGAGACTGAGTTGACTGAGTTGGTCAGCAGAGTAGGAGATGTTATAGTGCCCACAAGTGTGTACACATTGGCATCATAACTGAAATCGGTGTAAAGTACATATATTAGAAAGATATAAAGTTTTTGACGTTTTCTGGATCTACTGAACCGATTTTTAAGGTAAAAGAATTTTAAAAAATCGTTTATTTGTGAGTGTCATAGGCTATATTTTATTATATTTTATTGACAAAAACATAACGGGATCCCAGGAAAATACCACTCGGGAAGGCGGCTAGTCTTTTAACAAAACAAGGAGTCTTTATTTTAATCATCAAAAAAAAAAACTGAGATAGAATGAGACTGATATAAGAAAATTTGCATCGCATAATTGACGCTTAACATTATCATTCGCGTAAAATAGAATATTACTATATATTTGCCTTAAAAATATAGTATTAAATACTAGTAGCATTACTCGCACTGCGCAATCGCTTAATAACCTTATTCTAAAATCACACAGTCTTACATCCAGTCTAAGAGCGGTCAGAACCAGTCTCGGAGTTACTAAACATTGAAGCAACCATGTTATCAAACTCTGGGACGGCGTCCTCGAACATCTTCAGTTGTTTTGAGAGGGAATCCGAGTCGGTTGATGCTGATTCGATGACTATATCTGTCCATTCCTCGCTTATTGAACGTGCTTGCAGACACTCTTGGTAGAAGTTCGCCAACTCAGCGATAGGACTGCCATCGGCGAAGGGGAACTCCTGGAATTATATTGAAATATTGCGTGAGACAAGGTGGACCGACGACCTGGTAAAGGTTGCGGGCAACCGATGGACAAGGTCAGCTCAGGACCGAACGATGTGGAAAACCTTGGGGGAGGCCTATGTCCAGAAGTGGACGTCTTATGGTTGAGATGATGATGATTGCGTGAGATTAATACAAATGGAAGAAGTATATGATACCTATGTATAGCCGGCTATGTAAAGTCACAAACTAACGCCTATATACCTGCAGAGTAATATGAGGCTCTTCTGGCAACCTTCTGCTGCTAGGGTGTTTAACCCATTAGGGCATAACAAAGAGGGTAAGAAATAACGAAATTAATAATTTGAATACTTTAATTAATTTAGCTTATTTGCCTACTGCTGGGTTCGCTGACTGAACAGACATGGATAGAGCCTAAGGAAAGAACCGGCAAGAAACTCAACACATTTTGCTGGCGACTTGCACATGATGCTATGGATCCAAATATCAGGACAATAGCAAATACCAATTTTATGCAGAACTTATCAAGCTTTGAGTGTAATTAAAGTTTAAATATGAGCTATAAGATGAAGCTATCATGTCAGCTTTTTTAAAGATGTAATCTTGCTAATATTATAAACGCGACAGTTTGTAAGTATGGATGGATGGATGTTTGTTACTCTTTCACGTAAAATCTACTGAATGGATCTGGATGAAATTTATCACAGAGATAGATTATGGTCTATAACAATCTCGTGAGCAATATCCAGTTATCCAGATACTTAATTTGTTTATCTTGTTCGGCTTTCTCGTCATGAGGCATAGTGATATCAATGATCATTATAAAAAGATTTAAATAGCTATTTTACCATTAATCCAGAATATTTATCGCCGTTCTTGTTCTTGGGCACTTCGATAGCTCTGCTGACTGCGTGCGCCGTTGAGCTGGTTGCAGCGCTGCTACAACTTGGCTGGTTCGCGTTATCGTGATCCGAAGTTGTTAGAGTTTTCATTTTCTGTAATTTTATTATTTAGTACTAAATAAGTATATTAATTTCATTAAGCTACGAAAAATGGCTCCTCAATCCATACGGACATTGCATTATCCTACTAATATTATAAATGCGAAAGTTTGTAAGAATGGATGGATGGATGGATGTTTGTTACTCTTTCACGTAAAAACTACTTAACGGATCTCAATGAAATTTGGCACAGAGATAGATTATGGTCTGAAATAACACATAGGCTACTTTTTACAGCGATAACCGACATCCACGCGGGCGGAGCCGCTGGCAACAGCTAGTAATATCTATATCTTTCATCTTCTTCTCAACCCACAAAACGTCCCACTGCTGGGCACGGGTCTCCTCCAAACATTTGGACGGAAATTAGCCTACTATACCACGCTGGCCGGGTTGGTATAGGGTTTTGTTTCGAGTTTTCCCTCTCTTGCGGTGGATATTGTCTACGAGACTTACTCCCTTAGTCGACTCTTACGACACCCTCAGAATGGAAGGGGTGGTGACATTTGTATTCTTAATCCGTCACCACACGGAAATATCTATATATCGAATCACAAATGAGGAGGAGAATCCATATACATATCCGACATAGCTGGAAGAATTAAGTGGCAATGGGCCGGGTATATAGCTCGCAGAACCGATGGCCGTTGGGTCAGAAAGGTTCTAGAGTGGAGACCACGAACTGGAAGACGCAGTGGGCAGGCCTCCAACATGGTGGACCGACAACCTTGGTTGTGAGCAAGCGATGGACAAGGTCGGCTGAGGATCGAAAGTTGTGGAAATCCTTGGGGGGAGGCCTATGTTTAGCAGTGGAAGTATTTTGGCTAAGATGATGATATAAAAATGTTAAGTTTTTTTTTAAGACAACTCCCGTATACAACAACAAGCTCTGTGTCGTGGGGGACTTTACAAACATACAATTAACGTACACAAATTTCACCCAGACTCAGAACAATTCTTTGTGGGTCACTCAAAGTTTTTTCCTGTGTGGGAATCGAACCCACAAGCCACCCACCTCGTGCTAAGCAGGCGCATACTACGGCCACTGGACCACCGAGGCAGTCAAGTCTTTGTGTACGCTTAACTTACTTATGTAGGTCACAATATCCACTGCAAGAGAGGGAAAGGGTGTAACAAACAATGGTAAATACTTACATTTTCCATCTTCTCTTTTTCAGCGAGTAGCCAGGCCATGGGTGGCTCTGGTGGCAGCCGCTGGCTCAGGGTGTCATGGAGCTCTTTCATCTTTACTGTGTCGACGAACGCACCCGCTGTTAATGGCTTTGATAAATCCAACTCCTTTTTCTCATAACGATTTTTTCTGTAAATATTGTAATAATACAGATTTAATTAATTTCAATTAATTAATAGCATTCCTAATGGGCCTCCCAGGCACCCTACTGTCGAAGGAGTCTGCTGGCCTTCTTTGACGAGCTGGTGTGGATGAAGTGATCCGTCCACCCGTACGCAAAATAATCTAAACATGCATAGTATTAAATATACTTACTTTGGACTCTCATTCAGATAAAAATGATCACTTTTGACCATCATATCATTGGTGACTGGTGTCATGTACTCAATCTTCTGTCTGGAATCAGGCATGATCGTCATTTTCGTCCGATAAACTACTTCTATGATCAACTTTCCAATTGGAGTCTGCAGCTCACTAACTTTGACTGTCTTACGTTTCTCACCTGAAAAGAAAACCAATGAATGATTAATAATAAAGATTATAAAATCAATGGTCATTGTGTACGAAGAGCGCGTGAGATATAATAAACAATGAATGGGCGACATCCGTTCGAACATGATTAAAATACTATAGATTTATTCATTAACATGCAAATTTTAACATAATTATATACAAGTGTGAACAGACTACTCATTATCACAACGACGTAACTGATTTCCTTATGAGGTAAATTCCTCACTATGCATTATTACATACGAGACATCATTACACAAAAACATGTTTAAAATATTATGGGAACGTTATGCGATACACAAAAACTGTACCGCATATATAATATAATTAATAATAATATAATGTTACTGTAATGATTAATTTAATTTTCCAAACTATAATATTTGTACGTCTGCTGTGGCATAACATATAGGTTTAAGTATTATTAAACACCATTGCATGTATTTTTTTAAATGAGCACATAGACAATGCTCGAAACCGTTTCATATGGTGGTTATGCTTAAGTACCAAAAGCATTCATTGTTGTCGATAATCGGAGTACAATACAAAACTTATATTTATTAAAAAAAGTCAGTCTTAAGTCAGTCATGAAAAAGTCAAATAATGAAGGTAAAACTAATAAAACACATCTGTAATAATATAAACGCTAATGCTTAAGTAGTTAATAAGCCTTACCTAGAATGTTATAATCTGGTTCGCCTCCGTAAATTTTATGCGAGATTTTGTACGATTCGTTGTGCTGCGATCTAGAGAGTTTGTAAGCTGGTGTTATCCTGGATATGGTCAGTGTAGACTTTAACATCACACTCATACGATAGTAAACTGTTGATGGAGAGCACACTTCACTACCAGGAGCCAGTTTGATCGTCCAGAGCTCAAGTACCATGTCGTCACCGTCAACAGTATGAAGCGATATTTCTATGCATAAAACTTTCATAAGCGCGTCGACTACTTCACCGTTCAATACCCGCTTCGTGTCCTCGGTTACTGCCGGCTCGTCGGGAATCGATAAATTGAACTAAAACAATATATAATTCATTACAAACTTCTAGTAGGTACCTACCTAATTACTCTAACCTGTCCTTGTCCTACAAAGATGAAATTATAGTACTATAGTGTATTTCAAATAGCAGAGGCTAGTAATGTGGCCTAGGCAACATAGTAAACCCATAGTAGTATTTTTCACATAGCATATACTGTGACTTTACAGGTATGTGCTGATATGACTGTACAGCATATCAGTACATACATGAAACAACTAATTCAGCTTTGAGTAGATCCAACTTAAGATTATGTTAAGCATTTGCATTTGCAACATTTAGCAGCAATTGTAAATGATCAAATAAAATAACGCATAGCAAAATTGTTTGTATATATCAACTGACATAAATTTAGTATAGTCGCTCATTGCAAAATTTAAATACAGAATGAATATATTTAGTTATTTTAACAAAAGATTGATTGCACAGCATTGTTGTTGGCAAAGCAGCAAATATTATACATGTCACAGCTATGTAAATAATAGCTAGTTTAAGATTTATTTAACAATAAATATTTGATAAGTCAATATACAGTTCTGATAATAAGTTATACAATATGTATGTGTAATGTAATAAAAATAATGGATACCCTCAAGTCAAAAATAATAGATTCAATATAACATTGGAAATGTGAGTAACTTTATTTTCAAGACTAAGCGACTAAACAGACTGTAGCTACCGACCGATAGCAGACCGCAATAAAATCTATACCTACTAATATTATAAAGCTAAAGAGTTTTTTTGAATCTCAGAAAGTACTGGTTCAATTAGAAAAAATCTTTTCAGTTGAATAGTGCATTTATCCAAGAAGGCTATAGGCATCACGCTATGATCAATTGGAGGGGATCAGTAGTGAGATATGTTGCAAAATCGGGGTAAATACTCCAGATTACCACGCTGATGAAGTCGCGGGCGATCCCTAGTAAATTATATCCTGGGGAAGGACATAAGTTTCTTTTAATTGCAAAAACCAACATCCAAGCGGACTGAGCTGTGGGCAATCTCAAGTTTTATAAATTTTTTAAAGAACACTATTTTTAACAGCACTTAGATTTGCAAGTAGTGACAGTAAAAATATATATACTATGCCCGCAGCATTTTCTACGTGGCAAACACTAGTACAAGACCACAATTTTTATATGGCCCCACAACTGTAATCCAGAGAGAGGTGATTATGGGAAGAGACCACAAATAGAGACATTGTGCACTGGGTTGGCTAGAGGCACACTTACCATCTAAATCATTGAATGAACAAATTACAAAAGCTGATGTTGACGGCAACTATCTTAGTGCAATACCTACGTCATTATTACTATAATATCATATCGTCGGCTTAGATCGTTAACTTCGTAACTCCATTTTTTGGCTTAATAAACATTTTGGTGTCATTCGTTTCGGATTTTTTTAACGCATCTTTTCGTTGAAGTTTTATGTTTTTTAAAAAATTCGTTACGCGCGAAAACAACAAAACGTTAACTGCTTAACTCCATGTTGTCATTTTGTAACGACCAAACTGCGTAACTCCCCCCGCTTCAGTACTTCATGCAATGTGGAAATGAATGCCCGCAATTTTTTTAAATCTATTTGTGCTGCACACTGTGTTTTTGGCGTCTCAGGTAAGTTATTTCTATTGTTTACTATTATTCTCACCCTAAGTTATTCTGTGACAAATTAAAACCTTGGACAAATTAAAAGATCACTCAGGAAACAAGACGGCTGCTTCACTAACTCGGACCAAGAAACCAGCGAACTACTACTGGCAACCCACTTCCCAGGCTGCCGGATAATAGACGACATCAGCTGGGACGCTGACAACCCGCATACTCCTACAACCCTAGATTGGGACGTAACCACTAACATAATCACAAAGGAAAAGATCCTCTGGGCCATACAGAGCTTCCTCCCGTTCAAATCACCAGGACCGGATGGCATCTTTCCTGCACTACTGCAATGGGGCCCACCAAAGATCATAGACCACCTACAGACGCTTCTCAGAGCTTGCGTAGCGCACAGGTATACACCAAGACCATGGAGAGAGGCCAAAGTCATCTTTCTCCCTAAACCCGGTAAGGAAGACTACATGCAAGCATAATCCTTCCGACCCATAAGCCTAACTTCATTTCTACTAAAAACCCTGGAAAGGCTAGTTGACAGACACCTGAGAGACGGCGCGCTAAAAACCGCACCGTTACACCCACAACAGCACGCATACACCAAAGGCAAATCCACTGAATCAGCCCTACACCAAGTGGTGTATAAGGTAGAGACGGCCCTAAGTGCCAAACTCTCATCAATAGGTGTCTTCATAGACAAAACACTTCACAATTGCATAGACCAAGCACTACTCAGATATGACGTCAATCCGACAATCAGAGGCTGGATAAACAACCTAATAAGTCATCGGGCAATACAGCCTACAGTAGGCGTGACCACCAGGGCAAAGGTGACGAGAGGCTGCCCACAAGGGGGAGTCCTGTCACCGATCCTTTGGAACATAGTAGCCTTAACGATAACGGATACTTCACTGTAGGCTACGCAGATGAGCTTAGTAATCATCACCAACGGCAGTGCGGAAAACGTACTATGTAAAGTACTGCAGACCGCACTGAACATTGTAGAAAAATGGTGCACCGAACAAAAACTGTCGGTAAATCCTTCGAAAACGGAGCTCGTCCTTTTCACTAATAAAAGGAAGATACCAGAACTACAAACACCAAAACTGTTTGGAACCAGGCTGGAGCTGTCGACGGAGGTAAAATACCTGGGACTTACCCTAGACAGCAAACTAAACTGGGCAAAACATATGGACCAAAAGATAACCAAAGCCAGCATGATCTTTTGGCAGTGCAAAAGACTGGTAGTTTCCATGCAGCCCCTGCAGAGTGGGCTGTCGGTAACGCCTAGTTTGTGAAAGTGTCTGTTGAGTGGGCAGTGTCCTGTGAGGACGCCCACTATTATCCTGAGGTTTGACCTGGTTTGCGTGAAAAGGTTTCGCGAGAGTTTCCTGTTTGCGGATGGTACCGCTTCCTTGGTTTGTCTGCAACCTCCATTGTTGTTCCATTCCTCCTTGTGCAGTTGTGTTGTCCAGTCCTTGAGCCAGGGCAGAGCCTGGCTGTACGGGATGGGCCCCGCGGTCGCAGTGGCGGAGCCAGCCTCGCTAGTGCGTCCGCGGCGTCGTTACCTGCCGAATCGCTGTGTCCCTTGATCCACTGCACGGTGACTTTATTGGTGCTTGCAACCGCTTGCAGTGCCCTGTGGCAGTCTAGTACAAGGCTGGATGTCTCTCTAGTGTTCTTTAGAGCTGTTAGTACTGAAGCGCTGTATGAGACTATCTTGATATCCAGGTCTTCTATGTCCCTGGCAGCGATCGCTCCTGCAGCTCTGGTAATGCCCATACATGCCGCTTGGAAGATGGTGTTGTGTTGACTGAGTGTTGTGGATATGTGGATGTTCAGGTCTTGCGAGTAAACGCCCGCTCCAATGCCCGTCAGCGTCTTGGAGACGTCGGTGTAAATCCTTACTTGATATGATTGTTACGTAATTCATAATCTTAAGTATAAATTGTAATAAAACATTACTGACTCTGACAAGCATTTTAATTTCACATCTTATGGCAGAGATGTCCTTTAAATTAATTTTGTCTCATATTAGAAAGATAGATTGGTACCTAAATGTAATTGAAGTATCTAAAGGTAGGTAGAGAGTATCCTACTAGTGATAGTGGTATGGCTTAAGTCCACTTTTTGGAATAGGAATTAAGGACTAACTTAATTCGAAAACTTCGTATATCTCAGATAAGTGCTTAAGTCCATCTAAAGCTGTGAATGAAACTAAACACAAAATGCTTAAGTCCATTTTTTATGTGAAGGCATTTAATAAAACATGTTTTTCTTAGTTTTTTAGATTCAAAATAATATTTTTACGTAATAAAGAGATATAAATCGATATGCTTCTGAACAACTTATAGGAGAAAAACGATTTTCTTTGTCTCCTGAAAAGTTAGGTTGGATGGAGTTAGGAAGTTTACGATCTAAGCCGACGATATATATAGGTGGTATCACTATTTATTATTACAGCACTCAATTACTATTCCTGTGAGGCTATATATATGTAACATGACAACATCTACACTAGAGAACAATCTTCAGTCACGGAGGACTTTACAAGCACCAATTTCGACACAAATTACACCCCGACTCGGAAGAAACATTTATGTTTTACACATAGGTTTTGTCCTGTGTGGGCGTTAAACCTTCAACCTCTGGTTAGCATTCAGGGTCACTAACCACTAGCCCAACAGGTCAGTTAAATAAAAAACAGAAAAAACAAAAGCAAGAAGTCAGCTCCCATTCATAAAAGTTAGCATACATAGTATCAAAGTAAAATATAGTTCCCAAACTAATTGTGTATTTTGGCCTTTACTTACCTATGCATACTAATGCTCAACTACAAAGAAGATCTTGGATCATTGGTTTTTCAACAACAGATGTATGTAGATATATAATACCATGAATATATTATGGACTTAGAATCTCATAATTATATTTAGAAGTTTTTTTTATGAATATCAATGGTACATAACAACTTACCCATTGCGGCGACGCATCTACTCCGTTTTCCGGCAGTTTCGAATTACATTCATGAGTTATTTTCTTACCCTGTCTGCTCTGTACCACTATTTGTGCTACCTTCAGGGTTAATACTTTCGTAAACTTGTAGTACAATTTATGCTTGTCTTGCCCCTCCGCGTTATAGGATGCCATTTTCATAATAAGTATTTATTTCACATCTAACGCGACAACTTCATATTATTTTTAATCATTTACGCAGCAAAAGAAAACTTAATGTTTTATGAACGTAAGGCAGCAGCATGATTATAATCACTGGGTAATAATTTTGCTTAACTGTAAACTTACACTGTTGATAGATAAAACAATGAAAAATAATTTGAGCCTTTAATTTAATTTTGATATCAATAAACGTAATCACGAGAGATGAGATGAAACACAAAGTAGATAAAAAAACCTAATATCCAATCCCCAACCCAATACGTTCTTTTTTTATTAAAATACTATTTATCTTGTGGACATGGATATAAGTCTTTTAAGCAAAAAAACAATAACTAGTGAGACCATCTTAAAATCAAAGATTATGCCTTAAAAAAATTTGAAGCCTGCTAAAATCTATCCATATTTATGTTGACAATAAAAATAACATTATTTATTCACATTAGCACCATGTCACTCGATCGAGTGAGATCAATCGAGTTGATCAATATTATTGTTAAACTAAGAAATATTGTCAATAATAGTGTACACATGAATAGGTATTTCATAATAATGAAACCAATAATAATTTTATGTGTTCTAGCCATGATGGGCCTTAAATGGCATTGGTATTAAAATGGCTATACACTCTGGCTTTATATTATAGGTACCTATCGCTATCTTATTTATGGTAGGCATTCACTAAGAAAATATTTTTAAAATTTCTCGTCATGGAGAAAAATTACTTACAATTATTAGTATATAAAGCCTTTTTTGGTTTCAAATTATAGATCGAATCGATAAATTATGTCGAGCTATGTATTATATTAATCAAGTAAAACTTAAGATTTGTTTTACAGCCACACTTAATAACCCTGCATTCCGAGGTACACACCGGTACAGACGGTGGTGTGGGGTGGGAATCGAACCCAAAACACTCGCAGCGTATTAGTATCAACATAGCCACCTCAGCTACTAGAGTAGACCACAATGTGCACTTGTACAGTCAAATAGGGGATATTCCTGTTATAAACCACTGGAAAATCGCCTATTTGACTGTACTTCTCCTAGATGGCGCTGTATAAATTCGTGCTTGTAACTGGCTAAACTTTTCTTTCCACGTTTCCACGTTCACAGACAAAGTCCTAATAATAAATTAAAAAGAATTTATTTACAGAGAGTTACACTTTAATCTTAATTCAATTTAATCTATAAGTAAATGTTTTATAAATATTGTGTAATGTGTTTATTATTATACTATTATTGTCTCTCTTCTCAGCGGATCGGTATTTGCCGTGATATGACTGTCTAGCCCACAGAATAGAGAAGTCTAGCCTACAATTCCGATCTTAAACTCTTAGGTCACGAACGAATAGATGGCGCGGTGATGGCTTCTCAAACCTTTCTCGACGACCTCCGTACAAATATGCTGGCCTGGTATCTTCTTCTCGCTAACTAATCGAAAATTTGTGACTTGCGCATTGAGACTCTCAAGAGGACGAAGGTACGAAAGAGACCTACATTATCTACTATATTCTAAATATAAAACGCGGGTAGTCTACGTACCTATAAAGGAACCTACTAACTGAGGAATGCCTTTCAGCCGCGTACAAAACTGTAGGTTCGGAACTCGCAACCAGTCTTGGATTGTTGAGTACCTAGCTTGCCTACACCATGGTGGTATGTTGCAAGAGTGCTGGTAGAGGTACGGGGCATTCATTATTAAGTTTTAAATAACGGTGACTGCTTAGATGGAATAAGACGAAACATGGTATAATAAGGACAAATTAAAAAAATATAGAAGAATCGCAAAAACCTTCAGAATATTTTATATAGTCATAATAGCAATGTTTCTTTTTTTTATACTACTGGGGTGGCAAACAAGCATACGGCCCGCCTGATGTTAAGCAGTTACCGTAGCCTATGGGCGCTTGCAATACCAGAGGCATCACTTGCGTGTAACCAACCCATTTTTTTACACCAAGGCTTCAAGATGAGAGTATTCCTGAATTAGGAATACGTTTATTTCAAAACGCATCCCTAAATGAGCGCTGGAGACCTGTAATCACACACAGGAACACAATTACACCGCTGTGTGGTCTTCTGTAAGGTCCTTCCCCGGTCGAGGATTAATATTTAAAAGTTCAAAATTTATTTCTTCGAATTGGGCCGCTCGAAAATTATATACGTAATAGTTGTTGCCCGCGGCTCCACCCGCGTAGATAACGGTTATCGCGATAAAAAGTAAAGCCTATATGCTATTCCAGACTATAATCTATCTCTGTGCCAAATTTCATCCAGATACGTTTAGTAGTTTTTAAGTGAAAGAGTAACAAACATCCATACATCCTTTCTTACAAACTTTCGCGTTTATAATATTGAGTACTCATGTATAATTAGCAACACTAAATCATCACATAGAACTTAAGTCTTATTATCGACTTATTCTTGTTCGAACTTCATTTCATTTAGCTTATATCAGGTGACAGGGAGTTGAGACCGGCTAATTGAGATAATATTAGTAAGGATTACCAGCTCGTTCACTAGTATCTAGGTAAATAGTTTAGTTTTAAATCTACCAGTAACGATCTATGATGAGTATCGTCGGGTGTCAGAACACATAATGAATCAGCTGATTGTCTTCACAATGAATGCTATAAAATTATTATTCTTTCAAATGTTAACAAAAAACAATGTACGTATGCGGAGTTAGAACTAGTAAGAAAGAAAAGAAGGATGAAAATTGGATATTAGTACCAAGACAAAAATTCAAGAATAAACTATTGGCTATTGTGGGACAGCAGTAATGAAATCTTGCGATATTTTTATTGCATCAGAGTCAAAAGTTCCGCTTTTTATCTCAAACGTACTTAAAGTAGTGCAAGAAAAAGATATTCAAAATGATATATTAAATGAAACAGGAGAAAACGTACATAACATAAGTGAAAATTAATATATGAGAAAATAAAAAACTTACAACGCCTATAAAATATATGTGAGCAAACATAAAATCGCCGTATTTCTTAATGACATTTTTTTTTTAACGTATTAAAAGGACTTTGTCGCTGGGCAATTACATCGTCCTATGTGGACAACAATTAAATAAAAACAATACAAAAAGAAATGAAATCTTACAACTCACTTAAGCATAGATCTACCAACTTTACAAGGATTTGTATATCCTGTGACCCTGGATTAGATAACATACCATTCACAAGACTAACCAATATGGTCTTATTTTTATTGTAGTTGGACATTCTGAACTGCTCATTTCGGATACATTCCATCAAAATGTGTTGAACATCTTCTATCACACCACAATCATTACAATTGGGTGACGAAACTTTTTTCAATAAAAACGCAAAATTATTAGATGGAATGTGTCCTGACCGCAATCTAAAAACATTCTTTAGGCTATTGCTATTAAATGGTATATTATCCATGATGGCCGAAAGGAATATCGTTCAGGCGCTTTAGTCATATAAAGCAAAAGACGTCTATTCATGTACAGAATTGCCATGAAAAATCAAATTATAAATAACAACAACAAATTTAATTCCTTTATTATTTTAATTGCAAATCAATGAAAAGATAGATCGAGGGGATTCGTTATAGGTATATGTAAATATGCAGACATCGTGGCTCTCCAGGAAACGTGGCTTCTACTTCACGATCTTCAAAGTCTGGGTTCCATTGACATGGAGTTTAGCTGTACAGTAACCTCAGCCGTGGACACGACAGCTGGTATGTTGTCAGGACGCCAGTATAGAGGAATAGCACTCTTGTGGAGGAAACGTGCATTTAATAGTGTTTCACTAATAAAGAGTGATGATAACCCGCGACTATGCGCAGGCGATCGTTCAATTATAGTGTGTATTATGTAGGCCAGTAGACTACATCAACCAAGTAAAGATTACTCTTTTTAGAGCATATTGTACCTTTGCCTACGCGAGCAGCTTGTGGGTCGACTGTACGAAAGCTTCGATTGGCATTCAATACAACAACGCATTTAGGGCATTGTTGGGGCTGCCACGTTATTGCAGTGCGTCAGAGATGTTCGCAGTAGCAAAAGTAGACAGTTTTGATGTTTTAATGCGTAAGAAGGCAGCATCTCTGCTCACCAGAATGCGCGATAGTCCCAACGTCCCAACAGTATCATACGAGCGGTAGCCGACAGCTGTAATTGACCTCTTGGCGGCCATCTAACTAAATTGTTAAGACGATAGGTCTTAACAATTTAGTTAAGACCTTCAGACATTTTAAATATAATTAAAAGTTTGAAAAATACTGCCAGTGTTGGCTACGACGGCATTGCTACAAATATAATAAAATCAGTGAGTGATATTATATGTAATCCCTTAAGTCATATAATAAATCTAAGCATCAGCTCTGGATCCTATCCAGATGCCTTAAAGACATCAATAGTTAAACCGCTCTTTAAAAAAGATGATAGAGAATTAATGGAACACTATCGACCGATTGCACTTATACCAATGTCAAAAATCTTTGAAAAGTACATTTACAAACACCTATATAACTACCTGGAAACCAAAAATATTCTCTGTAATGAACAAAACGGTTTTAGACAAAATAGGACTATTAACAAAGCTATCTATGAGTTCTATAACAATGTTGATAAAAATACTCCTATCTGTGCTATTTTTTGTGACATGACTCAGGCATTCGATTATGTTGACCATGATATTCTGCTTAATAAACTTGATGCTTACGGAATAAGAGGCAATGTCTTAAACCTACTTCAATCCTATTTACATGACAGGAAACAAATTACGGCTGTAACAAAACTAGATGATACTAAGCAGGAAAATACGTATCTATCTTCTGAGCGTATCGTAAAATATGGTGTACCGCAAGGTAGCGTCCTGGGGCCTCTTCTGTTTATTGTATATATAAATGACCTGCCAAAATGCACCAACACACCAATGACTCTATTTGCCGATGACAGTACTTTAACTATAGCTTGTAAGAATTTTGACTCGTATGAAACTGACATTAATAAATCTTTGACATCTGTTATTACATGGCTTAATAATAATAATTTAAAAATTAACCTTAATAAAACTCATGTCATGCATTTTAACCAACGTGAACGGATCATTCGTAATCGGAAAATTAATGTGAGCCATAACGGTCATATCATAGCTGAAGTTAAAATTCCTTGGGCTGACCATCGACAGTAAACTTAATTGGAAAAATCACGTAGAAACTCTAAGTAAGAAAATTAGCAGTTCTGGTTATGCCCTACATAAACTTGCACCCACTGTTAATACAGATGCCTATCATGGGTTAGTGTCATCAAACCTAAGATATGGAATTATCTTCTGGGGCCATTCCACTGACAAAGAAATTATGTTTAAGGTACAAAAGCGTTGTATAAGAGCCATGTTTGGACTGAAACCGATTGATAGCTGCAAGGAATATTTTATTAAGCATAAAATTTTAACACTACCGTCCCTGTATATTCTAGAAGTTGCTCTGTTTGTCAAAATCAACCGTCATCTGTTTCCAAGGCTAGACGATAAAGTCAAACGAAATAGGCGTAATAATGAAAGACTCTGTATGAGAAGCGCCAAGACAACTTTAATGAACAAAAGTGTACTATGTATGGCCCCCAAAATATTTAATAAAATACCGAATTCAATGAAAAATCTAAATTTAAACGAATTTAAGAAGTACCTTACCGACATGTTAGTCAATAGATGTTATTATAATGTATCAGATTTCCTATGTGACTTATTGTAGATTTGTTTTGGGTGACATTTAATGTTATGGATGACAAGTATTATTATTGTTTAATCTAGTCTTTAATTATTATTATTTATCTGTACTGTGACATTACAATTAAAGAGATTTCAATTTATTATTTTAATTCTATCTGCATAGTGACATTACAATATTAAGTGTTTTAGTCAGTATTATTAATGTATTGATGTTTAAATAGATTTATTAAGATTGTGTGTTCCTTATTCGTATCAATTTTGTTATAAATAAATAAATATTTGTACGCCCCTACAGAGGCAAAACATGTCTGATCAAACATTATTTTTATGTAACACCAAATATTGTACACATGTTTTACAAATAAACGTTATCTTATCTTATCTTATCCTATCGCCAAAATACCTACACCTATTTACTAACATAATTTTCTAACCCTTTACTAACAGTATTGTCTTAAATAAATAAATTATTATTATAATATTATTATAACATCACAACGTAAGGTACCTACATAAAATTAAATCTGGAATCCTGTTATTTATATGTTTGTTAATATTAGGTAGGTATATTGTTCGTTGAAGCTAAAATGCACTTAGAATCTGGATAAAATAGGTCCCATTTGACGTAAGCACTAGCCATGGCGAGCATGAGTCAGATTCAGAGAAGTAGAGTCAACCCACTCAGCGTCAGATATATTAAAATCACCAGTGATCAAAAAAGTATCGTGGTCAACAATAATTTGACTAGCGACATCAAAGAACGAAATAAGAGTGTCGCGGTATCCAGTACCATGAGGATATACCTATACGCATGCCATATTTGAAAACGTGTGTTTACGTGCAAGTGGCACAGTGAGACCCAGAGACAGTCAGCTGAGGCACGTGGGGGACAGGGCCAGGCACTGATTGGCAGCGTCGGACGTCAACCGCAACCCACCGGCCTGGCGATGCTATCCTCCACAGACCGATCACAACACGAAACCCTACATACCTATCATTAAAATACTCACGGTCGTCGTAGAAATCAGACGTCAGCCAGCTTTCAGATACACATATAAAATCATAGTTAGATTGAGCAACCATCGAAAAGAAATGCAAAGACTTGGTGCGGAGACCACGCACATTTTGTTATTAATCTGCTAAGCGATTATGAGTTACTAGCTGTTGCCCGCGGCTCCGCCCGCGTGTAGATAGATAATTCTTTATTGTACACCATAAAATTACAAAAGCTTACTTATAATAACGATCTAAAAAGAGTAATCTTTACTTGGTTGATGCAGTCTACTGGCCTACATAACGTGTATGTCGGTTATCGCTGTAAAAATTATGTGTTATTCCAGACCATAATCTATCTCTGTACCAAATTTCATGCAGATCCGTTCAGTAGTTTTTACGTGAAAGAGTAACAAACATCCATCCATCCATTCTTACAAACTTTCACATTTATAATATTAGTAAGGATTATGAATATCTATACCATAGAGCAATATCTATTTTATTTATGACTGTCATTTCAAGGTACAATAACGAGCTATATAGACATAGACGGCATCTGGGAGGACTGGGGAACACCGTCCACGGTGCACCCAGATTCTGTCTTTTTTTGTTTATACTACCAAGGTGACAAACAAGCATACGGCCCGCCTGATGGTAAGCAGTTACCGTAGCCTATGGACGTTTGCAACACCAGGGGTGTCACTCACGCGTTGCCGACCCTTTAAAAACCTTATAACTGCTTTCTTGAAGAACCGCATGCTATAGTCTCATGCTATGTCAAGATTCGGTGATCCACCCGCGAAGTCGGGTGTAGGAGGACAGTGGGGTTTTAGTCGGTAAGCTAGCCGCCTGCCATTTCTAAGTTGGAGAGCCCGTCATAACCACCTTGCTTTAGAGTTATGCACTAGAAGCATACTAATGCCTTATAAACAATACATTGCACACGCTCGCTATCTGCCGACGTCATCCATCCCGCCGGCGACGGATCGGAGCAGCAAAGACACTCTCCTTTCTGATTCACTCCACGCCACCTAACATAAGCCGTTTAAAAAGTCCGAAATTTAAAAAAAATATTTCGTTGCCCTATTCGTGTCTGTTGGGATTTTGAAAAAAAAAAGAGTTAAAATGAATATGTGTAACAATATTCGAGTCAACCTACCCGGATAATAAAAAGTTTCATAGAAAGTGTAACGCAAAGTGGAATTTCGAAATCGCATCACAAAAAACCGTCGCTCCTCCTGTAAATGTCATATTCATAGACATGGCAGTTTAAGCTGATAAATCATAAATTCAGTCAGTCAATCAGTGAGGGTCAGGCTCTTATACCTAATATATGGTATATTGGTTTCCGTTCCTTTCGTTACCACTAATATTAACCTATACCAAATTGTAAATGTTATATTCTGGCGATTAAAAAGAGTTACCCGAGTTTCTTGCCAATTCTTCTCGAGGCCCTACCATAGTCAGCGAATTGGCCGTAGAAAAAAAGTATGCTGGCATTTGTTTTTATGACGTTCATAAGTAAGTATTATGTATTTGATCTAAACGAAAAAATGAGTTTGACTTTGAATATAGATATTGATATTCAGGGTGATATGAGGAATAACTTGAAGAAAATAAGTAGGTGAGTCAAAGTAACTTTATTATAGAGAATAATAATGAAAATAACTACAAAGACAGTATATTAATGTAATGACAAACTTGAATGTTAAATCTAATAATAAAATTATTTAATAAGTAGGTAGTTAACAATAAAAATTACCTCATATCTCTTGTGTCATTAAATACCAATGAATAATTGAATAATTGGTTTTGTTTAGACTCCTGATCTCCCACAAATTACAAGCTATCCTAAATTCTTTGTCAACTAGATTAAACACAATTATGTAATTTGTGGAGATAAATAAAATTTTTATTATTATTATAATTCAATATTCAATGAACCTAGGTATGTTATTTCTTAATAATCAATAATTTTAACAAAAAAAAACCGACTTCAGTACGGCAAGTTGTAAAATTTTCAGATATTTGTTTGTTACAATCGAATAAAATCGACTGAGCGTCGGGCTGAACACAGGTCAAGTAGGTATTAAAAGCAATATTTAATCTGTGCAATCCGCGCTCAATTCATTCACGTCATTATTTCTTATTAATAGTTGCTTAGCAACAATAACCGAAACTTATCTAATCGCCATCAGTAAAATACTTATTATTGAAAAGTTCAGATGGCCATCTGTGGTCTTCTTCATCAGTTTTACTTCACCAAAGTACACTTTCTGAATGCAAATGATTGATTAGTTGTTAAAAATATTGAAATTGCTATATGTGTGCCTATAACTTTTGAGGAGTTCCCTCAATTCCTCATGGATCCCATCATCGGAACTTTCTTTTGATGATAATGGGACCAAACTGGAAGTATGTCCAGTCAGACAAAAAAGAATTTTTCAAATCGGTCCATAAATGACGGAGTTATGCGTTAACAAACATTAAAAAAAAAAAAAAAAAAAAAAATACACACGAATTGATAACCTCCTCTTTTTGAAGTCGGTTAAAAAGACAACTCCCGCACTAGGGAACAAGCCCTGTGTCGCGGGGAACTTTACAAACATACAATTAACGGAATTTATGGATCACACAAATTTTTGTCCTGTGTGGGGATCGAATCCAACAACACGCAGCACCGCGCGCTTCATAATGGTAAATGGCGAGGTAGGTAACCAGTTAAGCCACTGAACGAACCATGCAGTCAGATAATATTTAATGACACAAGAAGTCAAGGCTTTTTAAATTTAAAATAGTACAATATTTGTTAGTGTTTTAATATGGTTAATAATAATAGGTATCTATATTTTATTCATCGATGTGTCTTGTACCTAAGCAGGTAGGTGCGGGTGTAAGTAGATTTTCAAATCAGTTTTCAGTAAAATTATTCAGAGACAGTGCGCAAGAAAGCAAAATACGAGAATGTAGTTTTAAATATCTGAAATAAAAATTATAATATTATTACTTTCCCCAAGGATTGCCATCATTGTCACAGCATTCTTCTATACTACTAATATTATAAAGCTGAAGAGTTTGTTTGTTTGTTTGGTTGAACGCGCTAATCTCAGAAAGTACTGGTTCGATTTAATTGAATAGTGCGTTTATCCAGGAAGGCTAAAGGCTTTGCAACATCACGCTATGATCAATAGGAGCGGAGCAGTAGTGAGATATGTTGCAAAATCGAGGAAGATATTCCAAATTACCACGCGGACGACTCCAAGTATATTATCGGCTTCTTGACACCTTCAATAAACAATACTTATTATAATAGACCACACAGAGCGCGTTGTAAATAAAAATGGCTTGTATTGATCATCATCATCTGATGATGATGATGATGATGATCAATCAACCGCGAATCAACCGCGGGCAACAGCTAGTAATATACATATGTATATGTAAGGATGATTCCTTACATATACATATGTATATTACTAGCTGTTGCCCGCGGCTCCGCCCGCGTGGATGTCAGTTATCGCTGTAAAAAGTAGCCTATGTGTTATGTTATTCCAGACCATAATCTATCTCTGTGCCAAATCAAATAAAAAAAACGAAGCGAAGCAAGGGCGGGCCGCTAGTAGTAACTACTTTTTATTTTTTTATATTACGGTACTATATATACGGTGGCAAACAAGCATACGGCCCGTCTGGTGTTAAGCAGTTACCGTAGCCTATGGACGCTTGCGATACCAGAGGTGTCGCTTGCGTGTTGCCAACACATTTTTTTACACCAGGGCATTAAGATGGGAGTATCCCTGGCATTTGAATACGTTTCATTCAAACCACATCCCTAAATTAGCGCTGGAGACCTGTACTCACACACAGGAACACAACTTCACCGCTGTGTGTAGTTATTTGGCTGTGGTCTTCTGTATGGTGGAGGTCCTTCCCCAGTCGTGCTTGCTCACTAGTATGGTGCCCTACCTCTTTTAAATATATTATATAATATTATAAAACATAGTCGCTGCCAGCTGTCTGTCACTCTGTATGCACAGATGTTCACGGATCTCATGTGAGATGTCCTCGTCGAAAGGTAGTAACAAAATTTCTACTCACGGACGCCATTGTCGTTACACCGACGGTGACAAGTCCTCCAGCACTTACGTGAATCGGCTCTTGCACGTTTAAAAAGAAGAAATATACTATTTTACGATTCTGAGTGTTCATACGCTCCCAAGGTAAACAATAAACAACGTCCTTTAACTTGCCACTCTGCAAAATAGTTAAAGTATAAACAGACGATCAAACTTGGTTCGGGTCGAACCTTATATTCGCTTGTGTGGTGCACGGTCCGCCGGACATTATTATTATTAACTAGCTGTTGACCGCGGCTCTACCCGCGTGGATGTCGGTTATCTCTGTAGCCTATGTGTTATTCCAGACCATAATCAATCTCTGTGCCAAATTTCATCCAGATCCGTTCAGTAGTTTTTACGTGAAAGAGTAACAAACATCCATCCATCCATCCATACTCACAAACTTTCACATTTATAATATTAGTATAGGATATCATTATAATATGGTTCGGAGCGCACCATGTTCGTTGTTCGGCCCGAACCAAGTTCGATCGTCTGTTTACACTATTAGCTTGGTAGTTGTATGTTTATTTGTTACTAACCGTCTCAAGGAGACGCAACGACTCTATAGAGCGTCTTGTTGTGCAGGGTCAAGTAAACGGAAGTAGACCACGCGGAAGAGCACCAATGCGGTGGACAGATCTCATTAGGTCGTCGATAGGGATTCCTGTTAATGAGTGTACCAGACTGTCCACCCACAGAAATAATTGGCGAGGCATCGTAAGGCGAGCTACATCAGCACCTTCCACATTAAACAATCATCATGACTACGACCGCTCTGCCAAGAGCGAAACGAATTAGAAGAAGAAGGTAGAAGGCCTTCCCTAGCCGGGCTTGCTCGTTAGTATGGTGCTCGACCTCTCTTGATTATCACATAAGTATGCCCAGGTTCATAACTTATTTACTTCTCCTGCATGGTTGATATGGCCTAATGGTCTAGTGGTAAGTGACCCTGACTACCAAGCCGAAGGTCGTGGCTTCAATTCACACTCACACAGGACAAAACTTTGTGTGATTCATAAATCTTTATTTCAAGTCTGAGTGTAATTATTGTCCGTGAATTGTAAGTTTTTTAAAGTCACAGATAGGGCTTGCACTAGTGCGGGAGTACCTAGCTTTATTAAAATAAAAAGAGGTACGCACCATAGTGCCAATAGTTTCGAAAATAATGGCCAATTGTATAAGTTGTCCAAACATTAATATTGTAAGCGGCAAATAACGTAAAACGGCTTGACGATTCTGAAAAAGATTACACAATATTGTTAATTACAATGCCTTATTAATCTTATCATAAGCATTCTTGACAGAGAAGAGGCACACAATATTATCATATGGTTGTTATTACCTTATTATTACATAAATATAATAGATATTATAATGAACATAGTCACATACCGATTGAAAACATTCTAGGAGCAGCAAACATCCACTAACTTGATGGAACGCTAGGTAAGCAAAGAGCGCCATTCCGAATGCATCAGACATTTTGTTTGTAAAACTGGAAAGCAAGAAAAAATGAGAAGTGGGCGGAGTCCGCCGGTGATACTATTTTCTTTGCGATTTTTGAAGTGAAAACTTCTTTAACACTTGTTGTGCATTGTTTGACAAAAATCATGGAATTTTGACATACTTATTCAAAGTTTTTGGGTGGATGGAACTCGCGTCATCGTCACTGAACGCTTTCCATAAAATAATCTAATAGCTCGACGATACAATTCACAAGTTACTTAGTCTTCACTTTTATTGGCAGTAAAGACTGCCTTGCAAGATTTTTTTGGGAGAATCTTCTACAATTTAAATGTAATGTATGTGTAAAATACACACGAATTGATAACCTGTCGGCAATTATTAAAAAATTAAAGAAATCTAATATATCGATGTTGATAACCGACTTCTTATAGGATTATAAGAAGTCGGTTATCATCATCGATATATACAATTATCTTAGATTTCTTTTAATTTTTGAAAAATTGCTTGACCTATTTTGATAAAATTTAAATGGGTCTCTTTTTTGTCAAAGCAACAATTACTAAGTAAATAAAATGTAGCTAATGAAAATGGTACAATTAAACTGAAGTGATGATTCATGATGAAGCCGGAATATAGTCGACAGAACTCGATGATTAAAACAATGTAATCTAGCCGTATTTGGACAGCTTCTTTAACGGAGGAAAAGTGGGATTACAGCACAGTAAATACGTTTTTGTATATCTCACAACTAGCCGTATTTAAGTCGGTTTTTTTGTTAAAATTATATTTATTTGAAGTCGTTTAAAAACAAATCCCTAAATGAGGATTCATTACACTTAAAATAGCTGTATTGTAATGGTGATAAAAGTAGTATAGGTACTCAGTACTCACTCAACGATTATTCGATGATATTCAATACAATCCTTCAATTTCCCTGTTACAATTCTTTGTTCAGACTCAGAGTACATAACAGATCCATGGATAATTTTGCTTTCATCGTCGTCATTCTCGATATTTGCAGTCTCAGCCGCAGGTTTCGGAAATGTTTCCATCATATTCATCAATATTTTGAAATGCCCCCAGAGATTAAATATCATGAGTGATAGAAACAGATCGAACATGCAAACACTGGTTATGCATAAATATGATCCATACCTGTACAATATAAGATAAGAATTATTATCATGCCTCTCTTCATCACGGGTATTTTCCCATCATTCAAGGAGAATACCCGGGCCTTTGGAAGGTCTACGCAAAGACAAAGATCCAACACGCAAAGGCCCTTAAAATGAGTTGAGACGCTTACTTTAGACTTGCCACAGCTGCACTATAGCAGTACAGCCATGATCTGCCTATAGCAATCAATAATCTGATTATGACTTGTGTTAATTATTATTAATATTAGCCATGACTGTCCCATTGCAGGGCAAAGGCTCCCTTTCTTCCTTAGGTCACGATCAAGACCCCTGACTGTCCAGTCAGCGTAGTCAAACTCAAAATCAAGGGCCTGCCACTACGTCTATTGAAATTCTGTGGAATACATCTAGTTGTGGTCTTTGCCCACAGATCATCACATAAGCGGTAGATATGTCCAGCCCAGTTCCATTTTAGGCTGGCAGCCATTTCTCCGATATCGGTGATCTATGTTTTGGAGCGTAGTTCTGAACTAATATTCTTTTTTTTTTAAGAATATTACTATAATTAAAATAAGAATAAAGTTATGATTACTAGGCACGGGCATCCTCACTTCTATCAAATAAACTAAGAGGGTTTAGGCATAGTCTAAGGAAATATCTAATAAAAAGAGAAATAAAAAGACGCTGTCGCTACTATAATAATATCCTATACTATGGTTTAGGTCTTAAGCTTATGCTAACCTATTCCCTCCAAGCATACGGTGTTAAAGTCTATGCTAGCGCGTATTGTTTTAATCTTTAGAAATATCGAGAATATTTTAGGATACGTCATTTCCTCTAGGATTAAAAAATTACAGCTTATAGTTAATATACTGCTGTAATTAATAAAAAGAAACAGCTACCAGTAAGTCGAGGTAAACCTCGTCAGCATTTAAACAGGTGACTATAGAATAGGTTAATACAATAAGATAAATAACTTTATTAATAACTAGCTGTCGCTCACGGCTCCGCCTGCGTGGATGTCGGTTATCGCTGTAAAAAGTAGCCTATGTGTTATTCCAGATCATAATCTATCTCTGTGCCAAATTTCATCCAGATCCGTTCAGTAGTTTTTACGTGAAAGAGTAACAAACATCCATC
Organism: Trisateles emortualis; assembly: GCA_947095525.1. NCBI lineage: Eukaryota > Metazoa > Arthropoda > Insecta > Lepidoptera > Erebidae > Trisateles > Trisateles emortualis. Next base: position 32,244,147 of record OX352729.1, read on the forward strand.
CATCCATACATCCATCCATCCATCCATACTTACAAACTTTCGCGTTTATAATATTAGTAGGATTTACCTTCCTAGGTTTTGACCCTAGAGCAATGAAATTTTAACCTGATATAGATATCAGTTTTGACAATGACGTATGGTTTCATTTTTGGATAAACAGGATTTTATTGAAGTTATGCATATACATACATAGTTTATTGTATTAAAATTAATCCATTTCCCAGTATTCCTATTATTAAATGCTTGTTTGCTACAAGTATTTAAAAATAGGAATACTGGGAAATTCTATGTTATCAGTGTCATGAATTAATTTTCAAAACATTTTCAAATCCCTCTTAAGTATAAAGTGGAAAGATTTGATTTCTTGTTTTTTTGTTTGTTTAGATTTAACTCAAAAACAATTCAACCGATTTAAAAAAAAATCTTTTACCTATACATAGCTACAATACCAGCGGGTAACATGTGTATTTCTTTTTAGTGTCACTTTTTTCTTTTCGTTTTAAAAAGACAACTCCCGCACTAGAGAACAAGCTCTGTGTCGCGGGGGACTTTACAAACATACAATTAACGGACACAAATTACACCCAGACTCAGAACAACTCTTTGTGGGTCACACAAAGTTTTGTCCTGCGTGGGAATCGAACCCACAACCTCGTGCACAGCAGGCGCATACTGCGGCCACTGGACCACCAAGGCAGTCTATTATTATTATTGTTTTTAAGCTGGGACACGCCGCTATTACTTATATTCCGCAGTTTCCTTACTTACCAGTTAATAATTGATGCGACAATGTATCCGTTGTAATTGGTATCAGAATTAAATGGGTACACTAAGTAGACAGCATGTTCATATGTAGTGTTAACCAAATTTTCATGAGTATTTGCGTACTTGCCAGATCTGTAGTTATTAACAACAGGTGTCACGTTGAACATAAGCAGAGTAAGGCACTGGATACCCGTCAAATAAATTGTGAAGAAGTGAGAAAATCGGTGCACTTTAACGTGGATCTGGAAGAAAATGAAAAAGAGGCAGTATTTTTTTACAGTGTAGACAAAGCGCGAGTGGGGGCATGTGGACCTCCCGTCTCCGGCAGAGCCACTGAAATTTTTCATGCTATAATATCACGGATTTTGGTATTCTGTATGTTTCTTTATTACTTGATTAAGTGATTGCAAGTGATCCGTAGTAGATAATCCTGGTCGAAATCCGGCTTGTTCGGGTGGTTGGTGGGAGTCTAGCTTAGCCGAAATCCGATTATAAATAACTTGGATAAAAGCGTTACATTTGTAGAATACATAAAAGCATTTGATAGCATTAAACACAAAAATAGCAATAATCACAGCCCTTAAAATACAAGAAATTAAAGAAACCTATAAACATTTACTAAAGAATATTTACAGAAATCGGTCGGCAACACTCAAGTAATACCTCTGGTATAGCAAGCGTCTATAGGCTACAGTAACTGCTTAACATCAGGCGGGCCGTAAGCTTGTTTGCCACCCAGACAGTATAAAAAAAACTTTTCGCATGTCTTGATTGATTCGTACACCCTCGGACCACGGTCCTATACATTGGGTAGCAGGGGCACTCTTTCGAAAACAGAATCTATTGGTAGAACTGTATTCTTAGATCATACTATTCTTTAGCCATCAACTTGAAAAGTAGAAGATGAAATAAACACCTTAACACAGAGAGGTAAGCGCCTGGTGTTTGGGAAGGACCTTCACTTTATAGTTGTCCTTAGCTCTTTCAACCACGAACACGTTTACTTTAAAACGCATCCCTAAATGAGCGCTTGAGACCTGTATTCACACACAGGACCAGTGTGTAGTTATTTGGCTGTGGTCTTCTGTAAGGTGGAGGTCCTTCCCCAGTCGGGCTCGCCCACTAGTATGGTGCCCTACCTCTCTTAAAAGTCGTTCGTTAGTGGTTCTTAAGTGAAGGTGTGACCAATAAATGAACGGGAAAGCGGGATTAATTTTTATACAATATTAGATTTCGACTGTCCTGTTGATTTAGTGGTAAGTTACCGTCACTGCTATCGACTGCGGAGGTCGATCATACTTACATCCATCGATATTTCAGTTTTGTCTTTATGGAAAAATAAATGGATCTCTCGAATAAATTGTTTCGCTACAGCCCGGTACTTTTGACCCAAACACAGGGTAAAACCTCGAGACTGCAAAATAAAGATAATTTATAAACACAATATTACATCTAAAACTATATTAACACAAATTAAATCTAAAATATTTTTTAAAAATAAAAAACAACGCAAAGGGGGGTGGGAAAAACGCTTAATACGCGTCGTAGTATTCCTCCGCATCGATGTCTACTGAAAACGTGCAGGAGACTGGTAGCATTGTCACGCTGAATGGCAATGCTTATTCTTTGAGCCAAAAATAAGCCAGCCTTCTGGTCACTGGAAGCGTCGACTAAACGCTTGGACAAATCTTTAAAAAGACCGCGAGCACTAGCACCCCACGGCCCAAGGGTTTTAGATGTAATATTGTATTTAATTATTTAAAATGAAGTGATGAGGTCAGTGCAGCATTGTCTGTTTAGAAAAGAAACTTACCGTAGACAATATAGTCAACAGCAACGTAATATAGTTGTGTCCTAATTCAAGAAACGTTAATTCCTTTCTGTGTTTCTTTATAAAAGCGAGGCCAGATATGAAGTACATTATTGACAATGTAGTGTTGTAATAAGCGTGTGCTCTTCCTTCAATTCTCAAAGATTTCTCTCCAAGTTCTTTTCCCGGCCATCCACTTACAATCCTTAGTGTAAACCGAAGAAACTTCAAATAATTATATTCCATGGGCTCTGATATCCCGCTGTAAGAGAAACGTTCATTTAGCATAAATATAGCATATGTTCCATAGCAGTGTTACGTAGGTAACAGATTGACATAAACCTACCAATATCTCAATCATTATTAATTTGACATTTGATTTTTAGGGCGTTCCCTGGTACATCTCTAGACACCAAGGTCCAATTTTCTATGAAGTACATCATGGAAAATTGGACCTTTGTTTATATATGCATTAAACCCAACGCAAACAACGCAATAATAATTAAAACCATGTCATTCATCATTAACCTAGCCTCGCTTGGTGCTGGGTAAATAATTCGTAAACGCAGCCTTATGCTCGAACTAAGAAATTAGTAGCCTTTTCCTCTATTTCTAAGGCATCCTCTATTCAACTTGGTGACAATAGGACCACCTATTGTCACCACCAAAACAAAACAAATACATACCTATTAAATTAACAAATACAAATACAACTTCATCCATAAATCTAAAAACAAAAACTAAATTATATCAAATTATATTTTACTATTTTATACAATATATATTTTATATATCTACTTATTCCTATAATATATTATACTTACTTACAAACATTTAACTGAACACAATACCTATGCATGAGCATGCATGCATTCTCCAACTACCAAACAATTACTTCTGTTAAAATACCTTTGTTTTTTCTAAAATAAGTCACAATTTAATATGTATAATTATAATTCATGTCGACTGAGCAAACATTGTAAATTACAATTGTAAAACGTTAACATGTTGGTACCCACAGGACAGGCTCGCCTAGTGTGGGGCCAACGGATAATATGAAACTGTACTGTTTTTTGGTAATAAATGATTTTTAATTTTTTTTTTTTTTAATTTTTAACCTCAAGAATATAGCTTCTTAACTATCTCCTAGCACTCCGTGTTCTCCTAGTATTAATGTTCAACCGCGAAGGGTATTGATCGCTTGAACGTATTTGGTATCCCTCCACCCCGCCTCATTATACAGCTATAAAACCTGGGATACCTATATTCTTTGCACATCATGTTCTCCTAGTACAAAAGTTTAATTTTCAGCGGTTTACTTATCGATCGACTCACAAAGCGTTTAATTTTTTACAGAGTTCAAAAAGGAGGAGGTTTTCAATTCGTGTGTACATTATTAAAATGTTTGTTACCGCAAAACTCCGTCATATACGTCGCCGAACATACGCGTATATGAACGATTTGAAAAAAATATTATTTTGTTTTAAATGGTATATATTATACTTTCGGTTTAGTTCCATTTTCGTCAAAAGCTAAGATTTTGTATCAATTAGGGACACAGTAGACATGCTAATTTTAGTACCTATCGGCGATCAGCGATTTAGTCGCTTATTAGAAGCTGACCGCAGCGGTGATTGGTCAGACATTAAGCTACCATTTTCCAATTGATATTGCTTTAGTGTAACAGGACACAAGATATGATTTTTTTCTATTTTTTTGTTTTTATTTTTTTATTCTACTATAACACCGTATTGATTTTAAATCACAAACTAACTCCTTGTTATCAAGAAGTTTCTTTTCTTCTTTTCGTACCTATTGCTGATAAATGGAGATACATAGGATACAAAAACACTTTATGGAGAAATATTTTATAATATTATTTCATTAGGTTTAAACTTATGATCCGTTCATTCTTAGAAGTTCAATCGTGAAGTGTAAACGTCTCCTTAGGGAACAAAATCACGTGCAGTCGCTATTTATTTTCAATAAATTTAGAGTAAACACTGAACATTTCGACTCTCGTACAACAGAAGGCGAGTTCCGTCTTCGTGGAAGACCGCCAATGTGCATCCGGTGCCCAAAAAGGGCGATAGATCAGACCCAACGAATTACAGGCCTATAGCTATAACCTCCCTACTCTCGAAGGTGATGGAGCGAATTATAAACCGGCGGCTCTTGGGATACCTAGAGGATCACGAGTTAATCAGCGACCGACAATACGGCTTTCGCCACAGTCGCTCGACGGGTGATCTTCTGGTGTATCTCACGCACCGCTGGGCTCTAGCCATCGAGAGTCAAGGTGAGGCGTTGGCGGTTAGCCTAGATATAGCTAAGGCGTTCGATCGGGTCTGGCACCGGAGTCTTCTGTCGAAGCTGCCATCATACGGACTCCCCGAGGGATTATGCGAATGGATTGCCAGCTTTTTGTCCAGCAGAAGCATACAAACTGTCGTTGACGGTTGTTGCTCGGATCGCCTGGACATCAATGCTGGCGTACCGCAAGGCTCTGTGCTGTCTCCGACGTTGTTTCTTCTGCATATAAATGATATGTTGTCTACTGACAACATTCATTGTTATGCGGATGACAGCACCGGGGACACTTTTTACACAGGCCGCGCAAATATCCCTCGTTCCATTGTTGATGAAAGTCGCGAAAAACTTGTGTCTGAAATCAGTAGCACTCTTTCCAGAGTCTCTGATTGGGGACGACTAAATTTAGTCCAATTTAACCCCAGTAAGACACAAGTTTGCGCGTTCACCGCTAAGAAAGCCCCATTTGCTATGGCTCCACAATTCCAAGACACAGCCCTTACAATATCCAAGAGCATTGGTATCCTCGGCGTCGACATCTCCAGTGACGTCCAGTTCCGACATCACTTGGAAGACAAGGCTAAGCTGGCATCTAGAAAGCTAGGTGTGCTCAACAGGGCAAAGTGGTACTTCACCGCGGGCCAAAGACTGCTGCTCTACAAAGCGCAAGTCCGGCCCCACATGGAGTACTGCTGCCACCTTTGGGCGGGAGCACCTGGATACCAGCTTGGACCCTTTGATTCTATCCAAAGACGCGCTGTGAGGATTGTTGACGATCCCAAGCTCACAGGCGGTATTGATCCACTAAGTCTAAGGAGAGACTTCGCCTCCTTGTGTGTGTTCTACCGCCTGTACAATGGGCTGTGTTCTGAGGAATTGTTCGAGATGATGCCCACGGCCACATTTTATCAACGCACCTCTCGCCACCGACAGGGAGTTCATCCTTGCACCTCAAACTTGCCGTACCGTAAGATTCCAGAGGAATTTCTTACCACGTACGATTAGGCTGTGGAATGAGCTCCCTGCCGAGGTTTTCCCAAAAGACTATAGCATGGGGTTCTTCAAGAAAGGAGTTATAAGGTTTTTAAAGGGTCGGCGACGCGTGAGTGACACCCCTGGTGTTGCAAACGTCCATAGGCTACGGTAACTGCTTACCATCAGGCGGGCCGTATGCTTGTTTGTCACCTTGGTAGTATAAAAAAAAAAAAAAAAAAAAAAAAACATATCACGATAAATTATGACTGTGTCCAATAAAAGGAACCACTTTAGCAGTATGGAGTTATAAATATCTCCTAAAACATTATAAAATTAGCAATCCGGTGAAAAAAAAAAAACATTTTGCTGGATACAATCATTATATTTTTATACATTTTTTAATATGCAGTAGTTGCCTACTGCATATAAAAAATGTACGAGTTGTGAAAATTTAATTTCAAGTATATATACTCGTGAAAAATACACTTGTAATATGAAGTTATAGAATGATTGGTACCAAATTCATCTACTATCATCAAAGATAGAGACAGATATCAATAGTCTCAATAAATGGATGTTTCTTACTTAATCAGGCCAGAACGTGTGAACGGATCACAGAAATAAATTAAAGCCTGGATCTGGAATAGCACTGTATTTATACCTACCGGAAAAATAAGGATTGCAATGACAAAAAACAAGAACATTAAGTATATTTTGCTTCGATCCAGACATACTCGTACTTCGATTTAGGTACTTTTAATTTGGCCCTTTTTACGATCGATCGATTCGATATATTATGTTCGCCTAGGGTGGCCCCTACTGATATCTTTCATCCATTCATTTTCGCACGATTTACCTCTTTTGGAATTTTCTTTTATCTATCCATCCAAATTTCCAAATCATCTTAACATCCCTTATTAACTAACATCAAAAACAAGGCGGTTATCAATTCGTGTGTTTTTTAAATGTTTGTTACCGCAGAACTTCGTCATTTATGGACCGATTTGAGAAAAACTTTTTTTAGTTTGGTCCCATTTTCATCAAAAGAAAGTTCTGATGATGGTAGCCATGAGGAATTGAGGGAACCTCTCAAAAAATATAGGCACACATAGCAATTTCGATCGAACAACAAATCAAATATTTGCATTCAGAAAGCATAATTTGGTGAAGTAAAACTGATGAAGAAGACCATAGATGGCCATCTGAACTTCTCAAAATATAAGTATTTCACGAACGGCGATTAGATGAGTTTCGAAGCAACTATTACTAAGCAAATGTATTGTAGCAAATGAAAATGGTACCTTAAATGGTAACTTCATAATATTAAACAATGTAATTTAGGCTTATTTGAATGGTTGAAAATTTTACTTTTTTGTTAAAAATATTTAATATAAATTAATAATTATATCATATTGTAACTATCTGGCGATTAAAAAGAGTGGCCTAAGTTTCTTGCTAGTTCTTCTCAAGGCTCCACGTCAGCGAACTAGCCGTAGGAAAATTTTGCTGACATCATCTTTCTGGTTTATTCATAATTTATGACCTTCATAAGTGTTACCTTGTAACCTAAATGAATAAATGAATTTTGAGTTTGAGTTACAAAAAGTACTAATAAATATACCTAATACTAATATTAGTACTAATAATAGTATTCCTGTACGGTTGGATCAGTGGCTTGAGTGGTGAGCTCGGATCGTGTTGTGGTTTCGATTCCCACACCTGACAATTGTGGATATAAATAGTTTTCCCAAGTCTGGGTGTACTTTGTGTCCTTTAATTGAATGTTTGTAAAGTCCCCCGCGGTACATGGTTTGTTTCCCTTGTGCAAAATGTCAATAAAACCTCGTGCAGGAGTTGTATTTTCAACCAAAAAATATAGATAATAAAGCTTGTTAAATTTGTTACTTTATAGATTACTAGCTGTTGCCCTCGGCTCCGCCCGCGTGGATGTCGGTTATCGCTGCAAAAAGTAGCCTATGTGTTATTCCAGACCATAATCTATCTCTGTACCAAATTTCATCCAGATTCGTTCAGTAGTTTTTACGTGAAAGAGTAACAAACATCCATCCATCCATCCATTCTCACAAACTTTCACATTTATAATATTAGTTAGGATAAGGAAGTACCCTACTAAGTAGATAGAAAACTTAGCGTATACTTACATCACGGCGTCATCTAGACCAAACATGTTGACAGATTATAAAATTGTAATTCGTTCGATCAACCCTTTCTGTTTCACAAATTGCGTTCAAATGCATTCATATTTTCTTTACCTATCTACGTAGAATATTTTGCAAATTATCTATAATTATTCAAGTGAAAAATATAAATGCAAGGCATAATAATAGTGGGTTGCAATGATGACAAAGTAGAACATGATGCTTTTGACACATTTTTTCCAATATAATTATGTACCACCTCCCTAATCGTCACCTATTATGCCTTTCAACTTAGGTACCTTTTTTATATCACAATTAGGGTTACTTACCTTTATATTTTTTATATTATTATACTACCAAGAAGGCAAACAAGCATACGGTCCACCTGATGATAAGCAGTTACCGTAGCCTTTGGACGCTTGCAATACCAAAGGTGTCACTGCGTGTTGCCAACCCATTGTTTTACACCAGGGCTTTAAGATGAGAGTTTCCCTGGAATAGGAATACGTTTCTTCCAAAACGCTTCCCTAAATGAGCGCTGAAGACCTGTACTCACACACAGGGACATAACTACACCACTGTGTATAGTTATTTGGCTGTGGTATTCTGTAAGGTGGAGGTCCTTCCCCAGTCGGGCTTGCTCGCTAGTATGGTGCCCTACCTTTCTTACTCACTTCTTCTTCTTCTTAGCATTTCGATGGCAAAGCTACTGATATTATTGGCGGCATTGTGTTGGTGTGCAGGACCTGATGTTAGGTGGGGCATTTTTTTTCCCACTTATGTACCTAGATGCGATGCCTTACATTGCGAAACAGCAAAATATATTATTATCAATATATTCTTACAATTGTTTATTTCTTATGGTATTTACAAGAATAGTTATTTTAAAAAGAAGCAATTGAACCTTAACTGTTCTTTAAAACTCAACTACTTTTTTAAATACAACTAAGGTGACAAAATAGCAAACGGCTCGCCTGATGTTAAGCAGTTACCGAAACCTATGGACGCCTGTCCACTGACGTCATATCAGGCTCCTAACCGAATTTTGGTCACGGCGGCTCTGATCTCATCGGAGACTTCTCATCTGCGCGGGAGATATTATAGTGCACAAGTGTGTACGCAAACACAAGTGCACTCTTTATTCCCTTACTCTCATAGTCCGATGGGACGGCAAATAATCTTAATATATATATTTCTTGTGTGCGTGTGTATGTGACTGAACTCCTCCTAGACGGGTGGACCGATTTTGATGAAATTTTGTGTGTGTGTTCGGGTAGGGCCCTGGATGGTTTAGATTCACAATTGGACCCGGTAGGTGGCGCTGCTGTCGGTATTTCAGCTTTTTCCGGCAGGACGACGTCTGCCAGGTCCACTAGTATAATAATAATAGTTTATTTCCAAATAGGTACAGATGGTTCCAAAATACATAGATTGACAATACAATGTTGTTGTAAGACTTAAATCTGTACAATAAAAGTATAACCCTGCCTCTCAAACTAGGGTATCCTGTATCTTGAGAGTTGAAATGAAATCCGTCACGACCGGATTGAGATGAGGCGTAAGACCAACGGCTTTACGTGTTTTCCGAGACACGGGGTAGTAAACATCGCCAATTGCCAAATTCCACTCATGTATTGTGAATTTCTTAACAGAAAAACCCAATATCGATTTTTGGCCCGACCCGGGAATCGAACCCGGGACCTAGTGATCAGCAGTCTCACACATCAACCACTGAGCCACGGAGGCCCGTGGCTCAGTGGTCGATGCCTATGCCGATGCCTCAGACTGCCTAGTCTGAGCCTCATTACAAATACACAGTCAAAAACCCAGACGTCAGATGTAGGAATGAAAACCGCAACACTCGGTGTGGTGTTAGTGCCGAGATGACTACCTCAGCTACTAGACCACAAGTGCAGTCAAATGGAGGATTTTCCCGTCGTTTAAAAAGCTGTTCCTAGATGGCGTTGCATAAATTTGAGCTAAAAGCTACTCGATTCGTAAGCAATGTATTAAGCCTTTTTTTTGAGTTCTGTTGATATGAACAGTTGTTGATGAACCAAATAAATAATTACATTATATTGTCATTATTTTTTTCGCGGAGTGTAGGTATTGTCAGCTACCCAACAGTGTCTAGCCTGCAATTCCTATTTTAAACTATTCAGACACGTACGGATAGATGGCGTTTCCTCTTCACATCTTTTATGATAACCTCTGCTCTAATATGCTCGCCTGGTACCTTCTTCTCGCTAACTAATCAATTATTTGCGACATGCGCATTATGGCTCAAGACATATAATACTTTAATATACAAGTACAGAAGATTCGCTTCGCAATATAATTTAAACAAATAGCAACTTTGTTCCCAAACAGTAGAGCGTAATTCAGATCCCCAGGGCTAACTAAATTTTTATTCCCCTGCAAGTTGTCTGTATTTCTATCGCGTGTTAAGTACCAATCTCTTCTGACGACAATAGGGTTGTTTCTCAAAGATCAATTTTGATCTGAAGTACCTGTTAGGTTTAGGTTTCCTTTACTTTTACAAACATGTGACTTTTCAAATAAATTTGGGCATGTAGAGAAGATACGTAGATACTTAGCAGTATATAGATTAGATAACATACCTACCCTAACAAATAGACATAGGCTTATAGTGTAACATGTCTGTAAAACTATCTTGTTTTACTTAAAAAATGTTCAAACATATTGTGCCTCGTTGCGTGGTATGTGTGTCGCGCCCTCCTGTTGGTTAGTGACCCCGACTGCTAAGTCGGAGGTTGTAGGTTCGATTCCCATAGTGAACAAAACTTTGAGTGATTTATAAATGTTCCATAGCGTAAGCGTTGTCTTTAAAAATATACCTATACTAGCTACCGCCCACATTCCCAAGGGTATAGTGTTTTTTTTTATAAGTAGACTACAAGCTATTTCAGACTACAATCTATATCTGCATAATCTGACTCTTTCATCCAGATCCGCTCAGGCTTGCCAACGTGATTTAGTTATAAACATCCATCCACCCGTACAAAGAAAAAAATATATTTCATAAGATATTTACATGAATAGTTATTAAAGTTAAAGTGACCTAAACTAAACTACTTACAAACAATCAGATATTGTATTTAAAGGTATTAACCTATAAATAAAATATCTGATTGAGGTCGCAGTTCTGAGGAAAGCCAGCGTTAGGATCGTGAGTTGACTCGACTAAACGCTTAGATATCTCTCGATACTGTTTGTGGGCACTTCGACCCCAAATGGCTCAAAAATGTAAGTCTCACCGAGACTTTCATATTTGCGCCGCTTGAGACACTCTGCAGAAGTAGCGGCCGAACCCACTTTAATGCCAGTCAATGAAAGATGGGAAGGCGCCAAGATATCTACACAGGTAGCATCCCACATTAAGGGCCTTCCCATCCTCCAAGGAACGAGAGTCAACAAACAAACATATTTTATTATAAGTAGGTAGGTATTTAGTGTTTTTCTATGTCCTTATACATTTCAATAGGAAAATATTAGCACTTCTCGCGCTCATCCTTCGAAATCCTATTTGACTATGTTGGGGGAGGACCAATTCTTGAGTCGATTCACACAGAAAATAAAAAAAATCACAGAAAATTCAAACCCCCATTTCACCCTCTTAGATATTTCTTAGTGGGAACACTTGTCAAAGAAAATATAAAATTAATTAAGCAGACCGTAGCCTATGAACGCTTGCAATACCGGGAGGTATCACTTACGTGTTGCCGGCCCATTTCTTACACCAGGGCTTTAAGATGGAGTTGGATGGAGAGAGTTAGTGCAGTGAGCAGTTGAAATGAATAAACTACACCGCTGTGTTAAATGCGCGAAATTTAAATTAAGGCTTTCTCGCTATCTCTTAAATTCTCTTATTTATTTAAAATATAATCCGCGGGGTGACGGATTAAGAATACAAATGTCACCACCCCTTTCATTCCGAGGGTGTCGTAAGAGTCGACTAAGGTAGTAAGTGTTATCCACCGCAAGAGAGGGAAAACTCGAAACAAAACCCTATACCAACCCGTCTGGCCAGCGTGGTATAGTAGGCTGATACCCCTCTATGTTTGGAGGAGACCCGTGCCCAGCAGTGGGACGTTTATGAATGAGAAATAACAATTAGATAGCACTAAACAACGGCACATAATGCGGAGAGCCCGGCGTTTTGCTCAGGGATGCGGCAATCAGTTAAACTCGTATGTATATAATATAAACGACAGATGCGACATGTTGGACGACATATTGTCAGACGCAGATCCTACTAATATTATAAACGCGAAAGTTTGTAAGTATGGATGGATGGATAGATGGATGGATGGATGTTTGTTACTCTTTCACGTAAAAACTACTGAACGGATCTGGATGAAATTTGGCAAAGAGATAGATTATGGTCTGGAATAACACATAGGCTTTTTGCAGCAATAACCGACATTCACGCGGGCGGAGCCGCGGACAACAGCTAGTTTATAATATTAGTAAGGATATAGATAGATGATTTATAAGACCTTGACATATTGCGTCATTGAATATTATGGGTAGTAATTTTATTGCCAGCTTCTTATATATAATTATTATATCTAACACTTTAGCTTTTCACTTGTCCTGTTTTTCTACCTACTTCATTATAGTTCTCTATAATAATGTTACGCCTTATGACATTTGACTTGCCTACTTATTATCGCCTATATATTAAGTTACCTTTGTCCTCAAGGTCGGTGAGAGAAATCGCCAGATGACACCGCATTTGGAGAATATTTTTAAAACGGTAAAAATAATATAACTGTTATGAAAAACAATTATCAATAATATAGTTATTAATTTGAACCTTTGAACTAAGGTTAACAATGTTTATGTGTAATGTTGTTACGAGAAAGAGTAACAAACATCCATCCATCCATCCATTTTTACAAACTTTCACATTTATAATATTAGTAAGGATACTCAGGTTTATTGTGTGCTGTGCTGTGCTGTGAAAAAATCAAACTTCTAAGCCAACGCAATTTTCGACACTCGCTAGGGAATCAAAACCTACAGGGCATTTCCTGTGAACTCAGAATCTTGAAATTTGGCACGAAGCAACGTCTTATAGTACAAATAAAGGGAAAATTGCGAAAACCGGAAATTTTTAGTTACATCATATAATAAAAATACAGGTTTATACGGTACCCTCGATGCGCGAGTCCGACTCGCACTTGGCCGGTTATCTTTCAAGATGATGACTAGAGGTAACTTACATTTCGAAAGCTTTGTGAGCTCCACGAAATGAAGAACTCTGGCCATTTCCATTCTTCAAGAAAGGAGTTATAAGGTTTTTAAAGGGTCGGCAACGCGTGAGTGACACCCCTGGTGTTGCAAACGTCCATAGGCTACGGTAACTGCTTACCATCAGGCGGGCCGTATGCTTGTTTGCCACCTTGGTAGTATAAAAAAAAAAAAAAAAAAAAATTGGACAAAGTTACAGACTGACTTTGTGCAACTTCAGACAGAGAAAAATCACTCAATTATATGAAAATCGGGCATTTAAATCCTTGCTAACATTATAAATGTGAAAGTTTGTAAGAATGGATGGATGGATGTTTGTTACTCTTTCACGTAAAAACTACTGAACGGATCTGGATGAAATTTGGCTCACAGATAGATTATGGTTTGGAATAACACATAGGCTACTTTTTGCAGCGATAACCGATATCCACGCGGGCGGAGCCGCGGGCAACAGCTAGTGTAATAATAAATTAATTAAATTTAAATAATCTATCTTTGTGCCAAATTCTAACCGATCCGTTCAGCCGTTTTAGCGAGCAATAAAAATCTATACATGTATGTATGTAAAAATTAGAAAGTTGGTTTACATTCAAACTTTGCCATTTTTTTCATATTATAGCAATTTGATTATAACAAAAAAAAATAGGGATTTGTTGATTAAAATATTTTTCACTCTAACAATACAATGCTATCTAAATATTTAAAAATGGTAAGAATCTAGTGTATCAGTGAAAACGGTAGCTGCTTCTGGAGATCTAAATATAACAAATTTTACCAGGAGAACATAGCCATAGAGTAGTTCTTACCATGGCGCTCATTGAAAGTGAAAATCTATTTTCGCTTTCAATGTGCGCAGTTTCTGTTTCCATTGACAACCGTTTTTCCTTTAATCTATTCTAGATTTTCTTAAATTATTTTTGAGATTTCTTTCGACAGTTGCGAAGGCACTTCTATGAATAGTCTGTTTCTTCTTCTCATTTTTAAGAATATTGTGTTTGTAAAATGCTCTTCTAATAAATCATTAATAATGATAAATAGTAATAAAAACGTCAATGAATAATACTTACGTCAACAATTTTATTTTAGCAAACGAGGTCGGCAGTCTGGAACGATGTTCCACAATAAAAAGGGCCATTCATATTCGTATACAACAACCCTGAAAACCTGGAAAACGATACCTGTATTGTTTAGTTTAAGAAAATCGCGTAGGCTATCTTTGAACATCTTTAAAAACATCGATATACCCCCTAACTCACCCGGTAGCCTGAAGCTCGCGTTTTTTTTTCTTATGTGACGATTTCCTCTAGTTCACTCTACATTAAGCTGCCCTAAAAGAGTTTTGCTCCAAAAACCAAGTCAACTACAAACACGTAACGTAACGTTAGTAATGTTTAAAAGTATCCATCCATCTCAGCCAATAGACGTCCGCTGCTGGCTATTAGCTTCCCCAAAGTTAGTTATTTAAGTGGCAATGGCAGGGCACATAGGTCGCAGAACTGATGGGCGTTGGGGCATAAAGGTTCTAGAGAGGCGACCACGAACTGGAAGGCGCAGCGTAAAAAAGTATACCTAGTCGAATTTACTAAACGTCACTAAAAAAACATAGCTTAAGTTTCTTTCAGTAGTATCCGAAAAATGGAGAAAGTCACCTGTAAAATTAAATTCGAGAACATAATTCAGTTTTTATATCTCGCACAAAATAAATTCGAACCGCAAAAGGGTTGGAGTACTAAATTGTGCAGTGGACACGCGCTTTATCTGCATCTCATTCATTTTATAAAGCGAACAATAAGCGAGAATGGGATGCAAATATTTTACAAAGTAACTTAATCCCCCTTGCCCCTACTATTGTACTGCACATCGTTACTCAGTGATATAATACTAGTATATTTTATCCTTATAACTTTGATTATTTCCGTCCACGATACTACCAAAATATCTCAAGGCACAAGGTCTTATTCTTTGAAGATGATGACAGAGGTAACTTACATTTCGATAGCTTTCTTTGTCTTATGAAATGAAGAACAAAAAAGCTCTGGCCATTTGGATCGTTCTACGCTGAATTTGTGCTCTAACAAAAATTAGCACTTTGAAATTTAACATTTCACAAACATATTCTTTAATCAAACAAATGTATTTGCAAGTCCGCAATATTTTACTTTAAATATACCTATTCAACGATACCCTACACCGTGGAGTAGCTGAGAGTAAAAATATCGCAGCAAAGGAGGAATCCGAAAAAGAAACTTTGTATAAGATTTTATGTTACCATTATTTTTAGTATGATTAAGTAATGTGTATCATCTTAAACGTTTTATTACTTTGAAGAAGGCTCCTACAGTAAAACATTAAGAAAATATTAAAACTCGGGTGTAGCTGAGGAATAGTATATTATGCTTTTTCAAATTTGTTGTGTTACTTATTTAAAAAATCTGAATTGTTATTTGTGACTAAGTGTCGAAGTTTCTTACCGTCAAAGCCAAACAGTTCACTATTGTAAACCCAAAGACACGACGACATGGCTCCATATGTATCTACTTAACTTTTTAATAGATTGACGAAAAATTTGCTTTTTGGCTTGTTTTAATCAATATTTAATTTCCAACACAATGTAATGGAGAAATTAGCTCCAAAATAACTGCTAAACTAGGTAAAGTACGCGGAGATACGCAATGTGATGTACATATCGATCGACTTGCGAAACAAACCGCCGCAGATACGCGCTCATTGAGATACACGTAACTGTATTTTACTCAACTATTTGACCGATGACGCTAAAATTTCGTTCTTTGTCTTAATTTGATCAACATTTAATTTTAAACACACAGCAATTAACGACGAATAAAGCTACGCGCTGCCCCTGTTGCATCATTCACGCACGCGCGCTGTCTGTATTTATGTACCTACTACGGTGTAACCTTGCATTGCATAACATTGTCGTAAATAAGTTTATAAAAGAATACTTACCGTATAAGTACCGGGTTCAGGTTTAAATTACAACTTTGAACTTTCAATAAGACAAGATGAAATAGTAAATAGTACGCAAGTCGTTGTGGTTCATTCCCGTTCAGTAACACCCATATTAAACATTTGTCTCATTAAGAATTTAAATTCATATGAAGTAGTAACACTGTTACATAATTCGCTTTTTTCGAATAATTCGAGCTGGGGTGTATAGAGTGACCCCCTACCAACCACCCACACGCGAAATACGCGCATCAGCGTGGAATTGCGGGCAACAGCCCGCCATACCATACCATAATAGCAACCCATTATAGCAACCCATAATGTCTTACTGCTGGGCACAGATCTCCTTTCTTCTATCAAGGGAAAGAGAGGGTGTAGGCCGTAATCCACACACAATAATTTAGACATTTCGCACGATGTTTTTCCTTTACCGCTAGCAGATGGTTAATCATTTGATTAGTACGTATAAATTTGACAAAATGAAATTTACATTGGTAACGCCACACGGGATCAATCTCATGCCATACACACTTATACAAGACGGTTACTTTCCCACTCGGCTACCTCCGTTAGTTTTTGGATTTATTCATGTATTGTATGATGTTAAAACTAATTTATGCCTACTAAGCAGGATAAAGGATCAAACCCCGAATACATAAAATAAACTTATTAAATGAAGTAAATTCGAGCCAGAGGTTTTATTAATTCTTTCCTTGTCCACAATAAACGGTTAATATGCGTATTTCCTATATTTATTTGCATTTTTTTGTACCAAAATTAAACGACAATGGTTTTATAAAACTATAAAAACACTGATTTATAACATATTTAAATTAAATTAATAGGTTTCCAATTAAATACCGCTTAATTTTCTTACATTGTGCCCCGCCCTGCCCTGTATTAGACGTACAAAACTGATCAAAACGTGCTAGAAAACATTTTTTTAGCGTGTTTTTATTGTTACAAATCTATCTTCTACGACACCATTTTCTCCTAGTATACTACTATTCATCCGTGAAGCTATTGATCGCTTGAGCGTAGTCACCCCATCCCACTATACAGATAACTCTAGGATACCTATATCATTTTCATGACGAGTTGAACTGAGCTCCTTGCACAGCATGTTCCCCTAGTACAAAAGTTTAACATTTAGTGGTTAACTTATCGATCGCGAATTTTTAACCGACTTCAAAAAAAGAAAAGGCCATCATGTCGTGTGCACATATTTGTTAGAAATATAGAAAAATGATTAATCGAAAATGTTCGATACCACAGAACTCCGTCATTTATGAATCTCTTAAAATCTTTTTTTGGCTTGAAAAGGTATACTTCCAGTTTGGATTTATTTTGAGATTTGGAGGACTTGAGAGAACGTTCAAGTATTACAGACATGCATACAGCGATTTTAATATTTTCTACGACAAATCAAACATTTGCATTCAGAGAGTGAAATTTGTTGAAGTAAAACTAATGAGGAAGACCATAAATTACCTATAATTACCTGAAATTCTCAATGTTAATTTATATGTGTTTGACGGATGGCCATTAGATAAGTCTCGATTTAAATTGTTACGCAACTATTTATTACAAAGCCAATGATAATGGTACAATTAAACTGATCTGATGATGAAACGGGAAGGTACGCAACGGAACTCAATATTTAAACAATGTAATCTAGCTGTGTTTGGGCATATTGGAATAATCATAAGTTGCACTTTAACTGTAAATAATCAGATTAGAGAAAAGTGGGATGAGAGTTTTATAAAAGTTCGAACTGTTTAAATAATTCAGAATTGGGATCTCAGGGTGAAAACTCTACAAGTTGCCATATTAGTCTAGTTTTATTTTGTTAAAATTATAAACCGCCTAAAAACAAATTACAATGTATGTTAGTTAGTATATACCTACTAATCTTTATATAAATACCATAAAATTGTTACCATCATCGTATATTTTCAGAAGTTGTAAGCTGCTGAAACGAGTCTTCTTCTTAGTCCGAAGATAAAAATAAAACCCAAACAAAAATATTTCCCATCTAAACCGGTTACTACATATTTAATACCATACGTTATTAATTACTTCCATCAGACGTTTTAAGTAACTGTTTTACAAGAGACCGAGTGTCAGAATACTCGACCAAATAGTTCACATTGCTAAACGTGCTACACTTCATTACTTATTAATCGCGGGGCTTTTTTGTCCACCACTCTGTATTACCAGGCCTGGTTCACTCCGCTGTTTAGGTATGAATCTACAAGTACCCGGCCGCAACATTTCCAGGGGTATTATTTAGTCGAGTGTCGCGCGCCGCGCCGGTCGCGTCGTCGGTTCGACGTAAGTTTACCTACGAAACGCACACGAAGCCGTAATTCGTCACCGATTCGTTTTCGCTTTTAAATATTTTAAAGAAAATAAAGGCATAAAAATATTCCACAGTATTCGGCTGCTTAAATAGTGATAAGGATCCTAACCTCTCGTTTTTCAATATTCCAAAGGATATTGCAAAGTAAAGAAACACGTTATCATTTAGAAAAACATAATTGGTAGGTACCTATTTGTAGCAAGATTTTGATATGCAGACTATAGGTACAGCACAGTTTTTGTAGAGACGTATTATTTATTTGTCCAACCAATTAAGTAGGTACTTATTTAATTGGGAAAATATATTATAACCGCCTATCACTCAATAGTTTTAAATTTCAACTGGACAAATGGCTCCAAACAAACCAATGACAAACTCTAATACCTATTTTTAATTTAATCAAAAACATAATCATGGGCGGAGCCGCGGGCAACAGCTAGTACCCATTATTATAATTTGTTCTTTAGTGGTTTGACCAGTCCTGTGATGTGGACACACACTGCTCGTTCTTATAATTTAATTACTAAGTACCTACCTATATTGAATATGTCCCCACATGTCCAGATTTATTTAAAAAGTCACTCGTTTACAAAAGTATAGTAAGTACCTACCTAAACCTAACAGGTACTTCAGATCATAATTGATCTCTAAGTGACAACCATAATGTCCAGAAATGCGCAATACAAAGGGAGCCAATTTGTAGGTAAATAAACGAGTAGGTAAGTTTAATTCTGGGGAGCTGAATTGCGCTCTATTGTGTGCGAGCAAAGTTGATAGTTGTTTAAATGATTCAGCGAAGTGAACCTTCTGTACCAGCTGTACTATTAAGTATTCTGTGGTATTACACATAAAACAAGAATCATAATTTTACGCCAATCCAATCAATAGTTTAGTAAAAGCACAGAATTGGTAAAAGTACAATCATTTATATCTCAGTGAATGTGTACTGTATCTGATCAGTTCCATGGTATATTTCTATTTTTTTTTTTTTTCTTATATTATTGCATTGTCACCGAAGTTACACATTGTCATGTACTTAGCATATAACAAATTTCAGTTTAATCTAATACCGAAGCGATTGTGACCTTAACAAATATAAGTACTTACATACATCTCAAGCCAAATAAAATATAAACGGACTTGAAAGAAACAACAGAAAATCAACAAGTAAGTCTTTTTAAACGAAATGCACGGTGCATTAGGTTTAATCTACATAATTGAACTTAATGGTCAGCAAGTTTGATTTTGTTCTATCACGTAGTACGTCAGCTGCGTGCTTGTACTGATTATTACCTACGCCACGTGTTTGTCATTGATATCTAACAATATAAATATTAAAAAAATGTTTTATTTTACAATTTTATATAAGAACCTACTTAATAAAATATGTATTTAAGACTCCTGAAATCGTTTCTTATACATGCTGTCGTAGCATGTTACAACCCCGTGACTCATAACTGCTTATACTCCACGGCTGTAGCAAGCGTAGCACAATTGGTACTACGCGACGTGTTAAATATAGTTACACGTCGTAGCACACTTTATGTTTTGTACTACTTGACAAAGATGGAGTATCCCTGGGATAGGCAAACGTTTCTTTTAAAACACATTCCTAAATAACCAGTAACACACAGGAACACAACTACACTGGTGTGTGTAGTTATTTGGCTGTAGTCTTCTGTAAAGTGGAGGTCCTTCCCCTGTCGGTCGCTAATATGGTGCCTCACGGCTCCTTAAAAAATTCAGGGCTTTGCACTGCCCTGTGTTAGACGTAAAATGCCGATCAAAACGGGCTTAAAACGATATTTTACAATAAATATTTTAGTAGAGGTGCTGTTATTGGTCCCTCAGTGAAGGCGGTTCGGTAGTTGACAAATACGGACAACACGTTTGCCCTGATTAGCGTGCTTTACTTTATTTATCAGTTTTTATGGAACTGTTTCATCCTTTGCATTGTGTTAGAAATGGAACGCTTTACAACAATCTGTTCAATCGTTTAGTAAAAGTGTTGTCACATATCTAACTATTTAAGGCGGGTGTATGTGCACAGGAGGGTTTTAGCCGGTATGCCGGCTGCCTACCACCTTTAGACCGGAGACTCCGACATATCCGCTTCGCTTCCCCAAGCGGGGCGGTATGCGTAAAGCATTTCTCCTGTACAAAAAAAAACTAACTATCTACAAGTGCAGCAAAAGTTATGTTATGTTCGAAAGTCGGTCGATACGTGACAACACGTTGGTTTGACTAGCGTTCTTTACTTCATGTATCAGTTATTTTGTTGCTGTGGGTTGGAAATAAAATGCTGATAAAATAGGCAAAGAAAATAATTTTTACCCCAAACTATTAGAAAGTTTAGTGAGAATTGCTCACTCTCTCGTTGCTTAGCGAATAATTATTAAGTTTATAAGAAATTTATATTTTTCACATTGATATATTAAGTATAGAGAATAATTTGTTAAATTAAGATTTCTCATGTGCCGCCAAAAAAAGCAAATGCGTTCTATTGTTAAGTTACACTTGATAGTCGTTTTAAAACTAATATAATAACCACGTGGCGGATAGCCCATCTTATCGTACTCGTAGAACTCCTAGATAGTCATGTTATCCTAGTAACAATTTTCCAAAGCGGGAACGCCTACCAAATGGGGATAATGTAGTGCGCATGTGTCACAATCCAGTTACCAGTGCCAAAATAAATAAAATTTTGCGAAATTTGTTGCTGATTTTTATGTTGTTATGTTTTAATCGAATCTAGCGGAACATCAAACAGTAATATTTTAAATTTTAGTTGTTGCTAAAAATATTAATTTACACGGTAACCAAACGTGTTTGGTTACAAAGTGACAACACCATACTTATTTTAAACACTAGAACTGCTGCTCCTAACCTAAAAGGGTGTTTCAGCTTTGACAAATAGTACTAGGAGAACATAACCATGGTGGAGTTCTTTCGATGAGTGAAAGTTCTATTGCGCAAACCATCCGGCACAAGATTTAAAAGCTTTTGTTTGGACATCGTCAACTGAAGCAGCTATGAAATCATATATTGTATAATATAAGTATTTTTTCCTTACGGTATGGAAGTGTATCGTCGAACGCTGTAACTTTTATAAATGAATTTTGAAATTTACAATCTTAAATCAACTTGATATTTCATAAAGATGATTAAAATTACATTAATCCAACTTAATTAATATAGGTATGTAAGCGGTATAGGATGCAGCGATTATCAAATGCGGTAAAGAATGCCAATATAGCTGATCTCGTACAAATTACCAATGTTATTTTAAAAAGCTTCGACCACAAAGCATCCATCATGGTAATTTATTTATTTATTTCACCCAACACTTACATCTATTTTTACAGGGTTAAGCCTAATACAATAGTGTAATTTACATTTTTTTAATCTAATTACAAACTAATACCTAATGTAATGTTTTAATAGTTTTGTTATCTTACATGTTTTGTGTGTGCTAATAAATTAAAAATAATATAAAATGTTTTGTCATGTGTGAGAAAAGAATTATTATTAATTATAAACATTGATATGAATGGCCAAGATAAATTGATACGGGCAGGAGCAAGGGATTAAGTAAAGATTTGAAAAAATCTAACAAACTCTAACGAATGGATTTTCTTTCAAACATGCTTCGCTTAATTGTTTAGTTAGGGTAACTCTATTACACCAAACGTATTAAATGATTAAGTATCTCGTCAAACGTGATAGACCAAGTGTCAGAATATTCAACTTATTTGGTTGACATTGCTGAATGTGCTACACGTCATTACTTACTTATCGCGGGACGTTTTTGTCCACCGCTCTGTGTTAGAAACAAATCGCTGATTAAAACAAAACAAGAACCGAAATGTTTCATCAATAGTTTAGTAAAAGTACAATCATTCGTCTCTCAGTGAACGTGTGTATACAGACGTGTTTGATGATCGATACGGAGTACATGTTCCCTTGATTAGTGTTTTTTACTTTATTTTGTAGTTATTAGAAAACAATTTTATCCTTTGCATCGTGTTAGAAATGAATTGATGATCAAAATCAGGGAAAGTGCGAAATTAACAATAATCTGGTTAATAGGTTAGTAGAAGTGTCGTTACAATATTCAATAGTGATATTATAAGTGTTCGTACCAACATACACTGTCCTGTAGAAAATTGAAATGAACTTGTCATTTAATAAATAACACAAATGTATTGATTAAACTGAGGGGTTAAGTAGCAGTATTAATCAAATGAAGACAAATATGTAAATAAAGTTGTAATTGCAAGAGAAGTTAATCATCAACATAATATATGTAGATAAGCAAATCGTAGCATCCACCTAATATTTAGTCAGTATATGATAAACTTTCTAAATTATAAATAATTATACAGGAGAGGAGGTAGGTACGCTAATTCGCGAAAGTTATTGAAGGGCTGAGATGCTTTAATTACAAGAATTACTCATTTGTAGTATATTAAACTCTAAATAATCTTTACTTTTCTGTGAACGTAATATTTCCCTATGATTTACAATTTTACCGTAAATGACATCTATTAGAAGCCTGAGTTAACAGATTCCAAAGAGATTCCTCATGGTGTGGTAGATGTCGTTTGTCTACAACATGAAACAATTTGCGGATTATTACCGTCATATTTTAGAAATTTTGTTATTTATATATTGTGTAAATTATTAAAACATTGTAATAAATCACTAAATTAAAAAAAAAACTTAGTAGTAGATTTTACGATAATATATTTTTTTGTCATTGGTAATTACAGTACTGACGCATGCGCTATTGCGAGAAACCATTGGGCGTTTCAGCTGTGAAAATTGTTACTAGGCGAACATGACCTACAAGGAGTTCTAAGAGTAGAATTTATTCGGCACTAGAATTTAATATTTTATATAAATTAAAAACCATGTTAATTACGGTAAATGATCGTATGTAGGTCTTAAGTGCATTATGATAAATTAAAACAATAGGGATGTATTAATTTTAGGTTCCAAATTCTCAATTTAGTTTTCATGTTGTAAAATCAAGTTCTCATTTCTTATATCAATCAGCCGACGTACGAACATGTATTTTTTACTATGAAAGGTACGATGTACCGGAGACAGGACTGTGGATCAAGATATTACTATGATATGATATGACCATTCATATCTCATTTTGATCAGCATTTTATTTCTAATGCAATGCATGAATAAGATCCCATACACCTGCTAAACTAAGGAAATGACGCTAAGATCTGGTTTGATTATGGTCTCGAAATTAACATTTCGGAACCTAGGATTTATTCTTCGCATAAGTAAACCTTTTAGAGACGTTGAAACACTAAAAATTCTTTATTTATAATTTTTTTGTTCTATTCTAGACTGTTTCAGTACTGTTTGGAGCCCATGCATTACATATTGATAGTATCGAAAATGTTCAGGAAAAGTTATTTAAATCGCATAATTACCGTATAAACATTTATGATGATTCGTATGAAGATGCATTGCGTAGGCATGATTTGGTAACTCTACAATATACATAATATGTTTGATATCACCCAATTATTGTTATTATTATAATTTTAAACTCTAGCGAGTTTTATCAACATTATTAAAGAAGCTTATGTTTGACTACATGTGCGCCCCTCGCGATATAAGCCATTACCTCCAAGACTTTGTAAAACTTACACTCGTAACTCATTCTTATTACACTTTGTGGAATTGATATTTTGTACCTACTTATAAATGATTCACCATCTGCTAACTTATGAAGGAACAGAATTGGCAAAATAACTTTTTCACTTCTAAGAAAATTGTCACGTGTTGAGATTGAACACACAACGCAACATGGCAAGGTCATCACTAAAACACAAAAATGCGACAAAATTAAAATTGAAGGCGACAATGTATTTACTTTTCGTATCTCGAAAAATAATTTATATCGCAAAAGGGTTCGAGTAATGAAGTAACGATCAATAAGCGACAATAGAATGCAAATATTTTACAAATTAACTTAATCCTCTTGCCCCTACTATTGTACTATAAATCGTTACTCAGTGATATAATACTAATAAAGAATATTATTATTATGTTTCTCTTAATCACGGGTATTTTCCCGTCATTCAAGGACCCGGGCTTTTGGAAGGCTTACGCGGGGACATAGGTCCAACACGCAGAGGCCCTTAGAAAATTTTAATTTAAAATGGGATGAGAAGCTTACCATAGTCATTCCACAGCTGCACTATTGCAGTACAGACATGATCTGCCTATAGCAAGTGTAGCGCTATTGCAACATGTGAAATCGACTAATTTTGGGCTATGGGATTGGGTGTTCGATGGACTGGTTTACAATGATTATGGGATAAAACGTCGCCTGCCATCATTTAAAAGTTGGGATATACTCAAATTAAAAATAGGCCGACGGTGACTCGCCTATAGACTAGAATGGCCCCTTGAAACAACCGATATAGGCAACAGCCCACAGGCTTATGCCTGTGGGCTGTTGCGCATATCGGTTGTTGCAACACCATAGTGCGCGGCTGGGAGTATCGAGCGGTGCGGCGCCGGTTTCACCATCGGGGGTCTGAGACCCGAGAACGGGTTCCCCCGTAGTTATACCCTTGAAAATGACTACTACCCCCGAGCATATAGCTCTGGCGACCCCTCTCTGATCAGCCAATTAAGGCAAGCCTGACCCGAGAGTCCTACGGGCGCTCTTGTCAACCCACTCCGCACAGCCAGTAAAGGCAAGCCGGAGACGAGGCCCTAACCGACTCTCTGGGGCATTCGAGACCGCAGTGTCGCCACTCACACTTAGCCCGCCACAAGCTGCTCTGTGGTTATTATTATTATGTCTCTCTTTATCACGGGTATTTTCCCATAACTGAAGGAGAATACCCGGGCCTTTGGAAGGCTTACGCGGGGACATAGATCCAACACGCAGAGGCCCTTAGAGAATTTTAATTTAAAATGGGATGAGACGCTTACCATAGTCATGCCACAGCTGCACTATTGCAGTACAGCCATGACATGCCTATGGTAAGTGTAGAGCTATTGCAACATGAGAAATCAAATAATTTTGGGCTATGGGATTGGGTGTTCGATGGACTGATTTACAATGATTATGGGATAAAACGTCGCCTGCCATCATTTAAAAGTTGGGATATACTCTAAATGTAAAATAGGCAGACGGTGACTCGCCTATACACTAGATGGGCCCCTTGAAACAACCGACATGGGCAACAGCCCACAGGCATAAGGGCAACACCATAGTGCGCGGCTAGGGGTATCGAGCGGTGCGGCGCCGGTTTCACCATCGGGTGTCTGAGACCCGAGAGCGGGTTTCCCCGTAGTTATGCCCTTGAAAATGACACTTCTACCCCCGAGCATATAGCTCTGGCGACCCCTCTCTGATCAGCCAATTAAGGCAAGCCAGAGCTGAGAGTCCTGCGGGCGCTCTTGTTAGTCCACTCCGGACAGCCAATAAAGGCAAGCCGGAGACGAGGCCCTGACCGACTCTCTGGAGCATTCGAGACCGCAGTGTCGCCACTCACATTCAGCCCGCCACAAGCTGCTCTGCGGATTTATTATTATTATTAATACTAGTATATCTTATTCTAAGTTTGATTATTTTCGTCCACGACAATAACGAAAAATATGTTAAAGGCTTCACACAAGGTCTTTTTCTTTCAAGATGATGACAGAGGTAACTTACATTTCAATAGCTTTGTTACTCACAAACTTTCACATTTATAATATTAGTAGGATGAAACTCTGGCATTAAAATTTAATAATTAATAACAACCCACATATTTCCCACTGCTGGGCACGGGTCTCCTATCTTCTATCAAGAGAGAAAGAGGCTTTTAGGCCTTAATTCACACACGCTGGCAAAATGCGGGTTGGTGAATCAGAGATGTCTTGAGAATTTCTTCTAAGACATGTTTTCTTCTGAAACAGGGTTTCCTCACGATGTTTTCCTTCACCGTTAGCAGATAGCGAATCATTTCATTAGTACATACATATAAACTACTAAAAGTGAAGTTCACATTGGTGCCACCGGGAATCGAACTCGCACCTCTTGCGTGAAAGTCGGCTACTTTCCCACTCGGCCACCATCGCTTAGAATTTAATAATCTTTATCTGTGCCAAATTTCATCCAGATAATTAATAATTATGATGATTGAGTAACAAAAATCCATACATACCTATAGGTATGTAAAAAAAATTGTAAGTTTGAATGAATTTAAACTTCGCTATTTTTTTAACATAATGGCAATTTGATAGTAACCTAATAATATTATTTGGCTTTGTTGATTAACATATTTTTCACTCTAACAATACAATGCTATCTATAAGAATTCTCGTGTATCAGTGAAAACGGTAACTGCTTCTGGGGGGTCTAAATATACCTAACAAATTTTACCAGGAGAACATAGCCATAGAGGAGTTCTTACTGCTGCGTACATTGAAAGTGAAAGTCCATTTTCGCTTTCAATGTGCGCAGGATTTGTTTCCATTGACAACCGCTTTCCCCTTAAATCTATTCTATATTTTCTAAATTATTTATGAAATTTCTTTCGACAATTGCAAAGGTATTTCAATTTCTTCTCATTTCTAAGAATATTGTGTGTGTAGAATGTTCTTCTAATAATCTATCTTCAATGCAAAATAACGGTAAAATGTTATAAAAACGTAAATGTAAACGTAATACTTCTGTCAGCAATTTTCAATAAAGATGGTGCACCCGAGGTCTGTCTGGAACGATATTCTACAATAAAAAGGGTCATTCATATTCGTAGGTATATAACACGCCTAAAAACCTGTAAAACGATACCAGTATTCTTCACTTAAAAAAATCGCATAGGCTATCTTTGATCACGAAATAGATGTCATATTCGTATTCAACATCTTCAAAATCGATATACCCCTGATCTCCTGACCCGGTCGCCTGAATCTCGTGATTTTTATCCTTATGTGACGATTTCCTCTAGTTCACTCTACAGTAAGCCGCCATAAAAGAACTTAGTTCCAAAAACCAAATCAACAACAAACACGTAACGTAGTAAGTAATGTAAAAAAGTACCCATCCAACTCACCCAATAGGCGTCTACTGCTGGACATAAGCTTCCCCAAGGTTAGTTATTTTAGTGGTAATGGGCAGGGCACATAGCTCACAGAACCGATGGCCGTTGGGGCATAAAGGTTCTAGAGAGGCGACAATAACTTGGAAGCTGCAGCGTAAAAAAGTGTACCTAGTCGAATTTACTAGAAGTCGCTAAGAAAAACATAGCTTAAGTTTATTTCAGTGGTGTCCGAAGAAAGGAGGTGGATATAGAAAGTCACCTGTCAAATTAAATGCGAGAACATATTCACTTTTTGTATATCGCACAAAAGAAAATCGTATCGCAAAAGTGGACACGCGCTTTATCTGCATCTCATTCATTCTTAATAGCGATCAATAAGCGAGAACGGGATGCATATATTTTACAAAATTTGCTTAATTCCCCTTGCCCCTACTATTGTAGGTAGGTACTGTGCATCGTCACTCAGTGATATAATACTCGTATATTTTATTCTAAGTTTAATTATTTCCGTCCACGATACTATTACCAAAAAATATCTTAAAGGCTTCACACGAGGTCTTTCTTTGAAGATGATCAGAGAGGTAACTCATATTTCGATAGCTTTCTTTGTCTCATGAAATGAAGAACAAAAAGCTCTGGCCATTCGGACAAAGTTCCAGACTTTGTGCAGCTTTCGACAGAGAAAGAAAATATCAATTATAATTTTTGAAACTCAGGCATTAAATTTATCTTGGCGTACTTGAGTAACCAAACCCCATAGGTATATATATACATTCAAACTTGTAATAATATACATAGTATATGTAGATACTTAAGTAAAATAGTGTTGCTATTTTTAAAATAATGCAGATTTGATAATAACCAAAAAATAATAAGGGTTTACTCTGGCGATTAAAAAGTGTCCCGAGTTTCTTGCCCATTCTTCTCGAGGCCCTACCCTAGTCAGCGAATTGGCCTTAGGAAAAAAGTATGCTGGCATTTGTTTTAATGAGGTTCATAAGTATCATGAATTTGATCTAAATGAATAAATGAGTTTGACTTTAACTTACCTTACCCTATAGTCGCTTGCAATACCAGAGTTATCACTTGCGTATTGCCGACCCATTTATAACTCTATGAGAAAAAAAATGTGGGAATATTAGTTACACTGTTACACATCTATACTAATATTATGAAGAAGAGTTAGTTTGTTTGTTTGGTTGATCGCGCTAATCTCAGAAAGTTCTGGTTTGATTAGAAAAAAACATTTTTTGTTGAATAGTACATTTATCCAGGAAGGCTATAGGTATAACGTCACGCTATGATCAATAGGAGCGGAGCAGTAGTGAGATATGTTGCAAAATCGGGGAAAATATTCCAAATTACCACGCGGGCGACCCCTTGTTGGTGATATTTGGTGTGACTTATTTGAAACAAATGCGCATTATGTCAGTGTTACTACTTCATATATATTATTTTAATTTCTAATGAGACTGTTGTATACGGATGTTACTGAACGGGAAAATTAAACAGTTTTAAGTTCTAGCGACCCGCCCCGACTTCGCCCGGGTTAAACTATTTTCAGCTCACCTTTCTTATTTTGTTTTTACAAAAGAACCTTCTTCTGACAATAACGAACATAGCAAAAAAAAGAATTAGCGCAATCGGTTCAGGTGTTCTCGAGATCTGCGCTTAGCAACAGGATTCGTTTTTATATTACAGATTACGATTACTACAGTTAGATTCTCTTTGGTAACTTTGAACATTTTTGTAGATATTTTTATATATTCTATATTATTTTTATTAGAATGTTGCCATGTTTTATATCATGTTGAATGTGCGAATTACTTATTGGCCGGCTACTAAATAAAGATTTAGTAGCCAGTCAATTAGGAATTGGAAAAATGTACCTATTCAATGTTACCCTTAACTTAGGGTAACATTGAATGTTTTTACCTTATCGTACAATTTTTTTTTTCAAAAAAGACTGCTCCTGCACTAGAGAACAAGCTCTGCGACGCGGGGAACTTTATAAACATACAATTAACGGACGAAAATTATACCCAGACTTAGAACAACTCTTTGTGGGTCACACACAGTTTTGTCCTGTGTGGGAATCGAACCCGCAGCCTAGTGCACAGCAGGCGCATAATGCGGCCACTGGACCACCATTACAGTCAATTAGATCTGATGAGAATATGCAGATTATACAGGTCTCCGGGATCTCATGACGAAGAATTTTAAATCGCTGCCACGCTGTTCAGCTCAGTTGACGAGAGCGAGAAAGCCCCACTGGGGAGGGAACTTAACCTCATAGAGGAACACAGCCAAATTACTTGCCCATAGCGGTGTTGTTGGGTTCCTGTAAATACAGATCTCCAGTACTCAGTAACGAGAAATTGTTTTTAAAAAACCGTTTTCCTTATTTTAAGTTTTATATACAAAAAGTTCATTCCAAATGTTCATAACTTGCTTTTCGCGCACACACACACACACGCACGCACGCACAGGCACACAAAGGTAAAATTGTTTTATTATTATCACTTGTATTTTATTTTTTAATACATTGTACTTTCATTTTTTTAAATAATAATTGTAAAATTATCGTAATAATGTAACGGCTAAAATGATACGACATACTCGAGGGGAGTGGCACTGATAGCCGAAATACAGGCCAAGCCTAGATCGGTTACAGAAGCTAAGCTCATTTGTAATAAGAGAATACCTTTAGTCTAAGTGCAATCGTAAAACTGTATATTTTTTCTGGAAAAATAAACGTTATTATTATTAAGTTAGATACCCACCCTACAAAATTCTGATGTTTAAGTGCAAATGATGATCTTGGTATTGAAGCTTGCATAGGCTGCGGTAACTGCTTCGCATCAGTCGGGTCATATGCTTGTTTGTCACCATGGTAGTATAACATGCTCTACTAGATATACACTTTCAAAACAATACGTATTAAGAGAGGTAGGGCATCATACTAGCGAGCAAGCCCGACTGGGGAATGACCTTCACCTTACAGAAGACCACAGCCTAACTACACACTCCGGTGTAGTTGTGTTCCTGTGTGTGAGTACTGTTCTCCAGGGCTTATTTAGTGATGCGTTTCGAAAGCAACGTTTTTCTATCCCAAGGATACTCCATCGAAAAACATGATTGGCAATTTGCAAGTGATACCTCTGGTATTGCAAGCGTCCATAGGCTACGGTTAAACTGCTTAACACCAAGCGGGCCGTATGCTTGTTTGACACCCAAGTAGTATAAAAATAAGGAGAAGATAAATAAAATCACTCACCAACAATTTAAAATATTTTTTATTGAAAATAAGAATAATGAAATCGATTTTATCATAATAATTAATACACATTTTCATAATAATCATAAGTAGGTAAAATAATTATAATATAGTCATATTCGTAAACTAATTATTTACTTATTTAAAATTGGCAATGTGTACATACTTATTATGTATATACATAAACATATATATAATATATATTGATTTTCTGTATAACATTCTAGTCAACTGCAATAGGTAATACAAAGAACACATCATTAATTCTTTATACTGATTAGGTATTAGGGTCTGTTATGGAAAATGATACGTTTCTTATAAAACAAAAAACACTTTAAATTCTAAAATTTTTCTATTTAACAACAATAAGGTAGGTACTCAACACATAATACAATTGAACTATATATATTTTATTTATTACTTTTATACATAATAATTTACATTAAACGGAGCTTAGTAATGGAAATTCGACTAAAATTATATTATCAATTATTAAAAAAATTAACTGTCAGTAAGGACTGCCTTTTAGAAGTGAAAAACTTCTTAACTTCACAAAATTGTAAACATATCTGCACATAGAATGATTTTCTTGGTTCAGTAGAATACCGAAACACGCCAATAAAAATAACCAATATATCTCCATAAACCAATAAATAAAAATGTCAATAAAGGCATACTTAATTACAGTTTACAGTTTTTAAAAGACAACTCCCGCACTAGAGAACAAGCTCTGTGTCGCGGGGGACTTTACAAACATACAATTAACGGACACAAATTACACCCAGACTCAGAACAACACTTTGTGGGTCACACAAGATTTTGTCCTGTGTGGGAATCGAACCCAAAACCTCGTGCACAGCAGGCGCATACTGCGGCCACTGGACCACCAAGGTAGTCAAATGCCTAAGGTATTTTCAATCAGGCAATATTTTAAAACCTGTGGATTATGCAGAGAGAAAATTAGGTAGGTGTATAAGACATATGATCGGAAACTTAACAGAATCAGTATTTTTAATAATTTTAATGGAAATAACATTCTATAATCAATATTAATTACATATGTTGAGGTAATGTTCTGTTTCTGTAAACCGCAGTTATAATAGTTTTAATAATAACATTTTCTGATAACTCACATGCCATCTGATCCCAAATTAGACAGAGCTTGTATAGTACAGGCTCTGTCTAATTTGGGATCAGATGGCATGGTAAAATCAGACAACTAATAAAAAATTATAGATAATATTATAAGGTAATTTACAACATGGAGCAGAACAAACAATCTGCTCATCACTCAAAGATTTGTCCTGGGTGGGAATCGAACTCACAACCTATGGCTTAGCAATAAGAGTTACTATATATTAGACCAACATGCCAGTTAGATTTGACAAAATACCTTATTTTAGATTCAAGGCTAAATATTCTTAAAATTTAGTTTGTGGAATGTCTACATTCCTATTGCTGGACCAATTAAGACTATTTAATAAGAAATATATTTTGTATTATTTTTTACTTAGTACCTATATTATATTTAATTTAGTAATCTTTTTTTGCACTTTTTTCAATTATTTTTTGTATACCTACTACATGAATAAGGGAAGAACATTAAAATTTATCATAGGGAAAGAGATAAAAATACAGCGAGATTACTCGCTCATTTCAGAGTATTACTATCAACAAAGTTGGCGCTCATAGAATGTAAAATAATTAATATAATATAGAAAATTACAACTATAGACAGTACATAGTAATAGGTAAATTGCACATCACCCCGGTACTGCTCCAATATGAGTTAGAAACAACACTATCTTATAACTATAATGGACAACGGGTCTAAATCGCGTAATATTTTAAAGGTTTTCATACCTTTTTGTTCCCGACCCGACCCGATACCCGACCGCTCACCCGCACCAGTCAACCTGTGACCCCGGTCGGTGCAATTCGACCGAAACGTCGGGAAACAAAAAGGTATGAAAACCTTTAAAATATTACGCGATTTAGACCCGTTGTCCATTATATGTAGTTATAATATGTGTACAAATCGTAAAGGGTTAAAATAATTTAACACTATCTAGGCAGTGTTGAGTTTCTTATGATAAGCAGAAATTCTAAAACTCTTTCATGCAGTATTCACATCAAGAGACTTTGCTTCTATTTATAGGCATTCATATTCAGCATTGTCAGCAATGCACGAATGACAGGCGTGTAACGGCCTGCTATTAAGACGGATTGTAATGTTTCTTTGATGCTTCAATTCTAATAAAAGAAGACTATTGAATACAATGTGACCACAAATGTTATCCTAACCGAATATCGGTCACGATGGCTAATTCGACATAGACCAGCCATTTGCGCAGTAGATATTTTAGTACACAAGTGTGTACGCAAGCATAGGTGCACTCTTTATTCCTTTACTCTCATAGTCCGATGGGACGGCAATCCGACCGAAGAGATATCAGGCGTAGAAGCAAGCAACGGCTTTACGTGCTTTCCAAGGCTTTTGATAAATTTATTGTCAGAAAATAGCTATCTTTGGCCGAAAAATATGCATTTTTGGCATGACCCGAGAATCGATCCCGAGACCTTATGATAGTTGCATTCAACGATAACTAGGCAGTTAAAACAATTTTAGTAAAGCCTGACCGCTCACCCTGAATGCGCAGGCAAAAAATAGTGTATATACACAATTTAGTCCTTACGTCACGAGCGTATGGCGGCGCAACTATCTCTTTCATAATAAATATAATCTGTGCCGAGGGCTCAAGTTACGTGCCTCGATTTATATTTCGAGATATTTGAAACCATTATGCGAGTCAACTAGGAATAAGATCGCAACTTCATACTGGTTCAAACCTCAAATGTATTTTCTTTTTAATTTTCTATACAAAAATAATATTTTTTTGCATCATAGTTTCGAACACATTTTTAATACTTGCGTGTAAGGCAGCAATTCATACGCAATGTATTAATGTTATTATGTAGTTTACACAAACATCATTATAACAATAATAGAAATTCACTAAAAGTTAGGAACTATTTCTAGTATTTTAGTATATTAATTTTGTACTTATAGTGTTCTAAGGCTTATTCATAAAGGCATTGTATAATTACTAATAAGATAATTTATATTTAAATGGTATAAGTACACATAAATATTAATTGTATTACTGCTAAAATATAGTCAATATAATATTAAAGTAATTTTAATTAATAATATTAATAGGTATATATTAAAGCCAAAGCGACGCATAATACTCCGTACATACATACAGTTTTTACTCTAACAGCCCAGTGACAACCAATCGCACCATCAGTGGAAAAAAGGCGTTAGTTGAGAAATGCCATTTGACAATTTTGAACCTAACTGTTATGAAGTACAAGATGTAAATTACAAAACAGGCGTATCTTATAAGTCATTATTCTCCTGCGGGTGCGAAATGTACTAAAACGTTCTATGACGTCACGAGATGCTGCGCACGGGCGGTGTCTCGCGGTTTTAGTACATTTGTTGCCGCTGCCGTGAGCCGCTGCCGCTGCAAGCGAAGTTTTGGCCGGGCCGTAAATCGAGTGAATATCAACGTGTGGCACGCAAAGCTCACAACTCGAAAAGCTCGCGTCGTGCCGACCGTACCTACTCAAACGTATGTCGGCGAATCAAGCCTCAGTAGGTACCACACTTGTTTATTTAGGAAATAAATTGTCTTGTAAAATATCATTTTGCTCGTACGGTTCGGTGAATACTGACCGTCGCGAGTCACTTAATGTATTAATGCTGAATGTCTGGACAAAAGGCCGAGCCGTCGTTTTAACTCGACGTGTTCGGCTCGATGGAGAAAAACTGTATGTTAGTACGGACCTTAAGATAACTCCCACACTAGGGACCAAGCCCTGTGTATCGAAAGACTATACAATTCACGGATACAAAGTACAATCAAAATTGGAACAGAGAGACAACATTCGCGGTGGTATTGGTGGTTGATGAGGTGATCATCTTAGCCACTACACCACACGTGCACTCATTATTTTTATAAATAATAATTGATTTTATAGTAACTGTCGTCAGGACCGGCATGATGAGTCAGCACGTCAACATTTTATAATAAACTAGCTGTTGCCCGCGGCTCCGCCCGCTTGGATATCGGTTATCGCTGTAAAAATGTGTTATTCCAGACCATAATCTATCTCTGTGCCAAATTTAATCCAGATCCGTTCAGTAGTTTTTACGTGAAAGAAACAAACTGTCACGTTTATAATATTAGTAGGATGATTTGTATTGAGTTGTTTTTTTTTGTTTTATATAGAAACCTCTGCCTAAACTATCAATCGTTATAGGTTATTTGTATCTTGGAACTATTGAGGAACAACTGCTATCATTATTATATTCACGGACAAAAGTTACACCCAGACTCATGAACACACAGATTATGAATTACACAAGTTTTGTCCCATGAGACAATCGGACCCACGGACGAACGGCGCAGGCGGTCACTAAGTATTAGACCAACAGACCAGTCATAACGCATATATTAATAACAAATAATATAAACATTTCTTAATTATTCAACATTCAACTAAATATGCATCTAATAAAGTTATTTTAAGAGTATTTAAACTGAACACAATTTTGAACAATGAACAAATACGTAATTTGATTCACATCAATTATACAGAGTACCCTGCTAACGAAAAACATACATAATAATAATAACCTATAGGATAGTAATTATTCTCCTTATGAGAATAACTTAAAACTCGGAAGACAGAACGTAGTAGCTTTTTAAATCCTCGTGAAAAACACAAAAGAATATACATGGCAGCTTGAGTAAATATGAGAAGCGACAATGCCATCTCAAAAGTCTAAAAACACAAATGCATACCGGAGAGAAAACTTTAGACTGACTGCAGTCAAAGCGTCCTCACCAATTTGATTTTATTGGCTGTCTTAGCAATGGCAAACTGACAGTTGTGATCGCAAACTGACAGTTGT
Source organism: Trisateles emortualis (assembly GCA_947095525.1). Taxonomy (NCBI): domain Eukaryota; kingdom Metazoa; phylum Arthropoda; class Insecta; order Lepidoptera; family Erebidae; genus Trisateles; species Trisateles emortualis. Next base: position 32,280,107 of record OX352729.1, read on the forward strand.
GATTGCTTGGTGACGGCACAATTTATTGACTAAACGTCAAAATGGCTCGGTTTTTGCTCGTACGGAATACCGATTTTCAATCTGACAGCCAGATTTTGCTCGGTTTTTGCGGGGGCTCGTTTTTTGCTCTTACGGAATACCCCTGCCGCTTTCAGCTTTCAATCTTTCATAAAAGGGTCACCAGATACTATATGCCCAGGAGTGGAAATGTTTTGACATAGATTTGTTCTACATCTACTACAAGCCGACCATAGTTGTACTGTGAAAGTATAACCATAGTAAATGGTCCTCACCCCATTTTAAATTAAAATTGTCTAAAGACCACAGCATATTCCCGGGTATTTTTTTTACAGGAAAATATTCGTGTAACATGTGATGAAAGTGGTACTTTTGGACCCGGCACGCGAGGAGGTTTCTGCCTTTGGACCCAAACAACGGTAGCTTGGTTTATATATCCGATACCGATGGGTCTCAATATTTATATATTTTAAAATGTATAATTTATATTTGAAAATGTTGTATAATAAGGTGAATAATAATAATAAATAATAATTATTTTTCTTAAAGATTACATAATTCTATAATATTATTGCTTAGGCCATTTTTTAAGTAGGTATAATAAATACTTGTGAAAGGAGACTCCACTTCTATAACTAGTAATAATATAATTTGTGTGTTAAAATATAATTAGGATAGGTATTGTCGTTAGTGTCAACCTTGTGGCAGCTGTTCAGATCGTCCATATAGGCCTTTGTCGTGATCTGAAGACGGTTAACAGTCGGGACCGACTTTTAACATGTGCTCCGAAACATGGAGACGCTCAGATGAAATACCACTATACTGTCACCCATCCATAGGGAAAAGGCACCCTTGGTAGTGTAACCCACTTATCAGCAAGTCCATCTGGCTATGAGCGTGTTAAAATTCTACTAATCTTGGTGCATTAGCTAACTTTGAGAATATGTCATCGTAAATATTAAGATAATATTAAAATTTATTAAATTGATTAATTTAGTAATTACCTAATTCTAATCCAATTCCTAGCAATCTCACTATAATAAGAACATTTTCATGTGAAACATTCATCAAACAGTATGTACTACCGATGAACATTTTAGTTATATTCATTATCATTTTCCATTACAGACATTAAAGTATTGTATTAAGTCACAATAATGAGGTCCGTAACAACTATGAATAAGTCATTCGACAGAATTTAAGCGGTATTAATAACCAGCGATTAGAAATTGTAATTATATCTAATAATATGGTATTGTTATATATTAAATAGATTTTTATATAAAACGATAAGTATATGTAACTGTAGTAAATATTCTTCTCATTAAATAATGTCTATGTACTTACAAACATTGCACATTGCGATTAAATTTGCCCTTACTCCATATCTTCAAATATAATTCTAAATTTTTTTTTAATTTTGTAAAAGCCCCGATTAAAAAATATCTTTCGCAATCGTCCAAAAAAGCTTTAAAATAAATATAATAATTTTACCGTTTTCTTCCCAGAGAATTAAAAGATTTATAAGGCTAGGTAAAAATTAAGGCGGTGGCAAACCTAGAGTTTTTCTAACGAGCCGCTCTGCAATTTGGTTAAACTGTTCCCGGTCTTCCCTCCACATTTTTGCGGCGTCTACATTGGCACCGCTTTCATCATTTGGCTCTGAAAAACATTAATTAAGCAAACATTACTCTTTGGGTTACAAAGTGCTTGGAGTTTCCCTGCGAAACCGAATCATCGAATAACAGTTGCCAACGAGATGGGCTATAGATTGTCACCATAATTTCCTAAGACAAGTATGAATGTCCTATACATGATGAGTAGAACTTTGCACGTACTCTTGGAAAATGAGGGACGCCATACTGAAGGTGCTCAATGGTGAGCCCATCGTGACCTGGAGACTTGCCTTTAGTTATTCTCTTAACACTGCGTCTTACATCACATGCAGTATAATATATATTATGGTGTATTAATGTTTGACTCGCATTTCTCACCTTCACAGACGACCCCAGGATCAAGCTCACACTAAAGCATTCTTTAAACCAATTGACGATACTTTTTGAATAACTGACACTCTCAACGCTCACAGCCAGGGGAAGCTTAATATTAAGTTTATTGGTACCCTTCCCAGAAAGCCTGTGGTCTTCTGTACGATGCAGGACCCTTTAAGAGGAGTTGCTTGCTCGTATTGTGCTTTACATCTCAAATGGGAAAAATATTTAATTCATGAACCTTTTTTACATTAGGTACGGTCGCGGAAAATGTGGAAGCATTTTACAAAATTATGGCGTGGCGTGCCTGTTTTTTTTTTAAATACTACTGAAAATGCATACAAGCATACGGCCCGCCTGATGGTAAGCAGTTACCGCAGCCTATAGACGTTTGCAACACCAGGGGTACCACTCGTGCATCGCCGACGGCACGGTAGAGGTTCTAAGATGTGAGGATGAACTTCTTGTCGATGGCGGGAGGTTTGTTGATAAAACGTGGCCTTGGGCATCATACCAAACAATTCCTCGGAACACTGCACAGAAGGTAGAACACACACAATGAGGAAAAGTCTCTCGTTAAACTTAGTGGTTCAATACCGCCTGTGAGCTTGGGATCGTTGACAATCCTCACAGCGCGTCTTTGAAGAGAGTCAAAAGGTTCAAGCTGGTATCCAGGTGCTTCCGCCCAAAAGTGGCAGCAGTACTCCATAATCCCTCGGAGAGTCCGTATGATGGTAACTTCGATAAAAGACTCCGTTGCCAGACCCGATCGAACGCCTTCGCTATATCTATGCAGCTCCTGTCGGCCTTCTCGCTGTGATATGGAGATTTCTGGCATGGCGATCCATGCCAGAAATCTCCATAATCTCCATCTCACAGTGATATTCGTTGTATGGTCGATACCATATTTGTGGGAGGTACGGCATCCCTATCGTTTAAAGGCGAGTTAGAGGCAAAAAGATAGAGCCCAAAAGGTCGGCTTATGTAGTTCCACTAGTGACTTTCTTCTATGTAAACACAATACACATGTCTCCTATCTTAATGGTGTTTATAACTTCAACCTTCTACGTTAACATGCCACTTGGATGTAACTTCTTTATAACTCCTATTTACTTCTGATTAAATTCGTTGCGGGGTCCAAGACAGTAGGTTTAGTTGTCCACGGGACGCACGACTGTCAAAGCTCGGTGTATCAGTTGGTTACTCCACTGTTAATCCTGGCTTACAGGAGTCACAGTGGTGGGCATGTGGGTGAGATTGTCCCGAATGCCACTTGGACGCTTACATAGAAGGTTGAAATTATAAATAACAATAAGTAGTGGTTATTGCTGTCACATAGTGGTGCTCATGCAATTATGACTGTTTACTGTACATACCTGCTAACATACTGACAACGGAGAGTAATATTTTCTCGACACTCTGTACCGGCGACCACCTTTCAGCACTGCTTTCGTAACCCATAGGGTCGTCCCCTGGCGCGTGCAGGATTGATATACATACTCGGCCATCAGCATATACTGGAAAACATAAAATATACTTTTTCAACTAGTCTATCTTTATATTTTACTCCTAAATTAATGGCTTTATTTTTTGAACAAGCATGCTGTGGAAGAACGGATTAACCTAATACAGATGTGATCTGGAGGAAGCTGCAATCACGAACAATGTTATACACATTTTTGGAAGCGAAATAAAACAATGGCTTTTTAAGGCAGAGTGTAAGGAAGAGTCTCTGTCTATATATTGAGGACACTGTACTACTAGGATAGTCGCATTATGTCATGAAGGTTTAGGTAGGTATTACAATAACTTACTGTTTGGGTGAAACATTTCACATATGAACTGCATTTTTGGTGGGCTCAGTGGATAATCAGGTGGGAACACTAATTTGGCTGGAAATATACCACCTTCAAAGCATGTTCCCTCTGGACCTCTGTAAGTTACAAGAGAAATATAAGCTTATAAAATAAAGTATTGTAGGCAGGTCCCACCAAGTCCTAAGGACACCCAGCTACAGAAGACCATAGTCCATAGTCAAATAACTACCCACAGCCATGTGGTTTTGTTTTTCTGTGTGAGTGCACATCTCCACCGCTCATGTAGAGGTTCGTTTTATTTTTATTAGGTGCCAATAAGCATTCAGCCTGTCTGATGGTAATCAGCTATTGGGGACACTTGCAACACTAGGGTTTTATCTGATATTATCCCTGGGATAGTAAATCATTCTTTCAAAACGCTTTTCTTTTACTATGTCAGTGCTGGAAACCTATACTTACACACAGAAACACAACTACACTGCTGTGTGTAGTTTTTTGAAGGTCCTTTCAGTCAGGCTTGCTCTTAAATGCGTTTTTAACTAAACATTAGCTGATTCCAGAAATACTTAGCAATGGGCTAGTGATCACTCAGGCATGCAAGCATCAGCTTCCTATCAGTCGGGTTGTATGCATGTTTACCATCTAATAGTGTAGTAATTTTGACCTGAACAAGTAACTCTACATCTTGGATTTCAAATACTACATGTGCTTCATATATAGGAACGTCTAAAGCTTATACTATAAAAGAAATAAAGATCAATTAAAGTTATAGAAGATAAATAATTTATAACTAAATCATTTGAATATTCGCTTGATCATTTGATTTGCCAATTGTTTAAAAATCATTTTCATTCATTCTGATTGTCATAGTCACAGTACACATCCAACTGTAGTATAAATTAACTCGGGCATTAATTCACATCAAGGCAGTCCAGACAATTGCGTAATATTATTTATAATAACTTGATGGCACGGATGATTCTAAGTCACAAGGGATCCCAAGGGTCCACTCTAACAAGATTAGATTGCACAAAAACTTACGTGATCAGAGCTTCCCATTCAAAAAAGTTCTCTTCATTTATTGGTCCTGCAATTATGCCTTCTGGGGGATTTAGTGTCAGTTCTGAAATTCCAAAAAACACTGTGTTATAAAAATGATCAAACATGACAGATATAAGAGCCAATTCACAGTTTGTAAAGTTAGACAATGATACACACAGGCCGACCTAGTACCAATACCTAATACTATTCGCAGACAACGCATTGTCAACTAGTTGACCACCCGATGTATACCTACCGGAAAACAAATGGCTTGCATCCATGGACCGTTTGTTGTAAATTGGTTGACATGCAGCATTTAAACTTGGACTACTTCTCAACAATGAGTGAACACAGAGGGACGAGGTGGTGCCGGTTTGATGTCAGGTGGGTCTAATGAGCTATCAGTTATGACCTTTAAACCGAATTTGTAATAGTTATTTAAAGAACTTCTGATTACATACTTAAATTACTTTGCACTCATGTTTGTGGCATTGTCAATTGATTGGAACAGTGTCTTTCAGTGGTGAAAATAAGAACAGTGAATAAACATTGGACCTGGTACCATACTCTATGTGAATACTTGATGGAAACATGAAAATTGGTATATAAGCTATTTATATGTCTCTTTATCACCAGCATTTTCCCATCATTCAATGGGAATACCTTGGTCTTTGGAAGGCTTTTAAGAGGACACAGGTCTAACACGTAGTGGCTCATAGAGAATTTTAATTTAAAATGTGATGAAGCACCTACCATAATCATGCCACAGCAGTACAACCATGATTTGCCTATGGTAAATATAGTTATTGTAACATTTGAAAACAATTTTTTTTTAAATGAAAAATAGCTACATTAAATTATCGGCGAGCAACATAAGCTATAATTAATTTAAAGCAATTAAGGTACCACTATGAAAACTCAATAAATGTCCACCACCAGGTCTTACTACCTCACACCTGCACTACCTGCAGGTTTGACTGCCTCGGTGGTCCAGTGGCCGCAGTATGTGCCTGCTGTGCACAAGGTTGTGGGTTCAATTCCCCCCACACAGGACAAAACTTTATGTGACCCACAAAGAATTGATCTGAGTCTGGGTGTTATTTGTGTCCGTTAATTGTATGTTTGTAAAGCCCCCCGCAACACAGAGCTTGTTCGCTAGTGCGGGAGTTGTCTTTTTAAAAAAAACAAAATACCAAAGTCATCAAAACAAGCATGTGGTCCGTGGCATATGAGAAGCAGTTAACTTAGCCTATGGGCACTTGCAACCTCAGTTGCATCATTTACTATGAGGAAATAATTATATGGAGATATCATACTACCTTGACAATAGATTATATATGTATGTAAAATACAATGTACCAAAATATACCAAATGAAAATTGCTGTGACATATATAATAAATATGTTTAATGCTGCAACTGGGTTACTCTTATTACTAACTTACTGCTCTACTTTAAACTACAAATTTAAAATTTGAAAAATAGGATGAGCTATCTTAAATGATAATTTATATAGTCACCAACATCTGTTAATTTGACCTAAACCAATTTAAAACCCAAAAAAAACATTTAAATAATTATATAGTTATGTATTACTTGTCATCCTAAGTAAATAAAAGTAGGAAACATTATTACGCCACACAAAAAAACTGCTAAGACGTTTTGGTGGCAAAGTATTGTTGTGTGCCAAGGCAGTGTTGATGTAATTTTGCTGTTCTATAAGACTATCTCTCAGTTATTGATAGGAATTAAATTTTGAAAGTTTTATGTCATAGGTATAATTGCCTTATAAACTAAACTTACGTTTATATTCGGCCATTAGCCGTCGCAGTGCTGACCCAGCCATTACGCCAATATTATGTTGAACGATAAATTAAATTAATAATCGCATTGAATTAAAAGAAACTGAATTCTCAGCTGTGTCGAAAAAAAATGTTGAATATGGGCGAGTTTCAGGTTATAAAGAAATGATAGAGCATCATGCGCGTCGATAATTTACTGTTGTTAGAAAAAGGTAGCAACATTTTGTTGCCATAAATGTCAACTATCTTAGTCTGGACCGATGTTTAGTCTTGACATCAGACATAGGTATGTGTTGTTATATTAAAAAATAAAAGTAAGTTTGTCCATGTCTTACCGTCGACAAAACTAACAAAAGCGTTTGTATAATACTCCATATTATTATACTATGCCATTATATCGTATGACCGAAAATATTATAATCATACCGTGCGAAAATCACGCAATGGTAGAGTTTAGCTTTATTTGTTACACATGTATGTTTCTAAGCTGGCAACATAAAGCTTAAAAGACTTGTACTCTATGGTAAAATAAATAAGTACTGTCTGTGGTCGAAGCAAAAGAAAAGCGGAATTTTCAAAAACTATTTGTTTAAATAGGTCTTGTAATTTATTGACATAATTATTTATACATAGTAGTTAAGATAAATGCATATAATATGGAGCAAAATGAAGAAAATGTCGTGTCATTGGATCAGGTTGTGTTACCGCTTGAAAATTATAACAACGATGCGAATAACGTTCAAGTAAGAGGGAAAGCTTTGTCTTAACTTATGAGAAATTGATTATAGGTACCTTATATTCGTTTGTACATATATGTATCTATTTTATTCGGTATTACGTAGATTATTATAATAAAATAATAAGACACAGTAATCCAACTCACTCTGGTTTCTAATATGGTAATATCTAAAGAAAATACTAGTGAGTAGGTGCTTACCTACATAATAGGTATTATTTCGCATGAATAGGTATAAAAACCTATTTCAACGTTACCAATGGACAGCGGTTTTTATCGTCGATCATGTGTTAATAGACAAGACCTTAGGTTCCAAACCAGCCATTTTTATGGATAAAAAGTTTGTGGTCTTGTGTTGTAATTTATGGTCCCTTTAATAAAATAAATAACCAGCCTTTTAAATACTTTTAGATTACCTGCTTAGGTATACAATTTCATAAACAAAAAAAATTATAGCCAGAGTGCATCTCACGACCATTCCAAATAATTCCAAACACGGCTAGATTACATTGTTTATTTATGGAGTTCCATTGCCTACCTTCCGGCTTCATCATCTGATTAGTTCAGTGGAATCGTTTTTATTTCCATTAATATTGGAGGAGCTCCCCCTTTTTCTCATCGTCAGAACTAGATTTCGTAAATATGAGGCCAACTCGGTTAATAAAATGACAGAGTTTTCAAAAAGTAAATAAACACGAATGCATAACCTTCTCTTCTAAAGTCTACCTACTTATAAAGTCAGTTAATTATTAAATTACTGCCAGGTACCGTAAGTTGACCAATTAGCTAAAATTCATTGCGTTAAATAATATTAACCACCGTTTGTTATATTCCGAAAGTTGATCAACTACCTCGAAAATTGATCAACTTACGATTCTTGCTATTTTCCGGTGACATATATAGGTATGTATGGACTAAAACAGGCTATAATTAGCCTCTCTTAGTCCATAACAATGCAAAATCTGATAGCTTGAAGAAAAATATATTTTGCAAACAAACTTATTCATGCGTACCGAGAATAAATTAAATAGTACCTACCTATGTAAGTTATATAACCTCTGCGTTTTTATTCAATCTTTTAAGTTACTTATCTACCTGTTAGCGAACTTTTTTTATATTCGTGAACGAATTAAGTTTTTGAAAACTGTCATAATTATGTTACATCGTGCATGAGTTAATTTACTCCCACTATTCACCCCTAAAAGTTTTTTAAATCTGATCATTTACAGCTAATGTGCATCTCTAGACCATTAAAATAAACCCAAACACGGCTAGATTACATTGTTTAAAAATGGAGTTCATCAACATCAGATCAGTTCAATTGTACCATTTTTATTTGCTACATAAAGTACCTACATTTGTTTTGAAATGAATCGGCATCCGTGAAATATTTATCAATGACAATTTTATGTGGCTATTTTCTTCTTCATCAGTTTCACTTCATCAAATTACAGTTTCTGAATTTAAATATTTGGTTTGTTGTAGAAAATATCGTACCTTATCGCTATATTTTATATATGCCTGTAATTTTGAGGAGTTCCCCTCAATACCTCTTAGTTTCCATTGTTAGAACTGACTTTTGATATTTTTGTTTTGGTCTTACCAATACAAAAACATTTTTCCAAATCAGTTGATAAATGACGGAGTTCTGCGGTAACAGACATTAAAAAAGAGAAAAAACCTTCAGTTAAAAATTACAATGCATCGAGTCAATCGATAAGTAAACCGCCAAATGTTAAACTTTTGTACTAGGAGAACATGCCGTGCAAAAAGTTAGTTGAACCGTTCGGCTCATCATGTATACAGGTATCCCAGCGTTTATAGCTGTAAAGAGGGTGGAATGGGGTGATACCAAATACGTTCAAGCGATCAATACCCCACGGATGATTATTGTACATTATTGTACTAGGAGAACATGGTGTGCTAGGAGTTTTTCATAACATGATTAATACGGCTATAGAGTTTATCGCTATAAAATGTAGCGCAGGGTGAACTCGTGTATCACATGCTTATGATTTTCCTATGTTTTACACAGGCCAAAGGAAATTAGTTTTATTTTAAAAATGTACTTATAATACCACACATTATAAGTACATTTTTAAAATTAAACTAATTTCATTTGGTCCGTGTAAAACATAATGTTTGTATCATAAAATATAGAAAGCTATCCAATATTTTCGTTGTAAAATTTTGTGAAGTGAATTGTGGCTCCGCCCGCGTGGATGGAATAGGTTTAGAATTACTACTTTCCCAAAACGACTACTGCCTAAATCGTCCACTTTCCTATAATGACTACTGTCTCATGACCATTTTCTCAGAATGACCACTATCTAAATCACATCTACTTTCCTGTAATGTCTACTTTGCCAAAATGACTACTATCCTAAAATGATCACAAAACTAAATTTAATACAAACAAGTTTAAAAATACATGGCGTCGGTTATCGCTGTAAAAAGTAAATGAGACGTCAGCAATTTGCTTACTACCGAGTTCGCTGACTGAACAGACAGGGGTAGAGCCTAAGAAAAGAACCGGCAAGAAACTCAGGCCATTCTTTTTAATCGCCAGATATGTAGTTACAATTTCATTTTGTTGCGCAACCAAAAACTCCATTCACTCCATCCAATTGTTAATTGATGGATGTCTGTTACTCAATCAAACCAAAACGGTATGTAATTTGGTATATAGATAGTTTATAGTCTGAAATAGGACAATTTATCCCGAAAATAAAACAAGTACCCGTGGGATTGTACATGTGGGTGAAGCCGCGGGCGTTTCATATATTTATATAGCAGAAGCGATAACATTCGTTAATTTTTAAGGGGTAAAGGTTAGAAATACGATGACATTGAGTAAGTAGATTATATTCAGAAGATAAAATATACGCGGCATAATAATTTAATTCTTACACCTACATATTAGGTATATTATATAGTGAAGAACTATGACGTGCATTGCAAAGTGCAAATAAGCGCTGGAGACCTGTTCTCACACACAGGAACACAACTACACCGCTGTGTGTAGTTATTTGGCTGTGGTCTTCTGTAAGGAGGAGGTCCTTCCCTAGTCGGGCTTGCTCGCTAGTATGGTGCCCTACCTCTCTTAAAAGGAGAGATTTATTTGTCTAGTAGAAATGAAATTAATAATGCTATTAATTTCATTTCTACTAGTCAAATAAATCGATTTTTCTCGAAGGACCTTTAATAAAAGAAGACTAATTCTATATATCTACCTGATTATTGCAGTTGCAGTACCTCATAACGTGGGAAGAAGAATCTGCGGCGAAGTACGTATGCAGATTGTGCATGAAAACGTTTTATAATGCGAATGCGTTGCAAAATCATAAAAATACACAGCATGATGGTGAAGCAACTAGTGAGAGGGAACAGCAGCCAATGCCTGCATCGCAGAATGCGTTCCAGGCAAGTTGCTATACGTTTAATGTAGATACCTACTGCGAATGTATGTATCTATGACATACATACATACATGAAAACTATGTATTTAAGAAATATATAAGAATGTTGGTATCATTATGGCGGTCTGTGAGTTATCCCAAAAATATTATATTATTATTATTATACCACGTCGGTATATATCTACTATACCGACGCTCATGCATAAAGAGGTTTATAAATGGAGAGAAAGAATTATGTCTGGGTCAAAGCAATTGAAATACCATAGTATCTGCCTACATACTTACGTGATGACATGTATGTATACCACGCTGACCAGTATATGGTTTTGTTTCAAGTTTTCTCTCTCTTGCAGTGGATATTGTCTGCCTGACTTACTACCTTAAGGTGAGGTAATAAGGTTTTTAAAGGGTTGGCAACGCGTGAGTGACACCCCTGGTGTTGCAAACGTCCATAGGCTACGGTGACTGCTTACCATCAGGCGGGCCGTATGCTTGTTTGCCACCTTGGTAGTATAATAAAAAAAGGTGAATCTAGACTAAACAAAACATGTTATAAAACAAATTTATTTAACATGTTTTATTAGTGTGGATATGTCATTTTAATCTGTACAATCTTGTTTTATTCCGATTCCCACATAGGACAAAACTTTGTGTGACTCACAAAGAGTTGTTCTGAGTCTGGGTGTAATTTGTGTCCGTTAGTTAATTGTATGTTTGTAACTTCCCCGCGACACAGAGCTTGTTCTCTAGTGCGGGAGTTTTCGATGTTAAATAATGTTGACGTGTTATATAGCATAAGATATATAACATGTTATTTAAGCTTGACTCACCTATAGTCGACTCTTACACATAACATTGTTTATTTTTTTATACAGAATGTTAACGGCCTGTGCGGTTTCAAGTTCATACCCCTTAAGAATAGAACATCAGTTCCAACAATAGTTCACGATGGCTTGACCACGCGAACATTCTCTGAAGACACTACATACATGATTGTCTCAGTCAAGGGAGATGACATTGACAGTGGTGCTATGAAACGATCACGCTTAGACGGTGTTAAAAAGGCTCAGACGAAAACTAAACAGTCTATTGATTTAAGGTAAAAGATTACCTACTTCTATTTATTTAGTAAGTATTAAGATATACTTACCTAGTTATTTTTATATTGGTATGATGATTTTTATATTGAATGTAGTATAAAAAGAGAGTAGCAAGCATGGATTTGGTTAATCTTATCGCCGGCCGGTACTTCATGCCGGATGGGCCAAATACTTCGACTCAAATCGCACCCTCACTGGAAGAAAGGCATAAAAATGCCATTTGTCAATTTTGAACCTTAACTGTTTAGCACAAGATGGAAATTGCTAATTACATGTCATTTCACATTGAGTCATTTGCTTATTGCTGGTGCGAAATATTGATTAAAAGTGTCACAAAAATAAACATTAAGTTGAATATTCGTCAAATATGCATTTATGAACAATAGTTCAATTTAAACGTGAAAGCTTATGAGAATCGTGTTGTATTATTATATCTAAATCGTAGCATATAAAGAGAGCTTAGCAAGACTGTACCTTGAATGGAAGTATGCTGTATTTTGTGTGTCACACCTTTACTTTTTACAACACAATTTTCACAGGTTTTTACGTCCAAAACAAAATTTTAGTTTAAAACCAGCAGATGTGTTTATATTAATCATATTACGCAGAGGCCCGTTCACTTGCACTTTTCCATCGACGATGCGTCCTGACCTGCAGTGTCGTCAGATATTCTTCAGCTGCTGTGATTACTCGCTACACTATCGAGAAGATCATACTAAAAGAAGGAAAGCCGCGCTACGCTGTCAAGTATGCGAGAAACGTCTCGATCGAGACTTTTACCCAAGTGATTCAATTGCAGCTCAAGTTCATACTCCAGATAGATTAACCTTCTCGTGTCGCCCCTGTGCTCAAACATTTCTCGGTAGCACCGAATACGATGAACATAATCGCATGGTGCACGCGAAAATGAAACCACACCAATGTTCAATCTGTGCAAAACGATTCACTCAACAAGGTGGACTGCAACAGCATATGAGAATGCATGCTGGTATCCGTCCTTTTGTTTGCACATTTTGTCCGAAAGCTTTCACACAAAAAGCTGGATTAGATCAACATCTTCGAACGCATACTAAAATTAAGCCATTTAAATGTGTGATATGCAATAAATGCTTCTCTCAATCGGTACATCTCCGACAGCATATGCGTACTCATACAAACATACAGCCATTCGAGTGCTCCGTATGCGAAAGAAGATTCAAACAAAGTAGTCACTTAAATTTTCATATGCGCTCGCATTTTGGGGATGGTTCTTTGTCTGTGGAAAATTTAACGCAAGGAGGGCAGCATGATCAGATGGAATTTTTAAATTTAGCTAACTTGCAGCAGGTACAAGATGGTGAGACTTTGTACTATGCGGCTGAATTGGCTGCTGGCTCAACAGCGCATCAAAACACATTCTCGTACCCACCGCAAGTAGTCATTCCTGAAAACGTTCTCTCTTTGTAATAATAAAACAAATAAATCAATTACTTTTAAGCGTAAACTGTATTTTTTATTTAAGACAATTCCTCATCCTACTCATATTAGATAACACAAAGCTTAAAAATTTATGACGTCATATTATGTTGCAATCTAAGTATACATTGACATAAAATTGAAGTGTCTGTTTGTAATATCAAAATAACAGCTTTCTACTAAATTACTTTCACAGGCAGATATCGGGCGTAATATGGGCAAATTATTTTTTTGAAAAATAATTAAATAACTACACACAGCATTGTAGCTGTGTGCCTGTGGAATTCAACGCAAAACGTTTAACCCATGAAGTTGTACTATATTTTTTAAAAAGAATGTTTTAATAATAAATATATGCGGGAACGGTTGACTGACTAGACTGAGCCACTGCGAAGCGTGGCCGGATTTAGCTAGTAGTAAAAAAAAACTGTTAAGGTACTCCAAAATCGATTTATTGCAGTGCGGAATTAAAGGCACACCGTTGCATTTGTAGTGTGTTGTCCATTCTTTTTATACTGATCGTAGTAAAATCAGATAGGTTTAAGTAGTCTGCCGACTAAATGCTATGCAGTTTGGCGTAATGTTATTTAAAGATGCAAATTGTATACAGTTTATGATAAAATAATAATTTAAAAAACAAAAAAATTCTATAATTGTCGTAGGTACAAAAATGATCTTACATTAAGTCTCCAATAACATGCAAAATTATTATTATTAAAAACCTTATTTACCAGGCCTGTTAGTCTAGTGGTTAGTGACTCGTGACTGCTACACCGATGGTCGTGGGTTAGATTCCCACCTAGGACAAATCTTTGTGTGATGAGCACGAATTTTTGTTCTGTGTTGGGTGTTATTTATCTATAATATGTATGTATTTATAAATATATAAGTATATTTATCAGTTATCTGGTTACTAAATAGAAATTTGGAAAAAAAATTGGCAGTTTCATTTATTTTATTTATATGTATTATTTATTATATATTGTTTGTTATTATTTATTGTATGTATCTATATATTTATATACTCGTATAATTAGCATGTATGTTTATAATACATATTTGTTTATTGAAATTATGAGTACCTGTTATCTATGATTATTCATCTTAATATGCACCTACTTTGTTTATCTCTGCATCACACTAAGGTTGACTGGTAGATAGTGCCTCTGGCATTAAGTCCGCCTTTATCAAATTTGTGTATAAAGTTTTAAATAAATAGGCAAATAGGCAGAACCTGTACTATACAGGCTCTGCCTATTTGGGATCAGATAGCGATGTATTAATTGTCCCGAAAATATATTTCTTTATATTAATTTAACAAAAAATAGTTATACCTAAATAAATTAACAACCTACTTGTAAATTTATTAATAGGCCATTTTTACAATATATTTACAATTAGTGGCCCGCCCCGACTTCGCCTGGGTTAAACTATTTTCAGCTCAACTTTATATTTTTTTTTTATATAAGAGCCTTCTCCTGACAATAACGAACAAAGCCAAAAAAGAATAAATGAAATCGGTTCAGCTGTTCTCGAAATTTGCACTTAGCAACACATTCAGCGATTCATTTTTAACCGACTTCAAAAAGAGGAGGTTATCAATTCGTGAGTTTTTTTTTTTTTTTTTTTTTTTTTTAATGTTTGTTACCGCATATCTCCGTCATTTATGGACCGATTTGAAAAATTCTTTTTTTGTCTGACTGGACATACTTTCAGTTTGGTCCCATTATCATCAAAAGAAAGTTCTGATGATAGGATCCAAGAGGAATTGAGGGAACTCCTCAAAAGTTATAGGCACACATATAGCAATTTCAATATTTTTAACAACTAATCAATCATTTACATTCAGAAAGTGTAATTTGGTGAAGTAAAATTGATGAAGAAGACCACAGATGGCCATCTGAACTTTTCAATAATAAGTATTTTACTGATGGCGATTAGATAAGTTTCGGTTATTGTTGCTAAGCAACTATTAATAAGAAATAATGACGTGAATGAATTGAGCGCGGATTGCACAGATTAAATATTGCTTTTAATACCTACTTGACCTGTGTTCAGCCCGACGCTCAGTCGATTTTATTCGATTGTAACAAACAAATATTTGAAAATTTTACAACTTGCCGTACTGAAGTCGTTTTTTTTTTGTTAAAATTATTATACATATCAACATCATCATCACAACCCATAAACGTCCCACTACTGGGCACCACTACTACCACAAACAAAGTTTAACAATGGATTCAATAAAAGTAAGATTACCGGCCGTGTGTAGCGCAATACTGCAATAACGCATCCAAAGTACTAGGATACAATAAACATGAAGGAGAAAACTATGCAGCTACTATATGCGAACAGCAGTCTGAAATTCAGCTATGTCGCTTGCATCCTGCATGTTCGTGATGCACTCGTAGTACCCGCAGATTGAGATCTAAATTATCTAAAACTAGCTGACCCGGCAAACTTGAATATTTTTTTAAACATTTCTTCTAAACCAACCTTGTTCTGACAATAAAATTCACAAAAAAGAATTATCTAATTTGGTGCAGTCGATCGGAAATTAAGCGCGTTCATACATTTGGGGAGTTTAATTTTTTCATTTATATGGATAGATAGATAATGCGCCGTGAAGTTTTATTTTGTTCTGAATTTCACGAATTTTAATGAAAGTTAAAATAAAATTACCTACTATATATATATATATATATACTTAGGTACATTATGTAGGTATATCTATATTCAATTTTACTACTTTATATTACTTTTTTCACGACATTATCAAGAAAAACACTCATTCATAAGATACACTCAAATACTTACTGCGAAAAAAAATTTGCAAGATCTGAGACTTTCTGTATCATTATGTATTAATTATTATCTGTCGAACAATTTATTTTTGCTAGTTTATTATTTTATTGCAATAGTACATAATTAAATATACAAAATATTATTTAAATCATAACTACGATTATAATATTTATAAATAAATGTGAATAAATGAGACGACAAACAAGGTAGATGGCGCTTGCACCTAAAATGCATTTCGGTCGATAATGCACCTGTAAAGCGCACTTAGCGCACCTAAGGTACTAGGAGAACATAAGCTGGACAGAGGAATATTGCATTGTTGATAATAATGTTGACACATGACATGTGGAAATTGTCATTCCCGTTGCACGAAACTATCACATGCAACAAATAAAATTGCCAACGTTTGCTTACCTTCAACGGATGCACTCAAAAAGGTTGACATTTCATGACTTTCAAGTGCATCTGTGCATTATAATTTATAATTATTTAATGAATGAGATAAATTTGTTTATTTTATTATTATTTGTTATCTCAAGCGTTATTGATAAGAAATAATGATTGTAAACAAACATTAAAATAAATTAGTCGACAATACGACGAACAAGTTGGATCGATAACGCACATAGAGTGCAAAAAGCGCATTCAAGTTACTAGGAGAACATGAACATGGTAGAGACTTTAAAATTTCCACAACACATTTCAAGTTAGTACTTGTGAAAATGGACTTTCCCTCTCCCACCTAGTGCCGCTAGTTTTATTACCTTCCTGCTTGCACTGAGCTGTTATTGGATGCAACAGTAGATGTGGTGTGAGGTATTAGGTGGACATGAGCTATATCACTGTTTCAGTCACTCTTTGACTGACACTATCTAGCTTCTCCACCCCTGCAGCTGCGGAAGTTCAATTAATGAAAACGTGGGTTGTTTTCGTCGCGTCGCCGTCGTGCTGTCGTGCTGGCGTACATATAAACACTACATTTAAAAGGTTTATTCAGTCAAGAACCAGATGCATCTAATAAATAGATCTTATTTTTTAGATAATTTCTTTACCTTACACTACAGTATGATAAAATAACATAAAAAATCGGTCCCGACTAGTAACAGTCGTTATGTAATTACAGAGGCCTAAATATGGGCGATCTAAATAACTATATTGGCCACTAACCAAACGATAAGAGTTTATCTACAAAATTTTAATATAGCATGGATATTTTTTTTTATTTCTTAAAATGATGACTTATAGTATTTGCATTAATAACCAATAACTAAGTAGGTAATAACCGAGCGGATGAATAGAATTACGCGGTAAATCTATCGCGCGCCGTCGGACGGCGGCGGCGGCCGAACGGTCTATAAATCGATGACCGTTTTGAAAAAACATCAAATCGATGGCTCCTAAGTTACGTAGTAACTATTTAGTAATCTGTGTCCTAAGTACCTATACTGAGCCAACTAACAAATTTTGAGAATTGCACTTTTAGTATATTAACAACAATTAAATCATTTCCTATTTACCTGTAAAAAATAAAATTCATATCTCCATAAATAACATTTAATTCACTTTGATTAGTTATTTTTTCTTGGTTGTATTAACAATTTTAATATAACTATTCGCTCTTCTTATCGCCTTCCTGTAAAGTTATTAGAAGTGTAGTTGACTCAGTATACTTAGGAGCCGTCGAAATTAGGTTTATTGTTTTATTAAATACAACAGCTCCTGATTGTAAGCGAATAAAGAGTAGGTACCTAGGTATATAAATATCTCAACATAGCAACGGAGACTATCCAAGTCTCTGTTGAGATTATTATGCTGAGATTATATAGAATAGAATACTTTATTTATTTCCAAGAACATGACTGGTAAGATGTTATAATATTATTTTTGATACAACATATTCTGCCAATTGTGGCTTGTAAATGTTTGGATAGACAAAATAACTTATAATCTAATGAATTAACACTTTATTGCAATATGTCGTCAGTTATACATATATTATTATTGGAATTTTATACATAATTATTTTCTAGCTTATAATCTCTAGTTTACGTTCATTGAAAATTATATTACATTTTTACAGCAATAACCGACATCCACGTGGGCGGAGCCGCGGGCAACAGCTAGTATTATAATAATTGCTTTCCTAAATTAGTTTACATAGTGCCTTACGAAATTGTTTAAATGGTAAACATGTGATATTTTCAGGCAGATGATTTTATAGCCATTTCTAAATTTATTTGTGGTAATTTTAAACGATATTGCTTAGGAGAGCGTTATTATTACCATACCTTACTAATATTATAAACGCGAATGTTTGTAAGTATGGATGGATGGATAAATGGATGGATATTTGTTACTCTTTCACGTAAAAACTACTTAACGAATCTGGATGAAATTTGTCACAGAGATAGATTATGGTCTGGAATGACACATAGGCTACTTTTTACAGCGATAACCGACATGAACGCGGGCACTAATCTCAGAAAGAACTGGTTTGATTAAAAAAAAACTTTTTATGTTAAATAGTGCATTTATCCAGGAAGGCTATAGGCTATAATAACATCACGCTATTATTAATAGGAGCGGAGCAGTAGTAAGATATATTACAAAACTACAAAATATTCAAATTACAACGTGAACGAAGTCGCAGGCGTCCCCTAGTATTGTTATATAAATGACTGAAATGTTGGAGAAGAAGTGCGGCAAGCTTACTTCCACACTTTTTCATATATACTTTCTACACTAGCGACCCTCCTTGCTTCACTTAGGTTTTTTTCTGGATCTCTGATTATAATATGAATGTATATGCCTTCCGTATGAAATCTGCATCAAAATCCGAGCTCCGATGCGTCCGTTGCGTGGCTTACAAGTCAAAGATTTAGGCCTGCAGATAGCGGGAACGACTTTATTCTATGCCATGTAAGGGTAACAACCCATATATATGTCCCACTGCTGGGCTCGGGTCTCCTCTCCCCTGTCAAGAGAGCAGAGAGGATTTTACTGGCCAAATGTTGGTTGGACAGGCTTGCTTTTAAAATTTCTTGCAAGATAGTATCCTCACGATGATTTTCTTCACCGCTAGCAGATAGTAAATCATTTAAAGCATACAGCGGTGTAGTTGTGTTCCTGTGTGTAAGCACAGGTCTCTAGTGCTTATTGAAAGACATGTTTTCCTATTACAGGGATACTAAGTTCATCTTAAAGACCTGGTGCAAAAAAAAAATGGGTCAGTGACACGCAAACGATACCACTGGTATTGCAAGCGTCCATAGGCTACGGTGGCTGCTTATCATCCGGTGGGCCGTATGATTAATTGCCACCCAATTAGTATAAAAATATCCCACTTGGTTATCAAATAATTTGATTAGTAAATTACTGTACTAATCAAACGATTTCATGTTAAATTTGGCATAATCAAAGTCTAATAGACTTGAATTATGCCAAATACACATTCCTCAGTGTGTGCAATATTTTTTTAAATTTAAATTTGGCATAATCAAAGTCTAAGTATAAATAAAGACTTGAATTGTGCCAAATTCACATTCCTCCGTGTGTGCAATATTTTTACACAGCGACCTGAGGTTTTCGATACAACATATCAACTGTTCACCAATTATTACATATTAATATAATAATTGGTGAACAGTAAAGTTGTTATGATGTGCTATTCGTTCAGGCAAAGGTATTTGTACGATGACGAGTCGTCAAAACATTTCCACAGCGTGTGGCCGCGGCATGTTGGTTACATTTCGGTCTTTTGTATATTTTGTTAGAGCCGCGTATGGCACGCCAGAGAAAACAAAGGGATCGGCTGACGCCTGCATCCTGAACGTCGCGGTCGAGACAAGACACGACCCTTTTGTTTTGAAATGACCTTTGTTGATGTATTTATACTTAGTTAAGATGTTTTATTACTGTCATATTGTAGAATCTTTTAACCTTGTGAAGTATTGTTGAGCGATATTGTATAATTATAGTCATTTGGATCGATTGATTTGAGAGGTTAATTGACATATTCTACTAAGACTTTCTTGAAAAGAGGGTTAGTATGTATCTATGTAGATTTACCAATCAATATCTGTTTTTTTTTATTTTACGCTTGTATACATTGTTCATTATCATTAGAGATAATTATAATATCATTTTATTGCATTGCGACACAAAAATAGGCTTTTGTAAAACTGTAAAACATAGTGTGACTAAGACATGCGTCCAAAGTGAAATCCGACCTAAGAAGGAATACACCTAAAATGTACACAAGTATATTTCACAAGGAAAGACTGGTCTATTCTAGCACAATATCGGGTTGAGTGGAAAGAGGAAAGGGAGGCCTTTGCCCTGCAGTGGGACAGTACAGGCTGAAAATAAATAAATAAATAATATTTCATTCAATTTTTTTTTGTTTTTTTTATACTACTTGTGTGGCAAACAAGCATACGGCCCACCTGATGTTAAGCAGTAACCGTAGCCTATGGACGCTTGCAATACCAGAGGTATCACTTGCGTGTTGCCAACCCATTTTTTGACACCAGGGCTTTAAGATAGAAGTAACCCTGGGATAGGAATACGTTTCTTTCAAAACGCACGTGCGCACGCCTAAATGAGCGCTGGAGACCTGTAGGTACTCACACACAGGAACACAACTACACCGCTGTGTGTAGTTATTTGGCTGTGGTCTTCTGTAAGGTGGAGGTCCTTCCCCAGTCGGGCCTGCTCACTAGTATGGTGCCCTACCTGTCTTTATTTATTTTCTTCATTGCTCTACCAAAATCTACGAGTATATAATAATATATTTAAAAAATAAGTTTGTTGGTGTATGTACGATGTACCTACGCTACAAAAACAGATGAACGGATCTTAATTATATTTTGCAAGGAAATAGATGGTATCCCGGGGAAAGACATCAAGAATCTTTTTACCGACAGAAAACTACTGACGTAAGTATATAAAAATAGGGTATACCATAATATATTAGTACCTACTCATAGTTGCTTCTGAAATAGATAAAAATGATGGTGGATCATAATAGGTAAGAAGAATGATTTTACGCAGAGCTTTTTATATGTAGGATAATATAATAAGTACCTGATAGAGACCTACGTAGGTACCTAGTATGATAGGAATACTAGGTGAGTAGATACCTTGAATTTGTTTTAAAATGCGATCAGAGCAATTCTATCCTATCAACAGCTTGGCCACTGACTCTACCATTCTCTCTTATTATGTATAACTAGCTGTTGCCCGCGGCTCCGCCCGCGTGGATGTCGGTTATCGCTGTCTATCTCTGTGCCAAATTTCATCCAGATCCGTTCAGTAGTTTTTACATGAAAGAGTAACAAACATCCATCCATCCATCCATACTTACAAACTTTCACGTTTATAATATTAGTAGGATTGTAAGAAGCTTTGTTAAGAGACAACAAATGGATTTTATTATTATTATTCTTCTTGTGTAACTAAATACGAGTCTTACGGCCGCACTCAGAGTCACCTAACGGCTACTTAAGGTGCTCCTTAGTAGAGATTTAAAAAAGCTCACTCTCAGAGTCAGCTAATGGTTCATTAACGTCCCTAGTCGGCAATTATAGTTAAGTAGAGCAAAACCTTTACTTACATTCTTAATGATTGATTTTGAGTGACAGGTGAAAGTTATATTTAGCGGAAAAAAAAAAAAATTCGTAATATTTTCTAACAAAAAGCTAAAATGGGTATGGAATTGGCAGACGTTCCGAATTTTGGGTCGGATTATGCTAAAAGGAATAGATAAATAGAGGGCCTTGGCGATCCTTACGTGATTTTTTACTTAATGCGCACTGATTGCTTAAGAAATAAAAAACTATATCATATTAAACAAACAATACTTTTATTTTATAATTTTAACAAAAAAAAATTACTTCAATACGGCAAGTTGTATAGTTTTCAAACACCTTGAAATTTCCAATTCTGAAGTAGGTAGCTACTTAAGCAGGATGAATTTTCCTATAAGCTTTATTCCCATTTTACCCGGCCGTGAAAAAATTATCATTGAGAAGTTCAGGTGGCCATCTGTGGTGCTTTTTATCAGTTTCACTTCACCAAATCACACTTTCTGCCTGTACGCCTATAATTTTTGAAGAGTTCTCTCGATTCCTCATGGATCCCATCATTGGAAGTGGCTTTTTAAAAGTTACTTATTTACATTATTGTAAATATATATAGGTACTATAAACTTTTATTTCATTCACAGCGAACACACGTAAAATCAAAACAATAATACCTACTATTGACATTAACAGTTTGACAATAAGCACAACAAGTAATACCATTAAAATAAATCGTAATTCTTAAATAAATTAAAAATTATTTTATAATTTTTATAGATTGACTAGTTGATAAAAAAATAATAGGATATAACTGATTGAACTTAGATTTATGATATGCTTTAGCTTTTGATGTATTTAAATAGATTTTTAAATACTTATTATTAACATTTTTACGTGTGGCCACACTGAAAATATATCGATATGCAATCGATAGTGTACGCTTCACCCAAAGGTTCCTTAAAGCCGTCATTAACTGATGAACCGTTAAATACTGACTCTGAGATACACCGATATTTAGCGGATTTAATGCTTATTAGTTAAATACTCATTAGGACTAATTTAATGAATGTCTCTGAGTGCGGCCGTTAGACTAGCTAAATGTTATTAATCCCAATAAAACAATCAATTACATCCCTCCAATTTAATACCTACAATGTAAGGTATTTAAAATACTTACCTAAGTGTTAATCAGCGACGATAAGACATGCAATTAGATATTGTAATATAACAACCTGTTAATATGTTATTTATTTATCTAAAACTAGCTGTTGCTTGCGTGTGGATGTCGGCTATACACAAAATAATATTTTACAATCTTTACAAAATACATACATAGGTTTCGCCGTTGGTTTTACGCGCGTGGCATATTTGTAAAAAAGTAAATTTAAAACTACTTACTTACCGAGGAAAAATTACACAAAGTATCTTGATTCGACGTATCAAGACACATTTCCAAAAATAAATTTTCCAATCAATTTATTTATTTTAATTTATTTTAATAAAAATAATCAATTTATTTTAATAAAATACATGTTTCGATACTGAGCTTTTTTTGGCCCCAAACTAAGCTTATGCTTGTGTCTTGGGCGCCATAGGAATTGCTCAGTAATGAAAATTACATATGTTAATATTATATTATTATAGTATAAACTAGATATCATTAAAATTATAAAATAAACCAATGATTTTAATAGTTATCTGCTATTCAGGATGGATACAAATCCAACCAAATAAACCTAGAGAATCTGTCCAGTCGTTCTCGAGTTATAAGTGTTCGAAGAAATCAGACTTTGTTTTATATATTAAGATGGTTTTTAAAATATATTCCGAGATTTTTTGCACAGTAGGTACCTATCTGCCTACCTACTTACTATGCGTCTCGTTTGTTTTATGTGCGTTCGCACCCGTTCTCTCAGCTTATCTTTTAACCAGACGTGTTGTAAAACTGAACTTTTTTTGTGTCAGATAGCAATTAGTACGTTTTTTAACCTCGCATAACGCACATGTGGCTGTTATGCCAGTCGTAATTTACATTTGTTTACATCCGCCGTCCGAGGGTTAGACACGTAAGGGTTGAGTTTAAATATGTTGTATCTAGGTATGTTATTGTGGCCCGATTGATGTGTTCAACCGTCGCATCACCAACGCATTTGTTAGTTATCATATGTATAAAAATCTCGTGTCACAAGTTCGTTCACACCAATATCCGAAACAGTTTAACATATTTTAAAGAAATTTTGGAAATGTGTCTTGCTAAGTCGGAATAAGATAGTTTGTGTAGTTTTATCTCGGTAAGTAGTTTTAAATTTACTTTTTTACAAATATGCCGCGCGCGTAAAACTAAAGGCGAAAGCTACTTATATAATTTTTTTTGTAAAAGTTTTGAGATAGATGTTTAATCGTTTGTTCGTTAGATCAAACTGATTTTGTGTGAGCTAAAGTTACGAAAATTTAAGTTTAAGATTGTTTTAGGCATAAGTATAAAATATGATCATGTACGATTGCCGTCTATTCGGAATACGAGAGCGAGGGAGAAAAAAGTGTTTGCACATAGGTACATTGTTGCACAATAATATCTCCCGCGCAGATGGCTAGTCTATGCTAAGATTAGCCGTGACCGAATTTAGTTTTTTTAAACCCATTATATTCCACTGCCGGACAAAGGTCTCCCGCATAGACTTTTACACCTTTCTATTCGATGTCAAATTCCTCCACCAGCGTTTTCGAAATTCAGCTAAAGGATATTATTGAACAAGCGAAAAAAAGCTAGAAAAATGCGGCGTTTGTATGTAAGTATAAAATAAAGCAATATATGCCGATAGCTCGAGTATCGTTTCGGAACCCCGAATTTGAAATTTGGTCTAGACAAATGAATGAGACAAAAATAATATTTTTATGAATTAATAATAATACATTTTCACATGATACAATAGCTCTACACTTGTCATAGGCAGATCATGGCTGTACTGCAATAGTGCAGCTGTGGCATGACACATGGTAAGCGTCTTATCCCTTTATAAATTAAAATTCTCAAAGGGCCCTCTGCGTGTTGTATCTATGTCCCCGCGTAAGCCTTCCAAAGGCCCGTGTATTTTCCATGAATGATGGTAAAATACCCGTGATAAAGAGAGACATAATATTAATAAAGTTTATTCATTTAAAAAACAATACAAAAATATTGCCTTTACTCCAAGCCATTGGGTATTGAGCCCCACACCAGGCTTGGAGCCTGTATCGTGTAGGTCTTTACAAGGATTACCTTTAATATATTAATATTGGCAAACAATAGGATATGTGCTTACAAAAAAGGTCATCAATATTTTAATTTATATTAATTCAAATTAAGAAGGAAAGGCGGAGAGAACGGTTGTGGAATTGAATTTTTAGGAAATCTATGTAGACTTGTTTACGTTTTTACTTATAAGATTATTAAGGTGAATCCAAACTATATTGACAAATTATATTAACAAAACATGTTATAAAACAACATTATTTAACATGTTAGTGTGCAAGCATACGGCCCGCCTGATGGTAAGCAGTTACCGTTAAGCCTATGGACGTTTGCAACACCAGGGGTGTCACTCACGCGTTGCCGACCCTTTAAAAACCTTATAACTCCTTTCTTGAAGAACCCCATGCTATAGTCTCTTGGGAAAACCTCGGCGGGAGCTCATTCCACAACCTTATCGTACGTGGTAAGAAATTCCTCTGGAATCTTACGGTACGGCAGGTTTGAGGTGCAAGGATGTGAGGATGAACTCCCTGTCGGTGGCGAGAGGTGCGTTGATAAAATGTGGCCGTGGGCATCATCTCGAACAATTCCTCAGAACGCCCAATGCCCATGTGTAAATTTAATGTGTACAATCTTGTTTTATGTTGAAATGTTATAGAGCAATGTTACATAATGTTGACGTGTTATCCTTCCTACTTATATTATAAACGCGAAAGGTTGTAAGTATGGATGGATGGATAGATGGATGGATGTTTGTTATTCTTTCACGTTAAAACTACGAACGGATTTGGATGAAATTTGGCACAGAGATAGATTATGGTCTGGTATAACACATAGGCTACTTTTTACAGCGATGACCGATATCCACGCGGGCGGAGCCGTGGGCAACAGCTAGTATTGCATGAGTTATATATCATGTTGTTAAATCTGGGCTCACCTTATCTTTCTAGACTGGTGGTCACAACAGTTAGTGTGACAATCAATTATAACTAGAAAAAAACTTATCTGCTTTCATATGCTGCAATATTCATTTGAATAGTGACACCTAAAATCTTTAATGTAAACAATAAACACACAAATGTAACTTAAACATATAAGTACATTGTCTTTATCCTCTTGTGCGGCAAGTATTAAAAGCATTTGAAAGATTAAATTCTCCTAACGTCTTTCAAGTCACCGTCTGACGAAGGCGATGTTTACATTTGCCCGGCCGTTAATGGATCCTGTTCCACGCAAATGTAGGCGTAATGATAGAATAGGTCTAATATTACTCTCGAGACTGTCCTATTATTTAAGCTTTATTGTTCTTCACAAATTGTGTTATAAATAGGTATCCTTTGGAGTGTTACTGATAAGTCATTCTTGCAATATATACTTAATATTATAAAGCTGAAGAGTTTGTTTGGTTAAACGCGCTAATCTCAGAAAGTACTGGTTCGATTAGAAAAATCTTTTTTGTTTTTGTTGAATAGTGCATTTATCCAGGCAGGCTATTGGCTATATAACATCACGCTATGATGAATAGGAACGGAGTAGTAGTGAGATATGCTGCAAAATCGGGAAAAATATTTCAAATTACCACGCGGACGAAGTCGCGGGCGATCCCTAGTATAATAATATGTAGGTATATAATATTACGGTACGGCGCATGCGGCAGTTTTTTTATACGACTTAGGTGGTAAACAAACACGCTGCTTGTCTGATGGTAAGCAGTCACCATAGCCTAATGCTTTAGGCATAATTCGCGTGTAACAGTCTCAAATTGGTCACACCATTGTTTTGTGATGGGATATCTCTAGGATAGGAGAACATTTCTTAATTGCATCCCTAATTAATGAGCACTGGAGACCTATACTCACGCACTGGAACGGGCTTATACCACACAGGTTGAGTTATTTAGTTGTTATCCTCTATATGTATGTTAGTGGTCCGAATTACTCGTGTGTTGCCGACGAGTGTCATTCTGAATTTCGATAGTTTTTTTTTTCGTAACGTTACAAAGGGAGGGAGGGAGCGAGCAAGCCCACAGGCAAATACTACAAACAGCGGTGTAGTTGTATTTCTGCGTGTGAGTACATGGTTCCAGCGGTTATTTAGGGATGCGTTTTATAAGAAACGTTTTGCTATCCCAGGGATACTCTTAAGACCTGAGCTTCTAGACAAGTGGCATAAGCTATAGTCGACATCGAAAAGTCAAAAAAACAAATGGATGGGATTTGACTTAAGTTTACGACATTATAATAATATCGTAGACTTACATAAAATCCCATACATTTTATTTTTGACTTTTCGATTCGACTACCGTTTATGCCACTTGTCTAGAGGCTCTGGTGTTAAGCAATGGGTCGGCAAGACGCAAGTGATAGTTTTAGTATTGCAAGCTAAAAGCTAAAAAAGGGTCCCAATTTCGAAAATATAATAGTTCGACTAGTCATTGCTTTGACACGCAATATACTATACATCAACCCCGCCATAGATCAATCCACTTCGAACGAGATTCATTTTGGTTCCAGTACAAGTGGCATAAACTAAATTGTCATCCTATTTTAAAATCTCTCTTAAAACTACTGAACGGATCTGGATGAAATTTGGCACAGAGATAGATTATGGTCTGAAATAACACATAGGCTTTTTACGCTTTGTTCTCATATTATTACATTCGCAAAATATTATATTCTCGAATTATTATATTCTCAAAATATTACACAAAGATTAATCACAGCGAATACAGCGATAACCGACATCCACGCGGGCGGAGCCGCGGGCAACAGGACAGCTAGTCATCCTATAAAAAGGAGTTTAGGCAACGCGCGCGAGTGATACCCCTAGTGTTGCAAGCTTCCATAGGCTACGGTAACTGCTTACCATAAGGCGGGCTTGTTTGCCTCCTTGGAAGTAAAAAAAAACCATGAATTGTGTATTCTTCTGACGCCTGATATGTAGGTACCTATGTTGTAAGTTTGATACAAAACATATAATATATTGTTTAGTTTGGAGAAATGCCGAGACGTTTAACGTATCAGGTGCTAAAAGCTCAAACGATTTTCACTAGTGCATTTTTGTTATTCATTTAAAGCATATATCTATTATATTAATCTTAGGTATGTGATTGTTCTGGTCCGTGTTTCTGGCAGCTAATTTAATATCATGTCTGCAGTACTGGATATATACCTAGGTATAGCCGGCAAATATCCTTAGTAATATTATAAATGTGAAAGTTTGTGAGTATAGATGGACGGATGGATGTTTGTTACTCTTTCACGTAAAAACTACTAAACGGATCTGGATGAAATTTGGCACAGAGATAGATTATGGTCTGGAATAACACAAAGGCTACTTTTGACAGCGATAACCAACATTCACGCGGGCGGAGCCGCGGGTACTAACAGCTAGTGGTACTATAAAATTCCGAGGTCTTTAGACTGGTATTTACGTAGGTTCTAAAGAGAGGGTATGGTGACAGATCAAAGAATACAAATGTCACCACCCCTTTCTATCCCATGGGTGTCGTGAGAGTCGAATAAGGGAGTAAGTTAGGCAGACAATATCCACTGCAAAAGAGGGATCAGTTCAGTAGTTTTTACGTGAAAGAGTAACAAACATCCATCCATACATCCATACTTACAAACTTTCGCGTTTATAATATTAGTACGACGTAGCGACAATCTAGCCTATGCCCATAGGCTTGCAATACTACAAACACAACTCACACGTGTCAATCCTGCATATTCTAACACCAAAGATTTTTTATATAGATAATCCTGGGCAAACGAGACCACAGATAGCTACCGGAACCCTGGATGTATTTCTCGGATGGCGATTAAATATAACTTGATAGTTTAACACCTGATGACTGCCTTGGTGGTCCAGTGGCTGCAGTATGCGCCCGTTGTGTACGAGGTTGTGGGTTCGATTCTCACATAGGACAAAACGTTGTGTGACCCACAAAGAGTTGTCCTGAGTCTGGGATTATTTGTGTCCGTCAATTGTATGTTTGTAAAGTCCCCCGCCACACAGAGCTGTTCTCTAGTGCGGGAGTCGTCTTTAAAAAAAAACCTATGACATAGTAAGCTGCAAGGTAGCCACCGAAACCAATGATATTATCAAGAAAAGATAAGCTACCTTCATACTTATTCTTTTTAAAAAAAATACAACTCCCGCACTAGGGAATAAGTCCTGTATCGCGGGGGACTTTACAAACATACAAATAACAGACACAAAGTGCACCCAGACGGAATTAATTAAAGTGATGTTGAATTAGGGAAATTAACGAAATTGGGAAAACCCTTGTAGCAAATTTGGGAAACTGTCGACCAGATTCCAGACCCCGAGTCTGGGTGTACTTTGTGTCTGTTAACTGTATGTTTGTATAGTCCTATATATTATAATTCCTTATTAATTACAAATCCAATATATTTTATATTGTATGTTTGTAATTGTCCGTGTGGTGACGGATTAAGAATACAAATGCCATCACCCCATTCCATCCCCCTTTGTTCGCAAAATACCAGATTCTCAATATACCACAATATATCCCGTGGGTGTCGTTAAGTGTCGTATGAGTCGATTAAGGGAGTCAGACAATATCCACTGCAAGAGAGGGAAAACTCGAAACAAAACCCTTTACCAACCTGTCTGGCCAGCGTGGTATAGTAGGCTAATATCCCTCCAAATTAATGGAGAAGACCCGTGCCCAGCAGTGGGACGTTTATGGGTTGAGATGTTTGTATATATGTTTGTAATTAATAAGGAATTGTTTGTATGTTTTTTTTAATTATCTGGTGATCTACCAGCAGCAAAGAGGTTTTATAAACGATACTAGCGAGCAAGCCCGAAGGGAGAAGGACCACAGAATACTACAGCCAAATAACTACACACAACAGTGTAGTTATTTGCCTGTGGTTGGCATTCATAAATCGTTTTACTGAGTCTGGGTGTAGTGTCCGTTAATTGTATGTTTGTAAAGTCTTCCGCGACATAGGGGGTTCACAATGTCGCGCAAGACTTTACAAACATACCCGCGTGTTCCTTAAAGCGGGAGTTCATTAAAAAAAACTAGGTATTCATGCTAGAAATTTATTACACATCAATAATTAACGTACAATTTAGGTACCTAAGTAAGTATTTCCAAAATAAATAAACATTAGCCACAAATTAGCCTCTGCTACTACTGGGCAGTTGTGAATCGCCTACCACCGCAGACAAATGGAAACACACATCACCCGATTCGACAGTAAGTAACAAAACAAAACAAAAGAACTCTGCAGTGTAGAAGATGACGTCAATGATAAATAGTTTGGAGAACACGATGCCGACGCGACGTGTGACACCTTCGTTCTCCACTCGTTATCACGCCCAGGATGTCTTCTGACGAACGTCTATCTTGAAGAAGAAGCATACAATTATTATTTCTTATAATATTTAGATGGCAAACAAATATAAGCCCCGCCCGATGGTAAGCAGCTACTGCAGCCTATGGATACTTGCAATATCTGGGGACATCACTTGCATGTTGCCGACATAATTAACACCAAGATTTTTAAGATCCGACATCCCTGGGATAAGAAAACATCCATTTTAATCTAATTGATCACCAAAGACCTGTACTTATGTGTAGTTTGGCTTTGAAAAATTCTTTCCATATTAATAGTTCAGTTTAGAAAGAAAGATATAAAAAATTGCTTTTACAAATACTTAAAATTATTATCAAATTTCAAAGTTTTCAAGGTAGGCTTTCAATTCGTATTAAAAAGAGGCGTTCGAGCGCGAATATGGACTGAGAAACTACATACAGAGTTGCGTTCCTGTGGGTGAGTTCAGTTCTCTGCTCATTTAAAGGAAATGCTTTTAAATTAACTTTGTCTTTTAATATTTTACGTTAAATTTACGAGTGACGTCTATTTTCTAAAGTGCCCATAGATTATGTCGACTACAATAATTGGTGATGGCAAGCAGGTTGATAAACTTTAGCGGTTGATATGTATAACCCTGAAATAAGAAATCTAAAACAATTCATGTAAATATATTTTTAAATAAATGTTTATAATGCTTATATTTGTGTACCTGCAATATTTATATCCTGTGTAATTTTTTAGCCATTGGTGTCTTCCATCCCTGCTGTATCATCAACACTATTTCAATATTCTTCTGCAATCTGTCTCCTGCCAAGTGCTCAAAACTGTATATTTCGCTGTCTCCAGTGTCTACCGCCAATTTTCTTTTGTTGATTTTGCCGATGGCTCCTTTGTTTCCCAAAACTTTTTTTATTTGTCAGTGTCTCTACTGACCCTTGTATCACCTGCGCCGATTGCGTCTCCTTTTTTTGGCTGATTTGACTCATAGTCTCTATCTTATTCAGCGTCTCAAGCGTTTCAAGAGTCTCAAGCGGCTCTAGCGTCTTAAGAATTTCAAGAGTCTCGAGCGTATCAAGTGTCTCAAGTGTCCTAATCATCTCAAGCGTCTGTGGTGCCCCCGGTCTTTTTTGCATCGCAGATATATCTGTTTCTAGCATCTCTGGCATTTCTTTTGACGTCGGCACCAGTGGAATGTCCAACGTGTCCGGCATGTCCGTTATATTCAGTATCACCGGTGTCATTGCCATCTCCGAGATCTCCGGCGTCTTTAGAATTTCTAGCGTCTTTGGCATCTTTAGCTTCTTTGATATCTTGGGCATTTTTGCTATCATTTGCGTTTTTGGTATCTCCGGCGTCTTGGACATCTCCAGCGTTTTGGACATCTCCAGCGTTTTGGACATCTCCAACGTTTCGGACATCTCCAGCGTTTTGGACATCTCCAGCGTTTCGGACATCTCCAGCGTTTTGGACATCTCCAGTGTTTCGGACATTTCCAGCGTCTTGGACGTCTTCAGAGTTTTGGACATCTCCAGCGTTTCGGATATTTCTGGGGTCTTGGACGTCTCCGACATCTTGGACATCTCCAGTGGCGGAGATGTCTCTGGAGTTTTGGACATTTCCGGCGTCTTGGACACCTCCGGCGTCTTGGACACCTCCGGCGTCTTGGACACCTCCAGCGTCTTGGACACCTCCGGCGTCTCAGACACCTCCAGCGTCTCAGACACCTCTTGCATCTCAGACACCTCTTGCGTCTCAGACACCTCTTGCGTCTCCGACACCTCTTGCGTCTCCGACACCTCTTGCGTCTCCGACATCTCTTGCGTCTCCGACACCTCTTGCGTCTCCGACACCTCTTGCGTCTCCGACACCTCTTGCGTCTCTGACACCTCCGGCGTCTTGGACATGTCCAGCTTCTTGGATATCTCCGAGGACTTGGACTTCTCCAGCGTCTTGGATTTCTCTGGCATCTTGGACTTCTCCAGCGTCTTGGACTTCTCCGACGTCTTGGACTTTTTTGGCGTCTTGGCCTTCTTCGGCGTCTTAGACTTCTCCGGTGTCTTAGACGTCTCCGACATCTTAGACACCTCCGGTGACTGGGACATCTCCGGCATCTTAGACATCTTTGGCAACTTGAACAGCTTCGGCATCTTTGACGTCTTCGACATCTTAGACACCTCCGGTGACTGGGACATCTCCTGCGTTTTGGACATCTCTAGTGTCTCGGACATCTCTAGCGTTTTGGACATCTCCAGCGTCTTGGACGTCTCCAACATCTTGGAAATCTCCATCGTTTTAGAGATCTCCAGGGTCTCCGACATCTCCAGCGGTTCGGACATTACCGGCGTCTTGGACATCTCCGACATCTTGGATATCTCCGGTGACAGGGATGGCTCCGGTGACAGGGGTGGCTGCGATGTCTCCGGCGTCTTGGACATATCCGGCGTTTCGGACATATCCGGCGTTTCGGACATATCCGGAGTCTTGGATGTAACCGCCATCTTGGACATTTCTAGTGACTGGGATCTCTCCAGCGTCTTGGACATCTCCGACGACTTGGACATTTCCGGCGTCTTGCACATCTCCGGCGTCTTGGACTTCTCCAGCGCCTTGGATGTTTCCAGCGTCGTGGACGATTCCGGCGTCGTGGACGATTCCGGCATCTTAGACATCTCTGGCGTCCTGGACATCTTCGGCGTCTTGGACATCTCCGGCGTCTTGGACATCTCCGGCGTCTTGGACATCTCCGGCGTCTTGGACATCTCCGGCGTCTTACACATCTCCGGCGTCTTACACATCTCCAGTGTCTTGGACATCTCCAGTGACTTTGACGTCTCTAGCGTCTCGGACATCTTTGGCGCCTTAGATATCTCCAGCGTTTTGGTCACTTCTGGCTTTTTTAATATCTTCGATGATTTTAGCTTTTTCTTCATTTTCTGAGTCTCCAGCGTCTTTTGAGTCATCGGTACCTTAAGAATCTCCGGAACTTCCTGAATCTCATGCTTTTCTGAAATCTCGAGAATCTCCTGTTTCTTATGCATTTCTGAAGCTACCTGCGTCTCCAACGCTTGCATTTCTTGCATCTCATATTTATCTGACGTCTCCTGTTTATTTTCTGTTTTCGACGTCTCTATTATCTGCGGTATCGTCGATGTCTTTAGAGACTTCGTAGACTTTTCTGATTTTGTGGATTTGGTTTTCTTTGATAACTTTGGTGTCTTCAGTATCACCGGTACCTTTGATATCTCTGGTGTTTCCGATGTCAGTGGTGTCTTGCGTGAGTCTGTGATCTTTTGTTTCACAGGTATGTTAGATGACGCCGGTTTCTTAGATGTTACCGGAGTCTTTGGTGCCTTACGTGTTACCGGAGACTTTGGAGCCTTAGATGATGCCGTTGAATCCGGTGCCTTCTGTATCTTCTTTAACACTTCTCGAATAGACCCCCACAACCGCAACCACAAACTTTTTTTTGTTGATTGTGTCGGTGTTTTTGATGTTTCCCAAAACCTTTTATCTATTGAGTTTGTCTGTTTTAGTTTATTATTTATTGTTTTAGT
The DNA here is from genome assembly GCA_947095525.1 of Trisateles emortualis. NCBI lineage: Eukaryota > Metazoa > Arthropoda > Insecta > Lepidoptera > Erebidae > Trisateles > Trisateles emortualis. The sequence continues at coordinate 32,314,012 of OX352729.1, forward strand.
TCGTGTAGATTTTTTAGGTATGTCTTGCAAACTGTTTTGTGTTGAATCTACCGGTGTGTCTGGTGTTTCCCAAAACCAAAAAGGTGTATTTATTGGTTTTGTATTTGTCGATGTCAACATTTTTGTCAGGACTTGCTATCTTAATACTCGCATTCTGAAACAAAGGAAAAAAAAGGATTTTGTTAATGTAACAGAGTCTATACTCTCAGCAGTATACCCACAAATAGCTCCGTAGTTTATAGTTTTTTATTCTAATATTATAGTTTTAATTTAAACCTACCTAGTTGTATTATAGATAAGGAAGATCAAACCCTTGCACTCAAAATGTGACACGCACACAAAATGATGGGTCTGGTGACCAGTGGCACAGATATGATATATCTATTTCTGGCACCAGCCCTTCACAAATTGCAAAATCTAATTTGAACAACTTGTTAACCTTACTATATATAGTCATTAAGATGCCGTTTGTGAAGGAAAATAAAGATTTATATTTAGTATGATGATGAATATATAGTCACGCCTTATCTTTGAAAGTTTCTTCCGGGACTTAGTATCAAAACAAGGTTTCGACGGCATAGCCAGCTAAGATCTATGTCAAATAGGTGTCTCTTTTGTATAATGAATATCATTTCTGACACAAATTACTCAAAATTACAAAGAAAATAAATTAACTCGGTAATGGCTTAAAAAAATAACTTCCTTGGCTTCTTTAGGATGCCAAAATGTCCATAGGCGCAACCTTTTTTCACTAAATGTATTGCATAAGAAACCATGACAAGACAAATCTCTTGAGGATTTCTCCCAGTCGTCTTAGACGGGTCTTCTTTGTTTGAGTTCATCTTTAAGAAAGAATGCAAGAACTGTGGAAGAATTCCTCAATAGATCGATTACTCTTCATTGTACACGTAAAGGTGATAGGATAATATTTTTTAAAGGCTCTATGCAGCACTTGCCTGTGTACTTTGTTTAAAGCAACCCAAACATAAAATAGCTCCCCAACCAAAGTTGTATACCTACGTACTTCAAAGTCTCTAAACCAACCTCAACTGTGGACTGTTTCTTAATTCCACGTAAAAGAAGTTGCGGGCCCAGTTGGTGCAATAAATCACTCACAATTTTTATTTATTTTAACATAATAACGTTAAATTTGGGCCATCTATCAAAAAAACAAAAGATGCGTCTCTACAAATGTGTCACTCAAAATCATTTGAAATACTTGTTGATAGTCATAGACAGTGTTTTTGTCTCGATTGCTTAAGTTCTATGATTTTTTTTATGAATTAGAAACTTATTCTATTTAATTATAGGTTTATAGGACGTTCGGTTTAGGCTATAGGTCGGTTACAGTTCTCCAGCGATCGCTTTCTCAATTAATGGTGTCCATTCAGGTTGTACTAGCATAGCCTAGACCGCCGATTTTATTAGCCTAAACACAAAATACAATACAATATACTATAAAGTATATTGTATTGTATTAGGTCCGGTCAGATAATAATAATAATAATAACTCTAACCGCCGGTAGCTTGGACTTTGTTCCCGATACCGGTGGGGAGCTGTTTTTTATATTTTTAAATATATAAGTTTTTTATTTTTGTTTTTATATATTTAAAAACGTAAATCATATATTAAAAAATAAATGAAGAGAATAATAATATTTTCGGGACAACTCACACATCGCTATCTGATCCCAAACTAGGCAGAGTTTGTACTATGGTAACCAGACAACTGATAAACATACTTATATATTTCTAAATAAATACATATTATAGATAAATCATCACCATCGGTGCGTAGCATCGGTATCTGACTGACGACACGCATTGAACGATTGTCAACATCAGTCCATTCAGTACTCTTCTAAGTGACAAATACTGGAAACTGGAACAGCTGTCATTTTTCTACTTAGGAGGCAAACAAGTATACGGCCTGGAAAGCAGTTATTTTAGCCGATGGGCACTTGAACACCAGAAGTACCAAGCATGTAAAAAACGATTTTGAACGAAATAATATTTTGTTTCACCTCCTGTCTTGCTCTTTGTGCTCTGCCAGCTAAATTTTGGGTGACCTCTGCGCTGTCACAGATAACGATTTAGAGGTGACAAAATTCTGGACTTGTACAATTTAATTACTCGACAAGAAGAAGGTATTATAGTTAGTATAATTTTCTGATTAGGCCTATAGACCATCTAAGTTCTATATACAAACATACACCAACTTTCTTTCAAATTCATTTCATTCTCTTTCCAACTTATATTGATATTTCAAGTATCAAATATTCAGAGTTAGTTAGTTAGATAGTTAAATAAAATCTCCAGCTTCCTAAACAGACTGACTGCATTTAAACTGCAGGCTAATATGAAAGCTAATGTTAATTAACTTTAAATCCCTATTGTACCCCGTTAGGTTTTTATTTTTTTTATCTTACCTGAAGACTCTTACCATATTTGTATCAGTAAATTTAGTTCTTATCCGTCTACTGGTTTTCAGGATGACCGTTCGCATTTATATAATAGCTTTTTTATATACTACCTAGGTGGCAAACAAGCATACGGCCCGACCGTAGCCTATGGACGCTTGCAATATCAGAGAAGCTTGCGTGTTGCCAACTATTTTTTTTATACCAGGGCTTTAACCCTGCTTCAAGGCGCAACAAATAGACAAACTCACTTGCGCATTTATAATACCCATCATTAATTATTTAATAAATTTGAACCACAAACCGTTCGAACGGTATCAAGACTCTTTTATCAAAGAGTACAAATACTTACCTTTTTAATCATTGCATTTTTTGTGTCTATTATGTGCTCGCCTACTATATTTAATCTTGCTGCTAGCCGAGAAGTTTTGATGTTCGTAGTTGTACGTACATAATAAGCTACTTGCTGCTAGCATAGACAAATAGTTTGTACGTCCTGTTTGACATTTGCATCCTTACTAATATTATAAATGTGAAAGTTTGTGAGAATGGATGTCTGTTACTCTTTCACGTAAAAACGGACGGATCTGGATGAAATTTGGCACAGAGATAGATAATGGTCTGGAATAACACATAGGCTTTGCAGCGATAACCGACATGCACGCGGGCAGAGCCGCGGGCAACAGCTAGTCTATATATATAAAAATGAATTCTTATGGTTTTCCTATTGAGTAAACGGCTACCTACACGCAGATAGTAAAATAAACATTTTCTAGGCTTATGACAAACCCCTCAGTTGCAGATTTTTACAATGAAGGCGACTTGATTCAACACCCATAACATTTAATAAATATTATTAAGTAAATCTCTCTTCATCAGAAGTGAGACATTATTTAGGTTTCTATTTATTTATCTTCATCATTATTTTTTATCGCTATAACCGACATACACGAACGCGGGAAACATCTAGTTTTTTATAAAAATATAGTAGGTATCAAAACCATGATGGACACGTTCCAGCTTTGCTTCAAAAGTCTGTTTCTCGTTACACAGTTTGTAAAGAGCATTCGATCGTGCAAATTTGTCTGTTCCAAGCTTCCCGTTGCGCATTGTTGACAGACACTACACACATGGCCTAAGCGTCATAAAATTTAATTTACAATTACGTTGTATGCATACCTACAGATTTAGATACCTTTTATGTATTGTTGGATTATGTTTATGTATAACTAGCGATCAAAGCGTCTAGTGGCCGCAGTATGCGCCTGCTGTGCACGAGGTTGTGGGTTCGATTTCCATACAGGACAAAACTTTGTGGGGCCCACAAACAGTTGTTCTGAGTCTGGGTGTAATTTGTGTTCGTTAATTGTTTGTTTGTAAAGTCCTTTGCGACACAGATCTTTTTCACTAGTGCGGGAGGTATCCTTTCAAAGAAAAAAAATGGGCCAAATTCACGACCTAGTGAAATCCTCTAAATGGCAAGTGACATCGTGGTAGACCAGACAAAGTTAGACGAGTTGGCCTTATGGTTCTTAGTGGCTCTAGACAGAAAAAAGTGGAAGGAAAATAGGAAAACCTTTGCCCAGCGGTAGGACCATTATGAGTTTTTATTATATTAATGTACTAGTGGGTCGCCCGCGACTTCGTCCGCGTGCTAATTTGGAACGTTCATTTCCCCGATTTTGCGACATATTTCACTACTGCTCCGCTCTTATTGATCATAGCGTGATGATGATGATGATGATCCGGGATAAATTCACTAATCAACAAAAAAAGTTTTAATCGAACCAGTACTTTCTGAGATTAGCGCGTTCAAACAAACAAACAAACTCTTCAGATTTATAATATTTATGCGTTAAATGTAGATATCGTCCCGTGTCACGTTTAGTATTACTTCCATGCTCCCCTTGGGTCGTTGCGTAATGATCTATAGAATATAATTGAGCTATTATAGCTATATTTGATATAGCTTTCGATTCTTTCCTCGGGAACAAGCTCTGTGTAACATAGGACATAGGACAAACATACCCTTAACGGACACAAAGTACACCCAGACTCGGGACAACTATTTATTTATCACAAAAAATTTTGTCTTGTGTGGGGTTTAAACCCACAACACGCTGCGCATGTGGCTTAAGTGGTAACCTCGCCATTTACCACAAATGGTGAGGTAACCACATAAGTCACTGAGCCGCTGTGCCATATATTGATGACCATTTTTAAAAACACAGGAAGACCCCGCTGTGCCTTGGAAAGCCTAAAGCTGTTGGTCCTGCACCTGACCCTTTTCGCTCGTGTAGAATTGCCGTCCCAGCGCACTATGTGAGTGAGAGGTTTTAGTCAGTATGCCAGCCGCCTACCATAAAAAAGTTAAAAAAAGCAAAGCGTTTGACTTCTAAAAAAAAAAATTAGGTTCCAAGGTTTTAAAAAAATCAACAGGATGAACTTTCATACAAACTCTAATCGCACTTTTCCTCCCTTAAAGAATGTTAATCATGAAGTTCCGTTGCCTTCCTTCTGACTTCATCATCAGTTCAGTTGTATCATTTTCACTTGCTACATTACATTAGCTTGGTAATAGTTTTAATCGAGCCTCATCTAATCGCATTCCGTGAAATACTTATCATTGTTGTATTACCGTAAAGTTCAGGTGGCTGTAGCGTTATTCTATTGGCCTGATAGATGACGTAGCGTCATCTATCAGGACAATATATCTGTATATCTGTAGTCTTCTTATAGGGTTTCTTACTCTTATTCGACTGTCACTCCTGTCTCCACACGGACGAGGTTATATTAATATTCAATACATAACTACACAATAATAGCTTCATGAACGAGGCGAACATTTAACAAATAATAATATTCTAATGTCGAATTAACTACTTCGGGATCCATTAAAAATGTACTCAGTAAGTCAATAGCCATGTTAGTCCATATTAGAAAAAATAAATTTGTGTGCCTCTGTCATAAAACTATTTAAATTCAATACAATTATGCTCTATTATTATAAACTAAGTCGTTCTTTAGTCATTAAAGATAACACATGACATTAAAAAACAATCAAGACTAATTTATTCAGTGTCGTTGAATAAAGTAAAATCTGTTAATATATAATAATAGCAATCCATATTCCCACTGCTTGGCACGGGTCTCCTCTGCTCTATTAAGAGAGAGAGAGGGTTTTGGCATGTCTTTAGAATTTCTTCTAAGACACGTGGGTTTCCTAACGATGTTTTTCTTCACCGTTAGCAGATTGCGAATCATTTGATTAGTACATAATAATATAAACTCCACAAAGTGAAACTCACATTTGTACTGCCATCCGGGATCGAACTCGCACCTCTTGCAACAAAATCTGTTAATATCTCGTGTTATTCTTCAAAGTTACTGGTGTCATTTACATTTATTTATTTATATAAGCTAGTTATTTAAGTTTTTCATGTGTGTGTTTCACTTTTCTTTCTTTCTTTCATTTTAATAATTAATGTAATTTTATTTCCATGTTAGTTTAAGTGTTTTCGGAAAAGATTTTATACGAAACTTAATCCATGAGTTTATTTTATTAAGGCGTAGAAACATATGTATGGAGCAGTACGGAGCAGTACGCCTCGTGACATGCTACTTGAAGAAATAATAATTTATGTAAGTGTATCATCGATTGTCTACCTGCAAGCGACACTGACCTACAAATCATCAATATTGCTGTCTCCTACCATTAGTATACCTGTCTCATAATGGGGAGGCACTGCATGCCTAACTCAAACATACACACTAGACTCACACATTGACTATTTCCTATGCACTAACACTAGAGTAACTTCCTCCCTCTTCTGATAGCCTGGTACACTTGCAGTGGACATGATGCAGCTATGCATCCAGTCTGCATCCTTTACTGAGGAAATATTATTGAAACATGCATTTGCAGTACCAATGCACTAGATATTTCTACCGCTACAAGGTAGGAAGCTCTGTATGAAGAGAGGTGGGGTTCATAGAAGTTCTATAGGTACTATGTTGAGCACTAGATGCATCGTGGCAGTAGGGGTGGGAAAACCGCTGTTCCTCAAACCCTTTCACCACCCAATGTAGCGTCAGAAGCAAAGACAAAGACCGATATATTTGAAAGAGAGAGACAAACACAATGGAGGTGTGGCTAAAGTCACGCTGCACTGCAGGTAGCGTAATGACAAAGTGCTATGATAGATTGAGTTGAAAATGAAAACAAAATAATTGTTTTTTAAATTTATTTAATCGTTCCATAAAAATCTTTGATTATGTTAAAGGTATCGTAAAATGAAATACTTAATGATACATCAATCAATTAACCTCTTGTAATATTTTCCGAGAGATAACCGTGCACTATGTTGTTGAGTATCTAATAGAAACAACAATGCCTACAAATTAGCCACAAATTGACCATACAGTGACTCAGTATAGTACAAAATTTATATTATACGAGTAGAAATGAATTACTACTCGTATTTTGAGTACTTTTAGTATGCTTACAAAGTCTATACGATTTCAAACAGTTGTTTCTAAAGTAGGGTTTGGAGTTCGCATCCGTGTTAGAAGGGGTGCACCACTTCCCGTTGCCTAGGATACAAAGTTTATACCTAGCTTCCTCGCCGATCTGAACGCCTGGTACTTTTAGTTAATACGCGCCAGAAAGCTTATACCTCGTTAAATTTCAATTTAAAAAATGCTTTGTATTGAAACGAGTAGCAATTTAAAAAGTGACTAGATTAACTTACCGATATAAATTTTATTATTATTTCAAGAGGCCTAACTATAGATGAGTTCTTAATCTCTTATACAATATATATAATAGATCTGCTAAGTTAAGCAAGCTTATTAAGGTCAATCCGTAGGTTAGTGTCCGTTTTCTAAAAATACATCAAGGTCAGGTGTCTCGGGAAACACGCAACGACGATGTTCCTAGGTCTGATTTCTCTCCGGTCTTGTGGAATTGCCGTCCTACTGGACTATGAAAGATTAGAGTGTATCTGTGTTTGCGTCCCGTCAATTGGCATGTTTTAGTTAGGATAATTGGGGTAATCGGTTACTGGCCTTATTATTATTATTATTCCTCAATATTAGTGCACCGTGATGTTATTACATATAACAAACAAACACAAACACGGTCCTCTAATTTTGTATATATTTTTTTAAAGCATTTTACTCTAGTTAAAAAATCCTAAAGTATGTTTCATTTGTCAAGGTTACCTCCTTTAATATTTTAAACAAGCTTTTACTTAATTTACAATTTAACGTACATTGTATTGCAAGTCAAAGTTTATTTGATAAAGTCAAATCTTGCAAGTATGATTTGAATCAATTCTCCATTTTGACTGGCCTGTTGGTCTAGTGGTTAGTGACTCTGACTGCTACGCCGGAGGTCGTGGGTTCGATTCCCACCCAGGACAAATCTTTGTGTAATGAGCACGAATGTTTGTTCTGTGTCTGGGTGTAATTTATCTATAATATGTATGTATTTAGAAATATATAAGTATGTTTATCAGTTGTCTGGTTACCATAGTACAGGCTCTGCCTAGTTTGGGATCAGATAGCGATGTGTGAGTTGTCCCAAAATATTATTATTATGTCTCTCTTTATCACGGGTATTTTCCCATCATTCAAGGAGAATACCCGGCCCTTTGGAAGGCTTACGCGGGGACATAGATCCAACACGCAGAGGCCCTTAGAGAATTTTAATTTCAAATGGGATGAGACGCTTACTATAGTCATACCACAGCTGCACTATTGCAGTACAGCCATGACATGCCTATGGTAAGTGTAGAGCTATTGCAACATGAGAAATCAAATAATTTTGGGCTATGGGATTGGGTGTTCGATGGACTGATTTACAATGATTATGGGATAAAACGTCGCCTGCCATCATTTAAAAGTTGGGATATACTCTAAATGTAAAATAGGCAGACGGTGAGTCGCCTATACACTAGATGGGCCCCTTAAAACAACCGACATGAGCAACAGCCCACAGGCATAAGGGCAACACCATAGTGCGCGGCTAGGGGTATTGAGCGGTGCTTATTATTATTATTATTATTATTTTATATTGAGTTGAAATGTGGTACACCTACAAATAAATTCATACACCAATCTAGTGTGTGTGGAATCAGACCTTTACCAATTTAGCTCTCTATATAGCAGTGGGACATAAGACGGATATATATTGTTAAACTGTATAACTATTTCAAAGATAGAATATTAGGGCTAATTTATCATCACAAGAGACTTCAATATATGGCCGTAGGAAAAAAGTATGCTGGCATTTGTTTTTATGACGTTCATAAGTATCATGTATTTGATCTAAATGAATAAATGAGTTTGACTTTGACTTTATGATAGGTACATAATACCATTGAATTTATTTAAATTATGTTTTATTAACGTGCACAAATACTTTTTATAATAATTTTCTATTCATTTTATAAATACAAACGATAGGATATGTGTTATTGTTTCTTTTTATTTTTATTTAATTTAATTTAGTGTTGTTCCCATCAATGAAAGCATATTAAACCCATTGTACACAAAACAATAATATATTATATAGGGGGTCGGTGCTGGATCTGCGTCACCAATTTGTAGAATGCCCGGGCTAATTCTGATACTGGCTCACTCAATGCACTCTGGGTAAGTCCTACTTCCCTGCGATCAATGCCATGCGCTCGCAGCATCGACTCCCTCTTTACCTCGTTCCGAACACACTCCATCAACAAATGTTGAACATCTTCTACCTTACCACAAGACGGACAATTAAGAGAGACAGCCTTTCTTATTAGATGTGCAAACTTCGCTCACGGACAATGACCGGAACGTAGTCTAAAAGCTAAATTTACCAAAAATAAATAACACATATATAATAAATAGCACATAGCTCGCAGAACTGATGGCCGTTGGGGCAGAAAGGTTCTAGAGTGACGGAAGACGAAGCGTGGGCAGGCCTCCAACAAGGTGGACCGACGACCTGGTAAAGGTTGCGGGCAACCGATGGACAAGGTCGGCTCAGGATCGAGAGTTGTGGTAATCCTTGGGGGAGGCCTATGTCCAGCAGTGGACGTCTTTTGGCTGAGTTGATGACATAAATAAGAGTTTACAAACCAAGGCAAACGAGGAGGTTCCGACTGTATCGTTTTGTACAATATCCCTTTCTCTTTACTACGTTCGTTAAAGAAATAATTTCCAGAGTTTATAAGATATTGTTTTATATTTATTTGTAACCTCCGAGTGGTACGGAATAGACCAAAATGCGATGGAACCCATTGCAGTGTCAGAAATCGCCCAGTTTGATTAAACTTATTTATAATAATCAAGTATCTTAAAGGCAATGTGATCACCTAATGCTTTTATACCCACAAAAAGAGACGATGCCTCATTGCCATACTGATAGATATAAAACTGTGATTGTGTAATTGATACGTTGTTTATTTTAATTACTTAAATATCAATTTCTTTTTTTGGTATGGTGTGTTGGTTCCGTACCTTTTTGTTACTTACTTCAAATTGTAACTCATACCAAATAGTAAATATTATACCTTGGCAATTAAAAAGAGTAGCCCGAGTTTGTTTCATGTTTCTTGCCAATTCTTCTCTAGACCCTACGGCCTAGAGAAGAATTGGCAAGAAACATGTATGCATGTCAGCAAATTGGCTGTAGGAAAAAAAAAATGCTGACTTTTGTTTATTTTGACGTTCATAAGTATCATTTATTTGATCTAAATGAATAAATGACTTTGAGTTTGAGTTTGAGCTACCGAAACACCTCTGAAACCAGAGGCGCATCGAGCCAAAAGAACTTTTACATCTGTTAAAATTACTACCTTCCCTAAATTTAGATTATTGCTATACGCAATTGTCTCTAAAATTGCAACCAATTCCACTGACATAATAGATATATTATTTTCGATTTTGTAACATGCAGAGTTTTTATAACGACGATCATAAAAAGCAGCACCCGAAAACATTAATTCTTAGAACCATCCAAAAAAATTGTTTGGTAATCTGAGTATTTATCATTTAGTTCGTTTTAGAATACTAAGGTAACACTGTATTGTGGTATTGTTGTACACTTAGGATGGTGTAATTGCTTAGCGACTAAGTGCTAATCTTAGATCTAAACATATACTCGTAAAATGCTTTATTCTGAATGACTGACTGACGGATCAACGCACAGCCTAAACCGCTGATCCGTAGAGACCTGAAACTAGGAGAGTGTGATCTTTGTATGTCGTAGGCATTGGTTGAAGTCGCTAATCTATTTGTGTGGGATAGTTTATTTATCCAGGAAGGCTTTTTTACATCACGCTACGACCAATAGGAGCGAAGCATCAATGGGAAATGTCGCAATAACGGGCAAAATTATTCCTTTTTGAGAGTTTTCGTTGCGTGCGCTCCGTAAACGGTTTAAGTTGCGCAAAAACATATATTACGAAATTGTTTCTCTTTAAAAATTCTAACAAAAAAGTCCGTATATTTAAGATATCTTTTAACATTGACTTACTTATTTATGGTAATCAAATTTGGTCGAAAACAATGCAATATTTGCGAAAGAGTTTTCTCAACATAATAATATTAATGCATATCCAAATTAATATGCTATTGAAGCACAAGTAGGTATATAATTGTAAACAAATTTGTCCTTGACATCATATGATTTCAATCGACATCTTAGGAGACAACATAATTTTTAAATAACTACATATGTATGTTCGGAATGACGCGCGCATGCCACGCGATAGCCATGAATAAACTACTGAATTGATTTTGACGAAATTTAGTATAAACTAAACTTCATAATTATTAATATTATTTATCCAATCGCGATTACTCATATTCAAGCGGATTAAGTCGCGGGCAACAGCTAATAATATAAGTGAGTAATAGTAAGAATATACATAAATATATACACATATAAAAAACAAAATAATAAATACAATAAAATTACGCATTTCATAGTAGGATAGACTGAATATTGAAAGAAGAATGAACAAGACTAGAACTATGAGAGGGGCAAAGAAGAAGGAGATTATTAAAAGGTATTGTAGGCGAGGAGTAAGGTACGTAAGAGCATTAGGAGAATTTAGGAGAAGGTTATATCTAAATATTAAAAAAAAACGTTAAGAAATTATTGAAACCAAGATTAGACAGCGTTTAATTTAAATGATTATGTAATACCTTTAATAGACTACAAATAAATTACTCTCTGTGGCTGATGGACCACGGACTAAATTAATAATTCAATATCAAGAAGTTTACATTTATAGAGGTGAATTAATGAGACAAATCGGTCTGGGAGTCACGTGCGAATTTACAGTTCAGTACATGCGAAGTACTAGATAGATATCTATATTATAGGTCGTTTCGCCCGCCATTTGTTCGCCCGAGCGGGCCAAACGACCAAATTATAAAATTTATAATATTTGATTGGGCGTTTCGCCCGATGGAGGTTTTATTACTTTTCATGTACAGACAGATTTTGATGCTGTCTGTACATGAACAGTAATAAAACCTCATATTATAAATTTTGTAATTTGGTCGTTTGGATAACTTCAAAAATTGGCACATTTACTCTTCAATTTAAAATATGGAAAACGAGTATCACAGTGTTTCCATAATCATCCCCCAACAAACGATGTTCCCAGGGTATGCGGGGGTGTAGTACTTTAATCTGTTTTTATGTCTAAATATCATAAATGCAGAAATTGGATGGATGTTAAAAAAAAAGTTTTTATTTCCAAATCATAGTGTGTATATCTGTGATAGTTGTACACTATATTAATGTAAATTTAAACTGTGGCAGAGAATAAACACCTTTTTTTAATTTTTTTATTTTAACAATATATTAGTAATATTTTTTAATAATATTTTGGGTCTGATCCCAAACTAGGCAGAGCCTGTACTATGGCAACCAGACAACTGATAAACATACTTATATATAAATACATACATATTATAGATAAATTACACGCAGACATAGAACAAACATTTATGCTTATCACACAAAGATTTGTCCTGGGTAGAAATCGAACCCACGACCTCCGGCGTAGCAGTCAGGCTCACTAACCACTAGGCCAACAGGCCAGTCAATGAAACATTACATACATTAGTCAATGTATCTCAAAATTATGTACATCATTTACCATCTTAAATAATATTCCATAAATTCAATGCGCCGTCGTAAGTCATAAATAAAACATATTTTCAGTAAAATTATTCTCTTTAGATTTTCCTCAAGAACCATCGTTTTTTACTAACCGCCTTACATTGTATCGGAATACATGGACTGTCTCCCATAGGGGATGTCAGAGACTATGGTACGTCAATAATTTCGATTCAGGCATATTTAATTTATCAACGTCGGGAACATCAGCCCCGTATACTTTTAATATCACCATCTCAACCCATAAACATCCCACTACTGGGAAACGTTAATCGTGGGAATATCAAAATCGATATATGCATGCCTATAATATTTAAGGAGTTCCCTCGATTCCTCATGGATATCAGAACTGGCTTGTGATCAAAATGGGACAACATTGAGTATATCCTTACAGACGAAAAAATGTTTTTCAAATCGGTTCATAAATGACGGAGTTCTGCGGTAACAAACATAAAAAACACACGAATTGATAACCTCCTTGTTTTTAAAGTCGGATATCAAACTCACTTCCAACTCACATAAATTCATGTCGAGTTGGTTATGACTTCAATATCTATTTCCGTCGTTCGTGTACCAGGCGAACATAACTAAGTAGGAGTTTTGCTGAAATCGAATCAACAGTGCAAAGTAGGCGGGGTAGGGGGGTTATAAAGAGATATAAAATTTCCATACTTTCCAATTCATAAAATGTGAGAAAAATCATGACTTGACGAAATTTCGAAAGCTAAAATATTGTGCTGATAGCGTCCTTGATCTATTTATTTTAATTTGGTGGAAAACGCTGATATATCAATGTCTAATCTATAAAAACACCTTTTCAAAAAAAATATTAATAATATAGGCAACAGCTGCCTGTACTGCTTTATTCTTTTCACTGAATGAATGCAACGTACATTACAATCAATCAGTCCAATACGCATTTCAGGAAATCCGAAGTTTTTACAAGCTTATTAAATAAATACCTATTCAAATTAAAATTTTGTTCAAATCAAATATACCATTATTACCAATGCAAAAAATAAAAAAAATATATAATATACATACCTCAGTATATGTATGTGAAGAATTGATATATGCTTGTATATCCATCGATTATCGCTCGTGAGTAACATAATATAAGATTTGTTTTTTTAATACCCTTGTATTCTTAAATAAATTTTAACAATGTGAATGGTGAAATTCACAATCACCGAAGAAGTTTAATTAAATTAAATACTAGATGGATAGTGGACAATAGCTTTCGTAAGGTTTCCGTATTAAAAAAAAAATATATAGTATATGTTACTCGCTGATAACGTGGCTTTTTATATGTGAAAAAATTGATAAAATTGGTCTAGAAGTATTTAAGTTTATTTATTACAAACATACATTTTTTTTTCTCGTTGTAATATAGACATATAATGGTTTAGAAGTATTTAAGTTTATTTATTACAAACATACAATTTTTTTTTCTCGTTGTAATATCTTAATATATATATATTTCTTGTGTGCGTGTGTATGTGACTGAACTCCTCCTAGACGGGTGGACCGATTTTGATGAAATTTTGTGTGTGTGTTCGGGTAGGGCCCTGGATGGTTTAGATTCACAATTGAACCCGGTAGGTGGCGCTGCTGTCGGTATTTCAGCTTTTTCCGGCAGGACGACGTCTGCCAGGTCCACTAGTAGACATATAAAAGCACAATACAATTTAGTATATAAAATTATTTATACCTAATGATACTTTTGGCATCAAGATAAATCTACCGTTTATTAAAATTGATTGCGCCAATAAGATACGAGTGGACATAGAAATGGACAAACATACATGTACCTATATCGGGTAAAAAGTTTTAGTTTAGTGACCCTGACTGTTACGCTAGAGGGTTCGATTCCCACACGGGACAAAACTTGGGTGTAATTTGTGTCTATGAATTGTCTTGACACAGGTCTTGTTACCTAGTGCATGAGTTGTTTTATTAAAAATATACTTTAATATCAAGAAGTTTACAATAATCTTACTAATATTACAAATGCGAAATTTATTAATGTTGGATGGATGTTTGATACTCAATCGAGCCAAAAAGACTAATAGAATAGTATAATGTAATAGTTCCCTTTTTTAAAAGTTTGAGCGTTATTGAGATTTTATTGTCAAAAAGTAAAGAACCTATTTACCGTATAACCTATAATCGTTAATTTTTTTGTCAATAACATAATTATAAACGTATTATAAACGTAAACAATAAATTTAATTCATATATTTATTTACATTACTTATATTACATATTTCTATATATACAATATACGTAATATACATATGTATTTACACTTCTTAAAAAAAGGAAAAAATATATATAATATAATTATTATATACATAGAAAATACACGAAAAACGGGAAGGACTGCTTAATAGAATATATGTAAATATATAAAAAGATATAAGTCAAATATAATGTCGCGCATTATTTTTAACATTATATCTTTTACTCCCGGTTCAAAATGTAAAATATAAATCAACTCGACAAAATATTACCTACGTAATCAAAGTAGAAACCCTAGTTATGAGGAAAATCGATAGGCGCATGCGTATTGAGCTCAGCCCACATCCCCAGCACCTAGCTTCTAACGACAAAGACTAGTACACCTAGGACATCCGTGCGATGAATATGTATCGCTGTTAAAGCATTCAAATATGTTAATTCAGTGTGAAAATTAAGAGTGAACTGTTCCAAGAGGTGTTAAAAGCTTAAACATGGAGGCATTTGAGCAATATCTGACAAAAATAAAACATTTGTGCGAGTGTTGTGAGGGCATAACGTTAAGTCGTGTTTTGGCCCTGAAGGACCGCCGCGTCAATCAAGAAAGGATTTGGACTGCTGATGTATGCAGCATTTTGTCAACACGGCATGTTACACCCCTTGATAGGGTCATCATCCACCATCTGCTATGTATCAAAGCACTGCACAGGCGGCGCTATATCGAGGCATTCAACCATAAAAACGCATGTGCCATCGAACTGATGCGGCTACTAAAATCTGAACAAGGACTGTTCTGGATGCTGCCCATACTGTGCAGGTTCTGCGAAGACCTACGTGCATGCGGGCAGAGAGCGGAAGACCACGCTGAAGCGCGGGGACAGCTTATAAAAATAGCTGTTAGGACCCTAACTTTATGTCTGCGAATGTGCATGGAAGACACCAATCCTCCAGTATGCAATAAGAAGGTCGGGGTGTTGGGACCGGCTAACTGCTTAATGCGCGTTTTTTTCAAAAAAAAGCAATACCAGATGTGCAACTCAATTATCACAGCGGTTGAGCCCATTGTTAACGACGTGGCTATTTTCGGAAAGCAAAAAGCGCTATACCAATTTTTCTTGGGCTTTAATGCCACCTACAGAGGCAATTTCCATGACGCCAAAAAGCATTTGTCTGCTAGCGTTGCGAATATCTATACGTGTTCATTAAGAAACATGCGGACGATATACATTTATTTATTTCCGGTAAGGCTGGTCTTGGGCATAAAGACACCTAAATTTTTGCTGGTAAAATATGATATGCCTTTATACTTTCACTACTTCCGTGCGGTACTGGAGGGTGATATTAAAGTTATAGAACAGATGATGAACAGATACCGTTACTATTTCGAACAAATGGGTCTTATGTATGTAATGAATAGTCTCAGGAACATTGCATACCGAACGGTGTTGGAAAAGGTTTATGATTCATTTGATCGTGATTTCGGGATACCTGTTTTTGTTTTTCAAGCGGCCCTAGAAATGGCGGCAGAACGGAAATTAAGTCCTTCAGCAGCGCAATATATCTTATCAAACATGATTTATCATCGTCGAATCAACGCCCAAATATCGTATGGACAAGAACATTTGGTTTTCTTCGACCCGGAAAACGCTTTTCCGCATTTGTCAACAATGACATATTATTTAAATATGGTACCTTGAACTTGAGAAAGATACTCGATTATTTTCTGTTTGCATTCACTGTAGTAGTTGTTCTGGATGTCTGTATACTATATTATAGCTATGGTGTAATCATTTCATAAGAATTATCTCTAATGTAATACATTTTTGACTTATTTTAGTAGACTTGATGACAATATGTGTTAAGCAATGGTAGAGAATTACTTTAAAACTTAACTTAACGGTTACATATATGTTAAATATTTATTAAATATATGACATATATGTAACCATAATAAATATTAAAAATGAATATTGGATTAACATAATTTGATGTACATTTTAAAACACTATAATGTTATTATCTGGTGTTAATGTAGGTAATACTTGTAAACGCACTTATTCAGACATTTGTATATTTTATTGTTTATATTATTTGAAATTTCAATTTAAGGTCTGTTTGGCACATGAATGTAATAATATCCAGCTTTTACTTTAGTTGACTTTCAACATATCAGTTATAAAGTAAGTAGAAGGAGTAAAAGACTGCGTATACAAAATATAATTGTCAAGTTACTGTGCCACATGTTAAGCTAACTATAAATACTTTTTTATTGCTAGATCAAAGGGTTTATATTTGGCATAATATCTTAAAGAGAAAATATTCTGATTATGTGCTAGGTGTAGCAGGGTCTTGATCGAATTTGGAGTTTAATCAAAAAGTGATTTATGAAATCGAATATTTATGAACATTTTACTTTTTATCCTTCCTAATAATAATAATCCTGTCCTTTTTATAAAAAATGAATTTTAGGGAGTATACCTATGTTATTTTGATCAGGACATAAAATAACCTTTCTAATAAATTGACTATTTATTTTAAATATGAAAGTTACCATGATATGGAGAATGTTTTGCCAAGTTGTTACCTGAGTAATGAAGGAATAAGAGTGGATAGTAAAAAGCCAATTATTACGCAAATGATCCGAACGTATATTGTTTATTTTATAAAAAATATTTTCTTAAAATGGAAATCTATTATTTGTAGGTATAAGTATGAAACTCTAACAGTTATTATATTTTTATAATTTACAATTTGATACTCTCTATATCTTTAAGATGTATGATTATTATGATCACGTATGTAACAATGTAACAATTATATGTCTGGATGTTAAAGTAGATATTTAACTTACATATTATTGTTCTAGCGAAGTGAAAACCCTTAGTAGATGAAACATATTATTATCACCACACTTCAATAATTAATAACCTAATAGACAACTTGTTCAACGTGCATGCATTATCACATATGTACTGAATGGTTTTCAAACAATCTATATGTCAATAAATAAATAAAATGTAATATTGTTTTTTATTTAACCCTTAGTAACTCCCTGCCTTTCACAAATCCTTCGATAAGAAAACCTAACATATAGAAAATTTGTATCCTATTAACTCATGAGATAGACAAATTTAAATAATTTGAGACATAAGGGGTAGGGGTTTTGCAATTTCTATGCTCATTTTTAAAAAATAACCAATGTAGATGATTTAAAGTACTTAGTAAATCTTAATATAAAATTTTCCTCCACTTATTATGGTGCTTTCAAATTAAAACTTTACAAATTATTATAAATCACTTGTCGTGGTTTAATAGTTAGTGTCCCTCCTCTGAGAGAGTTGTTTAGATCACCAATATAGGCCTTCAGCGTAATCTAACCTTCGGCATCGACTCACGTGCCATGAGAAGCACGAAGATATTCATATGAAATATGGTCTACCATCTATAACCACACGCTTAGTTGATTAACAACTAATATACCAGTCTGTGAGTGCCTTATATTTATCATTTAGGTATCGTAGTAACAAAAGGTTTGCTGTAAAGGAACTCAAATCTGAGTTAAGCTTACCTTTGTACATAATAATGTTATATGTTTGTTATCTATCCTGTATTAAAGAAATAAAGAACAATACAGTATTAGAAGTAGGTAGTAACTAAAGGCCCTATAGTCATCTGTAAGACAGGTATCCTACTACAAAATATCAGCCTTAGTAAAGAAAATTATTATATACTAGCTGTAGCCCGCGGCTCCGCCCGCGTGTATGTCGGTTATCGCTACAAAAAGTGCCTATGTGTTATTCCAGACCACAATCTATCTGTGTGCCAAATTTCATCTAGATCCGTTCAGTAGTTTTTACGTGAAAGAGTAACAAACATCCATCCATCCATCCATTCTTACAAACTTTCACATTTATAATATTAGTAAGGATGTCTTTCTTTAAAAAAAAAAGATAAGAAGTAAGGATGTCTACCTGTCTTGTCTATAGATTTAAACCCATGGGACAGAAAAAAATATAAATATTATTATTATTGGCATATTAGGCATGTCTGAAACTTATTTGGAAATTGTGAAAAGATAGAAGCCTAAATCCTCTCAGCTCATAAACGACAGAAGTCTCATGACCACCAGTAGGACATAATATGGCTTATAATATGGTTTTATAATAGGAATTCTTTTGTGTAACAATAAATCATCATCAAGACAAATTCGAACCAACTGGATGAGCCGAATTTGTCTTGCATGACTTATGCAAGGAATTATATAGAAGTTTTTCTACTGAAACTAAAGCCTAATTTCAAAAAGATCTCTATCCTAACAAAAGGCCTGGGAAGGTTCAGGAATATGGATTTCACTTTGTGGTATTTACTTTACTCTTTTCATGCTCCATATACTTTTGTACCTATGTTTATTATTTTTTAGTCTATCCTAACTGTTAACTTGTTTTGTGTGTGCTAATAAACGTTTATTCTATTCTATTCTATTCTAATTGCTAAAATCTATTATTTAATATTATTTATTAATTTAATCTATGTTTTTAAATAGTTTTTATATATTATAAAGTGCATTTTAGGCATGCAGTATACTAATAGAAGTTCATTTTGATAGAATAATCATATTATAACTAAAATCGCAGAGACTATATTTTACCAGGTTTGGAAAAATATGCTAATATAGCTGAAATCGCAAAAATAGTAAGTCATTGTCAATCATAACATGGTAAACAAATCGCAGCAGTCGCTAAACAATATTTAATTTTGATGGAGATACGCATATTCGCTAGCTAAGTTAGAAGGATTTTAAATAAGATGCATTCCTTCATATTATAATTTAACTCAAGCCCTACTTACTCTTCTTTGTTTTTATTAGGGAAATAATACTTTGACAACGTTACCGACCCTGATTCAACTCGGTTGGTAAAACAGGATAGACACAGTCAGCTGCAGTGCATTAGAACAGGAAACGACATCTATTCGAAGCCATAGTAAATAATTTCCAGAAAAATATTTTTACACTTATAGATGTCGTTTGTTCAGAAATTATACAGTACCTATTTGTATATATTTTTAACATTATAACTTTTATGGTTGACAATTTTATTAACTTTAGATGAGCAAAAATTGCATCATACAGCTGCTTTATTTTTTTTATCACTGGTAATCGCAGTGAACAGTGACGCATGCGTATTATAATACTTCCCCCTGACTCACGAGGGCGTTACAGCTTTGGAAAATATCTACCAGGGTAACATGACTTTTTAGAAGTTCTCGAAATCGATATCTGCGCATATTGAGATTTAAAGTTCACCTGCGCATTTCAAGAACTTTCCGTCATGCAATTGATACGTATGTATATAGAAACACAGATTTATATTAATAGAAATCTTATTGCGTATTTGATGTAAGCATTTTTGATATAGTTATTTACAATGGCCTTATCGCTGAAAGCAATTTCCTCCAGACAACCTTTAGAAGTACAGAAAAGTATGCTAATTCAAAAAAGCTAGATATTAAGTTCTTAGAAAATTGTTTATTTAACAATTTCATCAGATGTTAGACTAAACATTGACCTATTATAAATCAATCTCGTTCCTCTTTTTATTATAATAATATCTTGCGTCAACTTATATTAGATCATCAAGGCATTCCAAATTAGGCACAGACTGTACCTAAGTACTAGGTAACACAAACAGGCAAATGAAAAACATATTACGAGTATATGAAGGTACATAGTACATACATTTCTAAATACATACCTAATGATGTTCTCGCTTTTGTTTTTAAATACACTGATGAGTTTTGGGTAGAGCTCATAAATCGCGATCACGTGTGACAAAAATATCCGCTAATTCACAACTTTGCCCCAAAAGGGAAGAAGCATTACTTTTTTTTTAATGTATTTATTAATCCTTTGATTGTAAGCAGTTACCGTAGCCAACGCTACCCCGATGAGAGACGGGTGTGATGATATGTATGTATTTAATCCTGTGTTGAAACTTACTAGAGACACTGGCTAGCCTAAGATGGTGGGTTTGATTCGCACCCTGGCCATAATTATGTTTGTGTGATAGATTAGCACGGACCCGATTTTTTATTCTGGGTCTGGGAGTCATTTCATCATCATCATCTATAAGCGCCACGTCCCGGCTTCGCACGGGT
Source organism: Trisateles emortualis (assembly GCA_947095525.1). Taxonomy (NCBI): domain Eukaryota; kingdom Metazoa; phylum Arthropoda; class Insecta; order Lepidoptera; family Erebidae; genus Trisateles; species Trisateles emortualis. Next base: position 32,335,009 of record OX352729.1, read on the forward strand.
TGGACATTTATTTAGTTTTCATGGGGATCCATACATTTTTATTGAAATAAAATATAAACTGCCGAGTCTTCTTACGATACTAAAGCCATGGCCTTTACTTGGGTCCAGCGTAGCAGCAGAGCTGCGATGTCAATCAGATATTATAATAATTTGAATAACTGAATACCTTTAAATACAATGTTGTGAGTAGTGTAGGTTAAGCTACTATTATTTTAATAACTATTCTTGTAATTCTAATCTTACGAAATAACTGTATAATCGAGTCAATATTCAAATTGAGTGCTACGATGTGATACAACTACGGCGCGTGATAGCATTGTGCTATGTTTGCTACAGCTGAGTATAGGAACCACCGCTAGACAAATGGCATAAATAAACGGTAGTCGAATCGAAAAGTCAAAAAAGTAAGTGTATGGAATTTAACGTAGGTACCTAAGTTTGCGGCATTATAACGTAAACTTTTGTAAAATCCATTTACTTTTTTGAATCAGCTCAAATATACTTAAATATTAAAGCAATGTGGAAAAAGACGAGCCGGAGCAGGACTCGAACCTGCGTCTCTCGGGTTCCGGCCCAGCGCACTAACAACTGTGCCATCCAAGCTCCTACTCCAGAGTTCGAATTTGTCCACCGCTTATTTACGTTTTGGAGTGACTCTTTGAGCTCGGATGGCACAGGTAGTGCGCTGGGCCGGAACCCGAGAGGCGCAGGTTCGAGTCCTGCTCCGGGCTCGTCTTTTTCCACATTGCTTTGACTTGCCAATTGCTAAATTAGTTTTAGTACTGCTTATCAAGGCAATGTTTTGTACCTATCGATCGAGTTCTGAACTCTAAAATAACTCCGCTCCACAATAAATAAATAAATAGTGCAGCTTTCTCAGTCGAGCGGCTGAGTACTGTGACTGCACTTCTAATAAATTATTGAACGGATCGTTGAAAAAGCACCTTGGATTATTTTGACCGGCGTTTTATTTCTAACAACATTCAAAGAATAAAAAAAATCCTTAATAACTGCATTATGAAGAAAATAACGTTAATCAACGCAACAGGTTTTGAATATCTATTGACTTTCAAACTTAATAATGTCCTCCTAACCGAATTTCGGTCACGGCGGCTAATCTCAACGGAGACTTGCCAATTGCGCGGGAGATGTTATAGTGCACGAGTGTGTGCGCAAACACAAGTGCTCTCTTTATTCCCTTACTCGACGGGACGGCAAATTCGACACGACCAGACACGACCAGAGAGAGATCAGGCGTAGGACCAACAGCTTAACATGCTTTTTCAAATTTAACGCATCTATATAATTATAACTGTACTATTATAAATACGTACGCCGCGCGGCGCTTTTACTAAACGACCGATTTTTTCAACTTTTACTAAGTAAACTATTAATTTCATTTTTGTGGGGTTTTGATCAGTGTTGTGGGAGTAAAAAAATGTTCATGGGTATGTAAGTCAAGTATAAGCACAATTATTAAATGTAATCCCCAAAACGGGTAAATATATAATAAATCCGGTCAAATAAAAGTGAGAATTTTACAAAAAAAAAACTCAACAGCGTTAATAATTAAAAACATATTAACATACGGCCCAATTTTTACCACTCGGTGACTACGACCAATAAAAGTCATAATCAAGCTAATTTTCTGTCAAAGCCAGGTATAGTCTATTTGTACCGATCCATAGACGAAACCGAATTGGTCATTCTTACTAAACTTTGCAATAGATTGATGTAAAATTTCACATCTTGGCTCATTTTGATGAGCATTTTATTTCTAACACAATGTAAACGAAAATCAGCTGCCTATTAACTAATAAAAAAGTATTGTTCGCTTATTGAGTCTAGGTATGGTACGAAATGATTGACTTCCAACCTAACAAAACCTCAGTTGAGATAGATTGTGTCTACTAAATTATAGCACAGATTGAGGTAAAATTTCAAATTTGGGCTCATTTTGATGAGCATTTCAATTCTAACACAATGCAAAAGAAAAAATAGCTCCCTAATAACTGTTCAAAGAGTTTCGTACGCTTCTCGAGGCTAAGTGTTGTACGAATCGATCGACTTGCAACCTGTCCTTAGCTCCACTAAGCGATATATTTTGTCTACTAAATTATAGCACAGATGGAGGTAAAATTTCAAATTTGGGCTCATTTTGATGAGCATTTCTCTTCTAACACAATTGAAAGGTCGAAACGACTCCCTAATTACTACTAAATCAAGTAAAGACCGCTAAATAAAGCAACATGTCTTAAGTTTCGATCGACGCACAAAACTAAAATGAATGTTTTGTTTTTTTTTATACTACCTGGTTGGCAAACAAACTTACGATCTGCCTGATCTTAAGCAGTTACGATAACCTATGAACGCTTGCAATATCAAAGGTATTACTTGCGTGTTGTCGACCCATTTTTTTGCACCAGGGCTTTAAGATGGAAAAACAGATAGGTAATTAATCAATATACCTACCCATCATTATTTGCATTCACCTGTGCTGCATTGGAAAGTTCAAACGATTTGAGATCATTTTCAGAATGCTATTGTCACTCTCTCTCACACGTCGCACATATTAATAGTTATGTTAAAAGATCTGAAATATTAGTAATTAAGTGCTTCCGCGAGTACTAGAATGTTCGACTCACACATTACTGAACGGACTACACCTCATTAGTTAGAAATCGCGGGGCTATTTTGTCCACAGTCTTGTATTAAATATAAAACGCTGATCGAAATGAGACTAAAAACTAAATTTTACATCAATCTCTTAGAAAGTTTAGTAAAAGTACAACCATTCGTCTCTGAGTGAACGTGTACAGACTCGTGGAGTCGATCGATACGGAGAACACGTTGCCTTGATCAGCGTACTTAACTTCATCACGCAGTTATTAGTAAGCTGTTTCATCCTATGCATTGTGTTGGAAATAAAACGCTGATCAAAATAAGCCAAAAAACCAAATTTTACAACAATCTGTTAGAAAGTTTAGTAACAAAGAACTCTAGATCAAAATAAATGAACTGTATTTGGCTTTGAAAGAAGATATTTCGTAAATCGATATATTTTATATTTTCTTCTTCTTATCGTTTGGTTAGTGGCCAACCTAAGATCAGAGTTATTTATTTAGATTGCCTATGCCTCTGTCATAATCTAACGACTGTTAACAATCGGGACCTTCTGAGCACTGAGTGAGACACTCAGATAAAATACTACAATGCGGTCTCCCATCTATAGGGTTACTGCGTCTTTGGTAGCTTAACCCGCTAATCGTTTAAAGAACAGCGATTCATCTGGCTATATAGTATATTATTATTGGTCACCAAGTGATCGAAATTCAGCAAAAATTCATAAAAATAATTTAGCTAGTAGTTAGAACGTTATTAAGGTAAGACAACTATCTGTCTTGATTCATAGGACCAAGTCGTCAGTTGATTACCACGACCAAGGTATTTTGTAAGGGGTTTTTTATAAAGTGTTCTAAATCGTTTTCTGTTTATTTATTTGTTTGCTTTCTTCTTAATTGCTTGACCTTCAAACACCGGAAAAATCTACAGCGATTCCGCTGGCTATATAGTATATATTATTGGTCACCAAGTGATCGAAATTCAGCCAAAATTCATAAAAAATAAGTTAGTAGTTAGAACGTTATTAAGGTGAGGTAACCATGTGTCTTGATTCATAGGACCAAGTCGTAAGTTGATTACCAGGACCAAGGTATTTTGTAAGGGTTTTTATAAAGTGTTCTAAATCGTTTCCTGCTTATTTATTTGTTTGCTTACTTCTTAATTGCTTGACCTTAAAAAACTGAAAAAATCTACAAATCCTAACAAAGGTATTTCCCATTTTAAGCTCTTACCATTTAGTATATTATCTATTACATCAAATGCATAAGTTATAGTTCCGCAAGAGACCGAGTGCCAGAATACTAGAATCAATACTTCACGTTGCTAAACCTACTACAAGTGTATTACTTAGAAATCGCTAGGCTTTATTTTCCACTACTCTGTATTACACATAAAACGCTGATTAAAACAAAACAAGAATCATTATTTTATCAATAGTTTAAGTAAAAGTAAAATCATCGCGTGGAAGATTGTACGTCCACGTGGATGTCGGTTATCGCGATAAAAGTACGGATTCCAGGGTTTTTTTTTATTAAAGACAACTTCCGCACTAGAGAACAAGCTCTGTGTCGCGGGGGACTTTACAAACATACAATTAACGAACACAAATTACACCCACACTCAGAACAACTCTTTGTGGGTCACACAAAGTTTTGTCCTGTGTGGGAATCGAACTCACAATCTCGTGCATAGCAGGCGCATACTGCGGCCATTGGACCACCGAGGCAGTCGAGGGAACCACATATATTCCTGGCAAACTTCATTAAGATCCGTTTTACTGTTTAGTTGTGAAAGAGAACAGACAGAGAGACAGTTGCTATCGCATTTTTAATATTAATAGTTATGTTCAAAGATCTGCAATATTAGTAATGAAGTACGTCCTTCCAGTCTTTGTTGGTTAGCGAGTGCTAGAATGTTCGACTCAAACATTGCTAAACGGACTACACCTCATTACTTAGAAATCGCGGGGCTGTTTTGTCCACAGTCCTGTATTACATATAAAACGCTGACCAAAATGAGACTAAAAACAAAATTTTACATCAATCAAAAAATCAATAGAAAGTTTAGTAAAAGTACAGCATTCGTCTCCCAGTAGATGTGTGCGTGTATACAGACTCGTGGAGTCGATCGATATCGAGAACATGTTGCCTTGATTAGCGTACTTAACTTCATTACGCAGTTAAAAGTAAGCTGTTTCATCATATGCATTATGTTGGAAATAAAACGCTGATCAAAATAAGCCAAAAAACAAAATTTAACAACAATCTATTAGAAAGTTTAGTGACAAAGAACTCTAGATTAAAGTGAATGAACTGATTCCAGGGTTTTATTCTTTTCAAAGACAACTTCCGCACTAGAAAACAAGCTCTGTGTCGCGGGGGACTATACAAACATACAATTAACGGACACAAATTATACCCAAACTCAGAACAACTCTATATAACATATCCACAGCCCTGTATAACATATAAACCCTGATCAAAATAAAGCTAAAAAAAATTTTTTTTAAATCTATTAGAAAGTTTAGTAAAAGTACGACTATTCGTCTCTCAGTGGACGTGTGCAGACTCATGGCGTCGATCGATACGGAGAACACGTTGTCTTGATTAGCGTACTTAACTTCATTACGCAGTTATAAGTAAGCTGTTTCATCCTATGTATTGTGTTGGAAATAAAACGCTGATCAAAATAAGCCAAAAAACTAAATTTTACAACAATCTATTAAAAAGTTTAGTAACAATGAACTACTGTCTCGTTTCTAGATCGAAATAAATGAACTGTAACTGGCCAAGACAGTAAAAATGTCATAAATTAAAATATTATAATATAAAATGTGTTAGTAACACATTTATAATATATATCATAATATTAATGTGTTATTTAAATCTATAATATAAAAATGAATCGCTGAATGTGTTGCTAAGCGCAAATCACGAGAACAGCTTTTTTTGTGTGTTTGTTATTGTCAGGAGAAGGTTTTTATATTTAAAAAAAATTAAGAAAGTTGCGCTAAAAATACCCCGTGTGAATGCCCCAATAACATGTAAATAAAAGTCATAATCAAGCTGATTTTCTGTTAAAGCCAGGTATAGTCTATTTGTACCGATCCAAGGACTAGACTGAATTGGTCATTCTTACTAAACTTTGCAATAGATTGATGTAAAATTTCACATCTTGGCTCATTTTGATGAGCATTTTTTTTCTGACACAATGTAAAAGAAAAATAGCTGCCTACTAACTAATAAAAAAGTATTGTTCGCTTATTGAGTCTAGGTGTGGTACGAAATGATCTACTTCCAACCTAACAAAACCTCAGTTGAGATATATTGTGTCTACTAAATTATAGCACAGATTGAGGTAGAATTTCAAATTTGGGCTCATTTTAATGAGCATTTCTATTCTAACACAATTGAAAGGCCGAAACGACTCCCTAATAACTACTTAATCAAGTAAAGAAAACCGCTAAATAAAGCAACATGTCTTCCGTATCGATCGACGCACAAAACTAACATGAATGTTTTGTTTTTTTTTATACTACCTGTTTGGCAAAAAAAACTGATCTCAAGCAGTTACCGCACCCTATAGACGCTTGCAATATCAGAGGTATTACTTGCGTGTTGTCGACCCATTTTTTTGCACCAGGGCTTTAAGATGGAAAAACAGAAACAGGTAATTAAGCAATATACCTACCCATCATTATTTGCATTCACCTGTGCTGCATTGGACAGTTTAGTTTTAACGATTTGAGATCATTTTCAGAATGCTGTTGTCACTCTCTTTCACACGTCGCACATATTAATAGTTATGTTAAAAGATCTGCAATATTAGTAATTAAGTACGTCCGCGAGTACTAGAATGTTCGACTCACAGATTGCTCAACGGACTATACCTCATCACTTAGTAATCGCGGAGCGGTTTTATCTACAGCCCTGTGTTACACATAAAACGCTGATCAAAATAAGACTAAAAACTAAATTTTACATCAATCTATTAGAAAGTTTAGTAAAAGTACAACCATTCGTCTCTCAGTGGGCGTGTGCGTGTATACAGACTCGTGGAGTCGATCGATACGGAGAACACGTTGCCTTGATCAGCGTTCTTAACTTCATAACGCAGTTATTAGTAAGCTGTTTCATCCTATGCATTGTGTTGGAAATAAAACGCTGATCATAATAAAACAAAAAACAAAATTTTACAACAATCTATTAGAAAGTTTAGTAACAAAGAACTCTAGATCAAAATAAATGAACTGTATTTGGCTGTGAAAGAACATATTTCGTCCATCGATATATTATATATATTTTTCTTCTTATCGTTTAGTTAGTGGCCAACCTAAGATTAGAGTTATTTATTTAGATCGCCTATGCCTCTGCCATAAACTAACAACTGTTAAAAATCGGGACCTTCTAAGCACTGAGTGAGTCGCTCAGATAAAATACTACAATGCGGTCACCCACCTATAGGGTTACCACGTCTTTGGTAGCTTAACCCGCTAATCGTTTAAAGAACAGCGATTTATCTCGCTATATAGTATATTATTATTGGTCACCAAGTGATCGAAATTCAACAAAAATTCATAAAAAATAAGTTAGCTAGTAGTTAGAACGTTATTAAGGTGAGATAACTATGTGTCTTGATTCACAGTACCAAATCGTCAGTTGATTACCAGGACCAAGGTATTTTGTATTTTGTAAAATGTTCTAAATAGTTTCCTGTTTATTTATTTGTTTGCGTCCTTCTTAATTGCTTGACCTTCAAAAACTGCAAAAGTCTACAAAACCTAACAAAGGTATTTCCCATTTTAAGCTCTTACCATTTAGTATCTTATCTATTACATCAAATGCATAAGTTATAGTTCAGCAAGAGACCGAGTGCCAGAACACTAGAATCAATACTTCACGTTGCTAAACCTACTACACTTCATTACTTAGAAATCGCGAGGCTTTTTTGTCCATTACTCTGTATTACACATAAAACGCTGATTAAAACAAAACAAGAATCATAATTTTATCAATAGTTAAGTAAAAGTAAAATCATCGCGTGGATGATTGTACGCCCACGTGGATGTTGGTAATCGCGATAAAAAAAGTAGGGATTCCAGGTTTTTCTTTAAAGACAACTTCCGCACTAGAGAACAAGCTCTGTGTCGCGATGGGTCACACAAAGTTTTGTCCTGTGTGGGAATCGAACCCACAACCTCGTCCACAGCAGGCGCATACTGCGGCCGTTGGACCACCGAGGCAGTCGAAGGTACCACATATATTCCTGGCAAACTTCATTACAATCCGTTTTACTGTTTAGTCATGAAAGAGAACAGACAGAGAGACAGAGTTACTTTCGCATTTATAATATTAATAGTTATGTTAAAAGATCTGCAATATTAGTAATGAGGTACGTCCTTCCAAACTTTGTTGGTTAGCGAGTGCTAGAATGTTCGACTCACACATTGCTGAACGGACTACACCTCATTACTTAGTCATCGCGGGGCTGTTTTATCTACAGCCCTGTGTTACGCATAAAATGATAATCAAAATGAGACCAAAAACTCAATTTTACATCAATCTATTAGAAAGTTTAGTAAAAGTACAACCATTCGTCTCTCAGTGAACGTGTACAGACTCGTGGAGTCGATCGATACGGAGAACATGTTGCCTTAATCAGCGTACTTAACTTCATCACGCAGTTATAAGTAAACTGTTTCATCCTATGCATTGTGTTGGAAATAAAACGCTGATCAAAATAAGCCAAAAACCCAAATTTTACAACAATCTATTAGAAAGTTTAGTAACAAAGAACTCTCGATCAAAATAAATGAACTGATTTCAGGGTTTTTGCGTATTTACTTCATCAATGAAAAAACCTTAATAACATTCTAACTACTTGCTAACTTATTTTTTATGAATTTTGTCTGAATTTCGACCCCTTGGTGACCAATAGTAATATAAAATATAGCCAAGTGCACTCGCTGTTCGGTCAACGATTGCTCGGGTTAAAGAACCAAAGACCTGTTAACCCTATAGATGGGTGGCCGCATTGTAGTATTTTATCTGAGCGTCTCCGTGCTTCGGAGGGCACGTTAAAAGTTGGACCCGATTATTATCAGTCTTTAGATCACGACAGAGGCCTAAATATAAGCGATTTAAATAAATAACTTACCAATTAGATTGGCCACTAACCAAACGATAAGATGAAGATATAAAATATATCGATTTACAAAACTATCTATTTAACTGTCAAAGCCAAATACAGTTCATTTATTTTGATCTAGAGCCCAGGCCGAGTTCATTGTTACTAAACTTTTTAATAGATTGTTGAAAAATTTCGTTTTTTGTCTTATTTTGATCAGCGTTTTATTTTCAACATAATGCATAGGATGAAACAGTTTAATAATAACTGCGTACTGAAGGTAAGTACGCTGATCAAGGCAACGTGTTCGCCGTATCGATCGACGAGTCTGTATACATGCACTCGTTCACTGAGAGACGAATTGCTCTTTTACTAAACTTTCTAATAGATTGATGTAAAATTTAGTTTTTTGTCTCATTTTGATCAGCGTTTTATGTGTAACACAGGGCTGTAGATAAAACAGCCCCGCGGTTACTAAGTAATGAGGTGTAGTCCGTTCAGCAATGTGTGAGTCGAACATTCTAGCACTCGCTAACCAACAAAGACTGGAAGGACGTACTTCATTACTAATATTGCAGATCTTTTAACATAACTATTATTATTATTAACGCGACTCTGTCTCTTTGTCCGATCACTTTCACGATTAAACTGCAGAACGGATCTAACTGAAGTTTGGCAGGAAGATAATAATATGTGAAATCCTAAAGGATCCCTTTCATAGGATACCATTTTACCAATCATACGGTACTTTTAATCGCCACATTATTATTATTATTATATTAAGTGTCACACGCCTCGGACCTTCTTCTTTGCGTTTGAATAGAAACATAATCTATACTTATAAAGCTGAAGAGTTTGTTTGTTTGAACGCGCTAATCTCAGAAACTAATTTTTAGAAAAAATCTTTTTCTGTTGAATAGTGCATTTATCCAGGAAGGCTATAGGCTATACAACATCACGCTATGATCAACAGGAGTGGAGCAGTAGTGACCTCTAGTATTTTTATATACAACTAGGAAGGCAAACAACCATACGGTCCACCTGATGTTAAGCAGTTACCGTAGCCTATGGAAGCTTGCATTACCAATGGTATCACTTGCGTATTGCCCACCCAATATTTTTTTACACCAGGGCTTTAAGATGGAGTATCCCTGGGATAGGAAAACGTTTCTTTCAAAACGTATTCCTAAATGAGCTCTGGAGACCTGTACTCAACACACAGGAACACAACTACACTGCTGTGTGTAGTTGTTTGGCTATGGTCTTCTGTAGGGTGGAGGTTCTTACCCAGTCAGGCTTGCTCGCACGTATGACGCCCTACCTCTTTTATATATTGGTATTTTTTAAACTTGTACATTAAATCATGAAATAGTTTGTCAATTTTATACTAAGTACCCAAATAATTTTATCTCAATTTTGATCATAAGAAACAGATATATCGACTGGCCTGTTGGTCTGGTGGTTAGTGATTCTGACTGCTACACCGGAGGTCGTGGGTTCGATTCCTACACAGCACAAATCTTTGTGTGATGAGCACGAATGTTTGTTCTGTGCCTGGGTGTAATTTATCTATAATGTGTATTTATTTAGCAATATATAAGTATGTTTATCAGTTGTCTGGTAACCATAATACAGACTCTGCCTAATTTGGGATCAGATAGCGATGTGTGAGTTGTCCCAAAAATATTATTATTACTAGCTGTTGCCCGCGGCTCCGCCCGCTTGGATGTCAGTTATCGCTGTAAAAAGTTTATAATACATATTAGTAGGGATATACCATGTATGTAGCAGTATTAATATGTTTTTAGTTACAATACCATCTATTATGGAAATTATATGCCATGCAAGCATTTTATTATTACTTTGTTGTGTATTTTTTATTGTAAATGTTATAGCTACCTAACATATGTAAGTATTTCATGGTGAGTATTCATCAATCCTGTTACTCCAGACACCCCAAACATTAGTTATTAAAAATCAATAATGTTGTGGAATATTCTAGAACTTCGGTGCAATCACCTAGTGACCTTTAAATGCACATGCGCATTGAGACTAGCTACTAAAATATTCCATCATTGTTATTTATACATCGCATCTCCTCCCTTATAATTTTATATGTGGGGTTGTATCGCACAATTAACGAATTTATAATAAACTAGCTGTTGCCCGCGACTTCGCCCGCGTGGATGTCGGTTATCACTGTAAAAAGTAGCCTAGTGTTATTCAAGACCATAATCTATCTCTGTGCCAAATTTAATTCAGATCCGTTCAGTAGTTTTTACGTGAAAGAGTAACAAACATCCATCCATCCATTCTCACAAACTTTCACATTTATAATATTAGTTAGGATATAGAAAAATAGTGTGCGTATATTTACCTATTTTCACACAAATCAATTATTTAAACTTTATGGGTACTTGTGATATTTTCTCATCAGTTTTGTTAACCGATTCATTTGTTAAGTAAATATTACTTAATGTTTGTGTAAGCAATTAATTATATTGGAAATACGTTCGGTAGAATTTCGACTATCCGTCAACCACAAGTTTCATTAATTAAATAAGTGATAATATTGATTTTTATTTCAATCAGTCAATCAGCCTATCGGCGTCCACTGCTGGACATAGGCCTCTCCCAACACGCGTCACAGCACACGGTCTTCCGTCTTCCGCATTCAGTCCGTCCCAGCGACGTTTAACTTTTTATTTAGATACTAAATAAATAAAATATTTTTTAGAAAGTTATAAATTTGTTCATGTAATTAAATTAAACAATATAAAAAAATACGACAACGTATCCCTTTTTAGAATTCCTTGGATCCAACAGCCTAGACATCATTGAAATCCTTTAAAACCGACACATATGTATAACGTTATGGCATAATATGCATATTTCTGGAAAATACCTACAAATCTTAACGTAGTTACTTTTTTTTTATCGACCATAAGACTGGCATGCAGGTTGATAACTTAATGTAACTCTTTTCAAAAATGACATAAAATAATTTTATTTCAGTTTAAATGGGCGTAATATGCATATTACGCCCATTTCTGGGCACGGGTCTTCCTTCTTTATCTCTCGAACCGCTAAACAATACGTGCAGTTTTATATACAGCCTAAGTTCTTAAGTGGAAAATACTATCTACTTAGTTCTTACATGCCCGAAGGAATAAATTATCATTGTTACAAATCTTTCATATGATGATGATATAATGTACTAACAAAAAATATGTGACAACTATTGAATAGAGTGTATACATGGTTTACAAAAAACCTGAAGAAAATGATTGTATCCGTATAATATTTTATAATTTACGACATATATTTGCTTTTAAAAGCCAGATACAGTTCATTTATTTCGAACCAGGAACGAAGGCAACGTGTTCTCAGTATCGATCGACTCCACGAGTCTGTACACGTGCACACGTTCATTGAGAGACGAATGATTGTACTTTTACTAAACTTTTGATTGGATTGACGTAAAATTTCGGTTTTTGTTTCGATATAATAAGCGTTTAATGTAGAACATAGAGTGGTGGACGAAATAGCACTGCGATTTCTAAGTAATGAAATGAAGCACGATTAGCAATGTGAATGATTAAATTGAGTATGTTGACACTCGGTCTATTGCAATACAATATTTACAATGAGAGACGAGGAGGAGAGGCCTCCATGGATGTCCAGTAGTGGACTGCGATAGGTTGATTGATTGATTTGCAATGACTTAATTGGAATTGTGTAAAAAAGTCACATAGAACTTAACGACATAATAATTTGCATCTATCTAAAATTACATAAAATAATTTAAACTGTATTAAAACAAAAATCATAATTAATAATATTAGCAACTCATATTACGCTTATTGCTGGGAACGGGTCTCCCTTTTTTAACCGACTTCAAAAAGAGGAGGTTATCAATTCGTGTGTATTTTTTTTTTTTTTTTTTTAATGTTTGTTACCGCATATCTCCGTCATTTATGGACCGATTTGAAAAATTCTTTTTTGTTCTGACTGGACATACTTTCAGTTTGGTCCCATTATCATCAAAAGAAAGTTCTGATGATGGGATCTATGAGGAATTGAGGGAACTCCTCAAAAGTTATAGGCACACATATAGCAATTTCAATATTTTTAACAACTAATCAATTATTTACATTCAGAAAGTGTAATTTGGTGAAGTAAAACTGATGAAGAAGACCACAGATGGCCATCTGAACTTTTCAATAATAAGTATTTTACTGATGGCGATTAGATAAGTTTCGGTTATTGTTGCTAAGCAACTATTAATAAGAAATAATGACGTGAATGAATTGAGCGCGGATTGCACAGATTAAAAATTCTTTTAATACCTACTTGACCTGTGTTCAGCCCGACGCTCAGTCGATTTTATTCGATTGTAACAAACAAATATTTAAAAATTTTACAACTTGCCGTACTGAAGTCGGTTTTTTTTTGTTAAAATTATTATCATAAGAGATTTTCTTTTTCAAATACGTCTGCACTATGGGGTTATTTATTATATCTCTGTAAGCCAGTCTTTACAATCACAGATATATTACAATAAAATGTCAGAAGGAATAAATGATCATGGTTACAAAACTTTAAAATATATATGATATGATAATATTAACAAAAAAATATGTGACAACTGTTGGATGGGTGTATACATGGTTTACAAAAAACCTCGAGAAAATGAATGTCTCCGTATATTATTCTACGATATCAACGCCAAACAGTTCATTTCTTTCGAACCGGGAACGAGACAGCAGGTCATTCTCACTAAACTTGCCAATAGATTGAGGTAAAATTTCGCTCTTTGGCTTATTTTGATCAGCGTTTTATTTCTAATACAGTGCATAGGATGAAACATCTACCTAATAACTGCTTAATGAAGTTAAGTTCGCTGATCAAGGCAACGTGATCATAGTATCGATCGACTCCACGAGTCTGTACACGTGCACACGTTCATTGGGAGACGAATGATTGTACTTTTACTAAACTTTTGATTGGATTGACGAAAAATTAAGGTTTTTATTTCGATATAATAAGCGTTTAATGTGGAACATAGAGTGGTGGACGAAATAGCACTGCCATTTCTAAGTAATGAAATGAAGCACGATTAGCAATGTGAATTATTTAATCGAGTATGTTGACACTCGATCTATTGCGATACAATATTCGCAATGACTTGTTTGGAATCCCGTAAAACAGTCACATAGAACTTAACGACATAATAATTTGCATCTTTCTAAAATTACATTAAATAATTTAAACTGTATTAAAATTAAAATAATAATTAATAATATTAGCAACTCATATTACGCTTATTGCTGGGAACGGGTCTCCCTTTTTTATCATGAGAGTTTTTTTTTTCAAATACGTCTGTACTATGGGGTTATTTATTATATCTCTGTAAGTATCAGTCTTTACAATAAAATGTCAGAAGGAATAAATGATCATGGTTACAAAACTTAAAAATATATATGATATAATATATTAACAAAAAATTATGTGACAACTATTGGATGGGTGTATACATGGTTTCAAAAAAACCTCGAGAAAATGAATGTCTCCGTATAATAATCTACGATATATTTACAGTCAAAGTCTAACAGTTCATTTCTTTCGAACCGGGAATGAGACGGTGGTTCTTTCTTACTAAACTTTCCAATAGATTGAGGTAAAATTTCGCTCTGTGGCTTATTTTGATCAGCGTTTTATTTCTAAAACAGTGCATAGGATGAAACATCTACCTAATAACTGCTTAATGGAGTTAAGTACGCTGATCAAGGCAACGTGTTCTCAGTATCGATCGACTCCACGAGTCTGTATACGTGCACACGTTCATTGAGAGACGAATGATTCTACTTTTACTAAACTTTTGATTGGATTGACGTAAAATTTCGGTTTTAGTTTCGATATAATAAGCGTTTAATGTGGAACATAGAGTGGTGGACGAAATAGCACTGCCATTCCTAAGTAATGAAATGTAGCACGATTAGCAATGTGAATTATTAAATCGAGTATGTTGACACTCGATCTATTGCGATACAATATTTGCAATGAGAGACAAGGAGGAGAGGTCTCAATGGATGTCCAGCAGTGGACTGCGATAGGCTGATTGATTGATTTGCAATTACTTGATTGGAATTGTGTAAAAAAAGTCACATAGAACCTAACGAAAATAATTTGCATCTTACTAAAATTACATAAAATCATTTAAACTGTATTAAAATAAAAATAATAATTAATAATATTAGCAACTCATATTACGCTTATTGCTGGAAACGGGTCTCCCTTTTTTATCATGAGAGATTTTCTTTTTCAAATACGTCTGCACTATGGGGTTATTTATTATATCTCTGTAAGTATCAGTCTTTACAATAAAATGTCAGAAGGAATAAATGATTATGGTAACAAAACTTAAAAATATATATGATATGATAATATTAACAAAAAAATATGTGACAACTGTTGGATGGGTGTATACATGGTTTACAAAAAACCTCGAGAAAATGAATGTCTCCGTATATTATTCTACGATATCAACGCCAAACAATTCATTTCTTTCGAACCGGGAACGAGACAGTAGGTCATTCTCACTAAACTTGCCAATAGATTGAGGTAAAATTTCGCTCTTTGGCTTATTTTGATCAGCGTTTTATTTCTAATACAGTGCATAGGATGCAACATCTACCTAATAACTGCGTGATGAAGTTAAGTATGCTGATCAAGGCAACGTGTTCTCAGTATCGATCGACTCCACGAGTCTGTATACGTGCACACGTTCATTGAGAGACGAATGATTCTACTTTTACTAAACTTTTGATTGGATTGACGTAAAATTTCGGTTTTAGTTTCGATATAATAAGCGTTTAATGTATGTTGACACTCGGTCTATTGCGATACAATATTCGCAATGACTTGATTGGAATCCTGAAAAACAGTCACATTGAACTTAACGGCGTAATAATATGTATCTTTCTGGAAAATACACGACGTACAACACTTAACGTACTTAATAACCTTAAAAAATACATATAATAATTTAAACTACAATAAAATTAAAATAATAATTAATAATATTGGCAACTTATATTATAAATAGTATGATAATCTACGACATATTTACTGTCAAAGCCAGATATAGTTCATTTCTTGGAACGAGACAGAAGGTCATTCTCACTAAACTTGCCAATAGATTGAGGTAAAATTTCGCTCTTTGGCTTATTTTGATCAGCGTTTTATTTCTAATACAGTGCATAGGATGAAACATCTACCTAATAACTGCTTAATGAAGTTAAGTACGCTGATCAAGGCAACGTGATCATAGTATCGATCGACTCCACGAGTCTGTACACGTGCACACGTTCATTGGGAGACGAATGATTGTACTTTTACTAAACTTTTGATTGGATTGACGAAAAATTACGGTTTTTATTTCGATATAATAAGCGTTTAATGTAAAACATTGGGTGGTGGACGATATAGCACTGCCATTTCTAAGTAATGAAATGTAGCACGATTAGCAATGTGAGTTATTAAATCGAGTATGTTGACACTCGATCTATTGCGATACAATATTCGCAATGACTTGTTTAGAATCCCGTAAAACAGTCACATAGAACTTAACGACATAATAATTTGCATCTTTCTAAAATTACATTCAATAATTTAAACTGTATTAAAATTAAAATAATAATTAATAATATTAGCAACTCATATTACGGTTATTGCTGGGAACGGGTCTCCCTTTTTTATCATAAGAGATTTTCTTTTTCAAATACGTCTGTACTATGGGGTTATTTATTATATCTCTGTAAGTATCAGTCTTTACAATAAAATGTCAGAAGGAATAAATGATCATGGTTACAAAACTTAAAAATATATATGATATAATATATTAACAAAAAATTATGTGACAACTATTGGATGGGTGTATACATGGTTTCAAAAAAACCTCGAGAAAATGAATGTCTCCGTATAATAGTCTACGATATATTTACAGTCAAAGTCAAACAGTTCATTTCTTTCGAACCGGGAATGAGACGGTGGGTCTTTCTTACTAAACTTTCCGATAGATTGAGGTAAAATTTCGCTCTTTGGCTTATTTTGATCAGCGTTTTATTTCTAAAACAGTGCATAGGATGCAACATCTACCTAATAACTGTGTGATGAAGTTAAGTATGCTGATCAAGGCAACGTGTTCTCAGTATCGATCGACTCCACGAGTCTGTATACGTGCACACGTTCACTGAGAGTCGAATGATTGTACTTTTACTAAACTTTTGATTGGACTGACGAAAAATGACGGTTTTTGTTTCGATATAATAAGCGTTTAATGTAGAACATAGGGCGGTGGACGAAATAGCACTGCCATTTCTAAGTAATGAAATGTAGCACGATTAACATTAAATCGAGTATGTTGACACTCGGCCTATTGCGATACAATATTTGCAATGAATGGTCTGTGATCTAGTGGTTTGTGCTACGCCGGTGGTGATAGGTTCGATTCCCACACCGGACAAAATTTTGTATGATTCGACAAAATAGATAATAAACCGAACTGTAGCAGCCTATTGATTAAGTTTTTACCGATCATGACTAAAATCAGTCTGTAAAAATTTACATTAATTTAAATTATAATATTTTTAGTATTTTCGCTATGCAATATTCTGAAATATTAAAGCAATGTGGAAAAAATCGAGCCTGGAGCTAGATTCGAACCTGGGCCTCTCGCAGCGCACTAACAATAATTGGGCCATCCGAGCTCCTACTCCAGTTCCTATTTGTCCACCGCTTTTTACTTCGCAAACCCCAAGAGGCGGCGCGGCGGTTCGAATCCTGCTCCGGGCTCGACTTTTTCATCATTGCTTTAATATTTAAGTCAATTGGAATTTTTATTTGTAAAACATCGAACAATTGAAACATACTTATTGCTTCCACTATTTGTTAAATGCATTCATTCGATAACACAGTATCAAATATAGATGAACCGTGGTACACGCCTGCGCTTTGCGAGCTCTGTTGGCGTCATAAGCATAGGTTTTCATTGTGTTAGTAGTACACAGTACAACTTTTAACGAATGTTTTTAACCGACTTCAAAAAGAGGAGGTTATCAATTCGTTTGTTTTTTTTTTTTTTTTTTTTTAATGTTTGTTACCGCATAACTCCATCACTTATGGACCGATTTGAAAAATTCTTTTTTTGTCTGACTGGACATACTTCCAGTTTGGTCCCATTATCATCAAAAGAAAGTTCTGATGATGGGATCCATGAGGAATTGAGGGAACTCCTCAAAAGTTATAGGCACACATATAGTAATTTCAATATTTTTAACAACTAATCAATCATTTACATTCAGAAAGTGTAATTTGGTGAAGTAAAACTGATGAAGAAGACCACAGATGGCCATCTGAACTTTTCAATAATAAGTATTTTACTGATGGCGATTAGATAAGTTTCGGTTATTGTTGCTAAGCAACTATTAATAAGAAATAATGACGTGAATGAATTTAACGTGGATTGCACAGATTAAATATTGCTTTTAATACCTACTTGACCTGTGTCCAGCCCGACGCTCAGTCGATTTTATTCGATTGTAACAAACAAATATTTGAAAATTTTACAACTTGCCGTAGTGAAGTCGGTTTTTTTTTGTTAAAATTATTATTCTACAAGAAATTACATTATAAAACCCTGTTTTTTTATACTACTTGGGTGGCAAACAAGCATACCGTAGCCTATGAACTCAAACTCAAACTATTTATATAATAATACTAGAGAGCTATCACTGGTGTGTGGCCGATCTATTTTTTTACACCAGTGCTTTAAGATGGAGTATTCCTGGGATAAAACAACGTTTATTTTAAGACGCATCCTTAAATGAGCGCTGGAGAGACAGCGGTGTAGTTATTTGGCTGTGGTCTTCTGTAAGGTGGAGGTTCTTTCCCATAATGCTAGTGCTAATATCCCTCCAAATTTTTGGAGAAGACCCGTGCCCAGCTGTGGGACGTTTATGGGTTGAGCCGGAAATGTATTTAAAAATATAAATTCATGAATGTATTTCAAAATATGAATTTATAAATTTATTTAAAAATATAGCTGTAATAAAAAAGGTCATTAATGAAAATAGGTATTAAGCGAATCGAAACAGCTGTTAGGTTTTTACAACTGTAACTATAATAATGTTATTTTAATGAACTTTTATTCTGATTATAACATCTATTCGAATAGGTTTCTCTATTTACGATTTGAAACCTAAAGTAAACTGCAGATTCACGCCTGCGCTTTGCGAACTTTGATGACGCAGTTAGCCCTGTATTAAATTAATAAAGAAGTATGTATACGTCATAACGTTCATAATAATACTAACCCATACAATGTATCTAAAATATACTGAAATATAAAAGCAATCTGGAAGAAGACGAGCCCAGAGCAGGATTCGAACGTGCGCCTCTCGGGTTCCGGCCCAGCACACTACCAATTGTGCTATCCGAGCTTCTACTCAGGTGTTAATATTCTTACCTCAAGGCAATTCGATCATAGAACCCTGGTGTTCAACTGGTGTCTATGTTTGGGTTGCCACCACGCAAGTGATTACTCTGGTATTGCAAGCGGCTACGGTAACTACTTACCTTTAGTTGGCTTGCTTGCCACTGAAGTGATAATAATGTTTCACCAGGTCAGGAAACGTAGTTAAAACTAAGAGCAAAATAATATGTAACCCAATAAAGATCAAAATAAATATTACTAACTAACTAATGTATTATTTGACAGGCCTGTTGGTCTAGTGGTTAGTGACTCTGACTGCTACGCCGGAGGTCGTGGGTTCGATTCCCACCCAGGACAAATCTTTGTGTGATAAGCACGAATGTTTGTTCTGTGTCTGGGTGCAATTTATCTATAATATGTATGTATTTAGAAATATATAAGTATGTTTATCAGTTGTCTGGTTACCATAGTACAGGCTCTGCCTAGTTTGGGATCGGATAGCGTTGTGTGAGTTGTCCCGAAAATATTATTATTATTATAAATATTATTATTATTTATTCATCATCTCAACCCATAAACGTCCCGCTGGACTTATTCGTCAACTCGACCGCGAAAATCTTGTCCACGTGTTCGAGTTGGGAAGATTTAATTCTACATATTATTTTATTATGCATCTCGACCAAAGGCATCCACATGTATCGACTCGATGGCATAATTTGGTTGGATTTGGTCGAGATGTATATTAAAATAATAGGTAAAATTAAATCGTCCCAACTCGACCACGTGGACGAGATTTTCGCGATCGAGTTGACAAATAAGTCTCCCGCTGGTGGGCACAGGTCTGCTCCATACACTTGGAGTGATATTTGCCTACTATACCACGCTGGTCAGACCAGATATTACTTAATAGATGTACTATAAATAGATAAAAGATTTTTTAATTGATTTCAGCAATATTTAGCCCTGTGTCACGGGGAACTTTATAAACATACAATTAACGGACACAAAGGACACCCAGACTCGTGAAACCCATAGATGGATCACACAGTTTTTTGTCCCGTGAGGAAATCGAACCCACAGCACGCCGCGCCTTGGTAAAGGCAAACCAACCGAGCAGTCAAATTGGTCATTAATGAAATTAGATAAACAATAAAGCTAAGTTTTTTTTCTATTTTATTTCATTGTATTCCAGGTTTATTGCTTTCACAGCTAAGAAAAATATATTATTTAGTGTGGAACATTAAAATTGTAATGTACTTAAATATACTAGTAGTATATGTACAAAAGTAATGTGGAAAATTTCGAGCCCAGAGCAGGATTCGAACCTGCGCCTCTCGGGCATCGGGCCCAGCGCACTGCCAATTTCGCCATCTGAGCTCCAACTCCGTTTTTTGAATTTGTCCATCGCTTGTTTACGTCTTGGAGTGACGTCAATAAGCGTAATTAATTGGTTGCAAATATATACTAATATTATAAAGCTGAAGAGTTTGTTTGTTTCTTTGGTTGGACGCGCTAATCTCAGAAAGTACTGGTTCGATTTAAAAAAATCTTTTTTGTTGAATAGTGCATTTATCCAGGAAGGCTATAGGCTATATAACATCACGCTATGACCAATAGGAGCGGAGCAGTAGTGAGTTATGTTGCAAATTCGGGAAAAATATTCCAAATTACCACGCGGACGAAGTCGCGGGCGATCCCTAGTATATATATATATATATTAGCGAAGTATTTGGTCTATAAACAGCAACAAAATGAAATTTAATTCTGACACTAGTGGTGGTTCACGCATGCGCTATTAAGGCTAATGCCACCCTTGGGCGTTCGATCGTGGAAATTTTTTACTAGGGGAACATGACTACAGAAGAGTTCTTTCAATCGATAACGTAGAGCACAATACGTGGAGCGAGCCGGCCAATGGAAACGCTACACGTTGTTTGCATCAGCGCGCAGGCGTGAAACCGGTATAAGCTTAATATAACAACAATGATAATGCTAATAAAGAAAGTATGTATACTCAAGTCCTCACAGAATATCAACCCATGCATGCATGCGAAATTTACGGAATCTCAGACTTTCAACGCAAACCACCGTACAAAAGAATACAGCCAATTAATTACATACAGATTTCCAGCGCTTATTCAGGGATGCATTTTTAAGGAAACGTTTTTTCTATGCCAAGGATACTCCACAAAATCCTAGTGTTAAATTTTTTTGTGTTGCCAACACGCTGTGATTCCTCTGGTATTTAACGCGTCCATAGCCTACGGTAATTGCTTACTATCAGAAACCCATACATAGCGCTCATAGTTAGGTGCACTCTCTGTTCAGTAAACGATCAGCGGGTTAAGCTACCAAGGACGCGGTAACCCTATAGATGGGTGACCGCATAGTGGTATTGCATCTGAGCGTCTCCGTGCTTCGGAGGGCACAATAAAAGTCGGTCCGACTGTTATCAGTCGTTAGATCACGACAGAGGCCTAAATATGGGCGATCTAAATAACTCTGTCACCAGGTTGGCTACTAACCAAACGATAAAAAGAAGAAGAAGAAACCCACCAACCCACATTAGGCTAGCGTGTATGGATTCAGCTCTCTAACTTGATAGAGGAGACGTTACTTGTGCACAGCAGTGGGACATATATATGTCCCACTGCTGGGCACAAGTATCGTCTAAAAGCAAACCATATGGTTTGCTCTGCTTTTGCTTGCATTATATTTATTTAACCTAAAATTTGAGAACATATTAATTCATGCGTGCATATTAAGTGCTACGATGCGTAGTACAAGTGCTACGGTTGCTACAGTGTAGAAGTGGAGAATAGCAGTAGTATGAATTGTAGAGTGCTATAACGAGCTACGACAGGCATTCGTTACGTCTTTACAAAGTTGTCTCTAACTCGTTAACTATCAAAGGGCAAAATAATCACATTACAATATTTAAATGCATTTTTTCTAGGAAGATAATTTAATTAATGTTTTATGGAAATCGGTACTTAAGTATTTTTGACAAAAATAAAAAAAAATATTTAGAAGTTTTTCAAGAGAGATAGGGCACCATACTAGCGAACAAGCCCGACTGGGGAAAGACCTTTAACGTACAGAAGACCACAGCCAAATAACTACACACAGCGGTGTAGTTGTTTTCCTGTGTGTGAGTATGGGTATCCAGCGCTCATTTAAGGAGGCGTTTTGAAAGAAACGTTTTCCTATTCCAAGGATACCGGTGTAAAAAATTGGGTCTGCATCACGCAAGTGGTACCTCTGGTATTGCAAGAGTCCATAGGCTAAGGTAACTGCTTAGCATCAGGCGGGCCGTATGCTTGTTTGCCACCTAAGTAGTATAAAAAATTGCTTAAGTTTTTTTTTTATCTCAACCCATAAACGTCCCACTGCTGGGCACGGGTCTCCTCCAAACATTTGGAGGGATATTAGCCTACTATACCACGCTGGCCAGACGGGTTGGTATAAGGTTTTATTTCGAGTTTTCCCTCTTTTGCGGTGGATATTGTTTTTTATTAATGTCTAGTGAATAATATAGTATTTTTAGTTTGAGATTAGCTTTTGTCTGTCTGTGCTTCTGTAGTGAAAGTCTTATTTAGACACAGATTACAAAAAAATATATTTTTTCTTTTCTTTAGTGATCTATGTTATAACCTTTTATACAACACGCATCCAATAAAGTTATACCCAAAGACGAGAGAGTAAACCATTGTTACTAAACTTTCCAATAGATTGACCGAAAATTTCGTTTCTTGGCTCATTTTAATCAGCATTTTATTTGTAATACAATGCAATCGAAGATAAAGAAACATCATTATTGCTAATTGAAATAAAGCAAGCTTATCAAGGCCACGTGTTGTAGGTACGCATCGATCGACATTTGGCTGGCCATTCTACGAGTAGATACTAATTGAAAAAATGTATATATTAATATTAAGAGAGGTAGGGCACCAAACTAGTGAAACAAGCATATGGTCCGCCTGATAGCAAGCTGTTACCATAAGGATGCTTGCAAACATAGAGGATCACTCACATACCACTTAATATAGAACAATGTTAATTGTTATACGTAAATGGAACAAGCTCTGTGTCGCGGGGGACTTTACAAACATACAATTAACAGACACAAATAACACCCAGACTTAGAACAACTCATTGTGGGTCACACAAAGTTTTGTCTTGTGTGGGAATCGAATCCACAACCTCGTGCACAGACGTCGCATACTGCAGCCACTGGACCACCAAGGCAGACAATATTATATATATATATATATATATGTAATATTCAATCATCTACTCTTCATAATAAACGTGATTTTATAGACCTTTTTTTCCTCTTATACTTTTTGCGATAAAAACGACATCTATATTTTAAACATAACTACCGTCCACGTCTGTCTCCCTGGTATAAAAATATGTATTTAGGTCTACTCTGTGTTGTGTGACAGTGCTCATTACGAGTAAGGTTGAACTTTACAAACATACAATTAACAGAAACAAATAACACCCAGACTCAGAACAACTCTTTGTGGGTCACACAAAGTTTTGTCCTGTGTGGAAATCGAATCCCCAACCTCGTGCACAGACCTCGCATACTGCAGCCACTGGACCACCAAGGCAGTCAATATTAAATATATAATGTATATATATTAATATTCAATCTTCTACTCTACATAAAAAACGTAATTTTATGGACCTTTTTTTCCTTTATGTGTAATTATATTAATAAGCCCCCCAAAGACTGGGCTCAAAAATTTATATACTTTTTGCGATGAAAACGACATCTATATTGTAAACATAACTACTGTCCAAGTCTGTGTCCCTGGTATTAAAATATGTATTTAGGTCTACTCTGTGTTATGAGACAGTGCTGCTGCCATTACGAGTAAGGTTGAACTTTACAAACATACAATTAATAGACACAAATAACACCCAGACTCAGAACAACTCTTTGTGGGTCGCACAAAGTTTTGTCCTGTGTGAGAATCGAACCCACAACCTCGTACACAGACCTCGCATACTGCAGCCACTGGACCACCAAGGCAGTATATATAATATATGTATATTAATATTCAATCATCTACTCTTCATAATAAACGTGATTTTATGGACCTTTTTTTCTTTTATGTGTAATTATATTAATAATCCCCCCAAAGATTGGGCCCAAAAAATTATATACTTTTTGCGATGTAAACGACATCTATATTGTAAACATAACTACTGTCCAAGTCTGTTTCCCTGGTATTAAAATATGTATTTAGGTCTACTCTGTGTTCTGTGAAAGTGCTGCCATTACGAGTAAGGTTGAACTAACGACAATCTACCTAGAGTTGTTAGTTCTGGCTTGGTGGCAGCACTGGTGTTGGCGAGGGTACATTCGCAGGCCGTATGGAGCGTTTCCATTGTTAATGTCTGAAAACTAGAGACCTGCCCCGACTTCACTCCGGTGAAAAAAATGGCTCGAGTTTCTTGCCAATTCTTCTCGTGGCCCTAGTCAGAGAATTGGCTGTAGGAAAAACATATGCTGACTTAGTTTTTTATGATGTTCATTACTATCATGCAATAATTTGATCGTAATTATTAAATGAGTTTGAATATGACTTTGCAATTCATCATCAACTTATCGTAGTTGGACATAGGACTTATCAAGTGTACGCGATTTTGGCGCGGTCTTCGGCTTCTCGCATCCAGCTACTAAAATTTACTATAAAATTTATAAATTTACTATGTAATTACAAAATAGCCTTAAATTGAATAATACTTGCAATTACGAAGTATTTATGTAACCACACCTCAAATCAGAACTGCGACTTCAAACAGATATTTTACTTATAATTGATTGTTTGTAAGTAGTTTAGGTTTAGAAAAAGAAGAAAGAAAAGCGTACAGTTTTTTTATATTTAAATATTTTATGGCCTTTGCCCTGCAGTGGGACAGTACAAGCAAAAAATAAAATAAATAAATATTTTTGTATGTTGAGTTCATTATTCTCAAAAACCCCCTAACATACAAAAAACCTACCCCTTTTTGAACTTTCAAATTTAAAATGAAATCGGTATAATGTAAAAGTGATGCCCCTAGTATTGCAAGCTAAGCTAGGCGATCCTCATACATTTCAATATCACCGCTGTTATTAAAACCCTGTGCCGGATAGTCCTAGGAATTGCGCCGCCGTAAAGCTTAGGGCGAAATCGAGAGAACTCCTTTGTGTTCATGTTCCCCTAGTATCAATTTTCAAAACTGAAACGCCCTATTGGAGTAGGGATTTTTCGAAAGAGCGCATGCGTCATCATTTACTGCTGCCAGTGTAAAAAAATAAATAAATTTTGTTTCTATTTAATAAATCAAACATTCTTTGCTAATATTTCCTGGCATATACCAATGTCATGTTTTTTTTTTATAATACACACTAAATAACAAAATATTCTATCAATATTTCTAACCTATCACAGTAATTAATAGCTACCATTTACACGTTGTAAACAAACGACATCTACCACTGCATGAAAAATCTCTTTGGAATTTGTTTACTTAAGCTTCGAATAGATGTCGTTTCCCAATCAAATGGTACAATTTTACCGACTGAGTTGAATCATGGTCGGTAACATTGTCAAATTAGATTATTAGAATTATTTCACTACAAGTCTTTAGTTTAGTTTCGTCTACGTCTTTTACTTTTGTCTTTAGTCTTTCCTTGTAACTTACAATGAAAGACTAAAGACGAAAGTAAAAGTAATATTGCAGTCCTTGTAAAGTATAAATAAGTATTTCGAATAAAAGCGAAGTAATTCTTGTAATACAAGGGAAGGGTGCTCAGCCCTCCATTTTATATGGCTTAGCGAATTGGCGTACATTATAACAAGATTCCGGTCGCTGCGCGTTGTTTATTCTATGTTGATGATTGACCATATTTTCTTGCGATTTCAGCTATCTGTCACCACATTTCATAGGTAACTGTTTTGAACCATTTAAATTAAATTAAATATATTATTAAAATTTATGGAATAATAAGTTCATTTCATATTTTTTCATTTATATACTGGCTTAGTTGCTGTAGTTCCAACGTTTTATAAATTGACGAAAGCCACACATCATTGGGTATAGAATTTTAAATTGATATAATATTTCGTGGTCCAATTATTGACTGCCGTACACTTGTAAGTAGCTGCTTATACATTTCAAATGTGAATGCGATAGATAATACGGAACGTAATAATGAAGAATGGGATGATGATAGATGAAATGAAGCTTCATTTCATCTATCATTATATATTTCTGTTCGCGTAAAAATGTTATTGTCAACAGCAGCTAAGTAGCTACTTAGCTACTGTTGACAATAACAATAATCTACGTGATTCTTACTATAGTGATAAATTATTTATTGTCTTTAAAAAGTTACAATATAATACGTTCCTTAGTGTCGCGGGCACTAGTCTCTTTCAATCCATCGCAATTAGAAAATAACAATAAACTTAAAAGAGAGAAAAATACATAAATGAAGCACCTACTACAATATCAATGCATGAACAGATAAATACACACACTGTCTAGTAGATTTGTTCCTGCATATTGACTTGCAAATACGGTCTCAGAAGTACATAAAGCACTAGACAGACATATTATAATTAAATGAACCTATATTATACTGACAATCTATACTTCTATGCTACGAATATATAGTACTAGCTGTTGCACGCGGCTCCGCCCGCGTGTATGTCGGTTATCGCTGTTAAAAGTAGCCTATGTGTTATTCCAGACCATTATCTACATATCTCTGTGCCAAATTTCATCCAAATCCGTTCGGTAGTTTTAACGTGAAAGAGTAACAAACATCCATCCATCCATTCTTACAAACTTTCGCGTTTATAATATGAGTAAGGATTGTTATATAAAGAGGTGAAGTTTGTGACTTTGTGATGTTGTAGGGAGGGACTATTCCGCTAAGTTCTAATAGCCCAGTTCTACTGATAGAACTACACGGAAAAAAAACTGATTAGTTCAACTGTTAACTAGCATATTCCTTATGGTTCTATTATTAGTTTGATTTGATTTGTCCTGGGTTCGATTCCCACCCAGGACAAATCTTTGTGTGATGAGCACGAATGTTTGTTCTATGTCTGGGTGTAATTTATCTATAATATGTATGTATTTAGAAATATATAAGTATGTTTATCGGTTGTCTGGTGACCATAGTACAGGCTCTGCCTAGTTTGGGATCAGATAGCAATGTGTGAGTTGTCCTGAAAATATTATTATTATTATTATTTTTGAGTTCCATTTAGTACTATTCGACATTAAATTACGTCTTTGTCCTATTCTCTGGACCTACAGAACCGATTTTGAAAATTATTTTACCAATAGAAAGCCACGTTATTTATATTCTCTATTCTATTCTATTCTAATGTTGACTCTATATGCTAAAAAAGTCATGGTAGCTAAATGAAAGTTTCCGACATGTACACCAATGAAAAATGAAATTTAACCAATGAATCAAATGATTTAAGATCTGCATATGGCAAATGAAATAATCGAGAAACCCACAAGTCTTAGTAGAAACCCTTAAAGCATGTCTGATCCACCAACCCTCCTAAAACCCTCTCTATCTTCATAGAGGAGAGGAGACCCATGCCCAGCAGTGGGACATATATAGGCTGCTATTAATAAAAATGCTAGAGTATGTTTAGCAATACGGCCTGCTTATTTATTCAATCATGTAGATGGTTTTAGTTTTTTGAAGTTTCCAAATACTTTGGAAAGATTCTTAGAGCATTTTTTTTTGACACTCGTATCGCAAGCGTCCATATAGACTACGGTAACTGCTTACCATCAGACGGGCCGTACGCTTGCTTGTCAACTACCTATATAGTATAAAAAAAACCTTTGATAAAAGACAGATGAAAAGTTTCATCTTAAGTGTACTTTTTTATATTACTTGGGTGGCTAACAAGCATATGACTCGCCTAATGTAAAGCAGTTACCGTAGCCTATGAACGCTTGCAATACCAGAGGTATCACTTGCGTGATGCTTACCCATTTTATTGCACCAGGGATTTAAGAAGGATTATTCCCGATATAGAAAACTATTTCTTTTAAAACGCATCCGTAAATGAGCGCTGGAGAAGTCTCCAGTGCTTATTTACTGACATTTGAGTACAGGTACTGTACTCACACACAGGAACCCAACTACACCGCTGTGTGTAGTTATTTGGCTGTGGTCTTCTGTTGGAGGTCCTTTCCCAGTCGAGCTTGCTCACTAGTATGGTGCCCTACCTCTCTTCTAATGTGTATGAATACATATTGTATCATCACGCCCGTCTCCCTTTGGGGTAGCCAGAGACTATGATATGCCAATTGCTGTGATTCATACATACCGACGTTCGCTACTTTTATATTCATTCTTAAATTCTTTATTGTACACAATAACATAGAAAACAAATACACATAAATATAAAATGTACAAAGGCAAGTTTAACTCAAGATTGAGTTTTCTACCAGCAAACCAGTGTGGCAGAGGAAAAAGATATTAAAGTAAGAGTAAGCGAAGTATACAACCGAAGAGGAAAAGTGAAAGAGTAAAATTCATCTACCTCTTCATGCATGAGAGTCAATTCTGGGTTTTTTTTTTTTTTTTTTTTATACTACCAAGTAGGCAAACAAGCATACGGCCCGCCTGATGGTAAGCAGTTACCGTAGCCTTGGTACTTTTAATTTGACCCTTTTTGGCACATCACCTACTTGGTCAACGGTATATTCGTTTAGAGTGGCGTCCACCGTCATATTTATTTATTTTCACACGAAAAAACATACACATAGGCGAACATAAAGTAAAAAAACAAGTATCTATACTTGTTTTTTTACTTTATGTTCGCCTATGTGTATGTTTTTTTTCTTATTTATATAGAAATCCATATATGTCCTACTGCTTGGCATGGGTCTCCTCTCCTCTATAAAGAGAGCTGAGGGGGTTTAGCTACCCGAATGCGGGTTGGTGGATCAGTCATGCCCTTAGAATTTCCAAAGAGTTTTCCTCACGATGTTGGTTAGTAAAAATAAATTATACAAAGTGACATTCACATTGCTACTGCCACGGATCGAATTCATACCTCTTGCGTACAAGTCAGTTACTTTTCCGTTTCCCGTTCTCGACTACCATCGCTTATTTATAGGTACAATGATATATATACCAAGTCAGGGTCTAATAAGGGGAAGCCATTAATTTTTTGTTTTTTTTAAAGAAAACTTCCGCACTATATAACAAGCTCTGTGTTGCGGGGGACTTTACAAACATACAATTAACGGACACAAATTACACCCAGACTAAGAACAACACTTTGTGGGTCACACAAAGTTTTGGCCCGTGTGGGAATCGAACCCACAACCTCTCGTGCACAGCAGGCGCATACTGCACCCACTGCAAGGCAGTCTATTGGTATTGGACCTTGGACAGGCAAGATACACCAAGGAACTCCTGTAAATCAAATGGGAAATTAATAAAGATATCGGTAGGTTGACTGCCTTGGTGGTCCAGTGGCCGCAGTGCACGAGGTTGAGGGTTCGATTCCCACACAGGACAAAACTTTGTGTGACCCAAAAAGAGTTGTTCTGAGTCTGGGTGTAATTTGTGTCCGTAAATTTTGTGTTTGTAAAGTCCCCCGCGACACAGAGCATGTTTTCTAGTGAGGGAGTTGTTTAAAAAAAAATCAAATACAAAAAAATATCTACCTAATATGTCCCATAATATGGCCCATTACAAAGTATGAAATAAAAAATATCAAACAGACTCATTTTACAGAATGAAGTCTGTGTCTGCCAAGGCTTGATTCATTCCTGTCACCTGCTGCTATTCGGCTTGGTACCAATTTAAATCTATATTTCAGTAAACTATTTTAAAGTTGGTTTAATTTTTCAACATTATTTTATGTTATTCTTTTTACACCCATCTTAATATCCTCCTTTTAAAATTTTGTCACTATGATCTTTCAATACACATCGTTCTCTCATGTTTTATATGTTTAGAATTTAGAATTTTGACTCAAAATAATATATTCTTCAGAGCTCATATTTCTTCTGCAATTCGTATAAATATCGTTTTTTATAAAAAATAAAAATGTCATATCAGTAAAAAGTAGTCTGATGGAGTACGGTTTTGGCTACAATAACTGCTTATCATTAGGTAGGCTGCAGATATTTAGGTACTGGAAAAGAAAAGAAAGGAAATTCTTCCCTATCTCCAGATATAACATTCCAAATCCTCAAAAAATATTTTCCACTTTTTAAGGGCCGCCACATACATATGGTTTCCTAATTTGTTAACCGTGTTTGTAATGCCGAACAAACACCACACATATTCGTTTTTTTTATATAACCTCAGTCTAAGAGTAGCTTCAGTGGAGCACACAAACAATTCCCAATTTGATATGATATTTGATTTCGACGACGATTGCCTTTCTTGCAACATATTTTTTCCAAAAACGAGAAAAAGAGTTGTATATGTAATAAGCCAATTATTAAACTAAGGAACCTATTTATTTTTATACTACTTATGTGGCTAACAAGCATAATGGCCCGACTGATGTTAAGCATTTACCGTAGCCTATGGGCGCTTGCAATACCAGAAGTATTTCTTGCGTGTTGCCAACCCATTTTTTTACACCACGGCTTTATAATGGGACTATCCCTGGGATAGGAATACGTTTCTTTCAAAACGCATACCTAAAATCGCTCATTTAGGGGTGCATTTTAAAAGAAACGTAGACGGAAATACAAAACTAAACGGAGACCTGTACTCACACACAGGGCCCCAATTCTGCTTATTTACGGATGGCACAATTGAATCTGAATTGAATCTTAGTAGCATTTTTGGTATTCTGCTAATAAATTTAAGACCAGTGGTTTAAAACTATTGGTCTTAAATTTATTAGCAGAATACCAAAAATGTTACTGAGATTCAATTCAGATTCAATTGAGCCATCCGTAAATAAGCAGAATTGAGGCCCAGGAACACAACTTCTACGTCGTCTACTGTTTGTATGATGGAGGTCCTTCTGCAGTCGGGCTTGCTCGCTAGTATGATGCCCTACCTCTCTTAAAGCCTTTAATTACGAGCCCATCCATTATTTAAAAAAATATTACTGGATACCTGTCAACCCTATGACTTTTTTAAATTATTTCTGGTTCATTGGCATTTTAGACAAAAGAGTACTCTATGACTATAAATGAGCGTGTTACGTTGGTAAATTACCGGATATTTGTGATGAATGATGAAAAGTAAATGTATGAAAGTCTTGCATTCGTTTCTTTCTGTAATTAACGTTAATAATTCTGTTCGAAAATAAAAAGGAATGTGTGTGACAATCCCTAATTATTCTATGGTTATTCGGTCGGAGAACCTGATTAGGAAACCGTATGTATGTGGCAGCCCTTAATCTCGTGCATGATGGTCTGCGCAATAGAACTTTCACTTTTATTATGCGCAAGTATCGATCGAAAGAACTCCTCCATGATTATGTTCTCCTAGTATTTTTTTTCAAAACTGAAACACCCAGTTAGGTTAGGTCTGGTGGGTGAAGTACGCATGCGTTACCAATACTTAACACTGCAGTTACCAGTGTTAAAATTGAATTCAGTTTTGTAATTTGTTTAACCAATCGTCTATCAAAATAATGTCAGACACAGAATATATTTTTTATACACCAAAATGGGTTTAGTACCCAATGCACCGTAAAGATAAATACTAAGTTAACCAATAATAAATATCGTAACTTTAAACAGACGACAAGATTGCAGCAAAATATTTTTATGCGACTTGTTTACTCAGGTTTTAAAGCGAAGTATTTTTGTGATAAAGATGTTTAAGTAAGTATACAAAATAATTTAATGACTATGGTCTATTTATTTTGAAAGAAGCAGTATACCTATTTTTGCCTTATACTGGTACCTTAATTTTGTCATAAGATCGTCGTTTGTTTTTTTGCAAGATGATTAACATTCCATTTTATTGAGGTCTTTCTAAATTTTGTGCCATTATTTTTCATTGTTTACTAGAAGAATTGAATTAATACTTATTAAATATACAACTTGGGGGGCACACAAGCTCGCCTATTGTTAACCTGTTATCGTAGCCTATAGGTGCTTGTAATCCCAGAGGTATCACTTCTAATATTGTAACTCATACCAAATTGTAAATGTTATACTCTGGCAATTAAAAAGAGTGGCCCGAGTTTCTTGCCAATTCTTCTCGAGGCCCAACCCTAGTCAGCGAATTGGCCGTAGAAAAAAAAGTATGCTGGCATTTGTTTTTATGACGTTCATAAGTATCATGTATTTGATCTAAATGAATAAATGAGTTTGACTTTGACTTTGACTTGTGGGTTTTATACTGCAGGGCTTTAATTTGTACTACTCCTAAGATGGGAAAATATTAATTTCCTAACACATCCCTAAATGAGCGCTGGCGACCTATACTCACACATAGGAATACAACTATACTACTGTGTGTAGTTATTTAGCTGTGGTCTTCTGTAAAGTTGAAGTCCTTCCCCAGTTGGGATTGCTGCTTTTCTTAAGAGGGCTATCATAGGCAGAAAAGTAGACATTTGTCTGTGATGGACATTAAAATTAAATAAAATACAAAGTGAAGCTGCATGCTTCATTCAATTAATCTTGTAAATCTTGTAAAGCGTCTTAAAATATTCTATGGCTAAAACTAATCACTGTTTAACAATTACATTGGTACATAAAAAATGTAATGACAGTCAATTTCAAAATTATAGGATGTTCTGCAAAACAAACAACAAAACTAGTAAATATAGTATTATTGGTGGCAACACTGGCAACTGAATTGTGACGCATGCGCACTACACTACTTGAGGGGGACGTTCCAGCTTTCCACATTATTGATTATTTTTTGGAGAATAGTTACTAGGATAACATGACGATGCAGGAGTTTTGATGAATACACACATTAAAGTAAAAGTTCTACTGCGTATGTCTACGCAAACAATGTTTTTGTTTGGTAGATGGTTTGATACGTCTATGCCATTGTAGCTGTTACCAGATTTTAATTTCTTTGTCCACAAGATTATTATTTAATAAGGGGTTTCCTGGGATCTAAAAATATTGCAATCAGTTGAGCAATTTTAAAGCTATGCTTTATAGAGAACTAAGATAAAAATATTTATCTTTAGCCGCACATGCCAAATTTTAATTAATTATTTTAATTATGATTAAATAAATGCTAGTTTTTTTTTGTAAACTGAGTAATCCTTCTCTCAAAGACAACATCAATTTTATTCCATACTCCAATAGAATGAGATAAAATTTCAATTCGTGGCTCTTTTTGACCAATGTTTTATTTTTAACCAAACACACGGTAAACAGAACAACATAATAATTGCCAAATGCAGTAAAATACGCTAAATATGGGAACGTAAAATACCCGAATCTAACAGCTCTAGTCTATTATGAGATATTGTTGCTACTGTTCTACTAAACTATTAATAAGATTATTGTAAAATTTCGCACTTTGGCTCATTTTGATCAGAATTTTCCATATAACACTATGCAAAGGATGAAAAAGCTCCCTAATAACTGTTTAATGAAGTAAAGTAGGTACGTTAATCAAGGCAACGCGTTCTACGTATTGAGCGACTCTCGAACTGAACGCGAGTCCGTATGTTCGCTACTTTTACTAAACTATTGACTGAATTGACATAAAATTTTGATTTTTGTTTCGTTGTAATCAGCGTTTTGTTTTTAACATAGGGCGGTGGGCAAAAATGCTCCGAAATTACTATAATATGAAATACAGGCCGTTCAGTAATGTAAACTACTCGAGTCGAGTATTTTGATTTGTAGCACACACACTCTTACAACACGACCAGACATACATAAAATATATACGAGTATCTTTTTTAAATTCAGTAAAAAAACATAAAAAATATACGAGTACCTTTTTTGAATTCAGTAAAAAAAACCATAAAAAATATACGAGTACCTTTTTTGAATTCAGTAAAAAAAACAAAAAAAATATACGAGTACCTTTTTTGAATTCAGTAAAAAAACATAAAAATATACGAGTACCTTTTTTGAATTCAGTAAAAAGTAAAAAATATACGAGTACCTTTTTTGAATTCAGTAAAAAAAACAAAAAAAATATACGAGTACCTTTTTTGAATTCAATAAAAAAACATAAAAAATATACGAGTACCTTTTTTGAATTCAGTAAAAATAAAGGAGTACCTACCTTTTTTGAATTCAGTAAAAAAACAAAAAAACATACGAGTACCTTTTTGAATTTAGTAAAAAAACATACGATTATATTCTTTTACATAAGAACCTCATTAACGTTAAAACTAAATTTCGACCACTCGGTGACCACTGTTTATTATAAAATACTAGCTTGGGCCCATGGCTCCGCCTACGTGTAGAATTCCTCAAGAACGGTGTTTTTGTGGGATACAGTAGCTTATGTGCTATTCTAAACTATAATATTTAATAATATTTTCGGGACAACTCACACATCGCTATCTGATCCCAAGCTAAGCAGAGCCTGTACTATGGTAACCAGACAACTGATAAACATACTTATATATTTCTAAATACCTACATAATATGTATATTATAGATAAATTACACCCAGACACAGAACAAACATTCGTGATCACCACACAAAGATTTGTCCTGGGTGGGAATCGAACCCACAACCTCCGGCGTAGCAGTCAGAGTCACTAACCACTAGACCAACAGGCCAATCAAAACTATAATTTATGTGCCAAATTTTATTCAGGTCCATTCAGCCAATCTGGCGTGATTGAGTGACAAACATCCATCCATCCAAATCCCATCCATAAGCTAAAGCATATTATTATCTTACTAATATCCTACTAATATTATAAACGCGAAAGTTGGTAAGTATGGATGGACGGATGGATGGATGGATGGATGTTTGTTACTCCTTCACGTGAAAGCGTAAAAATTTCATCCAGATCCGTTCAGTAGTTTTTACGTAAAAAACGGATCTGGATAGATTTGGCATAGAGATTATGGTCTGGAATAACACATAGGCGATAACCGGCATCCACTCGGGCGGAGCCGCGGGCAACAGCTAGTCAACTATGAAACAGAGATACAGTTCATTTGTTTTGATGTAGAGACAGTACAGTCTTTCATACTAAACTTTTCAACAGTTTGAGATACAATTTTGTTTATTGCTTGACTCATTTTGAGCAGGATTTTATTTCCTATACAATAAAATGGTAGACATAGCACGATGAATATTGATATATTTTTAGTTAGTCTGTATCGTCCTACTGCTGAGTAAAGGCTTTCCCCTATTGACTTCCATTACCGTCTATCCATTGCCTTGTTCCACCCATGTATCTAGGTAATGAAGTAAAATACGGTAATGAAGGCAACGTGGTCTCTGTGTTAGTCGACTTTTGAACCTAACCAAGGTACCACATATTCGTGTTAATGTAATCTTTTATATAAAATTCTCGTGTCACAATGTTCGTTCCCGTACTCCTCCGAAACGGCTCAACCGATTTTCGTGAAATTTTGTCTGCATATTGGGTAGGTCTGAGAATCGGACAACATCTATTTTTCATCCCCCTAAATGTTAAGGGTAAGACAAAATTTTTGATTTCAATTTTTTTATGATACAACATACAAAGATACATACAATCCTCAATTTTCACCCCTCTACGATCAACCCCTATATTTTAGTAGCAAAACAACGTTTGCTGGGTCAGCTAGTGTATGTATAATGTTTGATTATTGTTTTGTTTTATTCAGCGATGTGTTTCTAACACAGAGCGGTGGACAAAAAAGCCCCGCGATAAGTAAGTAATGACGTGTAGCACATTCAGCAATGTGAACTATTTATTGAGTTAAATATTCTGACACTTGGTCTATCACGATTGACAAGATACTTAATCATTTAATACGTTTGGTGGAATAGTTAAGATACTAAATAGATAAGCGAAGTATTTTTGATAGAAAACCCATTAGTTACGGTTTGTTAGATCTCTACGGTGTTTAAAGGTAATCAAGTAAGAGATTAGCAAATAAATGGGTTAGCAGGAATCGATTTGAAATAGTAATTTAAAAAAGCTTTACAAAATCTCTTCAAGTTCATATGAATGTTTATAGCTACTAATAATTAATTCGTTACTCACACATGACAAAACATTTTTTGTTTTGTTTTTCATTTATTAGCTTAAGCAAAACAAAATAAGTAAGGTAACAAAACTGTTTAAACATTTCTTGTAAGATCTACCATGATGAATGCGCGGTCGAAGCTTTTTGAAATATTCCTACTACCTAACAATAACAAATTTGTGCGATTACAGCTATAATGGCATATTTCACCACAATTGATAATTTCTGCGTCTTATACCGCTTAAATAACATTTTTAGTTTGATTAATATATTTTTAATTGTCTTTAAGAAATAACAAGTTATTTTAAATTGCTAATTTCAATATTAATACAACGAAGATACAAAAGTAATAGTGCTCGGCGATACAGTTCCATACTGAACGAGTAAGATATTTCATAAATATGATGATAATAATATTACGAGTTTAACATAGATTGATCTTAAATTATAATATGAACATTTTATACTCGCAAAGCTTGTAGATATGACTTTTTTAACTTAATGATAGACAATGTCAAAACAATAACTTTTTAATCTCGTGCCGGATGGTCTGCGCAATAGAACTTTCACTCATCAAAAGAACTCTATCATGATTATGTTCTCCTAGTACTATTTGGCAAAGCTGAAACACCCTTTTAGGTTAGGGGAGCACTAGTGTTAAAAAAAGTATGGTGTTGTCACTTTGTAACCAAACATCCATTCAGCATCCGAGTATTTTAATATTTTTAGCAACACAGCAAAATTTAAAATATTGCTCTAAGATCAGTCAGATTTGATAAAACACCCTTGCCTTCCAGGCGAATAAAAATCAGCAACTAATTTCGTAAAATTTTATTAATTTTAGCACTGGTAACTGAATTGTGACGCATGCGTAGTACTTTACCCCCAACGTGGGGGCGTTCCCGCCTTGGAAAATTGTTACTAGGATAACATGACTCTGTAGGAGTTCTTATGTACAATATCATGCTGACATTAAAGGAAAAATACTACTGCTATCCGCCACGTGGTTTTAAGTTTTAAAACGTAGTTTACTGGCGAAATGGCTCCCAATCTAGTACTTTTGATAACCAAAAGCTATAATTACATGTATTGTTTTATTGATTGCTTATACTCAACATTTATTCAAGTTACAAAGTAACACTTATGAAGACCATAAATTATGAATGAAACCAGCTATAATATATAATATTAAAATGAATCGCTGAATGTTTTGCTAAACGCAAATCTCGAGAACAGCTAACCGATTTCGCTAATTCTTTTTTTGCTATGTTCGTTATTGTCAGAAGAAGGTTCTTATGTAAAAAAAAAATAAGAAAGATGAGCTGAAAATAGTTTATCTCGGGCGAAGCCGGGGTGGGCCACTAGTAATGAGAAGAACTAGTAAGAAACTAGGGCCAATCTTTTTAATCACCAGATAGTCACAATCTTCTGTAAAATACAATTATAGTATAAGTAATGATGCAAACTGATACAGTCGAAACACTATACACGTTGTATATCGTACCTAACTTAAGAAATGTAAGAACCTTTACAAAATTATTAATAATAAACAGCTATGACGAGCTACGATACCTTTCATTTTTTCAAAACTGCCTCATACAACTGTAAACAACAAGTTTAGTAAGAATTGCACACTGTCTCGTTTATGGGTCACGAGGCAGTGTGCAATTCTTACTAAACTTTCCGATTGATTGAGGTAAAATTTGGATTCCCGGTCTATTTTGATCAGGATTTTATTTTTAGCACAATTAAGTAAAGTACGGTAAACAATCAATCAATTAGATATGTGACAAAACTTTTACCAAACGATTAAACAGATTGTTGTAAAATTTCGCATTTTAGTTCATTTTGACCGGCGTTTAATTTCTAACAGAATGGGATAAACAGTTCCATAATAACTGCTAAATAAAGTAAAGCACGCTAATCAGGGCAAACGTGTCGTCCGTATCTGTCAACTACCGAACCGCATTCACTGAGGGACCAATAACAGCACCTCTACTAAAATATTCATTACATATTTGTAAAATATCGGCATTTTATAAGGATTTTCTAAAGCGTACCATAGTCTCTGTCTACCCCAATGTAAGACGGGCGGGACGATATAATAAGTTTTCATACACATAAGAAGAGGGGTAGGGCACCATACTAGCGAGCAAGCCCGACTGGGAAAGGACCGTCACCTTACAGAAGACTACAGCCAAATAACTACACACAGCGGTGTAGTTGTGTTCCTGTATATGAGTACTGGTTTAGGAATGCGTAAAAATAATGGGTCGGCAACACGCAAGTGAAACCTTTAGTATTGCCACAGAATACTTAATAGTACAGGTATTGGTATTGCAACCGTCCATTATCATAGGCTACGGTCATTAGGCAGGCTGTATTCGTATTTGCCAAGTAGTATAAAAAATAAAGAGTGCTGCGACGTAACACTATATTTACCACGTCGCGTAGTACCAATTGTGCTCCGCTTGCTACAGCTGTGGAGTATAAGCAGTAATACAAGTCATGGGATTACAACGTGCTGCGACAGCATGTATAAAAACGAGTGCCAAAATTTTTTAATAAGGTGTTATATAAAATAAAATATTTTTTTAAATATTTATATTGTTAGATATCAATGACAAACACGTGGCGTAGGTAATAATCAGTACACGCACGCAGCTGATGTACTACGTAATAGAACAAAATTAAACTTGCTGACCATTCAGTTCAATTATGTAGATTAAATCGAATGCACCTTCCATTTCGTTTAAAAAATATTTACTTACTGTTGTTTCTTTTAAGTCTGTTTATATTTTATTTGGCTTGAGATGTATGTAAGTATATTTGTTAAGGTCACAATCACTTAAGTATTCGATTAAACGAATTTTTTATATGCTAAGTACATGACAATAATGAGTAACTTCGGTGACAATCCAATAATATAGTACCATGGAACTGATCAGATATACGTACACATTCACTGAGAGACAGATGATTGTACTTTTACTAAACTATTGATAGGATTGGCGTAAAATTATGATTCTTGTTTTGTTTTAATCAGCGTTTTATGTATAGTACAGAGTGGTGGACAAAAAAGCCCCGCGATTATTAAGTAATGAAATGTAGCACGTTAAGTAATGTGAACTATTTGGTCGAGTATTCTGACACTAGGTCTCTTTCAAACCAAACTTAAAATATTTTAATAAAAAGTTAAACGTTTTAGATGGGAAATGTTTTTGTTTAGGTTTTGTTTATGTTTTTGGATTAAGAAGAAGGTTTGGTTTCAGCATCTCATTACGTTTGAAAACATACGATGATGGTAACAATTTTATTGTATTTGTATATAGTACATATTATGTACTTTGCAATCTGTTGTATAGGCGGTATATAATTTTGTATAAATACGGCAACTTGTGGAATTTTCTAAAACCCTGAAATCTCAATTATGAATTATTTTAACAGTATAATATGAACTTTTATACAAACTCTTATCCCACTTTTCCCAGTTTAAAGACATTGAGAAGTGCAGTTTTACTTTACCAAATCACACTATCTGAATGCAAATGTTTGATTTGTTGTAGAGAGTATCAAAATCACTGTATACATGCCTGTTATATTTAAGGCGTTCTTTTAATTCGTCAGGGATTCCATCACCAGAACTAGCTTTTGATTATAATCGGACCAAACTGAAATAAAATACTACGTTCAAGCGATCAATACTCTGCATGGTTGAACATTAATATACTAGGGGAATATGGTGCCCTAGAAGATATATCAGTAACAATATAAACAGCGTAAAAAATAGTTTATTTAGCACGTTTTGATCAGTTTTGTACGTCTAATAAAGAGGAAGGACACTGTAAGAAAATCGCAATCAAGAGATATTTAACCAATTTAATTAAATTAAATTATAATTAAGTGTTCTTAATAAAAACTTTTATTTAAGCAAATCAATTACATATATACATTTTATTACTACCTAATTATAAACACAAGGGCACACAAATTTGCTCCATTTAGAATGTCGATGATGGCATCGTCCACAGTGCCAGAGAACATTAAATTTATCAAAGCCGTCTTAGAAGCATTTCACCAGCCTCCCCAGCACTTGGGCACACTAAGTCCTTCAAATGCTGGGGTGAAAGAGCATCAAAGACGCCAGCAGAACCACTCCGAAAGGAGCTGATGGCGATATACACGTCCTAAGTGGTGGCACTGAGACACTCCAAATCATTCTCTGGAGGATCAGGGAAAGAAAGGTCATTTGCTGGCGCTGGATGCTTGCTCTTCAGTGTTCTTAATTATAATATATTTTAATATTGTTACAAAAATGAAAAAATACAGAAAATAGGAATACTACTAGGTTATTGTGAACAAGGAAAGGATTAAAAAAACTTCTGGCTCCAATTTTGTTTACTGCCCAGTTCCTTAATCCTGCTAAATCGGCATATATAAGTTTTAAAACGAATACTTACATAGTTATAAGTACCGGGTTCATGTTTAAATTACAACTTTGAAAACTATTGAACTTTGAATAAGTCAAGATGAAATTGTAAATAGTACGTTACGTAAATACGTTGTGGTTTATTTTTGTTTAGTAACACTCATACAAAACAATGTCTCATAAGGAATTAAATTCATATATGTAGAGTAACACCAGTAACACTGTGACATACTCGTAATGCGCCTTCTCTTCGAATAAGTCAAACCAAATAACACCAATGTGCAACAGTGTAACTAAAAAAGGAAAAAATATTCCCTCTGAGTGATACTGTGTCATACGACTTTTCTTTTCTCATTGAGTTAAAAATGGGTCGGCTTCACGAAAAATATATTCAAAATCAAAATTCAAAATCATTTATTCATATAGATCACACTGTGACACTTATGCAGGTCAATGAAAAATGCCAAATGACGTCAGCTAATTTGCCTACTGCCGGGTTCGCTGACTGAACAGACAGGGATAGAGCCCAAGGAAAGAACCGGCAAGAAACTCAGGCCACTCTTTTCAATCGCCAGATATGTGGTTACATTTTTGTTTGTGTTACAATTAGTTAGCAGAAAGTGATGCAACCAAAAACACCATACAAACACGATAGGGTGAAAATCTGGTTGGATAATAAAGATGAGTGTGTCTGTCGGTAGCGGGGCGCTTTGCTTAACAAACTCTAGCATTTTTAAGTCAAAATTGAATTTAATGATATTCTATATATAATAGTGTGAGTTTAATGTAGGTAATAATGTAGTAAATATCTGGGGAATATATCTCTGGTATTGCAAGTGTCAATAGGGTAAAGTAACTAATTATATAAATTCGAGAAGTAACCATGGTAGCCGAGTAGGAATGTAACCAACTTGTACGCATAAGGCGTGAGTTTAACCCCGGGTGGCGCTCCCAATGTAAATTTAACTTTGATAAATTTATACGTTCTAATCAAATGATTAACCATCTGCTAGCGGTAAAGGAAAAAATGGAATTAATTAAGAATTTCTCAATACATGTTTGATCAACCATCCCAAATTAGGCTATCGTGTGTGGATTACGGCCTACACCCCCACTTTCCCTTGATGGAAGACAGGAGATCAGCCCATATATGCCCAATAGTGGGGGGACATATGGGTTGCTTATATTTATATTGTATAAACAACCTAAACCACAAATTACTGCGTCGCAATAGACCAAGTGCCAGTATACTCGACTCAATGGTTCACATTACTAAACGTGCTACACTTCTTTAATTAGTAATCGCGGAACGTTTTTGTGTTCATCCAGGTACTAGAAACAAAACGCTGATTAAATTGAAACAAAAATCTAAATTTTACGTCAATCCAATCAAAAGTTTAGTAAAAATACATTCTTCTATCTCTCAGTGAACGTGTGCGTGTATACAGACTCGTGTTCGCTTCGAGAGTCGATCGATACTGAGAACACGTTGCCTTGATTAGCGTACTTAACTTCATTAAGCAGTTACCAGGAAGCAGTTTCACCCTTTGCATTGTGTTGGAAATAAAATGGTGATCAAAACGAGACAAAAATCAAGATTTTACAACAATGTATAAGAAAGCTTAGTAAAAATAACCTACTGTTTCATCTCAAGATCGAAACAAATGAACTGTATCTGACTTTTACTGTGGAAATACCTTCACCTAAGTTTTTTTATAACATCAGGCCGGCGCCTGATGTTAAACCATTACTGTAGCCTATGAACGCTTGCAATACTAGAGATATCACTTGCGTGTTGCCGACTATTTTTTTTGCACCAGGGCTTTATGATGGGGTATCCCTGGGATAGAAAAACGTTTCTTTCAAAACGCATACCTAAATGAGCGCTATAGACCTGTACCCACACACAGGAACACAACTACACCACTGTGTGTAGTTATTTGTTAGCGTTTCGTAAAGCGATACAGCCG
The DNA here is from genome assembly GCA_947095525.1 of Trisateles emortualis. NCBI lineage: Eukaryota > Metazoa > Arthropoda > Insecta > Lepidoptera > Erebidae > Trisateles > Trisateles emortualis. The sequence continues at coordinate 32,377,811 of OX352729.1, forward strand.
ACATATTGCGTAACTGCGCGTATTTTACCTAGTTCAGCAGTTATTTGGGAGATAATTTCTCTATAACATTGTGTTGAAAATAATGATTATAACAAGCCAAAAAGCAAAAATTTTCGTCAATCTATTAAAAAGTTAAGTAGATACATATGGAGCCACGTCCGCGTCGTGTCTTTGGGTTTACAATAGGGAACTGTTTGGCTTTGACACATTTAGGTACAAATAACGATTTAGATGTTTTAAAATTATTTAAATAAGTAACACGACATATTTTCACACGACAATCTTATACAAATGTCTCTTTCGGATACCTCCTTCCCAGGGATGTTTATTTTTATTCTCAGGTACCCCTAAGTCAGTCTGGAACTTTTTCCAAATGGCCAGAACTTTTTTGTTCTTCATTTCATGGGGCGAAGCTATCGAAATGTAAGTTACCGCTATCATCATCTTCAAAGAAAAAGACCTTGTGTGAAGCCTTTAACATATTTTTTGGTAGTATCGCAGACGGAATAATCAAACTTATAAGAATAAAATATACTAGTATTACTACTACTTGTTACTGAGTAACGATGTACAATAGTAGGGGCAAGGGGGATTAAGTCAATTTGTAAAATATTTGCATCCCATTTTCGCTTATAGATAGCTTTATAGAACGAATGAGATGCAGATAAAGCGCGTGTCCACTGCACAGTTCAGTTTTCGAACCTTTTTGCGATACGAATTTCGTTTGTGCGAAATATAGATCGAAATATATTCTCGCATTTAATTTGACAGGTGACTTTCTATATCTATCTCCACTCTTTGGATATCACTGAAAGAAACTTAAGCGACTTCTAGTTAGTTCGACTAGTATATTTTTTTACGCTGCGTCTTTCAGTTCGTGGTCGCCTTTCTGGAACTTTTATCGGCCATCGGTTCTGTGAGCTGTGAGCCCTGCCCATTGCTACTTAAATAACATACTTGGGGGAAGCTAATATCCAGCAGCGGAAGTCTATTGACTGAGATAGATGGTTACTTTTTTACATTACTTACTACGTAGTACGTGTACGTGTACGTGTTTGTAGTTGACTTGGTTTTTGGACTTACGTTTGTTTAGGGTGGTTTATTGTAGAGTTAACTAGAGCAAAATCGTCACATTAGGAAAAAATGACGAGCTTCAGGCGACCGGGCGAGTTCGGGGATATATAGAGATTTTGGAAGATGTTGAATACTAATTTGACACCTATTTTTAAAGTAAGCAATGCTAGTATCGTTTTCCAAGTGGCCGAGGTTGTTATATACAAAAATATAAATGGCATTTTTATTATGGAACATCCTTCCAGACTGGTGACCTCAGTTGCACCATATTTTTTTGGAGATTTTTGACATAAGTAGGAATTATTCATTTACGTTTTTATTACTTTTTATCATTATTTTGCATTGAATATTGTATTGTAAGAATATTGTGTTTGTAGAATGTTCTAAATCATTAGATTTAGAACATTCTACAAACACAATATTCTTAGAAATGAGAAGTAGAATAATACTATTCATAGAAGTGTCTTCGCAATTCTCGAAAGAAATATCAAATATAATTTTAGAAAAACTAGAATAGATTTACAGAAAAAAGAGGTTGTCAATGGAAACAGAAGCTGCGCTCATTGAAAGCGAAAACGGACTTTCACTTTCAATGTACGCAGTAGTAAGAACTCTCCTCTATGGCTATGTTCTCCTGGTAAAATTTGCTAAATTTAGATCGCTCAAACCCAGTTACCGTTTTTACTGATGATACACGAGAATTCTTTTACCATTTTTATATTAACTATATATATTATCCTTACTAATATTATAAATGTGAAAGTTTGTAAGAATGGATGGATGGATGGATGTTTGTTACTCTTTCACGTAAAAACTACTGAACGGATCTTGATGAATTTGGCACACAGATAGATTATGGTCTGGAATAACACATAGGCTACTTTTCGCAGGCATAACCGAAACCCACGCGGGCGGAGCCACGGGCAACAGCTAGATCTAATATTTTAAAGTAGTTAGAATTCTTATGTATATATAACTAGCTGTTGCCCGCGGCTCCGCCAACATGGATGTCGGTTATCGCTGTAAAAGCCTATGTGTTATTCCAGACCATAATCTATCTCTGTGCCAAAATTCATCCAGATCCGTTCAGTAGTTTTTACGTGAAAGAGTAACACACATCAATTATCTTAGTGGTGAAAAAGTTATTTTGCCAATTCCTGTTATTTAACAATATTTTCCTACACCGTGAGCAGATGGAGAATCATTTGATATCTATACGAATATGTATTATAAAGCTGAAGAGTTTGTTTGGTTGAACACGCTAATCTCAGAAAGTACTGGTTCGATTAGAAACAATCTTTTTTAGTTGAATAATGCATTTATCCAGGAAGGCTATAGTCTATATAACATCACGCTATGATCAATAGGAGCGGAGCAGTAGTAAGCTATGTTGCAAAATCGGGGAAAATATTCCACATTACCACGTGTACTAAGTCGCGGGCGATCCCTAGTCTTTTCGACAAAGTGTACTTAATTCACGGAATCGAACACACATCTCTTGCATACATGTCAGCCTCTTTTCTCACTTAAATACCAACGTTTTAAGAGAACGAAACAAATAACGTTTTATAAGTTAATCGATACGGACAACAGATTGCGGATCTTAGCTTTGTTTACTTAGCTTAGTAAGTGTATAAGACCTAATTCCTCCATTGCATTGCATTAGAATTAAATTGCTGATCAAAACAAACTAAAGACCAAGTTTTTCGACAATATTTTAAAAAGTTAAGTAGATATGAATAACACCATATCTACTCCAACAACAGACCGAAGGACCAAGTATGTCTTAGTTCACAGTTCTGTCTTCGGTAAATCGACCTTTCATAAAAGAAATGAAATTCAAAATATTAAAGTCTCGTGCCGGATAAAACCTATTCATCCAACTCCTCAGTAGTCATGTTCGCCTGGTAACAATTTTCACAGCTGAAACGCCCAAATTAGAGAGGAGGATTGCCGCAATAGCGCATGCGTCATTCATTGTTGTTACCAACGTCAAAAAATAAATTTAATATCAATTAAATTATTACAATGTTTAAGTAAGGCCGGCCTGTATTTCGCACAGAGAATCAGCATTGCCATTCAACCTGGCAATGCCGCCAGCCTTTTGGGCACTTTTCCAGTTGACAGTGATGCGGAGGAATATTATACCGCCTAAGCGTTTTATTTCTTTAATTAGGTTTCCGTATTTAGGTTTAGTTACTTTAAATAAGTTTTTAATATTATTCATGTGTATATATAGCATAGTAGTAATACCTAGTTTGAATATGAAAAAATCGATTTATTTAAGTTACACAATAAATAAATAACAAACGGATAACAACATTTCTAAAAGATGAGGGTAATAAATCCGCAAATTTCATGTTGTAAACAAACGACATCTATACCCAGCATGAGAAATCTTGTTGGAATCTATTAACTCAAGCTTCTAATAGATGTCATTTTCGGTCAAATTGTAAAATTAGAATGATTTCGCTAAAAGTAACTCATAAGGGTCGATTACGTTGACAGAAAAGTAAAAACTAAAGAAAGAGCAAATCTACAAATAACTGTAATAATGATAAACTGCAAATGATTAATTCTTGTACACAAAGTATTTTAGTCCTTCAAGTGATTTTCCTCCTGTACGCAGCAGTAAGAACTCCTCTATGGCTATGTTCTCCTGGTAAAATTTTCTAAATTTAGATCCCCCAGAAGCAGTTACCGTTGTCAGTGATGATACACAAGAATTCTTTTAATATGTAGTAGGTATATCTCATATTTTAAAATGGTAGAATTCTTGTGTGTATATTGATATAGTGAAAAATATATTAATCAAGAAATCCCTATTATTTTTTGTTATTATCAAATTGTCATCATTATAATAAAAATAGCGACACTTTTTAACCGACTTCAAAAACGATGAGGTTATCAATTGTGTGTATTTTTTAAAAATGTTTGTTGTCATTTATGGACCGATTTAAATTTTTGAAGTGAAACTTCTCTATCGACGTATGGGAGAAATTTTGTAGCAGTGTAAAAAAATCGTCACGTTTTTCGGTTACGCGCCATGTTGCTTTTTTTATCAAAGTTTAGTATAGTGACCTAAAGAATATAATGTAATATATTATAATAATAACAACAATATATTAGTTTTGAAGTTTGATTTGAATTAAGAATAACAATATATATTAATTAACATAGGTACCATGTTGGACGATACAACCTTCCGCATGGCTACTTGCCTTCGTCTAGGTGCTCCTTCTGTTTCTCCGCATAGATGTTGCTGTGGTGAAGCCGTCGACAGCCTTGGACACCACGGCCTGTCATGCAGCAGGAGTGCAGGCCGCATATCCCGGCACGCTAACCTAAATGACATACTCCGACGTGCCCTTGTCACCGCTGGCGTACCAGCTGTACGGGAACCCAACGGTTTGGTACGCAACGATGGTAAGAGACCTGATGGTATGTCTTTACTGCCATGGAAGATGGGTAGGCCTTTGGTGTGGGACGCAACATGTGTCGACACCCTCGCGCCATCTCATCTTCCAAGCACTGTAGGTTGTGCTGGTGCTGCTGCTGCATCCGCGGAGACTCTCAAGCGGCGCAAATACAGTAATCTCATTGGGGATTATGTATTTGAGCCGTTTGGAGTCGAAACGCTCGGGCCGTGGGGTGCTAGTGCTCGCGGTCTTTTTAAAGATTTGTCCAAGCGTTTAGTCGACGCTTCACGTGACCAGAAGGCTGGCTTATATTTGGCTCAAAGAATAAGCATTGCCATTCAGCGTGGCAATGCTGCCAGTCTCCTGGGCACGTTTTCAGTAGACGTCGATGCGGAGGAATTTTACGACGCCTATTAAGCAGTCCCCCCCCTTTTTTGTGTTTTTTTTATTTTTTATTTCTAATTTGTGTAAATATAGTTTTAGTTGTAAATTACTTGTATTATATATTCTATTATCTTCTGTATAAAACAATATATTAATTTGAAAGTGATAAAATAAAAAGACTTATTCAAATTTAAGTGAATTTACAAGAAAAGTGAGAGTGATCGTTTTATAAATTCAACATGTATGAGCATGATTTTAATATTTATTTGAGGTTAACCTCACTTTTTGATTGTAAGTATCAGTGAATGTATATAAATCTGTTAAAATTAGCAAGTATTAATAAATATGACTGTAAATCTAGTGAACATTATTAATTCTAAAAACAATAAAAAATATAAATTAAATAATAATTTAAAAATAAAACAAAACACGATTAGAAAATAAAAATATGTATACGTACATCTTTTTTAATTATTCGTTTTTAATGATTTATTTATTCATTTTTAATTTTATAAAATCGTTGCATTTCTACAAGATTAACTGTCATCATATAATTGTACTACTTTGAAAAGATAATTAAGAAGAATTAAGATAAAGAAGTTTCACTTCTTACCTGTGTACTCTGGTACACACACCATTTTTATTTTTGTCTGAGAGGACATACTTCCTTTTTTGTCCCATTTTCATCAAAAGAAAGTTCTGATGATGGGATCCATGAGGAATTGAGGGAACTCCTCAAAAATTATAGGCACACAAAAGCAATTTCAATATTTTTAACAACACATTAAAAATTTGCATTCAGAAAGTATTATAAGAATTAAAACTGATGAAGAAGACCACAGTAGGCCACCTTAACTTCTCCATAATAAGTATTTTATGGATGGTTGCTAAGCAACTATTTGATGATAAAGCCGGTAGCTCGTCAACGGAACTTCATAATTAAACAATGTAATCTAGCCGTATTTGAATGGTCTTATTTGAATGGTCATGAGATGCACTATAGCTGTAAATTATCAGAACAAAAAGAACCGTCTTTAAGAGAGGAAAAGTGAGATAAGGGTTTGCATGAAAGTTCATTCTGTTTAAATACCTACGTTAGACTAGGGGTTTAAGGTTTTTGAAAATACTGCAACTTGCCGTACTGAAGTCGGTTTTTTTTGTTAAAATTATTTACTTCGGTATCCATATCTTAATATATATATTTCTTGTGTGCGTGTGTATGTGACTGAACTCCTCCTAGACGGGTGGACCGATTTTGATGAAATTTTGTGTGTGTGTTCGGGTAGGGCCCTGGATGGTTTAGATTCAAAATTGGACCCGGTAGGTGGCGCTGCTGTCGGTATTTCAGCTTTTTCCGGCAGGACGACGTCTGCCAGGTCCACTAGTTATACTATAAATTTGAAAGCTTGAATACATTCAAACTTTCAAATTATTTACATACGACATGTGTATAGATTTTTATTGCTCAATCAGGCTGAAATGGTTGAAGAAATCTGGATGAATTTGGCACAGATATAGATTCTTTAAATTGAATTAATCTATTACATTTTAATGCCCGAGTTTCATAAAATATAATTGAGAATTCTTTGTCGAAAGTTGCACAAAGTCAGGCTGGAACTTTCTCCAAATGGTCAGAGTTCTTCATTTTAATGGGGTTAACAAAGCTATCGAAATGTAAGTTACCTCTGTCATCATTTTAAAGGAAAACGACCTTGTGTGCCTTTAAGATATTTTTTGGTAGTATCGTGAACGGAAATAAATCTTAATGGTCAATTTTCTTAGTGATGAAAACGTTATTTTGCCAATTCCTGTTTCTTCATAATATTTACCTACACCGTAAGCAGATATTGAATCATTTGATATCTGATATAAATTCGACAAAGTGTACTTAATTCACGGAATCGAACTCACACCTCTTGCATACAAGTCAGCTTCTTTTCCCTCTTGAATACCAACGCTTTAAGAGACCGAGACAAATAACGTTTTGTAAGTTGATGGATATGGACAGCAGAATGCGTATCTTAGCGTCATCTTAGTTCATCAGCGTATCTTAGTTCCTCCATTGCATTGTAATAGAAATAAAATGCTGATCAAAACAAATTAAAGACCAAATTTTTCGTCAATATTTTATTTTATGAAATCAAAAGCGTAAATTATGAACAAAAGAAGAATATTTTACAAAAAGCATTATTAAATAAACATCTAAATAACTCTGTCACCAGGTTGGCCACTAACCAAACGATAAGAAGAAGAATAAACATCTCTATTGTTTTAATTTACCATTATGTAGTACATGTTGATACAAATGATCATTTACCGTCATCAACATGATTTTTTACTTTATATTATTATGTATAAAATATTAAATTCTCGTGCCGGATAAAACCTATTCATCCAACTCCTGAATGGTCATGTTCGCCTGGTAACAATTTTCACAGCTGAAACGCCCAAATAAGAGTCGCAATAGCGCATGCGTCATTCATTAAGTTACCAACGTCAAAAAATAAATGTATTTATTATCTTACTTCGTATTTTTTTATAATCAAGTTATTTATAACAATATTCAAGTTACACAATAAATAAATGAAAAACAGATAACAATATTTCTAAAAGATTAGGGTAATAATCCGAAATTGGATTCATTTTGTAAACAAACGACATCTACCTCAGCATGAGAAATCTCGTTGAAATCTGTTAACTCAGGTTTCTAATAGATGTCGTTTTCGGTAAAATTGAAAAATTAGAATGATTTCGCGAAAAGCAACTCATAAGGATTTCGTTGACAGAAAATTAAAAATTAAAGAATGAGAAAAACTACAAATAAATATAATAATAATAAACTGCAAATGATTAATTCTTGTAATTAAAGTTTTTCAGTCCTTCAAATTACTTTCGCGTACTTCCTGTACGCAGCAGTAAGAACTCCCCTATGGCTATGTTCTCCTGGTAAAATTTGCTATATTTAGATCCAGCAGTTACCCGTTTTCACTTACCTTTTAACATAGGACTATATCTAATATTTTAAAATGGAAAGATTCTCGTGTATATAATATCCTACCAACATGTGTCCATCCAAAGGTTGCCTGGCAGAAATCGCTATTAGCGATAAGGCCGCCTGTTGTACTATCTACTTTATATTGTAAATCCTAAAATGTATTTTTATGGTGTACGATAAAAGCATTTAATAAATAAATAATAAATAAATAATAATATATGCATTATATTGTTTCTCCAGTGTTTAAAGCTTTCTAAAGTAACAAAGGTAATTTGTGCGAGATCAGCTGCATAGGAATTTTTTACTACATTTTATAATCGCTACGACCTTTACCGTTTGCATACCTATTATTATATTTTAATTATCTTTATGAAATATAGTTAATTTAAAATTGCAAATTTCAAAATTACTTTAAAGAAGTTAAAAAAGTAACTCGATGATATACTTCCATACCGTAAGGAAAAAGTACTTATATCATATAAAAAACTATTTTCAGCTTAACTTTCTTTTTTTTTACATAAGAACCTTCTTCTGACAATAACGAACATAGCAAAAAAAGAATGAGCGAAATCAGTTCAGTGTTCTCGAGATTTGCGCTTAGCTACACATTCAGCGATTCATTTTTATATTATAGATTAGTATGCAATTTATGAACAGAACAATTCATAGCTGCTGCAGTTGACGATATCCAAACAAACATTTTTAAATCTCGTGCCAGATGGTTTGTGCAATAGAACTTTCACTCATCGAAAGACTCCACCGTGGTTATGTTCTCCTAGTAGTATTTGTCAAAGCTGAAACACCCCTTTAGGTTATATAGGCAGCAGTTACTAGTGTTCAAAATAAGTATGGTGTTGTCACTTCGTAAACTAAGATAATAATTAATTTTATGTACATGTTTGGTGACCGTGTATCTTAATATTTTGAGCAACACAATAAATTTAAAATAGTAGGATGTTCCGCTAGATTCGATAAAACATAACCCTTGCCTTACAGCCGGATAAAACTCAGCCGGAAATATAGTAATTTTAGCACTAGTAACTGAATTTTGACACATGCGCACTACATTATCCGGACCTTGGAAGGCGTTCCCGCTTTAGAAAATTCTTACTAGGATAACACGACTATCCAGGAGATAACATTTTCAATCTACCACGTGGTTATAATTTTTTGAAACGACTATCATGTGTACCTTCCAATACCTTAATTTATAGTGTATTTAACATACTACACGTAGTAACTATTAAGTAATCTGTGATGCTACGTTTAACATTTACTATTAAGATGAAAGCAAATGATTGAATCAATCTCTAACTAATAGACTTATTGAAGAATCAAGAGCCTAGAGACATAAATCGATAGGTTTTAATTTAATTGTATTTCGTTTTCATTGTTATTTATCTTTAAATGTCAAACGTCACAGTACCCATGCTAAGTAAAATAGAATAAAGTGAAGAACGAAAATGGTTTTTTGGCTTTATTTAAAAAATCGTGCTACGCTTGCTACAGCTGTGGAGTATAAGCAGTAGTATGAGTCATGTAGCTATAACGTGCTGCGACAGCATATATAAAAATGGAGTGCGAGAGGCTGAAATATTTTATTAGGTTCATAAAAACATATAAGTACATGTTTTTTAAATAGTTTTTTGTTAGACATAAATAACAAACACGTGGCGTAGGTAATAATTAGATTTATTAGTACAAGCACGCAGTTGATTTACGTAATAGAACAAAATCAAATTTACTGAACATTAAGTAAAATTTAGATTAAACCTAACGCACCTAACCTCTGTTATTTCTTTCAAGTCTGTTTATATTTTATTTGCCTTGCGATGTATGGAAGTATATATTTTGTTCAGGTCACAATCACTTCGGTATTAGATTAAACTGAAATTTGATATTATGCTAAGCACATGACAATGTGTAACTTCGGTGACAATGCAATAATATGGTACCATGGAATTGATCAGATACATGTACACATTCACTGAGAGACAGATGCTTGTACTATTACTAAACTATTGATTGGATTGGCGTAAAATTATGATTCTTGTTTTGTTTTAATCAGCGTTTTATGTATAGTACAGAGTGGTGGACAAAAAAGCCCCGCGATTACTAAGTAATGAAGTGTAGCACGTTTAGCAATGTGAACTATTTGGTCGAGTATTCTGGCACTCGGTCTCTTGTAAAACAGTAGCTTAAAACATTTGATGGAAGTAATTAATTATTTATGATAAACGTTTTAGATGGGAAATATTTTTGTTTGGATTTTATTTTTGTTTTTGGACTAAGAAAAAGATTCGGTTTAGCAGCTCATACCTTCTCAAAAGATAAGATGGTGGCAACAATTTTATGGTATTGATATATAGAATAATAATAAAGCCTTTTATTCGGACAACAAATATATACAATTCTGTTTCTTATACTACATATAGATATATAGAATAGTACATACTAAAATACATTGCAATCTGTTGGTATGTAGGCGGTTTATAATTTTAACAAAATAAAACTGACTAATACGGCAACTGTAGAATTTTCACCGACCCTAAGATCCCAATTCTGAATTATTTAAACAGTATGAACTTTCATAAAACTCTTATCCCACTTTTCTCAAATTTGATTATTTACAGCTAAGTGCGTCTTATAATTATTTCAATAAGCCCAAACACGGCTAAATTACATTGTTTAATTATGAAGTTCCGTTGCCTACCTTCCCGCTTTATCATCAAATCAGTTTAATTGTACCATTAATTATCATTTGCAGTAGGGACATTGGCTTTGTAGTAGTTGCGTTACAACTTAAATCGAGACCTATCTAATGGCCATCCATCTCTTATCACTAATTATATAAATTATTGTTGAGAAGTTCTAATTATTGGTGGTTATTTATGGTCTTCCTCATTAGTTTTACTTCTACAAATTACACTTTCTGAATGCAAATGTTTGATTTGGCGTAGAAAATATTAAAATCGCTATATGCATGTATGTAATACTTGAGATATTCTCTCAAGTCCTCAGAGATCCCATCATCCAAACAGGCGTTTCATAAAAACAAATCCAAAAAAAACGAGCAAAAAAAAAAGTTTTTTTGTAGTCGGTTCATAAATGACGGAGTTCTGCGGTAACAAACATTTTCGATTAATCATCGTTTTTCTATCTTTCTAACAAATAAGTGCACACGACTTGAAGACCTCCTCTTTTTTGTAGTTGGGTAACGCGATCGATAAATGTTAAACTTTTGTACTAGGGGAACATGCTGTGCAAGGAGTTCAGTTCAACTCGTCATGAGTGATATAGGTAGAGTTTTACATCCTGTTTAGTTGGGGTTCAAGCGATCAATACCATTCACGGATGAATACTAGTTTACTAGGAGAATATGGTATCCTAGAAGATAGATTGGTAACAATATTAACAGGCGTAAAAATAGTTTTCTAGCACGTTTTGTACGTCTAATACAGGACAGGGCGGTGTAAACTGTAAGAAAATAAAGTGGTATTTAATTGGAAACCTATTCATTTTATTAAAATATGTTATAAATAAGATTTCTTATAGATTTATTAAACTAATATCGTTTAATTTTGGCACAAAAAAATGAATATAAATACAGAAATATATGGAATATTACTCGTTTATTGTGTCCAAGGAATGGATTAATAAAACATCTGGATCGAATTTACTTCATTTAATACATTTCTTTCATGTGTTCTTTATCTTGCTTAGTAGGCATAAATTAGATTACATCATACAATACGTCAATAAATAATAACGGAGGTAGCCGAGTAGGAAAGTAACCGACTTGTAAAAATGAATAAGGCGTGAGTTCGATCCCGGGTGGCGGTACCAATGTAAATTTAATTTAGGTAAATTTATACGTACTAATTAAATGATTAACCATCTGCTAGCAGAAAAGTAAAAACATCGTGCGAAATGTATTTACCGAAATTCTAAATTATTGTGTGAGAATAACGGCCTACACCCTCTCTTTCCTTTGATAGAAGAAAGGAGATCTGTGCCCAGCAGTAAGACATATATGGGTTGCTATTATTTGTAGTATATAATAAACCTAAACCACATATTACTGCGTCGCAATAGACCAAGTGCCAGTATACTCGACTCAATGGTTCACATTACTGAACGTGCTACACTTCTTTAATTAGTAATCGCGGGACGTTTTTGTGCTCATCCAGGTACTAGAAACAAAACGCTGATTAAAACGTAACAAAAATCTAAATTTTACGTCAATCCAATCAAAAGTTTAGTAAAAATACATTCTTCTATCTCTCAGTGAACGTGTGCGTGTATACAGACTCGTGTTCGGTTCGAGAGTCGATCGATACTGAGAACACGTTGCCTTGATTAGCGTACTTAACTTCATTAAGCAGTTATCAGGAAGCAGTTTCACCCTTCGCATTGTGTTAGAAATAAAACGCTGATCAAAATGAGAAAAAGAACAAAATTTTACAACAATGTATAAGGAAGTTTAGTAATAATCACCTACTGTCTCATCTCAAGATCGAAACAAATGCACTGTATCTGACTAATACAAGAAAAATAACTGCACCTGAGTTTTTTTTATACTACCTGGGTGGCAAACAAGCATACGGGGCCGTATGCTTGATGTTAAGCCCTTACCTTAGCCTATGAATGCTTGCAATACCAAACTGCCTCGGTGGTCCAGTGGTCGCAGTATGCGCCTGCTGTGCACGAGGTTGTGGGTTCGATTCCCACACAGGACAAAACTTTGTGTGACCCACAAAGAATTGTTCTGAGTCTGGGTGTAATTTGTGTCCGTTAATTGTATGTTTGTAAAGTCCCCCGCGACACAGAGCTTGTTCTCTAGTGCGGGAGTTGTCTCTTAAAAAAGAAAAAGAAAGAAAGAAAGAGGTCTCACTTGCGTGTTGCCGACTTATTGTTTTACACCAGGGCTTTTAGATTAGGTATCTCTGGAATAGGAAAACGTTTCTTTCAAAACGCATTCCTAAATGAGCGCTGGCCACACACAGCGGTGTAGTTGTGTTCCATAAACAAATCAAATGTCTGAACTTCTCCACAATAATTATTTCGATTAAGGTTATTAACTATTACTTGACATTTGATCATTTTTACAAATGGAAAAGGCACAATTGAACTTGAACCGATGATGAAGCCGGAAAGTAGGCAACTGAACTCCATAATAAAACAATGTAATCTATGGGTTCATTTAAATGGTCATGTGATGTACGTTTGCTGTAAATGATCAGATAAAAAACCTTCTATAAGGGAGGAAACGTGAGTTCATCCTATTTAAATACGTAATTGACGGTTTACTTATCGATCGCAAATTTTTATAGGATTTTATAGGATAACGTCCTCTTTTTTGTAGTCGGGTAAAAATTCGATAAATGTTATACTTTTGTACTAGGGGAACATGCTGTGCAAGGACCTCAGTTCAACTCGTCATGAATATATAAATTGACTTGGAATTTTTATGTTTTTGAAAACTCTACAAATTGCCTTATTGAAGTCGTTTTTTTTCTGTTAAAATTTTCTTCTGTTATTTAGTGAATTTCACGCAGGCAAAGGTATCTACACCGTTATACTGTAAGGTTACACTGTAGTTCACAAATACAGACAGCGCGCGTGAATGATACAACAGGGGCACCGCGTAGCTATGTCGTTAATTGCTAAGTGTTTAAAATTAAATTTTGGTCAAATCAAGACAAAGAACGAAATTTTAGCGTCATCGGTCAAATAGTCGAGTAAAAATACAGTTACGTGTATCTCAGTGAGCGCGTAGATCTGCGGTGGTTTGTTTCGCAAGTCGATCGATACAGACAACACATTGCGTATCTCCGCGTATTTTACTTAGTATAGCAGTTATTTGGGCGCTAATTTCTCCATTACATTGTGATGAAATTAAAAGTTAATTAAAACAAGCCAAAAAGCATATTTTTATTTTTGTCAATCTATTAAGAGGTTAGGTAAATAGGTACGTATGGAGCTACATCGTCTCTTTGGGTTTACAATAGTGAACTGTTTGGCTTCGACGGTAGGTACGAGTACGAGTACTTCGACACCTAGGTACAAATAACAATTCCGATTTTTTTAAGTTATTTAAATAAGTTTTTAAAGGGTCGGCAACGCGTGAGTGACACCCCTGGTGTTGCAAACGTCCATAGGCTACGGTAACTGCTTACCATCAGGTGGGCCGTATGCTTGTTTGCCACCTTGGTAGTAGTGGGGTATCGTTGAATAGGTATTTTTAAAATAAAATATTGCGGACTTGCAAATACATTTGTTTGATTAAAGAATTCGTATATGACCTACGAGTACGTGCTAATTTTTCTGAGAGTCAAGTGTAAGTTTCTTTCTCTGTCGATAGTCAATTTGGAACTTAATCCAAATGGCCAGAGCTCTTCTTCAATTCATGAGACAAAGAAAACTATCGAAATGTAAGTTACTTCTGTCATCATCTTCAAAGAAAAAGACCTTGTGTGAAGCCTTTAACATATTGTTTGGTAGTATTGTGGACGGAAATAATCAAACTTATAAGAATAAAATACTCGTGCCCGCAGTGGGACGTTTATGGGTTGAGATGATGATACTAGTATTATATCACTGAGTAACGATGTTACAGTACAACTAAGATATATGCATTCCATTCTCGCTTATTGATTGATATAAAGAATGAATGAGATGCAGATAAAGCGCGTGTCCACTGCATAGTTCAATATTAGAACCTTTTTTACTACTGAAAGAAATTTAAGCTATGTTTTTCTTACCGACTTCTAGTAAATGCGACTAGGTATACTTTTTTACGCTGCGTCTGCCAGTTCGTGGTCGCCTCTCTAGAACCTTTATTGGCCATCGGTACTGCGAGCTATGTGCCCTGCCCATTGCTACTTAAATAACTAACTTGGGGGAAGCTTATATCCAGCAGCAGTCGTCTATTGGCTGAGATGTCCATCTCAGCCAGACGTCCGCTGCTATACAAGTAAGGAAATGTAAAAATGTATTCATCCGAATACATGTACGTGTACGTGTTTGTAGTTGACTTGGTTTTTGGAACTAAGTTTTTTATGGCGGCTTACTGTAGAGTGAACTAGAGGAAATCGTTACATAAGGGAAAAAATCACGAGCTTCAGGCGACCGGGTGAGATCGGGGGTATATCGAGGTTTTTGAAGATGTTGAATACGAATATGACATATGTTTCGTGATCAAACATAGTCTACGCGATTTTTTAAAAATAAACAGTACTGGTATCGTTTTCCAGGTTTCTGGGGTTGTTGTATACGAATATGAATGGTAACTTTATTGTGGAAGATCGTTACAGACTGGGGACCTCGGTTACACCATATTTTTTGAAATTTGTTGGCATAAGTACGTTTTTATTACTTTTTATTATTATATTGCATTGTATTAATGATTTATTGGAAGAATATTCTACGAACCCAACATTCTTAGAAATTAGAATAAGAAAAAGACTAGGTATTCGTAGAAGTGCGCAATTGTCGAAAGAAATCTCAAAAACATTTTTTTGAAAAATCTAATATATATTTAAAGGAAAAGCGGTTGTCAATGGAAACAGAACCTGCGCACATTGAAAGCGAAAATGGACTTTCACTTTCAATGTATGCAGAAGTAAAAACGCCTCTACGGCTATGTTCTCCTGGTAAAATTTGTTATATTTGGATCCCTCAGAAGCAGTTACCGTTTTCACTGATACACGAGCGTTCTTACTTACCATTTTAAAATATTCATAAATATTCATTGTATCATTAGAGCCAAAAATATATTAATCAACAATATTATTTTTTGGTTATTATCAAATTGCCATGTTATTAAAAATAGCAAAGCTTGAATGTACTCAAACTTTAAAATTTTACCTACATGTATAGATTTTTATTACTCGCTAAAACAGCTGAACGAATCTGGATGAAATTTGGTACAGTGATGGATTATTTCAATTTAATTAATCTATTACATTTTTAATGCCCGAGTTTATAAAGTTTAATTGAAAATTTCTTTCTCTGTCGAAAGTTGCGCAAAGTTAAAGTTAGTTTGTAAAATATTTGCATCCCATTCTCCCTTATTGACCACTATACGGAATGAATGAGATGCAGATAATGCTCGTGTCCACTAGTCACTTCAGTACTCGAACCCTTTGCGATATTAATTGTTTTTCGATACGAGAATTTAATACATACTCGCGTTCAATTTTATTTTTTTCTCACTTTTATGTTCAAGTGATGGACCTTGCCATGTTGCGTTGTGGGTTCAATCTCAACACGTGACAATTTTCTTAATGGTGAAAATGCCAATTCTATTTCTTGACAATATCTTCTTACACCGTTGGCAGATGGTAAATCATTTGTTAGGTAGATTCATCATATCAATTCCACAAAGTGTAATTCACGGAATCGAAGTCACACCTCTTGGATACAAGTCGGCTACTGTTCCCACTTGAATATCACTGCTTTAAAAGACTGAGACAAATAACGTTATGTTATAGAGATAGTACTTATTATATATGTGGATCTTTACAATAAACCTAGAGTGTTGAAAAGAAAAATTCAGTAACAATAATATTACTTTAGTTCTCTAATTTGAAAGGATGCGTTATACATAACTAAAAGAGATAGGATACATAGCAATTTAGGTAATATCAATTTTGTATACATTTACAAGTATGGTAGTTTTATAAATAATATATTTTATTTATTTATTAAACCAAAGGAGAACCAAAGTAACCGACATAGCTCGAAGAATTGCCTCCATTAAGTGGCAATGGGCCGGGCACATAGCTCGCAGAACTGATGGCCGTTGGGGCAGAAAGGTTCTAGAGTGGCGACCACGAACTGGAAGACGAAGCGTGGGCAGGCCTCCAACAAGGTGGACCGACGACCTGGTTAAGGTTGCGGGCAACCGATGGACAAGGTCGGCTCAGGATCGAGAGTTGTGGAAAACCTTGGGGGAGGCCTATGTCCAGCAGTGGACGTCTTTTGGCTGAAATGATGATGATGATGATGATGATTTATTAAACTTCAATCAATAATAAAGTAAATAAATATCCTAAAATCAAGGTACATAGGCGGACTTAATGCTATAAGCATTCTCTACCAGTCAACCTTGAGTCGTGCAGAGATAATTGAAGTAGGTGCAGTAAAAAAGTTTAACTAGATTAAATACAACATTGAACATTATACGAGTATACATTAAAGTAATATATAAATATAATATAAGTATACTAGTAGATATAATAATAATATATTTAAAGATATCAAAATAAATATTATAAATCTGCGTTTTAGTTTTAAGAGAATTACGAGTATATCTCTGTTATAATCGTATGTGGAACGGTGTAAGAATGAGTTACGAGTGTAAGTTTTACAAAGTCTTGGAGGTACAAAAAGTGGCTTATATCGTGAGGGAACAGGTAGTCGAACATGAGCTGTTAATGATGTATATTCTTTAATAATGTTGATGAATCTGTTAGCGAGATAAAATTTTTGAATAATTGGGTGATATCAAACATGTTATGTCTATTGCAGAGTTACTAAATTATGCTCACGCAATGCATTTTCATGTGAATCATCATAAATGTTTATACGGTAATTAAGTGATTTAAAATACTTTGCCTGAACATTTTAGATACGATCAATATGTAATTGAAAGCATGGGCTCCAAACAGTACTG
Source organism: Trisateles emortualis (assembly GCA_947095525.1). Taxonomy (NCBI): domain Eukaryota; kingdom Metazoa; phylum Arthropoda; class Insecta; order Lepidoptera; family Erebidae; genus Trisateles; species Trisateles emortualis. The sequence goes on from OX352729.1 coordinate 32,395,362, forward strand.
CAAAAGTCTAGAATAGAACTAACAAATGAAATTTTACGCGAATATTTAAAAAAGTTAAGTAGTAATGAATAACGCCATGTCTACTCCAAAACATACCCAAGTATAAGTTTTGGTCAACAGTCATATATCCGGTATTTTCCGGACCTTTCACAGTATAAATATTATGATCGTACGTCAGCTGATTGATACAAGAAATGACAACTCGATTTTACAACATGAATTCAAAATTGTGAATTTTGAGTAAAATAATTGATAGTTTACAATGAGTATGATTAAATAAACATATCTATTGTTTTAATTTATCATTATGTACATACAATGATATATTATTATTTATATGTATAATGATAAATTAAAACAATAGAAATGTTTGTAATTAGAAATAATTAAAACTAAAAATATTTAAACGTTTACCGTAATCAACATGTATTTTATTTACTTTATATAAAATACTAGTGGCCCGCCCCGACTTTACCCGGGTTGAACTATTTTCAGCTCAACTTTCTTTTTTTTTACATAAGAACAATTATCTTCTGACAATAACGAACATAGCAAATATAAATAAGCGAAATTGGTTCAGGTATTCTTAAGATCTGCGCTTAGCAACACATTCAGCGATTAATTTCTAAATTATAGATTTAATTCTCGTGCCAGATAAATTCTACTCTTCAAACTCCTTGGAGGTCATGTTCGCCTAGTAGCAATTTTCACAGCTGAAATGCCGATTTGCCGCACAATAGCGCATGCGTACTGTTTTGTAGTTACCAATGACTAAAAAAAAATTTTGTATCGTACTTCTTATTTTTTTATAATTTAGTGATTTATTACACAATAAATAAATAACAAACGGATAATAATATTTCTAAAAGATGACGGTAATAATCCGCAAATTGTTTCATGTTGTAAACAAACGACATCTACCACAGCGTGAGGAATCTCGTTGGAATCTGTTAACTCAGGCTTCTAATAGATGTCGTTTTCGGTAAAATTGTAAATCATAAGGAAATATATTATTACGCTAACAGAAAAGTAAAGATTAAAGAAAGAGTTTAAAAACTACAAATAAATAATTATTAAAATTAAAGCATATCAGCCCTCTAAATGTCTTTCGCGAGTTTGCGTAACTCTAGTACATTCATAATTTAAAAAGTTAATCTTATATTGACTAAATATTAGGTGGATGTCGCGATTTGCTTATCTATGTGAATGATTAACTTCTTTTTTTACTATACACGTATTAAGGGGAGACACCAGGACTTAAAAATCCTGACGTCTTCCCCAGGGGGTTGGTCAGGGGAGACACGAGACCGAAGCCGTATTTTCCTCTTTCTCTATATTTGGTTATCGCTGCTATATGAACCCTTTAATGATTTTTAGTTTAATTAACACATTTTTGTTCTTTATGGAATGACAAGTTTATTTTATTTTTATTACTTGCTAAATTGATTTTTATTCTCTCTTTCCCTCTTTGCCATGTAGTATAAAAAAGTAAATAGTGCTACGACGTGTAAGTATATTTAACACGTAATACCAATTGTAATTTACTTGTGTGTAATTTCATTTCATAATTCCTTAAAATACAAGAAATTGATGATATCTATATAAACTTACTAAAGAATATTTACAAAAGTAGTACAGCTAATATTAAACTCAACTCCCTCGGTACCTCGTTTGATATAAAAAGAGGCGTTAAACAGGGTGACCCGCTCTCCCCCAAATTATTTACCAGCACTCTGGAGGAAATCTTCAATACTTTATCAGACTCATGGGCAACGAAAGGCATCATAGTTGGCGGAAAAAGATTGACAAATCTCCGATTTGCTGACGATATTGTCATTTTCGCTTCCACTGCTCCAGAACTTGAAAAAATGCTTCAGGAATTAAGCACAGCAAGCCTTGGGGTTGGATTAATGATGAATCAATCAAAGACCAAAATCATGACCAACGGCACAAAACGTAGGGTCGAGGTAGATGGGCAGGAAATACAATATGTCCAAGAGTACATATACTTGGGCCAGTTAGTTTCCTTCGAAAACAGGCAGGACAAGGAAATCGACCGCCGTGTCGAAAACGCCTGGAAGAGCTACTGGTCCATGAAAACGCTAATGAAGGGCAACCTTCCGTTATGTCTCAAGCGCAAACTCCTGGACATGTGTATCTTGCCCATCCTAACTTACGGTGCCCAAACCTGGTCACTAACAGAGATTCAGAAGTCCAAACTCAAGGTTTGTCAAAGGGCAATGGAGCGCAGCATATTAAACATCAAACTACGTGACAAAGTGCGGAATACCGTCATACGCTCGCAGACCGGTATCAGGGATGTCGGTAGCAAATCTGCCAAACTTAAGTGGGACTGGGCGGGACACATTTCTCGTATGCATCCTGAGAGATGGGCTCGTGTCGTCACACAGTGGATGCCTGAAGATGGGCATCGCCGCCGAGGCCGACCAAGAAAACGCTGGCGTGACGACCTGGATGCATATGAGAAGGATTGGTGGAATAGGGCAATGGACAGACGGGACTGGAAGTCAATGGGGGAGGCCTTTGCTCAGCAGTGGGACAACATAGGCTAGTAAAAAAAAAAAAAAAAAAAAAAAATACCAATTGTGCTACGCTTGCTACAGCTGTGGAGTATAAGCAGTAGTATGTACTATTGTAGGACAAAAGGTAAAATATTTTCGTTATTTAGCCCGATTTGATCGGCATTTTTCGTCTTATACAAAAACTCCTGAAAATTTTAAGGAGAAGTAGGGCAAGCCCGACTGGGAAAGGACCTTACAGAAGAATACAGCCAACACACACACACACATACACACACAGTGGTGTAGTTGTGTTCCTGTGTAAGTACTTGTAATTTTGGAATGCGTTTTGAAAGAAGCGTTTGCCTATCCCAGGAATATTCCCTCTTTTTAAGATGGAGTATCCCTGTAAAGCCCCAGTGTAAAAATTATTGGTCAGCAAAACGCAAGTGATACCTTTAGTATTACAAGCCCCAAAGGCTACGGTCATTAGGTAGGCCGTATGCCTGTTTGCCATGTAGTATAAAAAATATAGAGTGCTACGACGTGTAACTATATTTAACACGTAGTACCTATTGTGCTACGTTTGCTACAGCTGTGGAGTATAAGCAGTAGAGTGAGTCATAGGATTGTAACGTGCTACGACAGCATGTATAAGAAACGAGGCTTAAATATATTATTAGGTTCTTATATAAAAATATAAAATAAACATTTTTTCATATATCAATGACAAACACGTGGCGTAGGTAATAATTAGTACACGCACGCAGCTGACGTACTATGTAAGAGAACAAAATCAAACTTGCTGACCATTAAGTGAAATTATGTAGATAAAACCTTTACGGTGCATTTTAATTAATTCATATCTTGTTAATATTCTATGTTGTTTCTTGCAAGTCTCATTATAATGTATTTAGCTTGCGATGTATGTGATGTATATTTGTTTAGATCACAATCACTTCGGTATACGATTAAACTGAAATTTGGTACATGCCAAGTACATGACAATGTGTAACTTCGGTGACAATGCAATAATATGGTACCATGGAACTGATCAGATACATGTACACATTCACTGAGAGACAGATGATTGTGCTTTTACTAAACTATTGATTGAATGGCCATAAAATTATTATTCTTGTTTCGTTTTAATCAACGTTTCATGTATAATACAGAGTGATGAGGTAAAAAGCTTAGCCCCGCGATTACTAAGTAATCGCGGGGCTAAGTAAGCACGTTAGTAATGTGAACTATTTGGACGAGTATTCTGACTTTCGGTCTCTTGCAAAACAGTAACTTAAAACTTTGGATGGAAGTAATTAATAAGTAGAATTAAATGATGGGAAATATTTGTTTGGGTTTTATTTTTGTCTTAGGACTAAGAATAAGGTTCGGTTCAGCAGCTTATAACTTCTGAAAACAAAATCGTCTGTTTTCAGAAGTTAAAAAATTGTTACCATCATCGGATGGTAACAATTTTATGGTATTAATATATATTATATTTTATAGATTAGTACATACTAACATACATTGCAATCTGTTGTATAGGCGGTATATAACTTTAACAAAATAAATCTGAATAATGCGGCGGATAACTTCATACAAACTTTTATTATCTAATGGCCATCCGTCAAACACATAAAAATTATCATTGAGAAGTTCAGGTGATAATTTATGGTATTCCTCATCAGTTTTACTTCGCCAAATTACACTACAAAATGCAAATGTTTGATTAGTCATACAAAATATCAAAATCGCTGAATGCATGTCTGTAATATTTGAGACGGGATCCCATCACCAAAACGAGCTTTTGATTAAAATTAATCCAAACTGAAAGTATACTCCTTTCAAGCAAAAAACTATGTTTAAAAATAAAAGATTTTCTTTCTTTCTAATAAATGCACGCGACTTTATGGTTACCTCCTCTTTTTTGAAGTCGGTTAAAAATTCGCGATCGATACGTGAGTCGCAAATGTTAAACTTTTGTACTAGGAGAACATGCTGTGCAAGAAGCTCAGTTTAACTAACTCGTCATGAATAAGATATAGGTAACCCAGAGTTCATTATATCGCATCGTATAGTATCACCCCACCCACCCCACTGTACTGTACTGTAATCGTTCTTCGTATTTTTTTTATAATTTAGTGATTTATTACAATGTTTAAGTTACACAATAAATAAATAATAAACGGATAATACTATTTCTAAAAGATGACGGTAATAATCCGCAAATTGTTTCATGTTGTAAACAAACGACATCTACCACAGCGTGAGGAATCTCTTTGGAATCTGTTAACTCAGGCTTCTGATAGATGTCGTTTTCGGTAAAATTGAAAATCATAAGGAAATATATTATTACGCTAACATAAAAGTTAAGATTAAAGAAACAGTTAAATAAACTACAAATAAATAATTATTATAATTAAAGCATCTCAGCCCTCTAAATGACTTTCGCGAGTTTGCGTAACTCTAGTACATTCATAATTTAGAAAGTTTATCTTATATTGACTAAATATTAGGTGGATGCTGTGATTTGTTTATCTATGTTGATGATTAACTTCTTTTGCAATTTCAACTATACACGTATTTTCCTCTTTCTCTACATTTGGTTATCGCTGCCATAAGAACCCTTTAATGATTTTTAGTTTAATTAACACATTTTTGTTCTTTATGGAAAGACAAGTTTTTTTTAAGAACATGTACTATTGTAGGACAGTGTATGGTGGTACGAACACTCGAATCTAATTATAGCTCTATGGCATATTCTATCACTTATTCATATTAATGTACTTCTACTAAACTATTGAACAGGTTATTGTAAAATTTCGCACTTTGTCTCATTCTGATCAGCCTTTCATATCTATCACAATGTAAAAGATGAAATAGTTCCATAATAACTGCTTATTAAAGTAAAGCACGTTCATCAAGGCAAATGTGTTGTCCGTATCTGTCATAGAGAGACGAATAGCAGCATCGCTGCAAATATATTACATATTCGTAAAATATTTTCGTTATTTAGCCCGATTTGATCGGCATTTTACGTCTTATACAAAAACTCCTGAAAATTTTAAGGAGAAGTAGGACACCATACAAGCGGGCAAGCCCGACTGGGAAAAGACGTTACAGAAGAATACAGCCAACACACACACACACACAGCGGTGTAGTTGTGTTCATGTGTGAGTACTTGTTATTTATGAATGTGTTTTGTAAGAAGCGTTTGCCTATCCCAGGGATATTCCCTATTTTTAAGATGGAGTATCCCTGTAAAGCCCTAGTGTAAAAATAATTGGTCAACAAAACGCAAGTGATACCTTCAGTATTGTAAGCCCCAAAGGCTACGGTCATTAGGTAGGCCGTATGCCTCTTTGCTATGTAGTATAAAAAATAAAAAGTGCTACGACGTGTAACTATATTAAACACGTAGTACCAATTGTGCTACGCTTGCTACAGCTGTGGAGTATAAGCAGTATTGAGTCATGGGATTGTAACGTGCTACGACAGCATGTATAAGAAACGAGGCTTGAATATATTATTAGGTTCTTATATAAAAATATAAAATAAACATTTCTTTAAATATTTATATTGTTAGATATCAATGACAAACACGTGGCGTAGGTAATAATTAGTACACTCACTCAGCTGACGTACTACGTAATAGAACAAAATCAAACTTGCTGACCATTAAGTTCAATTATGTAGATTAAACCTATACGGTGCATTTTAATTAATTCATGTCTTGATAATATTCGATGTTGTTTCAAGCTAAATTCATTATAATGAGACTTGCAAGTCTCATTATAATGAATTTAGCTTGCAAAGTATATTTGTTTAGATCACAATCACTTCGGTATACGATTAAACTGAATTTTGTTATATGCTAAGTACATGACAATGAGTAACTTCGGTGACAATGCAATAATATGGTACCATGGAACTGATCAGATATATATACACATTCACTGAGAGACAGATGCTTGTACTTTTACTAAACTATTGATTGGATTGGCGTAAAATTATGATTCTTGTTTTGTTTTAATCAGCGTTTTATGTGTAATACAGAGTGATGGAGAAATAAGCTTAGCCCCGCGATTACTTAGTAATCGCGGAGCTAAGTAAGCACGTTAGTGATGTGAACTATTTGGTCGAGTATTCTGACTTTCGGTCTCTTGCAAAACAGTGACTTAAAACTTTGGATGGAAGTAATTAATAAGTTATGGAATTAATTGATGGAAAATATTTGTTTGGGTTTTATTTTTGTCTTTGGACTAAGAATAAGGTTCGGTTCAGCAGTTTATAACTTCTGAAAACAAAATCGTTTGCTTTCAGAAGTTAAAAAATTGTTACCATCATCGGATGGTAACAATTTTATGGTATTAATATTTGTATAGATTATTACATACTAACATACATCTGTTGTATAGGCGGTTTATAACTTTAACAAAATAAAACTGACTAATACGGCAACTGTAGAATTTTCAACAACCCTAAAACCCCAATCTGAATTATTTACATAGGATGAATTTTCATACAAACTTTTATTATCTAATGGCCATCCGTCAAACACATATAAAATTATCATTGAGAAGTTCAGGTGATAATTTATGGTATTCCTCATCAGTTTTACTTCGCCAAATTACACTACAAAATGCAAATGTTTGATTTGTCATACAAAATATCAAAATCGCTGAATGCATGTCTGTAATATTTAATATACTTAAATATTAAAGCAATGTGGAAAAAGACGAGCACAGATAATGTGTAATATTTAAGACGGGATCCCATCACCAAAACGGGCTTTTGATTAAAATTAATCCAAACTGAAAGTATACTCCTTGCAAGCAAAAAAATATATTTAAAAATAAAAGATTTTCTTTCTTTCTAAAAAATGCACGCGTCTCTATGATGACCTCCTCTTTTTTGAAGTCGGTTAAAAATTCGCGATCGATACGTGAGTCGCAAATGTTAAACTTTTGTACTAGGAGAACATGCTGTGCAAGAAGTTCAGTTCAACTCGTCATGAATATGATATAGGTAACCTAGAGTTCATTATATCGCATCGTATAGTATCACCCCACCCACCCCACTGTACTGTAATCGTTCTTCGTATTTTTTTTATAATTTAGTGATTTATTACAATGTTTAAGTTACACAATAAATAAATAATAAACGGATAATACTATTTCTAAAAGATGACGGAAATAATCCGCAAATTGTTTCATGTTGTAAACAAACGACATCTACCACAGCGTGAGGAATCTTTTTGGAATCTGTTAACTCAGGCTTCTAATAGATGTCGTTTTCGGTAAAATTGAAAATCATAAGGAAATATATTATTACGCTAACAGAAAAGTAAAGATTAAAGAAAAAGTTTAATAAACTACAAATAAATAATTTTTATAATTGAAGCATCTCAGCCCTCTAAATGACTTCCGCGAGTTTACGTACCTCTAGTACATTTATAATTTAGAAAGTTTATCTTATATTGACTAAATATTAGGTGGATGCTGCGATTTGCTTATCTAAGTTGATGATTAACTTCTTTTGCAATTTCAACTATACATTACACAAGTCAACAAAAAAAATATTTTTCTTTGAGTCTGTTATTTAGTGAATATTTTCTGATTGTATACATCGAAAAAGAAGCAGAAACTCTATTTATAATAAATAAAGTTTGCTTTTGTACCTTTACGCAATGTAAAACGAATATTATAGTGTATAGTTAAAATATGAAGAGTACGCCTGGCCAGTGATAGGAGATTTCAAAATGGTTGGATTTCTGATGGGAATGCAAGGCGGGAACACTAAATATCCGTGTTACATTTGTTTATGGGACAGTAGAGCCGATGCACTTCACTACCAGCAGCACTCATGGCCACAACGGAGCGAATTTCAAATAGGACAACATAATGTCAAAAATGAACCGATTGTGAAGCCCGATCATATTTTAATGCCTCCATTGCACATTAAATTAGGTCTGATGAAGCAGTTCGTAAAGGCTCTGCGTCAAGACTCTGAGGCCTTTCAATATTTAAAATCATTTTTCCCGAAATTGTCAAAGGCTAAAATTAAAGCTGGTATTTTCATTGGTCCACAAATAAAGAAAATAATGGTCAGTGAACAATTCCTACAGCTCCTCAGTACCCACGAAAAACAAGCGTGGCTCAGCCTTAAAGCAGTGATTAATGGCTTTCTTGGCAACAGAAGGGCAGAGAATTACACGGAGCTTATTACTGATATGCTTCACAACTTCAAAGTTATGGGTTGCAGAATGTCATTGAAAGTCCACATGATACATGCTCATTTGGATAACTTTAAAGACAACTTAGGTGCATATTCGGAAGAGCAAGAGGAACGTTTCCACCAAGATGTAATGAACTTTGAAAAGCGTTATCAAGGACAATATAATGAAAACATGATGGGTGACTACATTTGGGGGCTCATACGAAAAAGTTCCAACTTACACAGAAGAAATACCAACTCTGTTCATTTTTAAAGTCTTATTTGTATTATTTTTTGTATTTGTGGGTTTATATATGCCGTCTTGTATAATTAAAGTCAATAGAAAAATGTGAATTCAAAACTGTTTTCCTTTTACATGTAATAATTGAAATTGAAAAATAGAGCTCTTTCATAAAAAATAAATTTCGTTGTAGTAACTACAAAAGCAAACTTTAATAGAAAAAAATATTTTTTCTTTAATTAGTTAGGCATAAGTAATCAAAATCAGAGGTACAGAACGCAGACTCAAAATTCGTGTTGACCCGTGTTATTATATTATCCTCTTTCTCTACATTTGGTTATCGCTGCCATATGAACCCTTTAATGGTTTTACGGAATTACAAGTTTTTTTTTTACAGAAAATGTACTATTGTAGGACAGTGTATGGTGGTACGAACACTCGAATCTTATTATAGCTCTATGGAATATTCTATCACTTATTCGTATTAATGTACTTCTACTAAACTATTGAACAGATTATTGTAAAATTTCGTACTTTGTCTCATTTTGATCAGCTTTTCATATCTATCACAATGTAAAGGATCAAATAGTTCCATAATAACTGCTAAATAAAGTAAAGCACGCTAATCAGGGCAAATGTGTTGTCTGTATCTGTCATAGAGAGACGAATAGCAGCATCGCTATTTAAATATTTATTACATATTCGTAAAATATTTTCGTTATTTAGCCCGTTCTGATTGGCATTTTACGTCTTATACTAAAACCCCTGAAAATTTTAAGGAGAAGTAGGACACCATACTAGCGGGCAAGCCCGACTGGGTAAGGACCTTACAGAAGAATACAGCCAACACACACACACACAGCGGTGTAGTTGTGTTCCTGTGTGAGTACTTGTAATTTAGGAATGCGTTTTGAAAGAAGCGTTTGCCTATCCCAGGGATATTCCCTTTTTTTAAGATGGAGTATCCCTGTAAAGCCCTAGTGTCAAAATAATTGGTTAACAAAACGCAAGTGATGCCTTTAGTATTACAAGCCCCAAAGGCTACGGTCATTAGGTAGGCCGTATGCCTGTTTGCCATGTAGTATAAAAAATAAAAAGTGCTACGACGTGTAACTATATTTAACACGTAGTACCAATTATGCTACGCGTGCTACAGCCGTGGAGTATAAGCAGTAGAGTGAGTCATAGGATTGTAACGTGCTACGACAGCATGTATAAGAAACGAGGCTTAAATATATTATTAGGTTCTTATATAAAAATATAAAATAAACATTTCTTTAAATATTTATATTGTTAGATATCAATGACAAACACGTGGCGTAGGTAATAATTAGTACACGCACGCAGCTGACGTACTACGTAATAGAACAAAATCAAACTTGCTGACCATTAAGTTCAATTATGTAGATTAAACCTATACGGTGCATTTTAATTATTTCATGTCTTGATAATATTCGATGTTGTTTCAAGCTAAATACATTATAATGAGACTTGCAAAGTATATTTGTTAAGATCACAATCACTTCGGTATCCGATTAAACTGAATTTTGTTATATGCTAAGTACATGACAATGTGTAACTTCGGTGACAATGCAATAATATGCTACCATGGAACTGATCAGATACGTGTACACATTCACTGAGAGACAGATGATTGTACTTTTACTAAACTATTGATAGGATGGCCATAAAATTATGATTCTTGTTTTGTTTTAATCAGCGTTTTATGTATAATACAGTGTGATGGATAAAAATGTCCCTAAAAACTAAGTAAGCACGTTAGTAATGTGAACTATTTGGTCGAGTATTCTGACTTTCGGTCTCTTGCAAAACAGTAACTTAAAACTTTTGATGGAAGTAATTAATAAGTTATGGAATTAAATGATGGGAAATATTTGTTTGGGTTTAATTTTTGTCTTTGGACTAAGAATAAGGTTCGGTTCAGCAGTTTATAACTTCTGAAAACAAATCGTTTGTTTTCAGAAGTTAAAGAATTGTTACCATCATCGGATGGTAACAATTTTATGGTATTAATATATGTATAGATTAGTACATACTAATATACATTGCAATCTGTTGTATAGGCGGTATATAACTTTAACAAAATAAAACTGACTAATACGGCGGATAATTTCATACAAACTTTTGTTATCTAATGGCCATCCGTCAAACACATAAAAATTATCATTGAGAAGTTCAGGTGATAATTTATGGTATTCCTCATCAGTTTTACTTCGCCAAATTACACTACAAAATGCAAATGTTTGATTTGTCATACAAAATATCAAAATCGCTGAATGCATGTTTGTAATATTTGAGACGGGATCCCATCACCAAAACGAGCTTTTGATTAAAGTTAATCCAAACTGAAAGTATACTCCTTTCAAGCAAAAAACTATGTTTAAAAATAAAAGATTTTCTTTCTTTCTAATAAATGCACGCGACTTTATGGTTACCTCCTCTTTTTTGAAGTCGGTTAAAAATTCGCGATCGATACGTGAGTCGCAAATGTTAAACTTTTGTACTAGGAGAACATGCTGTGCAAGAAGCTCAGTTCAACTCGTCATGAATATGGAACTAAAAATAAATTTAGTATCGTATTTCGTATTTTTTTATAATTTAGTGATTTATTACAATGTTTAAGTAACACAATATAATTATAAATAACAAACGGATAATAATATTTCTAAAAGATGACGGTAATAACCTGCAAATTGTTTCATGTTGTAAACAAACGACATCTACCACAGCATAAGGAATCTCGTTGGAATCTGTTAACTCAGGCTTGTAATAGATGTCGTTTTCGGTAAAATTGTAAATCATAAGGAAATACGCTAACATAAAAGTAAAGATTAAAGAAAGAGTTTAAAAACTACAAATAAATAATTACTATAATTAAAGCATCTCAGCCCTCTAAATGTCTTTCGCGAGTTTACGTACCTCTAGTACATTCATAATTTAGAAAGTTTATCTTATATTGACTAAATATTAGGTGGATGCTGCGATTTGCTTATCTATGTTAATGATTATGACTTCTTTTTTTACTATACACGTATTAAGGGGAGACACCAGGACTTAAAAATCCTGACGTCTCCCCCAGGGGGTTGGTCAGGGGAGACACGAGACCGAAGCCGTATTTTCCTCTTTCTCTATATTTGGTTATCGCTGCTATATGAACACTTTAATGATTTTTAGTTTAATTAACACATTTTTGTTCTTTATGGAATGACAAGTTTATTTTATTTTTATTACTTTCTAAATTGATTTTAATTCTCTCTTTCCCTCTTTGCCATGTAGTATAAAAAATAAATAGTTCTACGACGTGTAACTATATTTAACACGTAGTACCAATTGTGCTACGCTTGCTACAGCTGTGGAGTATAAGCAGTACTATTGTAGGACAGTGTATGGTGGTACGAACACTCGAATCTAATTATAGCTCTATGGAATATTCTATCACTTATTCGTATTAATGTACTTCTACTAATCTATTGAAAAGATTATTGTAAAATTTCGCACTTTGTCTTATTCTGATCAGCCTTTCATATCTATCACAATGGAAACGATGAAATAGTACCATAATAACTGCTTATTGAAGTAAAGCACGCTAATCATAGCATAGAAGCGGTGGTGGCCGAGTCAAATCGTTTGTTTTCAAAAGTTAAAAAATTGTTACCATCATCGGATGGTACAATTTTATGGTATTAATCTTAATATATATATTTCTTGTGTGCGTGTGTATGTGACTGAACTCCTCCTAGACGGGTGGACCGATTTTGATGAAATTTTGTGTGTGTGTTCGGGTAGGGCCCTGGATGGTTTAGATTCACAATTGGACCCGGTAGGTGGCGCTGCTGTCGGTATTTCAGCTTTTTCCGGCAGGACGACGTCTGCCAGGTCCACTAGTATATGTATAGATTAGTACATACTAACATACATTGCAATCTGTTGTATAGGCGGTATATAACTTTAACAAAATAAAACTGACTAATACGGCGCATAATTTCATACAAACTTTTATGATCTAATGGCCATCCGTCAAACACATATAGAATTATCATTGAGAAGTTCAGGTGATAATTTATATTTTATAGTATTCCTCAACAGTTTTACAACGCCAAATTACACCTACAAAATGCAAATGTTTGATTTGTTATACAAAATATCAAAATCCCATCACCAAAATGAGCTTTTGATCAAAATTAATCCAAACTGAAAGCATACTCCATTCAAGCAAAAAAATATTTTTTCTAGATTAAACATTTTCGAATATTTTTTTTTCTTTCTAATAAATGCACGCGACTCTATGATTACCTCCTCTTTTTTAAAGTCGCTTAAAAATTCGCGATCGATGTCGCTGATATTAAACTTGTACTAGGAGAACATGCTGTGCAAGAAGCTCAGTTCAACTCGTCATGAAATTTATATAGGTATCCTAGAGTTAATTATTATATTATCATATCGTATAGTATCACCCCACCCACCCCACTGTACAGCACAGTTATTTCTAATAAATGCACGCGACTCTATGATTACCTCCTCTTTTTTGAAGTCAGTTAAAAATTCGCGATCGATACGTGAGTCGCTGATGTTAAACTTTTGTACTAGGAGAACATGATGTGCAAGAAGGTCAGTTCAACTCGGTCATGAATATGATATAGGTATCCTAGAGTTCATTATATCGTATTGTATAGTATCACCCCACCCACCCCCACTGTACAGCATAGTGGGGTGGGTGGGGTGATACTATAAAAATTCGCGATCGATACGTGAGTCGCTGATGTTAAACTTTTGTACTAGGAGAACATGATGTGCAAGAAGCTCAGTTCACTCGTCATGAATATGATATAGGTATCCTAGAGTTCATTATATCGTATCGTATAGTATCACCCCACCCACCCCCACTGTACAGCACAGTGGGGTGGGTGGGGTGATACTATAAAAATTCGCGATCGATACGTGAGTCGCTGAATGTTAAACTTTTGTACTAGGAGAACATGCTGTGCAAGAAGCTCAGTTCAACTCGTCATGAATATGATATATGTAGGTATCCTAGAGTTCATTATATCGTATCGTATAGTATCACCCCACCCACCCCACTGTACAGCATAGTGGGGTGGATGGGGTGATACTACGTCCAAGCGATCAATTCCATTCACGGATGAATACTAGTTTACTAGGAGAATATGGTGTCCTAGGAGATAGTTAAGAGCAGTAATAATATAAACTCGCGTAAAAAATAGTTTTTAGTACGTTTTGATCAATTTTGTCTAATACAGGACGGACTCTGAACGAAAATCACAATCAAGCGGTATTTAATTGAAAACCCATTAATTTAATTGAAATATGTTATAATAAGTGTTCTTAAATATACAGAAAATAAGCATATAACTTGTTTATTGTGGACAGGGAAAGGATTAATAAAACTTCTGGCTCCAATTTACTTAATTTTTTCGTGGTTTGATACTTAATCCTGCTAAGTAGGCATTAAATGGCTTTTTATAATACCGTTTTTAGGTTTAAAATACAACTTAAAAAATGCTATTAACCTTCGAGTAATAGGTCAACATGAAATAGTAAAAAGTAGTTTTATTGGATTTGTCTCCATCCTGAACAGCAGACTAACTAAATTAAAAACATTGGAAAATTTATTTTGTGTATAACCGACAGGCAACAGCTAGTCTATACTAATTTAATGTTATAAAACTAAACAGAGTTTGTTTGTTTGGTTGAACGCGCTAATCTCAGAAAGTACTGGTTCGATTAGAAAAGAATCTTTTTTTGTTGACTAGTGCAGTTATCCAGGAAAGCTATAGGCTATATAATATCACGCTATGATCAATAGGAGCGGAGCAGTAGTGAGATATGTTGCAACATCGGGGAAAACATTCCAAATCATCACGTGGACGAAGTCACGGGCGATCCCTATTTATATAATAAATCTAAACCACGAATTACTGCGTCGCAATAGACCAAGTTCCAACCAACCAAGCGGTGGTGGCCGAGTGGGAAAATAACAGACTTGCACGCAATTGGTGCGAGGTCGACCCCGGGTGGCAGTACTAATGTGAATTTCACTTTGTGGAGTTAGTATGTACTGATCAAATGATTCACCATCTACTCACGGTGAAGGAAATCATCGTGAGGAAACCCACATGTCTTAGAAGAATTTCTAAAGTCATGTCTGATTTACCAACTCGCATTAGGCCAGCGTATGTGAATTAAGGCTTAAATCCTCTCTCTCTCTCTCTTGATAGAGGAGAGGAGACCCATGCCCAGCAGTGGGACATATATGGGTAGCTATTATTGTAATAGACCAAGTGCCAGTATACTTAACTCAACGGTCCACGTTTCTGAACGTGCTACACTTCATTAATTAGTAATCGCGGGACGTTTTTGTGCTCATCCAGGTACTAGAAACAAAACGCTGATTAAAACGAAACAAAAATCTAAATTTTACGTCAATCCAATCAAAAGTTTAGTAAAAATACATTCTTCTATCTCTCAGTGAACGTGTGCGTGTATACAGACTCGTGTTCGCTTCGAGAGTCGATCGATACTGAGAACGCGTTGCTTTGTATAGCGTACTTAGCTTAATTAAGCAGTTATCAGGAAGCAGTTTCACCCTTCGTATTGTGTTAGAAATAAAACGCTGATTAAAACAAGACCAAAATCAAAATTTTACAACAATGTATAATATAGTTAGTAATAATCACCTACTGTCTTATTAAATCAAAACAAATGAACTGTATTTGTCTTTTACATTAGAAATAACTTCGCCCGGGGTTTTTATACTACCTGGGTGGCAAAGAAACATATGGCTTGCCTGATGTTAAATGGTTACCGTAGCCTATGGACGCTTACAATACCAGAAGAATCACTTGTGTTTTGCCAACTTACTTTTACACCAGGGCTTTATGAGGATATATCTTAATATATATATTTCTTGTGTGCGTGTGTATGTGACTGAACTCCTCCTAGACGGGTGGACCGATTTTGATGAAATTTTGTGTGTGTGTTCGGGTAGGGCCCTGGATGGTTTAGATTCACAATTGGACCCGGTAGGTGGCGCTGCTGTCGGTATTTCAGCTTTTTCCGGCAGGACGACGTCTGCCAGGTCCACTAGTATATATATATATATTAGCGCTGGAGACCTGTACTCAATTTGTTTGTTCTAATTTTTAACTCAACGAGAAATAAATGTCGTATGACACAGTTTAACATAGGGTAAATATTTTTTCCTTTTTCAGTCACACTGACAGAGCGTGTACAAATTTGTCATGGATTTCATTAATACATCATAATTTGCATAAATATTTTTTTATACATTATTGTCTTGTATAATAATGTTAAATGAGTTGGTCTCGCGACAACCTTTAAAAAGTTTCCGAGGTACACAAATTTTTGAGTATTATTTTATATTTGGGTAGGCATAAAGTTCCAAAGTTTGTATGGATATTATTATTACTTGGTTCGTTATTACTCACTTCAAATTCGGTAAAAATAAACTATAGACTAAATAAGAAAATTGATAAGAGAAAATAAATAATACTCGTGCTACTCAGAGGGTGTGCAATATTCGTTTGATATAAGAAATGAAAACTCTAATTTACAATATAAATTCATAATTGTGAATTTGATTAAATAAACATCTCTTTTACCGTAATTTATCATTATGTACTTAAGTACATATTGATACAGGTGATCATTTCCCATAATCAAGGTGTTTTTTTACTCTATATGAAATATTAAATCCTCGTGCCGAATAAATTTCTCTCTTCGAACTCCTCGGTGGTCATGTTTGCCTAGTAACAATTTTCACAGCTGAAAAGAGGGGCCTGCCGCAATAGCGCATGCGTCATTACTGTAGTTACCAAAGTCAAAAAATATATTCATTAACATACTATGCAATTAGTTTATAATTTAGGGATTTATTACAATGTTTAAGTTACACACTAAATAAATAGCAAACGGATAACAACATTTCAAAACAATATCGGTAATAACCTGCAAATTGTTCCATGTTAAAAGATTAAATCCGCACGAATTATATTGTACTTTTACTAAACTTTTAATAGATTGATGTAAAATTTAGTTTTTTGTTTTGGTTTAGTCAGCGTTTTATGTCTAATTCAGGGTGATGGATAAAAACACTCCGCGATTACTAAGTAATGAAGTGTAGCACGTTTATCAATGTGAGCTATTCTGGCACTCGCTTGGTGTCTTGCAAAACAATAACATAATACACAATAAATATTTTTTTCCTCTCTTGCAGCAGTTCTTGAAAGGCTTGAAAGAATAGATCTCCGAAAGAAATTTAAAAATAACAGTTTTTTATTACTAATTTACGTTGTTGCAATTAAATACTTAAGTAACGCCACTTCCAAGACTCATATACGAGTATATATGTATGTATATACTACTGCTTGTACTTAGCTGTAGCAAACGTAGCACAATGCTACTACGCGACGTAGTTGTATCACATCGTAGCACTCAATTTGAATATTGACTCGATTATACAGTTATTTCTTAACGATAATTACAAGAATAGTTATTAAAATAATAGTAGCTTAACCTAAACTAAGTATAAACATTCAGATATTGTATTTAAAGGTATTCAGTTATTCAAATTAATAATAATATCTATTTGACATCGTAGCTCTGCTGCTACACTGGACCCAAGTAAAGACCAGCTTTAGGATCGTGGGAGGACTTGGTAGGGTATATTTTATTTCAATTAAAATGTTTGAAAACTAAATGAATGTCCACCCGTGCGAAACCGGGACGTGGCGCTTATAGATTGGATTGTTTTTTAAAAGACAACTCCCGCACTAGAGAATAAGCTCTGGGTCGCGGGGGACTTTACAAACATACGTATTAACGGACACAAATTACACCCACACTCAGAACAATTCTTTGTGGGTCACACAAAGTTTTATTCTGTGTGGGAATCGAACCCACAACCTCGTGCACTGCAGGCGCATACTGCCGCCACTAGACCACCGAGGCAGTCTGATGATGATGATGATGAAATGACTCCCAGACCCAGAACAAAGAATCGGGCTCGTGCTAATCTATCACATCTAATTATGATCAGGGTGGTAATCAAATCCTACACCTCAGGCTAGCCGTTGTCACTAGTAAGTTTCAACACAGGATTAGATACATACATATCATCACACCCGTCTCACATCGGGGTAGGCAGAGTATATCGTACGGCAATTGCTTCGATCCAGATAAACTATTATTGAAAGCGTCGGCTACGATAACTGCTTACAATCACAGGATTTATAAATAAACTAGTTGTTGTTCAATAGTTTTTACGTGAAAGAGTAACAAACATCCATCCATCCATCAATTCTCACAAACTTTCACATTTATAATATTAGTAAGGATTTGCGTACATTTATGTGGGTTAACATTTAGGTTCTGACAAACATCATTCGACCATTCATTTAATATGCTGGGCAGTAGGTATTGCCTGGTACGCTTTCCGTATACATTATTAAAAGCTGGTAATATATATTTAGGTAAGTATGTTATGTTTCTTGGGTTTTGGGGTCTAGTCTTATTATTTAGGTTAGGTATATTTTTAATTTCTTCACAAACGAGCATAATTTTTGATTTTGTATAGGTACCTTATTATTATATCAAAAGGGTTTTTGATGTGCAATAAAGAGATTTCTATGAATTATAAGTCTGTCTTTCTATCTACATATGCATACTATCAATTGCATGACGGAAAGTTCTAGAAATGCGCAGCAAACTTTAAATCTTAATATTCGAGAACTTCTATATAGTCATGTTACCCTGGTAGAAATTTTCCAAAGCTGCAACGCCCTCGTGAGTGGGGGAAGTATTATAATACGCATGCGTGTGTTCACTGTAATGACAAAAATATATAAAGCAGCAGTTTTTTGCAATTTTCGCTTATCAAAACTTATTAAAGTTAAAAAATATACAATTAAGTACTGTATAATTTCTGAACAAGCGACATCATAAGTCATAAGTGTAAAAAAATTTTTTAGCAAATTATTGCCAAAATAACTTTTTAACTCTTTAATTTTAATAAAATACGAAACACATCTTCCATCAATTCTGTTAAAGAAAGTTTATGCAAAATTTGGAGTAGATTGGACCGAGGAATCGCGTTGTCCCATATAAACTGACTGCCTTGATGGTCCAGTGGCCTGTGCACAAGGTTGTGGGTTCGATTCCCACACAGGACAAAACTTTGTGTGACCCACAAAGAGTTGTTCTGAGTCTGGGTGTAATTTGTGTCCCTTAATTGTATGTTTGTAAAGTCCCCCGCGACAGAGCTTGTTCTCTAGTGCGGGAGTTGTCTTTTAAAAAGAAAAAAAATGTGGCAAACCCTAATGAGACATTTGTCAAATTGTTTACTGCCAGATTAACAGGTATTATATTGTGGAAAGTGTAGCAACGCAACTGAAAAAAAAATAACTTAGCCCCCCTTTTTCACCCCCTTAGGGGTAAAATTTCGGTAAATCTTTTCTTACCGGATGCCTACGTCATAAAAAGATCACACTCTCCAGGTTTCAGGTCTCTACAAACAGTGGTTTAGGCTGTGTTTGATCTACGCACGTCACTCAGTCATTCAGGACAAAGCATTTTATATGTATAGAAGATATGTGTTTTAGCTGGTTAAGCAAGGGCGTGGTTACCCTATGGATGGGTGACCATATTTCATATAAACATCTTAATCCTTCGGATGGCACGTGAGTAGTCGATCCAGACGGTTAGATTACGCTGGAGGCCTATATTAGCGATCTAAACAACTCTCTCAGAGGAGGGACACTAACTATTAAACCACTACAAGTGATTTAGAATAATTTGTAAAGTTTTAATTCGAAAACACCATAATAAGTGGTGGCAAATTTGATATTAAGATTTACTAAGTACTTTAAATCATCTACATTGGTTATTTTAAAAAAATGAGCATAGAAATTGAAAACCCCCTGACCTCTTATGTCTCAAATTATTTAAACTCGTCTATATCATGAGTTAAGAGTATACAAATTTTCTATATGTTAGGTTTTCTTATCGAAGTATTTGTGAAAGGCAATGAATAACTAAGGGTTAAATAAAAAACAATATTACATTTTATTTATTTTTTGACATAGAGATTGTTTGAAAACCATTCAGTACATATGTGATTATTTAAAATTACGTTCTGTTACGTCCATCAGCTGCGCTACGTGTTTGTCATTGATATCTAACAACCTCAATATAAAAAATATTGTTTTATTTTATTTAATAGTGTTACGTAAGAACCTATTTTGAACGTTATTGTATAAGAACCTAATAAAAAATGTAAGCCTCCCGCGCTTATTTTTTATACATACCGTCGTAGCACGTTACAATCCCATGGCTCATACTACTGCTTATACTCCACAGCTTTAGCAAGCGTAGCACAATTGGTACTACGCGACGTGTTAAATATAGTTACACGTCGTAGCACTCTTTATTTGTTATACTACTTGACAAAGACGTATGCCTGATGTTAAGTAGTAACCGTAGCCTATGGCAGCTTGCAATACTAAAGGTACCACTTGTGTTTTGCCGACCCGTTATCTTTACACCAGGAGTATCCCTGGGATAGAAATACGTTTCTTTCAAAACGCATCCCTAAATGAAGGCTGAAGACCTGTACTCACACACAGGAACACAACTACACCGCTGTGTGTAGTAATTTCGGTGTAGGCTTCTGTAAGGTGGAGATCCTTACAGAAGCCTACACCGAGAGATAAATAAATCCTTCCCTAGTCCCTTGCTAGTATGGTAGGTACTGTAGAGGTATATTGATGGTCACTAGCTGGCCGTGTGACCAAAGTAAAACTTCTGGCGTTTAGAAAAATAAATGTTTGCAAATATTCTAATGTTGAAGTAAGAAATGACAAGATGAGACATGATCGGGTGACGTGGAGAGTTATGTTCGGGTTTAATGGAAAGTTAGATCGTAAAGGTTTTTGTAACTTGCTTCCGTAATAATAATCATATTCAGGGAAAGTTTAAAGTGAATAGAAAAGTATAAAAGTCCTTTCATGGTTCTATTTGTGGATCCGACGCTGCGGTATTACAAGATCCTTCGTAGCCCACGCGTGTTCCCCACGCATTTATAGCCAAAGAAAGTTTGGCAGCGGCGGGCTCAATATTAAAAGAGGTAGTTAGGTACTACCTCTCTTAATTTTTTTGAGTTACTTTATAGAACAATCGAAAAAATATGTAATTCTAGCTTTTGTTTATCTGCCAAAAGTACTATATTGGAAGCAATTTCGGCAGATAACCAAAAGAATAATATATATTTTTCTGATTCTTATTTTTATTGTCTGATTATAATGTGGAATTGGAATACTAAAATAGTATTGTAGGATACACTTGATAGTCGTTTTAAAACTTAGAACCATGTGTTCTATAAATACGATAACATGTGGGCTATCATGACATCGTATTTAAAAACTCCTAGATAGTAATGTTATCCTAGTAACAATTTTCCAAGGCGGGATCGCCCTTTAAGGCGTGAATAATGTAGTACGCATGCGTCACAATTCAGTAACCAGCACAAAAAATTACAACAACATTAAATTTAAACATCTTACAGCAATATTTTAAAATTGTCTGTCATTATTCAATAAATACCTATAAACATATTATTATTTTATTTGGCATAAAATAATATTAACATTACATATATTACAAATGAAATTTGGTTAAAAAGCGACAACACCATATTATTTTTAACAACCAACTGCTGCCCCTAAGGGTGTTTCGGCTTTGAAAAATACTACTAGGAGAACATAACCACGGTGGAGTTCTTTCGATCGATACCTGCGCATTGTGACAGTTAAGGTTTTATTGCGCAGACCATTCGGTACGAAATAAAGTTTTTGTTATGACATTTTCAACTGCAACACCGATGAATTGTTCTATTTATATTATAATCTAATCTTATAGAATAGAATAGAATACTTTATTTTCAAGAATATGGTTGGTAGGATGTTACAATATTATTTTTGATACAACATATTCTGCCAATTGTGGCGTGTAAATATTTAAAAACACAGACAAAATAACTTATAGTCTAATGAATTAACATAATGAATTATATATTATTATTGGAATTTTATACTTATTTTATACTTTACTTGTAATATTATTATTACCATATTTCTGAAATATTTGAAATACCGAACGGTTAAAGACATTAAACGCTGATTAAAACAAAACAAAAAACTAAATTTTATAAGAATCCATAAGAAGGTTTAGTAAAAGTACAATCGTTCGTCTCTCAGTGGACGTGTGCATGTATACAGACTCGTGGAGTCGATCGATACCGAGAACACGTTGCCTTGATTAGCGTACTTAACTTCAATACGCAGTTATTAGAAAGCTGTTTCATCCTATGCGTTGTGTTGGAAATAAAACGCTGATCAAAATAAAACAAAAAACAAAATTTTACAACAATCTAATAAAAAGTTTAGTAACAATGAACTACTGTCTCGGCTCTAGATTATAATAAATGAACTATATCTGGATTTAAGAGAATATTTTTTGTAAATCAATATATTTAATATCTTCTTCAACTTATTGAATGGTTAGTGGCCAATATGGCCACATGGCAGATTTATTCATTTAGATAGCATATTTTTAGGCCTCTGTCGTGATTTAACGACTCAGTGGATTTTTAGAACATGTACGATTAGCGGGTTAAGCTACCAAAGACGCGGTAAGCCTATAGATGGGTGACCGCATTGCATGTTTTATCTAAGTGTCTCCGTGTATCCGAGGGAACGTAAGAAGTCGATCCGGATTGGTAATATCAAGGTAAAACATCAATCATTCATTCATTTAGATCAAAAGGGAATGTAAGAAGTCGATCCGGATTGGTAATATCAAGGTAAAACATCAATCATTCATTCATTTAGATCAAATACATTATACTTATGAATGTCATAAAAACAAATGCCAGCATACTTTTTTACTACGGCCATAGTAATAAAGGTACCTAATATAAAGTAAAACATTGAAATGAACTTTTCATTCCATAACGAACAAAAATTTGATGAATAATCTGAAATTGATTGAATGGATTAAGTAGCAGCAATAATTAAATGTAGTGGAAGATGCAAATATAGTTATAATTGCAAGAAAAGTTATTCATCAATATAGATTTAAGAGGGGTAGGGTACTTAGTATGGTGATATTAGTGAGCAAGTCGACTGGGGAAGGACCTCCACCTTACAGAAGACCACAGCCAAATAAACTACACACAGCGGTGCAGTTGTGTTCCGGTATGTAAGTACAGGTCTCCAGCGCTCAGTTAGAATACGTTTATTTCTAAACGCATCCCTATCCCAGGGATACTCCCATCTTAAAACCTTGGTGTACAAAAAATGGGTTGGCAACACGCAAGTAATACCTCTGGTATTGCAAGCGTCCATAGGCTACGGTTACTGCTTAACATCATACATGCCAATAAATCCAAAAAGTAATAGAAGGAACTGAGTGGGAAAGTAATCTACTTGTATGCATAAGGCGTGAGTTCGACCCCGGGTGGCGGTACCAATGTAAATTTAACTTAATTAAATTTATATGTACCTACTAATCAAATGATTATCCATGTATCCATCCAAAAACACCATGGAAAAGCCCACATGTTTTAAAAGAAATTCTAAATGTATTTCTGATTCACTAGAATCAGAAAAACATTTAGTTTTTTTTATAAATCGGTTTATAAATGAAGGAGTTCTGCGGTAACAAACATTCAACAAACAAATTGCACACGATTTGAAATCCTCCTCTTTTTTTGAAGTCGGTTAAAATACGCGATCGATAAATAAACCATGAATATTAAACTTTTGTACTAGGGGAACATGCTGTGCAAGGAGCTCAGCTCAACTCGTAATGAATGAGGAATAGATATATATCCTAGAGTTTATAGCTGTTTCGTGGGGTGGGTGGAGGTGATACTGGCTGGCTGGAAAATAATTATAATAATCAGGCCTAAAAATAGTTTTTAGCACGTTTTGTCCAGTATTTTACGTCTAATACGCGGCGTTGTACAAACAGCAACGTAAAATAAAATAAAAAATCTATTTAAATTATAAAAAGCGGTGGTGGCCGAGGGGGAAAGTAACCGACTTGCACGCAAGAGGTGCGAGTTCGATTCCGGGCAATACCAATGTGAATTTCACTTTGTGAAGTTTATATGTACTAATGAAATGATTCGACATCTGCTAACGGTGAAGGAAAACATCGTGAGGAAACCCACATGTCTTAAAAAGAAATTCTAAAGACATGTCTGATTCACAAAACAAGCGTGTGTGAATTAAGGCCTAAAACCCTCTCTCTCTTGATAGAGGAGAGGAGACCCGTGCCCAGCAGTGGGACATATATGGGTTGCTATAATTATTATTATTTAAATTATTATCAATTAACAGGATGTATTTGTATACGCTTACAGCTAATGTGATTAGATCAAAATTTAATTCTTTGATAAAAAATCTTGTAACGTGTAAACCTAATAATTTAATAAATTACGGCCTACTACTACTAGTAATATGAAGATAGACATACGAGTAAGTTTATTCTAAAACGTAACTTTCTTAGCGTCTGCTTAAAAAGGATTAATGAAAACTTAGTACTTAAAAAATAAAAAAATATATTAAAGTCACTTCTACTGTAACAGTCAGACACAGTTTATTTATTTCGATCTTGAGATAATAATAATGATTTATTTATCTTCACAAATTACATAATAAAGAAATTGAACATAGGTAAAAGTTGTAAATTACATATTAAGTACAACAAGAAAAAAAATACATATTAAGCCTAAACTTAATATGTAATTTGTGGTAGATCTGGAGTCTAAACTAAGCCTAGGCCTGTATTTTAGAACTCCAGGCCCTCCATTATATTGACATAAGACAGAAGGTGATTATTACTAAACTTTCTTATACATTGTTGTAAAATTTTAATTTTTGTCTCATTTTGATCAGCGTTTTTTTTCTAACACAATGCGAAGGGTGAAACTGCTTCCTGACAACTGCTTAATGAAGTTAAGTACGCTAATCAAGGCAACGTGTTCTCAGTATCGATCGACTTTCGAACCGAACACGAGTCTGTATACACGCACACGTTCACTGAGAGATAGAAGAATGTATTTTTACTAAACTTTTGATTGGATTGACGTAAAATTTAGATTTTTGTTTTGATTTAATCAGCGTTTTGTTTCTAGTACATGGATGAGTACAAAAACGTCCCGCGATTACTAATTAAAGAAGTGTAGCACGTTCAGTAATGTGAACCATTGAGTCGAGTATACTGGCACGTCTGCCACTTGGTCTATTGCGACGCAGTAATTCGTGGTGACACAGTGTAAATCAGAGGGTTTTCTTTTTCTGTCATTGGTAATATTTGATGTTTCCTATTGGGAAAAAGACGCATTATGTCACAGTGTTGCAGGTGTTTCATGTCTGGGTGTTACTGAACGGGAATAAACCACAGCGACTTACATACTATTTACTATTTCATCCTAACTTATTCAAAGTTCAATAGTTAATTAAGTTATAATTTAAACAAGAAAACGGTACTTTTAACTATATTAGTATTATTTTTAAACTTATTTATGTTGTGCAATGCAAGGTTACATCGTAGTACAGAAATACAGAACAATTTAGTAACACTCATGATTATTAATTTTATATGTATTTTATATGTATGTATTATAAAAATTGTATATTTGGTTTAGGCAGTTTATTTTTTATATTAGTACGCCAACAACTACCAGTAACTTCTACCAAAAATATGTCCATCCAAAGGTTGCCTGGTAGAAAGCTGCGCTTTTAGCGATAAGGCCGCCCATTGTACTGTACTGTGTAGCATAAGTTTAATTTTGTGTAATATATAGTGGTGTACAATAAAGTGTAAAATAAATACAGACAGCGCGCGTGAATGATGAAACAGGGGCAACGCGTAGCTTTGTCGTTAATTGCTGTGTATTTAAAATTAAATGTTGATCAAATTAAGACAAAGAACGAAATTTTAGCGTCATCGGTCAAATAGTTGAGTAAAAATACAGTTACGTGTATCTCAGTGAGCGCGTAGATCTGCGGCGGTTTGTTTCATAAGTCGATCGATATGGACAACACATTGCATATCTCCGCGTACTTTACATAGTTTGGCAGTTATTTTGGAGCAAATTTCTCCATTACATTGTGTCGGAAATTAAATATTGAATAAAGCAAGCCAAAAAGCAAAATTTTTCGTCAATCTATTAAAAAGTTAAGTAGATACATATGGAGCCACGTCGCGTCGTGTCTTTGGGTTTACAATAGTGAACTGATTGTTTTTGACGGTAGGTAACTTCGACACCTAGGTACAAATAACAATACAGTTTTTTGTAAGTTAGTTTAATTAACACGACAAATTTTAAAAAGCATAATATACTAGCGGCCTGCTCCAGCTTCACCCGAGTTCTTATTTTTTCTCTAAGAACCTTAAATTCTTTATTGTACACAATAATATAGTAACAGATACATAATTATAAATAATACATGTACAAAGGCGATATTAACTCGAGATTGAGTTTTCTACTAACAAACCAATACTAAATTCTCGTGCCGGATAAATCCTACTGTTTGAACTCCTCTGTAGTCATGTTCGCCTAGTATCAATTTTCACAGCTGGAACGCCCTAATTACAGTGGGGGTTTGCCGCAATAGCGCATGCGTCATCATTCACTGTTGTTACTAGGGCCAAAAAATTTTTTTACATACTTCACATTTTTTTATTATTTGCCAGTGATTTATAAAAAAAATTAAGTTACGTACTAAATAAATAGCAACGGATGGCAATATTTCTAAGCAAATTGATTCATTGTTTATTTAAATTGATGCCGTTTTCGCCTAAAGTAACTCATAGTGAAATACTATTATTAAATTACTTATTCGTTCTTAAAATCAAAGTTTCCTTCACGAAAGCGTTTAAACCAAAATCGCACGGTGCGTTCATTAGCAGTCCCCTCGCCAAAAGCAACAATGATATTGCGAGCTGTCTCTGCCGCGTTAGTTAAGCCTCGGAACTCGTATTTTAGAAGTAGTCGATAATCAAATGCTACACATTTTTTAAAAGAAGAACCTTATAATTAATTAATATACACATATTTGTTCTTTATGGAATGACAAGTTCCTTGCAATGTTTTACTTGCAATGTACTATTAAAGAACATTTTCTTAAAAGAAAAGTGTGTCGGTACGAACACTCGAATCTAAAACAATAGCTTTACTCCACTAAGACATATTGTGACTACATTTCTACAAAACTATTGAACAGATTATTGTAGATTTTCGTACTTGGTCTCATTTCGATCATCATTTCATTTCAAACTCGATGCACAAGATGAAAGAACTCCATAATAACTATTTAATTAAGTAAAGTACGCTACTAAAGGGTACGTACGAACGTATTCTTTATATCGATCGACTCTCAAACCGTACACGAGTCTATATCCACGCACACGTTCACTAAGAGACGAACTACACTACTTTTACTGAACTATTGATTGGATTGATGAAAAAATTTGATTTTTGTTTCGTTTTAATCAGCATTTTGTTTCAAACACAGGGCGATTAACAAAAAAGCCGCGCGATAACTAATTAATGACGTGTAGCACATTCAGGAATGTGAACCGTTTATTGAGTCGAACATTCGGACACTCGGCCTATCACGATAGACGAGATATTTAAACATTTAATACGTTTAGTGTAATACTTAAGTAGTTAAGATACTAAATAGGTAAGTAAAGCATTTTTGATAGAAAATCCTATCGTCACTGGTTCTTTTACATTTTTCTGAAGTTTAAAGGTAAGCAAGTAAGCGATAAGGAAATGAATGGATTAGCAGGAATTGATTAGAAACAATTCAAAAACCTTTACAAAATGCCTTAGCCCTGCCCTTGTCCGTATCAATTTGTCACATTCAATCATATCAATGTTTATAGCTGCTATTAATTCGTTTTTCACACGAAACATTTTGTTTTTAATTTATTAGCACACACAAAACAAAACAAGCAAGATACAAAATTATTTAAACATTTCTTGTAAGATCTAACATGATGAATACGAATGTCGAAACTTTTTAAAATATTCCTACTACTTAACAAATGCCATATTTAGTTAAATGCATATATTTTTAATGATTTTTATGACAAAACAAGTTAATTTCAAATTGCTAATTTTAAAATTAATTTAAAGAAGATACAAAAGTAATAGCTCTGCGATACAGTTGCATACTGAACGAGTAAGATATTTCATAAATATGATGATAATAATATTACGAGTTTAACGTATTGATTAATCTTAAATCATAATATAAATATTTCATAATCGCAAAGCTGTTGTAGGTTTAACTTTCAACTTAATAATAGACGATGTCAAAACAAAACCTTTTAAATGTCGTGCCGGATGTTCTGCGCATAGAACTTTCACTGTTACTTTGAGCAGGTTTCGATGGTAAGAACTCCACCAGGTTTATGTTCTCCTAGTACTTTTTGTCAAAGCTGAAACATCCTTTTAGGTTATAGAGAAGGCAGTTAGTTACTAGTGTTATAAATAAATATGGTGTTGTCGCTTTTTAACTAAATCCATCCGTGTAGGTATAGTATTATTTTTAACCAGACAGAATCGAATGTAATGACTGACATTTTTAACTTATTGTTGTATAATTTCAACTAGATTTGATAAAACTATCAAAAAAAATTATTAATTTTGGTACTGGTAACTGGATTGTGACGCATGCGCTCTCCCCACCTTGGAAGGCGATCCCGCCTTCGAACATTATTACTAGGATAACATGACTATATAGGAGTTTTTAAGTACGGTAACATGCTCACGTTGAAGGATAATCAACTGCGCATTTCTAGGACTCCCAACAACTACACCAGGAGACCTGTAAGTCTCCAGCACTTATTTAGTAATGCGTATTGAAAGAAATGTTTGCCTATCCCGAGGATACTCCAACTTAAAGCTTTGGTGTAAAAAATGAATCGGCAACACACAAGTGATTTGTGTCCTTTAATATTTCAAGCGTCCAAAGGCTACGGTAACTGCTTAACATCAGGTGGGCTGAATGCCTCTTTGTGAAGTACTCGTAATATAAAAAATAAAGAGTGCTACGACGTGTAACTATATTTAACACGTCGCGTAGTACCAATTGTGCTACGCTTGCTACAGCCGTGGAATATAAGCAATAGAATGAGTGATGGAGTTATAATGGCTACCATCATCATGTAAAAAAATCGAGTGTGGGATTAGTTTTTATTAGGTTCTTATATAAAAATATAAAATAAAAAAAGACGTGTGGCACTCGGGGACTGCCGCGGTAAAGCTATTGCATATTTTTTAGTATGATTTTTTTATCGAAACAAAAAATTACTTTACAGAATTATCTAAATCATTTTATTTTATTCTCAATGTTTCATAAAAATATATAATAAAAAAAATGAATATGTACTTGTAATAATTCCTTAAGACTCCTTATACTATAATCTTTTTCACATTAATATTTATTTATTTATTAAATTTCATGCTCATAGTACATACTCAATGCTAAAAGCATTATTCTCTTAGATCAAAACCTCCTTACACAAATTTGACATATTATAATTGGCCGTTTAGAGAATTCGTCATTAAAAAAAGTATCACCGCTGTGCCGGTCGGTGTTAGGTTTATTATTTACGTTACGGAATTTCTGGATTCGGCCTCCACGCCCGATGTGTTTTTCTCTCTTTGTAACAAATAAATGCACAAGTCTTAATAACCTCCTCTTTTTTGAAGTCGGTTAAAAATTCGCGATCGATACGTGAGTCGCTGATGTTAAACTTTTGTACTAGGAGAACATGATGTGCAAGCAGCTCTGCTCAACTCGTCATTAATCTCGTATCCTAGAGTTTATAGCTGTATAGAGAGTCTGTGTGTAATTTGTGTCCGTTAATTGTATGTTTGTAAAGTCCCCCGCGACACAGAGCTTGTTCTCTAAGTGCGGGAGTTATCTTTAAAAAAAAAGAAAAAAAAATTGAGAAGTTAATGCAGCCATTTAACTTTATGGTCTTCCTCATCAATTTCACTTCACCAAATTTGAAGAGTTCTCTCAGTTCCTTTGGGATCCCAACACCAAAACTAGCTTTTGATAATAGGAACCAAACTGAACGTACACTCATTCAAGCAAAAAAATTTTTTTTTTCAAGTCGTTACATAAATGACGGACTTCTATGGTAACATACCTTTTCGAATAAATGTTTTTCTCTCTTTGTAACAAATAAATGCACAAGTCTTAATAACCTCCTCTTTTTTTAAGTCGGTTAAAAATTCGCGATCGATACGTGAGTCGTGAATGTTAAACTTTTGTACTAGGAGAACATGATGTGCAAGCAGCTCAACTCAACTCGTCATGAATCTCGTATCCTACATTTTATAGCTGTGTAGAGGGGTGGGTGGGGTGATACTACGTCCAAGCGATCAATACCTTCAAGGTTGAACAGTCATATACTAGGAGAATAGTGTTTGGTAGAAGATAGTTAAATCTATCATTGTTGCCTTGGTGGTCCAGTGGTCGCAGTATGCACCTGCTGTGCACGAGGTTGTGGGTTCGATTCCCACACATGACAAAACTTTGTGTGATCCACTAAGAATTGTTCCGAGTCTGTTTGTAATTTGTGTTACGTTAATTGTATTGTTTGTAAAGTCCCCCGCGACACAGACCTTATTCTCTAGTGCGGATTCACCAAATTACACTTTCTAAATGCAAATGTTTGATTTGTTGTAGAAAATATCAAAATGCTATCTATATGCATGCCTGTAATATTTGAAGAGTTCTCTCAATTCCTCTGGGATCCCAACACCAGAACTAGCTTTTGATAATAGGAACCAAAGTGAACGTACAACTCATTCAAGCAAATTTTTTTTTTTTCAAATCTGTACATAAATGACGGACTTCGACGGTAACATACCTTTTTGAATAAATGCTTTTCTCTCTTTGTAACAAATAAATGCACAAGACTTAACAACCTCCTCTTTTTTGTAGTCGGTTAAAAATTCGCGATCGATACGTGAGTCGTGAATGTTAAACTTTTGTACTAGGAGAACATGATGTGCAAGCAGCTCAACTCAACTCGTCATGAATCTCGTATCCTAGATTTTATAGCTGTGTAGAGGGGTGGGTGGGGTGATACTACGTCCAAGCGATCAATACCTTCAAGGTTGAACAGTAATATACTAGGAGAATAGTGTTTGGTAGAAGATAGTTAAATCTGTCATTGTTGCCTTGGTGGTCCAGTGGTCGCAGTATGCGCCTGCTGTGCACTTGGTTGTGAGTTCGATTCCCACACAGGACAAAACTTTGTGTGACCCACAAAGAGTTGTTCTGAGTCTGTGTGTAATTTGTGTCCGTTAATTGTATGTTTGTAAAGTCCCCCGCGACACAGACCTTATCTACGGTCTACGGTACGGGAGTTGTCTTTAAAATAAAAAATAAAAATAATGAGAAGTTCATGCAGCCATTTAATTTTATGGTCTTCCTCATCAATTTCACTTCACCAAATTACACTTTCTAAATGCAAATGTTTGATTTGTTGTAGAAAATATCAAAATGCTATCTGACTGGCCTGTTGGTCTAGTGGTTAGTGACTCTGACTGCTACGCCAGAGGTCGTGGGTTCGATTCCCACCCAGGACAAATCTTTGTGTGATGAGCACGAATGTTTGTTCTGTGTCTGGGTGTAATTTATCTATAATATGTATGTATTTAGAAATATATAAGTATGTTTATCAGTTGTCTGGTTACCATAGTACAGGCTATGCCTAATTTGGGATCAGATAGCAATGTGTGAGTTGTCCCAAAAATATTATTATTATTATTATATGCATGCCTGTAATATTTGAAGAGTTCTCTCAATTCCTCTGGGATCCCAACACCAGAACTAGCTAGTTCACTAGATTTACAGTCATATTTATTAACCTCAAATAAATATTAATATCATGCTCATACGTGTTGAATTTATAAAACGAAATATATAATCACTCTCACTTTTCTTGTAAATTCACTTTAATTTGAATAAGTCTTTTTATTTTATCACTTTCAAATTAATATATTGTTATTCTTATTTCAAACCAAACTTCAAAACTAATATATTGTTGTTATTATTATAATATATTACATTATATTCTTTACGTCACTATACTAAACTTTGATAAAAAAAGCAACATGGTGCGTAACCGAAAAACGTGACGATTTTTTTACACTGCTACAAAATTTCTCCCATACGTCGATAAAGAAGTTTCACTTCAAAAAAAATTGAGAAGTTCATGCAGCCATTTAATTTTATGGTCTTCCTCATCAATTTCACTTCACCAAATTACACTTTCTAAATGCAAATAAAGGAAGATAGAAGAAAGAAAGAAACCAAACTGAACGTACACTCATTCAAGATTTTTTTTTTTAAACCGGTACGACGTCTACGGTAACATAACTTTTCGAATAAATGTTTTTCTCTCTTTGTAACAAATAAATGCACAAGACTTAACAAACTCCTCTTTTTTGTAGTCGGTTAAAAATTTGCGATCGATACGTGAGTCGTGAATGTTAAACTTTTGTACTAGGAGAACATGATGTGCAAGCAGCTCAACTCAACTCGTCATGAATCTCGTATCCTTGAGTTTATAGCTGTGTAGAGGGGTGGGTGGGGTGGATACTACGTCCTACAATCAATACCTTCAAGGTTGAACAGTAATATACTAGGAGAATAGAGTGTGGTAGAAGATAGTTAAATCTATCATTGTTGCCTTGGTGGTCCAGTGGTCGCAGTATGCGCCTGCTGTGCACGAGTTTGTGAGTTCGATTCCCATACAGGACAAAACTTTGTGTGACCCACAAAGAGTTGTTCTGAGTCTGTGTGTAATTTGTGTCCGTTACTTGTATGTTTGTAAAGTCCCCCGCGACACAGAGCTTTTTCTCTAGTACGGGAGTTGTCTTTAAAAAATAGTATAAAAAAAATTGAGAAGTTCATGCAGCCATTTAATTTTATGGTCATCCTCATCAATTTCACTTCACCAAATTTGAAGAGTTCTCTCAGTTCCTTTGGGATCCCAACACCAAAACTAGCTTCTGATAATAGGAACCAAACTGAACGTTCACTCATTCAAGCAAAAAAATTTTTTATTTCAAATCGTTACATAAATGACGGACTTCTATGGTAACATACCTTTTCGAATAAATGTTTTTCTCTCTTTGTAACAAATAATTGCACAAGACTTAAAAACGTCCTCTTTTTTGAAGTCGGTTAAAAATTCGCGATCGATACGTGAGTCGCAAAATGTTAAACTTTTGTACTAGGAGAACATGATGTGCAAGCAGCTCTGCTCAACTCGTCATGAATCTCGTATCCTAGAGTTTATAGCTGTATAGAGGTGGGCTTTGTATTTGCTCCGTGGGGGTGGATACTACGTTCAAGCGACCAATACCTTCACGGCTCAACATTAATATACTAGGAGAATAGAGTGTGAAAGAAGATAGTTAAATCTATCATTGTTGCCTTGGTGGTCCAGTGGTCGCAGTATGCGCCTCCTGTGCACTAGGTTGTGAGTTCGATTCCCACACAGGACAAAACTTAGTGTGACCCACAAAGAGTTGTTCTGAGTCTGTGTGTAATTTGTGTCCGTTAATTGTATACTATCTTTGTAAAGTTCCCCGCGACACGGAGCTTGTTCTCTGTGCGGTAGATATCTTTTTTAAACAAGTAAAAATATATTAATATTTACGTCTAATACAGAGCAGTGCACACTGTAATCAAGCAATCTAGCGATATTTAATTTTACTATAATAATAATTAATAAATTAAAATTAATTTCATGCCCTACTAGAAATGGTACATTTATTATAAGTCTGACAAAATGATTTTATTCAATTTATAATCAATGACACATACCCGTATAAGGTTTTGTACACGGTCGCAGCTGACGTACCTACTTATTAGATCAAATTTAACTATTTGACATCTTAGTAACGTTTAAACTCAAACATTGAATGAGTTTCGACCACTAGTAATATGAAACTAGAAAGCTCAAATTTGGAACATAAGTTTATTTTAAAACGTAACTTTCTTAGCGGTTGCTAAGAAACCATTATTAAAAAACTTAATTAATAAATAAATTATCTTAAAAATTAAAAAAGAGTTAAATCCGGAATGAATTCATTTCTACTATAAAAGTCAGATACAGTTTTTTTCGATCTTAAGATGAGACGGTAGATTATGACTAAACTTTCGTATACATTGAAGTAAAATTTTGATTTTTGAATCGTTTTAATCAGCGTTTTATTTCTAACACAATGCGAAGGGTGAAACTGCTTCCTTATAACTGCTTAATGAAGTTAAGTACGCTAATCAAAGCAACGTGTTCTCAGTATCGATCGACTCTCGAACCAAACACGAGTCTGTATACACGCACACGTTCACTGAGAGATAGAGAATGTATTTTTACTAAACTTTTGATTGGATTGACGTAAAATTTAGATTTTTGTTTCGATTTAATCAGCGTTTTGTTTCTTATACCTGGATGAGCACAAAAACGTACCGCGATTACTAATTAAATAAGTGTAGCACGTTCAGTAATGTGAACCATTGAGTCGAGTATACTGGCACTTGGTCTATTGCGACGCAGTAATATGTGGTTGAGGTTTATTATACAACTAGGTGTCGCCCGCGACTTCGTCCGCGTGATAATTTGGAATATTTTTCCCGATTTTGCAACATATCTCACTACTGCTCCGCTCCTATTGATCATAGCGTGATGTTATATAGCCTATAGCCTTCCTGGATAAATGCACTATTCAACAAATAAAGGTTTTTCTAATCGAACCAGTACTTTTTGAGATTAGCGCGTTCAACCAAACGCTTCAGTTTTATAATATTAAGTATACCTAGATATAAATAATAGCAACCCATATATATATATATTTTTTTTTTTTTTTAAAGACAACTCCCGCACTAGAGAACAAGCTCTGTGTCGCGGGGGACTTTACAAACATACAATTAACGGACACAAATTACACCCAGACTCAGAACAATTCTTCATGGGTCACACAAGTTTTTGTCCTGTGTGGGAATCGAACCCACAACCTCGTGCACAGCAGGCGCATACTGCGGCCACTGGACCACCGAGGCAGTCAAAATATGGCCCACTACTGGGCGCAGAGCTCTTCTCTTCTATCAAAAGAAAGAGAGTGTGCAGGCCATAATCCACACACGCTGGTCTAATTTTGGTTAGTGTATCAGACATGCATTTAGAATTACTTTTAAGACATGTGTGCTTTTCGCAAAATGTTTTTCCAGTATGGTTAATCATTTGATTAGTTCATATAACTTTAACAAAGTTAAATTTACATTGGTACCGCTACCCGGAGTCGTACTCACGCCTTATGCGTACAAGTCGATTACTTTTCCACTTGGCTACCTTCGTTACCTTTTGGATTTATTGATAAGTATGATTAAGCAGTTACCGTATCACTTGCATGTTTTTACACCAGGTCTTTAAGATGGAATATCACTGTAATAGGAAAACGTGTCTTTCAAAACACATCCCTAAACATAATTAATATTACATAGGAAACTTAATTTCATAAGATATTTACATGAATAGTTATAAAAATTAAAGTAACCTAACCTAACCTACTTACAAACAATCAGATATTGTATTTAAAGGTATTAACCTATAAATAAAATATCTGATTGAGATCGCAGTTCTGAGGAAAGGTGCCCAAAAGACTGGCATCCCTAAATGAGCGTTGGAAACCTGTACTCACACACAGGAACACAACTACACCGCTGTGTGTAGTCATTTGGCTGTGGTCTTCTGTAAGGTGGAGGTCCTTCCCCAGTCGGGCTTGCTCGCTAGTATGAGGCCCTACCTCTCTTAAACTACTACGTTATTTATTTATGTTAACACGGCTTTGACATCAATTACATTAACATAGACTTAATATATTATCGACATACAACAGAAAAAACAAACAATAGACATATTTAATAAAACAACAAAATAATATTATACAAACAAACAAAAAAAAAATGTTACATTTATTTGCTCTCACAGAAGCTAAGGCAAACACACATTATAATTTTATATCCATCTGCAAAAATATTGCAACTCGGGTAGGCTTAGTTATTTGGCTGTGATCTTCGGTAAGGTGGAGGTCCTTCCCCTGTCTCAGCTTGCTCGCTAGCATGGTACCCTACCTCTCTTGGGAAATCAAAACAAATAATATAAGTGTAGATTTCATGGCATTCTGAGTCTTGAAAAAGTTTCTTGTAATGTAAGTTAGAATGCCAGTCAAGTTTTGAATATTTATTTTTTTAATATAACTAGATGTTGCCCGCGGCTCCGCCCGCGTGGATGTCGGTTATCGCTGCAAAAACCATACTCTATCTCTGTGCCAAATTTCATTCAAATGCGTTCAGTAGTTTTTACGTGATAGAGTAACAAACATCCATCCATCTATCTATCCATCCATTCTCACAAACTTTCACATTAATAATATTAGTAAGGATATTTAATCGGCTTTAGACAGAAAGAAAATGAAGGAAAGTGGGAAGGCCTTTGCCCAGCCGTGGAACAATACAGGCTTATAATATTAATATTTAATACTCATCAGTGAGCCAGGTACCAGGTGCAACCATAAACCAGGTAATTTAGCAGTTTATTAACTCCATGCCATAAACAACAAAATCGTGACATAATTTTACAGGAGATAGTGTTGTTTTTTTAAAGATGGTACAGACCTTCTTACATAGTATATAATAATGTGTTCTTTAATGATTATGAGACATACAGATGTCTTATAATCATTATAGACCACATTATGAGACGTACATACCAAGTGCAAATATCTTGGTCCACAGACATAGGTCTGTAGAAGTTCTTCTTATCGTTTGGTTAGTGGCTAACCTGGTGACAGATTTATTTAGATCGCCTATATTTAGGCCTCTGTCGTGATCTAACGACTGATAACAAAACTGATAACTGTAGAAATAGAAGATAGCTACGGCATATCGACCTTTCATAGTATTAAATATATATTCGTACGTTTTCTGATTGATATAAGAAATGAGAACTCGATTTACACACAAAAAATAATTGTTAACAATTAGCATGATTCAATAAACATCTGTATTGATTTTATTAATCATTATGTACATAAGTATGATACAAATTATCATTTACTTTATTTAAAATATCTTAGAAATGGCCCTTTGAACATTCTCTGAACTCTTTGAACTCCTCAGTGGTCATGTTCGCCTAGTAACATTCATAGCTGAAACGCCCACTCAATAGAAAGTGTGTGGGTTTGTCACAATGGAGGGGCCATGCGTCGTCCATTCACTGTGTAGTTACCGGTGTCAACAATAAATTTATTTTTAGTAAAATTATAATGATTTCAGCCAAAGTAACTTATAAGATTACGTTGACTAAAGATTAAAGAAAGAGCTAAATAAACTACAAATGAGTAGTTCTTGTAATTAAAACATCTCAGACCTTCAAATGACTTTCGCGAGTTTGCGTACCACATAATTTAGAAAGTTTATCTTAAATTAACTAATGGATGCTACAATTTGCTTATCTATGTTGATGATTAACTTTTATAGCAATTAAAACTTTATTAGCATCTTTCTCTTCATTTGGTTATTGCTGCTACTTTACCACGTTAATAAATTTCAGTTTAATCAACACATTTTTGTTCTTTATGGAATGACAATTTCATTCAAAGGTTTACTTTGTAAGTTAATTTTTAAAAGATGTGCTATTAAAGAACAGAGTATGTTGTTACGAACACTCGGCATAGTTTTCATTACTAGATTTCCATTACAAGCGGATAAAATATTTAAAAAATGATGATCATAATAGGTTAATAAATAATTTATTATTTAATACAAATCAAGATCTAATAGTCAAACCTTTAGTCTATTTCAATAGTGAAATAAACAAAGCACCTCGCCACCGACAGGGACTTCATCCTCACATCCTTGCACCTCAAACATGCCGTACCGTAAGATTCCAGAGGAATTTCTTACCACGTACTATTAGGCTGTGGGATGAGCTCCCTGCCGAGGTTTTCCCAAGAGGCTATAGCATGGGGTTCTTCAAGAAAGGAGTTATAAGGTTTTTAAAGGGTCGGCAACGCGTGAGTGACACCCCTGGTGTTGCAAACGTCCATAGGCTACGGTAACTGCTTACCATCAGGCGGGCCGTATGCTTGTTTGCCACCTTGGTAGTATAAAAAAAAGCATAATCGTAGTCCATACAATGGAAAACATTTATTTCATAAGATATTTACATTAATAGTTATTAAAATTAAAGTAACCTTAACTTACCTTAACTTACTTTAAGAGAGACTTACCTTAACTTACTTTTACCATACTAGCGAGCAAGCCCGACTCGGGATGGACCTCCACCTTACAGAAGACCACAGCCAAATAACTACACACAACGGTGTAGTTCTGTTCCTGTGTGTGAGTACAGGTCTCCAGCGCTCATTTATGGATGTGTTTTGTAAGAAACATATTCCTATCCCAGGGACACTTTCATCTTTAAGCCCTGGTGTAAAAAAATGGGTTGGCAAAACGCAAGTGATACCTCTGTATTGCAAGCGTCCATAGGCAACGGTAACTGCTTACCATCAGGCGGACCGTATGCTTGTTTGCCACCCAAATAGTATTAAAAAAAACTAACCTACTTACAATCAGATATTGTATTTAAAGGTATTAAACTATAAATAAAATATCTGATATAATTCTAAACATACATTTTATATCAATCTATTAGAACGTTTAGTAAAAGTACAATCGAATTCGTCTCTCAGTGTACGTGTACAGACTCGTGGAGTCGATCGATACCGAGAACACGTTGCCTTGATCAGCGTATTTAACTTTATTACGCAGTTATTAGTAAGCTGTTTTATCCTATGCATTGTGTTATAAATAAAACGCTGATTAAAATGGTACAAAAATCATAATTTTAACCCAATCCAATCAAAAGTTTAGTAAAACTTCGATCATTCGTCTCGCAGTGAAAGCGTATAAGACTCGTGTTCAGTTTTAGAGTCAAATTCAAAGTCAAACTCATTTATTCATTTAGATCAAATACATGATAGTTATAAACGTCATAAAAACAAATGCCAGCATACTTTTTTCCTACGGCCAATTCGCTGACTAGGGTAGAATCGAGAAGAAT
The DNA here is from genome assembly GCA_947095525.1 of Trisateles emortualis. NCBI lineage: Eukaryota > Metazoa > Arthropoda > Insecta > Lepidoptera > Erebidae > Trisateles > Trisateles emortualis. The sequence goes on from OX352729.1 coordinate 32,434,636, forward strand.
TTGCAAGAAACTCGGGCCACTCTTTTTAATCGCCAGAGTACAACATTTACAATTTAGTATATTATTTGTTAACAAAAAGGGACGGAAACCAATATACCATACAAAATTAAATTTAGGTAAAAATATTTAAGTAATAAGGAAACAATAAAGACATTTTTTTTTATAAATTAAGCTTTCCACTGTATGACGGTCGACCGGTACGGAAAATACATTGCCTTGATAAGCGTACTTTACTCCATTAAATAATTATAAGGGAGCTGTTCCATCCTTTGCACTGTGTTAGAAATAAAACGCTGATCAAAACGAAACAAAGATTTAAATTATTCAACACTTAATGAATAGTTTAGTAGAAGTGCGAGTATTCGTCTCTCAGTGAAAACTGTGCACATGTACATACAAGGGATGAATAAATACGAACTTGTCTAAAGTTTAAGTCTGTCTGCTAGTAGTAGTAGTTTAAGAGAGGTAGGGCCTTATACTAGCGAGCAAGCCCGACTGGGGAAGGACCTCCACCTTACAGAAGACCACAGCCAAATAATTATACACAGCGATGTAGTTGTGTTCCTGTGTGTGAGTACAGGTCTCCAGCTCTCATTTAGGGATGCGTTTTGAAATAAATGTATTCCTATCCCAGGTTTACTCCCATCTTAAAACCCTGGTGTAAAAAATGGGTTGGCGACACGCAAGTGATACCTCTGGTATTGCAAGCGTCCATAGGCTACGGTAACTGCTTAACATCAGGCTGGCCGTACGCTTGTTTGCCACCCAAGAAATATTTAAAAAAAAACAGTAGTCTTTTATTTTAAACTGATTGATGCCCGCAGTTCCGCCCGCATGGATGTCTTAAAAATCATCCTACGTCTTTCCCTAGGATACTTACCTATCTCCTTACCAAATTTTATTCAAATAGATTAAGCTGTTTACTTGTGAAAATCTATCTAATAAACAAAAAATGAACAAGAGTTACTTTCAGATTAATATTACTAGCTATTGCCCGCGGCTCCGCCTGCGTGGATGTCGGTTATAGTTGTAAAAAGTAGCCTTTGTGTTATTCCAGACCATAATCTATCTCTGTGCCAAATTTCATCCAGATCCGTTCACAAGTTTTTACGTGAAAGAGTAACAAACATCCATTCATCCAGTTTTGCAAACTTTCGCATTTATAATATTAGTAGGATTTTCTTTTAATAAATGTCCTAATTACTGTAAGTACCATTCTTATTAAAATCAAATAAATAGTAGAGCTATAGCTAAATATACGTGTTAGTGTTAGGTTCAAACGTCGATCGATTTAGATAACGCGTTGTCTTGTTTAGCGTATTTAACTACATTAAGCAGTTATTACGGAGCTGCTTCATCCTTTGAATTGTGTTAGAAATAAAACGCTGATCAAAATGAGCCAAAATATGAAATTTTACCTCAATCTATTGCAAAGTTTAGTAAAAATAACTTACTGACTCATTTCTGGACCATTTTTTTTTTAAATAACTCCCTAACTGGGGAACCAACCCTGTGTCGTTGGAGACATTAAAACATACAATTCAGGGACACAAATTACACCCTAACACATTTATAGATCACACAAAGTTTGGTCCCGTGTGGGAATCGAACCAACGACCTTCGGTTTAGCAGTCAGGGTCACTAACAATTGAATAGACCATTGAACCGGTTCAAATGGCACAGCACTGCCAGCGTTCAGGTTATAATGTATATATTATATACTAGTGGCCGGCCCCGACTTCGACCGGTTTAAACAATTTTTAGCTCAACTTCTTTAATTGTTTTTTTCACAAGAACCTTTTCCTGTCAATAACGAACTTAGCAAAAAAAAGGAATTAGCGAAATCGGTTCAGCTGTTCTCGACATTTGCGCTTAGCAACACATTCAGTGATTAGTTTTTAATACATATCAAAGACTAGGGATCGCCCGCGACTTCGACCGCGTGGTAATTTGGAACGTACATTTCCCCGATTTTGCAACATATCTCACTACTACTCCGCTCCTATTGATCATAGCGTGATGTTATAATATATAGCCTTTAGCCTTCCTGGATAAATTCACTATTCAACAAAAAAAGATTTTTCTAATCGCACCAGTACCTTCTAAGATAAGCGCGTTCAACCAAACAAATAAACAAACTCTTCAGCTTTATAATATTAGTATAGACTAGTAGACTAATATGTATCAGTTTTTCTATTGTATCTGGTTTGCCGGTAGCTGACCGGTCACAAGGGTTACCCATAACTCTAAGCCCAGTTGTTACAAGATAATAGCAACCCATATATGTCCCACTGCTGGGCACGGGTCTCCTCTCCTCTATCAAGAGAAAGAGAGGGAGGGTTTAGGCCTAATTCACATACGCTGGCCTAATGCGGGTTGGTGAATCAGACATGTCTTTAGAATTTATTATAAGACATGTGGGTTTCCTCACGATGTTTTCCTTCAACGTTATCATCATTTGATTAGTACATATAAACTCCACAAAGTGAAATTCACATTGGTACTGCCCGGGATCAAACTCGCACCTCTTGCGTGCAAGACGGTTACTTTCCCACTCGGCCACAATCGCTTTACAAGATGTAAGTCGGCAATTCGCGAGTGTTACAAACTTACAACCATCCATATATGTTATTTCTTTAGTTGCCTATAGGCAACGAGAACTGCTTCATATCATTATCAGATATATAAGCTGTAGATATCTACGCATTACTAATACCACTGTGGAATATAAAAAGAAATCTGAACCGGACCTTACGAGTTATCAGAACGATGAACTTTTAAATATCGTGCCGGACAGTCAGCGCAATAGAAATTTTACTCCTTATTGCGCAGGTATCGATCGAAAGAACTCCTCAATGGCTATGTTCCCCTAGTACAAATTTTCCAAGCAGAAACACCCTTTAAAGGTTAGGCGTGCTTAATGTGCAGGTATCGATCGAAAGAACTCCTCAATGGTTATGTTCCCCTAGTACAAATTTTCCAAGTAGAAACACCCTACGAAGGTTAGGCGTGCTGTGGTACGCGCATGCGTAAACAATTCATTCAGTGACCTCCTGTTAAAAATAAATTCGGTTTTGTCGCTTCTTAACCAAACATCTATCGCCAATTTTACAAAAATACGTATTATCTACACAGACTTTATTGTAGAATACTAAACTTATTACTAAACAAATTTTAATAATGAGTCAAATAATTTCTAAATCATAAAATATTATTTTGAAGTAAGTGCTCAGATATGTATAAGTATATGTTTTCTGATTAAGTGAACCATCTTACCAACGATGTATATATTTCTATTGTTATTATCCTTTGGACCGGTCAGCGTAAGTTGATGACAATAGCGAAAACGTCTAGGCAAAGCTTTTACTAAATTATTGAATAATTGTTGTAAAATTTCGCATTTTGGCTCATTAAAACCAGCATTTTATTTCTAAATCAATGCTAAAAGATAAAACAGATCACAAATAATTGCGTAATGAAGTGAAGTACGTAAATCAAGGGAACGTGTTGTCTTTATCTACTCTCCTCATACCTGACGCAAATATAGGGTTCCCGTTTACACATTACTCAATTATTTTGTAGGGGTCCCTTAATTTTTTAAATAAAAATATAGCCTATGTTACTCGCTATAATGTAGCTTTCTATAGGTAATTTTTTTTTAATAGGTCCAGTAGTTTTTGAGTTTATTTGTCCAGCAGTGGACATCTTTTGGCTGAGATGATGATGATAATGATGAGACATATATGTAGTTTGTAGCTCTGCTGTTTATGCGCTCACTAAGGGTCAAAAGACTTCACCTTTACTAAACTTTACAACTTCACGTTTTGTTTTGATTTGATTAGCGTTTTATGGCTAACACAGGGTGGTTGCAAAAAATGCTCCGCACTTACTAAGTAATAAAGTGCAGTACTTTCTTCCCACAGTATCGAGTCAAATATTTTGGTACTCAATCTTTTGCGACACAAGTTGTTAATAAAAACAAGCATAACCTACATTTACAAATGAAAGAAAAGAAGACATAAGTACGAGTATATTCAAAAAAAGTGTTTACCAATTATTGTGTCGCATAAGATCGAATGCCAGAAAATTCAATATTTTAATAGTTCGCTTTGCTAACCGCATTTTATTACTACACTACAGAGCCTCTAGACAAGTGGCATAAGCGATAGTCGATTCGAAAAGTCAAAAAAGCAAATGTATGGGATTTGACGTAAGTTTACGACATTATATCGTTATCGTTTATGCCACTTGTCTAGAGGCTCAGGTATATTCATCCGTTCATCCACCGTTTATTGGACCGAGCCGATTATTGTAAATATTCCAGAATAGTTGCTTCACTGATCTGTCTTTTGTCATTTCTTCTTTGATTATAAAGGGTAGTATACACTAGAGCATTTACTTGTAACAAAACAACGAGACGCTCTATGATGTGTTCTAGTGTATCACCCTTCACGTCCCAGACGTCGAGCACGCTCGCCGTTTTATTACAACAATAATAATACAACATACATAATATTGGATTTGTAAGCATACTTTACTTAATTTAGCAGTAATTATGTTGCTGTTTCTATCATTGTATTGTGCTGGAAATAAAATTCTGGTCAAAATGAGCTAAGGCACGAAATTTTAACTCAATCTATTGGAAAGTTTAGTACGAATGAGCTACTCGTTTCGTCTCGACCGAAACAGATCGAATCATACAGCGATAATAAAATATGAATACAATGATTTATCTATATTTTGCACTGTGGCAAGAAACTAACCGATAACTGCTTACTAGTAGGCGGGCTGTATGCTTTTTTGCCACGTATGTAGTATAAAAAAAGAAGCAAGTTTGTATATCTTATTGTAAGAGAGGTAGGGCACCATACTGGCGAGCAAGCCCGACTGGGGAAGGACCTCCACCTTACAGAAGACCACAGCCAAATGACTACACACAGCGGTGTAGTTGTGTTCCTGTGTGTGAGTACAGGTCTCCAGCGCTCATTTAGGAATGCGTTTTGAAACAAACGTATTCCTATCCCAGGGTTACTTCCATCTTAAAGCCCTGGTGTAAAAAAATGGGTTGGCAACACGCAAGTGATACCTCTGGTAATGCAAGCGTCTATAGGCTACGGATACTGCTTAACATCAGGCGGGCCGTATGCTTGTTTGCCACCCAAGTAGTATAACAAAAAAAAAAAAATACGTGACGTATTGTAGCCGTAGCTCTTAATAATGCTTGATGATTCATACTAACTTCTGCTTATGCTACAGCTGTAGCAAGCGTAGCACAATTGCTACTACGCGCCGTGTATGTTGTAAGATATTGTAGCACTAAATATTATGTAAATTAAACGCGAATGAGAAGTCTCTTTTCTATACATCTCGTAAATTTTTGATGTGAAAATTCTTTAGGCGCGTTGAGTACTTTTTGTATGAACAAAAGTCATGGAACTCATTGTCACCGGACGCTTGGCATATTCAAAAATTATAATCTTATACTCGTATTATTAATAGTTACTTTACGTTTTTTTATTAAACGAGAGAGCGAAGAATCCGACGTTCGCATGTATAAATGTTTCTTCGACGATAACTATTATCGCGTGTCATCCTCGAGAAATTTGCTAGGCAAATTAACAAGACAAATATATTTTTTAAGTTCAGACAAGAGCTAAATCGGCCAAGGGATTGCTTATATACAGAGGGTTGTAAAACAAGTACATCGCAAGTTATTGCATTACGAATAGTTCATTAATTTAAGATTAAAACTCAAAGTAAATTCCTGTATGAATGAAGAAGCTCTTAATACGAAGCAAAATAAATAAATAATGTCCTTTATTAGGTCGAATTTTGCAAATTTTATACGAGTAGGTACTAGGCAACCATGCCCGAATAGGAGTTATATCGAAATTGTATCAATTTTACTCCATGTAGAGGGTTCCTTAATTCTTTTTTTATATATTTCTATCAATCATGTACTAGGTAACCATGCCAAGTAGGAGTTATATCGAAATTGTATCAATTTTATTCCACGTAGAGGGTCTGTTAATTCTTTTTTTATATATTTCTATCAATCATGTACTAGGGAACCATGCCAAGTAAGAGTTCTATAAAAATAAAATTAATATTTGACTTTGTCGAATTGCTTTTTTTTAATATTTCGCTTTATGTGTACTAGGCAATCATACCAATGCAAGAGTTTTATAAAATGGAGAAAGTGGATGGTTTATTGTTTATGAAAGTTGAAAAAGTATTTGCTTCGTTACTTCGTTCGTTAGTTTATAAAAGCTAAAAGTTATATTACTTAATCTAGGTATTTCAACTTGGTTGTTGTACTGCTGTAGTCAAGTCACGCTGTGTGCATGAAAAAAAGAAAGTAAACATATATCTTATTAGGAAAATATAATATTAATGTTGTTTTTATTTAAGACTAGCTGTTACCCGCGGCTTCACCCGCGTAGATGTTGTTTATCGCGATAAAAAGCATATCTTCTAGCCTATTCGTTATTCCAGACTAAATATTATCTATCTTTTTGCCGTAAATTTCATCCAGATCCGTTGCGTAGTTTTTACGTAAAAGCGTAACAAACATCCATAATCCATACATCCATCCATCCTCACAAACTTTTACATTAATAAATTAATAGGATTGAATGCCTATTAGAGATGATGACGCCTATAGAATAAAATATATTGACTGATAGGTAGGTAAGTCTGCATTTAGTTTTAACTAAATTTAGTATAACTCTGCCACATTTCAAGTTCTACAAATAAGGTTTTTCTTATAAGCCAACTTAAAAAATTATCGGTATCAATTCGTGTTTTTTTTAATTTACAGAACTCCGTCTTTTACATACGAATTTGAAATATTCTCTTTTTATTTGATACTCGTAGGTATACTTCCAGATTAGTCCCATATTTGCAAAATCTAGTTTTGATGCTGGGATCTATCGAAGGTAAAGATTTGTTCTATTATATTTTTGTAACAATAATAAGGTCATCGATATGTACTACATAAAAAATGTACTGTTGTGTGTATTTTGTATTTTCCCATTTATGTACCTATTTTTTTTTTAATTTAAAAAGACAATTACCGCACTAGAGAACAAGCTCTGTGTCGCGAGGGACTCTACAAACATACAATTAACTGCGGCCACTGGACCACCGAGGCAGTCAAATCAACAAAAATACTAAACCAACCCAACCATCCAAATTTTGAATTAACTTAGACAAGTATGTTATTATTACATTACATATCTTTTCTGTATTACATTTCTGTACACTGTGCTACAATTAAAATAAACTTACTCGTACAACCTACTATGCAAATCTGCTCCCCTGGTATTAAATATCCAAGATTCCGACGTCTATAGCTGGTTTAGTATTATTGTTGATAGTTCTATCATACTGGCAGCACTGGAGCACACTGGAGCTCGTCAATGCGCAGACTCGATCCATAAAATGGTTGATGGGTAGAATGGAAACTCCTTTGAAGTTGCGCTATAACTGACAAATAAATACCTATCATTATATTTTTAAAATAGTAGTAGTACAAAGTGAAACCAATACATATTGTGTCAGCATGTCATGCTATGAATGATAAGTGTAGAAGAAACAAAGAGTAATTAAGCTATTGCATTGCTTCTATCGCGGGCGTTGGGCGTGGAGACCGAATCCAGAAATTCCGTAACGAAAATAATAAACCTAACATCCCCCACTCCGACCGGCACAGCGCGCGGTTATACTTTTTTAATTACGAATTCTGTAAACGGCCAATAATAATATGTCAAATTTGTGTAAGAAGGTTTTGATCTAAGAGAATATTAATGTGAAAAAGATAATAGTACCTATAAGGAGTCTTAAGGAATTATTACAAGTACTCATTTTAATTATTATATATTTTTATGAATCATTGAGAATAAAATAAAATGATTTAGATAATTCTGTAAAGTAATTTTTTATTTGTTTCGATAAAAAATCATACTAAAAAATATGCAATAGCTTTACCGCGGCAGTCCCCGAGTGCCACACGTCTTTTAACTTATTGCATAGCTTCTATCGCGGGCCTTGGGCGTGGAGACCGAATCCAGAAATTCCGTAACGGAAATAATAATGCATATAACCTAACCTAACACCCCACTCCTAATATTAAAAATAAGTTTATAATTTAAGAAATTCTATACCTTTAAAATGTATTTGTAAGTGGATTTTACGAATCAAATATTCTTAATTGATATCCATGTTATATCTATAGAGCCCAAACACGATGCGACAGTAATGCTTCGTTGAAGATATTTTATAGCGACCTTCCAAATTTATCATGATAGCCTGAACCCTGCCTAGGAATATAGTACCCGTAAAAATAAATCGTACGAGTTCAAACAAATTCAAATTCAGAGTCGAAATACGACATGAGTATAATTTTATTTTATTGAAGAGTTCCAATGTCCAATTTTCGACCTCATTATCACCTGAATACCATTTAGGAATATAGTACTAGTCAAAACAAATCCAATAAGCTCCGCCAGCCTGGATGTCAGTTATCGGGATAAAAATTACCTTATGCGTTTTCCCAGGATGTAATCTATCTACTAACTAGATTTTATTGCGATCCGTTCAGCTGTTAAATCGTGAAAAGTATACAAACAAACATACATACATACAAACTGAGTTACTTTCACATGTATCATAATAGTACGAGTATAGATTTCATAATCTTAAGTCGACGGGCGTTTTATTGGTGTAATACCCGGCACTCAATTTCCTCATTGGTGCTGTTTGTTGTTATATTTAGGTACACATCATACTTCCTATATTACTCTGAGGAGAGCCCTAGTATGTTTCCTTAGGTCCATTAATATTCAATCAACTGCAAAAGACTAAACCAATCTTTTAGTCACAAATAACGGATATATCGGTAAATATACCGACGAATATAGAACCTCCTCTTGTTTTAGGTCTTGTACTTAAAGAAGAAAGAAAGAAAGAAGCTTACTTAGAGTAGCGGTGAGCGATAGGCATTTAATTCAACCGTTCAAAGCAGTTTCCTTACTAGGTGGTTATGGTTTATACTACGCTCGAGCAAAATGTAGCGACGTTCATTGTCCAAGTTATCGATCGAAACAACTCCTCTATAGTCATGTTCTCCTGGTAATAATTTTCAAAGATGGGCCGCCCATTCAGGAGTGGGGTGGAGTTATACTCCGCAATAGCGCATGCGTCGACATTTACTTAGTGTCAAGAAATAAATTTAATTTTGCAATATCTTTTAATAGGCCGTCATAACAAAATTATTATATATTAATTGCCATTTTAACGTAAAAACACGCTAAAAATAATCAAACAGCAATAAACTGCTAAAAATATTAGGTACTTAAGCAAAGTATGCTCAGTACCTAATATTTTTCAATCAAAACTTTTTTGCGCTGCTTTGGTGATAAACCAGCGTACGGCCCATCTGATGTACCATAGCGGCCTATAGACAGCTTGCAATATCAGAGGTATCACTTTTTGTGATGGCGTATCCTTGGAATAGGAAAACGTTTCCTTTTCAATTACCTAAATGAGCACTGGAAACATGTACCTACACATAAACACAGCTTTACCACATTGTGTAGTTATTTGACTTAGGTCTGTGTTTGTAAGATGAAGGATTTGTGAATTTATTCATCATTTTTTATTGCATTTCATCATTATTTTGTGATAAGTGCAGTGCAGGCTGACAATAAATAAAATAATAATCGTATCTATATAATGAGTAGGTAAATAAAATGAATTTCTTCGTCATTTGGTCTCGCCATAACTCGAGAACGACTTTACTGCTAGTTTAATATATGTATAAATCTGGTTGGCATGAAACATACAAAGTTTAAAAAATCTGTTCAAAATTGATTAGTCTCGATCGATACGGAGAATAGGTTAGGTACCTTGATTAGCGTACTTTACTTCATTAACCGATTATTATCTTGCTATCACTACCATTACATTGTTTTAGAAATAAAACGCTGATGAAAATGAGCCAAGAAATAAATTTATACTCAATCTAATAAAAAGTTTAGTAAAAATGAATGACTGTCGGTCTTGTCTCTGGGTCGAAACAAATTAACTTTATCTGGGTTTAATAATAGATAGGTTTTTATTATATATTAGCTGTTGCCCGCGGCTCCGCCCGCGTGGATGTCGGTTATTGATGCAAAAAGCCTGTGTTATTCCAGACCATAATCTATGTGTGTGCAAAATTTCATCCAGATCTGTTCAGTAGTTTTTACGTGAAAGAGTAACAAACATCCATCCATCCATTCTTACAAACTTTCACATTTATAATATTAGTAAGGATATATTTTTTTAAGTTTAACGTTACTAAAGATCTATTATCAAGTTCTTTATTTAAAATTACATTAAATACTTTATTTGTATATGGAAGTGATGGAAAAAGCAGAGGGCATTTTCCATCACTCAAAGGTGTGCTGTAAGAGAACTCAACTTTGAGTTCAAGGACTCGAACAAGCTTAAGTCTAAGCTTAAGCTCGCCTTTGTACATACTCGTTGTTATATGTTTATTATCTATCCTGTATTTTATTTTGTGTACATTAAATAATTAAATTTGTGACGCATTGCTATCGTAGCACGTTATAACGCTCGATGTATGACTAATACTACTGCCCCGCTAGACAAGTGGCATAAACGATAGTCAAATTGAAAAGTCAATAAAGCAAATGTATAGGATTTGACGTAAGTTGACGACATTATATCGTAAACTTACTTCAAATCCCATACATTTCCTTTTTTGATTTTGCGATTCGACTATCGTTTATGCCACTTGTCTAGAGGGTCTGCTTATACACAGCGGCTGTAGCAAGCGTAGCACAACGCGTCTTTTACGCGCTATATACTAATATTAAACTAAGAAAAGATTTGTATTTTTGTTTTTAACGAATTAACTCAAATTATTTCACCTACAGAAAGCTATATTATCAGCAAGTAACATAGGCTATATCTTTAAACGACCAATTCTTGTATATATTCTATTCTATTCTGTTTTCTATTTTTAAAAGACAACTCCCGCACAAACAAGCTCTGTGTCGCGGGGGACTTTACAAACTTACAATCGCTCAGAACAACTCTTTGTGGGTCACACAAAGTTTTGTCCTGTGTGGAAATCGAACCCACAACCTCGTGCACAGCAGGCGGCCACTGGACCACCAAGGCAGTCATATATATAATCTGAATCTCGGAAACGGCTCCAACGATTTTCATAAACATGAAATTTAGTATGCAGGGAGTTTCGGGGTCATAAATCGGTCTAGCTAGATTTCATTTTTAGAAAACGTTAATTTCCAAAAGAAAACCGGTCATCCAGGTACTTTTATTGAAATATTATGGAACCCATAAGTAAACTTGATGAAAGTCCGCCCACGCCAGGCGTGGTTCACTCCGCTGTTTAGGTATGAATCTACAAGTACCCGGCCGCAACATTTCCAGAGGTATTATTTAGTCGAGTGTCGCGCGCCGGTCGCGTCGTCGGTTCGACGTAAGTTTACCTACGAAACGCACACGAAGCCGTAATTCGTCACCGATTCGTTTTCGCTTTTAAATATTTTAAAGAAAATAAAGGCATAAAAATATTCCACAGTATTCGGCTGCTTAAATAGTGATAAGGATCCTAACCTCTCGTTTTTCAATATTCCAAAGGATATTGCAAAGTAAAGAAACACGTTATCATTTAGAAAAACATAATTGGTAGACAGGTACCTATTTGTAGCAAGATTTTGATATTATGTAGACTATAGGTACAGCACAGTTTTTGTAGAGACGTATTATTTATTTGTCCAACCAATTAAGTAGGTACTTATTTAATTGGGAAAATATATTATAACCGCCTATCACTCAATAGTTTTAAATTTCAACTGGACAAATGGCTCCAAACAAACTAATGACAAACTCTAATACCTATTTTTAATTTAATCAAAAACATAATCATGGGCGGAGCCGCGGGCTACAGCTAGTACCCATTATTATAATTTGTTCTTTAGTGGTTTGACCAGTCCTGTGATGTGGACACACACTGCTCGTTCTTATAATTTAATTACTAAGTACCTACATTGAATATGTCCCCACATGTCCAGATTTATTTAAAAAGTCACTCGTTTACAAAAGTATAGTAAGTACCTACCTAAACCTAACAGGTACTTCAGATCAAAATTGATCTCTAAGTGACAACCATAATGTCCAGAAATACGCAATACAAAGGGAGCCAATTTGTAGGTAAATAAACGAGTAGGTAAGTTTTGTTCTGGGGAGCTGAATTGCGCTCTATTGTGTGCGAGCAAAGTTGATATTTGTTTAAATGATTTAGCGAAGTGAACCTTCTGTACCTGTACTATTAAGTATTCTGTGCCCACGCGAAGAAAATTTGATTGATGACGCTTACGCGTTATAATTAGATCCACGTGTCGTAGCGCTCAATATTTTTTGAGTCGTAATATTTACCCGAGAGTGGGTGGATAAGAGGAATCTATACTAATGTCATAAAGCTGAAGAGTTTGTTTGTTTGGTTGAACGCGCTAATCTCAGAAAGTACTGGTTCGATTACAAAAAATATTTTTTGTTGAATAGTGCATTTATCCAGGAAAGCTAGAGGCTATATAACATCACGCTATGATCAATAGGAGTGGAGCAGTAGTGAGATATGTTGCAAAATCGGGAAACGTACGTTCCAAATTACCATGCGGACGAAGTCGCGGGCGACCCCTAGTGCAAAATAAATGTAGAAATGCGAAGTATTTTTTACTCGTAGGTGGCAAACAAGGTAGGTAGCTACCCTGGTCTAATAAAAGTGCCCTCCCACTCTAAAAGCTTTGTCACGGTTACGGGTAGGTATTACATAGATATTGTAAATTATATAATAATATGTATGTTATGTATGTATATTAGTTAGCGTTGAGTTTTTAATTAAAAGTTTTCTTTTTCTAGGAATACTCCATCATAAAACTATGACCATAAAATATTTGAGTCGGCAATATTCAAGTGCTGTGGTATTGCAAGCGTCTGTAGGCTACGGTAACGGCTTAACATCAGACAGGTCGTATGCTTGTTTGTTACCCTTGTAGTATAAAAAATAGACACCTGGTATTAATTATTGGAGTCGGCAACGAGCAAGTGATACCTTTGGTATTGCAAGCGTCTATATGCTACGGTAACGGCTTTACAAACGGTAGGAAATTAAAGATTTGACTGTCTTGGTGGTCCAGTGGCCGCAGTATGCGCCTGCAGTGCACGAGGTTGTGGGTTCGATTCACACATAGGACAAAACTTTGTGTGACCTGCAAAGAGTTGTTCTGAGTCTGGGTGTTATTTGTGTCCGTTAATTGTATGTTTACCTCTAGTGCGGGAGCTGTCTTTTCTTAATAAAAAAATAAATTAATTAAATAAAATCATAAATGTAATTAGTGAACATTAAAGATTTTTCTACCTATCTGTATCTAATATATAAAATTCTCGTGTCATAGTGTTCAACTTTGAACTCCTCTGAAACGGCTCGACCGATTTTCATGAAATTTTGTGTGCATATTGGGTAGGTCTGAGAAGCGGACAACATCTATTTTTCATCCCCCTAAATGTTAAGGGTTATTTTCACCCCTCTACGATCAATTCCTAATTTTTTTATTTAATTTTTTAGACCAAATTTTTTGTTTTTAATTTTTTGTGATTCAGCATTAAAAAAATACATACAACCCTTAATTTTCACCCCTCTACGATCAACCCCTATATTTTAGTAGCAAAACAACGTTTGCTGGGTCAGCTAGTAATAGTATAATATTGTTTTAATTTCGTAATAGATTTTAAGACCACAGAACAAACTCTTTGACACAGGGGGCTCAACTAACATAGGAATTATACGTATAGGTTTATCATTAAAGTAAGTATCGTATTTTGACTGCATCAGCTTGCATGCTATCATACTTGTATTTTACAAAAGATTGTAACTATCTGGCGATTAAATAGAGTGGCCTGACTTTCTTGCTAGTTCTTCTCAAGGCTCCACGTCAGCGAACTAGCCGTAGGTAAATTTTGCTGACATCATCTTTTGGCTTATTCATAATTTATGAACTTCATAAGTGTTACTTTGTAACCTAAATGAATAAATGAATTTTGAGTTTGAGTTTGGTACAATTCACAGACGCAAAGTAAACCCAGATTGACACAAAAACATATTTAAAGTAAGTAATTAGATTTAGTGTCCGTTAATTGTATGTTTGTAAAATCCCCTGCAACACAGAGCTTGTTCTCTAGTGCGGGAGTTGTCCTTAAAAAAAAAACTGCCTGAATTTTTTTTTTTTTTTTTTTTTTTTTTTTTTTTTTTTTTTTTTTTATACTACTTGGGTGGCAAACAAGTATACGGCCCGCCTGATGTTAAGCAGTATCCGTAGCCTATAGACGCTTGCATTACCAGAGGTATCACTTGCGTGTTGCCAACCCATTTTTTTACACCAGGGCTTTAAGATGGAAGTAACCCTGGGATAGGAATACGTTTGTTTCAAAACGCATTCCTAAATGAGCGCTGGAGACCTGTACTCACACACAGGAACACAACTACACCGCTGTGTGTAGTCATTTGGCTGTGGTCTTCTGTAAGGTGGAGGTCCTTCCCCAGTCGGGCTTGCTCGCTAGTATGGTGCCCTACCTCCCTTATATTTTTGAGTTTTTAAAAATATAAATAATTTAGTTTATTATTATTCTTTTGTATTGTTTTGTATGTCTTAGTGATAAGGCATAGAGAACTTGTTATTATTTTAAGATCCTTGTATACCTAAGTTTCACAAATGTTCTGATTCTGATTTGTACCATGCGAGAAACGAATCTATAAGTACAAAGCTACCTATTATTGAACAAGCACTTCATTACCTAGTAATAGCGGTTCATTTTTGTCCACAACCCTGTATCCGAAACAAATCGCCCATCCAATTGATAATTTAGTATAAGCAACGTACATACAGACTCGTGTCCAGTTCGAGAATCGATCAATACGGAGAACACGTTGCTTTGACTAGCGTACTTAACTTGATAAGTAGTAACTAGGGAGCAGATTCATCCTTATCACTGTGTTAGAAATAAAACGCTGATTAAAATGAGACAAAAAACAAAATTTTACAACAATGTATATGAAAGTTTAGTATTAATCACCTACTGTCTCATCTCAAGATCGGAAATAAACACTGTTTCAGATCAGTATTTGTCAGTAGAAATGCCCAAGTTTAACAATTTTTAACTTTTTTTAAATTCTTTCTTAGCAGATGCTTTGATAAAATAAATTTATTTTTCAAATTTCAGCTTTTTCATTTCAATTACTAGAGATCTACGAGTGATTAATTAAATATTTACGGGTATTATAGAGATACTGTAAATTATATAATAATATGTATGTGATATATGTGTATTAGTAAGCGGTGAGTTTTTAATTAAACGTTTTCTTATTCTAGGGATACTCCATCGTAGAACTATGACCTTAAAATATTTAAGTCAGCAACAATCAAGTGCTTTGGTATAAGCCTACAGACGCTTGCAATAGCAAGCGTCTGTAGGCTACGGTAACGGCTTAACATCAGGCAGGTCGTATGCTTGTTTGTCACCCTTGTAGTATAAAAAGTTTAACAATTTTTACCTTTTTAAAAATCCTTTCTTAGCAGATGCTATGTTTCTAATTTCGATCTATTACGTCAACTGTAAGCGTGTACAAATATGTCCAGTGTTTTATTGATAATAATTTGAATAGAAACATTTTTTTTTCACATATGAACCCATTATATGTATAATATAAGTTTGAGCGACATAGTATTGTTAAATATTAAGCTCCAAAAAGAATAGATTAAAAAATATAAGTTTAATAATAATAATAATCATTTATTTCGGATAATAATCCATACAATATATTGTTCGTAAATTACTTATATCTATGTTAGTGCTTTGTAAAATGTCAGGTAAAATTTTAACATAATTAATTATAGCAATGTCATCCTTCAATAATACATAAAATAAATCAAAAAACATTAAAACAATCATCAAAAATTAAATTCATTAGACGCACTTCATTATATATACATGGCGTAACATAAATTTTAAAATTATAATTTAAGGATACCGCAATCGTTTTTCGTACATACTGTCGTAGCACATTATAACTCCATGACTTATACTACTGCTTATAATCTACTGTAGCTGTAGCTGTAGTAAACGTAGCACAATAGTGACTACGCGACGTGTTACTATTTTTAAGCACAGGGCTTTTTTGTACGATACTGATCAAAACGAGCTAAAACTATTTTTTACAATAATAAATAAATATTTTAATGATAATATTTTTATTTCATAAGATATTTACATGAATAGTTATTAAAATTAAAGTAACCTAACCTACTTACAAACAATCAGATATTATATTTAAAGGTATTAACCTATAAATAAAATATCTGATTGAGATCACAGTTCTGAGGAAAGGTGCCCAAAAGACTGGCCACATTCCCACGCTGGATTGCAAGGCTAATACGTTGACCCAAGTAAAGGCCAGCGTTAGGATCGTGAGATGACTCGACCAAACGCCTTGATATCTCACGATACAATTTGTGGGCACTTGGGCCCCATGGTCCTAGAGTTTCGACCCCAAAAGGCTCAAAAATGTAAGTCTCACCGAGACTTTCATATTTGCGCCGCTTGAGGCACTCTGCAGAAGTGGCGGCCGAACCCACTTTAATGCCAGTGAATGAAAGATGAGAAGGCGCCAAGGTATCTACACAGGTAGCATCCCATACTAAGGGCCTTCCCAATCTCCAAGGAACGAGAGTCATACCGTCAGGACGCTTGCCATCACTACGAAATAAACCGTTCGGTTCTAGAACGGCAGGAATACGCGCGCTTACAAGAGCTCGACGGATGACGTCGTTTAGACTGGCATGCCGCGGGATTCTACCAGCACTCCTGCAACAAGAGAGACCATGATGAGCAAGCTGATCAACAACCTTACCACAATAACAGCGATGGGGTACTGAATTATAAATATTTTAATAGATTTTAAAGTGTCATTTGTGCCTCCGAAAGTGGTTCAGAAGTGACGGCGCACATGTTGTCCATGATTAGCACAATACCCAAAACAAATAAACTGTTTTATCCTTTACAGTAATTCAGCAATAAAATACTGATCAAATTAAGCCAAAACGCATAATTGAACAATCTTTTTAATAGTTTAGTATAAGTACATTGACCTGTCTCTTTTAATATACAGAAAATTCATTGCCTATAATGGTTTCCTTTACTTTATTTGGCAGTTTTTATTTATAGATTTTAAAAGTACAAGTTGACGTCAATGAGAAGTTTAGTCATATTAGTACCTTGTAATTTATGTTATTCCGCGACTAGTAAACAAGTCGCTCTTAACTATCTCCTAGAATACTTTGTTCTTCTAGTATACTAATGTTCATCCGTGAATGGTATTGATCGCCTAACCGTATTCGGTACTACTTATTACCCCACCCCATTACAGTACGCGAAGAGCCGAACGGTTCAACTAACTCCTTGCAAAGCATGTTCTCCTAGTACAAAAGTTTAACATTTGTCACTTATCGATCGACTCAATTGCGTAAAAATTTGTACACTTTTTTTGTTGTTAAATGTTTTTTACCGTAGAACTCGTCGTTTATGAACTAATTTAAAGTCATTTATTAACCAACTAGAATTATTTATTTTTCCATTCCGCACCGGCGCGCCACCGCCGCAGACTATTCAGAGTCCGCGATCGGCTTCTAAAAATCGGCGCGCCGCCGCCGACTGCTGGTCCATCGGCGCGCCGCCGCCACCGACTGATGGGCGATCGGCGCGCCGCCGCCGACTGATGGGCCATCGGCGCTCAAATCTAGTTTCTTTAAAGAATTATTATTAGTTTGGATCGATACGGAGAAAAGGTTGCCTTTATCAGCGGCAGCAACGCATTATGTTAGAAATAAAATGCTGAAAATGAGCCAAGAAACGAATCTTTGCTCAATTTAATAAAAATAATAGTAAAAATGGCGTACTGTCTTGTCTCGAAACAAATGAACTTTATCTGGCAACTACATGACGTTATAGTGGCACATCCCAGGTTTCACATGGGTGGACATTTATTTAGTTTTCGTACCGGACCCGTAATTTTTTATTTAATAAATGCTGATAGCGTGCGTGACTTTCGATAAATGAAAGAATTTTTTGGAACCGGTCGGGTAGTTATTGATTTTATTCATTACAAACAAAAATACAAATATTTTCTCTTTATAACATAAGTATAGATATAGATTTGTCTGTGGTCTGCTGTAAGATCTATCCCCCACTTGAGTTTGATTGCTTGTAAGAGGGCTATCATCTTCACAGAGTTTATCTCATAAGTACGATGAGTTTCTCTCTGCTGAGATTTTTCCGAGAAACTATAGCATAGAGTTAAAAAAAACAAAATGAGACCAAGCGTCCATAGGTTACGGTAACATCTGTGATTTTTTTAAAGACAACTCCCGCACTAGGTATAGGCCTTGAGTCGCAGGGGTGTTCACAAACATACGATTAATGGACTCAAAGTAAATACTCTGTCTTTTCCACGAGACAGGCCTGACCTAGTGTGGAGATCGCAAGTAATCATTTCCTTCCTTGTGGCATTGATCTCAATCCTACGTTATTTTGTTATTTGGAAATGTAACAGGTCATATTTATCTGAATAAATGATTATTATTATTACTTAGACTATTATTATTATAATTTTTGTTCCGTGTGGGAATCGAACCCACAACACGCAATGGTAAATGGCGAGGTACCCGTGGACCAAATATGCAGTAAACTGCTTGCCATCTGGCGGGTCGCATACTTGTTTGCCACCGAAGTATTGTAAAAATCATTTTAAACTTACCTTTATTAAAAAACCAGTACTAGAAATTACTCATTTGAGTATCATAACATAACGTTATAATATAAAATTATTTTTTAATACATACATAGTACTCGTCAATCCAAAAACCCCAAATACGGGTATCGTGTTTAATTGTGGAGTTTCTAACGACTGCATCATCAGATCAGCTCCATGGTAATATTCTACTATAATCCTGCTTGTTAAAAGATTGCAATGTATGTTAGTATGTAGTAATACCTGCTTATCTGTAAACACCGAAAATATCTACAAAATTCTAACTAAAAAACTTACCATTTGTTGGTGTGCTTTTCTGTCAAACAATTAAAAACGATAGTATGTGCTTCCAGCGAATATTTAAAAACGAAGCTATTCCAAGTTCCAGTCGTTGTCATGGAGACAGAATGGACAACGTGGCGGCGAGATGTACAGTCGAACCGTGTCGTCAAGATGAAGTAGCAAAATAATATTATTGATCTTAAATAAGACAGTGAAATTGTCTAAGCGATTATAATAAGTTAATGTTGATGTAAAAAGATGAGAAGTGAATAAAGAAGCGATTAAGACTGGAGTTTGAATTATAATATTCTCAAAAGTAGCAACCTGACCTTATTAAGAACGTATATGCCAATACGTTTCTTATAGTTACATTACATATTTACCATTTAGTACCATAATTTATTACTTAGATCAAACGTTTTATGGGTTTTAAGTTGGTTTTTTGCATGGGACCGAGTGTCAGATTACTCGACCAAATAGTTCAAAATGCAAAACGTGCTACACTTCATTACTTAGTAATTGCGGGGCTTTTTTATCCACCGCTCTGAATTAGACTTAAAACGCTAATTAAACCGAAACAAAAAACAAAATTTTACATCAATCTATTAGAAAGTTTAGTAAAAGTACAATCATTCGTCTCTCAGTGGACATCTGCTTAGATACAGACTCGGTGATTCGATCGATACCGGGAACACGTTGCCTTGATCAGCGTACTTTAGTTCATTACGCAGTTATTAGAAAGCTGTTTCATCCTATGCATTGTGTTGGAAATAAAACGCTGATCAAAATAAGCCAAAAAACTAAATTTTACAACAATCTATTAGATAGTTTAGTATAGTAGAGATTTTTCCAATAAACTATAGCATAGAGTTTAAAAAAAAAACAAAATGAGACCCCAGCTCTTTCAAGCGTCCATAGGTTACGGTAACATCTGTGATTTTAGTACCATAATTTATTACTTAGATCAAACGTTTTATGGGTTTTAAGTTATTTTTTTGCATGGGACCGAGTGTCAGATTACTCGACCAAATAGTTCAAAATGCAAAACGTGCTACACTGCATTACTTAGTAATTGCGGGACATTTTTATCCACCGCTCTGAATTAGACTTAAAACGCTGATTAAACCGAAACAAAAAACGAAATTTTCCATCAATCTATTAGAAAGTTTAGTAAAGAATAGTATTCGTCTCTCAGTGGACGAGTGTGTGTATACAGACTCTTGGAGTCGATCAATACGGAGACCGCGTTACCTTGATCAGCGTGCTTAACTTTATTTAGCAGTTATTTGCGAGCTGTTTTATCCTTTGAATTTTTTTAGTAATAAACTACTGATTAAAACAAGACAAAAATCAAAATTTTACAACGATCTATTATATAGTTTAGTAAGAATGACATAACGTCTCGATCGATCGAAATAAATTAACTTTAACTGGCTTTGGCAGTAGATAATATATTTTGTAAATTAAATATTGGTCACCAAGTGGTCGATATTAAGCCAAAATTATAAAAAATAAGTTAGGCAGGAGTTCCATCGTTATTGAAGATATTTTTTTATTAATCGATAATGTCTTGATTCAAATTGATACCGACCAGAGCCAAGGTATTTTAAGTAGGCTTGTGATATCGCCAACGACCTTGAGCATTTGGGCGAAGCAAACACGACCTAATTCTCTAGGCGAACGCGCTATCCCCGCGCACGCCAAACGATGGACGACTCTTTGAATGGACGTCTTTAATTTTTAATAAATTAAAATTTAAACTTATTCTAAATATAACATTACCAAATTATAGGTGTTTTTTTAGGTGTGTTTTTTCTTCAAATATTGTTTTTTTTTTCGTATTATTTGATAAAAATTGCAGTCATAAAGTGGTTACATCTCAATAATTTGGTGCTGAATCGATGTTTTTTTACAAACTATTTAGAATTACTATATAATTTATGACAAAACTGTAGATTAATACTGTCTGCACTCATTTGTCTATAAATGCTAATAAAAATGGTTTCATTTACACCTTTTTTTCATCATTTTTTGAGTGAGGGCCGTTATTGTTTTGCAAGAGACCGAATGTCAGAATTCTCGACCAAATAGTTCACTTTGCTAAACGTGTACTTCATCACTTAATAATCGCGGGGCTGTTTTATCCACTGCCCTGTGTTACACATAAAATGCTGATCAAAATGAGACGAACAGCGAAATTTTACATCAATCTATTAGAAAGTTTAGTAAAAGTGCAATCATTCGTCTCTCAGTGGGCGTGTGCATGTATACAGACTCGTGGAGTCGATCGATACCAAGAACACGTTGCCTTGATCAGCGTACTTAACTTCATTACGCAGTTATTAGTAAGCTGTTTTATCCTATGCATTGTGTTGGAAATAAAACGCTGATCAAAATAAACCAAAAAACTAAATTTTACAACAATCTATTAAAAAGTTTAGTAACAATGAACTACTGTCTCGGCGCTGGATCTGAATAAATGAACTGTATCTGGGTTTCCCTGTAAATATTTTGTAAAGCAATATATTTTATATCTTCTTCGTCATCTTATCGTTTGGTTAGTAGCCAACCTAATGGCAGAGTTATTTATTTAGATCGCCTATATTTAGGCCTCTGTCTGATTATCGCGGGGCTTTTTTGTCCAACGCTCTGTGTTACAAACAAAACGCAGATTAAAACAAAACACAAAATTAAAATTTTACGCCAATCCAATCAGTAGTTTAGTAAAAGTACAATCATTCATCACCTGGCCGCCGCTACCCGCGTCGCGATAAACGACAATGAAAGCTATCTCCTTGCCAAAAAAAAATATTATGATTCGTTGTGCCTTTTAATCTTGAAAAGGTTACAAACAAACAAACATACGTACATATAAACAAACTGAGTTACTTTCGCATTTATAATATTAGTATGATATTTTTTAATTTTCATTGGGCGTGCATTTTATTGGTGTTAAATATGTATGTTCTTAATACTTTAACTTCCTTCATTGGTGCTGTTTATGCTTTTTAGGTACATATTTGGTATTTGTGCTCCATGCTTTCTATTTTATATAATCACTATACATTAGTATACATCTTCTATTTTACTTTAAAGAGTACCCTGGTATATACGGAGTCTTATGTCTGTTAATATGCAAAAGGTTTATTTAATGATAATAATTAAGCAATAGTAAATCATTCGATTAGTACATATTAATTCCAAAAAGTGAAATTTACATTGGTACTGCCACCCGGCATCGAAACAAGTCGTTTTTTTTCACACTTGGCCACCTAATTGACATTCATAAATTATTAAATTCATATATCGGTGAACATTTGTTGAAGAATATCCCGATGATCATTGAACCTCTTCTTGTCTTATTAAAGCAGCGCTGAACGTTAGGCATTGAATCAAACCGTTGCCGCGTTGGTCACAGTTTCCTTACTATGTACCTAGTATTGTTTATACTATGCGAAATAACTTCTCTACAGTCATGTTCTCGTGGTAATTTTCAAAGCTATACCGCCCATTCAAGAGTGGGGGATATTTCATGCAATCGCAATAGCGCATGCGTTGTCATTTACTCAGTGTCAAGAAATATAAATTCATACATTATATCATCACGCCTGTCTCCTATTGGAGTAGGCAGATACTATGGTACGCCATTTTTGCAAATATTTTCAAAATGTTACAGTATTTTAATGTTAAAACATGCAAAATAATAATCAAACAGCAATAAACCGCCAATAGTTCGATGTTTAAAGGAAATAAAATCTACCACAATTGCAATTGCAAAATAACTGCATTTTGCAGTTACAATCTGAGTGAGATAATGATCGATAAAATCTTAAAATGTATACTATAAATACCATCTAAATTTCATATTTTAGTATTTAAAATATTGTTATAATTTAGCTGTTATTAGGAAACTGTTTTGTCTTTTGTATTGTTTTACAAATAAAATGTTAGTCAGTATAAGCCAAAATGCGAAATTTTCTGCAATCTGTTTCATATTTTAGTAAAAGTACATTTACTTGTCTCTTTCAACATAAGTAATATTTACATTTGAGAATCGATCAATATGGAGTTGCATTTATAAGCGTACTTTACTTCATTAAGCTGTTATTACTTATTATTTATAGATCTTAATGTGAAGCATTTAGCTACATAAATATTTTATGAAAAATCGAGGCATTTATTCGTAAGATTATATTGTTGCGCTCAAATTTGTCCGCGTGGATGTCGGTTGTCGTTATAACATGATATCCTCGAAATGGATCCCAGGATACAACCTATATTTTTGCCAAGTTGTTTTTGCATTTATAATATTAGTATAAATATCTGAGAATTAGCAATATTAGTAATTAAATACGACCTTCCACTTTTGTTGGTGAGCAAGTGCCAGAATATTCGACTCCCACATTACGTACATCACTTCATTACTTTGTAATCGCGGGGCTGTTTCATCAACGGCCCTGTATTACACATAAAATGCTGATTAAAACGAGGCTAAAAACTATTTTTTTCGTTAATCCAATTAATAGTTTAGTAGTAGGTAGAATCATTCGTCTCGCAGTGAATGCAAATACAGACTCGTGTTCGCTTCGAGGGTCGATCGATATGGAGAACACGTTGCCTTGATCAGCGTACTTAACTTAATTGAGTAATTATTAGTAAGCTGTTATATTACATGCATTGTATTGGAAATTAAATGCTGATCAAAATGAGACTAGAAACAACATTTTACAACAATCCATTAGAAAGTTTAGTAACAATGAACTACTGTCTCGTCTCTAGATCATCATCATCATCATCTCATCCTGATAATGTCCACTGCTGAACATAGGCCTCCCTCATCCAAGCTAGATCCAGTTCATTTGTTTTATTCTATAGACGACAGTCTCTAGATAAAAACAAATGAACCGGATCTGGGTGATCTGGCATTGACTGTAGATATTTTGTAAATTAACATAATTATGTAATACCTATCTTCTTCTTTTGTTGGTGGTCAACCTAATGGCAGAGTTATTTATTTATATCGCCTATATTTAGGCCTCTGTTGTGTGTTTGAAAGAGCTGTTGACCCTAATACAAGCAAAATATTGCTTAATTTAATTGATGTTGTTTTTTATTGGAATAAGTGGTCGAAATTTAAAACCAAAAATTGTTTGAACGTTATTTTAGTTGATAGGTCTTGTCTTCATTCAATTATAGTGACCAGGGCCAGGGTCTTTTATAAAGATTTTTTATCAAATGCTTTATTAAGTGTTAGCTGCTTATTCATTTATTCGCTAACTTCTTACTTTCTTACCTGTTAACATCGAAAACATTTAGAAAACCATTTAGTATCATAATTTAACATCAAACGTTTTAAGTGATTCTTTTGAAAGAGACTGAGTGTCAGAATACTTGACCAAATAGTTCACATTACTAAACTTGATACACCTCATTAGTTAGCTATCGTGTGACTGTTTCGTCCACCACCCTATGTTGTACATAAAACACTGATTATAACAAAACAAAAAACTAAATTTTACATCAATCTATTAGAAAGTTTAGTAAAAGTACAATCATTCGTCTCTCAGTGAACGAGTGCATGTATACAGACTCGTGGAGTCGATCGATACCGAGAACACGTTGCCTTGATCAGCGTTCTTAACTTCATCATGCAGTTAATAGAAAGTTGTTTCATCCTATGCGTTGTGTTGGAAATAAAACGCTGATCAAAATAAGCCAAAAAACTAAATTTTACAACGATCTATTACATAGTTTATTGAGAATGACCAACTGTGACGTAGAGACTGGCTTTTACAGTTTGAATTGTTTAAAATAATCCATCCATCTCCATCTCAACCCATAAACGTCCCACTGCTGGGCACGGGTCTCCTCCATACATTTGAAGGGATATTAGCCTACTATACCACGCTGGCCAGACGGGCTGGTATAGTGTTTTGATCCGAGTTTTCCCCTCTCTTGCAGTGTAAATTAATATATTTTCTTTTTTCTTTCTTATCGTTTCGTTAGTGGCCAACCTATTGAGAGATATATTTATTTAGATCACCCATTTTTAGGCCTCTGTCGTGATCTAACGACGTTCACATTTGGGCACAAAATCCTAACCAAAGGAAGTATTTATACATTTAAAACTTTTACCATTTAGTATCATAGTTTTGCAAGAGACCGAGTGTCATATTACTCGACCAAATAGTTCACATTGCTAAACGTGCTACACCTCATTAGTTAGCAATCGCGGGTCTGTTTCGTCCACCACTCTATGCTGCACATAAAACGCTGATTAAAACGAAACAAAGAACAAAATTTTACATCAATCTATTAGAAAGTTTAGTAAAAGTACAATCGTTCGTCTCTCAGCAGACTCGTGGAGTCGATCGATACCGAGAACACGTTGCCTTGATCAGCGTTCTTAACTTCATTACGCAGTTATTAGAAAGCTGTTTCATCGTATGCGTTGTGTTGGAAATAAAACGCCGATCAAAATAAGACAAAAAACAAAATTTTACAACGATCTATTAAATAGTTTAGTGAGAATGACCAACTGTGACGTCTCTAACTGGCTTTTACAGTTTGATATGTTTTAAATTAATATATTTTCTTTTTTCCTTCTAATCGTTTGGTTAGTGGCCAACCTATTGAGAGATATATTTATTTAGATCGCCCATTTTAAGCCTATGTCGTGATTTAACGATGTTCACATTTGGGCACAAAATCCTAACAAAAGTAAGTAATTCCCATTTAAAACTGTTGGTGTTCAGTTCAGGTGTCGATCGATACTGAGTACACGTTGCTTTGATCAGCGTACTTAACTTCAATACGCAGTTATTAGAAAGCTGTTTAAAACGCTGATCAAAATAAGCCAAAAAACAGAATTTTACATCAATCTATTAGAAAGTTTAGTAAAAGTACAATCATTCGCCGCGCAGTGAATGCAAACATAGACTCGTGTTCAGTTCAGGATACGATCGATACGGAGTACACGTTGCCTTGATCAGCGTGCTTAACTTTATAAAGCAGTTACCAGGGATCTATTTTAACCTATTCATTGTGTTAGAAATAAAATACTGAGCAAAATAAGCCACGAACCGAAATTCTACCTCAATTTGTTAAAAAGTTTTGTAAAAATGGTGTACAGTCTCGTTAGTGAACGGAATAAATGAACTTGCATCTGACATTTTCAGTATATAAGCTATATTTTATAGTTCGAAATAAAAATAATTACTTAAATTTTAAGGTTCGTATATCATCAAGTTCCTTTTGAACCTTTGGAGAATACCTATTATATTATTGTTGTATTATGTCAGTGCGGGCTGGTATAAATATATAATGTTTATGGCACACTTAATATTAAATATATATACATTAAATGATTATAGAAATAATGCACTTTTTGTCTATTTAAATGAACTGTTCTACGAAAAATTTTATATACGAGGCATTGTTTCCTAGTGCGGGAGTTGTCTATTAATTATTTATATATATACATATTATTATATATATAGTAAATAAGAGCTAATAATAGCTCTTGAAAACCCAACAGCACACCTTACTATGTAAAATATTTCTGTCGTAGCACATTCTAACGCCCCATGACGTATACCACTGCTTATACTAGACAGCTGTAGCAGGCGTAGCACAATAGCTACTACGCGTCGTAGTTATATCACGTAGCACTCGATACAAATTGCCTTTATGTATTGGTTCTAAACTCAACTTTGATATATGTTTTATTATAGAAAAACCCGCCCACACATTATGAATTGTATAAAGGTTTGCCGTGTGGGAATCGAACCCACTTTTGATATATTGGGCCCACAGTCTGCAGACTTTCTATATTTAGTTGTATTATAATAATTAGTATAAAATATTGTATTTTATTTTCGCACTACAAGGCAAAGGCAACTCGAACCAAAGTTAAAGTAGACCACTCTTCTCTTAAAGTTCGCCCCATCATCTTAACCTTAGTGATATTTTGTATGCAAAACATTATACTAATGAACTACCTACGTTTTTATTATATTTTGGTTCTAAAGAATTATAATTCATAATTAATGCAATCGACAAACTATAAATTTGATTGAATTGAATTTGGCAAGTAGAAAAGGACAGAGTACGAGAACGTTAACGTGGAACGAAGCGAGTGAATGAGTGAACAAATTTATCCCACCATTGCATGCAACCCGCAAATTGTGTTCGATTCATTCGTTCGAAGTTACCAGGCTAGCATAACGTTTGAAGAGATTCGACAGTTCCATTTTAAAGCGGTATCAGTTTGAATACTTCACTCGCAGTTAGACCAGAATTAGCTAGCAACTCATATAATAAATATGTCCCATTGCTCGGGTCTCTTCTCCTCTATCAAGAGAGAGGGTTTAGGTCTTGATTCACACACGCTGGCCTAATGTGCGTTGGCGAATCAGTTTATCATTAGGATTTCTTCTAAGACATGTGGGGTTATCTCACGATATTTTTCTTCACCGTTAAGCAGATGGTAAATCATTTGATTAGTTCAATTAATTTCCACAAAGCGAAATTTACATTGGTATTGAACTGCAAGTCGGTTACTTTCCCACTCGGCCACCACCGCTTATTTATTGTGGTTTCACAGGCATAAAAAATGATATTAATATACTAAGAGCATTTAGTGGACAGTGATATTTAAGAATAATTCGACGCTCAAACAGTAGTCTTTTCTGTTAATTTTTTGTGTGTTTCTTTTTGTATTGGTATAGTGTTAAAAATACATATAATAAATAAATTATTTATTATTATATTAATCTTTAAAAATATAATCGTTGCCATTTTATAGTCTGTTTATTAAACTTAATTGTTATAGATTTGCAACAAAAAAACAAAATACAAATGTCAAGTTAAAATATTAGACTAAGAAGTATGTATTTTGTTTTTGTTAGAATACACTTAACTACCAGTTGGATTCGAAAATTGCACGAAATACGACGACCTGGTCAAAGTTGCGGGTAGCCGATGACAAAGTTAGCTCAGGACTGAATGCTGTGGAAATCTATGGGGGAGATTGATACTCTTTCACGTAAACACTACTGAATGGATCTGAATTAAATTTGGCACAGAGATAGATTATGGTCTGGAATAACACATAGGCATTTTTTTTTACAGGATAACCGACATACACGCGGGCGGAGCCGCCGGCAACAGCTAGTATATAATAAATATTTGAGGCAAGCTTATCATGCTTCTTAGCTATTACGCGAAGCTCTGAAAGTTAAGATACAATTGTATGTTTGACCGCACGGTTCGTGTAATGGCTTCAGTGGTTACGTCTACATTTACCATTGTGCAGCAAGTTGTGGGTTCGATCCCCTCACGAGACAAAAAACTATGTGATCCCTAAATTGTAGTCCCGAGTCTGGGTTACTTTGTGTCCGTTAATCGTATGTTTGTAAAAGTCTCCCGTGACACAGGGCTTGTTCATTAGAGCGGGAGTCGCCGCTTCACAAGAGAGGTAGGGCACCATACTAGCGAGCAAACCCGACTGGGGAAGGACCTCCACCTTACAGAAGACCACAGCCAAATAACTACACACAGTGGTGTAATTGTGTTCCTGTGTGTGAGTACACGTCTCCAGCGCTCATTTAGGGATGCGTTTTGAAAGAAACGTATGCCTATCCCAGGGATACTCCCACCATAAAGCCCTGGAGTAAAAAAAACAAGCGTCCATAGGCTACGGTAACTGCTTAACACCAGGCGGGCCGTATGCTTGTTTGCCACCTAAGTAGTATAAAAAAAAAAAAAAAAGTCGTCTTTTAAAAAAAAAAAGTTTGTCTTTGCTGCAACACGTTCCAATATGACGAGTTTTGCAAAGTTATTTATAAGTAAACCGAGTATCTGTAACTTGACGTGAAATTCCTTAAAAAAACATGCGAGCTACTAAATTATTATTTTTGGTTTGTCTCATGGAAAGCGTTTGGTGACGATGACGCGAGTTCCATGATTTTTTCTTCACCCAAAAAGTGCTCAACGTACCTAAAGAGTTTTTACTTCAAAAATCTTTATGGTACGAAAATAAATAATGTTCCGAATAAATTTATTTGGCTTAGTTTGAACTCCTTCATTGGCATGATCGCCTAGTACGTGTATGACAAAAATATCCACAACTAAATTATGATATATACAAACAGAGTAATTGGGTATCCTAGGCAACAGGAGGCGAGTGGAGGCCACCCCCTGCCCATCCCCTACCCAGACGTATTAAAGGTATCCGGCAACGGGAGACGAGTGAAGCACATACCTACTGTACAGAATTATATTATATATATGCAGATTGGTATTTTGATACCAGGGGAACAGAGTAGCATAGAAGTTTCCTTAACATTAGAAATACTATAGAGTCCAGGATGAGATCAACCTTCTGTTCTCTGTCTTATACTGTTTTTCTATATTCCTAATTATAATTTGAACGAAATAAATCCGAATTCAAAATACTGAATTGGACTTTTCAAAAACTCTGAAATCCCAATTTTGATTCGTCTAGCACAAACAATAGATAAGCGTATTGCAAAAAAAAATACGTGTGGCAATCGGGGACTGCCGCGGGAAAGCTATTGCATATTTTTAGTATGATTTTTTATCGAAACAAATAAAAATTACTTTACAGAATTATCTAAATCATTTTATTTTATTCTCAATGATTCATAAAAATATATAATAAACTACTACTTCTGACCTTTAATTTATTCTTTACTTATTTTTTATTCTCTTAGATCAAAACCTCCTTACACAAATTTGACATATTATTATTGGCCGTTTAGAGAATTCGTCATTTAAAAAAGTATCGCTTATGTTATTTTCGTTACGGAATTTCTGGATTCGGTCTCCAGGCTCAAGGCCCGCGATAGAAGCTATGCAATATAGGTCAAAAAAATAATTACACACCTACGCAAATAATATTCAATATCTTTTATTTATATTACGCAGGTGTACGACGAATTTATTTTCTATTAAAATGTTTTGCCATAACTTGAATATTGATACAGACGTGCTCTATGGAGCATGCAAAAATCTGTCCTGTTTTATGGAACAGAAGGCCCATTACGCGCGTCAAAATACCAGGCCATTAGAAACACGAAGAGGTATTTTTCTCTCTGTATTTGAGGCATATTTCCCTCTCAACTTTAGATGAGATAGACATATGGCTGAGGTGGAAAAGAGAAAAAGCCTTTGTGGGAAAGAGAAAATTTAATAAGGGGGCGTCACCATCGTAATTTTATAAGGTTATTCAAATGCAACCCTAAAACCAAGTAACTAAAGTCGAAAATCGTCTTTAAAACAATCTTTGGAAAATCTTGTAGTCATATGTCTATTATATTGAGTTATTTTTATATTTAGTAACGGGGTAGAGACACGTTCTCTATAAGTATAACTACAGAGGTTGGCAACCTTGCAAGCAAGCCCAACTGGGGATAGACCTCTACACCTTACAGAAGACCACACCAAAAAAACTTTACAGAGGTATTGTTGTTTCCATGTGTAAGTACAGGTTTCTAGCGTTTTCCTGTCCCTGGGAAAACTTCATCACAAAACGCTGGTATCAACATTTTTGGATATGCCACACGCAAATAATACCTAGTATTGCAAGCCTATGGACAGGCTACGTTAACAACTTACCATCAAGCAGGCCAAATCTTTATGAAAACTACAGTCTTTTGTTAACGACAACTCCCGCACTAGAGAACTACCCCTGTGTCGCGGAGGACTTTACAAATATACAATTCATAGACACAAAGTACACCCAGGCTCGTAAAAATTATTTATGAATCACACAAAGTTTTGTCGCATTTAGGATCGAACCTACGACCTCCGGCTTAGCAGTTAGGGTCACTAAGCACAAGACCAAATAGCCCGTCAAAAATAAGAAATACACTTGTCTTTGCGAAAGACTTATTCAAATTCTTTAGTACTAAGTATATTTGTCTATACACCCGTCTGGCCAGCGTGGTATAGTAGGCTAATATCCCTCCAACTGAAAGGAGGAGACCCGTGCCCAGCAGTGGGACGTTTATGGGTCGAGATGATGATGATAAAGTATATTTTTAAAACTTTTATTTAGTAATGATAGTAGTCCTCTACATTATTAACACTACCATCATTAACTCAGCCAAAAGACATCGACTGCTAGAAATAAGCCTGTACCAAGGATTTCCACAGCATAGATCGCTACGATTTTAAAATTACAGTACAAAACACTTTTTTTTTTAATAAAATGATGCATGAAAATCTAAAATATAAATTTTCGCGAAATTTTGTGCGCATATCGGGTAGGTCTGAGAATCGGACATCTATTTTTCATCCCCCTTAATGTTAAGGGTGGTCCACCCCAAATCTTTTGTTTTTATTTTTTTGTGATTCAGCATTAAAAAATACATACAACCCTTAATTTTCACCCCTCTACGATCAACCCCAATTTTTTAATAGCGATATTACTAGTTCATTAGCAAAACAAGGTTTGCTGGGTCAGCTAGTAATCTATCTTATAATCCTTACCTTACTTCTATTATAAATGTGAAGGTTTGTGAGTATGGATGGATGGATGGATGTTTGTTACTCTTTCACGTAAAAACTACTGAACGGATCTAGATGAAATTTGGCACAGAGATAGATTATGGTCTGGAATATATATAATAGGCAATTTTTTATAGCGATAACCGACATCCACGCGGGCGGAGCCGCGGGCAACAGCTAGTAATAAAATAAGTTTTATTTTAGTTGATTTATAACATATTATTTTATTATTACTAGTGGCTCGTCCCGACATTGCATTTATCATGTCATTTGTTTTCAATAAAATTTAACATATTTTACCCGCTGTAGCTCTCTAATGGTAAAAGAATTTTTAAAATCGGTCGAGTAGTTTTTGAGTTTATTCGTTACACACAAAAAACTTTTTTTTTCCTCTTTATAATAATACTAGCTGTTTCCCGCGGCTCCGCCCACGTGGATATTGGTTATCGCTGTAAAAAGTAGCCTATGTGTTATTCCAGATCATAATCTATCTCTGTGCCAAATTTCATCCAGATCCGCTTAGTAGTTTTTACGTGAAAGAGTAACAAACATCCATCCATCCATTCTCACAAACTTTCACATTTATAATATTAGTAAGGATGTATTAGTGTATATAGTGTAGAAAAGGCGTTAAAAATAAAAAAATATTAGCTGTGTTAATTAATAGAGCTACGATTGCTGTAGTCAGTCCAAGATTATAGGTGATTTCTGATACATATGGAGACTCATAAGTTCCCTCCTGACCCTGACTTTAACCTTATCTCGCTCAAGGCTGCCGTCTCAACGATTTTTAATAAGAGTAAGGTCAGAAGCGTACAGTCAATCATTGTCATTGTACAGCAAATCAATTGCATCATAGCTTTGTTAGGTCATAAAAAGTATATAGTATGTCTTAATGATGTTGTAAACATAGATGGATAGCTGTGTCCCGCTTTTTAAAAAGATTAAAATACTTCCACTTGCAGCTTTATATATGTATATTTGAAGTTTGTGTCTTTGTCCACAGTCATATTAATTTATTTGTCAAACTTAATGATGTTGAGATAAGAGCAAGCAGGAAAACTTATAAGTTGTTCACGCCTAAACAAAGTCTTCAAATATATTCTAACAATGTATACTGTATGGCAATTCGTATTTATAATAAACTACCCGATTATTTTAAAGCATTAAATTATAAAACATTCAAATGTAAGCTCTTCCAATTTCTCCAACAAAAATGTTATTACTCAACGAAAGACTTTCTAAGTGAGACTTTTTGACTCTAAAATTGACTTTAACCTGTGACATGATTTTTTTTTGACATTTATTTAGTTTTGATTCTTATTATTATATTGTGACTTTTTTTTTCTTTTATAACTTTGTTAATTTTGTGCTACCTACTAATATCTGTACGCTGAAAACAGCAAAATATTTCGGACATTTATATTTTATAACAACATTGTACAATATTCTTTCAAATAAATGCATTATTATTATTATTAAACGTCCATAAACTACGGTAACTGCTTACTATCAAGCGGGCCTTATGTTTGGAAAAGTATCAGACTTGTAAGGGCGTGTGAATTCGATTCCGATCTGCATACCAATGTAAATTTCACTTTGTGGAACATTATATAAGTACTGATTCTGATACTCGGGTCAACCATTTATGAATCTTTGACTGCCTTGGTGGTCCAGTGGCCGCAGTATGCCTGCTGTGCACGAGGTTGTGGGTTCGATTCCCACACAGGACAAAACTTTGTCTGACCCACAAAGAGTTGTTCTAAGTCTGGGTGTAATTTGTGTCCGTTAATTGTATGTTTGTAAAGTCCCCCGTGACACAGAGCTTGTTCTCTAGTGCGGGAGGTGTCTTTAAAAAAAAACCACAATTTTTTGTCCCGTTTGCTGCACTTAAGCCACTGAGCCAACCATGCAGTCATTCTGTAGAATTCGTCAATATTTACCCGAACTGAATTTATGGTTTCGAATTATAGTTACCTGTGGTGATAAATTAGACCCCTACCTACTTCAACCTATAATATGCTATCAGTACCTACACCGTTTGAATACAGGCACAGAGGGTAGAGGGAGACAATATGAAGAGGGAAACTGTCTGTCTCCCTCTTCATATCGTAAGCAAAGTTGCACTCGTCACACTTGTGCAATTTAGACTCCGCCCCAAACGTAGACGTTGTTCTGTTATTGATTTTATCCGAAGAGGCTCTTCGCCACTCATGTACTCCTAGTCACCTCTGGGTTCATAGTAAATGGACCACGGGCCATTCGTCCGCAAACGAAATAGTCTACGTTCCAAAGTCATAATTTTTTTTTTACAAAAACAATCAACAATAATTAAAAATGACCAAAGTTAAATTTGGTAATTTAATATTTTTAAATAAAATCAGTTTTATTTTAAAGAAACAATTTAAAAAAGGATTTAAAAAAACAAAAGATTTATGTACTAAATATCAATCTTATTTCAAAGAAACAAAATCAACAAAATAATGGCCCGGGAGCCGTGAGTTTGGGCCGTTCAGATTAAATACAAGGGTTATTTAGTCTGAACGGTTCAAACCAATGGCCCCCGGGCCATTCGGTTTTTAGTAAGTAATAACTTTAGTACGCATGCGTAAACCTGCTGTGATGGCCTGTTGGTCTAGCTAGTGGATAGTGATTCTGACTGCTAAACCAAAGGTCGTAAGTTCGATTCTTACCCAAGACAAATATTTGTGTGACGAGCACAATTGTTTATTCTGTCTAGGTATAATTTATCTATAGATACTAAGTATGTATTTAGAAAAATAATGTTTATCAGTTGTCTGGTTGCCATAGTACAGGCTCTGCCTGATAAATCTATACAAGTGCACATCTAGAAGGGATTTTTGGAAATTTTATCCCTAAGGGGATATAATAAGGGATGAACGGTTAGAAGTCCATCATTTCCAAAGTAAAAAGCATGTAATTTCATATGCTTCTATTTAAAAACAAAGGTGCATGAAATTGGGGATTTTAAAAAACGTTAACCCTAAAAGGTAAAAATCAAATAAAAGAAAAGTTTACCCCGTGCGAAGCCGGGGTGGGCTGCTAGTAGTTTATATAATTAAGTTAATAATAACTTTCTGTAATCCATAAATACTGGTTGATGGGTTCATGGTCACACAAAATATACTAATCCAGCGTATCTTCTGTCAAAGCCAGATACGGTTTATTTACTCAGACCCATCAAACAGAAGACCTTATTAAACTTTCCTGTTAATTGAGCTAAAATGTCTCTTTCGGCTCATTTTGACGAGAATTTTATAAGTAGTAATATAGTAATAGCGATATAATAACTGGTTTAATCAAGGCAACGTGTTCTCCATTGGTATTGGTATCGATCGATATATGAATTGAACGTAAATCTACATAAGAATTCACTTCGAGGTGAATGCTTGATGGAATTTATGAAAAATTTCGATTTATATCTCGTTTTGATCAGCGTTTTATGTATTACACAGGACTGAGGACAAAAATGCCCCGCGAATTAAGTGTAGTACGTTTAGCAAGGTGCTAACGTTTGCTGTTATCCTTATCCTTACTAATATTATAAATGTAAAAGTTTGTAAGTATGGATGGATGGATGGATGGATGTTTGTTAGTCTTTCACGTAATAACTACTGAACGGATCTGGATGAAATTTGGCACAGAGATAGATTATGGTCTGGAATAATACATAGGCTACTTTTTACAGCGATAACCGACATCCACGCGGGCGGAGCCGGGCAACAGCTAGTACTTTATAAGTATAACAACTCCGTCTGACTCGCTTAACGTACCTTAACGAAATTTGACTTAAAAATAGATGATAGCCGAAGATCCATTCTGAGGATACCACCTTACCTACCATAAGGTCCTTTATAACACGATAACCAAAATCTACTCGGATGAAACCTAGTACAACAGCTAGTAACAATTTAATCTTAAGAGGGTTTATACGCTGTGAGCAGAAATGTTATGTAATATTCCTAATATTAGAAAGACATTTTAATAACTTCAATTCTTTATTGCAGAAAAATATACTAATTCTGTGAGTAAAATGACTTTGTACATAAATTATGCAAGAAATTAGAAATAAAATAAAATTAGTTTTATACAGGGACCTGGAGAAATAATTTTCCTTTTAGACAATTTATTTCATTAAACAAACTAGACAGTAGGTATATCAAAAATGCGACGTTGGCAGCTCGCAGCAGACCTGAATCTGTATCTGATTGATACGAATTTATGGAAAAACATACATTCGGTTTTTCCGGTATGATATTTGTCAGATTCATAATAATATTCAGAAAAACGGAATGCGTGTGACAAGCAGCCTTAGTATCATACGCATCGGAATAAGCATCTAATATACGCCTTTCTTTCTTACGCGGTAAAGGTCGCGGGCAACCGATGGACAAGGTTAGCTCAGGACCGAATGATGAGGAAAACCTTCGGGGAGGCTTATGTCCAGCAGTGGACGTCTTATGGCTGAGATGGATACGCCGTTTGAATTCATATAGCCCTGTGTCCTACAATATATTTATGTATATAATAATATTAAAGAATAGGTTAGGTTTATTAATTATTTAGTATACATGAACTCTTAAATATCAGTATTTAAATAACATATCTAAGGGAAACGACTGGACAGATACAGACTCATTTGTGGATGATTTTACTTGTAGCAAAATTGAGAATGATTAAATTACTGTCAGGTACCGTAAGTTGAACAATTAGCTAAAATTCATTGCGTTAAATAATACATTTCAACTACCGTTTGTTATATTTCGAAAGTTGATCAACTACCTCGAAAATTGATCAACTTACTATTTCTTGCTATTTTCCGGTGACATTTATATATGTATATGTATATATATATATATATATGGTGAACCTCTCCACCTATACTCGTCTAGACAGACATGCAAATGAACGGCCGGCACCTAAATTGGTTTTCATAAAAATTGGCCGCTTACTGGTGCTCTGTACCAGGCAATCAAAGCTGAGAAGAGGTCTTTAATACTCGCAACTCTCATACAACTATGAGGGCCCAATGCCAAAACGTCATATACGTTCCACGCACTTAGCGCCCATCTAGCCCTTTCGGTTTTAAACCCTCGTTGTTGCACACACAAATGTAATGAAGGCGTAACTGCAGTGTGCATACAGGCCATGATAGACACACTAGGACTAGGTATTAATGTGTTGAGACATGCGTATTCGATCACGTCAATAAACTGGGGGAGGCTGTTGATGCCTGTACCGCGTTTAGGTTTCACAATTCGTAAAAACAAAACTGTGATCTATACGTGAAACAGTGATTGATAGTCCGAATATACGTGAAACAGTGATTGATTGTTTTATTACTGGACCTCCTGATTACTCCTGTGGCGACAAGGATTTTAGAAATCTGTGTGTGTTTTGTTATTAGTGAAATATTCATATTCATTTCATATTCAATCAGAATGACCATCGAAAAAATTGCTGAATTCAAAGTACAATCGGACGATTGGAAATTGTACGTGGAACGTCTGAAGAATTATTTTACCGTTAATAATATTAAGAATGAATTACGTGTGCCGACCTTAATAACCGTAATGGGAGCGGAGAGTTATAAATTATTAGTGGATTTGTGTGCACCACATAAACCGCACACAAAGACGTTTGACGAAGTAACACTCATAATGCAAAAACACTTGCAACCCAAGCCGAACATTTTATACGAGAGATATAAATTTTATGAACGAAAACAAAACACGGGAGAAAGTATAGAGGAATATATGGCTGTTTTAAAAAATATGTCTAAAATCTGCGAATTTAAAACACGGCTGGAGGAAAGTATGCGCGATCAATTCGTGTTCGGGCTAAGCAGCGAAGTGATACGGCAACGATTGTTTGCGGAACACAAAATTGTGAAATTAGACTGTAAGAAAGCATATACTTTGGCTTTGAGCATGGAAGCTGCCGAGAACAATGTTGAGGCGGTGGCAAATGTGCCGGATGGTGAACAGAGTGACAAGGTAATAACTGTCGATATTAATAACTTATCAATAGCTCAGTATCCACCCATATATTTGGCATTACAGGTGCATGGTAAAACAATTATAAGTTTATATTTTAAAAAATATTTTTAAATACAAGCTTTTATAGTGTATTTATGTAATACATGGGTGTTTATGCATTAGATATTCTTAAAAGAGCAAAGAGCAAACACAACAAGGCTGTATTGTTTCGTTGAAAAGTATTATGACTACCTTTGAACATCATCATACACTGAACTCCACCTAAAAATATATTAGCCATGAAGCTTTATCAACAAATCCAAAAACGACGCGGCTATCTTGTTTTATTAAAGAGTTCATCAGAGCCATCTTCCGACTTCATCATCACGTCCTAAACATCCATCTAGGTATATAACTCATAAAGATAAATCCAAAACACCTAAACACGACACGGCTATCTTGTTTCGTTGAAGAGTTGCCATGGCCACCTTTCGGCTTCACCATCTTGTCCTGAACACCGATCTAAGAATATAGTTCTCATCAAGATTAATCCAAAACCCCCAAACACGACACAGCTATCTTGTTTCGTTGAAGAGTAGCCATGGCCACCTTTCGGCTTCACCATCTTGTCCTGAACACCCATCTAAGAATATAGTTCTCGTCAAGATTAATCCAAAACACCCAAACACGACATGGCTATCTGTTTCCTTGAAGAGTTGCCATGGCCACCTTCTGACTGCATCATCAGACCAGCTCCATGGTACCATATTATTGCATTGTCACCGAATTTACGTAGGTATACCAAATTTCAGCTCCATCAAACACCGGGAAGTACTTCAAATCTAGCTCACAAGATTTGTTAACATACAAACTAAGTAACATACATTGCAAGCTAAATAAAAGCTTGTAATAATAATAATAATAACGGTTGTACTGTTATAGTGCAGCTATGGTATGGCTACAGTAAATGTCTCATCCCATTTTAGATTAAAAATTCTTTAAGGGCCTCTGCGTGTTGGACCTATGTCCCCGCGTAAGCCTTCCAAAGGCCCGGGTATTCTCCTTGAATGATGGGATAATACCCGTGATAAAGAGAGACATAATAATAATAATAATGGAGTGCGATACGGGTAGCGCCATCAGTGTACTTGTAAATCGCCAACAATGTTTAGCGATTTACAAGTACTCTCAAGTAATATTGTGTTAAGTTATTATACAGGGGAAGTACATAGTAAAACCCGTAGGTGTTATAAAGTATGAAAATAAATGTAAAGTGTTAGATTTGTATATTATTAAAAACTATGTTAATTGGTCGACAGTGGATGACCTAATTAAAAGTACCATTATTTCCTAATATAAAAGGCGGGGGCGCGATAGTATCAGTATATAATTTAGAAAATTAGAAGTTTGATCCGTCGGAATTTTGTTCCAGAAACTGTAAGGTGTTTGACGGCGGCTTGGGTCGATTCACCGGTGTAAGCATTAATGTGAAGACCGGCGCGCGGCCGGTGTTGTTGCGCGCGCGCCGGTGGAGCGCGCCCTGGACCAGCTCGTGCGGGACGACATCCTCACACCGGTGGACGGCTCAAATTGGGCCACACCCATCGTGCCAGTAGTAAAAAAAGACGGTACTATCAGAATTTGTGCAGGTTACAAATTAACTTTAAATAAGATTTTGTAAGTTGGTCGTTATCCGTTACCACGAGTGGAAGATTTACTGTCGCGTCTACATGGAGGGGAGCATTTTAGTAAAATTTATTTATAACAGGCATATGCACAGTTTGAATTGGATGAATCAAAAAAATATACGGTTGTAAATAAACACAAGGGAATGTTGATGTTTAATAGATTGGTGTACGGTTTATCATCTAGCCCCGGTATATTTCAAAGGCGTTTAGAACAATTATTCGCTGATTTACCTAGTGTGTCTATTGTGTATTTTTAGACGATATTATTATTACAGGATTTTCAACCACGCAACATATTAACAATTTATATAAAGTGTTCGATCGTTTGGAATCTTTTGGTCTTAAAATAACGAAAAATGTAGTTTTTTTGCTAAGAAAATAAGTTATTTGGGTCATATAATTAGTAAAGACGGTGTACAAACATGCACAGATAAGGTAACAGGTATAAATTCACAAATAGACAGAGAAGCTTTAGCTATAGTTTTCGGTATAAGAAAATACCATCAGTATTTATATGGCCGCCAATTTGTGTTGAGAACAGATCATAAACCGTTAACACATATTTTTGGCAATAAGGTGGTCGCGGTTGCAGCGGTGGGCGATTTTATTGTCGGGTTACAATTATGAAATCGAGTATGTCACGTCAAAAATTGTGCTGACGCATTATCGAGGTTACCTCAGGATAATCACTGTAACGGGAGTTTATTTTTTTTATTCTTGGGTGGCAAACAAGCATACAGCCCGCCTGATGTTAAGCAGTTACTGTAGCCTATAGACGCTTGCAAGACCGGAGGTATCACCTGCGTGTTGCCAACCCATTTTTGTACACCAGGGATTTAAGATGGGAGTGTCCCTGGGTCAGGAATACGTTTATTTCAAAACGTATCCCTAAATGAGCGCTGGAGACCTGTATTCACACACAGGAACACAACTACACCGCTGTGTGTAGTTATTTGGCTGTGGTCTTCTGTAAGGTGGAGGTCCTTCCCCAGTCGGGTTTGCTCGCTAGTATGGTGCCCTACCTCTCCTAAAGTACGGAAGTCACGTGTTTAAATTTCTTAGAAGTTTTTTTTCCAGTAACAAATTATGAAGTTAGGAAGCAAACAATGAAGGATACTTTATTAAGTAGGGTACTGCTTTATGTGCAGTCAGATTGGCCTTTGTCGTGCACAGTTAAGCAACTTAAGCCTTATCTTTTGAGACGCAATGAATTGTACGTCGATTGTGGTTATTTAATGTGGGGATATCGGTTGATAATACCTAAAGCCTTGCGAAACGATATATTAAAACAATTACATATTAGTCACATGGGAATTGTCAAAACTAAATCATTAGCGTGCATTAGCGTGCAGCTATGTGTGGTGGCCCAACATCGATAGTGATGTAGAAGCATTATGTCAGAATTGTGAGACTTGCGCGGTAGAGGGCAGTACTCCGCCGCGTGCACCCTCACAGCCTTGGCCTTATGTTCCACAACCGTGGCACCGAGTGCACATTGATTTTTTAGGACCATATAATTGTAATACATTTATGGTAATCATTGATTACAAGTTCAAAATGGTTGGAAGTATTTGAAATGCCTCGTACAAATGCAAGACAGGTAATAAGACTTTTACGTAGTACTTTCGCACGTTTTGGTTTGCCTGTAGAATTAGTATCGGATCAGGGTCCTCCTTTTACCAGTATAGAGTTAAGTTCATTTTTTAAAAATAATGGCATACGTCAATCTTTTTCGCCCACATACCACCCGTCATCGAACGGTGCTGCGGAACATGCAGTTAAGTTTTGCAAATCGGCTATTAAAAAGCGTATAGAGAGAATAAAGACATTGACACAGCCTTACAAACGTTCTTACTTAGCTATAGGAACGCAGTACAACGGGAGAATCAGATCTCCGGCAATGTTGTTACAACAACGCACATTACGAAATCGTTTAGATTTATTACGAGTCAATCGTGCGCTAGAGGATCGAGTAAGGACAGCACAACATAGGCAGGTACAAAATTCGAGAGGCGTGATAAGGGAGTCAGCACCGCAGGAGGAGGTGTGAACTAGGAACTAGGCGTCAGGGGATAAGTAGCTGAATGGGGTAATACACCTCGTACGAATACCTCGTAGATAATGGAGACGGTCGACTATCAAAGAACCTATAGATCATATAAAACGCAGATCTCGGTTGTTTGATTTCATGGGTTCTGATAGTACGGTCACGGATACTGTGACTACCTTGCAAGGTCAAGAGGTCGCGGTGGAGGATGTAGATCCTCCACCGCGACCTCTTGACCTTGGACTCTCGGACGAGTTTGAGAATCCAAACAAGTCCAATTTGGTAAGCGAGGGCCGGAACGTAAGGGCGGAAGAAGACGCTACGGTCATAACAGAGTCTGGGCTTACTGAATCACCAACCAAGGGTCGATCGAAGCGTACACGCAAACCCGTTACTAGATTTCAAATAGAATAATAATTTGTAAGTTTAAAATAATAATAGTGTAAGCAAGTAGGTATATAAACAATGTCAAGTTGCGTTATGTGTTTTTATGATTAGGTATTATATTATATATGTAGGTACCTATAGTTTGTAAGTATTACATATTTATTGTATAAGATTAGTTTAAGCACTTATTATATAAGTACTCATATTAGTTATTAAGTGGTGAGGTGTGATGAATGTGGGTAAATTTAATAACGTTAAATTATATCATAAGTCTATATGTGGCTAAAAGATAAAATATAGTTTAACCATAATACCACATTATATGTGGAAGCTTGTAAATAGCAACCTGTTTAAACCTATCTACTAAGCAATTATACATATGTTATTAGTCTGTAAGCTTTCTTAAAACTAAATAAATAAATAAATAATGTACGTTTTCTCTAAAACTGTGTCCAGTCCGAATATACGTGAAACAGTGATTGATTGTTTTATTACTGGACTTTCTGATTACTCCTGTATACTTCAAAAACCTTACCATAATTGTACTTTACAATTAGAATGATAAGTTTAGTTGAAAAATTAGCTCTATTCGTAGCCTACTTTTATAAATATGTGGATTATATTGTAATTTGTAAGAATCTGCTAGTATAATTGTATCTACCATATTAATTTACCATTGACCTATAAATAGACCAGGGTCGATAATTTTTGAAATTAAAAAAAATCGTAGTAGGATGAAACCCATTGGAAATGGTAGAGAATATAACAAAAATTAAAGGAAAAATAAATTACGGGCGATCTGAGGTCGGGAAGTGGAAGGAGGTGAGTTTTAAGGGTAAAAAACGGTTTATCTCGATTTCCGGCAAAACTACAAGTCCTATGGAAACAAGTTAAATAGCAAAGTTGTAGGTAATAAAAAGATCTACAACTTTTGTATTAACACTTTTTTCACATAACCTCAAAATGTATGTGAAAAATTCAAATAACCAAGTTTTTGGTTTTTTATCTTTTACAAAAAAAAAATTTTTTTCACGAAATTTCGGGAAAACGTACCTTATTATGTCCCAAATACACTGTAATTTTTTTGATTTAAAATATTAATTTTTTCACCTTATTTTTAACTTAATATCGAAAAACCAGCCTAATTTTCGATCGAAAAATCTCCCGTCAAAATATCTGCTTTTTTTAAAAAGTCGTTTAGTTTTTTGTTCTTTGAAATCTCTACTTTCTGATGGTGTAAAAAAATATATACATTACTATGGTAAATTTTCTCAGAAAATGCAAAAAACTAAAATATAATTAACAACTAAATAAGTTAATAAAGTTTATATTTAATAAGAGGTCAACAATATTTTGAGAAAACTTTAGAAACTTCTTTAAATTACTTGCGTAGATGCCTATTTATTGCTACTAGAGGTCACTTGGTAGCCGAATACTTTAAAAAAGTTAGTACATTTATTAAGTATTAACTTTATTAACTTATTTGGTTGTTAATTATATTTTAGTTTTTTGCATTTTCTGAGAAAATTTACCATAGTAATGTATATATTTTTTTACACCATTAGAAAGTAGAGATTTCAAGAAACAAAAAACTCACAGACTTTTTAAAAAAAGCAGATTTTTGACGGGAGATTTTTCGATCGAAAATTAGGGTGGTTTTTCGATATTAAGTTAAAAATAAGGTGAAAAAATTAATATTTTAAATCAAAAAAATTACAGTGTATTTGGGACATAATAAGGTACGTTTTCACGAAATTTCGTGAAAAAAAATTTTTTTTTGTAAAAGAAATAAAAAACCAAAAACTTGGTTATTTGAATTTTTCACATACATTTTGAGGTTATGTGAAAAAAGTGTTAATACAAAAGTTGTAGATCTTTTTATTACCTACAACTTTGCTATTTAACTTTTTTCCATAGGACTTGTAGTTTTGCCGGAAATCGAGATAAACCGTTTTATACCCTTAAAACTCACCCCCTTCCACTTCCCGACCTCAGATCGCCCGTAATTTATTTTTCCTTTAATTTTTTTTATATTCTTTACCATTTCCAATGGGTTTCATCCTACTACGATTTTTTTTCACTTTTAACCATTTTCATAGGTTTCGGCACTGGTCTAAAATGAGTATTTAAGATTATATAATTTATTTGATTCCAAAATTAATACTTATAATTGTTACTAACTATATAAACATTGAAATAGTTTATATATCAGATTAAGAATAATATTGTTTATGTTACTGGCACATAATCACAAATATTAAATAACAGCTACAGCTTTTGTTTAAAAAGAATATAAGGCGGGAACATTGTCGATTGTGTTTTGTATTTTGAAGGTGATTATTCGATTGTAAAGCAAAACTGTATAAATATATGAAATATTTAAGGATTATTGGATTTTATTACTTCTTCGAATATTCCCAAAGCTATCCCTACACTCGTCAACAAGTATTTTTTCAACGAATAAGAAGACACACAAGCATACGGCATGAGTGGTGGTAAGCAGTAACCGTAGGCTATTAACGCTTACAATATCAGCACTATCAATCAGTACGTTGTCGACCCTAAGTCATATTTATATATTGTAAATTTGTAACAATACAGTTTTAAAAAAAATAAGGGTTAATATAAATAATTTTAACAAATAAACCGACTTCAGTACGGCAAGTTGTAAAATTTTTTCACGGGTATATACATGCACACGTCCACTGAGAGACGAATGCTGAACTTTTACTAAACTTTCTAATAGATTGTTGTAAAATTTTGTTCTTTGGCTTATTTTGATCAGCATTTTATTTCCAACACAATGCATAGGATGAAACACCTTACTTATAACTGCGTATTAAAGTTAAGTACGCTAATCCAGACAACGTGTTATCAGTATCGATCGACTCCACGAGTCTGTACACGTCCACTGAGAGACGAATGCTGTACTTTTACTAAACTTTATAATAGATTGTTGTAAAATTTTGTTCTTTGGCTTATTTTGATCAGCATTTTATTTCATATAATAGATTGTTGTAAAATTTTGTTTTTTGGCTTATTTTGATCAGCGTTTTATTTCCAACATAATGCATAGGATGAAACAGCTTACTTATAACTGCGTATTGAAGTTAAGTAC
This sequence comes from Trisateles emortualis, assembly GCA_947095525.1. Taxonomy (NCBI): domain Eukaryota; kingdom Metazoa; phylum Arthropoda; class Insecta; order Lepidoptera; family Erebidae; genus Trisateles; species Trisateles emortualis. Next base: position 32,479,586 of record OX352729.1, read on the forward strand.
GCTCATCAAGACAACGTGTTATCAGTATCGATCGACTCCACGAGTCTGTACACGTCCACTGAGAGACGAATGCTGTACTTTTACTAAACTTTCTAATAGATTGTTGTAAAATTTTGTTTTTTGGCTTATTTTGATCAGCGTTTTATTTCCAATATAATGCATAGGATGAAACAGCTTACTAATAACTGCGTTTTGAAGTTAAGTACGCTAATCAAGACAACGTGTTATCAGTATCGATCGACTCCACGAATCTGTACACGTCCACTGAGAGACGAATGCTGTACTTTTACTAAACTTTCTAATAGATTGATGTAACATTTTGTTTTTTGGCTTATTTTGATCAGCGTTTTATTTCCAATATAATGCATAGGATGAAACAGCTTACTAATAACTGCGTTTTGAGGTTAAGTACGCTAATCAAGACAACGTGTTATCAGTATCGATCGACTCCACGAGTCTGTACACGTCCACTGAGAGACGAATGCTGTACTTTTACTAAACTTTCTAATAGATTGATGTAAAATTTTGTTTTTTGGCTTATTTTGATCAGCGTTTTATTTCCAATATAATGCATAGGATGAAACAGCTTACTAATAACTGCGTTTTGAAGTTAAGTACGCTAATCAAGACAACGTGTTATCAGTATCGATCGACTCCACGAGTCTGTACACGTCCACTGAGAGACGAATGCTGTACTTTTGCTAAAGTTTCTAATAGATTGATGTAAAATTTTGGTTTAATCAATATTTTATGAGTAATACAGGGCAGTGGATAAAAAAACCCCGCGATTACTAAGTAATGAATAGCACGTTTATCAATGTGAACTATTTGGTCGATTATTCTGGCACTGGGTCTCTTGCAAAACAATAGCTTAAAACACTTGGTGGAAGTAATAAGGTATGGTATGAAATGTTAAACGTTTCAGATAGGGAATATTTTTGATGTGTTTTATTTTTGTTTCCGACTAAGAAGATGGTTTGGTTTCAGCAGCTCATAACTTCTGAAGAAACATAAGATGATGGTAACAATTTTGATAAAAGTCTTAAAATAAGTCGCCTTAAAAGTTGTGTGGGGGAGGAGGTGGAAGGGGAAGTTATGTATTAAGGGGAAGTACTTGAGTCTAATAGCCTGAACTAGAAAAATCTGCAACCATGGTGGTGTGTAACCAATCCCAATTTATACTCCTCCAATAACATTTTGTAAGTTAATCGACTATTACTCGCAAACTTGTGAAGCCTACTTAGCTGAGTACCTTATTAAAAGTTAAGGCTATTGTTTTATTCATTTTAGCTAAATTTCAACCACTCCCCGACCAATAGTAATATAAAATATAGCCAAATGAATTGCTCATAGCCAGGTGAACTTGCTGTTCGGTAAAAGATCGAGGTACCACGTCTTTGGTAGTTACCAAAGACGCGGTGCCTTTATAGATGGGTGACCGCACAGTGGTAATTCATATGAGTATCTCCGTACTTTCTAGGGCACGTTAAAAGTTGGTCCCAACTATTAACAGTCGTTAGATAACGACAGAAGTCTAAATATGGACGATCTTTATAAATATCTCTGGCATTATCTAACCAAACGGTAAGAAGAAGAAGAAGAAGAAAATATATTAAATTACAACATATCTAATCATTTGTTTTGATCTAGAGACAGGACAGTTCATTCTCCAGATTGTTGTAAAATTTACTTTTTTGTCTCGTTTTGATCAATATTTTATAGTTCAAACACGGAGCGGTGATAGTGTAGCACGTTCAGCAATATGATTTAGGTACCCGATCCATCTTGACACAATAATTATCGTCCTTTTTATTATCACTAGGTTTTGTTTAGTATTAGTACATACTAACATCAAGTACATTGCAAGCTTGTAAGCAACATTTGAACCATGTAACTTGCGTTACAATGCATTAATATTACCATGAAGCTGATCTCATTATGTAGTCGTTATTTAATAACATTAATCGGCTTTGTAATAGTTACGTAACAACATTAATCGAGACTTATCTAATCGTCATTCGTCAAATATTTATAAATCAGAAGTTCAGGTGACCATTTATATATAAATAGTCTTTCTCATAAATTTCACTTCACCAGATTATACTTTCTGAATGCAAATATTTGATTTGTTAAAGAAAATATCAAAATCGCTATATGCATGCCTATAATATTTTTATTAGATTAGTAGATCTCTTAATTCCTCAGAGATCCCATTACTAGAACTAGCTTTTAATAAAAGTGGGACCAAACTGAAAGAATACTCTTTCAAGCAAAAAAGATTTATTCAAATCGGTTTATAAATGACGGACATCTGCGGTAACGAACAAAATCCACACGACTTCCTATTGTGAATTCGCGATCGATAAGTGTATCGCTGAATGTTAAACTTTTGTACTAGGAGAACATGCTGTGCAAGGAGCAAATCCACACAACTTCCTTCCTATCGTGAATTCGCGATCGATACGTGAGTCGCTGAATGTTAAACTTTTGTACTAGGAGAACATGCTGTGAAAGGAGCTCTGCTCAACTCCTTATGAATCTGACTATAGAGGTATCCAGTTTATAGCTGTATAGTGGGGTGGGTGGGGTGACTTCACGGTTGAACCTTAATTCGCGATCGATACGTGAGTCGCGAATGTTAAACTTTTGTACTAGGAGAACATTCTGTGAAAGGAGCTCTGCTCAACTCCTCATGAATTTGAATATAGAGGTATCCAGTATATAGCTCTATAGTGGGATGGGTGGGGACTTCACGGTTGAACCTTAATTCGCGATCGATACGTGAGTCGCGAATGTTAAACTTTTGTACTAGGAGAACATGATGTGAAAGGAGCTCTGCTCAACTCCTCATGAATTTGAATATAGAGGTATCCAGTATTCAAGCGACCAATACCTTCACTGCTGAACCTTAATATAACTAGAAGAATAAGATGTGCTAAAAGATAGTTGAGAGCAACAATATAATCGTGCCTAAAAATAGTTTTTTAGCACGTTTTGCTGAGTATTTTACGTCTGATACGGGGTACGTAATACGTTGTACAAAAAAGCCCTGCAAAGAAAAATAAAATATTTCTACTTATTCAAATTATTATCAATTAAATACCGGACGTATTTGTACACGCTCGCAAATTAAACTCAATAATGAACATTTCTTGGCGTCTGCTTATTTATGCGGTTTATTGAAAACTTAATATCTAAAAAAGTTAAATTTATATTAAACCCAGGCGAAGTCATTTCTGATGTAAAAGTCAGATACAGTTCATTTGTTTCGATCTTGAGATGAGACAATATGTGAATATTAAGTACTAAACTTTCTTATACATTGTTGTAAAATTTTGAATGATGTCTCGTTCTGATCAGCAATTTATTTCTAGCACAATGCAAAGGGTAAAACAGCTTCTTGATAACTGCTTAATGAAGTTAAATACGCTAATCAAGGCAACGCGTTCTCAGTATCGATCGACTCTCGAAGCGAACACGTGGCTGTATAGGTACATGCCTACGTTCACTGAGAGATAGAAGACTGTATTTTTACTAAACTTTTGATTATATTGGCGCAAAATTTTGATTTTTGTTTCGTATTAATCAGCGTTTTGTTTCTAGTACCTGGATGAGCACAAAAACATCCCGCGATTACTAAATAAAGAAGTGTTGCACGTTAATGTGAACCATTCAGTCAGTCAGTCAAGTATACTGGCACTTGGTATATTGCGACGCAGTAATTCGTGGCTGAGGATTATTATACAATATAAATAATAGAGAGGAGTGCCCAGCAGTGGGACATATATGGGTTATATATGTCCCACTGCTGGACACAGATCTCCTCTGTAAATTTAACTAAGTGAAGTTTACTTTGGTTTCGCCATCCGGGATCGAACCCACGCCTTATGAATACCTTTTAGACCGTTACTTTTTGGATTATGGTAAGCAGTTACCTTAACTTTCGTAGGTTAAGGTACCGCTTGCTATACCAGAGGTATCACTTGTGTTTTGCCGACCCATTTTTAGCTTGAGAAAAAAATTGCCGTATGACAAAGTCTGACTCAAGTGGGAATATTTTTACCTTTTTAGTCACACTATTAGTATTATTTGATATTATTTATTGCAAAAAAGGTTGCAATAATGTCACAGTGTTACTCAATTAGATTTTAATTCCTTATGAGTCACACTGGTGTTACTGAACGGGAATAAACCACAATGACTTACTTACTATATTTTCATCTTGACTTATTGAAAGTACAATAGTTTTCAAAGTTGTAGTTTAAACCGGTACTTATAACTATGTTATTTAGTATTTTTTTAAATATTGTTTATGTTGTGCACTGCAAGGTCCGTAGTACATAAATAAAATATCAGGCAAGTAACAAAATACAATACGACAGCGCGTAAAAGATGCAACAGGGGCACCGTGTAGCTTTGTCGTTAATTGCTGTATGTTTTTTTAATTGAATTTTAGTCAAATTAAGACAAAGAACTAAATTTTAGTGTCATCGGTCAAATAGTTGAGTAAAAATACAGTTACGTGTATATCAGTGAGCGCGTATCTGCGGCGATTTGTTTCGCAAGTCGATCGATATGTACAACACGTTGCGTATCTCCGCGTACTTTACCTAGTTTAACAGTTATTTTGGAGCTAATTTCTCCATTACATTGTGTTGGAAATTTAATATTGATTAAAACAAGCCAAAAAGCAAAATTTTTCGTCAATCTATTAAAAAGTTAATACGTATGAAGCCACGTCGCCGCGCCGTCGTATTTTGGGTTTACCATCAATCCAGTTTTTTGTAAGTTAGTTAAATGGGTTGTCAACACGCAAGTGATACCTCTGGTAATGCAAGCGTCTATAGGCTACGGATACTGCTTAACATCAGGCGGGCCATATGCTTGTTTGCCACCCAAGAAGTATATAAAAAAAAAAATATATAAAAAAAATAAGTAACACGAACAATTTTAGGGGCCCACCTCGACTTCAGCCGAGTTTAACTATTTTCTTAATTTTTCAAAGTTATAGACACATATAAAAAAAGAAATGATTGAAATCGTATATCTTTCTGTATGGCGTGCCAAAGGAAAATACGGACATCGAAGTAAAAAAGGAACCCTTATACTTTCGCCATGGCCGTCCGTCATGCCGACAAAGTAGTAAAATAAAATCTTGTAAAAAAATCTTTTTCTGGTACCTTCTTTAGATAAAAAGTGGGATGTTTATTTTTATTCTTAGTTACCCGATGTGAGATATCGTTGAGTAGGTATTTTAAAAATAAAATATTGCGAATTTGCAAAGACATATTTTGATAAAAGATTTCGTAGGTGAAATGTAGCCCACGCCACCCACGCCCACGCCCAGCAAATTTCTGTAAGAGTCAAGTGAATTTGTGAGTTCAAGTGATGACCTTGCCATGTTGCGTTGTGGATTTAATCTCAACACGTGACATTTATTTTGTGGTGAAGAAGTATTTTGCCAATTCTGTTTTTTGTTGCGTCAGTTTTTTTAAGCCATGTGGGTTTCTTCACAACATTTTCCTTCATCGTTAGCAGATGGGAATAATTTTATAGATAATAATCAGTGTAATTATCGGAATCGAACTCGCACCTCTTGCATACCAGTCAGCTACTTTGCCCACTTGAATACCACCGTTTTTAGAGACCGAGACATTATAACGTTTAGTTAGTTGATCGATACGGACAACAGATAGCGGATCTTAGCGTTGTTTACTTAGTTTAGCAGGTATATGGGACCTAATTACTCCCTAATTGCATTGTATTAGAAATAAAATGTTGATCAAAACGAGCTAAAGACCAAAACTTTTTTTTTATTCAATATTTCAAATAGTTAAGTAGATATAAAGAACGCCATGTCGCGTCGCATTATGTCCAAGGACTAAGGTCCTTAAGGTAAGGATATGACGCGACGAATAATAAAAAATAATTAAAAAATTATAAAACCCGACACTAAAACAATATTAAAAGTAAATAATAAAATTTAAATACCTACTTAATTTGTTATATTTTTGATATTCAAGGGTATGGTCGCATAGGAGGACCGTTAATTAAATGTTTTTTATTTTATTTTTATCTATTAAGCGGTCCTCTGGCGGCGTGACAATGCTTGAATCACAAAATATAACGAAATAAGTATGTATTTATATTATTTACTTTTTATATGCTTTTTATTCTTAATTTAATTTTTAACTGAATTCAAAAACGAGGAGGTTGTCAATTCGTGTGTATTTTTTTGTTTGTTACCGCAGAACTCCGTCATTTATGAACCAATTTGATTTTTTTTTATCCGAGAGGAAATACTTCCAGTTTGGTCTCATTTCTATCAAATCAAAGTTCTGATGCCGGGATCTATGAAGAATTGAGGAAACTCCTCAAAAATTTAAGCATACATATAGCAACTTCAATATTTTTAATAATAAATCAAACATTAACATTTAGAAAATGTAATTTGGTGTAGTGAATCTGATGAAGAAGACCACAGATGGGCAAGTGAACTTCTCAATAATAAGTATTTTACGGATGACGATTAGATACCTTTCGATTAAGGTTGTTAAGCAACTATTACTAAGCAAATGTAATTTAGAAAATTAAAATTGTAATTGAAATCAACTGATGATGAAGCCGGAAGGTAAGCAATGGAACTTCATAATTAAACAATGTAATCTAGCCGTGTTTGAGCTTCTTTGAATGGTCTTGAGATGAATTTCGCTGTAAATGATTGGATTAAAAACTGCATTGAAGTTGATTTTTTTTTTGTTAAAATTATTATTATAACCCACCACACGCCGCGCAGTAGTAAATGGCGAGATAACCACTTAAGCCACTGAACCAACCGTAAAGTCAAGGCATAACAAAAGTACATTTTTTATACTTTTATGTATACTGTACGTTTCTTTAATATAGAAAGAAGAAAGAAAGAAAAACGTTTATTCGAACATACACAGGACATTATGGAGGGAAAAAAAATAGGTACTGAATAAAAAAATAAATTTACAACATAACTATAAATATCTCATTTTGTTATCCTGTGCGATGTCAGAATCAGCTTTGGGCTGCGGCATTTGCATGCTGCAGCGCTGATTTTTAGCTAATCTACTGTACGCTTATTTATCATAACCATGGGAGTAAGCGACAGACATATTGATTGAATATTAAAAAAGGACGATGCAATTGCACCTGTGGGCATGCGCGCAGTTCCCCATACCACCGAGGATCCGTTGCTAGGATACCCGTCATCCTACCTACCTACATACAAATCCTAGATGCGCATATTAAATGCAATCCTTTTACACAAAATCTCTTCGACGAGACTGATGCCCTGGTTCCTACTCAAAATTGACATCAATTAATTGAGCGCATTCATTCGTATAGAGAATTTTTAAGACTTTTGAGAAATAGCAATTCAAAATCTGTTTATATAATCAATCTTTTTTTTTATTACAATCAATCGAAGAGCCTGTTTCAGTCCACTGCTGGACAAAGGCCTAAATATAAATAATAGGGGTCGCCCGCGACTTCTACCGCGTGGTAATTTGGAATATTTCGCCCGATTTTGCAACATATCTCACTACTGCTCCGCTCCTATTGATCATAGCGTGTTGTTATATAGCCGGTAGCCTTCCTGGATAAATGCACTATTCAACAAATAAAGTTTTTTTTCTAATCGAACCAGTTCTTTCTGAGATTAACGCGTTCAACCAAACAAACAAACAAACTCTTCAGCATGCTAACCCATTTATCGCTTGCAGAAATTACTTTTAGCGATAAGGTCGGTATTTCAAGCGTCAATAGGCTACGGTAACTACTTACCACCAGGCGGATCGTATGTTTGTTTGCCACCTAAGTAGTATAAAAAAAATCGCGATGCGCTTATAACCTTTTTACATCATTTTACTTATTATATTATTGTACCTATCTACCTACCTATAAAACTCTTTGGAACCTCGTCAACAGATTTATCAAAGCCGATAACTCACTTATTTCGGGTCACATCTGACGTCATATCTTATAGCGTTCAATTCGAAGAACTGTGTACAGCGTCGGATATCAAACACAGGCATAATATAAGGTGATGTGTCGGCGTGTCATTACAAAGTATGGCGGTGTCCGGTCGTTACAGACAATAATGTTTGTGCTCATTAAGATTATGAATAGGTATAGACTAGCTGACCCGGCAAACGTTTTTTTGCCACATTTGCCATGCTAATTAAAAATAGTAATACCACTATTAAAAAAATATTATTTTAATTGACTGCTTTGGTGCAGTGGCCGCTGTATGCGCCTGCACACGAGGTTGTGGGTTCGATTCCCACACAGGACAAAACTTTGTGCGACCCACAAAGTGTTGTTCTGGGTGTAATTTTTGTCCGTTAATTATATGTTTGTAAAGCGACACAGAGCTTGTTCTCTAGTGCGGGAGTTGTCTTTAAAATAGTAGTTTAATTAGTGGTAGAAACCACCAATCACTGAAAATTTAGGCTTATAAATATTTGATAATATTTATAAGCCTAAATTTTTTTTTACTGGCGATATCAGGGAGGGCATGGAAGACACCAAGGTCACTGTACTGACCTTGGTTGATTTCTCTAGTGCCTTCGATACCGTCAGTCACGACATCCTGTTAGCCATCCTCTCCCATCTAATGGTATCCTCTGAAGCTCTGGACTGGTTCTCTAGCTATCTTCGAGGTCGTCAGCAATCTGTCCGTCTCGATGAGTCATCTTCGAGTTGGTATGATATTGACGCTGGCGTTCCTCAAGGCGGTATTCGTTCTCCTTTGTTGTTTTCTATTTTCATCAACCTCATAACTAAAAATCTTCAATGCGCGTATCATCTGTATGCCGATGACTTGCAGGTATACTCTCAGGCCAGCGTGGACACCGTGTCATCAGCTATTGACATTAGTAGCTGGTCTGATAGATTTGGTCTAACGGTCAATGTGTCTAAATGTCAAGCCATTGTCGTAGGCAGCCAGCGGCTACTGTGTAGGTTAAATACTTCTGCACTGCCATCTTTAACTTATAATGGGGCCACCATAGACCTGTCGCCGACTGTTAAAGACCTAGGCCTATTTATTGACAGTACACTAAATTGGCGGGCTCAAGTGACCCATGTTTGCCAAAAAGTCACTGGTACCCTACGTGCTCTTTATCGTTTGAAAAACTTTCTTCCTTGCAAAACTAAGACAGCGCTAGTGCAGGCTTTAATTTTTCCTATTGTTGACTATGGTGATGTGTGTTATTTCGACCTGAATGCAGACCTTCTCTACAAACTTGACCGTCTTCTTAATAACTGCATTCGATTCATTTTTAATCTCCGCAAGTATGACCATGTGTCAACTTATCGGTCCCAATTAAAATGGTTACCCATTGCTCAACGTCGCAAACTACGAGCTCTAACTACTCTTTTTTCTATTCTGACGTCACCCAACTCCCCTTGTTACTTAACTTCTTACTTCCAGTATCTCTGCTCCGTGCATGACAAAAGAAACCTTCGTTCTTCCAATAACCTTCTCCTATCCTGTCCCTCTCACTCAACTGATTTTATTCACTCTGCGTTTCCTGTCCAATCTATTCTACTTTGGAATGCCCTTCCTCTCGAAATCAGGACGTCCACTAACCGTCTCGCGTTCAAAGTTAAGGTTCGCGAATTATTGTTGTCTCAATAGACTGGCAGACTTATCATAACAACATTTGTTATATATTTTATATATATATATATATTGTATATATATATATATTGTATATATATGTATGTATAGGTATATTGTATTGTTATAGTATATTATTTAGGTTATGTATTAAATACATTTTTATAAATATATATTATAAAAGTATATTATTGTATTTGCTTGTATAAATATTTTAAGTACTCTCAGATCCACCCGGACTTCTTGTATGCACCTACTTTGTTTCTCTCTGCACCACCCTAAGGTTGACTGGTAGATAATGCCCCAGGCATTAAGTCCGCCTATACATTAATTTTGTGTATGAAGTTTAATAAATAAATAAAAATAATGCTAAATTATTTTTAAAAAAATGTCATAAGGAAAATTCCGAAGGGGGCCGCCCTTATTACCTAGGTTTTAAAAAGGTAAGTTTTTCTAGGGTTTAAAAAAATTGATCTATAAAAATCAGTCAAGCCGTTTGGGAAGAGTTCGATTTCAAACACTGGGACACCTACACGGAGATTTTTATATATTAGATAATTCCCGTAAGTTTTTTTTGTAGTAGTATGGTAATAAAGTAAAATTATACTTATCTATTAATATCTTACCGTAAAAGTATATTATAATTTAGTTACTTTGTGAAGAAATCATTTTATAATTCATACGTTAACATTATACTTATGTACAAGTAATTTACAACTAAAACTATATTTACACAAATTAGAAATAAATTCTAATGATAAAAACAACACAAAATACTGGAAGGACTGCTTAAAAAGTGTCGTAAAACTCCTCCGCATTGATGTCTACTGAAAACGTGTCCAAAAATAAAGTAACAAATTTAAATTCCTAGGGTCTCCAGTGCTCATTTGTATATGCATTTTTTATAATTAAAGAACATTTTTCTTGTCCCAGGATTACTCAAAACATGAAACCTTTGGTATCAAGAGTTTTTTAAATTTGCACACGCATATGATTCTCCAAGTATTGCCAACGGCCATAAGTTATGGTAACTGCTTATATCATGCGGGCCGTGTACTTGTTTGCCACCTAAGTAGTATAAAATAGGTTTATTTTTATACTGCTAAGAAAGCTGCAAAGTTAACCAAGCTTGTCTCGGTCTGTCTTTTGATTGGTGGTTCTTCTTCTTCTTCTTTCTCAACCCATAAACGTCCCACTGCTGGGCACGGGTCTCCTCCATACACATGGAGGTATATTAGCCTACTATACCACGCTGGCCAGACGGATTGGTATAGGGTTTTTTTTTCGAGTTTTCCCTATCTTGCAGTTGACATCGTCTGCCTGGGTGGTTAGTTTGTATAAACATTACAAGACCCTTAAGAGAGGTAGGGAAGCCCTACTGGGGAAGGACCTTCATCTTATAGAAGACCACAGTAAAATAATTACACAGCGGTGTAGTTGTGTTCTTGTGTAGTATAGTATAGGTCCCCAGCGCTCACTGAGGGATGCGTTTTGAATTTAACGTTTTATAATCCTAGGGATTCTCTTCTTAAAGCCCTAGTGTAAAAAAATGGGTTGGCGACACGCAAGTGTTACCTTTTGGTATTGTAAGCGTCCATAGGCTGCGGTAACTGTTTAACATTAGGCGGTCCGTATGCTTGTTTACCACCCACCGACAGTGACCTGTGCCGACAGAAGTGAAAACACTAGGCAAAACAGTTGTTATAAATTTTATAGCAATAATTGTTTTTTTTAAATTTATCTAGACGCGTTCGCGGTCTGCTATATGTACATGCATATATCGCCTCTTTGTTTTAATAACGTGACAGTCGAAAAAAGATTTTTCGGATATGTCAAGCTGCGTCTCGTAACGGTGCCACGGTGTCGCGAATCCAGAGATTTTATCTCATCTAAAAATATCCGTACCGTGCTAAAATAAGTTTTCACTTCAAAAATCCCTTTGTTGCTTCGTAAGGCACGTAAAGGCGTTGGATATGTGCCTGATTTCTCTCCGGTCGTTTAAGTTTGCTGTCCCATCCACTATGACAGAAGGATTAAAGAGTTCACTTGTGTTTGTGCACGCACTTATGCACTACAGTATGTTCTGACAAATCGGTAATGTGTTACCGAAATAGTATAATAAATATATAGATATTTCTCGGTATTTTAGAGCAGGTAGGTACTTAAGTAGGTATTTACTTACGTTTTATTCTCCAGTCGTAGCCTGCAGAAAGATACTCCAAAACACGAACCACAGTAGCTATACCAGCCCTGATTAGCAAACAAAAACATAAGATAAAATTAAAATTATTAACCATCTTAAAAACTAGATCAGATTTGATTACTTTTTGATTTTTCATACAAAATGTGCCAATCAGATGAAACGTACATAGTCAAACTATGTACCTTTATCCTCAGTAAGTACAATAAACAACAATACACTAATAAATTTCAACGTATAAACATTACTATCACAATGAATAAATAACCTGTCTGTCCGACACAGTTGCTGACACACGCGAATGTTATTCTAAGAGGCTATAGCCATTTGCTGTGGGAAGAATGTGCTTATCTTTATAATACGTAACAATCAACGAGACGGTTCGTCACTAACGTTACATAGTAATCGTATAAAACGTCAGCATTTACTGTACCAACACATGTAACAAGTCTAGTTAATCGTAACATGTCACTCCGAATACGATTTCTCGAATTTTTGGTTTATAATAATGGTTGGAAAATCAATTAAACTGAAGCAATAAAATGTCTAATTGCACACCAAAAATTAAGGCGAAACTGTAAAAACCTCAAAGCAAACATCACTAGATCGTAAAAGGTGATGAATGGAGGGTTCAAGATCAGGCAATGATCCGCGCCGCCTGCGCGCACGCCGCGCCGCTCGTAGCACCCGCGCCATGTTGTGGGCGGAGCTTACCGACCGTTTCACGACGGAGCGCATCTTCCTTTTAACTACGTATTCCCTGAAAACGATGTGTTGGAAAGAGAAAAGTAGCTTTGGAATACTGAGTATCTATCTTATGTGCACGTTAGTCATCGTCGGCGTACCTGCTGTTCTATTTTAAAGATTTATAGTAGGTACCTATATGCTTGAAATTCCTCATGGTTTTTTTAATGGTATAAAAGTAGGTAAAATCTTTTAAGAAAAAGTAAATCATGTCCTAGATAATTCTGAATAACAATAGTAAACAAATAAACAAACTATTTCTTTATAGACATATGTATAACAAAGTACCACTTAAACTGCCATTGGTAAGTCATAACCATAACGAAATAACAATAGTGGTAGTATTAATGTTTACTACAGTGGGAGTGATTGTTTATAGGAGAGATCAGCAACCCGGCGCGGGCGCATCCCGTCCAACCGACTCGTATTTATAGCATAATGATTTATTTATTTATCACGACATTCAATGTTACGTCATTTTAGTATGCTTATGTTACTCAAAAAGTATTTATTACACGTGAGCGCCGACACTTTATTCCTCAATTTTATTTACGAATAAAAAAAATTGTTGTCTTCGGTTCTCTTAGATTGAATATTTACCCTACTAGGTACTTAGAAATATTACAGAATTTAATATATTCATAGAATTAATTAAAATGGTCTATTTATTTGTCTAGTTGAAGAGCTATTCACGTTTTTTTTTATCTTGTTAACATATTTTTTATAAGTATAACTTAGCCTTTTATAACGCACTGCTTTAAGAAACATAAGTAAAGAAATATAGAGGTTTCTATCGCGATGCATGTCATGATGGTTTGTTTATTATCAAGCGACTTTAGTTGCTGCTTCGATACATATCGGTTTCAATTAACAATGTTATAAAAATTACCATGTTAGTGTAACCGATTGTATAGCTTAACGAATAGAGATAAAGTTGAGGTTTGTATAATAAGGTTTGTTACAATGTCTTCCTCTACATTCGCTTCAATGGTGTGAAGAACTGCCAAACGCCATTGATTCATTGCCTCTCGTCTTCTAATGTAATTCTTATTGTTCACACATAGAGTCTGTTATCGATTGGCCGGTTTAGTTTACATGAGTGCGAGTAAATAAATCCGGCAAGTTTAATGCAAAACTTTTGGTTTACGCTTTATGGTAAATATTTGGTGTACGTCGTATAACTGTTTTATAGTTCTAGTAAAATGTTTGGTTTAATTGTGCTAGGTCAAGAGCGGCCGTTCGACAGGCGTCCTTGCGACGGGTAAATATTATTGTCTAAGCGGGTTTTCCGCTGTTTGGGTGTTTGTATGAGTTTGTGGATGATACAGACAGGGGATCCGCGAGTGCAATGACCGCACTTATATACATGGCTGTGTACCCCAATAAGAATGCATGTACATCATCTAGTAACATGTTTGTACCTCGTCTAGATGCGTTGTTGCGTATGTGAGTTGGAATTGTCCAAAACAAAATAAGTCTTTCTTAAATTTATTTGTTTTAAGTCAGCATTAAGTTTAAATTGCCACAGTGTTCGTAACAAAGCTTTTTCGTTTGAGACTATGATTCCTATTTCCCCTGTAATGGATGTTACTGTTGTTCCCTTTTTGTATGTGCTGGTTGGAACGGTTTGGCGAGTGTCGGTTTGCCAATAAGCTAGTGTAAGGCGGACGTGGGTGTGGTGGCGATGAGCAGAGGGGCGGCAGCGGGGCGCGGCCTGGGCGGTGCGGCGCGCGCAATGCGCGGGCGGCGATGCGCGCGCGCACTGTTGCCCAGCCCGCGCACCGACGCGCACGCACGCGCACGCATGAAGACCGAGAACCAAACCACCGAGGAAGCGGCGCGCCGCGCGCCCGCTACCCGTCGCCAAGAAAAACCACCTTTCTCTTACATAGCCCTCATAGTGATGGCTATTCGACATTCTCCTAACAAACGTCTCACACTTAGTGAAATCTATGCATTTCTGCAGCAACAATTTCCGTTCTTTCGGAGCTCGTATCAGGGCTGGAAAAACTCAGTTCGTCACAATTTGAGTTTGAACGAATGTTTCGTCAAACTGCCCAAAGGAATCGGAAGGCCGGGTAAGGGACACTACTGGACGATCGATCCATCGTCTGAATATATGTTTGAAGAGGGATCGTTCAGGAGGAGGCCTCGAGGGTTTCGTCGGAAATGTCAAGCTTTGAAACCGCAATTTGGGAGTGGAAGTTACTTGTGCGGCGGTGGAGTGCCGTCGCTGCCGCCGTCACAGGCGACGGGCTATGAATTAGCCGGTGGAAGCGGGGTAGGCACGAGTAGTGGTGGTCCTATAGACTATGGGGCTTGTGCTTATTCACACACCAGTAGTGCAAGTCAGCAGCTGCCGTATGGCGGGGAGTACTGCACGTACGGAGCCATCAATGAGCGAGAGTGGCCTCTGGCGTACGGCGCCGTGGAGTCAGGCTACCGGCCACCGCCCTCATCTCCGCCGCCACATCACGAGCTACCGGACCTCATTCCGAACTACCAGTATGCCGTCGCCAATGAACATGGTAAGTGTTTTATTATTAACTCTATGAATCTGATACACGCCAATTGGAAACCTTTTGAACCTATCGAAGATCAAATCAAATAATTTATTTATTTTTAATGCCGATTAGATTGTACGAATGTTTTTAAATGATACATCTATAAGGTGCCGTTGCAAGAATGCCATATCTTTGCCTGCACATGTTTCTTTTCTTTTCAAAATGTCTTTATTGAACAATAACTAGTGTAGGTACGTTATATCCTAGATGTCCAATAAATAAGAATATTAAATGTGTTTTACAAGTATATAAACTTATTTAACACTTATAACATGAATATTTTTAAAAACATTATGGTCATATGGTCAGTAGTTAATAGAATAATAATAATAATAGCAACCCATATATGTCCCACTGCTGGGCACGGGTCTCCTCTCCTCTATCAAGAGAGAGAGAGAGAGGGTTAATAGAATATTGTTAAGTAAATACTTTTTCTGTAAGCTTTAGTGATAGCAATTACATTTTTGCAATGATATTTTACTATGAGAAGATACAGTAGTGGCGGTAGATGATAAATAATAAGTAAATACCGGCCTGTGGCCGCATCGGACGATCCGCAGTAAGCAGCAAGGAAGATTACTACATACATGTAAACTACCTGTAAACTGCACATGTAGTCTTGTGGTTAAAGTGGTCCCTTTGTCACTAACACCGCGCAGTGTTGTGGGTTCGATTCTCACAGTTGACAAATGATTGCGTAACATTTTTATTTTATTTTATTTATTGCGGTATAACATACAGTACCATGATAACAATAGGAAATACACAATATTGTTAGCAATGTCACCAAACAAGTTTCTAACAGTTGAATTGCACTCAACGGTAAGTTGCAGTTAAACTAGTTAATAGAATTTAAAATAACAACAAACTAAAATGTAACGAAAACTAAAATATTCTAACAACAAGCTTACAATTTAGTTATTTACATCACAGATAGTTGTAAATTATATTTTTGTTGACAAAGGGATTTTGCGAAAACTGTTTAAAAATAACTATATTAAGATAAAAGGGCTTGAAAATAAGATTATTTTATGAATTCTATGTTAAGGGCATGAGAGCAAAAAGCTTTTAGTTATTTGTTTAAACTATTTACCTATTATTTATGATTGGCCTGTTGGTCTAGTGGTTAGTGACTCAGTCTGCTACGCCTGAGGTCGTGGGTTCGATTCCCGCCCAGGACAAATCTTTGTGTGGTGAGCACGAATGTTTGTTCTGTACTATATAGTACAGGCTCTGCCTAGTTTGGGATCAGATAGCGATGTGTGTGTTGTCCCGAAAATATTATTATTATTTCCGGACCCAACCATGACTCTTATCATAATAATATATTATACAATCGTTTGTCCTGACCGACGATCAACGCACATCCAAAACAACTAATTCTAGAAAGCTACAATTTGAAACGTTAGTTTATTTTATAACGTAAGCATTATCTACAAAAGAATATTTGGAAATTCAATCCTGAAACAGCTAAAATATGTTTTACTCGGACAAAGTCGGTATGCCATTAGCTAGTAACAAAATACTGCTGTATATTGCTTGGTACATACGTAGCAGATATTTAGAAGTATTACGGACACTAATCATACTATTATATCAAAGCGAAGACAGCACGTTACCATACTATACAAAAATAATAATAGCAACCCATATATATATGTCCCACTGCTGGGCACGGGTCTCCTCTCCTCTTTCAAGAGAGAGAGGGTTTAGGCCGTAATTCACATTCACTCGACTAAACTGAAATTTGGCATATAGATTATAGTAGTGAGATACGTGCGGACGAATCCGCGGGTTGAAACAAATCCTACTAATATAAACGCGAATGATGTATGTTTGTAAAAGCTACTGAACGGACCTGTATTAAATTTGGTATAGAGATAGATTATAGTCTGGAATAATACTAATATGACAGGCCTGTTGGTCTAGTGGTTAGGGACTCGGATTGCTACGCCGGAGGTCGTAGGTTCGATTCCCACCCAGGACAAATCTTTGTGTGATGAGCATAAATGTTTGTTCTGTGTCTGGGTGTTTTTATTTATCTATAATATGTATGTAATATATAAGTATGTTTATAAGTTGGCTGTACAGGATCTGCTTAGTTTGGGATCAGGTGGCGGTGTGTGAGTTGTCCCAAAATATATATATATATATATATACATAGGCTACTTTTTATCTCGGCAAAGAAGTCTGTTCCAGACTAATTGTTAGCGCGGGCGAATCCGTGAATGGAAGCTAGTACATTACAAAGGTCCACTTATTATTAGTTCTCACAGTACCCCACACTGTGTTGAAATCATTAATCACCTATTGAAGAACAATTCCTTCATAAAATATCTTAAGTGGTTTTCAAGTGGAACTAAGTGATGACTAAAACAAAGCCATGAGGCTTAAGTACCTACTCACTTTACTTATCACCTAAGGTAAAGACTGCTTACACACACGTGAGTGATACCTCTGGTATTGCAAGCGTCTGAAGGCTACGGTGACTGGTTACCTTCTTGTTTTCATTAAAAAAAAAGACAACTCCCGCACTAGAGAACAAGCTCTGTGTCGCAGGGGACTTTACAAACATACAATTAACGGACACAAATTACACCTAGACTCAGAACAATTCTTTGTTGGTCACACAAAGTTTTGTACTGTGTGAGAATCGAACTCACAACCTTCAGGCGGGCTGTATGTTTTTTTTTGGAAATTAAATAAAAATGAAACCTAGCTAGATCGATTGATCGATCCTCAAAACCCTCTGTATACTAAATTTCATGAAAATCGTTGGAGCCGTTTCCGAGATTCAGAATATATATATATTTCTAGCGGCCCGCCCCGACTTCGTTCGGGTTAAACTATTTTCAGCGCAACTTATTTTTTTTACGTAAGAACCTTTTCCTGACAATAACAAACACAACAAAAACAGAATTACCCAAATCGGACCAGCCGTTCACGCGTGATGCCGTGACAAAGGGAAATAGGGATTCATTTCTATATATGTATAAAAGATATACGAGACTTTAAAGTACTTTAATATTGGTCTTGATTCATTATTATTATAAGCCCAACGCAGTCCACTGTTGGACATAGACCACCTCAAGTGCAAGAGGTATAGATGGTTTATTTCTAATAGTATTGAAGCGCTCATAGCACTCACGTTTAGCCGGTAAAACTCCCAACCGCGCGGTAACCCTTTGGATGGGATGGGTGACCAATGATCATACGGTCATACGTCATGCATAGTGGCAATTCATCTAAACGGTCGCCGTGCTTTGGAGGGCAAATGATCTGTGAAAGTACTTACCTATCTATAATAATATTATAAAGCTGAAGAGTTTGTTTGTTTGTTTGGTTGAACGCGCTAATCTCAGAAAGTACTGGTTCAATTAGTTTTTTTTTTGTTTGTTGAATAGTGCATTTATCCAGGAAGGCTATATAACATCACGCTATGATCAATAGGAGCGGTGCAGTAGTGAGATATGCTGCAAAATCGGGGAAATGTACGTTCCCAATTACCACGCGGTAAATATTTTATTTATTTCGTTTTAGTGCTAGAAAACAAGCCCTATATTCCAGGTCATTTAACATACAATGTGTTTTAGGCATAAATTATATCTAGACTAACAACAATTTGTGGATCGATACCAGAGGTATCACTTGCGTGCAATATCTGAGATATAACTTGCGTGTTACCAACCCACTTTTTTACACCAGGGCTTTAAGATGGAGTATCCCTGGGATAGGAATACGTTTGTTTTCAAAACGAATCCCTAAATGAGCACTGGAGACTCACACAGGAACACAACTACATCGGCACCGTTGTGTGTAGTTCTTTGGCTGTGGTCTTCTGTAAGGTGGAGGTTCTTGCCCAGTCGGTAGTATGGTGCCCTCTCTTAATTCAATTACTCTCTTAAATCATGTGGAAATCAAACCCAAAACATGCCTTGTGAAACATGCAATCGAAATGTGTATTGCGAGTGTACGAAGAGATGACTCACTCATGTTTCGCATCCCATACATGTCGGTCAATATTATAAATATTTTTTTTAAGGAAAAACTATAATATATATCTTAAAATAAATTATTTTAAAAAATAGTTTAAGTGAAAACTTCTTTTTTGCCTGAGTTTCTTGCTAGTTCTTCTCAAGGCTCCACGTCAGCGAACTAGCCGTAGGAAAATTTTGCTGACATCATCTTTTTGGCTTATTCATAAGTTATGACCTTCATAAGTGTTACTTTGTAACCTAAATGAATAAATGATCATGGAAATCATGGAACTAACGTAATTGTCACCAAACGCTTAACATATTCAAAAATATAGCTCAATGATACGATTCACAAGTTACTTAGTTTTCACTTCTATCGGCAGTCCCCAAAGACTGCACCGCATGTTTTTTTGCTCGTCGATGACCTTAAAAGATTTTTAGATTGCTGCAGAGGCTATATCATAACAACCCGATAAGTAAAACAAATAAGTCCTGGGACGGGGGCGAGTTTACAAACATGCAATTAACGAACACCACACCCAGGCCCAGGACAACCATTTATGGATCTCATAAATTTTTGTTCCATGTGGGAATCAAACCCACAACACGCCGCGGAGTGGGAAATGTGATTATTTTATTAATATTACATTCATACTTGAAATCTATGAGCAACTTCGCACGAAAACATGGGAATACAATAGAATTGAGAATCTCGTCCTTTTTGAAGTTGGTTAAAAACTGAACTCAGCTCAGTATGAAAGTAGCTTTTCTTTCTTTTTAATCGCATTGTGTTTACTGGTCTCAAAATGCGGATATATCTTCATCCATCCAGGATATACATACCAATTTTTATTTTTATTTTTTATACAACTTGATTGGCAAACAAGTTCACGGTCCGACTGATGTTAAGCAAGGACCCTAACCTTGCGTGTTGCCGACCCATTTTTTTTACACCAGGGCTTTAAGACGGTGCTGCCCTGGGATAGGAATACGTTTCTTTCTAAACTTTCAATACCAAGAAAGCCATTACGACTTTTACTCTGTCAAAAAAATATTTTTATTCAATTGTTTTATGAAAAGTATCAATCCTTACTACATATTTTGCGAACGAACAATAGGAACGAAAAGCCGAGTGCTAGGCACGAGGATAGGGAATTAATAACTATAGATGGAAGGTAGCCGGGTTCTCGGAGTATAGCGTACCTAATAAAGAACCCGGGAGCCGGGTTCATGGCACTAAAAGTGTTAAAAGAGCGCTGCACACCTATACTTACACACAAGAACACATGTACACCGCTGTGTGTACTTATTTGGCTGTAATCTTTAGTAAGTTGGAGGTGGAGGGCATGCGCGTTGGTATAGTGCACTACCTCTCTTTAAGCTGGTGACAAGACCGCCCAAATTAAGGCCTCTGTCGTGATTTAACGACTATTAACAGTAAAGACCGACTTTTAACGTGCCCTCTGAAACACGGAGATGCTCAGATGAAATACGACTATCTTACAAAGACGAAATATAAATGGTCCCTATGAGGCGCTGGGCGTAACGTCGTGAACTTGCTGAAGTCTAGTGTAGTGTAACAGAAATCTCAGTAAACGAACTAGCCTTATAACACTATTCAAGATGATAATGAAGCGCTTATAGCTAGGTGCACTCGCTGTTCGGTAAACGATCAGCGGGTTAAGCTACCAAGGGCGCGGTAACCCTATAGATGAGTGACCGCATAGTGGTATTTCATCTGAGCATCTCCGTGCTACGGTCGTTACATCACGACAGAGACCTATGGGCGATCTAAATAACTCTGTCACCAGGTTTTCCACTAACTATACGATAAGAGGAATAAGAACACTTTTCATACTACCAAGGCAAACAAGCATACGGTCCACCTGATGGTAAGCAGTAACCGTAGCCTATGGACGCTTGCAACACCAGAGGTATCGTTCGCGCGTTGCCAGCCCTTTAGAAACCTTATAATTCTTGAAGAACCCCATGATATAGTCTCTTGGAAAACCCTCAACAGGGAGCTCATTCCACAACCTAATCGTAAGTGGGAGCAAATTCCTCTGAAACCGTACAGTACGGCATGATACAGGTAGATAGACCACAAACATAAAGCTGGGTACTCACTTAGCAGTGTAGCATGTATCAGATACGGTCTCAAGTGAGTACGTAGGCATGAGCCCATGCAGTAAGCTCGCAGTAACCTGCCGAGTGGCGGTATCACTAATAACACAAAATCGGATCTCGCAGCTCGTAGCTAGATACGCAGTGGACCGTTGACGAGCCGTACCCACTTGCAGGTTGATACAGTATCTGATACGTTACATGCAACACTGCTAAGTGAGTACCCAGCTTAAGCGCAAACGTTAGTGAAGAAAACAAAACAACAGTCCTTCTAGACAAGTAGTATAAACGGTAGTCGAATAGAATAGAAAGCAAATATATGACATTTGACATAAGTTTACGACTTAATGACGTGAACTTACTTCAAATTTCATACTTTTTTTCTATTTGATTCGGCTATTAGCTTATGCCACTTGTCTCGAGTGGCAGGTGATTTTTTATTACATTCATATAAACTTTAAGGTATACTGGCCCTTTTATTATACTTACGCATCGCCAGTTATAATGTTAATTTCATATAATAAGAAATCTAATGCCTATTCGGGGCACAATTTCAGAATCCCAGCCGATCTGGCTCGGTTTCTGGAATTGTGCGCCATTTTTATTAGATTACCAAATATATTTGTAACCTATAGGACTTCTAAGTTAAAAACCGAATATTATACGGCATATGAATGATTTATTTAATTCTAATCAGCCGAAATATACTTAATCTTTGATTTTTATTACAAACTTTTGAGGTTTATTGTATTTGGTATATAACGTATCTCACTGTAAAAGCAACGCATCTATTTATGCGTTGCTTTTTTATATAATTGATTTGCGTTTGATTACCATTTTTAGGTTATTTTTCATTATTATGAGGTTTAAATAGCTTAACTGTGACCCTGTCATTGCTAAAGTCTCTTACCATCAGGTGTGCCGCTAATCTGCCACATTTGACCATGAACAACACCAAAGCATAAAATCAACCCAAAACAAATTAAAAGGCTTGACAAAAATGAAACGCAGTATATACATAGTAAATTTATTTATTTTATAGTGAAGTTTAACATCATGCATTGGACTTCTACACATTTAGTATAAAGGACTTGAAATTACTATTTTTAAGTTTTAAAAGACTTATATTTATTTCCCAACTTTCAATCAGAGCGGGTTGGTAACTTACATGCCTCAAAAACATTATACAAGAATTCCCTGTATATAATCACACCTCCCTCCCTTTTCAATTCAATACCTCTGATATCGACTTTCAATACTTATTTAATATCTAATACAAACATCGAAAAAGAACATTTACTTAAATCTAAATTGATTAAAACAAACATTAAAAACCTAAACCTGCCTAAAATTGGTTGAGGACAAAGGTTGATAATGAAGATAGAGTACTAGGTACATGGTACTTGGTAATTTGGTACATTTTTATCGAATTCGAATTCATTTTTATTATATTTAAGTTTAATAATAGGATACAATACAATACGAATAATAAAAATAGACAAGTGTATAGTTTTTTAAAAGCTCTTTTTTATAGTAATATAAACAATAGAAAAAACATTTTTTTTATCAAAATACATACCAACTAGTCAACTTAAACCAAATAAGTTATAGTATTTTATTTATCTAAAATAAAAACAAACTTAAGAATTATTCAATTTTATGTTACCAGAATAGAAAACAAATATAAGAATGCCCTCATGGTGGTATACCACTATAAATATCAAAGTATAATTAAATTTATGCTTTAGTAAAACAAAATGAGCAAATGAAACAAATACTATATTGTGATGAGGTGATACAAGTACATTATTTTGCATTGCTACTGTTCGCCAGCAACACGATCAGAAGACAGGCAATATTGCCAATTTTACACATTAAAGTCGCAAATGGGCAATATTATTCCTTCAACTGATAATGTGCCAGCCTTAAGAACTAACACATGACGTGTAGATCAATCGCTTAGATGATACAATATTATAGAACGGACCCAAACAGTTCAAACACATAAATGTAGCTGGACAACGCAACGCTTTTTGTTAAATATATTGTTTAGACCAATGTGCCAATACACAAGTTTTTAGTGGCTGCTATGCTATTTATGTGTTCGCAAACCATCTGAAATATATTTCAGGTTTTTATCGAACAGAGTATAATTTTCCTTAAAAGCAAATTTTCAAGAAAACTTTACTTTATTATTATGTAGTTATTTGTGCCGTTTGGAATCCGCCACGAACGCAGCAGCAATGCCAGCTATTCTGATAATTTATTATTTTCACCATGTAATATGTATATTAAGACGATTATGACATATATTCTTACCTATAACACATAATTAGACACTCATATAAGCATGTATTGAAACTTTAAATTACATTGAGATGATATTATAATTTTTTGTTAAATAGACACTTAATGAATTATTCTACACATCGAAAATAGCAAGATAAATAATGTTTGATATTGATATATATGTGTTCTACAACGATTAATCGTATACAAGGATATAAATTATATCATATGCGCATCATATTATTGTTGCCGACCGCCGCGGCGCCGTTCAGATAAGTAGTTTCATAAGCTATCTACCGGCCTTTTCCAAAAACTATTGTTCTCCATGCAAGTTTAGCAACGCACTCTCTTAATTATGTGTCTTACATGCTGAGAATAACTCGTATCATTTTATTGTAGATAAAAAGCCCAAAGCTATTTGCGAAAATACTTTTAGTTCGGCACAGTGTCAGGCGCATAGCGGGATGATTGTTATCGATGTCATTCTAAATTTACCTATACCAGGTACATTTAGAATGACAACGATAAAGAATATTTCGATTGTTTTTAATTCATCCTGCGGGAGGAGGACGCCTAGGAGGCGGCACGCGTTCCATCACGTGTAATAACCTTATAAAATTAAAAAAAAGCAACAAACATAAAATGAAGAAAAGATAGAGCCACATTGTTTTAGCAAACGTGATCTTCTGGGCCATTGGGTCCTATCGCATCAGAGAACCTACGGAACATCCTAATAATGCTTAGATATACGCATAAACATAAAATTGTTAGAAAAATTACCCACATTTTTTTATCTGAACTGTACGTCTCAGTCAATAATGCAAAACAACCTTATAACATTTATAAATGGTAACACTAATACAATATGTACCTATTTATAAGAAACAGTCTCATATTTTTTCTACTGCGTTGGGTATAGGAATTGCACGTCCAAATTCTGCGTTTAGAATCGTAAGTAGGAATTGCAGCTAAGGTACCATACCATTAATATTACTACAGTTATGAAACTAAGCACAAACATCTGAATATTATAGATTACATCAGTTGTATTTACTTTGCCGTAATTTTTTTTAGATGTTTTTTTATCCATTTTGTCTTTCACTGATTGTATTTTGTAATTAAGAGTTTATTGTTCCACTTGAAAAATTATTGTAAATGTTCCTTTCGCCAGCCAGCTAGACAAAGTTAATGCTTCAATGTTATTGTAAAGAATTAGTGTTTTTTTTTTCACTGATAGGTTTTTAGTTGTTTATTTTTTGACCAAGTCTTGGTAATATAGAACACAAGCACAGTTTATTACGACGAAGTAGACATATGTTTGATTCAGGTAAAACCGACCGTTTTCCGGGTTTAGCGAAATCACAATTTTATATTGGTCCTTTTCATAGATTTTGGCACCACTTGAAGTTTATTTTCACTATTTTGGATGTTTATGGCAGATAATAATTAATTTGAAGACTTGTTCTTGCACACTTCCACCAATATATTTTGTAATGTAAAATAATGTGTATGAAGAACACAAAGACAAAGCACTTGTGGCTCGCCGGCCGGCACAGCGGCGGCGGCGGTGGCGGCGGCGTCCCCGATATATTCGATTGTTTGATATTTAACTCTTCATGTCACTACACATTGACTTTTTAACCATAATTAAACACAATCATCTTGAAAAAATATTTTGTTGAAATAAATTAGACCCAAACAGTGTCCGTCCAGATCTCCAAAACGACTGAGGCAGCTTCCTGCCGTGTTACTTTAGTGTGCGGTTCATGCATTCTCACTAAAACGCACACACAAATATCCAATTACATCATGCACTTTTCCTATGTGTGAGTACTTGTATGTACTTTAATATAAACGCACACATAAACGGCAGGTACCGGCACTACCTCCTGTTTGAGCTGATTGCCTAGTGTACGGAGTGAGCCTCGTCCAAATGAATCAATACGGGTAAGCCGAGTTTGGTACCTGCGCATTACGACTCAAAAGTATTGATTAAAAGTTTCACTCCCAGATTTCTGTACTAGGGTAGCAGTACAAGTAAGGAGTTCGCCGGTATTGTGAATTTTCCCAGTACTCACCCTGTGAATGCCGTTTCTCACGATTTTGTCTAATAAATATTGTTGTATAATTTACAAAAATAATGGATAAATTATACAGAACACAAAGGTATTTTTAAAAATGAGTGTTATAAGTTTTTTACTTAAATCGTCTGTGTCTTGTGAGATTTTTCAGCGGTTTCTTTTTTTTTAATTCTATTAAATCGATTTATCCGCCTATTAGGATAGGTAACGTCAAATAACACTCTTTCTGATTAGACGTCTGAGGCTAAAAATAATCATAAGTACTAATTATTTTATCCTACTTATTCTTTGTTACTTAATCACGCCAAAACGGTTGATATCGGGATGAAATTTAACGCACAGATCTTTGACCTGTCTGGGATAGCACATAGGCTACTTTTTATCCTGCAAAATTGCTGCGTGGAAGCTAGTCTTTCATTTTAAAGTGAAAACTTATTTTCCTGTACATGTAAAGTGGGGATGTTTATTTTTTTCTCAACTACCCCATGGTGTTGGGTATTGTTAAATAGGTCTTGTTGAAAATATTGTAGGTTTGTTAAGACAGTTTTTTGATTGAGAGATTCGTTTGAGAAATATTAGGCTTTTAAGTGCTAATTTTTTTTACAGTCAAGTGTCCCCTGCCCCATGCCAGCCAAATGGTGGTATTTGGGAATGTGAAAAAATTCACGGTAATAGTATATATTATAACGAAATTAAAAGGCAATCTATCACAGCTAAGTAGACTTCACAAGTTTACGAGTAATAGCCGATTAACTTATAAAATGTTATTGGATAAGTTAAAATAAGACTGGGTCTTGAACCAAGTCTCCTCCAGTTGTAGAAATCTGTAACTGTGGGGTATTGTCTTATGCCTTTCTATATACTTAATTTTAATTTTCCATATTGTGAATGAGTCGGTTTTTTTGTAATTTTCATAGTCTCTAATAAGATGTAGGAGTAGAAATACCTGACAATATTAAAATAATCAGTAGGTTAGGTCAGAATTGCGACCCCTACGCCAGAATCTAATATTATAAAAACATCTATTAGGTATCAAATAATTTTATACCTACAAAATTTTAAAATTTCAACATTCAATATAAAATACCGCCGGGTGGAGTGACTCCCCTTCCCCGCGACACTTTACCAAAATTGTGAAGTATTCCTCTTTCGGCACCAATTTTTTGAGCACCAATGGTTTCGTCACCTAAGCTATTCCACGTACAGCACCAATAGGTATATGGGCTTAGATTCAGCACCAAGCCCATATACCTATTATATGAATATACCTACTATAGGAATACTTCACAATTGTTACCATTGTCCTATGTTTTGAGAAGTCATGAATACTGAAACCATAGATACTTTATTCTTAGTCCGCATTATTGGAATCGGCAATTTCGGAACCCTACATTGTGCGTGACATGCACTTGGTCGGTTTTATATTATAGAATAGTCTAAAAACACCATACTACAAATGTAAATTAAGATAAAAAAGTATGACAAGTGGAATTCTGAATTCTTTGCTTACATCCCTTGAAAACCTGCCTGATTCTAAGTTTGTGAGTAAAATTACAATTGATAACAATTACAAGAATAAGATTGACTGCTTTGGTGGTTCAGCGGCCGCAGTATGCGCCAGCTGTGCACGAGGTTGTGGGTTTGATTCCCACACAGGACAAAACTTTGTGTGGTCCGCCAAGTGTTGTTCTGAGTCTGGGTGTAATTTGTATCCGTCAATTGTATGTTTGTAAAGTCCCCCACGACACAGAGCCTGTTTTCTGGTGCGGAAGTTGTCTATAAAAAAAGTATATTAATTTATTAAGTTTAAAAACATTTTACATAGTGAGACGATGTAAGTACGTCTTAACGGTCTTAACATTTCCTGAATTGAGTTCTAGCTACACATATTTTATTTTAATGTATAAATAGGCCGACAAAACAATTAAGTAAATTTCGAACCGATTTCAAAAAGTTATCAATTCGAGTGAGTTTTTTTAAATTTTTATTACCGCAAATCTCCATCAATTATAAACCAATTTGGAAAATTCTTTTTTATTTGATAGGATATACTTGCATATTGGTTCCATATTTACGAAATTCAGTTCTGACAAAAGCACTATTAGGAATTGAAGAACCTCGTCAAATACTATAGATATATAGCGATTTGGGTATTTTTGCGACAAATGAAACATTTGCATTCAAAAGTAATCATTTAGTGAAGAGAACTGATAAAGAAGACCACAGATGAATATTGGAATTTCTTATTAGTATACCACGGATGGACAAGGTCAGCTCAGGACCGAACGATGTGGAAAACCTTGGGGGAGGCCTATCTCCAGCAGTGGACGTCTTATGGCTGAGATGGATGGATACCACGGATATTTAAAAAGTGGATGGTCAAACGGCTATAAGAAAGCAAATGTAACATTTATTGTTACATTTGCTTTCTTGTTGTGTGACACTGACAATAATTAATATGGTACAATTGAACTGATCTGAAGATCAAGCCGCAACCGCACGATAGACAACGGAACCTCTTAATGTAATTTTCGCATTTATAATAATACTACCTGACCCAGCGAACTTCTTATTATATATATTTCCTTTTCTTCTATACAAACCATGTCCAGCCAATACCAAACACAAAAAAATCTAATTTGGTGCAATCGATCGGAAGTTATGCGCGTAAATACATTTGGCAGGTTTCATTTTTATTTACATAGATTAATATAGATAATCAAAGATGGCGGAATTGGCAAAAAAATGTCACGTAAAGAAAAAGCGTTATCCAGGCCACCTTTCCAAGTGTCAATATTATTTAAAATTATTTTTGCCGTCGTTTTAATTCTCACGGCATTTTTATTATGAAATTTCGTTTCAGACTACCTCCATATTTTTTTGGAAATTGTTGACATAAGTATTATTCATTAACGTTTTTATTATTTTGTAATATTATTCTGAATAAAATTGATGATATATTATATTAGAAGAACATTCTACACACACAATATTCTTAGAAATGAGAAGATGAAGAAAACTATTCATAGAAATGCCTTCACAATCGTCAAAAGAAATCTAAAAAATAATTTTAGAAATACTAAAACAGATTTAAGATAAATTAAATAAGGTTGTCAATGGAAACGGAAAATGCACACATTGTAAATAGACTTTCATTTTCAATGAGCGTAGCAGTAAGAACTCCATTATGGCTATGCTCTCCTGGTAAAATTTGCTAAATATAGACCCTCAGAATCAGTTACCGTTTCCACTATACGAGAAGTTCTTGTCAATTTAAAATATAAAAATTACCATTATATTGTTCAAGTCAAAATATATTGATCTACAAAAATCTACTTCTTTTTTGTTATGAAGTCTTTTATGCTATTTATGTAGAAAACAAGCATACGTCCTGTGCGTGACAGAACCACAACTTAATCACTGTTCGAAACACGTGTAATTAAAATTACATGTAATTTGCGTCTGTGAATTGTATGTAATGTCATGGTCAATGGAAACAGAAGATGCACACTCTTTGAAATGAGAAAAATAAGAAGCCTATACACAGAAGTGCAAGTGTAATTTTAGAAAAACTAAAATTCATTTCAGAGAAAAAACGGTTGTCAATGGAAACAGAAGATACGCACATTGAAAGCGAAAATGGACTTTCAATTTCAATGAGCGCAACAGTAAGAACTCCACTATGGCTATGTTCTCCTGGTAATAATTGTTAAATTTAGACCCCCCACTGCATGAGAAGTTCTTACCATTATGAAATATTAAGATTTTACCATTGTATACTGTTCGAGTGAAAAATACATATATTGATCAACAAAAACCTTTATATTTTGGTTATTAACAAATTGAACGGAATGAAATCTTGCACAAAGATTGATAATAGTTTGGACATGGGCAACTTTTTATCTCGGAGACAAAAATATAACTTTCATTTTAGTAAAGGGCAAGAATAATATTAAAAACTTATTTAAAATAACTAAACCTAAATACGGAAACCTAACTAAAGAACTAAAACGTTTAGGCATCAAAATATTCCTCCGCATCACTGTCAACTGGAAAAGTGCCTAAAAGGCTGGTAGGATTGCTAGAAGGGGCAAGGGAGATTAAGTTGATTTGTAAATATTTGCATCCTGTTCTCGCTTATTGATCGCTATAAGGAATGCATGAGATGCAGCTAAAGCGCGTGTCCACTGGTCACTTCAGTAATCAAACAATTTTGCGACACGAATTTTCTTTTGAGATAAAAACTAGATACCTATCTACATCCAAGCAAAATAACATGAAATTATAAAGGCGAAATGTATTTGAGAAGGATGCACCATACTAGCTAGCACCTTAGATATACCTTAGAATAACCTTAACCTTAGATAAGACTACAGCCAAATAACTACGCATAGCGGTGTAGTTGTGTTTCTGTTTGTGAGTACATGTCTCCTCCTCCATTTAGAGATGCATTTTAAAAGAAACGTTTTCCTATCCCAAGGATGTCTTAAGCACTGGTGTAAAAAAATGGATTGGCCACACACAAAGGATACCTTTGGTATTAGGAGCGTCCATAAGCTACGGTAACTGGCCGGCAGTATGCTTGTTTGCCATCAAAGTAGTATATTAAAAAAATAAAATTGTATCACTTTCCTGATCCGATCACTTCAATCATTAATTAAATGCAAAATAATAATAATAGGAATAAAAACGTAATTTAACATATCCGTATCACCAATGCGTATTATGATCTCCCATTTGGACGGGTCATAATACGCGATAATGATACGCAGTATTTATACGCCGTTCTAATACGGCCCGTCCAAATAGATCATGATACGCTTCGGCGATACGGATACGTTAAATTACGTTTTTATTATTTTTTATCATTATTTTGCATTTAATTGAACATTTTGCAGAAAAGCATTTCGATATTATAAGAATATTGAAATAAGGAAAAGAAGAATTTATTCATAGAAGTACCTCCGTCATTGTATAATCTCAAAATAAATTTAGTAAAACTTAAACATATTATAACGCGCTACTAGAGTCAAGTGCTGGACTGGATATGTTTGCTGATGAATGTAAGGTAATTCTATCAGCATGAATGAGGTTTTGTGAGATGACGGAGTGAAACGTTTATTATTTTGTTATTTTGAATGTAATCAGTGTAATTGATTTGTCGTTCTGATTATAAATAAATAAATATTTAAGAGAAAAACGGTTGTCAATGGAAACAGAAGATGCGCACATTGAAAACGAAAATGGACTTTCACTTTCAATGAGCGCAACAGCAAGAACTCCATTAAGTTCATGTTCTCCTGGTAAAATTTGTTATATTTGGACCCCTCCGAAGCTGTTACCGTTTTCACTGGTACACGAGAGAATTTAAAATATTAGATTCTGGCACAGAAACAGACATAATTGAGATTTTCTTTGTCAAAAGCTGCACAAAGACAGTCTGAAACTTTATCCGAATGGCCAGAGTTTTTTTTGTTCTTCATATAATGGAGCTAATAATAATAATGTCCTCCTAATCGAATTTCGGTCACGGCGGCCAATCTCAACGGAGACTATCCAAGGCCATCTGCGCGGGAGGTATTATAGTTCACAAGTGAGTGCGCCAACACAAGTGCACTTTTTATTCCCTCACCCTCATAGTCATCATAGATGGGAGGGCAATCCGACACGACCGGAGAGAGATCAGGCGTAGGATCAACGGTTTTACGTGCTTGCCGAGGCACGGGGGTGTAAACACCGCCAATTTCCAAACTCCGGGCGTCTATTGTAAATTCTTTACAGAAAAACCCAATATAGAATTTTGACCCGACCCGGAAATTAAACCCAGGACCTCGTGAGCAGCAGTCATACAAACAAAGTTATCGAAATGAAACCTCTGTCATCATCTTGAAAAAAAAATACCTTGTATGAAGACTTTAAGATATTTTTTGGTAGTATCGTGGACGGAAATTTTATCAAACTTAGAATAAAATATTATACTAATATGGTATCACTGAGTAACGATACATCGTTACTGTACACAGTAGGTACAATAGTACGGGCAAGGGGATTTAAGTTAATTAGTAAAATATTTGCATCCCATTCTCGCTTATTGATCGCTATGAAGAAGGAATGAGATGCAGATAAAGCTCGTGTCCACTGGTCAATTCAATACTCTACCCTTTTGGGATACGAATAGTTTTTCGAGATACGAAAAGTAAATACATTCTCGCATTTAATTTAAAAAAAGCGCAAGCCGTGGTGGCCTAAGTGGGAAAGTAACCGACTTGCACGCAAGAGGCCCGATTTCGATCCCGGGTAGCAGTATCAATGTGATTTTCACTTTGTGGAGTTTTTAAAAAATATTAATTAAATAGCTAACCTATTTGCCACCCAAGTGGTAGAAAATATAATAATTTTAACAAAAAAAAAACCGACTTCAGTACGGCAAGTTGTAAAATTTTCAAATATTTGTTTGTTACAATCGAATAAAATCGACTGAGCGTCGGGCTGAACACAGGTCAAGTAGGTATTAAAAGCAATATTTAATCTGTGCAATCCGCGCTCAATTCATTCACGTCATTATTTCTTATTAATAGTTGCTTTCTAATAATAGTTGCAAAGAATTTTTCAAATCGGTCCATAAATGACGGAGTTATGCGGTAACAAACATTAAAAAAAATACACACGAATTGATAACCTCCTCTTTTTGAAGTCGGTTAAAAAGATATAAAATTCTTTATTGTACACCAATAACATTTTTGATACAACAGATTTGTCTGACAAAAAATTACTGTAGATGAAAATTTTCCGTTTATACACCCCCGTGCGTGCCTCGGAAAGCACACAAAGCCTTTGGTCTTACGCCTGATCTCTTTCTATCTCTCTCTCTCTTCGGTTGTATCATATTGCCGTCTCATCGGACTATGAGAGTGAGGGAATAAAGAGTACCTGTGTTTACACCCACACTTGTATAAAACTCCATTGCGTAAATGGCTAGCTGGACTGAAATTCAGTACACTATTATAATAATGAGCGTTTACTTATATAATAGTCTTTTTTTAAAGTCTAATTTAAAATATAGGCACACAATACTTAATTAAACCTTAATTATAATCTTCTTATTTGTTTAATGTTTGTGGTGAATATTAATTATTCATTCATAAATTCGGGTTCAAACCCAAATTACGACTCTGGCCACAAATAAATAAGCCTAAAAAGTTGTAGGTTTTGAAATTAATCAACTCTTTAAAGTCCTATTTTATCTACCTAAACCTCTTTAGGTTTAGGTAGATAAAATAGGACTTTAAAGAGTTGATTAATTTCATTCAAGGAATTGAGAGACAAATTATGAGCTAAAATTTATTACTATAATATTTAAAAAAGTCAATACAGGTCGGACTCAAGACCAATCGGAATTTCGGTTTGTTATTCGTAATGGTCACCCATCTAGACAACGATTACGTTAGCGTAGCTTTACTTAGCAGATCTATAACTTAGCTCTTGGCGTCCTTCATGAATAAAGTGAATAGTATCCAATAGCCCTGTGCACGCGCAAATTAGTCAGGTGGCTTAGAGGAAGACTACATCGAACTTTAGACTGACATACATTATTACATTATTACGACATACATTGGACTGCCTCGGTGGTTCAGTGGCCGCAGTATGCGCCTGCTGTGCACCAGGTTGTGGGTTCGATTCCCACACAGGACAAAACTTTGTGTGGCCCACAAAGAGTTGTTCTGAGTCTGGGTGTAATTTGTGTCCGTTAATTGTATGTTTGTTAAGTCCCCCGCGACACAGAGCTTGATCACTAGTGCGGGAGTTGTCTTTAAAAAAAAAAAAAAAAAATATTGGTTCTTTTCTACATCGTCATGCAGAACAGCATCGAGAACAAATTCTTGTCTTGTACTCGTCATGTATTAAACCGATTCTTGGACACTTGTGTTTACGAGTGATAGAAGATAACTTTTGTAAGAAAGGTTCTGCGAGAAAGATATATTTTTATACTGCTTTTTTTAGGTGGCAATCAAGTATACGGCCTATCTGATGTTAATCAGGCACCTTAGCCTATAGACGCTTGCAATACCAGAGGTATCACTTGCGTGTAGACCTTTTTTTACACCAGGGCTTTAAGCTGGAGTATCCTTAGGTTAGCCAAACGTTTCTTTCTAAACACATTCCTAAATGAGCACTGGAGACCTGTACACAGGAACATAACACTGCTGTGTGTAGTTATTTTGCCGTGGTCTTCTGTAAGGTCTGGAGATCCTTCATCAGTCGAGCTTGTTAGCTGGTCTTAATTATATAATATACTAGCTGTTGCCCCCAGCTCCGCCCGCGTGGATGTCGGTTATTGCTGTAAAAAGTAGCCTATGTGTTATTCCAGACTATCTTTGTCTATTTCAGACTATCTATCTCTGTGCCAAATTTCATCCAGATCCGTTCAGTAGTTTTTACGTGAAAGAGTAACAAACATCCATTTATCCATCCATACATCCATCCATCCATCCATCCATACATCCATCCATCCATCCATCCATACATCCATCCATACATACATACATCCATCCATCCATCCATACTCACAAACTTTCCCATTTATAATATTAGTAAGGAATAGTAAGGATATATGGCTTACAATATTATTACTTTTAAAATATTGTGAATAGCGGTAGTGGACTTTGTACCGTTCTAGTCGTTAAATAAATAGGTATGTAACAATGTTAGTAAGTAGGTTAAGAATACCATGAATCGACGAGCAAAGAATGTTACAATTATAAATGAAATGTACATCAAAATCTTAGCAAGTCTAACTACGTAGTCTGCACACCCCACTAGTAAACAGACGTCTTTGTATGAATATATTACATGGCAACAATTTACACTTGCCAATATAACACCAAATATAAGGCGTTATGTACATAGTAGACTAATAAATAGCCGAGGCCAGAGCAGGCCGGATAATCGACGATTTATTGCCTCCCATGTGCACATCGGCCCGTTTCTGAGAAACTCCAACACTCCCTTACGACGGTCGTAAAAGCTGTGGTAACATGTGCAATGGATGCCTGCATCAGCCGAACCGTGATGCTTCATACACTTTTAAGATCGCTCCGTACGAACAGAGAAGGATATAAAGCAGTTAACGTGATTTGATCTTGGTATTATTGTGTTAAGATACGGTTTACGACTGAATGGAAACATGAGTCTTGCAAGACTGATGCAGTGTTCCTTTGAAATGTATAACGACAACATTGTGTATGTATGCGGAAACTCGGAAAGGGATTTGAATGTATGCGGAAAGGGATTCGACTAGTGTTTATGCTACTTGTCCAGGACTCTGGAGACCTAAACTTACACACAAGTCTACTACACCGCTGTGTGAAGTTATTTAGCGGTGATCTTTTGTAAGGTGGAGTTCCTTCCCCAGTCCGGTTTGCTCGCTAGTATGGTGGCCTATTTCTCTTAAATGTTACGTATTTTTTGCATTTCTAGTAGTATAACATCCGTTGATCCTATAGAATTTTGTGCAGTTTTGACTACTTCACTACAATTATTGTAAGACCGTTATACTAATTCACAGACCCAAGACAAATTTTTGGGTGATAAACACGATTATTTGTTCTGTGCCTGGGTGTTTTTTTATACTACCTGGGTGGGATGACCTATGGACGCTTGCAATACCAGAAGCATTTTTTTTTACACCAGTGCTTTAAGTTGGAGTTTCCCTCGAATAGGGATACGTTTCTTTTAAAAACACTTCCTTAAATGAGCTCAGCCCGACTACTATTTATGCCACTTGTCCAGAGGCTCTGGAGACCTGTACTCACACACAACTCAGGAAGGCTGTAGGTTATATAACATCACGCTATGACCAATAGGAGCGGAGCAGTAGTGAGATATGAGTTGCAAAATCGGGGAAAATATTCCAAATAACCACGCGGACGAAGTCGCGGGCGACCCCTTGTGTGTAATATAGATATATTTATAAATCTATATCTGAGTATGTTTTCCAGCTGTTTAGTGGCCATGGCACAGGCTTTGCGTAGTTTGAGATTGATGGCCGTGCCTAAGTTGCCCCAAGATATAACTTAGTATAGATTATTTTATTATTATCAGTATAACAGAATTGTTATCAAAATGTATTGGTATATTATGCCAATAGGAAAATATCGGTTGCAAGTTTACTCGCTTTACCCTTAAATATATAGTTATCAATACAGTCATGACTCACCAAGTGAAATATTGTTCAACAATTAAATTAAATATTTCCTACTAATAGTTGCCCGTGGCTCCGCCCGCGTGTATATCAGTTATCGCGATTAAAAATATCCTCTGTCCTTTCTTTGGATATCATCTATCTCCTAGTTAAATATGATCAAGATCCGTTCAGCCGTTTAGCCGCGAAAAGGTAACAAACAAAGTTACATATATACAAACAACAGAGTTACTTTCGCATTTATAAAATTAGTATGGATAATAAAGTTGCATTCTAAGAATAACCAGTTATTTATGGATGGCTGATGACTGACAAATTGATCAGTTTTAATACAACCTTGAGCGGAAATGTTAATGAAATTTTGCAAATATTATCTCCACTAAATATTATAAAGAATGAGTAATACTCAAAAATACTAAGTAGACCGATTTATTTAGCAGCTTGGGCTGGCTTCTAACAAGGTGGCCTAACGACCTGGTAAAGGTTGCGGATATGAGATAAGGTCAGCTCAGGACCGAACCCTGTAAAAATCTTTGGAGTCTTTGTCCAGCAGTGGCTTTCGGCTGAGATGATGATGATGATGGGGCATTTATGCCAATTGTCTAGAGGGGCTCGGAAAACATTTTGTCAAAAACGTAGGTATCCCTAAATGAGCGCTGGCAACCTGTACCCACACAGCAACACAACTAAACCGCTATGTATAGTTATTTGGCTGCGGTTTTCTTTAAGGTCCTTACCCAGTCGGATGTGCTACATTGTATGGTGCCCTACCTCTCTTAAGTAATTTTAGCTTATATATTAAAAGTCGGTTTTTTTAAAATGTAGATACATATTATACCTAATTATAAAAGTTATTATGTCTGCTTTCTCTTTTATATTTATAATTATCCCTTACCCCTTCACTTTAATCCAAGAAAATAGTTTTTCTGTCCATTGCTTATAAAATACTTGAACCCAGAATCATCACAAAGATTTAAAAGTAGAACGAGTAGAGAGTTCGGTGTGATGTATTTCAGTTAACGTGGGGATAATGGCGCGTTACGTTGCGCACGCGGCGCGCGGCGCGATCACTACGGAGCGGCGCGCGCGCATATCCACGCGGTACGAGTATGATGTGTTTACATGAACGCCCGTTTGTTAAAACCGTTTGATCTTTATAAATGCAATAGGTATTTCAAAAATATCGCCGTCGGCGGAACTCTAACGCGAGCTTTAATAAAAAAAAATCGAGAATGATTTTTAAGAACGACAACCTTGATGCTCTGTTTATACTCGCCTATAGGTGCTCAGTTTATGAGCATTTTTTGATTTAACGTAACTGACGTCTGTTTAAAAATTGTATATCAGTACAGAAAGCAGACCGTCCCTATGGACATTTTAACGCAACTGCCTAACGTGACTAACCCTGGCTTCACAAAAGATGAGATTTCTAATTTACGACTGACGGCCTGAGGTTTGTTTACAATTACTTTGATATTCCAAGAAGTGAAAAATTATCTTACTTTATTGTTTTATATAAAGAAACTGTGTTTGAATTTTTGTTTGGTTACTTTTGGAATAATTGCAGATTTGGATATAGTTTTGAATCGAGTAGGTATATTTTATATATATCTACTAATATTATAAAAAAACGTAAAGTTTGTAATCTCGGGATTTATTGAACCAATTTCAAAAATTATTTTACCAAAAATATAATCCTCCTTTTGGCAGTTAGGAAATAAATCATAGCATAGTAGTACTGAGACTAACCGAATCACACTCATAATTTCATCACAAGTAAAAATGGTTACCGCTCAACGAAGTAGGCACAGGTCACCTCGTTTTATATAAGTAGGTACAACAGCTTGCCCGTACGATCTGTTAAAAATTAGCACTTATATATCTATACTAGTATTATAAAGCTGAATAGTTTGTTTGTTTGGTAGAACGCGCTAATCTCAGAAAGTACTGGTTCGATTAGAAAATAACTTTTTGTTGAATAGTGCATTTGTCCAGGAAGGCTATAAGCTATTATAACATCACGCTATGATCAATACCACGATCTTTTTCGCACGTTCTTGGCGTACGTGATCTACTTTTCATCACCAGTTAAGTATCAGCTTCTTCAAAAATGGTTCGGTTTCATTACGTCGTAATAAAGAATCACAAATGAGTGCACGGTTCGTTAGGTTTCTTTCAATGAGCTCGTGAGGTACCCAAATATCGAGCTTTATTGTACACCCAGTTTTTTTCAAATGTACCAAAACTGTTTTGTGGTCAATTCAAAGTTCTTCAGCTACGTCGTAACTACTGATATGCCGATCTTGATCCATTTTTTCAAAAATGGCATCCATTGTATGCGTAATAGTGCGACCAGAGCGACGTGCATCTTTGACATCAAAATTTCCGGATTGAAAACGCTTAAACCAAATTTGTGCTACTCTCACAGACACTGCACTAGGTCCATAAACATCGCAATTTCTTTTCGCGGCTTGCGTTGCATTTTTACCTTTTTTGTAGTAAAATTTTAAAATGTAGCGAATTTCTTCCTTAGATTCACTCATATTGACAGTACGAAAAACAAATGAAAATCACACATTTTCGTAATTTGAATTTGGAATTAGTTAAAATTCAAACTTTCAATGATACCAAAACCAGCCAGATACAAATAGTATAGCCAAAGAGATTTTATTACAAGTTCATACATACTATAATGCGAAAAGACTTTTTCCCCAAACTAATATAACTATTCGTATCTAAGCTAAGGTTTTAATTCAACATTTGATAAGTATTAAAATTCAACTTAATTATTACTCATTTATATTTAATACGTATTCCATAAACGATTAGAGTCGTGAACGTTTCTGAACGGTTGTATGTTTTAAATAAACAAATCGTTGGTATTGTTCTATTTTATACCGTTTATAAATAACTGCTGTAATTGACACAGATCGATGCATTTCTCTCGATGTGTGCGGTCTACGTTTAGAATTTAATCGATCCCTTCTTAGTCTTACGAATAGCAATTGCATTCATATGGTTAAAATTCTTGCTAATTAAATTCAATTTACTAAGGCAGCGATGAAGGCAAACATCGTGCGAAAACCCACATGTGTTAGAAGAAATTCTAAAGACATATTTGAATTTCGATCAGTGACAACTTTTTTTTTTTTATACTACCAAGGTGGCAAACAAGCATACGACCCGCCTGATGGTAAGCAGTTACCGTAGCCTATGGACGTTTGCAACACCAGGGGTGTTACTCACGCGTTGCCGACCCTTTAAAAACCTTATAACTCCTTTCTTGAAGAACCCCATGCTGTAGTCTCTTGGGAAAACCTCGGCAGGGAGCTCATTCCACAACCTAATCGTACGTGGTAAGAAATTCCTCTGGAATCTTACGGTACGACATGTTTGAGGTGCAAGGATGTGAGGAAGAACTCTCTGTCCACTTTAGAGCTAGGTAAAGTTGACATGTTAGCAATTTCATATAAGATTGAAAATGAATCGCTGTAAGGACGTCATCGTTCGGTACCGATGAAATGCCGGTGCGGAGGCGCGTTGACTCTGATGAAGATAAGAGAGCACTAGTATTTTTGTAATGCATAGATTTGACTGCACGGTTGGTTCAGTGGCATTAGTGGTTACTTCGCCATTTACCACTGATCTTCGTGTTGTAGGTTTGATCCCCACACAGAACAAAAAATTGTGTGATCCATAAATAGATGCTCTGAGTCTGGATGTACTTTGTACGCTTATAAAGTCCCCTGCAACATATGGCTTGTTACCTAGTACGGGCGTTGTCTTCTTTAATATGCAGAAAATACAGCATCTGCAGCATTTTTACCCATAAACTTCCCACTGCTGGGCACGGGTCTTCTCCATACAGGTAGAAAATACAGTTATTACAGAATTATTGTACTCTTTATTAAATGTTAAAACTATATAGAACTAATATTTAATGATACGTTGTTAAATATTATATTATGTGTTAGTCCATACTATTTTTATAATTGACTGGCCTGTTGGTCTAGTGGTTAGTAAGTCTGACTGCTACGCCGGAGGTCGTGGGTTCGATTCCCACCCAGGACAAATATTTGTGTGATGAGCACAATCGTTTGTTCTGTAGCTAGGTGTAATTTATCTATAATATGTATGTATTTAGAAATATATAAGTATGTTTATCAGCTGTCTGGTTACCATAGTATAGGCTTTGCCTAGTTTGAGATCAGATGGCGGTGTGTGAGTTGTCCCGAAATATTATTATTATTATTTAACAACATAAAGAAACGCAATAGATGTTTAATCGTTCTCGTCTTTTCTCGTCATCATGTGACAAGGTTTATGGGTGGTCCCTAACCTGAAATCTGAGCAAAGAATATGTTCCATTGCTTCCTACCATAAACATATAATCCTAAAAAAGTTAAAAAAACAGAACCCGTTCCGAATCGGATAAAAAATTAACCCTTTCATATGGTATCGTTGACCCTTCTAGCGCTAAAAAAATGGTTTAGTTTTTACAAATGACGTATGGTTAAAAAAGGGAATATGGTGGTACAGATAGATATTTAATTTTGCAAGCTTCGGTTTATTAGCCTTGCGGTCTAGCGTGGCGTGGCAATGTTGCCAGTCTTTTGGGTACCTTTCCTTAATGACAAACGGTCCGCCTGATCTTTAGTTGTTACCGTAGCCTATAGATACTTGCAATACTTAAAAGATAACTCGCGTGTTGCCGAGCTATATCTGTATTCTATACTATTATTATAAACCTGAAAAGTTTGTTTGTTTGGTTGAACGCACTAATCTCAGAAAGTACCTACTGGTTCGATTAGAAAAAATATTTTTTTGGTGAATAGTAGTGCATTTATCCAGGTAGGCTATTAAGGCTATATAACATCACGCTATGATAAATGTTGCAAAATCGGGGGAAATATTCCAAATTACCACGCGGACGAAGTCACGGGCGAACCCTGTTTTAATTAGAAATGTTATGTTTTAATTAGAAAATTACTCTGTCTGTTTGTTTGTTGCATTTTGACGACTTAACCGCCGATCTCCTTCCTCGTGAATATGGAACTTCAAGTATTTCAATTGTACAAACCCAGAATTTTACCACCTATCTACATGGCGTTATCAGTAGCTGTGCGTTAGGTCGTTTAGAGTATAAATGGTAAGGATGTGAGACATTGTTTGTGGATCGGTACCACATATACCTACTTAGTAATAAATAAAATAGAAACGCATGCCTAAATGAGCACTGGAGACCTAAACCTATCTACTCACGTACAAGAACACAACTACACCATTCTGTGTAGTAATTGATCTGTGGTCTGCTGTAACGTATATGTATACAAATTATATTTATTTTCTGCACATTTTCTGCAATAAAAACAAAGGTATTTAAACGTTTTCGCAACAGTGTAAAAATTTTATAAAATTCATCATCATCATCTCAGCCTAATGACGTCCACTGTTGAACGTAACCCTATAAAATTACTGCATGTAAATTAACTTTTTTTTTCTCTATTTCTTTTAAAAAGACAACTCCCGCACTAGAGAACAAGCTCTGTGTCGCGGGGGACTTTACAAACATACAATTAACGGACACAAATTATACCCAGACTCAGAACAATTGTTTGTGGAACAAAGTTTTGTCCTGTGTGGGAATCGAACCCACAACCTCGTGCACAGCAGGCGCATACTGCGGCCATGGACCACCAACCGAGGCAGTCAAACTTTGTACCTACATATTAAATATTTGTATTATACATAAATATATTATCAGAATTTGCTACTATTTAATAATAATAATAATAATAATAACCGCAGAGCAGCTTGTGGCGGGCTGAATGTGAGTGGCGACACTGCGGTCTCGAATGCCCCAGAGAGTCGGC
The DNA here is from genome assembly GCA_947095525.1 of Trisateles emortualis. NCBI lineage: Eukaryota > Metazoa > Arthropoda > Insecta > Lepidoptera > Erebidae > Trisateles > Trisateles emortualis. The sequence continues at coordinate 32,521,291 of OX352729.1, forward strand.
CAGGGCCTCGTCTCCGGCTTACCTATATTGGCTGTCCGGAGTGGACTGACAAGAGCGCCCGCAGGACTCTCAGCTCTGGCTTGCCTTAATTGGCTGATCAGAGAGGGGTCGCCAGAGCTATATGCTCGGGGGTAGAAGTGTCATTTTCAAGGGCATAAATACGGGGAAACCCGCTCTCGGGTCTCAGACCCCCGATGGTGAAACCGGCGCCGCACCGCTCGATACCCCTAGCCGCGCACTATGGTGTTGCCCTTATGCCTGTGGGCTGTTGCCCATGTCGATTGTTTCAAGGGGCCCATCTAGTGTATAGGCGAGTCACCGTCTGCTTATTTTACATTTAGAGTATATCCCAACTTTTAAATGATGGCAGGCGACGTTTTATCCCATAATCATTGTAAATCAGTCCACCGAACACCCAATCCCATAGCCCAAAATTATTTGATTTCTCATGTTGCAATAGCTCTACACTTACCATAGGCATGTCATGGCTGTAGTGCAATAGTGCAGCTGTAGCATGACTATGGTAAGCGTCTCATCCCATTTTAATTAAAATTCTCTTAGGGCCTCTGCGTGTTGGATCTATGTCCCCGCGTAAGCCTTCCAAAGGCCCGGGTATTCTCCTTGAATGATGGGAAAATACCCGTGATAAAGAGAAACATAATAATAATAATAAATCATTTATTGCGTCAAATATGGTAGGTTACATAGATGTTACGATTCTTTGGTTTCACATATTTGGCCGTTACACAGCATGCAAAATATAGTTTAGACTAATAGCTACTGGCTCTATTATAAAATAAAAACAAATTAAATAAGTACCTAATTACTAATCAATACCTCGATGAATGTTTAAAATTATAAAACTGACAAGGATTTTTTCCCAAAAACTCCTCAACCGAGTAATAACATTCCTGCAAAAGCCACTTTCGCAACGCAACGCAGAATTTCTTGTACGGCAAAAGAGTTATTGCTTTCGGAAGTGAATTATAAATTAAAGGAGCCATATATACACAACTTCGTCTGAAGAGTTCTAGTTTAGGAACCGGTATATCAAATTCTAATCGATTTATTTTTCTTTTATTTGAATTATCTTTAGCATCAAATAATGTGGCATTACACTTCAAAAACTTAGAAATTTCATAAATATACATGGAAGGCGCAGTCAGAAGATTATGTGACTTAAATATAGGCTTACAGGAATCACACCAGTCTAGTTTAAAAATTGAACGGATACATTTCGTCTGAGCGATAAAAACTTTCGATATTTCAGTAGAATTTCCCCAAATAATTATACCGCATCGGATTACTGAACAAACATATGCGTGATAAACCATTAAAGAGGTAGGTCTTGATGCGATATCATTTATTTTTCTTAAGGCAAAAACGAACTGGTTAATTTTAGTGCAAATTTGATCAATATGGGACTTCCAAGTGAAATGTTCATCTAATGTTACACCTAAAAACCTTGCGCTATGAACCTGTTTAATCGTGTCGTTATTATAAGTGATATTGAGGTGTATAGGTTCACTTTTCCAAGTCTTAAAATGTAGTACATTTGTTTTTGAAATGTTAATTTTTAATTTATTAATATCTAACCATTCAATTATATTGCTTAGAGTGTGATTTATTTCTTCATTAAAGTCGGATTGTTTGTTGTGCTCTATAATAATTGTGGTATCATCTGCGAACATGATACATTTATGCTTAATAGATTGTGGTAAATCGTTTATGTAAATGAGGAATAGTAACGGGCCTAAAATGCTACCTTGAGGTACACCACATGGGTTAGCTAATGCTTCAGAATTAAAATCTTCTATACTATTATTCAATTCATTAAATTTTGTGATTCTTGTTATCTGTTTTCTGTCGGTTAAATACGATTGAAACCATTCTTTAACTGGGCCTCTGATACCATATTTTTCCAATTTTTCAATTAGTCTGCAGTGATCGACGAGATCAAATGCTTTACTTAAATCTAATAATAGTACACTGGCAGATTTTTTGTTATTTAAATTGTTCATCATAGTTTTTACAAGAGTAAATATTGCTAAGGAGGTCGATTTATTCTGTCTGAAACCGAACTGTTGTTCAACGAGAATATTATATTTATCAAGAAAATTAAGTAACCGCTTGTACATAACCCTTTCAAATACTTTGGATAATATTGGAGTCAATGCTATTGGTCTGTAATTATTGACGTCTGTTTTTGTGCCCTTTTTATGTAATGGTTTTATTAATGAAAACTTTAATCTGTTAGGAAAACATCCCTGTTCTAATGAAATATTAATAATATGAGCCAATGGTAATGAGATATATTGGGATATGCTTTTAATAAGTTCCGTTGTAATATTATCATATCCAGACGATTTTGTATTTTTTAACGACTTTATTATTTGAAAGACTTCAAAAGCACTTGTAGGTTCTATAAATATACTATTATGATGGGATTCTATATTATACATATTAGTTTTATTATTTATTATATTAAATGAATTATTTTTGGCAACATCGATGAAATAATTGTTGAATTTGTTAGAAATATCATTTCCAGACGTTAATGTTTCGGAATTATCTATTATATTGTTAATGAACTCTCTGCATGGAGCATTACCCATATTGCGATTAACAACGTTCCATGTTGCTTTAGCTTTATTTTGTGAATATGTAATAAGTCTTTGGTTACACAGTGTTTGTAGATTATTCATACATTTTCTCAGTAACTTAGAATATGATGTATATATTTCTTTATTTTTATTATTTCTGTTTAAATAATATTTATACCTCAATGATCTTTTAGTTTTGCTGCTTTTCTTCATTCCTTTAGTTATCCACTTAGATGTATTAGCACTGTGTTTCTTTTTTACTCTAATACATGGAAAGCATAATTTATAAAACAACGTCAACAAGTCATGAAACTCATCAAAAGCTTCATTAGTACTTGTCATGTCAAAAATTTCACTGAAACTTAGTCTACTGATACACTCAACAAATTTGCCAATATTTTCTTTACTTAAATCATTTAGATGAACGAAATAGTCATTCTTTGCCATGTTTTTATTATTTTGCTGTTCAATGGTGATAATTTGAGCTGTATTGTGATCAGAAAGGCAGAAGTTAAATGTCATACCTATCGCATTACTAACATTGCTAATAATGTTATCTATACACTTGTCAAGTCTAGTTGGTTCACGTATGTGATATTGCAATCCGTAATTAGGTATTAATTCCTTAAAAGTTGTACTATTTTCTGTAAATCGATATTGAAGTCACCACAAATTATGATGTTATGTTTCTTGTGTTGAAGTTTAGTTAACGTTTTTGTTAAATTACTGAAGAAAATGGTTATATCGGAATTTGGTGTTCTATATATACAAAGGACAATTATTTTTAGTTTATTTATTTCTACACCACATATTTCGAAGTGTTTCTCTACAGCAAATTCTTTTATTACATCTAATTCAATACTTTCGTAACCTTTTTTGCACATTATACAAGTGCCACCGCGACGTTGTTCTTGTCGTGAATAAATAGCACCTAAGTAGAAATTATTAATATTTAAATATCTTTCTTCATTTTTTTTAATAAAATGTTCACTTAAACAAACTATATTAACATTTTTATTTAAATTGTTCAACTCTTGTAATGCAATATCTATATCTTGCATTTTATTTAAATAATTATACTTTTTTTACATTATTAGATATACATTTTTTACGAATCAATTTCATAAAACTAAATAATTAAAACTAAATACAAACATCAGGCGGGCCGTATACTTGTTTGCTATCCAGTAGTATAAAAATATTATATCCCACAAAAATACAACGTTGCCAGCTCGCAGGGTGTTTACCCTCTGTATTTGGTATAAGTTTTGTTTTTATACTGATTCCCCTGGTTTCGCAACACAATTAAATATTTCTTGCAATTTTCAATTAAGAAATAAAGTTTTAATTCTTTTTTCGTTTTAATTAATAACTTGCCTTAGGTCGTGGATTCCACACGACCTATGGCAAGTTATTTTCAATTTCGTCACCAACTTGACCAACAAATAAAAGTTGATGTTATTGTCAACGCAGTTTGTACGACTTCGGGTTGTACCTTCGCAATACTTTAAAACTTAAAAAGTCACCCTTCTTTCAACATTTGTTTTGCAAAGCACTTTTTTGCTGATGAAATGTTTTTATTTGCAATCATGCGGACTGCCTGATGGTTAGCAGTTGCCGTTGCCTATAAACACTTGTAATAGTAATACCAGAGGTATCACTTATGTGTTGTCATAAGTTATTGTTACGGAATATCCCTGAAATAGAAAATCATTTACTTAAGAACGCATCTCTGGAAACCTGTACTCACAAAGTCACAACTATACCGCTGTGTATAGTTATTTGGCTGTGGTCTTTCGTAAGGTGGAGGTCCTTACCCAGTCGGATTTGCTCCATTGCATGGTGCCCTACCTCTTTTTATTATTTGTTATTGTAGTTCGTTGCAATCAGTAGATACCTACTACCAAAAGACTTTTCTAAAGCCAAGGTGCCCAAATTCTGTAAAGACAATTCTTTCTAGTTAAATTTCTGAGCGCGTAAGATTCATCGTTCTCTGTCAATCCAATAACATGGGTTTGCGGGACAGTTTCAATATATTCTAGGTACTTATATATAGATTGCACGTTTATAATAAAATGTTTTACGAATGGATCTGCATTACCAACGCTCAAGATTTTTTTGTAAAATTAAACCTTTTCTCTCAATATCTCAATCATTGAATAATGATTGAAAGGAACATTACTGAAATACTGATTGAAGTTGATGCCAAGGCTAGGTCCACTCACGCCACCTGTTTAGCTAGGCACCGACTTTAATCTGTATATTTGAACGTTTTTTAAAAGTCGGTAATAATTTTCAGTGGACCAATATCTCAATCATTATTCATTACCTATTTAATTTGGCCATCATGCCACATGCACAAGTAACTACGCACAATACCTATATAATATTTGAAAGAATTATTTCGAATTTCCCATTCAACATCATGGTAGTCGAAGCAACATTAGATTCTAACCTGATGACCTATCGTCATCAGGTTAGAATCTAATGTTACTGACTACCTGGAAAGTTTATTTTAAGCTTTTCAAACGCGAAAGCAATTCCCATATCAGTGCAGCTGTCTTTGTGTATTCAAGTACCATGTTTATAAAAACAAAATTCTGTGATGAATTGAGAACGAAAGAATTGCAAGAACTGCAAACCTATTAAAAGGTAGACAGGTTATCACCAATTATCACCTTTATCACATTTTTTAATTTTAACTCATTTTTTTTTTTATTATTCAATTAATATCATGTTTCCTTATTCAACAAGATAAGTAAATATTGTTGATAATAAAGTACAATTTTCCTTGATCTAGGGAGGATCGAAGGCGCAATACCAGATTACCTTCCGACGTTTGTGACTTGAAAGTTTACTCTCATCGTCGATATTTTCCTATCAGGTACCTATTGAGAATTTCATTTCTACGTTTCCATCGCGAATTGTTTTTTTTTTATATAATGTGTTTTGTCAGTACTTACTTAATAATATTGTACACTTTTTCTCCCTTTAAATCATATATTTCAATATATATTTATTAATTTCAAGTGGCTTCGTGTAAATGAAAGAAATTTGTTCAGTGTACATAATTTAATTTGCATATTTTTCTGGAATATTGCGTCCTCGTGAATCCTTAATGCCAGTCACAAAATACCCATATCTCGTTATTTCAGACCTACATATAACATGATATTACACATTCACATACATTTTCGGCGTCGTAAATGAGCATAATTAGGGAACATGCACATACTAATATAAAACAAATTATTCAGTTTTATTGCTATAATGATATAAAAATATTTTGATTACTGTCGTAAATTTCCGGCATTCAGGATTCACATAATCCGCTGGCGAAGATTTTATAAATTGTAGATACTATGTGTAACTGCTTTGTAACTACCTACCTGCTGTGCGATTATTAAGCGAATTATTTTGTATCTCTCTACAACATGTATTTCGGGTGTAGTATGTCGACGTACCTGTGTGAGCCACTTATATTCCAATAAATCTATAGTTAAACAGTAAAAGTAGCTAATGTTTCATGTAGAGAAGCGGGGGGTGGTGAGGGCGGCGCGCGGGGGCAGCGAGCTACGCCGCGCCGGGCGCACATCTCTCGTCGCCTGCCAACTTGAAAGCAATTTATCCCATCGACGAGGCCCTCTCCCTGGCGTGATCTATGGGCTTTAAAAAGCGATGACAAGTACCAGAATGTTAGCTTATGAAACGTTGGAGTGCACCGAACACATTTATTTTAAATTATGAATAGTGTATTTACATAATTAGATTCAGATAAACGTTATTTTAGTTTGCCCAATAACAGGACCAAGGCCAGTCGAAAATTTCAATAATCCTCTGCTGTCTCGTTCCACAAAATGTAATGATAAATTTCGTAATCAAACCTGGAATTTTTATTCAGATGCTCATTGATTTCTAAGAATCATTCGAGTCGAGAAAATGGGTTTCTGTAAAACGTTTACATTATGTAGCGATCATGTAGAATATTCTTGGAAACTTGTAACTCCCAGTAAGATTTTATTCCTAAAATTGCTCGATTGGAAGCTGTTGCTGGGTTTGTTTAAATTAAGGCGATTAGGTAGGTAGGGATCGTGCATGTGGCCGCCAACAGACGAGCAGCAGGCGAGGCGTGAGCCGCAATCGATGGGAACGCGCCTAGTGTGCAATTATAGCCCAACATCTACATACTTTACGTCGAACAAGTTTCTGTATGTGAAGTTTTACGCAGTCTTCACATTATTACATATATCAACGCGTTGTCAGGCCGCACATTCGTTATTTTTCCACGGGGTTTGTGGTTTTTCAAAACATAGTCTGCGTTGTGTTTTGTTTTTGTAATTTGTAATAAATATAAGGATTTCTCACACATTTATTGGACGGTTGGCTTGTATGTATTTAAAATGTTTTTTTTTTAATATAAACTTATTTATACTTACATAGTTATCTAAATATTATATATCATTGTTTTACAGGCGCGGCGCCAATGTTTGGGATGCGCGGAGTCCACGGCCAGATGCTATCTGGGGGTTCATCGATAAGCGGTTTGGGGGGTTTCGGACTATCCTCCCCCCTCCCAACCTTGCCGCCGGATCGCAAAGTATACGCCACACCACCACCAACCCCGCTGCCGACGCTGCCTTCACCTTCTGTAGTCTCATCACCTGTGCCACCAACATCTACACACGCATATTACCAATAGCTTAATATACAGGTATTAACTACATTACAATTTATTCGTAAACTAGTTTAGTAGGTAGCTTTAGTACTTAGTATTTTAGATTTAGTTTCTAAGACAGATTTATATTGAAGCTATTCATTTTGCACAGTATTTTGAGCGAGAAAGAAGGACGGATGTGTATAGCGTGTCTAGCTCTGTCCCTTTTTCTCGCTCGAAAGGCTTACGTTTACCACGTCATGGCACTATATTAGGTGAGGCGCTCATAGCTTGATGCACTCGCTGTTCGGTACAGGTATTTATAGGTAAATAAGCCAAAAATATCAATGTGTTACCTAAGAGCTACTGGCCCAACCAAAGATATCTTACTAATATTATAAACTCGAAAGTTTGTAAGTATGGATGGATGGACAGATGTTTGTTATTTTACAAAAGATTGTAACTACATATATTTCTTGCTAGTTTTTCTCAAGGCTCCACGTCAGCTAACTAGCCGTAGTAAAATTTTGCTGACATCATATTTCTGGCTTATTCATAATTTATAACCTTCATAAGTGTTACTTTGTAACCTAAATGAATAAAAGAATTTTGAGTTTGAGTTTGAGTTAATCTTTCACGTAAAACTACTGAACGGATCTGGATGAAATTTGGCACAGAAATAGATTTTGGTCTAGAATAACATATAGGATACTTTTTACAGCGATAACCGAATTCCTCGCGGGCGGGGAACAGCTAGTAAATAATAAATATAATAAAATTTTATTTACAGAGGTATTACAGACTAGTTGTTCCCGCGGGTTTACTCGTTTGTCACAGCCAACTTCTTTCATCCCCTTTAGGGACTGAATTTATAAAAATCTTTACTTATAGGATTTATAATAATAAGGGATATACCTCCCAATATATATTATTTAATGAATAATTTCTAAGATTTACCGCTGAATTAGTAAGGAGTACGGACGGGGCAAACATCTGGAAAAGATATTAGGTGGTACCTACTTAGTTACTGGTGAAAAATGGCTCTAAAAATTAGTAAAAACGTTTTATATTATATGTTCTAATGTACGCTAATAATAAATTACATTATTGAGTGGGGGAGAACAAGAGCAAAAACCTAAGTATCTGTCTATGACTCTGGGGAACAGGCGTGACTATGTACACTATAAAAATGAGTGGTAGGCTGCGCACTAGCTGAGGTAGTGCACCGCTCTGGAAACCACTGTCACAGTGCTTTATATATTACTAGTTCTTGCCCGCGGCCCCGCCCGCGTAGATGTCGGTTATCGCAATAAAAACGCCTATATGTTATTCCAGACTATAATCTATCTCTGTGCCAAATTTTATCCAGATCCGTTCAGTAGTTTTTGCGTGAAAGAGTAACAAACATCCATACATACAAACATCCATACATCCATCCATCCATACTCACAAACTTTCACATTTATAATATCAGTAGGATTTCTTCTCGAAAGAGAGGATTTCTTCTCGAAAGAGTTTACTTTTGAGCCAATATAACTATATAGTGGTATTGATACGTAATTAGTATAATTATCATCTAACTTTATTTTAAAATAAGTTCAATGGCTGATTTCAGAAGAATGCAGACTATGTTATGCGGACAGTAACTGATAGGCTGGTCCTGGTGGTCAATCTGTGTGGCGCTAAGGACATCTTTAACACCTTTATCCCGTAGCTCCTTATAATCTGCACTCTTCCAGAACAGCCTATGTAACGTAGAAAATGTATTTATGTATAGGTTTTATTACATTTTGGTAGTAAACTTACTTTCTATGCTATACCTACTATATACCAAAATACCTAGACTATACCAAATGTTACAAATTATATAAGAAAATTATAGTGATAAAATATTATTGATTATTTGTATATAATTACCTTAGAGTTAGTTATGCCAAAGCTGTATTAGATATTTCCAGTTATATTGCAATCATCTCATCATCTCATCTCAGCCATAAGACGTCCACTGCTGGACATAGGCCTCCCCCAAGGTTTTCCACATCGTTCGGTCCTGAGCTGACCTTGTCCATCGGTATTATATTGCAATAGCCACTTTAAATTCTTCACAGCAATAAAAATACACATTGTATGGAAACGGAGAAAACACACAGAGAACTCGATTTTCTACTGCGCCTACGGAGTCTAGCGAGCACCCTTACAGGCGTATAGTTTTTTTTTTAGACTACTTAGATGATATACAAGCATACGGCCCGCCTGATGGTAAGCAGTTACCGCTTGCAACACCAAAGGTATCGCTTTCTTGTTGCGCCAATAAATTTCACATCATAGGTCTGTGATCAAGGTTAGTATCCCTAGGATAGGAAAACATTTCGTGTAAGCGCTTTGTTGAACTCACTGGAACACAACTACACTGCTGTGTATTTCTTTATAATATTGCCATACTCTGTGCAAGTGACTCTCCTCCAACAACACGAGGATGCGGAAGTAAGTCACTTCATGGGTTTTGTAACCAAATATAATACAAATTGAGACCTATCTTGTAGTGGGTTTATAGATACCTATGTTTCATTGTTTGTCGCCTACCCAAATCTTTCTAACGACCTCAGCGTTCAGTTGCATCGTAAAACTATTCATAATATAATGGGTTAGGTTCCTCATACACGTGAACATTATATTTTAAAAGTATCTTTAAAAAATTATATACCTTTATAATGTTTGTAACTAATTACAGTGAATCACTATTTGATCGAAGTTCTAAATTCTGGAAATGTGGTAGATATTACAATTATTACATACATTAAATAAACTATCACTGAGTACGAAAATAATAATACTTTCATCGTTTTCGTACCCTGAGGAAGTATTCCTCTTTCGGCACTAATTTTTTGAGCACCAATGGTTTCGTCACCTAAGCTATTCCACTGACAGCCCCAATAGGTATATGGGCTTGGTGCTGAATCCAAGCCCATATACCTATTGGTGCTGTAAGTGGAATAGTTTAGGTGCCGAAACCATTGGTGCTCAAAAAATTAATGCCGAAATAGGAATACTTCAGTATAAGTTTATCAGAAAGTACCTATACAACTATACCTAGCTACTATAATATAATATGTATTTATATAGGTATAAACTTCGAACAGAATAAACTCCCAGTGATCATAAACTATTTAATATAAGTGTAATAGTAGGCTAATAACCAAAGTCATTAGAGAAATGCTAGAATTAAATACCCGTTAAATTTATCTTTAATAATTTCTCAAACCCGCAAAGAAATTAATAAATTTTATAAAGAATAATTTAATCTTATAGGTTTATTGATGGTTAAGCATAGGCATCTTGACCCTGCATTAGTGTAGGTAGAAACAACAGAACCGTAGTGCAAAATTGTATAAGCTGTTAAAATTAGATGATCGGTGACATTCTGCTGTAGGGTGCCATGCCGTCGTGCAGTATACTTAACTTAGATACTCTTATAGGTTCACAGACGCTTAGGTACTGATGTAGATCTCACTGGAGTTCCTAGAGGTCCCTTGATAACAGCAGTGTGCACTCGCGAGTCGCCTCCGGATTGCTCGGCAGAGCAGTCACCAATCAACTAATTTTGAAGAGACCCTAAAGCGGCTTTCAGACTACGCTATAATATAATAGCATATAGTATATAGCTCATAGCACAACAATATCGCCACCACAGATTGTTATGGACACGTTCACACTTTACTGTAATATATATATTATTGACAGGCCTGTTGGTCTAGTGGATGGTGACTGTGACTACTACGCCGGACGTGGTCGTGGGCTCGATTACCACCCAGGAAAAATCTTTGTGTAATGAGCAGGAATGTTTGTTCTGTGTCTGGGTGTAATTTATCTATAATATGTATGTATTTGGAAATATATAAGTATGTTTATCAGCTGTCTGGTTACCATAGTACAGGCTCTGCCTAGTTTGGGATCAGATAGCAATGTGTGAGTTGTCCCGAAAATATTATTACTATGTGATGGTCTTTCTTCGCTATACTATATAGCACAATAGTATAGCGTAGTCTGAAATTAGCCTAATACCTACTGAGTATTGAACTTTATTTTACATGGGATAATATTTTTGATAGAATATTATCATGGAGCTAGGCGTTTAGTGGCCTATAAGTACTTACATTTATTTCACTATGATATTTTTATATTCATATTGTTTTATGTTTATTTTATAGCCTCCACACAGATGTGGTTTATTTTATAGTTGTAAGCTGTTTCTATTTTAATTAAACTATTAAAATAATCTTGTCTATTATTTAATATCTAATAGGATTTTAATTTTTTCCTTTTGTTTAAAAAAACAACTAGCCTTAGCCTTGCATGAGGACTTTATAAACATACTGACTGCCCTGTTGGTGTAGTGGTTAGTGAGACTGACTGCTACGCAGGAGGTCGTGGGTTCGATTCCCACCCAGGACAAATCTTGTGTGATGAGCACGAATGTTTGTTCTGTTTCTGGGTGTAATTTATCTATAATATGTATGTATTTAGAAATATATAGTCAAAAGTCAAAGTCAAAGTCAAACTCATTTATTCATTTAGATCAAATCCATGATACTTATGAACGTCATTAAAACAAATGCCAGCATACTTTTTTCCTAAGGCCAATTCGCTGACTAGGGTTGGGCCTCGAGAAGAATTGGCAAGAAACTCGGGCCACTCTTTTTAATCGCCAGAGTATAACATTTACAATTTGGTATGAGTTACAATAGTGGTAACAAAAAGGAACGGAAACCAATATACCATATGAGAAATTTAGATAAGTATTTAATTAATGAGTAAACAATATTGAAAAAAAAAAAAAATGAATTTAGCTTTCCACTGTATGGTAATGAGGGATCGTTTCTTTTTGTAAGTAAAAGATAGAAACGTGTCGAGATCACATTGCAATCTTAGTAAATATCTAGAAACTATATCTTTAATAATTAAAAATAAATCATGCCAAGATTGACCAGCCACCCCAAGTAGCACCCGTTCACGAGCATGACGCACAGACCAGCCATCATTTCCTTCGCCATATTAGAGGGAAGGAACTGACCCGGCCAATACGACACCACAAGCAATGGCATTTCAGTGAGCATGACAATCCAGGACATAATAAGAAAAAAGAAACTCAATAGAAAGCCAATAATGATCACAAAACGTCTCCTGACAAATTTTAAATGTAGTTATTATTCTTATATATTCTTATATAATTCTGCATCAAAATTAGCAACTAACCCCATGACTTTTTATCATTTAAAAAGTCATTAATAGTGTAATAACCCTTGCTTAAAAGATGATTTTTTACTTCTGGTTTGAATTTGTGTAAGGGTAGGTTCATAACTTCAAGAGGTAGTTTGTTATAGAAACGTACCCCGAGTCCCGCAAATGAATTGTGGACTTTATGAAGACGGTGATACGTACCAACTAGTTTATGTTTGTTCCTTGTGTTTAGTGTATGAATGTCACTGTTTTTAGAAAACAGGTGTATATTTTGTTTAACGAACATGATGTTGGCAAAAATGTACTGAGATGCAACTGTCAGAATGCCTATTTCTTTAAACCTTTCTTTGAGTGAAACTCGTGCGCCTAAATTGTAGATAGAGCGTACTGCTCTTTTCTGGAGTATAAATATGGTTTCAATATCGGCGGCCTTTCCCCACAGTAGTATGCCGTAAGACATGACGCTGTGAAAATAACTAAAATATACAAGCCTAGCTGTTTCTACGTCTGTAAACTGCCTTACCTTTCTTACTGCAAAAGCTGCGGAACTAAGTTTCCCTGCAAGACATGATATATGGGCACCCCACTGGAGCTTGCGATCTAAAGTCAAACCCAAAAACACTGTAGATTCAACGAAACCTAACGATTCACCGTTCAAAATTATATTACTTGATGTAAGAGTTTTAGTATTCGGCATAGTAAACTTAACACACTTGCTTTTTTTTGAGTTTAACAGTAGATTGTTTGCATCAAACCAGTCCAGGACTTTCGCGAGTGAACCATTCACAGCATCAAGATTTGATTTTTTACGGTCTACCTGAAATATAAGCGACGTATCATCTGCGAATAGTACAATGTCACAGAAATCCTGCACATAGAAAGGCAAATCATTAATATAAACTAAAAAGAGGAAAGGGCCTAGAATTGAGCCCTGTGGGACACCCATACCTACAGATAATCCTGAAGATCTACTACCGTTAATATCGACAAATTGAACTCTGTTACTTAGGTAGGTGGCAACTAGGTTGAGTGCAGCATCTCTGATACCGTAGTGCCTGAGTTTTCTCAGGAGCGTATTGTGTTCAACACAGTCAAAGGCTTTTGAAAGGTCACAGAAAACACCAATAGCATCCATTGAATTTTCCCAGGCTCTAAAAATGTGTTTTATCAATTTAACACCTGCATCGACTGTAGAACGACCCTTTCTAAAACCATATTGCTCATTGTGTAATAATTTATTTAAATGAAAGTGACTCTCTAACTGCAACAGTATAATTTTCTCGAAAATTTTGCTAATAGCAGGCAATATGGATATTGGTCTAAAGTTAGTTGGATCATTTTTACATCCGTTTTTAAACAAAGGTATTACTTTACTGTGTTTCATTAGATCAGGAAATACGCCTGTATCAACACATCTATTAAATATTGCTGCAAGATGTGGAGCTATATTCAAAATTATATTATGAACTAGTTTAACAGATATACCCCATAAGTCAGCAGTTCTTTTTGATTTCAATGTTTTGAACGCTTTCAATATATCATTGGGGTCAATATATTTAAAACAAAAAAAGACGCTACACTCTTCCACGCTACCCTTTACCAAGTTTTCGGCTTTGACTGGGCAAGAATCTAAGGAGCTAGTTGTGTTAATTGATATGTTCGTAAAGAAATTATTAAACATATGCGCTACATCTAAATTATTTGAGACCACTTTATCATCATGCTTAAGTTGAAAGTTGTCATCACGCAATTTGATTCTACCAGTTTCATTATTGATAATATTCCAAGTTGTTTTTACTTTGTTATCTGCCTGCTTAATCTTATTACTTAAATATAGAGACTTGGCTAAAGAACAAGCCCTTTTAAAAATTTTTGAATAATTTTTGACATAAATAAGAAATGTCGGATTACTATTGTATTGTTTCATACCATATAGCTCGTATAGCCTAGCCCTACTTTTATAGATGCCGTTCGTTGCCCAGTCACAAAAATTAACTTTGATGTTCTTAAAGAAAGTTTTAGGCTTAAAAATTTTTTCATATTCGAATTTGATTATATTAAACAAAGACTCATAAAGCTCATCTGGATCATCCAGAGTAATATCTATATTGATGATTTTGGTGGCTATACTATCACTAAAGTGTTCTAGGCGTCCAGAGGTCATTGGCCTACATGTGATCTTAGTAACTTTAGGTATTGTGTTTGTGCGAATTACAACCTTTTGGCCACAATGATCTGATGTCAAATCATTCAATATAGATTTGCTTAAATACTGACAATTGCAAAAAATATTGTCGAGGCATGTAGCTGAATGAGAGGTGATCCTTGTTGGTTCGAAAAATAAATGATGTAAATCAAATGACTTAAATAAGCTAATCAATCTACTGCAAGTAGCTGACTGTTCAAGTATATTGACATTAAAGTCTCCACAAACTACTACATATTTACTACCAACAGCTAAACGTTTTAATATGTCTTCCATTACTACTTCAAATGTACTAAAGTCACTCTGCGGTGGTCTGTATATACAAACTACGATATGTTGCTCAAGCTCAACACAGGATATTTCAATAGTGCGCTCGATAGAAAGTTTAACTATGTCTTTACGTTCTTTACATTTAATACTATTACAAATATATATTAGAGAGCCACCATGAATAGCTTTCTTTCTTACAAATGCACTACCAATAGAATAATACTCATTATTTATTAACATAATGTCACTCTTTAACCAATGCTCAGTGACACAAAGAATGTGAATGTTATGTTCTTTTAAGAATAATTCTACCTCTAACATCTTGCCGGATAAGCCCTGAATATTTTGATGAAATATGTTAAGGCTATGTGTCTGCTTACCCTTTGTCGCATCTAGTAGTTTAAACTACGAGATGTATCAAAATTATTGTTAATAGTACTACATACTATACTACTACTAATACTATGATTAACTAAGTCCTTCAATACTCTATGAGTACCTGCATCAGTGAATAAACTAAATGCTAATAATTTAGCAACCTGTCGTTTGTCAAATAAGGAAAGATACATAGTATCTTCTGTTAATAAAAAATTACTAATAAATATATTAGTGTCGAAAAATAAAATTAACTCGCTAAGGCGACATGTACTATTATAAATTAATAAATTAAGCTTTTCAATATGCCTATTTTGTTTCTCAGTCAAGGCATATGAATATGGCAAGGCACAAAATATAAATCTACAACCTAAACTATTGTGAAGTAATGTCATTACTTCAATTGCCTGCAAAATGTCTTTTTTTGTGACATTCAAGCTGTCACCAAATAATAAAATCCCTGTGGATTGCTCATTAAACCTAGCACACTTTAAATTATTAATTATGTTACAAAACTTAGCTCCCGGTAAACAAATATTTGTTATTGAATATTCAGTGTAACAATTAATTAAACTACCTAAATCTCTCCCTATCTGGTCAGAAAGTATAGTTACATTTTTTGTGAGAGAGGTCTTGACTGTGTTACTTACTTGAATTGGCTGGTGATAAGATGTGAGACAACAATCAGAATTATTCTGATTAATGATTAGATGGTGCGGTGAACTGTTGAGTGACTCTGTTTGACACACAGGTGACTCATCGGTGAATGTTGTTGTTTGTGTACATGTTGAGCAATGCTTATTAGTGAGAGAAATCACCTGTTCCAGGTTCTCCCTGCCAACCCTTGCGATCTCATCATATTTAAGTATGTACTCATGTGTTTGTGTCTCATGTTCAAGGATAGTCCTTGTGAGATGTGATTGTAAGTGTAAAATTTGTGACTCAAGTTGTTGTGTATGTTGTTCATATAGTAACTTACTACTTACTAATTGTTCATTATAATTTTCTATCTCAGAGAGTAAAGTTACCCGTTCATTGATCAAATCACCGTTAATTTGAGATAACTTATAAGGATGTTTATCAGTTGTCTGGTTACCATAGTACAGGCTCTGCCTAGTTTGGGATCAGATAGTGATGTGTGAGTTGTCATCGTATACATTATTCACAGTTTACCCAGCCACTGAACAATATATTTATGGATCACATAAAATTTTGTCCCATGTGGGTATCGAACCCATTACACTCATCGCGATGTTGGTGTTGAAGTGCACTACCGTACCTTTACTATTTTCTTCGAGTACGGATCCTGCCATTCCTAAAAAGGCAAGGAAAAGAGATTAAGGTTATGATTACTATCAAGTATGGGTGCTAATTCCAAATATTTTCATGCTAAGTATTCAAATGGATTATAACACTATTCCAATCCTCATTTTACCATCATTGTCTGTACAGCGCCATCTACTGATTCATAGATTGAACCACTAACATGAAACGTAGAGTAAGGAAGTCTTCCCTATATAACGCCTGAGCAAACGATACCACCCATCACAAGCGAAACGTTTCAAATAGACAACACAGATGTCGCTGTTCTCTAAAACATACAATTGCAATCTAAGATGGCATTTTTTTCTTATACTTACGTGTTTTTTTCAATAAAGGCAATGATATTAAGAGAAAGATCGGTAAGCTTTTTTCATACTGAGAGAGGCGTTCAGTTTTGTTTCCATGGTTTTGTACGTAAGACTATAATAATACATACCTTAAATAAAGAAAGTAGTGTTAAAATATAATAATGCTAGTTAAGTGTAAGTTCATATAAGTATGTAGTAGAAATAAAGGCTATTTTTATTTTATTTTTTATTTTATTTATGTATTTAGGTACTAGGTGAATAGATTTTGGAACGTAATGATTCAGATAGAGATAGTAATAGATGAAATGAAGCTACTTAGCTTCTGTTGACGGCAAATTTCCACACGCTTACATTGTGCTTGTTATTATTATTACCATTCATAATGTTCTTGTGTTTTTTTTTCTCTAATTGTAAACTGGAGGTAAAGGTTTGAGCTGAAAACCAGCGCTTAGTATTCAATTTTTTGGATCTAAGCATTATGCTGACGCTCGGACCTTTTGCTTCCGGTACTATAGTTCTCTGTAATGTACTTACTTAAGCTGTAATACTGGAAACAATAAACTCTATTCTATTCGATATCTACGTGTTTCTTACTATAAAATCATTGAATAAGGGTAAAAAATAACTTACAAAATTTTCACTTCTTTAAATTGTCCATTTTAATTTTATTGTTTAAATATTCAGACATCAGTACCTACGTATTTAATACTTACATACATTTTCACATAACATCGTTAAACGTAGTTGAACGATAGCAAACAGTAGTGTGGTTAATTTCAAAATTTATAAAAAAAGAACCGAACTTTTAATCATCACTCATCGATACGAGACGTCTGCATAGATTTTTTTTATGGGTTATTTACGTCACTATGGGCAACACCTCCACTCTACGAGATCCTTATCGAATGTTGTCAACGATCTTTCAACTGGGTGCTACTGCAGCTCCACAGATAAGGTAAGTGCTTACCACACACCAATGTCATTTTAGGTAGGTACTTCATGCATGTTGACGTAAGTGCAACAACTCACCAAAGCTTTATTTTTTCTCAATCGAATAAAATCAACCTACGTTACAAACCAATGATATCTATATATATATCCTACTAATATTATAAACGTGAAAGTTTGTAAGTATGGATGGGTGGATGGGTGGATGGATGGATGGATGGATGGATGGATGTTTGTTACTCTTTCACATAAAAACTACTGAATGGATCTGAATGAAATTTGGCATAGAGATAGATAATGGTCTGGAATAACACACAGGCTACTTTTTACAGCGATAACCGACATCCACGCGGGCGGGGCCGTGGGCAGCAGCAAGTATATAATATATAGTTCTTCTGTACGTGTGTATGTCACTGAACTCCTCCTAAACGGCTGGACCGATTTTAATGAAATTTTGTGTGTGTGTTCGGGTAAGCCCCCGGATGGTTTAAATTCCCAATTTTTATTTTTATTAATTTCACAAACAATTGGACCCGGTAGATGGCGCTGCTGTCGGTATATCAGCTTTTCCGGGTAGGACGACGTCTGCCAGATCCGCTCGTATATTATAAAAAGAAAATAAGCTGCCTCTTCATACTTAGCGGGGCGTTTTAGTTTTGTTTTCATGTTTCGGTGCATATTTGTTTAAATGCGATATAGGTATACCTAATTCGGAACGTAAAGAAACAAAAAGGGATAGTTATAGCACAGATTACTAAAGAGTTACGTTATGGGTAGGTACTTACTGTTATGTGATAGCAACAATTTCCTCTAGTGCGATATCTACACACGTCTTCCTCACTACAATATCATTGTTACAAACTAAGAAACATTTATTTGTAAATCGGAATCCTTTTTAGTGTTCCGGAGAAGAGAAGGATTCTTTATAGTTTCGCCAAATCCGTCCGTCTGTCCGCAGCTTAGCTCAGAGACCCATAGTACTAAAAAGCTGTGATTTGGTATGAACATTATAGGTATGTATATCAGTGTTGCCGACAAAGTGGTAAGATAAAATCTTACTGCACTGTTGGTTCAACGGCTTAAGTGGTTAACTCGCCATTTTACTACCGCGCGACGTGTTGTGAGAGTTGTGGGTTCGATCCCCACACGAGACAAAAAATTGTGTTACTGACCCATAAATGGTTGTTCCGAGTCGGGGTGTACTATGTGTCCGTTAAATGTGTCTGTCAAGTCAAAAAAATTTTTTGTGGTAGACTTACCTTGAGGTAAGTTTGCTGTATCTAATTTGCCAAAACCTCCGGACAAGGTAAGACCTCTTAAAAGGTCCTCCGACACTGACTTGCCAAACCCTGACGGCAAAAGACTCGCTCTCCAGCCAAATCGATACAATCTATTTTCACTAAGCCGGGATATGAAACTGATTGTAAATTAAAGTACTCTGAAACGGACAAGGGTCCATTTTCGGTTTTCGTTTCAAAAATGGAACCGAATCCTGCTTCTGGGTAGTCCTTCAAAATCCTTAAGTTTGCTCAATTTCTTCACAAGAACAATATTCATGGTATCAAGGATAAGGGTGGCATTAAAAACTTGAGTAGAAACAAAATATCAATTGACTTCACTTCGACTGAAGACGCTAATAATTTTCTAAATCTTCCGATACTGGAGAGTAATAAATACTCTGCTGTAATTCCCCGCTTCCAAATCTTCCGTATGGGGGTAGTTAGATACATCCCCACTGATTGGTCATTAGTAGAACTTGTTACTAGCATTAGAACTCCCTCTAACTCAAAATACATTTATTCATTTAGGTTACAAAGTAACACTTATGAAGGTTATAAATTATGAATAAACCAGAAAGATGATGTCAGCTAAATTTTCCTACGGCTAGTTCGCTGTCGTGGAGCCTTGAGAAGAACTAGCAAGAAACTCAGGCCACTCTTTTTAATCGCCAGATAGTTACAATCTTTTGTAAAATACAAGTATGATAACATGCAAGCTGATGCAGTCAAAACACGATACTAACTATATTGATAAAATATGATAATCGTACTTAGTACTGGTCGTGCGAGAAAAAAAAAGTATGGTGTTAAAGTCTGCTTCAATTTACATATTGCTATTAAAGAATAAGGCAATATGTGAATAGTGACAATTTTTATTGTAAAATTTAACGTTTTGCTACTAAATAAATAAACAAAGAAAAAAAAAAGAAAAAGTACAGAATTATCACTAGAATTCACAATGTGCCTCACGTCACAAATAAGAACTTATGTACTAAGCTGATTTATTCTAAATGAAACAAACAACTATATAATGCAACTAATTCCAAGACTTTTTATCGTTCAAATAATCATTAAAATTTATTGTATAATAGCCCTTCCCTATGAGATGATTTTTAATAGTACCTAGGTTTAAATTTGTGTAAGGGCAAATTCATTATCTCTATATGTAATTTGTTAAAAAAAACGTATACCGAGTCCTACAAATGAATTATGCACTTTGTATAAACGATGGTACGTGCCATCATGGTGCCGTCTAATTGTGGGGAAGTCATTAGAGCAAGAAGGCTTAATGTAAAAACAAAAACAGATGGCTCTATAACATGGATTCCTTCAAATTCTGTAGTATTAACCTTCTTGGGCCAATCCCTCCCAGAGAAAATTTTCTGTTATCATGCTTCACTTCCCGTCTCCATGTATCAACTCCCTACAATCCAATGCCGTAACTGCTGCAGATTTGGTCACGTTGCCAATCAATATAGATCGCAGCCTTGCTGCTTTAAATGTGCGCAACCTCATTCAGGAGACTCGTACTCTCTCAGCAATATGGAGGGAGGTATCTTGTTTCTTGTGTCGTGGCGGAAATCATATTGCCACGGACAACAAATGCCCAGAGCATGCTCGCCAGAAAGCCATTAAGTTAGTAATGTCCCAGGTAAATGTAAGCTACTTGGAGACCTCTGTTAGATTTTCCCCTCCGAAACGTTTGTACTCTGAAGCTGTAAATAGAACCCAATCCCCCCCTCTTTTCTCTCAATCACTTCAACCTCAACCAATATCCCCCTCTCCCTCTTTTCTTACTACATCATACAGGAATAGGACAGGAACAGGTATTCTTTCCTGCTCGCCCAAACCCATGTTGGGAAAGTCTTATGATGCTGCTGCCCATAAAGCTATTGTTTCCTCTCCTTCCTCATCCCAATCTAATGGCTGTGCCTTAACTCCAACAACCGAAACAACTCCCCTTGCTACTCCTAATGACAACCATGTAGAACTACTACTTTGCTCCATAGATAATATGTTATCTAAATTCTCCAATTCTTTACCGAACAATGTCTCTGTTCTTATAGAACAATTACTTACCGTCTTCACCCGCAATAACGCTTCTAATGGCTCTACAGGTCCTCCAATGGAACTGTAGAATTATACGCCGACATAAACATGTCACCCTTCTGAATACAATTTTTTATTTTATTTTTGTCTATTCGTGTTTTTCTGTATTCCTAAATAAGTATAATTTCCTTTTACATTTCTTACTACTTCATACTTGTGTTGTCCTTTATACAGTCTTCAAAAGAAACCATTAGCTATAGATACCGGCCAAACTGTAGTCCTTTTAACCCTCTCTCTGATAAGAGATCGCTAGACAAGGGTATTTGGTGTCGTACAATCCAACCACAAATCTCAAAATTTCGCTGGATGGATAACATACCATTTAATAGAAATAGTCTAAAGACTGTTTTTAGATTGCGGTCAGGACACATTCCATTTAATAAGTTTGCGTTTTTAATGAAAAAAGTTTCGTCACCCAATTGTAATGATTGTGGTGTGATAAAAGATGTTCAACATATTTTGATGGAATGTGTCCGAAATGAGCAGTTCAGAATGTCCAACTTATTAACAATTATGACCATATTGGATGTCTTGTGACTGGTATGTTATCTAATCCAGGGTCACAGGATGTACAAATCCTTATAAAGTTGGCAAATCTATCTAGTTAGTTAGTTAGTTTTAAGATTTCATTTCGTTTTTGTATTGTTTTTATTAAATTGTTGTCCACATAGGACGATGTAATCGCTCAGCGACAAAGTCCATATAATAAATTTTAAAAAAAAGAAAAATCCTCTCTCTCCACCTTGTCGTTGGCAGAATCATTGGTATCATAACTAAACGGATGGAGCCATAAAAAAAAATACATTTACTTTTCTAAAATGCCAGAGGTTTTACTATGGTCACATGGCCGGCTAGTGACCATCAATAAACTTCTGCAGTACCTACCTAATGGAAAGTTAAAAGTTCATTTTAAATAATAGATACATATGTTTTTACGTTTATCGACGAAACATTATGTTTCGTCTATTCTCATGCGTTGTCTTTGACAAAACCCAATATTAGTCTATGCATGACAGTGACATATGTCACATGCAATACAATCACAAATGTGACCGTAGTGTTTTTAAATTTGCTCCTTTTGTATACAAAATAGCATAAATGTTTCATAGAAAACACTCTAGTTTATAACACAATGAATGATAGATGGAAGTCTCTTATAAGCTTTCTGAAAAAAGCAGCAATAGTGGGCACCACCAGCATGATAATTGCATATCAAATTAAGCAAACGTACTCAACCATGTATAAAATTGTAAATCCTAAAGTGCTCGATAGAGAGAAACAACAAGCGGAGTACATATATGTAGAGGACCCCACGTACAATTTAACATTAAAAATGGAGGAAGATAAAGCATCAAGAGACTCTGTTGGTCTAGCTCGCATATGGAAAAGTTTGAAACATTCACTAGCCTGGAAACTTCTGTGGTTATGTCGTCATGGAAACAAAGATCAACGCAACATTGCATTAGAAAAGCTAGCCGCTTTTAAAAACAACAAAACTTGGGATTGTTGTAAGCTTGCTCAAGCTCTAGACATGAATACGGCAGTGCTTCTGGCGCGAACACGCGGTGCAGACCTACGGTACTTCCTGCCGCCTCCTATACACGTGAGGAGAGCAGCATTGTCTGCCGATCTATTGTCATACAAACTTGGGGATCTAATAGTGACGGTAGAAAAAGAAAACCCTCATTACTGTATTCAACATTTTATAAACAAATATTTTGTTAATGCTCAAGAAGAAGGTATGGAATCGGTAGAGACTGACAGTATAGTTACAAAACCAGATAGTATTAGTGAAAGAGATTTATGTATTCAGTCACTTGATGCGTTATATCATCATGTTAATCTATTTTATAATCCAGTTTATGAACAGGATTTATCTATTATATGCTTAGTAAAAAAGGGGCTTATGTCAATACTGGCAGAAGCTCTATTAAGAAATCGTAATGATCCTGAATTTGATTTAGCTGTACTTAAAGTACTCACAGTTTTAAGTGTACATAATAACTTACTTCGGGAGTTCTACCAAAATGGCTTGTTTAGAGAATTGGCAAGGCTTATAAGATCTAGAGATGTTCGTTTATCAAGTTCTGCCGCAGTATGTCTTGCTAACTTATCCGGGGAGCATTGTTACAGGCCTGGTCTATATCTTCTACATCCTGTATATAGAACTACTACTCCACCTTCCTGTGACACTTTATTGGTGCATGGACTTAGAGGAGGTGTGTTTGTCACCTGGCGACAACGAGACAGAGATTGTGCAGAACCTATTGGAATCATTGAGGTCACTATGTCTGACTCTGACTGTCTGGATTCCTATTGTGATGACCTTTTAGCTATAAAATCTAAAGCATCTAAATATCTTGAGCCAGATGTACAACAAGTTATGGATGATTTGATAGAATCTGAAGATGACGCAACATTGGCTAATCTGGAGGTTGTTCTACATGATATTCCTATTGCAGCTTTACGAGAGCCACAGACAAAGCAAACATATTTTGCGGAGAACAAACGTATGGCAATGATATCAGAAGTAGAAGATAAATGCAGTTATACATTCTGCTGGCCTAAAGATTGGCTACCAAGAGACATTAAAAATTTAAGAATTTTAGGATTAAATTATTGGAGTTCAATATCAGAATGGCTAGAGACATGTCCGTTACAGTCTGTAGATATTGCAACCAGAGCTTCTGATATGGTGCCAGCGCTTGTTGATGCTGGTGTTGGCATTAAAAATACTGGTATAGTATGGCTAGCTCATTCTATGGGTGGGCTTATTGTGAAACAGGCCTTAGTAGAATCTTCACAAAGCAGTAATGAGCAGTTAAGAAAACTATCAGAGAACACTAAAGCAGTTTTATTCTTTAGCACCCCTCACAGGGGTAGTGCTCTGGCGACAATGCCTCGGGCTGCAGCCGCAGTAATATGTCCATCAAATGATGTAAAACAATTACAAGTTAACTGTCCAACATTGTTAAAATTACATCAAGAGTTTATTGGATATGCAAATCAATATCAATGGGAGACTATAAGTTTTGGAGAATCCCTGCCTACATTAGTTACTGCTTTTAAATTGCCTGTGCGATTTGTTGAGCCATATTCTGCAGATTTAGGCCGCGGAGTATTTTATCAGTTACCTTTAGATCACTTATCTATATGTAAGCCGGCTACACGACAATCAGTATTGTATACAACAGTATTGGATGTCTTAAAACGGGTATCGGCAGAAGAGATAGAAAATGAACATCATTTAATAATGCGATTCATTCAAAGATTACGCTGGTTATTAGGCAATAAGGCTAGAGAGGTACTAGATGAAACACAACATTCTGACGGTTTGAAATGGGCTGAGAGATTATTATTGGATTGAAGTACAAAGGATTTTATTGATTTATTTATGTTGCGTATATTGTATTACTCTATAATATACTAATAAGTATTATATTATATTACAACAATAATATAATAACAATGAAACTACACCAAGTGTGAGCAGTACAAATCCTTGATTGCAATTTACTTTTTTAAATTGAAATTGGCCTTGAATTCAATAAACATGATTGTACAAAGTGTAAGTCAGGGTTCAGTAATTGGTGGCAGTGTGTTTAACAGAAATGAAGAGAGAAACCCTATGAATGTTTTGTAAGTAGATTTAGAAATTGTTAAAACAAATTTGTTAATAGAATGGCTCTATAACATGTATATATTTCCTGCCAGTTCCTATAAAAGTCATAACTATTTTACTAAACTACATTTTAATGTGAATGTTAATATTGTTATTTTGTTTTTTAAATGTATAACATTTTGTTTCTAACAATTGACCTTTTAGAAAAAGCTCTATACACTCAAAATGCTTGTCACAGATTGATTTGATTCCTAGATGAGGCAAGCATTTAATAGAGAGATACTATTATGACAGTATTACTTATGTAGTTTAAAAAAAATAGAGTCTCTATTAAGTAAAATTTTCTACCAACAATATTTAAAGTTCTTAAAGCACAGCCCTGGGACAGCCTGTATGTTGTTACGATTGTTATAATTGTAGTTTCTAGTCTTTTTGAGCTTGTGTTAAATCAAATGTGAATAGTAAAATCAATGACTGAGTAACTCATGCAAATTTGTCGAGACATTGCTAAAACACATATGAATTTTACATGGAACTACAGTCACTGTACAACTTACCTACCTATCTACTGGTCAAAAGATATTGCTATCTTTTTCATAATAGGCACCTCCTTATATTAAAAAGAAGGTTTATAGTGTGTGTGCAGATCGGAATACATAACATAAAAATACACACATATGGATTTCACATGAGATTACAGTCACTGTACAAGTTTATGTACTTTCCTACCTATCTACTGGTTAAAAGATATTGCTGTATTTTCATAATAGGTACCTCCTTATACTAAAAAGGTTTATAGTGTGTGTGCAGATCGAAATACATGACTTCAAAATACACATTTATGTACCTACTTATTTAAAAAATATTCATATTAAATTATAATATTTAAAATAGATAGCCAATTACTGCTTGAAATTGGCAGGTCTTAGACTAAACTTGTTCTGATGGTAGGTACCCAATCTTTGTTAGGGCTATTTGGTGTTATTTCTCCTATCTTCTTATAAAACTTAAATTATATAACGATAGAAGAAATTATTTTAATCATAAACTACACTTTTTACCTGAGTAGAAACCACAAGGATATTAAAATTATGTATTTTGATGCTGATAATTAATGCCAAAAATATGTATAGCCAGTATTAATATTATTTAAATTTTATGAATGGGACACTAGCATATTTGAAGTTGTATATAATAACTATCCAATATAAATTCTATTCGTACCCATGTACCTTGAATTTGTGTAAAGTACCCTTTTGTCTCCATTTGTGACTACTAATGTTTAGTTTTGTCCGAGCTCTAAAGATGCATGCCGAATAGAACTTAATTGGCCTTTAATTTAGAAGGGCACAGTGTTGTGTATTGTAACAAAAAAAAATACTTTTAGGTCAATGATTCTAAGTCATAGAATAATTTTGTAAAAGTATATAAATGACCAGTTAATTATTTAAAAAAATTGTGAAATTCAAAATCAGTATTATATTTTTATTTTTTACTTGCTTGTTTAATTTATACCTACTTCTCTAGTTATTGGCTTGCCTGTCTGTTTAGTGGTTATAGTGAAACTAACTGCTAAACCAAAGAATTTGATTTCCAGCCAAGGCATATCTTCGTATGATGAGCAGGATTATTGGTTGTGTACCTATGGTATGTAAAATAATGTTTAGATTTTTTTTTATACTAAGGTGGCAAACAAACATACAATCCGTCTGATGGTACCTAACCTAAACTGGGTAACTGCTAACAGTTACCATAGCCTATAGACACTTGCAATATCAGAGGTCACCTATCTTTGTTGCTGACCCAAAAAATGAACACCAGTTTTATGATGGAGTATCCCTGGAAGAGCATATAGGTTATATATGCATCCCTACTAAATGAGCCCTGGAAATCTGTCATGTACTTATCACAGAACACAAATACACCCACAGAAAAAGATCAGGCTCTATTTCTGTAGTATTTTAAGGGCAGTTGTCTGGTTGCAATAGTACAGGCTCTGCCTAGTTTGGAATCAGATAGCTGCATGTGAGCCGATGTAGCTGACAAACATAATTGTTTCTCGACATTTCGACCAGGTTGCACCGGCCATGGTCACAAACTGACTGGTGAAGCGAAGGTAAATACAGCATGATCGTGTTAATACCCGAAGTATATTTTATTGTATATCATGCAACGCGATAGTTTAAAAGTTATTATAATTGATATTTTTCAATTCTCGGTTACATCGGTTTGTTTCAATATTAGGAGAATACCCAGGCTGGTAGAAGATTTATGCTGGGGTTTATATTATCGGTTCAGTTATTCATCGGTTCAATATGCAGACCCAAAGAGAATTTTAATTTCACATTGGTAGAGTGCTACACAGCAGTACCTACCTACAACAATGAAGTTACCTACTATATTACCTAAGTGTAAGTGCTAACGATTACTATATAATCTATACTTTTGGGCTATGCAGTTGGGAACACGCTACCCTGTAGATTAATTTTGTAAAACAAAGGGACTAAACATTGTCTAACATTTCTTCAAAGAGTTATAATGTGGCAACGACCTATGACTCAAGACCTTCATTGGGCATCTTTGGGGATCTGTGGTGTGCAACTGTGGTTTTCCTCAGATAAACAACAGGTAGGTAATAGAGCAATCATGAAAATGACATTTCTACCCCCACAAGCATATCATATAGGTACCTACCTACCCTGCTCAGGTGTCTCCACTGGCCAGCTGCGGACAGCAGACGCTTTTGTTAGCCCACTATCCAGACAGACAATAACTGCAAGCCATCAGACAAGGCCATTCAATACCTACCTAATTCATGACCACAATATCACCAAACAGAGGCTGATGGTGATCTAAGCCAACCACAATCCTGGCTTAGATCAACAAATCACATAGATCATCCTGGTTTAGATCTACCTACCTAATTATTAGGTAGGTACACAAGCACTTATTTTTCTGTCTCTTATTCTTGTTACAAAATGAAATTTTGATGTGCTGAGAAAAGTTTCAGTGTTCCAGTGTGATATTGTGCCAAAATATAATATGTGTCAGCCTAAATAATATTATTATCTACATGGCAAACGTGAGACATTTTCATTATAAATCTTTCTGTACCACCTAGAAAAGGTACATAATAATAAGTATAATGACCATTAATTTATTTAAATACTACATAACCTACAAAATAAAAGTAATTAAAAACAGTAATCAGCGCCATCTGTTAAATTCTGCTACAAAAACGAACATACAAACTAGTGTTGGACGTAAATGAAATAATAAAAAATAAAATAAAGTTTATTATGCAATAAATTGTACAGTTAAACTTTTACATTGACCCTAAACTAGGCAAGCCTCTATCTTGGGTATCAATTATTTCGAAATATAGCATTATAATGAAGCACCTTTATTTACTATAAGCAACTAAGCACACTTAGTTATTTAAGCACAATTGCTTATCTATGCTTATTTGTTGACATTCTCGACTTTTAATTGAGGAATGTAAGAATCAAAACGTTTTATGTTGTGACTTGTTATAATTATGATTAACCGCCCTATTAAAAGTGCTACCCGATATTGCTTAATGCTTTTAACAGTCACATGTTTAATTTTATTCGGATTTTAATTAGTTGTTTTTTTTTTTTTTTTTTTTTTTTTTCTCCGGTTTGAACTGCCATCAATCGATAACGACTATAATCAGTTTTGTTAAATTACAATATAGGTCCTTTGATTTCAAAAGGCCATCGCCTTTATCAACCATTACATTTGTAGCCTCACACAACATGCTTCCGTTTTAGCCGTTTTGCAGCTTGCGTGTTGTTAAGTAGCTTAATAGCCAGGGGATTTGGGTGACTTGCTAATCTATTGGCGTAGCGCACCGTATGTTTTTTAATTTCCACTTTTACGGTGGGTATGTTGAGATATTCATGCACTTTGTCGCTGCGAGCGAACCAGGGTGCATTGGTAATAGTGCGCAGGATGGCATTTTGTGCCCTTTGTATACACATAATATTACTGTCACTGGCGACCCCCCACAGTTGGATGCCATAAATCCATATAGGTTTAATGATGGCGTTATATAGCAGAAGTTTGTTGTCCAAAGAGAGAACGGAGTTTCGTCCCATCAGTGAGTACAGGTTCTTGAATTTGAG
This sequence comes from Trisateles emortualis, assembly GCA_947095525.1. NCBI lineage: Eukaryota > Metazoa > Arthropoda > Insecta > Lepidoptera > Erebidae > Trisateles > Trisateles emortualis. The sequence continues at coordinate 32,550,375 of OX352729.1, forward strand.
GTTTATTTCGTTGCGTTTGTGCTTTAAATGAGTCTTCCAAGTCAGGCGTCGGTCCAAATGGAAACCGAGGTACTTGATACACTCACAATGTGGCAAGATGTCGCTCCCCAGTTGGACAGGAGGGCAATTTCCTCTTCTCAAACTGAATGTGATGTGATTTGATTTTGAAGCACTGGCTTTAATCCGCCACTTTGTTAGCCAGTGCTGAAATTTATTGATTTTATTCTCCGGTTTGAACGGCCTACTAAATTTTATCGTTTTTATTATTCAGTATTGCTTTTTCCCGGTCGGTGAGAGAATACATTAATGAGTTCTAGAAACTATCGAAAGTTTACGTATGTTGTTTGCGTACCTCTTTACGGATTATATTTTTTCTGTATTTGATGTAAATATTAATGTGTAAATAAATTCGTGTTTTAGTTTCATACTTTAAAAAAATCTGCAAAACGGTTTTGTTGACATTTTAGATTTAGGTTGTAACAAAGACAATAATAGTGTACTAGGTACATAGTGAAGGACTTTTTTCTTAGGAATTAACTTGTGTAACTTTTTGTGTATATTTTTACGTTCCTGTGTTTCAATATATTATGAACTTTTATTATTCAGACAGTCCTAAACCTGCAGAGTACGAAGGAAAGTTCATTGAAATAGCGTATAGCCCATAATTTATTGTTTTAACTTACTTAATCGATATTTAGTAAGTTAAAACAAACGATGTGATTTATAATGTTAGCAAACATTAATAAGCAATGAAGCATTTAAGCCATTCATATAAAATTTTTCATTCATTAAAAAATGTCAGCCGTTATGCACATCTCTAATACAAACCAGAACAACAAAGTACCGTATGCGAACATAGATGTCACTATATTGATTAGCATTTTATTGAATCGACACACTGATACTAAAAAAACCTTCTAAATAAACATTAAACGGTACATATCACTAAAGTTTTGTTAAAATAATTAAAAAGTACTTGCAGATTATTTGTACTGACGCCATCTAGTTTTAAATGTTTTTGTAAATTGCCAACGTACGTATAGATGGCAGTAGTTGCGCCAAGGGTCAGTATTAAGTTCCCGCGTTTAGCAAAAGTTTTAAACTCAATGCGTGCATAAATTGTACGAAACGTATTGTATTCCACCATGGAATGACCATGGAATACGATGGAATACAATAATAAAAGCAGAAAACTTAAAAATAATATAGGTAGATTAATCTTAGGTACTTAAAGATAATATTTAAAAAAAATCTATTATCTTATGTAGCTAAGTTAAGTAAATATCTATAATATATACCTATTTGTTTTACTGGTACCTATGTAGGTACCTCTTTGATATTTTTTTGTAAGGTTAATTAATTTCGGCAACAAAATCCTCCATCAAATAAAAATGTGCTAAATATGAAGAGTCTTGACATGCTGAATATTAGTTAGTAACCCTATATCTGCTTTCATTGTTTTGCTTTTTAAATTGGTCAAAATAGGTACCATATTTTTTTGTTTCGTTCTCTCTTTAGCACTGCTTTATTCCATTCAAACTATATTTTTAGATCAAAATACGATTGGAATTAATAGTAAGAGAAGAAACTGCCTAGACTAACGTAGTTTTACACCAATGCAAGTGTCAACGCAATTTTTGCTATGACTTCAAGGGTATAAGTTAGTAGGTACCAAATTGCACAAGGCGGACTTGATGCCTAAGGCATTTTCTGCCAGACAACCTTTGGATGATGCAGAGATAAGCATGGCAGGTGAAAATAATAATAAAGACTGGAAATTCAACACACAAACAACATAATTATATGGTGATTGTTTCAATTTTTCGTAATTTTATATAGCTATATAATAATATGTAGGTACCGAAAGTTTACGTGTATTCTCTTATATTAACTTAAAAAACACATGATTAGAAAAATAATAATAATAGGATTTTTTATAGTTAAAATTGCTTTCTCAATTTGCAAAGAATTTGCTGATGTATTTTGGTAGGTACATTTGTTGTGAATATACCATACAATCTTCTAGTAATGCGATAACTACTTTGTTTGGAAAAAGTAAAAATTCACTTCCAAATATACACTGACGGACTCATAAACTGCATCAAAGTAATAGACGACTTTGAAATAAATATTTTAACCAAGTAGTCAAACTTTCTATACAGATTTAAATTGAAACCTCTAGATTGGTTCGTGAACTTTAAAACAGTGTAGGGTCATATCCTTAAGTTTAAGTTTGTGTACTGGAAAGGACCTTAAGACTTTTTTTGAAGAAAAACAGAAATTTAAGGAAAATTGGTTTAATTAAAAAATTGGTTTTAACAATAGACACAAACTTTATGCAAGGGTTTATTTATGTTTTAATAAGGTGTATTACCTCCACGTGCCCTTATTACGGATTCTAATCTGTTCCGCATAGATTTTATTAGGGTTATTAAAAGATCTTGCGGAATATTGTCCCATTCTTCTGAAAGTGCTGTTCTTAGTGCTGCCACTGTCGTGGGCAAAGGGTTTCTCGCATATACAGCTCTTTTTAAATTGTTCCAAACATGCTCAATGGGATTAAGATCCGGGCTGCGTGCTGGCCAATTCATTGTACGTATCCCAACCTCTTCGCAATATTGTCGAACTTGTGCAGCAGCGTGCGGCCGGGCATTATCCTGCATTAAAGTAAAATTTTCGCCTATGAATCCCATGTAAGGCACCACGTGATCTTCTAAGATCTCTGTTATGTAGCGATGTGCAGTCAAACCCCCTCTATTACCGTTTTGACGGACCATGTCTATGAACACAAGTTCTGTTCGCCCGTTCATCGATATGCCACCCCAGACCATACACGAACCGCCTCCAAAAGGAACACGCTCCTCAATGCAACTTTGAGCATATCGCTCCCCACGTCGACGATAGACTCTTCTGCGACCATCTGCACCATATAAACATGTCCTACACTCGTCCGTGAACAATACGGAGGTCCATTGCTCTTCTGTCCAATTCAGGTGATCACGCGCAAATCTTAAGCGAGCTTGTCTGTGAGCTACAGACAACTTTGGACCATTTGCTGGTCTAAAAGGGGTGATATCCGCTTCCTTTAACCTTCTTCTTATTGTTCGTGCACTCACGTTTACTCCACGCACTTCATTAAGCTCTGTTTTGATGTTAACAGACGTGAGGAAACGATTTCGCAGGGAAGTTGTAACAATAAATCGGTCATCACGACCGGTGGTTGCTCGAGTCCTGCCTGTACCACGTCTCCTTCTGTAAGAATCTGTCTCCACAAACCTTCTGTATATTCTAGAAACCGTAGACTGGTTTAAATTTAAATTTCTACCAATCGTTCGTTGATCCAAGCCCTCCCGCACCAATGCTACAATTTGAGCCGCTTGTTCGGACGAAGTATCCATATTATGGTTCAAAAACTCTCGATGAGTTAAAAAACTAACCCAACAATTCTGCTGGTAACAATAATTCAATTGACAAAAGAATAAAAAATCAATGATAATCAATTTAAAACTTTGCTATAAATAACACGCAAATCTGATACTACGAGTAAATTTTCTTTTCCCGGCTATATTCATTTGTTTTACTGCAGTTCTATTTTTAAATTTTCCTTTTTTTTGAGATTAAGAGCCAGTCTTTCCATATTTATATAATTTAATCTAAAAAGTTATCATACTTATTAAAAAATCATTTTAAAAATAATCCTGAACTTTGATGCAGTTTATGAGTCCGTCAGTGTAAATCTTTGGAACGTATTATAAAACGATTCTGAACGAAACTGAAAAGGAACATAAAACTGCTTTGAACGTCTGACTCAATTTTCTGGGAAATAAAAAAAACTAGGGAGCTATCACGGAATCATTACAGAATAACAAAGCTCTAAAGCGCAACATGACGCGTGAGTGACACCCCTGGTGTTGCAAACGTCCATAGGCTACGGTAACTGCTTACCATCAGGCGGGCCGTACCTATGCTTGTTTGTCACCTTGGTAGTATAAAAAAAAAAAAAAAACATGACCCTTAAAATTCATTTTCTGGCGCAGCGTCAGAAGAAGATGGTAAATGGTTTTATCAAGCCCCATGCAATAAAGAAAGTTGATAATGTAACTTTTTAATGGTGAACGATTTTTTTTAATCGGTTGATTTGTTTTCGAATTAAATAGTAACAAACAAACAAAAATCAAATCTTTCCTCTTTATTAGTTTAGACACAGAATACTTAATAGTACAGTTTAGATGAAAAGGAAGAAAACTAGGTACGAAATAAAAGGCTATTTACCAGTAGCTACAAGATTGTTTAGATGTTTTTTTTATTTCGAAAGAACCATGTCAAATATTGTCTTAGTTATTACATTTTTGACATGAATCAAAACCAAAAATAGTTTTATTTAAAAAAAAAACCAAAAAAAGGATGCGTGGTAGGTATTCTACATACACTCGTGGACAAATTTAGAGGAACGCAAAAAGAAGATTTAATATTTCACGTTGTAATTATCCTACATACTGGCCACAAATATTGTTAAATCCTATTTAAAAAACAATGTATTGGAATTTATTATTTTCGTATTTCATTTGTTTTTTTCTCTAATTATTGCGTTAAGCGTTCTTTCTTACTACGAAAATGTTTGCTAAGTTTGAATTTAAGTTTAAATTTAGATATTGTTTTAATTTTTGCCTTGACTATCTTGTTTATCGTATTGAGAGTGAGTTGTTACTGCAAATAAACTGAGAATGCCAGATCTAAACGCCACTCAAGTTGCTAGGGCTGTTACTTTAATTGAAACTAGGCACACCTATCAACATGTGACCCAAACATTAGAAGTATCAAAATCCGTGGTTCACCGAGTTGTCAAGAGGTATCAGCAGACCGGACAGTATACGAGACTCGCAGGACAAGGACGAAAAAGGAAACCTGTGGCCAGAGATGACCGGTTCATCGTTACCAGTGTGCTTAGAAACCGGACCTTAACTTCTTCTGAGGTGAGAACAAAGCTCCAAGAGGTTCGAGGAATTACGATAAGCCCAAAAACTGTAAGAAGAAGACTGAAATCATCAGGCATAAATTCCCACTTGCCTGCTAGAGGCCCCCTTCTCGCCCCACACCATCGAGTAGCTCGAGTAAATTTTGCTCGCAATCACGAATACTGGAATGACGAAGCTTGGAGTCAAGTGTTGTTCACAGACGAGTCCAGATTTTGCCTGAAGCCTGATGATGAAAGGATTAAAGTGTGGAGAGGCCCAGGATAGAGGTACGCTCAGTGCAACATTATTGGAAAAGAGGCTTATGGTGGAGGGTCTGTTATGGTATGGGGAGGTATTTGTATGGGGGCACGTACGGAACTCTACGTCATTGAGAATGGGTCTCTAACAGCGATACGCTATGTAACTGAGATCTTGGAAGAAATTGTAATGCCATTTGCCCCTTTTATAGGGGATGGATTTGTTTTTATGCATGATAATGCACGTCCTCATACTGCGGCCTTAGTTTTCGAATACCTTCAAACCGTGGAAATCAATGTTATGGGGTGGCCAGCGCGCTCGCCCGACTTGAACCCTATAGAGCATGTATGGGATAAGCTTGGTAGATAAATTAAAAAAAGAAATCCTGTCCCAGCTAATCTGAGAGACCTTAAAAATGCTTTACTGGAAGAATGGACCCTCAAGATTTTATTGATAATCTGATTAGAGGTATGCCAATGCGACTGGAAGCAGTGCGAAGAGCTCGAGGGGGCAACACTAAATACTGACTGGAATCCACGCCATAGCCTTTTTTATGCACTATGAAAAAAATGTAATAAAAGTTAAGCATTAAAAATGTTTTTTCCTAGTTATTTTTCTCTCTTTTTCATTTTTGTCATTTTGATCATTTGGTTTTCGAGGTTTGCGATGCTAAATGATCGAATAATAAGTAAAAACTAAATTTATGAACTGAGCTGTTACCAAACTGAACAAATATCCATAAGATTTTATTCTAACCACACTTTTACTTGCGTTCCTCTAAATTTGTCCATGAGTGTATATTTTTTGCTTTTTATCAGTTTAGAAGTACCTATAAATAAAAATTATAATTTTATTATACAATAATTCTGTGTTTTTTGCAGACCAGTGTTAGGTAGGAGTACCTAGTCCTTACAGAATACCATAGATAATTAAGTAGGTAGATAGGCATATTTTCGTGTAGCTATTTATGCGTGTGTACATAGAACACATTTAGGAGGGTGTTCAGGTGTAAATTTAGGGAAGATTTTTCTTAAAAAGGTTTCCATATCTTAAAAGTTAGATTATCTATAACGCCAAATTCTCTGTGTACCTGCGACACAAAGCTTGTGCTCAAGTGTGGGAGTTGTCTTTTTTTAAATAAATAACAGTGTGACGTACCTACTATTGTTTTACTATAGCCGTAGTAACTCTTTAGTAATCTGTGCTATAGCCATTGATATTATATAAGGTAAGTACCCAACCGTGGGAATGAAGGTAATCCACTAATATTATAAACGCGAAAGTTTGTAAGTATGGATGGATGGATGGATGTTTCTTACTCTTTCACGTAAAAATTACTGTACGGATCTGGATGAAATTTGACACAGTGATAGATATTATAGTCTGGAATAGCACATAGACTTTTTATCACGATAACCGACATCCACGCGAGCGGAGCCGCGGGCAACAGCTAGTACTTACATAATACCTAAATAAGGGCATTAACTGAACATGCGGTTATAATTATCTAGATCTAAGGACAAAATTAATACATTAAAGTTGCCAGCCTAATTTAGGGATGCGTTGAAAGAAAAATATTCCTATCCCCGGGGATTCTCCATCTTAAAGCCCTGGTGTTAAAAAAAATGGGTTGGCGTCATGCAAGTGATACCTCTGGTATTGCAAGCGTCACAGGCTATGGTAACTGCTTAACATCAGGCGGTCCGTATGTTTGTTTGCCACCTAAATTACACCCAGACTCAGAACAACTCTTTGTGGGTCACACAAAGTCTTATCCTGTGTGGGAATCGAACCCACAACCTCGTGCACAGCAGGCGCATACTGCGGCCACTGGACCACTGTGGCAGTCAAATGGATTATGATATAGTTTTTTTTATTTGAAAGCTGACATGATCGAGACTGTTCTTAGCCATAATTATTAAAGATCTGTTCAGGACTTTCGATGATGAAGGGATTTAACTAACTTTCACAAGTTCAATTCATTTGAAATTGGTTTACTGTTATTTCCGTGGTATTTCCATAACGTGTAACCTAGAGCTGATACAGCATCAAGTAGTCAGTAGTCAGAAGAATACCTCCTCTTCAATTTACAGCAGATAATAATATAGCAGCTTTGTGCTCATTAGAATTGTCTCATTAAGTAGGCGCTACAAAAAAAATTATCGGGTAATTTAAAAGTATGAAATATATATATGTCGGAGTTTGTTTTCTAAGAATATCTATGGCTATTAATAATCTGTGGTTATTTTTAGCAGAAATTATTTTCATTTGATTTTCCTATTAATAATAATAGTAGGAATATTAATAATTCCTATTATTTTGTATCAATTAATGTCTTATAATTCAAAACATGATTTATTAAGTATCTACGAACTCCGTCTGGGCACTTATTGTAATAAAAGTATTGCTGGTCCTGTACAAAATATGTAAACATTGGGTACGCCATTTTGTCGCCATTTTCTTATCGTACCATTTCATTTCTTTAAATTATCAGACATTAGATTTAAGTAAGTAATTGAGAATGTTAATGTACCATAATTATGTTAGTGATATTTAAAAACTAACAAATGTGTTTTACACTGTGTAACTTATTAGAATGAGATAATTTAAATGATTTTCCAAACAGTAAACGCTTGGCGCACATTTCCGGGTGCCAATGGACAGAGTTGTCGGGAGGGAAATCTTGCTATAAAAGCCCATACATTGCCCTAGATCGGCAGTCTCTCTTCGGACTGACTCATAAGAGCTCCGGCTCCCGACAAAACTGTCGGTTTACTTGGTACAGCTTGGCTGTATATTCTGCATAGCTGTATTGCTGCGGTTCCCGCCGATACACTTTGCACCTAACTGGGTAGCTCTGTGCTACTGTACGAACTGTGACCAATTTACTTGGTCTGTTCGCATACATACTGGGCGGCTCCGCCGCTATACGAACTGTGACTCACTGAGTCTGTTCGATATTCATTGGATGGCTACTCGCCATTATACGAACTGTGACTCCCCAGAGTCTGTTCGATACTAATTGGATGGCTATACGCCATTATACGAACTGTGACTCTCAGAGTCTGTTCGATTCATTGTTGGATAAACGGCTACGCGCCATTTTGTGAGTTGTGGTGACTTTGCACTATAAAAACCCACCATATACATACCTCAGTTTATTATTAGTTAGTTAGTCTTATAACAATTGCACTTATTGTGATTTTGTCTTTAATTGTTATTATTATTTTAATTATTTCGTGTAATAAAACATTATTATTTCATCGTATCTTGTTTATCTTCATTTAAAATGGATAACTCTGACGATAGGCCTCTCGGCACTCCTGATCCTACATATATTTTTTAAACCCTCTGCACAAAAGCCTTGTAGTTATATTTATGATTTCAGATTTGCCACGCCACAAGGGGAAACGCTAAGTAGACAGAATAAAAAAAGTAGAATACTAATAACGATCCCCGACGCGACGATGTATATATATTTACAGATAGTATTACATAGATATTAATAATATTATGTACAAAGGCGAGCTTTACTCAAAATTAAGTTCTTTTACAGCAAACCTCTGAAGAGTGGAAAGTTTACAGGAAGCAGAAGGGTATATATATATATCCTGACCGTATTCGGCCACAGCGACTGGCTACTAACTACTGAGAGCCTCGTTGATGTGCTCTCATATTATGACTGACGTAACCGATCTTTGCAACGCATGTACCACCACATACGCTACAGTACCCCTCCGACATAGTTATAGTGTATGGCCTCGGGTATTCGGGCCTTGAGCTCGTCTAGCTTAGGCTTTACTCCCTGAGATCTGCGAGGAGGATACAGTCGGAGCCTCAGTTTTGTCACGACAAGTCGGTGATCCGAGGAGCAGACCGCATTAGCATCCCGCATAACGCGGGTGATATGCACTTGGGAAATATCTCTTTGTCGTACAATTACATAGTCAATCAGATGCCAGTGTTTTGACCTCGGATGCATCCATGTGGTCTTATATTTTGCCGGGAGCCTGAACATGGTGCTGGTAACCGCTAGCTCAAATTGAGCGCATAAGGACAGAAGTAGTTGTCCATTACTATTCATGTTTCCAACACCATGTCTTCCCAAGACCCGAGGCCAAGCTTCAAAGTCACGCCCCACTCTGGCGTTAAAATCGCCCATCAAAAGTATCTGCTCCCTAGGAGGTACTCTGGAGAGGGCTTGTGTGACTTCCTCATAAAACTTGGCCTTGATTTCATCATCCTTGTCCATTGTTGGCGCATATACGCTGATGACGTTAAGGTAATTGCCAACGTCCAGGTGGAGGCGCAACGTGGTGACGCGGTCCGAGATGTGCGCAGGACACTCCTCCAATTTAGAGGCGATGTGGTTTTTGATGGCGAAACCAACACCAGACCTCCTAGGCTCCAGTAAGACGGGGTACCTTTCCAAAAGAAAGTATATCCGCCTCTTCGCTCAACCCTCTCCCCCTCGTCAGCCAGGTGTGTCTCGCTGAGAGCAACGATATCCACACCGTAGCGTTGGAGTTCTCGGGATACTAAAGCAGTTTTTCGAGGTATGCCTAGGTTGGCTTCTCGATCAAGGAGGGTGCGCACATTCCACGTTGCAAAGGTCATATTTCGGGACTTCGACCACGTTAAGGGTGATGCAGAGACAGCCGTGGCTACTATCTCCGAGTGTGATGGGTTAAGCCTTTTTTAGGACACCTTTTCTAGTCCCCTCCCCGGATTGGGGGAAGCAGGGCATCTCTAAATAGAGCTGCTTCGTCACTCAGGGAGCTGCCGAATTGCACTGTTAACCCTATGCAGTGTAAAGCGACCATCTACCCTGAGCCGCCCACGTGCAGGCATCAGACAAAGCCCAATTGGCATCACCATCAGACCTCTCTTTTGGTTTTGATTGGGGATGGTAGGATGTAGGAAGGGATACTACTGCCACGGGAAGTAGAGTGTTACAGCAGTAGCTAGAGCAGTCCGGGGTCGCATACCCGTAGTGATTCTAGGCAGTATGTAGCTATCGGACAGATAGCTGACTGAATCACCCTCTGAAACGTGTGTGACGTAAGCGTGCCACTCGCTCCACAGTGCACAGGAAGCCAAGGGTAAACAAAGTGTAAAGATAAAGAACAGGATGGTAACAAAAATATTATAATACAATACATACATAAGATTATACATGGATACATACAGAATATAACAATATAAATCTATACTAATATTATAAAGCTGAAGAGTTTGTTTGTTTGTTTGGTTGAACGCGCTAATATCAGAAAGTACTGATTCGATTAGAAACATATTTTTTTGTTGAATAGTGCATTTATCCAGGAAGGCTATAGGCTTTATAACATCACGCTATGATCAATAGGAGCTGAGCAGTAGTGAGATATGTTGCAAAATCGGGGAAATATACGTTCCAAATTACCACGCGGGCGACCCCTAGTAGGTACATATAACTATATATACATGTATTACGAGTATAAACATACATAGCCTATAGACACTATTTTAAAAGGAAATGCTCCTTGATGTTCCTCCTGAATTCGTCCAGAGCAGGGCTAGAGCGTATGGAATGTGGAAGAGAATTCCATAGATTTACAGCATGATATATAACAAGTAGAATAGTAAAGAGGTTCGTAGGAGAAGAGAAGACTAGTTGTTTAGTACCTACGGAAGTTTTATTTAATATTGTACGAGCAAACCCGTACAGTTTACGTAGTTCAACATTTGTGCTGACGATGCGGCATGTTGCGCGCATCGTAGCGTTTCATTTTACACTTTTACACATAGTTACTTAAGTTAATTCTGTACCATCATTACATCAGACAACATCTTTCTCTAAACCCTCGGGTCGCGGTACTCTACTGTCATCATCATATCATATCAGCATATCACGTATAAGGTGTACATCGCCCGTACACATATAAAACCTCAATTTTCTTTAAAGATTTAATTTTGTTGTATTTCATTAATTCTTTGCTTATAACAATTAAACGCAATGGAACATTCTGATGTTTTGCGGCGAATATTTTAGTAGGCGCGTACACTTCTCGTCAGGGCTTCTATTTACATTATATATATGCTTTCTATGTCGAAGGTTTTTAAATATTTAATATTTTAATAATTAGTTATTAAACTAGTATGTAGGTAGTAAAATTACTACCTGTAATTATTATTTTTTAAAGACAACTCCCGCACTAGATAACAAGCTCTGTGTCGCGGGGGACTTTACAAACATACAATTAACGGACACAAATGACTCCCAGACTCAGAACAGCACATTGTGGGTCACACAAAGTTTTGTCCTGTGTGGGAATCGAACACACAGCCTCGTGCATAGCAGGCGCATACTGCGGCCACTGGACCACCAAGGCAGTCAAATACAATATTTATTAAAAAATTATTAAAAAGTCAATATTACTTTATTTTGATTTTTTCCGTTGTATTATATAGATATATATAACAACCCGTCTGGCCAGCGTGGTACAGTAGGCTAGTATCCCTCTTTGTATAGAGGAAACCCGAGCCCAGCAGTGGGACGTTTATGGTTTGAGATGATGATGATAATATAGGTATCAGTAGTAGCAGGGCCGGGTTTAACCCCAGCGCCGCCCCTGGGCATTTATAAACTGCCGCCCCTTTATAATTATCGTTTTATTCATTTATCCATTTTATGCCAAATTATCATTAAATTTGGCATAAAATGGATAGTTTCAAAATACAACCTTAATGATGATCTGGAATATACAATGCAGAACATTTATAGGATAGCTGGATAAATGGTGGTCTCTTTAAGACACGTTAAAACACAGCTTGTAGTCGATGGTTTGATTCAGTATTTATTATGAAGGCTGGTTCGAAACTATTGTCATACCATATGATACAATAAAGAAGGGATGAAGGTCTTGATAGAAGATGATTTATCTTCTAGTGTTATGGAATTATGTCTTTTTTATATTACTTGAGTGGCAAACAAGAATACGGCCCGCCTGATGTTAAGCAGTTACGGTAGCCTATGGACGCTTGCTATGGGTTGCCAACCCATTTTTTTTTACACCAGGGCTTTATGACGATAAAAGGTAAAGGCAAAGGAAAAATCTTGCTTCCTAACACTTATTTAAAAGACATTTCTAAGTTGTTTGAATAATGCAGAAGATCCTGGAAATATATCACAATAAAAATTTATTTCATAAGATATTTACATGAATACTTATTAAAATTAAAGTAACCTGGTTTTTATTTTATTTTTTTTATTTAACCTAACCTACTTACAAACAATCACATATTGTATTTACCTATAAATAAAATATCTGATTGAGGTCGCAGTTCTGAGGAAAGGTGCCCAAAAGACTGGCCACATTTCCACGCTGGATTGCAAGGCAAATACGTTGACCCAAGTAAAGGCCAGCGTTAGGATCGTGAGATGACTCGACTAAACGCTTAGATATCTCACGATACAATTTGTGGGCACTTGGGCCCCATGGTCCTAGAGTTTAGACCCCAAATGGCTCAAAAATGTAAGTCTCACCGAGACTTTTATATTAGCGTCACTTGAGACTCTCTGCCGAAGTGGCGTCCGAACCCACTTTAATGCCAGTCAATGAAAAATGGGAAGGCGCCCAGGTATCTACAAGCCGCAGTCAAACAAATACAAAAATAGCACAGAAAAGACCGATTAGTACTTCGAGCATAACTTCAAATAGTAGTGATGAAAGAAGCTGTCATAGCGACTCCAACATAATAAGCTGCACTCGACAGTCAGACGATTCAAGTGTAACTTGGCAACTAACTGGGGATTCGACTTCCTCTTTACAGAACACCCCAACCAATTATCGAACTACTCAAAGCGTTGTCATTGGGTTCCTGTGCTTGAGTAAATTTTTCCAGCGCTCACTGAGGGATGCGCTTTAAAAGAAGCGTTTTTATACCTATTTAGAACCTCTATCGTGCCGCACTGTACGGTTTCAGAAGAATGTCCTCCCACGTACGATTAAGTTGTGGAAAAAGCTACCTGCCGAGGTTTTCCCGAGAGATTATAGCATGGGTTTCTTCAAGAAAGGAGTTATAAGGTTTCTAAAGGGTCGGCAACGCGCGAGTAATACCCCTGGTGTTGCAAGCGTTCATAGGCTACGGTAACTGTTTACCATCAGGTAGGCCGTATGCTTGCTTGCCTCCTTAGTAGTATAAAAAAATGCCTGAAATACTCCATCATAAAACCCTGTTGTTATTTATTTTGGATATGCAACACGCTTGAGAGTCCTATATTACCTATTGCAAGCGTCTATAGGCGGTTACTGACCGTAGATAATAATAATATGTTTGTTTGCCACCTAAATGCTTACTAATATTATAAATGTGAAAGTTTGCAAGTATGGATGGATGTTTGTTACTCTTTCACGTAAAAACTACCGAACGGATCTGGATAAAATTTGGCACAGAGATAGATTATGGTCTGGAATAACACATAGGCTAGCTATATTTACAGCGATAACCGACATCCACGCGGGTGGAGCCGCGGGCAACAGCTAGTAATATATCTATATCTATACTTATACTTACTTACTTACTAATATTATAAAGAGGAAAGATTTGTATTTTTGTTTGTTTGTTTGTTTGTTTGTTTGTTTGTATGTAATGGATAAACTCAAAGACGACTGGACCGATTTTAAAAATTCTTTCACCATTAAAAAGCTACATTATCTGAGAGTAACATAGGCTATATTTTATTTTAAAAAAATAGGGGTAAATAATGCCAAGACCTCAGACAATCACTGACTAAATTAGTAACGCCTAATAAACGCCTATAAAATAATTGCTATTTCATTTTTTGTAGGCGCTAACATTTAACAATACTTTAATTTAGGTAATCAGGAAAGCAGCAGAGAAAAGAAAACACTCCACCGAATCTGTCTGGTCAAAATAAACTCAATAACTACCCAATAAAATTTAATACGATTTTCACCAGGTGATGGCGTAATTCTTCCATTATAGTTTTGTGAGTGTGAATTGGCTGAAGTATTGCGATGATAGTTAAACGACTAGGCAAAATCTTGCCGTAGGAGGCAATGTTATTCCTAAATAGATCTAAAAAAAAGTCCATGATACTATGTGTCTATCTGCGACCACAAAAATTACTCACAGCGAAACGCGTGATCGGCCTCTGTCTCATCGGAATACTTAACTGATATATATATTTTAACTGATTTTTAAAAGATGAGGTTCTCTAAAATAATTGCATTGTTTTTTTTATCCCTAAACATCGTCATTTAAGGGCCGATTTGTAATATTCTTTTTTAAGTGATCGACAAAGCTCGAAAAATTGCCTCAATTAAGTGGTAATGGTTAGGGCATATAGCTCGCAGAACCAATGGCCGTTGGGGCAGAAAGGTTCTAGAGTGGCGACCACGAACTGGAAGACGCAGCGTGGGCAGGCCTCCATCAAGGTGGACCGAAGACCTGGTAAAGGTCGCAGGCAACCGATGGACAAGATCAGCTCAGGACCGACTGATGTGGAAAACCTTGCGGGAAGCCTATGTCGAGCAGTGGATGTCTTATGGCTGAGATAGAACTACTTTTGTGGCAAACAAGCATACGGCCCAGCTGATGTTAAGCAGTTACCTTAGCCTATAGACGCTTGCAGTACCAAAGGTATCACTTGCGTGTTACCAACCCATTATTTACACCAGGGCCATAAGATGGGAGCAGAGTATCCATGGGATAGGAATACGTTTCTTTCAAAATTGATCCCTAAGTGAGCGTTGGAGTCCTATACTCACACACAGGAACAGAACTACACCGCTGTGTATAGTTATTTGGCTGTCGTCTTCTAAGGTGTTGGTTCTCTGTAAGGTGGAATTCCTCCCCTATCTGAAAAATTTCTCTTAAAAGACATTTTGCAATTGAATGGATAGTTTTTCATATTGTTCTCATTAAAAAAAACAGTTCTGGTGATCGGATCCGTAGGGAATTGAGAAACCTCTCAAATACTATCTAGGCATACTGCAATGAATCAAACAAATGCATTCAGGAAGCATCAATTCGTTAGTGAAACTAATAAAGTATACTGCAGATGGCCAACTTCTCAATGATAAATAATTAGTCGATGGAGATCAGACATAATGTGTAATTAAATGACTGTAACTAATCACATTCAATGAGCAAATTAAAATGGTACAATCAAACTAATATGATTATACAGCTGGATATAGGCACCGAAACTTCGTAATTAAACAATGTACAAAAAAAAATGCATGGTTTCAGAGATATACATAATAATAGATACCTACATATATATCGAATTTACGTTGAACTCTCACCAATATGGTCGACTATAATAAATAGGATTCAGTTTACTGGTTTTTTATTCAGTTTTGTTCCGGGTGCTTATGTAGAGTACTATATCTCTATTAACAGAATGATGAATCAAAAAGAATCTAATAACTATGCGGTTCAATTTCTGAAATCCTTGAGCACTACGGTGGACCGATATGCCCTTTAGGAATTTAATAAATTTTTAGCTTACCCAAACTGTGTAACAGTACCTATCAGGTTCATCATATCAACCTATAAATGTCCCACTGCTGGGCACGGGTCTTCCCCATACACTTGGAGGGATATTAGCCTACTACACCACGCTGGCCAGACGGATTGGTATATGGTTTTATTTTGAATTTTCCTTCTCTTGCAGTGGATATTGTCTGCCTGAATTACTCCTTTAGTCGACTCTTACCCTTGGGATAGATAGGGGTGGTGATATTTTGTATTCTTAATCCGTCACCACATGGAATCCTATCAGGTTAGAAGTGACCAATTTAAAACGAAATGTATGGATGCAGAAATTTCTACAGGGCATAAGCCAAGCACAGATAAGCTATGCGATAGGCCATAAGATTGTTCACGTTTGCGCTAAGACAATTTGAAGAGCAGAACAATCGTACAAACAAGGAATATTTCTTTATGAAGTTTATTTATTGCAGAACCTTAATGTTCAAAAGAAAAACGTAATTGACAAATCAACAAATGCACAGTTTAAATCACTAGACACTCAGATAGCTATTACGATATAGGCTATCCGCTAAGAAAGATTTTTAAAATGTAACCGCTAAAGATGACAATCAGCCGATGAAAGTTTGTAGTTTTCAGATTTACAGTAAAAGACTGAACACGCGAACGAAGTCGCGGGTACAGCTAGTTAACTAAATAAAGTTATTATCTTACGAGGTTCAGTTTAAGATCGTAAATAAATCACTAAACGTACGTCAACTATTTTTTAAAGTCTCTGCGGGGTGTCTTAATCCTTACTAATATTATAAATGTTAAAGTTTGTAAGAATGGATGGATGGATGTTTGTTACTCTTTCACGTAAAAACTACTGAACAGATCTGGATGAAATTTGGCACAGAGATAGATTATGGTCAGGAATAACATATAAGCTACTTTTGTAGCGATAACCGACATCCACGCGGGCGGAGCCGCGGGCAACAGCTAGTAAAATAATATATAGCTACTTAGCTTTCTAGTAGCTGAATGGATATCAACTCGCGCCATTTCTGATATCCACAAATTGCCGCAATGCGTATTGAAAACACTCTGCAAGCAAATCCACGCATTCCAACTAATTGGCAGTTGAACAACCTCGTCAAAATGATAATATGTTATTACAATCGAAAATACTAACTAATTGCGTCGCAAAATACAAACACGGATGTGGGATTTGTTAATTACAGGTAGCGCTGTAAAATAATTGAAATGATTCGTGTATATGATAGGGCAGTAATTACGAGTATGCAGATGACGTTTGTAATCAATATGCTGCACTAACAGCCTACAATCAATTTTAAGCTATTTAAGTTTAATGGAATTGTTATTACTAATTCTATTGGTACCTATATACCTGTCAGTACTTTGGTGCTATAAAGATACTAGCTGTTGCCCGCGGCTCCGCCCGCGTGGATGTCGGTTATCGCTACAAAAGTAGCTTATATGTTATTCCTGACCATAATCTATCTCTGTGCCAAATTTCATCCAGATCTGTTCAGTAGTTTTTACGTGAAAGAGTAACAAACATCCATCCATCCATTCTTACAAACTTTAACATTTATAATATTAGTAAGGATTAAGACACCCCGCAGAGACTTTAAAAAATAGTTGACGTACGTTTAGTGATTTATTTACGATCTTAAACTGAACCTCGTAAGATAATAACTTTATTTAGTTAACTAGCTGTACCCGCGACTTCGTTCGCGTGTTCAGTCTTTTACTGTAAATCTGAAAACTACAAACTTTCATCGGCTGATTGTCATCTTTAGCGGTTACATTTTAAAAATCTTTCTTAGCGGATAGCCTATATCGTAATAGCTATCTGAGTGTCTAGTGATTTAAACTGTGCATTTGTTGATTTGTCAATTACGTTTTTCTTTTGAACATTAAGGTTCTGCAATAAATAAACTTCATAAAGAAATATTCCTTGTTTGTACGATTGTTCTGCTCTTCAAATTGTCTTAGCGCAAACGTGAACAATCTTATGGCCTATCGCATAGCTTATCTGTGCTTGGCTTATGCCCTGTAGAAATTTCTGCATCCATACATTTCGTTTTAAATTGGTCACTTCTAACCTGATAGGATTCCATGTGGTGACGGATTAAGAATACAAAATATCACCACCCCTATCTATCCCAAGGGTAAGAGTCGACTAAAGGAGTAATTCAGGCAGACAATATCCACTGCAAGAGAAGGAAAATTCAAAATAAAACCATATACCAATCCGTCTGGCCAGCGTGGTGTAGTAGGCTAATATCCCTCCAAGTGTATGGGGAAGACCCGTGCCCAGCAGTGGGACATTTATAGGTTGATATGATGAACCTGATAGGTACTGTTACACAGTTTGGGTAAGCTAAAAATTTATTAAATTCCTAAAGGGCATATCGGTCCACCGTAGTGCTCAAGGATTTCAGAAATTGAACCGCATAGTTATTAGATTCTTTTTGATTCATCATTCTGTTAATAGAGATATAGTACTCTACATAAGCACCCGGAACAAAACTGAATAAAAAACCAGTAAACTGAATCCTATTTATTATAGTCGACCATATTGGTGAGAGTTCAACGTAAATTCGATATATATGTAGGTATCTATTATTATGTATATCTCTGAAACCATGCATTTTTTTTTGTACATTGTTTAATTACGAAGTTTCGGTGCCTATATCCAGCTGTATAATCATATTAGTTTGATTGTACCATTTTAATTTGCTCATTGAATGTGATTAGTTACAGTCATTTAATTACACATTATGTCTGATCTCCATCGACTAATTATTTATCATTGAGAAGTTGGCCATCTGCAGTATACTTTATTAGTTTCACTAACGAATTGATGCTTCCTGAATGCATTTGTTTGATTCATTGCAGTATGCCTAGATAGTATTTGAGAGGTTTCTCAATTCCCTACGGATCCGATCACCAGAACTGTTTTTTTTAATGAGAACAAATATGAAAAACTATCCATTCAATTGCAAAATGTCTTTTAAGAGAAATTTTTCAGATAGGGGAGGAATTCCACCTTACAGAGAACCAACACCTTAGAAGACGACAGCCAAATAACTATACACAGCGGTGTAGTTCTGTTCCTGTGTGTGAGTATAGGACTCCAACGCTCACTTAGGGATCAATTTTGAAAGAAACGTATTCCTATCCCATGGATACTCTGCTCCCATCTTATGGCCCTGGTGTAAATAATGGGTTGGTAACACGCAAGTGATACCTTTGGTACTGCAAGCGTCTATAGGCTAAGGTAACTGCTTAACATCAGCTGGGCCGTATGCTTGTTTGCCACAAAAGTAGTTCTATCTCAGCCATAAGACATCCACTGCTCGACATAGGCTTCCCGCAAGGTTTTCCACATCAGTCGGTCCTGAGCTGATCTTGTCCATCGGTTGCCTGCGACCTTTACCAGGTCTTCGGTCCACCTTGATGGAGGCCTGCCCACGCTGCGTCTTCCAGTTCGTGGTCGCCACTCTAGAACCTTTCTGCCCCAACGGCCATTGGTTCTGCGAGCTATATGCCCTAACCATTACCACTTAATTGAGGCAATTTTTCGAGCTTTGTCGATCACTTAAAAAAGAATATTACAAATCGGCCCTTAAATGACGATGTTTAGGGATAAAAAAAACAATGCAATTATTTTAGAGAACCTCATCTTTTAAAAATCAGTTAAAATATATATATCAGTTAAGTATTCCGATGAGACAGAGGCCGATCACGCGTTTCGCTGTGAGTAATTTTTGTGGTCGCAGATAGACACATAGTATCATGGACTTTTTTTTAGATCTATTTAGGAATAACATTGCCTCCTACGGCAAGATTTTGCCTAGTCGTTTAACTATCATCGCAATACTTCAGCCAATTCACACTCACAAAACTATAATGGAAGAATTACGCCATCACCTGGTGAAAATCGTATTAAATTTTATTGGGTAGTTATTGAGTTTATTTTGACCAGACAGATTCGGTGGAGTGTTTTCTTTTCTCTGCTGCTTTCCTGATTACCTAAATTAAAGTATTGTTAAATGTTAGCGCCTACAAAAAATGAAATAGCAATTATTTTATAGGCGTTTATTAGGCGTTACTAATTTAGTCAGTGATTGTCTGAGGTCTTGGCATTATTTACCCCTATTTTTTTAAAATAAAATATAGCCTATGTTACTCTCAGATAATGTAGCTTTTTAATGGTGAAAGAATTTTTAAAATCGGTCCAGTCGTCTTTGAGTTTATCCATTACATACAAACAAACAAACAAACAAACAAACAAACAAAAATACAAATCTTTCCTCTTTATAATATTAGTATAGATATAGATAGTATAGATATAGATATAGATAAACGCTTCCTGACTAAATAGCAAAAACGGTGTTGATGAAATTTGTTTATGGAAGAAAAAGAACACGTCTAATAGTACTAACTATCACGTGGCAAATTTGATTTGCCATTTACCACAGCATGGACGTCGTTGATTCGAATCTGTGAACTGTTGAGTCTGTGATTTCAAATTCATAATACAGGAATAATTCCCACATATTATATAGAAGCTCGTACCGTTGGAGCAGACGTGTTCTTGAGTGGAGACCGCGGCTCGGCAAACGTAATGTAGGACGCCCTCAGGCGAGGTGGAGCAACGATCTTCGCAAAGCGGCTGGGAGTAGCTGGATGCGGGAAGCCGAGGATCGTGGTAGGTGGCGTGCCCTTGGAGAAGCCTATATCCAGCAGTGGACTGTGATAGGCTGATGATGATGATTATACAGAAGTATCTATAAAGAAAGAGAGTGATTTAACCCTAGTGTTGCAATTGCAAGCATCTGTAGCAATACGGTAACTGCTTTCCATCATATATCGTCTTAAGCTTCTTTACCTTCTTAGAGTACAAAAAAAGAAACATAAATATAAAGATATAAAGTTGCGAAGCGCCAAAAAAATGTTAATCCATAGATAAATCGTTCAAAAAAATCAACAGATTTTTGTAGAACAAGCATTATTATACCTATTACTTGAACGGTGGCTATTTTGGACCATTTTTTTTACTAAGTAAAATACTCAAATTAATCTTAGGTAAACGCTTTTAGACTACTTTGAAATATTGGAATAAGATAAATACCTTTTAGTAGAAATATTAATTTCAGAAAAAGGCACTTACAATTTTTGAAATTAATATTTCTAAAAGCCTCACTGTTGAATGGATAATGAAGTAATGAAAGCTATCAACGAGTGAATTGTAAAACCGTTATTCTGTATGTCAACAACGGAGTTAGCTACAGAGCCGCTATATGAAAATTCGTTTTTTTAAGAAAACCATTATATATATTTCTGTGGAATTTGGTAACAGTGTACATGTAGACTAAATCTAAGGCCTGATCAGAAAATCAGCGCTGCAGTATAAAATGCTGCAGCACAGAGCTGACATTGGGACCTTTTCTGACATCACACAGGATATACCTACTTATTCTTCTTTTTAGTGTTGCTATTATGTGTCCATCTTATATCTACCATCTGTTATCCTGTGTATGTTTCTTTCTTTCTTTCTAAACCTACAGGTAAAAATATATTTTATACACACTCATACATTGGTTTTCCTAAAAAACTAATCTATATAATATAGCGACCCTGTACAGCTTACACCGTTGCGCGTTGCCGACCGCACAATACTTATAAAATGGTAATACTCATTAGCGTACCGCTCATTTGTTGCCGATTACCAGGCCTATGGTATCGTATATATGTACGAGTAGGGTAAACTTACCTAAATCGTACCTGATATATTTCCTCAGCCTAAGGCTTACGTAAACTTTAGTCCGCCATCTCGTACGAAAACAAAACAGGACACTGTAGGGCTACTTGTTAATAAAATATCCAACTTCTTGTCATTCTTAGTATATTTATGTATATTTTGCCCGCGTGTTATATACATAGAAGAATGAAGATTGTAGTCAGGATTTTACCCAATGCGTACACATAGGTTTGTTCTAAGTCCATACAAAAGGCAATATGAAAGAAAATATAAGTGCCAATAAATATATTATTACCACAGAAAGTGAAGAAGAAGAAAAAAAACCTAAATATAAGAACAAGAATCAGCGTGGAATAGAAAACAAGAATGTTTCAGGAAAAACAAACACCTGAAGAGACTGAAAAATGTTTGCCTTATAAGTACTGATGATCGGTCATTTATTTATTTACATTCAGTTGCTCACTATACTTACAGTTGCTCAATACGCGTTGTAATTGTAATTGTCGAAAACTACATAAAAAAAATTGTACAATCATGCACTTAAACATTCACAGTAGGTACACTTATTCTAACATTTTTTTGACTTTAACACTGTGAACGTATAGAGGTGGATAAATGAGAGCCACACAATAAGTTCCACACAATATAAGTTATTTATTAACATAAATGTACGTGTATTTATACAATAATAAATGATGTATCGGCAATATCTCCGATACATATTGGTGGGGAGTACGTGGAAGTAACTACGTGATATTATCTAAATACTCATTACTGCTGAGCCCACATCACTCCCCCTTTTGAAAAAAAAAAAGGAAAACATTATATTTAATAATATTAAACTAAATACATTGTAAAATTTTAAACTATCAATGGATGTATACCGTTTGTAAAAACCTTAAAATAGTAAAGTATCCTAGTGTAAAAATGTATATAACAATATAAAACAATTAATTAATTTACTAGGTATAAACAATTAAACATATTATTATAATAATGTAAACAAACAGTTTGCTTAGAACGCAAATCTCACGGTCGGTTTTACAATGCGACCGGATCGAGTTACTAGTCGCGAGCTTCTTTCTGCAAACGCTGCTTTATTATCAGGTGCATTGGCTGCGGGTGATGTAACCGATGTTTGTTTTGTTTTATTTTTCTGCACTTTGTCCTCTGTAGTTTGTAGAATAAATGCTGGTTTTAGACGATCTATGGACACGACGACGGTTCGGTCCGGAAGCTGGATAGTGTAGCATTTTCCTTCACGTCGCAGAACTTTGTAAGGACCTTCGTAAGGAGCACACAGTGACTTTTTCATCATGTCTCTTCTAAGAAAAATATAATCACATTTTTCTAACTCCTTGTGCACGTAACATTTTCTATTCGTATTATGTCTCGTAGCTGTCTCGCTTTGTAGGGCGCGCATAGCATTCGATAGCTGTGTGACGTATACGGCGTCGGACTGCGATGTTTTGATTGTGTCAGCGAAAAAATCAGCTGGCAATAGCAAGGTTGTTCCGTACGTTCTTTGTGCTGCACTTATTCCACTTTTCTCGCTAATTGCAGTGCGTAATCCCAGTAGGACCATTGGTAAGTTAGCTACCCAGTTCGAGCTATTTTCGCATGAAGTTAATGCTGTTTTTAGACATCTGTGCCATCTTTCAACTTGCCCGTTCGCTTGCGGATGATACGGCGTAGTACGAATTTTATTTATTCCGAGACGCTTTGTCAGCTGATGGAATAAATCTGATTCAAATTGCCTTCCTTGGTCGGTTGTTATCGTTAATGGACAACCAAATCTCGCAATCCAACCACTTATTAGTGCCGTGCATATGGTTTCAGCGGTGATGTTTGCTACGGGTATTGCTTCGGGCCATTTTGTCTTCCGATCGATGATGGTAACACAGTAGCGATACTCTTGTGATATAGGTAGTATTACTATGTCTAAGTGAATGTGCTCAAATCTCTCTGTTCTTGGAAACTCGTTGAGTGGAGAGACAGTGTGACGATTAATTTTTGTCCTTTGACAATCTATGCATGTCTTTGCCCATGTTCCAACTTCTTTATTCATGGTAGGCTAGAAGAATTTTTCAGACATCAACTTTCTTGTGCTTCGTATCCCCGGATGACTGAGACCATGTACTGCTGTGAATGCTGGGTACCGGAACTGCAGTGGTAAATAGGGTCGAAGTTTTCCTGTAGACGTCTCGCATACGACTTGTAAGTCGCTATTAGGTATTGTGTACCGTTTAAAGTGTAGCTTTTTATTCTGCAACAATTCAGCTAATTCTTTGCTTTGTTGTTGTTCAGTGGCTAATTCCCCATAGTTAATAAAGCTAGGAAAGCTAATTTCCTCAATTCTCGATAGTGCATCTGCTACAGCGTTTTGTTCGCCCGGGATGTGCTTAATCTCCGAGCAGAACTGCGAGATAAAATCTAGATGTCGTAGTCTTCTAGGCGTGTCATTGTTGGATGAGGCTTTGCTAAGTGCGAATGTTAGCGGTTTATGGTCGGTATAGACTGTAAATTCTCTTCCTTCTTTCATGTGGCGAAAATGTTTGATAGACATATATATTGCCAATAATTCACGATCGTAAGTGCTGTAGTTTCGTTGAGCCGTGCTTAAAGCCTTGGAAAAGAAACCAAGTGGTTGCCATTGCCCATCGATCTTCTGTTGTAGTACAGCACCCGCACACGTATTTGAACTGTCCGTCATAAGTGCCCTAGGTGACGTCATTGAGGGATGAAAAAGTGTGACAGCGCTTTGGATGCTTTGTTTACATTTTTCAAATGCCCTATTTCCTTCCTTTGTCCATGGAACGAGTCTTTTGCCGTTCTTCTTAGCACCGTGTAAATACAGGTTCAGTTCCCTTTGGTGTTCAGCTGCGTGAGGCATGTTAGCACGATAGAAGTTTACTATCCCGAGAAATCGCCTGAGCTCTTGTATAGTCTTCGGCTTGGGATAGCTTGAGATAATATCTATTTTGTCTTGTAATGGTCGTATACCGTCTTCATTTATGCGATATCCGAGAAAATCTAACTCGGATTTGGCGAATTCGCATTTTTTAATATTTAGTGTAATGCCATGTTCTTGAAGTCTTCTAAATACTTTTTCCAGGTCTTGTTTATGACTATTTTCATCGCTGCATATGAGAATGTCGTCGATGAAGCTATATACGAAGTCCAGACCTTTTAGCACCATATTCATAAATCGCTGAAACGTTTGCGCAGCATTGCGTAGACCGAATGTCATCTTCATAAATTCAAAAAGTCCAAAAGGCGTTATGATGGCGGTTTTTGGGATGTCATCTGGATGGATATCTATGACGTGAAATGCCCGGCGAATGTCCAGTTTCGTAAATACTGTTTTGTCCTTCATTATGTAGGCGAAATCCTGCATCCGGGAAATCGGATGACGATCGGGAACCGTAATAGCGTTTAAACGCCGGTAGTCGCCACAAGGCCTAAGTTCACCGTTTTTCTTCTTCACCACATGTAAGGGAGATGCCCAAGGACTGCTGGACGGTCGACATATTCCATCTTCCATCATCTTCTCAAATTCACGTTTAGCGGCTTTGTATTTCTCTGGATTCAATGGGCGTACTTTTTCGTGAATAGGGTTCACGTTTGTTGTTATTATTCTGTGCTGAATTGTATGCGTCGGAATGCTATTATTACGCGGTTTAGTCAACTCACTGTATTTTTGCAAGATGTCATAATACGTGTTATTACGGTCGATCGTGCGAATTGTCGCATCGGCATCTTGCGTAACCTTGGTAATAACACATAATTCAGTGACCTTATCAATTAATTTCCTCGCGTGTAAATCGATGAGTAGCTTATAATTTTGTAGGAAGTCTGCTCCTATGATGGAACGTCGTACATCAGCTACTATAAATGTCCACTTGAAGACGCGACGTAGTCCCAAGTTGAGATGCATTGTTTTTTCGCCGTAAGTACGTATAGATGTTCCATTTGCAGCGTATAATGTGTACGCGCTTGAGTTATTTGCGACTTTTCGATTCTTCGCTGCCAGCACCGATACCTCTGCCCCCGTGTCTATTAAAAATTGTGTACCACTGCTTAAGTCGGTAACACATAGTCGACAGTTTGGGGTATTATTGACGCCGAGTACTGCCACAGTCGGAGTCAATGTTAGTTTTCCGACGGCTTTCGGAATGCGCATTTTTGTTCGTTCCAACATCTAAACGCATTTACGCCATACTTCATATGTGGACGGCATATCCATGCTGCTTTCCGGGAATTTGATCTTGACCTTGAACGTGACTTTTCGCGGTGCGGTGATCTTCCTATTCGTCCTTGGCCTCTCTTTAATTCTGCTATCTCCATAGCCATACTGTCTAATTTCGCGCGAAGATAGCTCATGTCATTGCTACTTGAAACTTGTGCGATCTGGTTTGTGCAACTGGTACGTAGTTCGTACCGGCTGCGTTCTGCTTAGGACATGTTGCCATTTTCTTGACGTTACGTGCCGGCGATAATAACCGTGAATATTGCCTCTTGAAATTCCAATTGGTGGGACCCGCTTGTGGGAAGCCAATTGAAATGTGCGATCACTGGATATCTCGTTGATGATGTTCTTCAATCTTCTTAGCCGGCAGGCAGAAACCAGGTCCGTTGCTAATCACGTCGGGGTCACCAATGTGAACGTATAGAGGTGGATAAATGAGAGCCATAAGTTCCACACAATATAAGTTATTTATTAACATAAATGTACGTGTATTTATACAATAATAAATGATGTATCGGCAATATCTCCGATACATATTGGTGGGGAGTACGTGGAAGTAACTACGTGATATTATCTAAATACTCATTACTGCTGAGCCCACAACACTATAAGATCAGAAATGACCACTAGCCTCCAAACTAGGCCGAGCCTGTATTTTATACGCTAAATCAAAGTGCAAATGCAGTCCAATAAATGTTCCAAATGGGTACATGTGCTTCGCGTAGGTAATAATTGCAAGATAATCTTGTAAAGTACGAGTAAGTAATATTCGGGTAATACCTTTGCACTTTTTTCGCACAAATTATAATTATATTTTTTTTCAAGACGATGATTATTTATATTAAATTAAATTATGTTAGGAGAATAAACTAAGTTTTCATTATTTCTTTGCTTGTATTAAAATAATGTGACAACTAATTTCTCTTAACTGGTACGATTTAAGCAAATTTACCCTACAGTTTTGTACAGGATTAGCGGACAAAATGGCATTCAACATAATAGGTAGGTACTCAGGGATTAATAGAGATTTTACTCGTTAGTCCTGTACGAAACTGTATTAAAATGATAAATCTTTATTAATGCGATTTGTTTTGAAGCTTAAAACTATTTGAGAACGGCTTTACCGATTTTAATGTTCTATGTTATTGTTATACCTAGTCCGAATAAAGTTTTCAGGACGTAAAAAGTATCGGTGAGTTTGTTAGGTTAGTTAGTTAGTATTTTTATGAATACCTACATATATAAAATAGTATGTCCTGACTAACTAACTACAAAGTATAGATAGCTGATATTTTTAACTTAATAACGGTGGTGGCCTAGTAAGAAAGTAGCCGATTGGCACGCAAGTGGTGCAAGTTCGGTTCCAGGTAGCAGTACCAATGTGAATTTCACTTTGTGGAATTTATATGTACTCGTACTAATCAAATGACCATCTGCTAACGGTGATAATATAAATAGTGTGGCTATCTATTAGTAACCCATATTCGTCCCACTGCTGGGCACGGGTCTCCTCTAATCTATGAAGAGAGAGAGGCGAGAGAAAGGTTTTAGGCCTTAAATCACCGAGCTGGATAATGCGGGTTGGTGAATCAGACATGTCTTTAGAATTTCTTCTAAGACATGTGGGTTTCCTCACGATGTTTTTCTTTACCGTTAGCAGATGGCGAATCATTTGATTAGTACATATAAACTTCACAAAGTGAAATTCACATTGGTAATTCCACCCGTGATCAAACCCGAACCTCTTGCGTGCAAGTCGGTAACTTTCCCACTCGGCCACCACCGCTTTAACAAAAATTTACAACCACAGAAAATCAAAAACTTTACTTCTATATAATATTAGTATAGATTTGGATGAGCTCTTTTGATATAAGAGAAGTGCAGCGCCATCAATCAATCAATCAATCAATCAGCCTATCGCAGTCCACTGCTGGACATAGGCCTCTCCTAACACGCGCCACAGCACACGGTCCTCCGCCTTCCGCATCCAGTCCGTCCCAGCGACCTTTTTTAGGTCGTCGGTCCACCTAGCTGGGGGCCGCCCTACCTTACGCTTACCGAGTCGTGGTCTCCACTCTAGGACACGTCTGCTCCATCGGCCGTCGGTCCTTCTGCAGATGTGACCAGCCCATTGCCACTTCAGCTTGCTAAGTCTGCGAGCTATGTCGGTAACTTTGGTTCTTTGTCGGATTACCTCGTTGCGAATTTTATCCTTCAAAGAGACGCCAAGCATAGCTCGCTCCATAGCCCGCTGTGCGACTTTTAATTTGTGGACTAGTCCCACTGTGAGTGTCCACGTCTCGGCACCGTACGTCATAACAGGTAGGACGCATTGGTTGAAAACTTTCGTCTTCAGGCATTGCGGTAAAGGCGAAGAGAAAACCTGACGTAGTTTGCCAAACGCTGCCCAACCCAACTGAATCCTACGGTTGATTTCTTTCTCGAAGTTGGTTCTACCAAGCTGGACAGTTTGCCCAAGGTAGACATACTCCCGAACAACTTCGAGCATCGAACCGTCGACGTAAATCGGTCCCGGTGTGATATGTTCGTTGAACATAATCTTGGTTTTATCCAAGTTCATACCGAGACCGACACGTCGTGAGGCTTCATTCAGGCTGTGCAGCATTCCGCTCAACTGTTCCAGAGACTCTGCAACGATGACGATATCATCGGCAAACCGAAGGTGTGAGATGTACTCGCCATTGATGTTAATGCCCCGTCCAGTCCAGTCCAGCGTCTTAAAGACGTCTTCGAGCGTGTTGGTGAAAAGCTTGGGGGATATTACATCCCCCTGTCTCACCCCTCGACGCAACTCAATTGGGTTGGTCTTTTGGTCCTGGAGCTGGACGGTCATAGTGGCGTTGTCATAAAGACATCTCAGCACCTCGATATAGCGCCAATCAATACGACACCGCTGCAGAGCACCCAAAACTGCCCAGGTTTCGATGGAGTCGAAGGCTTTCTCGTAGTCCACGAATGCCATACACAGCGGCTGATTGTACTCTTCGGTCTTCTGTACAATCTGCCGAACAGTATGGATGTGATCCACGGTGCTATAGCCTTTTCGAAACCCGGCTTGTTCCGGAGGCTGGAACTCGTCAAGTTTTCTGGCGAGGCGGTTTGTGAGTACTCTCGAGAACAACTTGTAAACGTGGCTCAGGAGTGAGATGGGTCTGTAGTTCTTCAGCAAGGCTTTGTCACCTTTTCTGAAGAACAGAACCACCGCACTCCCACCCCACGCTTGAGGTGTTAGGCCCTGGTGTATAACGGAATTGAAGAGACTCGCTAGCTCTTTCAGGATTGGAGCCCCGCCTGCTTTTAGGAGCTCTGTGGTTATTCCGTCATCACCAGGCGACTTATTGTTCTTAAGCTGCTCGAGAGCCACTCTGACCTCGCCCTGGTTGACATCAGGGATGTCTTCCGTGTAGTGGCGCGTGAGTGGGGCCCTGTGGTCATCAGCGCTGGGTCTCGTGGGTTCAGTCATCCGTGATGCGTACAGGTCTTTGTAGAAACTCTCAATTTCCTCGAGAATCCCGAACCCTGAGGTCACGGTTCTGCCATCCGCAGTATATAGTTTCGTCAGATGGGATCTACCTAGCTGGCGAGCGAAGACTTTGGTGCCTCTGTTCTGTTCAATCGCAGCCGCGATGGCGCGGGCGTTTGAACATCGGAGGTCACGTCGCACCAGCTTCCGGATCTTCCGGTTGAGGTTTCTTCCATCCGACGAAGACGTCTGCGTGGATGACATTTCCCGTCTTTGCCTCATAAGTTCGAGAGTCTCGAGCGAGAGTTTAGACTGTCTGTTTACGCTTTTTCCGGGAAACACCCTTCGAGACACGTCCTGTAGCGTTCTGACCACTGTGTCGGTTTTCTCGTCAACAGTGCCTTCGGTTTCCAGCAGATCGAAACGATTTTGAAGCTCCAATTGGAACTTTTCGGACCCTAATGCTATTTGAGGCGCAGTAGGTCTGAGAGTAGACCTAATCATGCGACGCCTTTCGGCTTTGAAGTCTATATTCAGAGCGCCTCGTACAAGTCGGTGATCACTGCCTGTATTGAACCTGTTGATCACGGAGACGTCTCTAAACACAGACCTCCTGTCAGTCATGATGAAGTCTATCTCGTTCCTCGTCACAGTATCGGGGCTTCGCCATGTCCACTTCCTCTGGGGCTTCTTCTTAAAGAAAGAATTCATTAAGAAGAGCCCCTGTGACTCCAGAAAGTTGACCAGCATTTGCCCCCTGTGGTTTCGGCGCCCCACGCCGTAGGATCCGATTTTCGTTTCGCCGCGTTCTTGTACTCCCACTTTGGCATTGAAGTCCCCCATAACAACGTTGTAGTGAGCCTTGGTGGTACCATGTAGTGCCTTGGCTATGTCTTCGTACATGGCTTCGGCTATGTCGTCGCAGTATGTCGAGGTCGGCGCATATACCTGTACCACCTTCAGGGAGTACCTGTCGGTGATTTTTAATATGAGGTACGCTACCCGCGTCGACACACTGCTGACTTCTACAACGTTGTTAGTGAGAGCTTTGTTGACTAGAAAACCGACACCGCCCTGAGAGGGCTGATCACCTTCCCGAAAGTAAAATAGGTGGCCTGACTCAAGGGTTATCGTATCCTCTCCCTGTCGTCGGACTTCAGATAACCCCAATATGTGCCAGTTTATGCGACCCAATTCTACCTCGAGTTCGGTGAGGTGTTGGTCCAGCCGTAGAGAGCGTCCATTATACGTCGCCAGGGTCAGGTGTTTTTTGGTAGCCTTTTATCGTAGCCCGGAGATTCTTCGCACCCCCTGCCCCGCTGTTACCGCGACCGCTACCGTGGCCACGGACAGCGGGACTACCGGGAACTGGGGGCCTTTGCTTTGGGCGTCTTACCATTAGGAGGGTTTTGGCCTTACTATACCACGCTGGCCAGACGGGTTGGTATAGGGTTTTATTTCGAATTTTCCTTTTCTGGCAGTGGTGTTGTCTGCATTTTAGTTTAACGCCATCTCGGAGGCGCGCCACAGTTTAACGTCATGTCGGGCAGCGCCATGAGTTACTAATATCCTTACTAATATTATAAATGTGAAAGTTTGTAAGAATTGATGGATGGATGGATGGATGGATGTTTGTTACTCTTTCACGTAAAAACTACTGAACGGATCTGGATGAAATTTGGCACAGAGATAGATTATGGTCTGGTCTTTTTGCAGCGATAACCGACATCCACGCGGGCGGAGCCGCGGGCAACAGATAGTAAATAATAAAAAGGTAGATCTTTAAACAGGTACTAGTGGACCTGGCAGACGTCGTCCTGCCGGAAAAAGCTGAAATACCGACAGCAGCGCCACCTACCGGGTCCAATTGTGAATCTAAACCATCCAGGGCCCTACCCGAACACACACACAAAATTTCATCAAAATCGGTCCACCCGTCTAGGAGGAGTTCAGTCACATACACACGCACACAAGAAATATATATATTATTATTATAGGTATATATATTATAGGTGTATATATTTATTTATGTATAGTTATGTGTAATTATGTTTTGTGTTGCATCTTATTTCTTAGTTTATAATTTTCTTTCTTTATTATTATTGTCATCTGCCATGCTTATCTCTGCATCACCCAAAGGTTGACTGGCAGAAAATGCCTTAGGCATAAAGTCCGCCTTGTGCAATTTTTTTGCAGGAAGTTTAAATAAAATAAATAAATAAACTATATTATTAAACCTACCTCTGTACACGACGCGGCCATACCAACGGTAGCAGAAATTCATAAACACTAACCAAATATGAGTCCGAAATCGGGATTAGAGGTGGTCATTGTAGGTAGCGGAATTATATAGCTACCGAAAGTCGGCCACGGACGCATCATCACCATGGTAACCACTCTTGAGCGTATCGATCTCAAAAAGTTGTCTCCACTTAGGGCGGTCCGTGCCCCACATTGCCATAGCCTTTGTTCCCCCAAAAATATCCCCTTTTATATAAACATATATATATAGATAGGGATATACTGAAAAGTTTACATTTACACCTATTTGATACATCAGGCGGGCCGTATGCTTGTTTGCCTCGTTGGTTGTGTAAAAAAAAGTATTTATAAGTAAATTATGATAGGTAATGTGCAGACTATTAAGAGTACCTAGTGATAACAAGTCCATTATGCCTTTAAGAATGTTATCAGATTATAATAAATATTAAAACTAATAAAATAGACTTTTCAAAAATATATAACATACTAGTGGCCCGCCTCGACTTCCCCTGGGTTAAACTTTCTTAATTTTTTTCTTACATAAAAACCTTGTCGTGGTAATAAAGAACACAACAAAAAAAAAAGAATTAGCGAAATCGGTTCAGCTGTTCTCGAGATTTGCGCTTAGCAACACATTCAGCGTTTGATTTTTATATTATAGATTTACTCAGCATATACCAACAATGTTAACTGCAAGGCGTTCGTGGTGCCAGTGTGGACGTGTTATCTCATCATGAAGAAGGCCTTTAATCCTCAGAGCGTGGTGTTCCGACACTTCCACGGACATAATATAATACCACCTGAACACATAGTGTCTGAGTTGAAATGTTTAATTTAGAATTAATCAGTTTAGTACATAAGTGCCAAATCGTGACGTAAGGCACATTGTGAATTCTAGTGATAATTCTGAACTTCTTTTATGTTTAATTTATAATATAAAAATGAATCGCTGAATGTGTTGCTAAGCGCAAATCTTGAGAACAGCTGAACCGATTTCGCTAATTCTAAAAAAAAATAAGAAACTTGATCTGAAAATATGTAGTTTAATAGAATTTAATAGAATACAACTTTTATTAGAAAATAGATTTCTAATAATAACTGTTACTTTTCACATATTTTAAAATTTATTTAATATTTATGTAGTGTATAATAAGTATTTAATAAATTATGTAGTGTATTGTACAAAGTTAGGCTTAATGCCAAATGCATTATCTACCAGCCAACCATTGGGTGATGCAGAGATGAACGCCTTATTCCTTAATATCAGTAATATGCAAATTGAAGCAGACTGTACACCATACTATTTTTTTTATGCCACACGACCCGTATAGTTTCTTGCTAGTTCTTCTCATGGCTCCACGTCAGCGAACTTGCCGTAGGTAAATTAGCTGACATCATCCCTTTGGCTTATTTATAATTTATGACCTTCATCAGTGTTATCTTATCTTATCTTGTGACAGGGCTGTCCTTTCGGTCAGAGCACTTCGACCCTTGGGATCTTTTGTGCATGCCCCTTCCTTACCGCTTCATAAGTGTTACTTTGTAACTTAAATTAGTTTTGAGTTTTAGTTTAGGTGCAGGTAAGGCATCAATAAATATATTTTCAAGTCTTTTATACTGATGAAACTAATAAATACAGGTTATAATTATGTACATACATACTAGCTGTTGCCGGCGGCTCCGCCCGCGTGGATGTCGGTTATCGCTGCAAAAAGTAGCCTATGTGTTATTCCAGACCATAATCTATCTGTGTGCCAAATTTCATCCAGATCCGTTCAGTAGTTTTTACGTGAAAGAGTAACAAACATCCATCCATCCATCCATCCATTCTTACAAACTTTCACATTTATAATATTAGTAAGGATGTTAGTCTGTCTATGTTTTCTATGGATTTTGTAAATATAATGATGGTTTTAAATTATTCTCTTTATTTTCCACTTGTAATTTATATTTTAATGCCGGTTATATTATGTACGTAGGTACGTACTTTACGTACTTTTTTTTATGAATTAACTATTACAGTTGCAATTTCTATTCTGACAAACCTACTGAAAGAAACAAAAGGTATTATATAAAATTTAGCATTATAACGACATTTAGCTTGTCTTTGATAATGAAAAATATTGTAAGGAAAATGACCTGCTAGAATATTGCCAGCATTTGTAAATTTAAGGCACCTCAATTTCCTTGACAAAAGAGAGGAGTCTCGTGCATCATTGGCTCATTCTTATTTCAATAAGCTACGTATATAAAGCTACCTATACTTAAGCTGCTTGTTGCCTCGTGTATATATAGTATCTTAGTTATACAATAAAGAAAGTTACCCATCTAAATAAGTGCTTAGAAATCAGCATCGTACGATTCTGGTTGTCATAGGAATATCTATGAAAGCCGTTTTTTTTAAAGACAATTCCCGCACTAGAGAACAAGCTCTGTGTCGCGGGGGACTTAACAAATATACAAATTAACGGACACAAATTACACCCAGACTCAGAACAATTCTTTGTGGGTCACATAAAGTTTTGTCCTATGTGGGAATCGAACCCACAACCTCGTGCACAGCAGGCGCATACCGCGGCAGTCAAATATAGTATAGTATAAGTAGTCAGTAGCCTGAAAATTGAATAAAATGCAAGTATCTAGTTACCTACTCTATTTTGTAGTTGTGATGTTCTACGGGCGGCCGTAGCCAATTACTTTCTAATGTTCCCTTTTCTGGCAACGCTTTGGCAGTGTTACGTGTTAAATTTACTGATTCACCATCCTTTTCTTTAACGTGGTATATGTCTTCAGAGAGAAAGGGATGAAATAAGTAGAATATACTGCCGACGGGCCGCCCGTAGCAATTTGGAGTCGATCAAAGTCTGTTGTTATTACACTTCAAATTTCGTGACTGGAATATAGTAGTAGTTCTTTGTTATTACATTATTACAACATTTGAAATTTATAAAACCCAACGTGGTTGCCCAAATTAGTTATAGTTACATAATATATTTTTTATAGTTCAATGTAACCTTTAATAATGTGTTGTTGTATGACCTGTGTGTATGACTGTATGGAGCAAATAATGTTACGCTTCTAAGTTATATAAATTATAAAGCATACGTGGACTAACGAGGCCATAATTATAATTATGGCCTCGTTAGTCCACGTATGCTTTCCGGGAATTATTCGTCTTTCAGTACCAATTTTTTGAGCAGCAATGGTT
Source organism: Trisateles emortualis (assembly GCA_947095525.1). Lineage (NCBI taxonomy): Eukaryota > Metazoa > Arthropoda > Insecta > Lepidoptera > Erebidae > Trisateles > Trisateles emortualis. Next base: position 32,585,067 of record OX352729.1, read on the forward strand.
CCGGCACCTAAGCTATTCCACTTACAGCACCAATATGTGGGCTTGGTGCTGAATTCAAGCCCAAAACCATTGGTGCTCAAAAAATTGATGCCGAAAGAGGAATACTTGCTTCCCGGATAGGATCTATCCAGTTCTCTGAAAAGGCATCCAGCTTATTACGCCAGCGTTTTCTGGGTCTACCGCAACGGCGAAATGGACAAAGTTAGTAGAAGTAGAAGTATTTTTTTCCGTATTCTATAGGTAAGTATGCCCTGCAAGTCAAACTTCAGATCTGCTAGTATCAGCAGTAGTAGCAGATCTGAAGTTTGACTTGCAGGGCATGCAAGTCAAACTTCAGATCTGCTAGTATGTGGTCGGCGAGCTTCACACCCAACATACTACGCTCTATCGTCCTTTGGAAAACATTGACTGTCACTCTGTAAGATCAGGTTTGAACACCGTTTCCCTATCCCAGGGACGTTAATTTTAGAATAGTAGCGCATGTGTTCATAGGCTACGGTTACGTAGTAACTATTATCTAATCTGTGGCTACGGTAACTGCTAACCATCGGGCGGCCGCATGATTGTTCGCCACCTATGTAATATAAAAAAGTCTATATTACTACTATATTACTACTAACTTTTGGTCCGAATTGTAAGCTCGCAAAACCCTATATCTCGGCAACCCTTTGCCCAGTTCGGCTCATGATCTAACTTAAAAAAAGGCTCACGAATTCGCCTAGGTATCATTTCAAAATGGCGAAACGACGTTCAAATCAACTCGAGTAATTGTCAAACAAATATTTATGCTCACAAATGTATTTATTCCAGTAGATTAGGAAAACTTCACTCTCTTCGCTCGCTTGTTCAATTAATTTTCATATAGAAGCAGTCACCTAGTATCATGTCAGGTTGAATATGTGTTTAACAATTTCATATCCGATATGACACATAGGTATAAGTTAAGGAACGACGCAGCGCCTGATCTCTCATGAATTCGATTACTAAGCGGCGGCGGCGTGGCGCCACGGTGTACCGACGCCAGGCGTCGACCGAATAAACTTTCTACCGTTACCTCAATTCAGGAAAATTGTACTCAAATATTATTATATAGTATACATTATTACAATAATGTATGCTATATATTTGAGTTTGTTTGTTTGTTACGCTTTTACGACTAAATGGCTGAATGAGTCTTAATAAAATCTGTCAAGGAGAACATAGGGACCACGAGCGAACACCGGATATTTTTTATCGCGATAACCGAGCTTCATGCAGGCGGAGCCGCGGGCAACAGCTACTTTATATGCTAAACATCGGATAAATGGATGATTTTTTGTTACTCCTTGTACTCTGAATCTGTGTGAAATTTGGCACAGAGATAAAAGTAGTCGAGTCGTCCGTGGTAATTTGGAATATTTTGCACGATTATATCTCACTACTGCTCCGCTCCTATTGATCATAGCGTGATGTTATATAGCCTATAGCCTTCCTGGATAAATGCACTATTGAACAAAAAAATATTTTTAATTCTTCTATCTATCTATCTATAACCCACTGCTGGGGACGGGTCTACTCTCCTCCATCAAGAGAGTGAGTGATAATATTAAACTTACTTATATTACGCGCGATTTACATATTTTGCCAGTTATTTTATGTAAATATTTTAATAACTAGAGGTCGCTCGGTGGTCAAAAATCGACCGTATGGTTCATTAACCGTAGTTGCCTTGCCATTTACTACTACTAGATTTTTTTTTATCCTACGTGGGTGACAAACAAGCTTCATTCTAGGCGTTTTATTAAAGGCTTGTTTTTTTGGCTAGAGTCGCTCGATTCGATTCTTTTGTTCAAGCTCTTTCTTTCTGGTTTTGGGTGATTACTTTATAATGACACAGAACTTGTACCCAAGTGTCTAAAAATGCTTTTCAAGACACGGAGTAAACGGTTACCGATTTACTAAGTATCAGCGGTAAAAGTAGCTTTATCTCGGGGATCTATCGATCGACGCGGTTCGCTACGAGCTACGGCTACGGGGCTTAGTTGAACAAAGTTAGATATAGTAGGTACTGGAACGTCGGGATACTCGGCTCCAAGATTAAACAAAAAGCAGAAATCGTTTTACTTTTTTCAATAAGAAAACTTACAGTAATTAAACTTTCCAATTAATTAGAGGGACTTCATAATAACTTCATAATTTAGCTTCACAAAGTTATACAGTTATAAGTTTGAAAAATAAACAATCTCAATTTCTACGTTAATGATTTATGTTACTTTTTTTTGTTACATAACACAAATTGTTACTCATAACCAAATTCTACTTAAATGTACTCTGGCGACTAAAAAGAGTCGCTTGGATTTCTTTCCAATTCTCGAGGCTCTACTCTCGTTAGCGAAAAAATGCTGAAATTTTGTTTATTTTTGATTTTCATAAGTATCATGCATTTGATATCCTACTAATATTATAAAGGCGGAAGTTTGTAAGTATGGATGGATGGAAGAAATGGATGGATGTTTGTTACTCTTTCAAGTAAAACCAGGTTGGCCACTAACCAAACGATAAGAAGAAGAAGAAGTAGGAAAACAAAACTGCCACCTGCGAGTATATAATGTAGTATTTGATATAGAAATAGATAATAGTCTGGAATAGCAAATAGGCTACTTTAAATCCCAATAATTGACATCTACTCAGGCGGAGCCACGGGCAACAGCAAGTAATCTATAATGATAGCCTATTTGTTTGGTCCTATGTTATACAAGATTTATGTAAATTGTATTCATTAGATGACTCATCTGCCTCGTGTCTCAAAGAACAGATGCTTGGTGTAAATGAAATCAGACAAGCAATCATTTAATTTGTTGTGATTTTGAGGTTCAGGGGTTATAAGTAAGTCGTTCAAGCGAGAAAGAAGGACGGAGTCACGCTATTAGCTCTGTCCCTCTTTCTCGCTCGAACTATTCACTTTATAGCACGTCATGGTACGGCTCCAGTTATAAGTTTAGAACTTGTCTTTAAAATACGCATAGGCTACGGTAACTGCTCACCATCACGCGGGCCGTATGCTTGTTTGCCACCTTGGTAGTTTTATTTTATTTAAATAGACAACTCCCGCACTCGAGAACAAGCTCTGTGTCGCGGGGACTTTACAAACATACAATTAACTCTTTGCGGGTCACACAAAGTTTTGTCCTGTGTGGGAATCGAACGCACAACCTCGTGCACAGCAGGCGCATACTGCGGCCACTGGACCACCAAGGTAGTCAGTAGTCAGTAGTATAAAAAAAAAAAAAGACCTAGATCAAATTGTAGTGACGTTATTTCGTACGTCGATGGAACTAACACAACGAAGTGAAAATAACTTCGTGAAACAAAAAAAAAGTACATTAAAGAAACTTTAACTTTTCCTTTTCTGAAGAAAGTTTACACAAGGTTTTTAGTGTTGGCAACCCGCAAATGACGTACGTTGCCATCACCATTTTAGTAGAATAAAAATAACTCTTGTTTTGGGTTTTATATGTACACGATTTTTCCATTTAGGTAAAGTCTTTTATATATAACTAGGGGTCGCCCGCGACTTCGTCCGCGTGGTAATTTGGAATATACATATTCCCCGATTTTGCAACATATCTCACTACTGCTCCGCTCCTATTGATCATAGCGTGATGTTATATAGCCTATAGCCTTCCTGGATAAAAGCTCTATTCAACTAATCGAACCAGTACTTTCTGAGATTAGCGCATTCAACCAAACAAACAAAAACTCTTCAGCTTTAAAATATTAGTATAGATAATAAAAACACATAACTATCTAATTCAGTACAGTGCTATGGTGACCAGACGACTGGTAATAATACTTATTATTTCCCAAATAATGCGAATTACTGGGTATTTCATTAGATTATTATCAGACTTAATTTCGCACTGAGGCTTTACCAGTACTGGCAGGTGTCCTTTCTGTCGATCTAGACGTACAGAGACGAGCAGCGATTTATTACACCACACGGGCTTGGGATATCCAGCCAACGACCTTGAGCATTTGTGCGAAGCAAACAAGACCTAATTCTCTAGGCGAGCGCGGGGATACAAACAGATGTACTCTTTGAATGGACGTGTTTTTAATTTTTAATAAATTAAAATTTTATCTTATTCTAAATATAACATTACCAAATTATAGGTGTATGGTTTCTTCAAATATTGTTTTTTTCATCTCAATAATTTGGTACTGATTCGATGATGTTTTTACAAACTATTTAGGATTACTATATAATTTATGACAAAACCATATTATGAAACACATCTTGTAGATTAATACTGTATTTTTCGGCAGTCATTTGTCTATAAATGCCAACAAAAAATGGTTTTATTTACATCTCTTTTTCATCATTTTTTGAGCCTTAATGCCAACCTTTTTTCAACTTTCTTTCATTTTATAGAATCCTCATTAATGAATTAAAAAAACATACCTATTTAAATCTACTGCTGTTCATCTTCAAACACGGGATATTTGTCATATAACGAAGTAAGAAGAAAAATAATCTTTAGGCCATACAAATTATGATCCCCTCATAGCGTCTAAGACCAAACCCAAAACATTCCTCGAGGTCTAATTGGCGCGAGGTAACCTTAACGTTAACTACTAAACGACAGGCGCTGTCATGCCGCAGGTAATAACGCCTCCTTGGAAGCTTTCTGGGAGGCGGTCGGAGGCCCGAAGAAAATTAGAGGGCGTTAAGGCCGTGTATATACATAGTTCGGTTTGACATGCACCTACATAGGTAAGATAAACAAGAAATCACGAATACTTTATGTAAATGTCCGAGTTTGTACTTAACATATGACAAGAAGCACAGATAATAATAATCCCGTCAAAAATATTTTCATGTAAAGTAACGCAAGGATGAGTATATATTGCTTAGACTGGAAAAAGTTCTACTGTAGCGGCGGACCACAGCCAAATAACTACATACAGCGGTGTAGTTGCGTTTCTGTGTGTGAGTACAGGTCGCCAGCGCTCATTTAGGGATGCGTTTTAAAAGAAACGTATTCCTATCCCAGGGCCACTCCCGTAGCCCTTCTGACTTCAATATAAGTACAGCTCCATTACCATATTATTATTATAGTCACCATAGTTTATATCCCATCTATGGTGACTATTATATAGTTAATCGAACATCAGGAAGTGTTTCTATTTTGCTTGAAAGAAGGCTTGTGATAACAACTTTGCCTGATTCTCTAGGCCAGCGAGGTATCCCCGCGCTCTCGTCTTATTAATTTTTTATAAATTAAAATTTAAACTTATTCTAAATATAACATAACCAATTATAGGTGTATGTTTTCTTCAAATATTGTTTTTTTTATTCGTATTATTTCATAAAAATTGAAGTCATAAAGTCATAACATCTAAATAATTTGGTGCTGATTCGATGATTTTTTTACGAACAATTTCGAATTACTATTTTATGACAACACCATATTATGAAACACATCTTGTAGATTAATACTGTATTTTTTGGCAGTCATTTGTCTATAAATGCCAACAAAAAATGGTTTTATTTACACCTCTTTTTCATCATTTTTGAGAGAGGGGCCTTAATTCGGACTGTATCGCCGACTCCCATCAAACAATGGTAACAGCTCGTATAGCCCGTTGCAATTTAATTTCTCGTTGTCCTGTTTGTTAACTGTCAATGTCAGATAGGCAGCAACAAAACCATGCCAGGAAATTAAAAAGGGGCGTTCGGCATTAAACGATTAAAATTCTTTTATCTGATAAATTAGATTTTCGTGTAACGTGCTTCGACCGCGGCTAGGCCATATGTCCCTATTTCAATGGAAAAGGGGCACAAGTTATACTTGTGTTCAGCAATTTTCATCTTGTGTTAATTAGAAAAAGGTTAAAAATTGCCTAATATTGTTTTTCATTTAAAGTTTTTATCTTATTGAGGGTCTGGTGTCCATGCCACGATATTTTTTTTATTTTGGCTGGTTTTCATAAATATTCACTAGATTTTTGTGAACGGGTGCTACTTGGGGTGGCTGGTCAATCCTAGCATGATTTATTTAAATAATAAAGATATAGTTTTTAGATTTTACTAAGAATGCAATGTGATCTCGACACGTTTCTATCTTATTTTTACAAAAAGAAACGATCCCTTATTACCATACTAAATTCATTATTTTCTTTAACTTATTATATTGTTTCTAAATTAATTTAATTAAATACTTATCTAAATTTCATTCTGTATGGTATATTGGTTTCCGTTCCTTTTTGTTACCACTAATATTGTAAGTTATACCAAATTGTAAATGTTATATTCTGGCGATTAAAAAGAGTGACCCGAGTTTCTTGCCAATTCTTCTCGAGGCCCTACCATAGTTAGCGAATTGGCCGTAGGAAAAAAGTATGCTGGCATTTGTTTTTATGACGTTCATAAGTATCATGTATTTGATGTAAATGAATAAATGAGTTTGACTTTGACTTAAGATAACTCTCGCACTACGAAACGAGCCCTGTTTCGGAAGGTCCTCTACAAACACAAGATAGACTTGGAACAAACATTTATAGATAGTCCCATGTGGGAATCGAACCCAAATCACTGAGCAAGGTGTTGGTGGCAAGGTGACCTTCACCATTAGAGACCACACGTGCGACGAAACTATTTATTTTAATACTACCTACTAACTATTAGACAAACAAAATGTCTTTAATTAAAATCAGTTTTATAAACACCTGCTAGTAAGAAAGTATGCTAGTAGTAATTAGTTGTTATTTTTTATTATACTATGCACGGTGTTTGTTAATGCGGCAGGTGGCAGCAATGTGGTTAATTGTAAATGGCTAGGCATTTAAAAATATAATAATATATTGCCACATAAAACTTATTATAAAGGGGCTTCTGCAAAAGGCGGCTTTCAAAAATTAAAATATTCATTCATTTCCACAGGCTGAAAGGCGATGGAGATGAGTAGAGGTATGGCGATAATTGGAATCTCGTTGTCCTATTGAGTACGCTGCGCACAATGAGGCACGCTGCGCCTCGCCGCCGCCGATCAGCCGAGGAGTAGGAGCAACAAGGCGGGTGATAATTAAAATCGCTCGAGCCTATCTTCATTAAAACATCCTATCAGGAGCTCGAGCTTAATCGCATTTCAAGACATTTATTCATTAGGATCATGAAATTGCCGTTCGCTGACTACATTACACCCATTATGAGAAACTAACAAGAAACTCGACCTGATATGTTTTTTTATTAATTAGATTAAATTTGGTAAGTTATATGAATGACAAACAAGCATACGGCCTGCCTGATGACAAGCAGTTACCATAGTCTATGAATGCTTGCAATACCATAGGTATCACTTGCGTGTTGCCGACCCATCTTTTTACACTAAGGCTTTAAAAAAGAAAAACGTTTTTTTCAAAACGCATCCCTAAACATCTTAAGATGAGAAGACCCAGCAGCTGGCTCATCTGTCACCTATAAAAATGTCGTTACTCCCTATATTCCTTTTTTTTAAGTCAACTCCCGCACAAAGGATCAAGCCCTGTGTCGTGGGGGACTTTATAAACATACAATTAAAGCACACAAAGTACACCCAAACTTAGGACAATATTTTTTGTCCCGTGCGGGGATCGAACCCACAAACCACGCAGTGGTAAATGGCGAGATATCCCCTTAAGCCACTGAACTAACCGTGAAGACAAATATATTATATGGTTATACTTGCGAAGTTCTCGTTGTAGGTACTCAGCGATTGGAAATATACGCGTTTATTACACAACTTAATAAATAAATAAAAATACAAAGTTTTAGCTAAACCAATTAATATTGCAACATAAAAATGTCCTTTTTGTTCGGCCGGAGGTGGGAAGTAGGAGGGATTGACCCTAAGGAGATTCAAAATTAAAAGTTTATTAATGTATACACAATAAAACACTTAGGACCGTTTTCCAAGTAAAATTTATAAACAGCGACTGCCATTTTATGTAGTTTGAAAGTTCTCAATTTGAAAATTGAAGCTCCGTTGCCGTCACTTACGTAGTTAGTTAAGGCTATATGAGTTTGAAAATGATTGCAAAGTTTTAGTAGGCGATAATGTCCTCAATTTAAATTCATCGTCGGTTCTATAAAACTGTTTTATATGCAAAGTGTACGTGCTTCTTCATCTTCTTTTTTACTGTGGATCAATGAAACGATGTAGCGTTTTCAGAGATATACATAGGTAGAAGGCTTCAGGCAAAAGGAAGGTAATTAAAATCTCCTCTGCAATCTCAGAACCTAATAAAAACAATGAAAGTTCTCATACAAATTCTTGTATGCGAACTTTCATTGTTTTTATTAGGTTCTATCATCATGCAAACTTCGCTGCTCTTTTACGTGAGGATAGGTCTTCAGATCTCAATAGGGAAACTTTCAATGTTTTTATTTAATCGCTACAAAAATTGCATTTAATACCAATGCATAATAGAATTAGTTATGAAGATGGTGATTAAGGCGTGATTTTTTTTTATTGGACTATTGTAGGACACTGTGTGATATGCTGCTTGATGACGTAAAGGTTCGTGTAGTCAACACGGGACAGAAAAAACATGCGTAGCAGTCTTTGAGGACTGTCGATAGAAGTAAAAACTAAGTATCTTGTGAATTGTATCGTCGAGCTATTAGATTATTATTTTTGAATATGGAAAGCGTTTGGTGACGATGACGCGAGTTCCATGATTTTTGTCAAAAAGTACTCGCGCCTGAAGAAGTTTCCACTTCAAAAATGTGATCTATAAGTGCTTGTTTCAATTCTATACTTTGTATTTTTGCACATTGTGTACGGAATATTATGTACGGAATATTATGTACGGAATAGTTCATACTATTCCGTAGTCGTTCAAAAATAAAGCGAGATATCTGTTAATACGTCACTTTATTTTTAAACGTTTTAAATTTTTCACAGGCAAGTTTTTCATTTATCTAAAAAATAAAAATATGCAAAATTTTCGCGGGAAACAAACAATAAGATCTAGGCACAGTTTTGAAAGTAAATAAGTTTATATTATCTGTAATATCAATGGAGATAAACAACTACTCGTATAAGTAGAGAAGTTTCTTTTTTAAATAACTTATATCCATTATTACGCCTTTACTTTGTAGCAATCTATGGGATAAGTAGCAGATAATGGAATAAATAGCTGACTATTCATTCATGTTTAAATTACTATCCAACGAAATTGATTGCCCTAGCTATTACAAAAACTGCAGTTTAATGTTCCGCAACGCTCAGTTAGGTACAACCCTCCTATATCTGTCCCGTTTTCATCTTTTAACTATAGACTTAATTCATAAATTGTGCGAGCAAGCAGCGACCTTAATAGATTGTGTAAAGAGTACTCTTTCGATCCTTTTAATACCAAAAGCTCTGTAGTGCGCAGCCAACTAAACCTTAACTTTTTTATTATAGTTAGTACCTAGATTACTTTCTGTCCAAGGTGTGACATATTCTGATCGCTGAATGTGTTGTGTATTGTTTTGATGCTATTCGTTAAAACTGTAATTAGGTTTATGTTTCATAACTTAAATATTAATTATTTTGTATGTAGCTGTTGGTTTCCAAATATAAATAATAGACTGGCTATAGTGTGTAATGTTATCAATATATTTAATAAATTGTATTATCCTAAAGTGATAACCTAGCGGGAGACCGTTGGCCTGATAAGTCAGAAGTCACGACACTCTAAGACCTCTTAACATTTCGTTATCACTCTTATGCGTATTGGAAATTTTAATATTATTGGTAAAGGGAAATATGTCGTATGCTCAAACATTTCCATAATGATATTGAAGATTTGTAAGTAATAAAGTTTCTGCCTGGTTTTGGATTGCGGGGATATGGATGTAGAGACATATAAAAGTAGTACCGACTTGACAGTGACAGGATCATTGATGGCGATGTTGTCGCCGCCTCTTTTTGTTAACACTAATATTGTAACTCATACCAAATTGTAAATGTTATACTGTGGCGATTAAAAAGAGTGGCCCGAGTTTCTTGCCAATTCTTCTCGAGGCCCAACCCTAGTCAGCGAATTGGCCGTAGGAAAAAAGTATGCTGGCATTTGTTTTTATGACGTTCATAAGTATCATGTATTTAATCTAAATGAATAAATGAGATTGACTTTGAAACCAAAATTTCGCGCAAACCCGGCGGTAGTAACTGTTTTGTTGGGTCAACTCACACACGGCAATCTGATCCCAAACTTGGCAGCGCCTGTAATATGCCACCACACAACTGGCGCACATACTTTTAACTCCACGCCACGTCTATTGGCAGCACCAAGAGGGAGGACAAACCTTTTGAATAAAGCTGCATGCAAATGCATATACTTAACGAAGTGGCGTACAAAGTAGATCTTTTCACCTGTTCTCTGGGTGAATTCGAAAAAATCAAAATGAATATAATATGTTATTATAATTTATTACCACGCTATTGATTAGGATAACCTGTAATGATAGTGATGTTCTGTTTAAATAAATAAATAAATAAACTCTCGAAGCCGACCTTAATACTTATACTTAATTTTTTTTAACGTTTATCTGTGGCCTAAGAAAACGTTTCTTTAAAAGAATGATAAGAGGAGATAGCGCACCATACTAGTGTATCCATAGGCAACGATATGGGCAGTATGCTAGCTTGCCACCCATAGTATAAAAAAAAGGATACCCTAAAAACATACCTACGTATACCCATCCTACGTAGTCACAACAGAAATTTATATGGGAGCACTTTATGCAAATAGCACTGTAACTACTAAACATTGTGTTCATTTAAGACTTATGAACAATTATTAATGTATTTGGGTCGTCAATTCACAATAATGACTCTAATATTGCAAGTGTCCAGTCCACTTGGTTACTTGTTACCATCGAGCGGTTTTATTGCTTGACATTTCTATTTGTCCGATTAAGAAAACATATATTATATCACTACCTCGTTCCATCGACTAAGGGAGTAAGTCAGGCCGACAATATCCACTGCAATAGAGGGAAATCTCGAAACCTAGCCTATATGCTATTCCAGACTATAATCTATCTCTGTGCCAAATTTCATCCAGATCCGTTCAGTAGTTTTTGCGTGAAAGAGTAACAAACATCCATACATCCATATTAGTAAGGATAATAATATATTACTATAATATATCCTGGGGAGTTGGATAATCTTCGTGGAGATTGGCCTTCGTGACCGAGGTCTGGACGACTATACGCTGCAGCTGAACACAATTAAAAAATATAAATGCCTGCCGAAGTTTTCCCAAGAGATTATAGCATGGGGTTCTTCAAGAAAGGAATTATAAGGTTTCAAAAGGGGCGGTAACGCGCAAGTTACTCCCCTAGCAAGCGTCCATAGGCATTTGCTTATCATCAGGTGGGCCGGATGTTTGTTTGCTACCTTGGTAGGTAATAAAAAAAACACAATTAACAAACGATTCGCTGAGTTGGCGCTCAACCAATCATAGATCACAATTTATATATAAGTATGTAAGGAGAAGCTGACTGACTGATTGACATATCAACGCAGAGCCTAAACTGTAAGGGTTAGAAACTTGAAATTTTGCACAGGGGTGCCTATCATAACGTAGGGAAGCAATAAGAAATATTTTTTGAAAATTCACCCCTTAAGGGGGTGAAATAGGATTGTAAAGTTAGTATGAAACTTTGCCGTTTTTAAAGTTATTCGAGTGAAATTCAGTATCAATGTTATATTTATTGAAAGTCATGAAACACGTATAAAATATTTTTTTGAAAATCATCCCTTAAGGAGTAAAAGGGGTGCAAAGTAAGTATGAAAGTTCTCTGATTTTCAAAGTTATTTCAATATAATGTTATACATATTTGAGTTATAACTATTTATATTATAAATGCGAAAGTGAGTTTTTAGTACCGCTCAACGAATCTTAATGAAATTGGGCAAGGAGATAGATGCTATCCTGGCGAGGACTAAACTTTTTATAGTAATAAATATATATTATATTAACGTAAGATAAAACAACATGTTTTTACATGGTCTATGGAAAAATAAAGTGAAATAGGAAAATCATATTATATTTTGGTCAAGCTGAATGCTAAAATCTTAAGAGTAATGAAAAGCTATTTTAGCCAATCGTACGTTTTAAGTCTTTAAAAAAAACCTCAACAACGTCTTAACTTAAAACGTGATGAATTGTGGTCGAATTTCGACCACACACCTATTTAGTACCAAGTCATTAACTAAAAAGCAAAGTCCGCACTAGAGACCTTTAAGTGACCAGCATGTAATGAAACTTAGTTCTTGTTAGAAACTCAACGCTAAAGACGCAAATTGCTGACGTAGACCACTCTCTGGCAAAACTGAAGTAGAACTGGGCGGGACGCGTCAACCGCATGCCGGAAAAGCTTAATGGGCTAAATTGACCACAAGTGAACTTTATATAGGTAGTAGACAGCAGTGGCTACGCGGTAAGTTCAAAAGGGTTGGTGACATTCAAGACTGATACTTTTCTCTACGCTTTATCTCTTTCTAATATATAAAATTCTCGTGTCATAGTGTTCAACTTTGAACTCCTCTGAAACGGCTCGACCGATTTTCGTAAAATTTTGTGTGCATATTAGGTAGGTCCGAGAATCGGACAACATCTATTTTTCATCCCCCTAAATGTTAAGGGTGGTCCACCCCTAATCTTTTTATTGAATTTTTTTAGACATTTTTTTTTGTTTTTTTTTGTGATTCAGCATTAAAAAATACATACAAACCTTAATTTTCACCCCTCTACGATCAACCCCAATTTTTTAATAGCGATATTACTATTTTAGTAGCAAAACAACGTTTGCTGGGTCAGCTAGTATTATATATATATAGCATAGTCTAGATATTGTTTTTATGTAATAACTAGCCTTATTAGCGCCAGAGTGGAGCTGATGAGATCCTAGACTAAGGCGCTGTAGACATCTTGGTAATCCGCTACTGACAGCTCTGATATTGCGAACGATCTTGAGCATATGGGCGAAGCAAATACGACTCACCCCGCATTAATTCTCCAGGCGAGTGCGGGGATACAAACGTCTTATTAATTTATAATAAATTAAAATTCATACTTATTCTAAATATAACATTAGCAAATTATATATATGTGTGTAATAACATTTATTTCATAAGATATTTACATTAATAGTTATTAAAATTAAAGTAACCTAACCTACTTACAAACAATCAGATATTTTATTTAAAGGTATTTATTTGTATTTTGTATTAACCTATAAATTTAATATCTGATTGTACAGATATTTGTATTTTATTTATTTTTAAATATTGTTTTTTTTCCGTATCACTTGATAAAAGTTGAAGTCATAAAGTGGTTACACCTCAATAATTTGGTGCTAATTCGATGAGTTTTTTAACAAAGTATTTAGAATAAATATACAATTTATGACAAAAACACATCTTGTAGATTAATAATGTATTTTTTGACAGTCATTTGTTTATAAATGCTAACTAAAAATGGTTTCATTTACACCTCTTTTTCATATTTTTTTGAGTTAGGGCCTTAATCTCATAGTCTAGTGGACAGCAGTCCGACACGACTGAAGAGAGACCATGCGCAGAACCCTAAACAAAGTATCAATTGATGTGTTTTAGAACCTGGTTACCTATCATTGGACTGACCGTGACAAGCTAGCTAAACCTTGCAGATATATGGTTTCCACGGCCTTTACTTAGCAACGAGCTCTTTAATGATCAAGAGAACATCTTGTAGATAATTAGGAGTATAATAAATTTCTTTGCAATATTTCCACTTCGTTTTTGGAAACTTTTTTATACGAGTAACTTAAAATTTTCGACGATGGTGATGCTAAAAGTATTGTCGCAATATCCTTACTAATATTATAAATGTGAAAGTTTGTGAGTATGGATGAATGGTTGGATAGATGATCTGGATGAAATTTGGCACAGAGATAGATTATGGTCTGGAATAACACATTTTTACAGCGATAACCGACATCTACGCGGGCGGAGCCGCAGGCAACAACTAGTGAATATATAACTTTGTGTTTTTATACGTACCGTTTGAGGTAAGTATTAAAACATTAAACTGATGACACCCAGACTTGGAGCAATTACTTTACCGTGTTGACATCGAACTCGTACCACGCCGGGCTGTGAAACATATCAAAGATACATAAACCATCACCACAAGAGTAATCAAGTATATAGATAAAAGAATATCAGAAACAGGTACATTCACAACAAAGAAGGAATCACGTACGGTACCTACGTGATTCCTTTACCTGCTATTTTCTTTCGTATTAGGTGTATTTTGTTCCCATTAATCTTGATTCCGTTCGCAGAACAGAGGATCGACACAGTACCTACTATCGCATCTCAGTTTGTCTTCTTGCATTTAGATAGGTATTTTATCTTAGTTTGTTTTTACTTCTAGTATTATATTACCTGTGGTTTTTACAGACTGGAGGACATACAAAATTGTATTAGCTTTTGATCACGCTTTGCTTCTGGATGTCGATTTTAAAAATAGATTAAAGCATGTGATACATAATATGGAACGTAATAGTACTGAAAGAGATAGCTATAACCCTAAATTTCCACGGAAGCGTGTAGATATTGTTGCCGTAAAAATTTCCACGCGCTTCGGTGGAAATTTTAATACCTACTATATTAAAACTTTTTGCAGCGATAACTGACATCCACGCGGGCGGAGCCGCGGGCAACAGCTAGTAATCATATAATTTAATGTCTCTTACGGGGATCGAACTTACAACATGCTTCGTAGTGGCGAAGTAACTATGTAAGCTATTCATGTTGTCAAGCTTAAAAGAGAACTTAGTGATTCAAAGATAAACTTTAATATGACCATAGCGGTGCGAATTCTTGAGTAATAGGTACTAACACTAAGGCATTCGCAGTATATTTCCACAAACTAACCTATAGGTACTACTTTAGAGAGGTAGAGCGTTATACCTACTAGTGTTGGCGTGCTTTTCTATCAAACAATTAAAAACGATAGTACTATGTGTTTCCGGCGAATATTTAATTAATTTAAGAGAGGTAGGGCACCATACTGGCGAGCAAGCCCGACTGGGGAAGGACCTCCACCTTACAGAAGACCACAGCCAAATGACTACACACAGCGGTGTAGTTGTGTTCCTGTGTGTGAGTACAGGTCTCCAGCGCTCATTTAGGAATGCGTTTTGAAACAAACGTATTCCTATCCCAGGGTTACTTCCATCTTAAAGCACTGGTGTAAAAAAAATGGGTTGGCAACACGCAGGTGATACCTCTGGTAATGCAAGCGTCTATAGGCTACGGATACTGCTTAACATCAGGCGGGCCGTATGCTTGTTTGCCACCCAAGTAGTATAAAAAAAAATAAAATAAAAAAATAATTAAAAATGAAGCTATAGCCAGTCGTTGTCATGGAGACAGAATGGACAACGTGGCGGCGAGATGCACAGTCGAACCGTGTCGTCAAGAGGAAAATAAAATTATTAATCTTAAGTAATACAGTGAAATTGTCTAAGCGATTATAATAAGTTAATGTTGATGTAAAAAGATGAGAAGTGAATAAAGAAGCGATTAAGACTGGAGTTTGAATTATAATATCCTTAAAAGTAATGACCTCTTATTAAGAACGTATATGCCGATACGTTTCTTATACTAGTGTGCAAGCCTGACTGGGGCAGGACGTCCTCTACCTTAAAAAAGTCCACAGTCAAATAACTACAAACAGTGGTGTAGTTGTGTTACTGTAGGTTTCAAGAGCTCATTTAGGAATACGTTTTAAATGAAACAGTTTAATATGCTGGGAAAATTCCATCATAAAACCATAGTGTTATTAATATTTTTGTTACCGCAACACTCAAGTGATACTGGTATTACAAGCGTCCATAGGCTACGGTAACTGCTTACCATCAGGCGGATCTTATTTGCCACCTAAGTATATAAAAACTAATATTATAAAGCTGAAGAATTTGTTTGTTTGTTTAGTTGAACGCGCTAATCTCCGAAAGTACTGGTTCGATTAATTTTTTTTTTGTTGAATAGTGCATTAATCCAGGAAGGCTATATAACATCGCGCTATGATCAATAGGAGCGGAGCAGTAGTGAGATATGTTTCAAAATATTTCATATTACCACGCGGACGTAGTCACGGGCGACCCCTAGTATTAATATATGAAGAAAACGCGTACGGGGAAGTGTCAGATTTGACATAGTTGAAGTTCATACGGAGAAGGACCTCAGAAAGGTTAAACGGTCCAATTTCACCACCGAGAGATCTCTTGTATGAAAATAATTTGTCTAAAACATATCGCGTTGTACTAATATACTTTACTGGGGTCGCCCACGACTTCGTCCGCGTGGTAATTTGGAATATTTTGCCCGATTTTGCAACATATCTCACTACTGCTCCTCTCCTATTAATCATAGCGTGATGTTATATAGCTTAAAGCTTTCCTGGATAAATGCACTATTCAACAAAAAAATATTTTTTCTAATCGAACCAGTACTTTCTGATATTAGCGCGTTCAACCAAACAATAAACCAACTCTTTAGCTTTATAATATTAGTATAGAAGCATAGATTCTCTATTGCCAGTAGGTTGCTAGTAGAATGCGCGGGCTTGGCATTCTGACATCATCATTGTATTACGTAACCGAGAACTCGCACATGGGCACATAGGCAGTAGGCACATGTGGCTCGCACCTTATAATTATACCGGGTTTACGCATGCACAATAAGTATGTACTAATGTAGCTAACACGCGGACCAATGAAGGTCGTTGTGACGTAAGTATTTTTAACTTCCTGTAATAGATATTTATTCTAAACACGGTGCTACTCATAACTGTACCTACTCGTGCTATAACCGTGCCATGACGTAGCTATTATTAGGATTAGCGACAATACCCGACTTTGCATGGGCGTACATTTGTCAAGGCCCTTAATATTTTTTAAATAAAAATTAAACCTTACTTGCTGATAAATGTAGCTTTTAAAATTCTTTTACTTGCGTTTATTCGTAATAATATAAAAAAAAAAATACAAGCTCTTTGTAATATTCGTATTAGCGATTCATTTGTGATATTATTTTGAATTTGCCTGATAATAAAGTTGACATCTTACAAATCGTAAATAGGATATTAGGGATATTTAGTTAGCGCAATTTATTAAGCATTAAAAATTGACAGGGTTCGAATCAAATAAAGATCGAAAATCAACCGCTATAATAAGAAGACCTCATGGTACAGTCCCTGATGTTTGTTTCTTACCACTAATTTTTTAATGGAAAGATTTTGGTTTTGTCTGGCAAATTCCACACTTTACATTTGAACACCTATCTTGATAGCGATTCATAGATCATTTTAGAATACGTTATTGTATTTTGTCAGCTTACGAAACTAGTTGCTACCTTAAACCGGTTGTTTTTTAAATAGAACATAATAATATAATCACATTATACATCATCACAACTCACTGACGAACCGAGCATAATATACTTACATATAAGTATCGCTTTTTTGCATATAAACTAAAGCTGTAAATTATATTTTTGAGCATTCGTCATATTGATCGTCATTAAAAATGTCTGAAGTCATTCATGACCATCATGACTCACCAAATGACGTGGAATGAAAAAATATCAATGAGAGAGAGAGAATTACGATTCTTGATATAAATAGTGCATTGATGTCATAAATAGACAAAGTAACATAGTACTTAAGATTATGTTAGAACGTGGCACTTGTGTACATAGATATTAGGCGACCCACATACAGTAGGTCATCGCGAAGTAGTTATCATTCCTCGATAACGTTCATAAATCTAACAGTAAATGTAAAGACGAAGCGCTATGTGGACTAGTAGGTATTCTATAATTTGTAATACACAATCATGTTTATAGAGGGCGGTGTTAACTTGGTGCTATACGAGCACACGTGTATAGGGTTACCAGAAGATAAGATTACGCCTATCTAATACATATATGTATGAGGACTTTTAGCCTCTTGTCATAAATCCGTTCTTAGAAAATGTTAGGATTTATTTATTTGTTTTCGCTATAGTAAAACCTTCTCTGGAATGTGATCCATCTTGATGTCAGGATGGCTACAAATCGGTATGCGTTTAAGGTGAAAGTTCGGCTCCTCACTGATGAATTGTCGGAATTAGTACGTCTCACACTTTTCTATTTCGTTTGTTGTCTCACCAAAACTTTACTTTTTTTTTATTGCTCCTATTATGGCCATCTCTGTATCACCCAAGGTTGACTGGTAGAGAATGTCTATGGCATTAAGTCCGCCTATGTGCGATTGTGCATAAGAATTGTAAATAAAATAAAACACTAATATAATCAAAAGAGATTTTCACACGGTTAGGGCATACAATTGAGCAAGCCCGGATGGGATAGGATCTCCATTCTATGGGTCTTCCTGTAAGACAAATAACTACATAGATGGTTTAGTTGTGTTCCTTTACATGAGTTCTCCACCAGCAGTACCACGGCGCCTTGATAACTTCGAACAATTATTAACAAGCTATGTATGTAGGTAATAAAGTTGACGCCGCCGATCGGAAATATATGGGTGTCGTGGTATTTTTAGGCCAATCAAATTATAAATTAAAATAAAAAACATGTTGCTTTTTTAATGAATTGCTTCATCACCACCATCATCATTTCCAAAGACGTCCACTGCTGGACAAAGATCCCTCAAGGATTTCCACAACTTTCAATCCTGAGCCGACCGATGAATTGCTTATAAGATAAACTGTTAGTATGCTATTTAGACCACTTTCATAAAAAAAACACATAAAATCTATGTACCTAGTTATTAGTCTTACAGAAAGACCCGTAGGATGGAGATCCTATCCCATTCGGGCTTGCTCAATTGTATGCCCTAACTCTGTGAAAATCTATTTTGATTATATTTGTGTATTACCACATAAATGTTTCTAAAACTCATGCGACTAAACTAAGGATATGAAAATACCAACTCAAATATTTTTAAATGTAACATCTGGCAACCCTAGCGTGTACTCAACGAGTTCACACAAAGCGGCGCCTTAGTATTGATTCTAAAATCATCTTGACCCAGTTTGTTGGTACCGGGGTACGCACCGCAGGCCGCAGCCCGTGCGTGCGTATCTACGTAGAGACAAGCGCGATCACACTGCGTTCGCTATCAACATTACTCGTTGATAAAATATACGATTATCATCTAAAAACTGATATAATTCTACTTAGGGGGGAATTTTGGTATTACCTAGGGTTCTATAAATAGTACTAAATGGCAGCCTATTTAGAAATATATAAAATATTTATCAAATTTTCTTTTTTAATGCATAAATCATTTCTCTATTTATTTAAATTATAAATGATAACTTGATTTGACTTTTTGAAGTGAAAACTTCTTTAGGTTGACACAAAATCATGGAACTCGCGTCATCGTCTCTCAATCTAATAGCTCGACGATACAATTCACAAGTTGATCGGCAGTTCCCAAAACATGCTCCGCATTTTTTTAATTTAAGTAGGTACGTGTTTAAAACATGTGCATACTTATCTAGTTAATTTAAATAATGAAGCTTTATTTATTATTTTTAAGATTTTTACACATATATAAGTATTTATATTTGGCCCAGTACCTAGCTATAAACATTAGAATAGTTTAGAGACGTAAACCCAATACAGGTTTACACGACAATTATGTAGAAAATGTCGCTCGCTTAACACACCTTATACTTACGGAATATAATTATTTTTAAAAAAAAAGAACCTAAGTATTTTAAAAAAAAAGTAAAGTTAATTAATTATTCTATTTCTAGACAAATGTCGCAACAAAGGATAATATATATATGTACTATAGTAATTTGTACGGTCCAAGAAAATATCAATAAGTACACAGGTATGTACATATGTGTAATAAGTGGTACTAAACCTATTATAGCAATTATGTTTGCAATCACAGTACTAACTAAGAAATGACGTCATCGACTCAGTGCTCATTCATCATTGATGATGAATAGCATGAATATATTATGCAGATTGAGTTGCTGGTTTTTTATTATTTATGGGAATTCCACCATTTTATTTTAAGAACATTTGTTTCTGTGTTTATTTATGTTACTCTATGTATCTCTCTATGTATTCTACAATTTTAATTGAAGAACCGACGTTTGAAAGTTTGCCATATTATCACCAATTTATTTTATAGTAACTACCCGCCTGAAGGTAAGCAGTAACCGTCACCAATGGACACTTGCAATACTTGGAGATCGTGGATTCGTATTTCAAAATTTCAATATAAGATGTACCAACATACGACTGTCTTATCGTAAGGAGTTATTGTAGCCTATCATCATCATCATGTCTGCCGGAATACTTCGACTTCTGGGCATTGGAATCCTCCAAAGATTTTTACAATACTAGCTCCTGATGGAGGCCAGCCCACGCTGCTCTTCCAGTTCCTGGTCACAGAACCTATCTACCTCAACAGCCATCGGTTCTGAGAGCTATGAATCTTACCCATGGCCAATTAATTGAAGCAATCATTTGAGCTAAGAAATATCCTTACTAATATTATAAATGTGAAAGTTTGTAAGCATGGGTGGATGGATGGATGGATGGATGTTTGCTACTCTTTCACGTAAAAACTACTGAACGGATCTGGATAAAATTTGGCACAGAGATAGATTATGGTCTGGAATAACACATAGGCTACTTTTTGCAGCGATAACCGGGCGGGCAACAGCTAGTATAATATAAAATCTTGCAAATACCAAAAGTATCATTCACCCGTTGCTAACACTAAGACATGACTTAACTCAGGAATTATAACCACAGTACCCTTCAAAGTACATTTCCCCACTGTTGAGAATTAGTCTTATTTTTTGCGTGTCATTTATTCTGGTCCTAGGCCGTCCTTTTCAGTTATCAAAAATTGTAACACACCAAATTTCAAATGTTATAAGTACTTTGGCGATTAAAAATAGTGTCCAGAGTTTCTTGTCAATTCTTCTCGTGGCTCTACCCTGATTAGAAAATTGGCTGTAGCAAAAAAAAAATGCTGACATTTATTTTTATGACGTTAATAAGTAACATAAATTTAATTTAAATGAATATGACTTTGACTTCATCTAATCACCAGGTTGCCTGGGAATCTTTATTTATACATAATAATACAAATATAAAATATCAGTAACAGGGAATTCCGATATTATTTTGCCAAGTAAACAAGATCAAGTAAATCGTCAATTAGACTGTAGCTTAACAAGATTATCCTTTCAATAGAGGGATAATAACATAAGAAAGGAAATTGCCGATCATTTCAAATCAACTCCTATTCAGAGCACTTCGTTAATTTAGCACAAATAAATTTGATTACATATTTATGTCAACGGAGATATGTAATTATGTATACAGAGCCTCTAGACAAGTGGCATAAACAGTAGTCGAATCGAAAAGTCAAATTATCAAATGTATGGGATTTGACGTAAGTCTACGATATAATGTCGTAAACTTACGTCAAATCCCATACATTTGCTTTTTTAACTTTTTGATACGACTATCGCTTGTGCCACTTGTCTAGAGGGGCAGGGCCGTTATGTAAAGATTAGTTTTTTAGGAAAACCAATGTATGAATTTGTGTGAAATATATTTTTATATGTAGGTTTAATCTAATTGTACATTGTGACCAAATCCCACAAAATATATTAATAGTTTTCTTAAAAAAACTAATCTTCATATAGCGACCTTGTATACATATCTTCGTTGCCGTGTGTACATTTATAAATGTATTTATTATTTGACGTATTCGCTTACGTCAATTAGCCTTATATAATCCTTTTTTGTTTTTAACAAACACTGTGTCGCGAGGGACTTTAAAAATATACAATTCACGGACACAAACTATTCCCAGACTCAGAACAAAAAATGTATCACACGAATATTGTTCCGTGTGGTGATCGAACCCACGAACTTTGGCGTAGCAGTCAGTCACTAACCACTAGACCAAAAGGCCATTTTTTAGTCTCAATCTTAGTTTTAATTGGTGTAGGTGTCCACTGCTGGACATAAGCCTTGAGCTGACCTTGTCCGTTCGCTACCCACAACTTTTACTAGGTCTGGCCACGCAGCGACTTCCAGTTCGTGATCGCTGTTCGACTACCTTTTTGCCTCAGGAACCATCGGTTTTATGAGCTTTTCATGTGCCCTGCCCATTACCACTTGAATAAGGTCCTCGAGCTATATCGGTCACTTTGGTTCTCCTATATCTTCTCGTCTCTCATTTGATCTCGTTGAAAAATACCAAGCACAGCTCTCTCCTTTTCTCTTTGGGTGTCTTTAAGGCTCATAGCAAGCGACTACATCTCAGATCATGCTGGTCAATGATCTTCTCCTTGAAACACTGCGGTATTTAGGATTACGTTTCTTTCAAAACGCATACCTAAATGAGCGCTGGAGACCTGTACTCACACACAGGAACACAACTACACCACTGTGTAGTTATTTGGCTGTGATCTTCTGTAAGGTGTTGATCCTTCCCCAGTCGGGTTTGCTCGCTACTACGATGCCCTATCTCTCTTTAATGCCTCTGTTAGTTCACAGCTAAGTCGTCGCAATATTCAGCCAGCCATTATACTCTCGTAATAGCCGGTACTAAGGTATTAGATGGTTCCAGAAGTGTCATTATGTAATGATAGATACAAACGTGCACGTTGAAATCTGGAGCATTTCAATCAGACCCAATTTAGTGACCAATCGCCTCTAAACGGGCTATATTATCTCGGTACGCGTGCCACTCGATAATCAACTATAACTACTGTATTCTAAAATTGAATGTCACATAGACGATGAATGTATGTCGCAAGGAAAATACATGAGAAGAGGCTAGTTATCTACTCAATTAAGGACCAAATAACTGTATAGCATGCTCGTTAATTTTGTTCGGAATTTTTATCAGATCGAGCATCAACACAAATAAATGAAATTAGAGTATCTGTTTGTAATGTCAAAATAACAGCTTTTTACGAAATGCGTATATTTAAAAGTTATTTAGTATCTATGGCACTTTAAAATGTATGTCTGTCTGATCGTTTTGTTAATCTCCGAAACTGGATGAGCGATATTAAAATCTAGGATAGCTAATATAAAATAATAATATAAAATCAATTTCTTAGAATCTCAGTAAGTAACATCGCTGTCATAATCCTATACTTCTGATTTTATAAAAAAATGTTTCTGTTAATATGATTGACCTAGTCACATGGTGGGTAACATTCGTTCAGAAACCTTATACAATGGAAGGCGTACTAGCATTTCTATTGATTTCTTGAAGGTCGTTTCAATGTATAACCTTGGTTTAATATCGATTGAAATACATACATTATTCATTAAGAAAGCCAATTTAAAGTTGGTAGTGGATGAAAATTACTTTTCATTATTAATAAGCTTTCATTACCGATAATTATATCTAATTATATTATTATTAAATATATATTACGGCGTCTACCAGTGGGTGGTTTCTTACGGCACCAAAGGGAAATTTACAAAATTACATATTCATACAGAACACTGTGGGTAATCTTTTTTGTTGAATAGTGCATTTATCCAGGAAGGCTATAGGTATAGCCTATAGCCTTCCTGGATAAATGCACTATTCACATCACGCTATAATCAATGGGAGCGGAGCACTAGTGAGATATGTTGCAAAATCGGGGAAAATAAATAAATATTTATTTTTGAGCACCAATGGTTTCGGCACCTAAGCTATTCCACTTACAGCACCAATAGGTATATGGGCTTGGTGCTGAATCCAAACCCATATACCTATTGGTGCTGTAAGCTGTGCCGAAACCATTGGTGCTCAAAAAATTTGTGCCGAAAGAGGAATACTTCCTCGCTAGTATGGTGCCGTAACTCTCTTAATTCATTAACAGATATTAGTTTGATTTAAATAGGCCGTAAACCGTTTATAATTTAGTGGGCAACGTTATTATAGCTAATCGTATGATAAATGTAACTAGACGCTTATCGGCTGCGTTGGCCCTGGCCTACTCTAACACTCACACATAAAACTAATTTGACGTAGGCACATTGTCCGTACACAAGAGTACTTACAACACACTGACGCAATGACACTACTAGTACAATAATGTACACAGCTCAGAGTTACAACACTTTAAAATTCTCTCTAAATTGATGAGTTCCGACGACTTATTAGACGACAATAATGGCTACTTAATGCATTTGATTAGTATATTTTACTGAGCTAGAAAGGTTTACGCATTTGGCAACGATTTAACATTGCAAAATTCTAGAACATACTCGTAGATTATTTTTTAAGACTAGAAATAACTATTTATAAAATATTAATTTACTCTTGTATAGTATAATTACCGCAGTAGCAGTCACCAGCAAATTACTAGTCGTTTGCCTCGCCTATAAACTCGCGACTAAAACCGAATTTGCCCATCTTCGAATTAAAAAAATATTTTTGACAAATTTTGTCTATTAAATTTCTTTCAAACCATCCTGGCTTCTCCATCTTCCGAAATAGCTATGTTTTTATACAATTTATTTAGAATATAAGTTTTTTTTTGTGAATTAAATTAAGGTACTTTTGTAATAACAGGGCTGCCATACTTTATAGTAAAAGCCCTGCTTAAATAAAGGAAAAAAAAAAAGTTGTACCGACCAAGTTCCAAGTTGTGCATACATATGTAGGTATATAATAACACCAAATTGTTCCAGTAGACTCAAAGAAAGAATTATTTTTAATGGGATGTTATTACTTTTATTTGTAATGAATAATATTGTAATTTATGATTAATTAACACGTGGTTACACATGCAGTAATTGGCTGGAGTAGGTAGAGTGCGCAATTATGTCGACGTTTGATAAATATTTTACCACCCACTTCTGTACTAACGAGTATAATAGAACATATGTACGTTCAGTTTTATACGCGTAAGTACCTACTATTCTGTCCTGCTTAGGAAGAACGACGTAACTACATGACACAGTCTACGGGAAAAACGCCTCTGAAATACATAACTATAGACACATATTTCCGGATGTATTTCATGTAGTTTGCGTTATTCTTCGTTATCAAGACATTGTAAGTTTTACTTACTTAATGTTGAGGGCTCTAGGTTCAGGCTATGTGGAACTAAATGTGATTTTATTTTGTGTATAGACAAATATGAAAACGTATGAGAGGCCCAGATGGCGCTTCTTTCAAATTTTACTCGTTCGATTTTGACAGTAACGGAAAAAATGTGTGTTTCCAGGGTCACATTGCTATCCACAGATCAACGAGGGCAGTGACTGCGATGCCTAAACGGGGTAAATTTTTGTGTGATCTACTAATCTTTGTGCTGACTCTAGGTGCACCTTGTGTCCGTGTTCCTTAGTGAGGGAGTTGTCTTCAAATTAAAACATTGTAATACCCCAACTGGGGAAATACCCTGACTTTATAAGAGACTATAGCCAAATAACTACACACAATAGTACAGTTGTATCCCTGTGGCTGCCATGGGTACTGGTTTCAAATGCTCATTAATGTAACAGTTTTTTTTATAAACATACTTCAAATCAACATAAAACCCATCAGGTCTTGTTGGGGAAAGGAAATAAAATAGATACACATTTCTGATGATGACCTCGGCATTGCAAGCGGCCAGCATGTTACCAGCTTACCAATTTGGCACTTATTAATTATAAAATATACTTAGTACATATACGCTTTTACTATTTTCTTTCATAGCAATATCGCCGATAGGTATGTCAGGTATGGAACTGTCCCGTTTTCAAAACATCGACTTTTGGCACAACGCCAATCAGATAAAACTACTGAACTCTGTAAACTGACTTTTCGTGACACATTCCTATTGATTTAACTCTATTTATATAGTACGACTACCGCGAGGTAGGTATTTTTGTGAATCGAGTAACTTTTAAACAGTCTCTCGATAGTTTCTTGATAGTTTTAACTGCCTCAGTGGTCCAGTGGCCGCAATATGCACCAGCTGTGCACGAGGTTGTGGGTTCGATTCCCACACAGGACAAAACTTTGTGTGACCCATAAAGAATTGTTCTGAGTCTGGGTGTAATTTGTATCCGTTAATTGAATGTTTGTAAAATTCCCCGCGACACAGAGCTTGTTTTCTAGTGCGGGAGTTGTTTTTTTAAAAAAAGAATAAAAACAAAGTTTCTAATATCGATATAGTAATGTCACTGCCTACCTGCAAAGGTTTCCATAACGATAGAATCACACACCAAACCGATAGCATGACTTCGTCGTATTACTCGGTGCTAATCATGTTCAGTTATTTAATAGGGGAACAAACAGATGCCTGCTATAAAATTGTTAGGGTTCCGTACAAAACGTTTCATTCCACCATCAAGGAATTTTTAAAATAAAGAGATAAAGGTTACATTCTTGCAATTGCAAATTGAAAATTACAAGACTGCGTTAAAGTATTTCTCAACATCACGTTTACTGGAAATGTGCAAAGAAATTTAATATACTTAATAATAATATAATATTTTCCGGACAACTCACACATCGCTATCTGATCCCAAACTAGGCAGAGCCTGTACTATGGTAACCAGACAACTGATAAACATACTTATACACATATTTCTATATACATACATATTATATTATAGATAAATTACACCCAGACACGGAACAAACATTCATGTCCTGGGTGGGAATCGAACCCACGACCAACAGGCCAGTCATATTGTCATAAAAAATAGTCAACTATCTTATTTAGTAATGCTTAATTGAGTTAAAAATTTAAAAAACACATGCAGGGCAGTCGGGGACTGCCAATAGAAGTGAAAACTAAGTAAGTTGTGAATTTTATCGTCGAGCTATTAGATTAATATTTTTGAATTATTTTTGGTTTGTCTCATGAAAAGCGTTTGGTAACAATGACGCAAGTTAAATGATTTTTGTTCATCCAAAAAGAGCTCAACACGTCTAAAGAAAATTTCACTTAAAAAATTATTACATAAAGCGGCCTGAATTTACAAATTGCATACAGAGATACAGGCACTATGTGAATGATAATACCTAATTATTATGGTCAAATGTCAAACTCTTATTTTTTAATTAAAAGTGATAAAGACCTGCCACTAATAAATCCCACTGATAGAGGAGAGACCAGTGCCAGGCTGCAGTGAACCATATGATATGGGTTGATATTAAAATATGCATGATAATGCGCTTTATAATTAATGTGAATTTCTATTATGGCGGCTAATAGGACTAGTTTATAATATGTTTGGGGGTAAGCTTAAAAGGTACACCTGTGTACACAGCCCTTCGGCCCATACATTGTTTTTGAAGTGAAAACTTTTTTTAGCATGGTACGCATATTAAAATATGCGTACCATGCTATATGATGAGATAAAATCTCTGGATTCGCGACACCGTTACGAGACGCAGCTTGACATTATCCGAAAAGTCTTTTCTCGACTGTCACGTTATTAAAGCAAAGAGGCGATATATGCATGTACATATAGCAGACCGCGAACGCGTCTAATTAAATAAAAAATAACATTTATTGCTATAATTTTCGACTGTCACGTTATTAAAGCAAATAGGCGATATATGCATGTACATAATAGCAGACCGCGAACGCGTCTAGATAAGTAAAAAAAAAATGCTATAAAATTTATAACAACTGTTTTTCCTAGTGTTTTCATTTCTGTCGGCACTCACACATGTTTTTTTAAATTTTAATCTATTCTGCTAGCGTTTATTCCACTTGTCTAAAGAGGCAGGTTAACACTTCATAATCCAACTCCCAAAATTACATGGCCACTCCGACACAAAGAGAGATTAGGTGCAGGACAAAAGGCTTTACGTGCCTTTTGAGGCATGAAAATATATCACAGTATGTTGTGGTTAAAGAACGACCGCATAACTGACATGTTTATAGAACAGAAGTGTTCACAATTAGTGAGAGCCTGATGATAAGTGATGATGCCGCTGGATATCATTGCATCGAACTGATGCATGCAGAGTAGGCATTACGAGGAGCTGTAAAAGGCGTTGGAGAAAACTTTCTGGACAGCAGATAAAGT
The DNA here is from genome assembly GCA_947095525.1 of Trisateles emortualis. NCBI lineage: Eukaryota > Metazoa > Arthropoda > Insecta > Lepidoptera > Erebidae > Trisateles > Trisateles emortualis. Next base: position 32,613,176 of record OX352729.1, read on the forward strand.
AAATAATTTTAACAAAAAAAAAGTGAACCGTCACGGGACGTCTGGCAGATGTGAAACATCGACATTATTTTGTAAAAGTAATATGCAGAAAAGTACAGATTATGATAGGAACTAAATAAGTCATAATGATAAAATAAAATATTACGATTTTTTTTTCCAGATAACGATGACTATTTATTGAATAAACATTTATTTTCATTAAATACAAAAACGCCACACCACACCGTATACACTACTGCATATAGACTGTATATATACATATATACCATCGCATGCCGTGGCGACGCGTCGCCACGGCATGCGTCGCCACGCCAGAAATCGGTTTTACGTGCGGCTATAGATGTTTCACATCAAAAAAACCGACTTCATTGCGGCAAGATGTATAATTTTCAAAATCTTTAAATTTCCAAGTCTTCAGATTTAAAGAGAATGACCTTACATACTAACTCCTCTGTCACTAGTCCTTTCTTATAGACGGTTTTATTTTAAATCTAATCATTGACAGATAAAGTGCATCTCAAGACCATTCAAATAAGCTCAAACACGGCTAGATTACATCGTTTAATTAAAGAGTTTCATTGCCTACCTTCCGTTTCCTGGAAGTATATACTCTCAGACAAAAAATAATATTTCAAATTGGTTCATAAATGACGGAGTTCTGCGGTAACAAACATAAAAATATACACAAATTGATGACCTCCTCGTTTTTGAAGTCGGTTAAAAACGTTGTAAGCAAAATGAGTAAACAAAATAAGTTATAATAAAGAAGTTACAAATACTGTTTCAATTTTTTTACTTTTTAAAAGACAACTCGTGTCGCGGGGGACTTTACAAACATACAATTAACGGAAACAAAGTACACTCAGACTCGGGACAACCATTTGTGGATCACACAATTTTTTGTCCCATGTGGGGATCGAACCCACAACACGCCGCGCAGTAGTAAATGGCGAGGTAACCATTTAAGCCACTGAACCAACCGTACAGTCAATCAATTTAATATTTGTTTACATTTTTAACTTACAAAAAAATCTAGTCGTGAACCTATTTGGACTTACATTTAGTGTATTTTTTATTAAAAGTTACCTAAGCAATTTCTAGGATATGATATGATATTTGTCTTGTGCAATGTTTCTTGTAACCTACCAGCAACTACTGTATACTATGTATTTTATATGATTTCTTTTTTTTTCTTAATGCCAGTCGCACCTTACCTCAGAACTGCAACCTCAATTAGATAGTGTACCTATGTACCTATAGGTGAATTCCTTTAAATACAGTATCTGACTGTAAGTGCTTTAGGTTATAATAATAATAATAATAAGCCCTTTATTCCAAAACCATAGTGTTCGCTATAACTAAATAAGTACAAAAAAACTTATACCTATGTTTAAAACTACAATGCGCTATGAAATGTCTCTGACTTCGGTGTGCCTTGCGGTATAGGCCTCCTCTAACCCTTTTCACTGTTGTCTATCGCGAGTGCTTTAGGTTATATTGCTTTTATTTGAATAATTATTCATGTGAATACTAATGAAATGAATTGAATCCTCTCGCCACCCCCAGGGAGTTCATCCTCACATCGTAGCTCCTTAAACATGCCGTACCTACTGTGCGAGAGGAATCCTACTACGTACGATAAGGTTGTGGAATTAGCTCCCTGCCCAAGTTTTCCCCAGAGACTATGGTCTTATATGGTATTTCTTATATAAACAATATGGTCATAAGGACTCGTTTCTTAAAGAAACTCATTTTTACATTACAGATATTATGCTTGGCTCTTTGGTGGAATTAAAATAACATTTACGCGTAAAAAAATATTTTTATCTTAAGTACAAACGAAAACATGGCTCTCTAATTCCCGACAGATTAATAGAGCGGGACGAGTTCACATTGAAGTCAAAGTTTGGCTAGGGGTTTATCAGGACGGTTGCGGCTAGCTGTGACAACTTCGCCTTATTGGCAACTAAGCCTTAAGATACATAACCACGTATACCTAAAATACCTTGTATTACTAGAAGCTGAAGGCTTTGCAAAACGATTACAGCCACGTGACATCACACTAAGCTTCCAGATAACTAAAATCTACATTACAAAACCATGTCTGATCCGTTGGGAGGGAACGGACCGCTATGAGGGAATACCAATCGATTCAAACAACATAGCTAGCCAACTTGTTTACTTTTGTGGTCTTGTGTGGGTAATTCAATCGGTTCCTTCAATATTTGTCTTTAATATTATACTAGTCCTGTAAGAAAACATGTAATGCATTGTTTATTTAGTCTTTAATAAAACATTAATATTGCAATTTCTTCTTTCTATCTTTGCGTAAAGATTAAGAATGAGTAGCAGTGTTGGATTCAGACAGATAAAAAGTTATCGTACGTTTCGTTCAAAAATATAGTAGGTACCTACATATTTGTCTTAAAAAAAATCCTTTGTTCGCAGTCGTACGTTTTAGAATCAAATCTAATTGTATTACAACCATTTTTTTATTTTATTTACTACTTGTGTAGCAAACAAGCATACGGCCCGCCTGATGTTAAGCAGTTACTGTAGCCTATGGATGCTTGCAATACCAGAGGTATCACTTGCATGTTGCTGACCCATTTTTTATACCAGGGCTTTAATTTAGAGTATCCTTGGGATAGGAAACCTTTTCTTTCAAAAGCCATTCCTAAATGAGCTCTGGAGATCTGATCTTATATCTATTTTAGTTAATTGTGTAAAATATTTGAAGAATAGAGCACAAAATCCATTTATTTCCATGCTTATTATATTACTAAGTAATCTTATCGTACGAACTGATAAGTAGTCACTAAGAGATGGCGTTAGTATATTTTTTTCGTTAAAATATACAGTGTAGATATGTTTAGGTATAAAATAAACTCCAAATAGAAAAGTTAAAGTATAAACAGACGATCGAACTTGGTTCGGGCCGAACCACGAACATGGTGCGCTCCGAACCATATTCGCTCGTGTGGTGCACGGTCCGCCGCCGGACATTATTATTATTAATATCATTATAATATGGTTCGGAGCGCATCATGTTCGTGGTTCGGCCCGAACCACGTTCGATCGCCTGTTTATACTTTTACTCTTATTGAAGCAAGACAGTACAAAGACAGTCCTGTAGCACAGAATTTATATTAATACTGTGCCTGTAGGTATCTAGGTTCGTAGGTATTAATGCTTCATTAAGTAGGTAAGTAACTATATCACAGAATATTTAATAGCACAAGTACCTATACCTACTTATTAATGGCCTCTGTTTAATAAGTCTTGGACAGAGGCCCTTCTATATAATAAGTATTTGTTATTCATAATGGGGGCATCAACCTATATAATACGTCTACACATCACAAGACTCTTATTGTAATCAGACCTTTTGTTTCAACTACAAATTCGGCAACTCTTTGATGATAACTCTCCTTCTATTGTACCTTCCAGCCCCATCACTCAAAAACACGTCACTGTTAAACCAAATAAAGTTAACAAAATAAATTCTCACGTTAATTTTGTCTTAGAATGTAAAAGTTCACAATCTTTTAGAACAGTGACCGTTAGGCATTCGCTGTGCAAAAAAATGATGCTCACTTTTTAGATGACTCAAATTTGGAAGCGTTTTCAACAAATTATACCTTAAGACGACCAAGTCATATATACCTACCTAAGTATGTATGTGTACAATAAAATTAATGATACAAATAAAATATACAATAATAAGTGGACATTTTAAAAGACTACAGAATCAGATATGTTACCTACACTCAATGTTGAACTAGGTCAAAATTCATCAATCTACTTAAATTCAACAAAATGTGTTCAACATAATTTTTGTGAATCATTTTGTTCCGTTGCAAAGTTTCACGTGGCGTTCGTGTCGTGAATACTCCCAGTAAATCGTAGACCTCCAAAAAATACTTGTACCGCCCTCGTTCGCCCAATCTGGGTGCAGAAGTGGGGGGCGAGGAAGATTAATGATTCACTGGTTACGTTAAACAAAAAGAAACTATTGTATTACACTCGATTCACGAGAATATAGAACTTATTCCAATGACATTAGACTAAATCAGTTACAAATATATGTTGGTCTATATATACGCGATGGAAGCGACACAGCTGTTGCCAAGGCATTTATATCTGAAACGGTTTTTTTAGAAATTCAGCTACTAGTGGAAGTTACAAAACAGTAGCTAAATACCACGCTTATACAGTTAAATTTTGGTTAAATTGTGTAATTTAATAACAAAGTACGACTTGATAAGATGATTTTAATTCATGCATTTACCGAGAATAGAACAAGATGAATTAAATTTCCAAGAGCATTATCAAATATAAAAGGGCAGTTAGGCAATGAAGTGAATTTCCGTGAACTCGTGTTGTAAATTCATGGGGCGAGACTGGAGATATGAAACAAAATATTTATTGTCATAACGTATATAGTTAACGTCTCTATATACCTACTTGATGACAAATAACACATTTATTTGTCTAGATTACAGTTTGCATAAAGGTTTAATATTGAAAATGAATGATAATGAGATTACCGTAACTGGTAGTATTCAATAGAGGTGCAATACTCATTCAAAAGGAGCAGACTATTATAACTCCGTCTAGCTAAGACGATTTAGCTGAAAATCCGATTAACACAAGCTTTCCTTTGGTACCCAAGGCGCCTTCTTAGAGTTTCTCGTAATTGCTGCACGATTTTCAACCATATATACAAATGTAGCCTAGTTTTAAGCAGGTAAAAGAGTTTTTTAATTAAAAACTCGAGGAAAATTCTTGCACCAACGTACTCAATTACTTGTAGGATTATTACAGTGAAGAACCTTGATATATGCTCACAGATTGCCGAATGAAATGAATACTTTTCAAGGATAGATAGTAGGTATTGTAGAGTCCCCGGTTCTCTTAGGTATCTTCTCTAAGTGTGTCAGTGTGTATGTTGACTCGTTTGGCACGCAAGAGAAGTTGTGTATATCTCTGAAATACTTCCTCACACTATGAAACTCCAATTCAACTTTCATAGGCGCATTCACTTTCAACTTCCCTACTTAAAATTACGATCACACATTCATTTATGAAATAAATTGACTGACTGATCTTGATTTTTTCACGCCATCGTTCTTTTCATTTCAAGTTTTTGAATATTTGAAAGCATTTAATTTATTTTCTAAACGCCAGAGGTTTATCTATGGTCAAACGGCCAGTAAGCGACCACCGATAAACCTCTACAGTACCTACTGTATTTATTTCGTTTACCATGTTATAGGTTTACAGCTAGATCATAACACTCCATTTGCTTTATTAAAAGTTATTTTTATTTAAATTCAGTATTGACTGCATGATTGGTTCAGTTGTTATCTACCTCGCCATTTACCACTGCGTGTTGTCCCGAGTTTGGATGTACTCTGTGTCGGTTAATTGTATGTTTGTAAAGACCTGCGCGATTAAGGGATTTTTCCATAGAGCGGCAGTTGCCTTTAGGCGGGGTACGTCGCATTTGTAAGAAGACAGTTTCTCAATAGGTCTGTTTCTCATTAGGTCGGATTCTGAATAGGTCAGTTTTTTTAAACGTCCAGCAAAAGTACAGTTAAAAGCATAAATAAACCTACGTAATAATAATGTCTTATATAAAAAATATATAAATCTTTTTGCAGCAACATTTAAAATTAATTTGTTTTACTCAAACAAATAATAGAATTTAATATATTTAGGTACAAATACCTCCAGTAGAAAAGTTTAAGGAACTCAGGCACGCAAAAGGTACTTCATTCACAATGTGGAATGAATTCTCGTTTGTAGAATCTACGAACCGTATTTCGCAGAAAACCCGAAGAGACTGCCACGTAATTACTAAGAATTTTTGAAAAGCACAACCATTTTCATACAGCCATACAATTTGTATACCTTACTATAAAGAAAGTTAATTAAAAAATGAAATGCTTGTCGCAAATATCAATAGCCTCTAATAAATTCCAATAACATGCGTATCGTCTGCTGTAAAGACAAAGAGCAGAGTTTTTAAGGCACTTTGATCAGAATTTTAAGTAAATTGTATTATAATTTGAACAAAAGGTAAAAAGCTTACGCATTTTATTTACATGCGCCAAAATTAATGATTTTTTAAAGTGTCAATGAGAATTGGCAGTATGTACTTCGCAAGAGAATGCCACAACGCAACAGCTCTAGATTAATAAATTGTTGCCCATAGAGAAATACAAAAATGCACAGTTTTACTGACTGGATCAATGAAATTTATTGACTGGATATCTCATATTAAAATATTGCTACGAAAATGATATGACGATCTCTATAAACATTAACAAGATGACATAGGTGGATATTTTGGCTACGTACGCTACGTACCCGTAGGACCTCCAAATTTAGACCTTATCTGCAAATATGACCCTTTGGAGCTTTCTTTTGCTACCGTGGCCTCCCCTACCGTTAATAGTGGAGGTATTTCTTCGAGTTTACTGACTTGATACACAGGATACCTCTGTTCTTGCAGTCTAAAACTATTTTATATTTCCTATCTAATAAAACATGATATTATTTTTATTTTAGAAAGGCAATTCCCGCACTAGAGCTAGTTCTCTCTCTCTGTGTCGCGGGGGACTTTACAAACCTATAATTAACGAACACAAATTACACCAGACTCAGAACAACTCTTTGTGGGCCATACAAAATTTTGTCCTGTGTGGGAATCGAACCGACAACCTCGTGCACAGCAGACGCATTCTGCGACCACTGGACCGCCATTAATACAATTCTATCGCTAAAAGCTGTGGCTGAGAGATGAGACCAGTTCTATTGAAGCTATCGAATGTACCTTAGGCTCAGACAAGTCTTTAACATTTCATTCAAAGGGCTTACCTTCATCAATTAACAAATGTGGATATCAAACAATAATAATAGCAACCCATATACATATGTCCCAATGCTGGGCTCGAGTTTCCTCTCCTCCATAAGAGAGAGAGAGGATTTAGGCCTTAATTCACACACGCTGGTCTAATGCGGGTTGGTGAATCAGACATGTCTTTAGAATTTCTTCTAAGACACATGTCTTTCTTTATTTTTGTATTTATTTAATACTAGCTGTTGCCCGCGGCTTCACCCGCGTGGATGTTGGTTTTCGCTGCACAAAGTAGCCTATGTGTTATTCCAGACCATATTCAGACCATATATCTGTGTGCCAAATTTCATCCAGATCCGTTCAGTAGTTTTTACGTGAAAGAGTAACAAACATCCATCCATCATATATTTTTTTTAATTCTACCAAGTTGGCAAACAAGCATACAGCCTGCCTGGTGGTAAGCAGTTTTGTCACAATGTTTTCCTTCAGCGTTAGCAAAACATTTGATTAGTACATATAAACTCCACAGAGAGAAACCCGAGACCCGACCCGAGATCAAACTCATTCCTCTTGCGTGCAAGTCTTCTCCTCTCGGCCACCACAGCTATACCGATATAAAAAATATTAAAACTAAATCGTAATATGCACTAACAACGTACACCGTGAGTAATGCATTAACTACGTTTCATAATTATACAAACTGGATATAAATGGTAATACATAAGTAGATACTTATACTTCTGCGCAAAACAGGTATAATACGGATGCTAGTTCATTTAAATTCTAGCTTAGATAACTTGAAGTCGACTCTTCATAACAGTTACATGGTTTATCTAAACTGTTATTTATATTGAAAAGGCCCAGTTCTTCTTCTTCGTCGGTATCACTCTTGACAGAGTGGTCGTGGTCATCACTTCAGGTGTTGGTGGCAAGGTTCATAACACGCCGCCACTCTTCTCTGATGGCCGCCTTTCTTGTACATTCATGTAGTGATGATGAGCCATTTACTACCGCTTTTATCTAGTCAGTCTCTCAACCTTTTCCTGGACCACCAGTCACTCAACAGCTACCTCTCCTCGGCGGCATACGTGACCAAAAATGTGAGAATACTAGACTGCACCAAAGATGAATGATCGTCGGGCTGGCCCGGCCCCAGGGAATTTGATAATGAGATTGGTATCAATCGAATTTACCCGCTTATACCAACATATGTAACACCTTCGTTTTCAATGTAACTCTTTTTAAAAGAAGTTACAAGCACTTCTTGACGTTTTCAGCCCGGCCACCTTGTTTACCACAAATCAATAAAAAATACTGTCAATATTTTGGTACAGATCAAATGTACTCCTTATTACAAACATATGTAACGCCTTCGTTTTCAAAGTAACTCTTTTTACAAGCACTTCTTAGTCACACAGTCATATACATATTTCTAAACTAGGCAGAGTCTGTACTATAGTACACATACTCAAAAGCAACCCACGTGTGTACCCACTACTATGCAGGGGTCCCTTCGCCTCTAACAAAAGTGGGAGAGAGAGGCAACATACTTATATATTTTAAATACATATTACATTAATATAATTATTATCTATTTATAGATAGATTAAACTCAGACAAACAAAACACTTGAACGCTCATCTCACTAAAATTTGCCACTCTCCTAATCGAATACACTAACACATGACCAAAAGGCTATTCAAACTCTTGTTCTAAATCTGCAAGCAAACATCATTCTAGATCCACTATTGTTATTAATTTTCTAGGACGATGCGAAACTCAACGCAGATATAGAATATGATTTGGGATAAGTTTTATAATAATTATACCAGGTATCTGGGGGCATGGGAGTGCCCCCAAGCCAAGACGCGGCACGTTAGCGCTGGCCACTACTTTTTCTATCGTTTTAATTGACCTGTATAAGTGTCACAGTGTGATCTATATAAATAAATTTGAATTCGTATTTTTGTATTCGGTCTGGTTACAGTTAAATTTAAGGCAAATCTAGCCATTTTGACTAAGGTATAGGGTTTATATAGAACTTGCGACTAGGATTCACGGAGATCGGTATCCGCTCTGATGTGTGTAAAAAGTGTTAGGGCGAGTTAGGAGCTAGGCTCTACATACGATCTGATAACATTTTCCGTGTTTGTCCATGTGGTGACGGATTACGACCACAAATGTCGCCACCCCGTTCCATCCCGAATGTGTCAAGAGTCGACAAGATAAGTAAATTAAGCAGATAATATCCACTGCAAAAGAGGGTAAACGAACCAAAACCCAATACCAACTCGTCTGGCCAGCGTGGTATAGTAGGCTAATATTCCTCCAATTGTATGTAGGAGACCCGTGTCCAGCAGTGGAACATTTATGAGATGATATTTTACAGTGCAAGCAATACTTTACATGAGTACTTTACATATAATAGTCTGTAAGGTATTTATCCTTGGGAATATGTCTAATGTATAATTTCTATGTAAAATAACTACTAACTAAGATTATATAGATTCGTTTTTGCTAAACAATCGTTGACTACAATGCGGTGTTAAAAGACTACACGCATTCAATTCTAAAATTAACCTTACTTATGCCCATAGCAACAGTTGAAAAGTTATAACAAAAGCTGATTTCATTCAATACCTGTATTTGGCCGCATAAACTACTGATGAGTCATTTTTTACTGTTTGACCTTGACTTATGATATAGACTTGAACACACATCCCGAGTGACATAATAGCATAAGTAGTAAAGTAAGTACATCAGTCATCAAAGATTTATAATCAAGAGACTAAACAGTCCAAGGTTCTAACGGAGTTTTCCATTTACGAGAGAAGGCCGCAATGTTTTATTGACGTTGTAGGTACTAAACGAAGGTATTTTATTTCACTTATATATAAAATATTAATATAAAATGAGAATGTTTTGTAAATGTGATTTGAGGCGTGTATCACATATGCCTCAAATCACATTTACAAAACATTGAAGAGTTTTAAACTTATTAAAGCAGGACCGTCTGGATATTTATTCAAAGGGATATTGAATAGATATTTTGAAGGCTTAAAAAGGTTTGTTGTACATTCAAAAGTATGTGTAAATTTGTTTAGAACTGTGACTAGTTTTCATAATTTACACATACTTTTATATGTGACAAATTTACTTTGTGACGAATGTACTAGAACTTTGTCTAGAACCCTTGAAAAACACCGTGCGTGATATATTATATTATATATGATATGAATGGATATGCAATTATCAAAAAAATGCCTAAACCAAGAGTTATTTGAACCCGTTCAATGCTGTTACACATATCAAATGGTTTTGTTAAAAATACCCCTTCAGTTATCCTTATCCTTTCAACGAGTATCTGTAAAGTCTCTGCTTTAAAACCCTCCGAACGGGCGGTAGGTACCTGGTAATAGAATTATAAGAAACATACTAAATATATAATAACGTAGCATTGTGTTGAATTGGTACAAGTGAGTATTCGACTTGACAGTGTTTAGTAGGTAATGGCGGGTGAGCGAGTGAGCGAGGTCGCGCACCGTGCGACCACCGCTGCTGTGGACTTCACACGAATTTGACTACACGGTTGATTCTGTGGTAACTTCGCAATTTACCATTACGCAGCATCTTGTGAGCTTGATCCTCACAAGGGACAAAAATGGTAGTCCAATCGAATAGAATAGAAAGCCTTACGAAATAAAACCGTCTGCCTTGGTGGTCCAGTGGCCGTAGTATGCGCCTGCTGTGCACGAGGTTGTGGGTTCGATTTCCACACAGGACAAAACTTTGTGTGACCCACAAAGAATTGTTCTGAGTCTCGGTGTAATTTGCGTCCGTTAATTGTATGTTTGTAAAGTCCCCCGCGACACAGAGCTTGTTTTCTAGTGCGAGAGATGTCTTTTCAAAAAGAAAAGCAAATATGTAGGATTTAACGTAAGCGTATGATATTATGTCGTAAAGTTATCGCATAATATAATAAATCCCGTGCTTCCTAATGCATATGATTCGACTACCGTTTATGCTACTTGTCTAGAGGAACTATACTCACACACAGAAACATAAATACACCACTACCATTGGTGGAACAACACCTGCGAAAAATATCGGTAGGTGCCCAATGTGGAATACCTTAGGTGCCATTCACTCAGGTGCCATTAAAATGGGTGCCCAATATGGAATACTTCACAATTTCCACACGCTTGTGCAATATGTACCTGTTTCCTACTTTATAGTATGTATAGTATGATATTATTATCATTGGGAGTATTTAAGACCCTCATAGCTACGTTAAGTTATCAAGGCCGTGGTAACCCAATAGAAGGGTGACCGCAGTGGTATTTTATCTGAGCTCTGTCACTAGGTTGGTCACTAACCATAAGATAAGAATAACAAGAATCGGGTATTAAACATAATTAAAGATAGTACATGCTTGAATTCCAGAGATATAATAACTAACATAGTTGCAGTGCGTTACCTAAAACAATAATAAGAAACTCATACATTGCTTATTTACAAAAATATGATACCTTATTATAAAGTAGTGTGCCTTCTTAGTAGCTATAAAGACGCACACAAACTGCTTATTGCAATCTTGATATACAAAAATAAATCCCTATTTACCCTGGTTACGCCATAACTTGAGGACAACGACGCTCTTTTACAAGAAAGCAACAGAATATTAGAAAAACATTTTGTTGGCAAATACAAATGTTCAGCATTTTAAATAAATTGGGAGTGAAAATTACATTCTTACTTACTATGTTTCATGAAGATGTCAGAAAAATTAAAAAGTTTGTAGAATAAAATGTGTTAGTAACAGCACGAGGCCAAATAAATGATAATGTTACACACCCAAGCAGGCCTCCGTCACTCCATGTACTTGCGCGCTATAATTACCTACGGCTCGTCGTACCACCGGCGGACCAAATTCAATGCGGTTTTCGTAAGCGAAGCGCACGCACGTTGTTCAATTTTAATCGTTCTATTAGTTTTTTATACACTAAAATGTAATAACCCAGAATTTAGAAAGGGTAAGAAATTTATATAAAAATAAAACACGTACCTTTTAAAGATTTTTTTATTTTACCTACATACTGACCTTTATAATTATGTTTTAGATGTATTGCACAGTCAACAATTTTAAACTACCACCTATAGTCAGAACATATTCACAATTCTCAATAAAATAGGCACAAATAGTTATTTATGTTAATTTAATTTTATCAAAGAGGCAGCCCCGCGATTGCTGTGGGGTCGCGCAGTGCGAAGCAATCACAACTGTACGCTTGAGCATTTAGGCAGATTTTAGCATGCAGCGGTTGCTGACGCGACAGAGTAGACAGAATAGCAGTAGGTATTGGTAATTTTCTTCTGAGTGAAGTATCTGTTACGTAGTAACTCTTTAGTAATCTGTGACACAAGTCTCGGAGAGCCATTGTTTATGTACCTGATCTTATTCTGGCCTTATCACAATGCCGGTCCATCATACGTGGTCCATTCTAAGAGTAGACAATGCAGCTACATTTACGCCCATACTTGTGCATTAAAATATGTGTCCTGTGTTTGGCTGGTGTCGAAGACAGTATTGTAATAAGTTCTTATTACGTAAAGACAACACGGTATTACTACATATATTATATCGAGGAGTTGCTCTAAGTTCACCACTCCTTTCTGATACTGAAGCAATGAACACTGGCCTGCTGCCAAATACGACGAGTCTCGTTTGATACTGGCTGCTGTAACTAAAATTTGGTTAGGAGCACATTTATTTTTTAATTCATAAAAGATTGCTGAAAACTACTCGTATCTGCTGATTAAATAGAGTAGTTTCTTGCTAGTACTTTTAACCCTATAGATGGGTGACCGCATAGTGGTATTTCATCTGAGCGTCTCCGTGCTTCGGAGGGCACGTTAAAAGTCGGGCCCGACTGTTATCAGTCGTTAGATCACGACAGAGGCCTAAATATGGACGATCCTAATAACTCTGTCACCAGGTTGGCCACTAACCAAACGATAAGAAGAAGTACTTTTCATCACAAATGGATTACAAAGCCAAGTTAAAGAGAGGTACCACACAATTGAGCAAGACTGACTGGGCAAGGAGTTCCACATTACAGAAGACCACAGGCAAATGACAACACACAGCGGTGTAGTTCTGTTCCTGTGTTTAACCCGCTGATCGTCGTTGACTCGGTGTTTACCAAGTGAAGTTGGCTATGAGCGATTACAATATCTAGCAGATACAATCTGGTGGGGCTATACCGCTGTAACAACTACAGAGTGTGAATGCGGTACCTGCAAACAATGTCTCACCTCTCCTGTCCATTTGTGCCTTACCACCTGCGCTCTGAGTGACCTCTGCTCAGCAACTGATAACGCAGTAGAGGTGGCAATATTCTGGGCTTGTACAATTTAATTATATTATACTAGCTGTTGCCCGCGGCTCCGCCCGCGTGGATGTCGGTTATCGCTGTAAACAGTAGCCTATGTGTTATTCCAGACCATAATCTATCTCTGTGCCAAATTTCATCAAGATCCGTTGAGTAGTTTTTACGTGAAAGAGTAACAAACATCCATCCATCCATACTTACAAACTTTCGCGTTTATAATATCAGTAGGATCGTACCACCGATACGAAGAAAAAGAAAAATATCCACGTTTCATTTATATATAACCTTGAGAGTAAATTGTATAAGTTCCATGTTACTGTTGTGGTTGTATAAGCTAGGTCGCCGCCGCCAACGTTCCGTCGACTCTGTCCTCTAAACGTGCATGTCTATTAAATGTACGTCTTATTGAAGTAGTACACGTTAGAACGATATTTTAAATATCGCCAGTTGAACACATTGTACTATCTAATATCATATATCGAAACAGGTGTACGGGTTTTGATGAATGAATTCATGGTTAAAGTAATAATAACAATATCTATAAAAAATCCTCAAAAGTATGCTTTAAATATATTTATGTTGTATAAAATAGGTTAATAACCTTTAAAGACTATGAAAACAACACTCGAATAGTGATACTATGAAATTTTGTTTAGTTTGGCCATGATAGGATTTGATAGGAGAGTAAAATGATAACAATGATTACTCATGTTCGTTAATATTTGAGTGTAGAATACCGCTGTAATAATACTTACCTATATAATTATGTATATACTGTCTTATAAATTTTTTACCACTTGGACCCATTCTGTAGGGCAGTGTGAAACCACATACTTCTCTTGATCCTGCTGCAGCAGTAGGAATTATTGCCGGCAGCGCGAGTGGCAGCGGCAGGGGCTGAATGTAAATGTAGTCTATACTAATATTATAAAGCTGAAGAGTTTGTTTGGTTGGTTGGACGCGCTAATCTCAGAAAGTACTGGTTCGATAAGAAAAATACATTTTGTTGAATAGCGCATTTATCCAGGAAAGCTATATGCTATATAACGTCACGCTATGATCAATAGGAGCGGAGCAGTAGTGTGATATGCTGCAAAATCGGGCAAAATATTCCAAATTACCAAGCGGACGAAGTCGCGGGCGACCCCTAGTAATAGATAAATCGTGGAATATTTTAAAGATTATCATAGTTACCTCTTGTTACCCAACGACCACGGTTGAATTGCACCGACCGTGGTCACGGGTTTACTGAAACAGAAAGTATGAAAACCTTCGAAATATACTCGTGGAAATTACGGGTTACTACGAAAAATTTGAATATCTCTTAAAATAATAGAGTTAGCGGCATGAACCAAACTGTAAGTTGTAGATAATTTTGATGGTCAATAAAAGGACACTAAATGTTGTAAATGTTGCAAACGTTATTCTTTTATTTATGTAAATTACATAAGAAACAAACCTCACGAATTGTACAAAAACGAACTTTGAAACTATATTAATACTTCGTATTGCCTCCACGAGCTTTTCTTACAGCTGCCAGACGATTGGGCATGCTATTTTTTAAATTTCATTTACGATATTGCGGGATATTGTCCAATTCTTCTACTAACGCATGTTTCAGGTCCCTAAGTGTAGCTGGGGCGTGAAGGTTCTCGAAGGTCAGTCCATGGAATTGATGCCAACGTCTTGAAAATACTCGTTCACAATTTGAGCTGTATGTGGTCTTGCGTTGGCAAGCATTTGCGCTTTGAACCGCCTGAAGCTAAGCAATTACCTTAGCCTATGGACGAACGCTAACAATCCCTGGGGCAGAATCGTGTTGCCGATCCTAAACTATTTAACACCAGGTAATTGTATTTCGTAACCCTAGGAGCTGGAGACCTGTATTCACGTACAGGACTAAAACTATACTTATATCACTATATTTAGTGTGCTAATAAACATTTATTTCATAACATACAAGAACAGTTATTCAAATAAAAGTAACTTAACTTAAACTACTTACAAATAATCAGATATTGTATATGATTGAGGTCGCAGTTCTGAAGAAAAGTGTTTATATAGTTAATTTCCGTGATTTATCTGTAAGGTGGAGGATATGGAAGACCTTTCCTAGTCGAGCTTACTCGTATGATGTATGGTGTCTCTTGTCCAATTAATGACTTACATATAATGAAAGAAAGAACTAGTTAATCATTCATTAGGGCCGTGCGTGTTCACGAATAAATGCTATACTAACTACAAGTAACAATATTAACATATACACCTTATCATCAACAACGTCAACGTGTTTTATATACTACTAGTTTCTACCCGCATCTTTGTCCTCGTGTACAATACGGAAACTTTTATTTTTTTAATACTAAATATCTATAATCTATATCTGTGCAAAATTTCATCCAGATCCATTCAGCTATCCTGGCGTAATTTAATAAAAACACCCATCAATCCATCCAACTTTCGCATATATAATATTAGTAGGTGGCAACGGAGATAGCTATGCAGAGCCGTTTTATGAAGATAAGTTTTTAAGGAAAACCAATGTATGAATTTGTGTGAAATAAATTTTCATCTGTAAATTTAGTCTATTTGTACACTGCTACCAAATTCCACAGAAATATATTTACAATGGCTTTCCTAAAAAACTGAAAAACATCAGCAGGGAGCTCATTCCACAACTTGATTGCACGTAAAAGGAAATTCCTCAGGAACCGTAAAATGCAGGACGGTTAATTATATACGTACCTATACAAAATATAATATAAATAACAGCTCACTCTAGCATTAGCATAATATCATAATAGCATTATCTACCAATCATCTTATAGTAGGGTGATGCAGAGATCATTTATTCATAGTACGTAATAAAATAATTTAATGCTGCAAATCTAGTTTTCATATCGTATGTGAGTGTTTATTTCGATATTTGTACAAGATCCTCGTTATAAATCGTATTGAAAGGTACATTATAAGTACCTATCTACAGATTTATTTTAGAAAAGGAAATTTTGGTCTATATACGTCTCTATGACAAACTGGAAGTGAGGAATGTGATAATAATTTAGTTTCCGATAGGGTCCCGTTTTTTTACAATAAAATATAACTTACTAGCTGTTGCCCGCGGCCCATGTGGATGTCGGTTATTGCTGCAAAAAGTAGCCTATGTTTCAGACCATAATCTATGTCTGTGCCAAATTTCATCCAGATCCGTTCAGTAGTTTTTACGTGAAAGAGTAACAAACATCCATCCATCCATACATCCATTCTTACTAACTTTCACATTTATAATATTAGTAAGGATGTTACTCGCTGATAACGTAGCTTTCTAGAAGTGAAAGAATTTACAAATTAATCCTGTGGTGTTTAAGTTTATTTATTAGATAAAAACAAAATAAAACAAATCTTTTCTTTGAAATGTATAATATTAGTATTTAGGTACAAAAAAAGAAACTAATCTTAACTTGAGACACGACGGACCGAGTGAAGTCTCGTATTGTGACGTAAGTAAATAAAAATACAGCAACGTAATAAATTGCTTTACATCAAAATGTTCCGGAAAATGTTAAAAGTTTAGTATGAAACCGTTCGGACTCGTTCATATGTGCGGACCAAGTCTGAGTACATTTGTTACGGCTATATACTTGTTCTGTTAAATAAAAATAAACCTTATATAATTGATAATAAGGTCCTCAATAGTTGTAAAGACAGATATTGTCGGTCGACTAATAAGTAGTTAGAAGTTGCTCAAGGCTGTCGACTTGTGGAGGAATAAAAACTTGGTCAAGGCCCGTTCTTAGTCAAATGGTTGTAATATTTTTGAATTTGACACGCGCATATTTGGTAATGTCTAACGATTACAACGGTTTAACAATAGAGAGGAAATAAACCTACCGATACTCGTATCTTTGAGAAGATCAACACAAATATAACCGTCATTAGCTCGCTTGCAAACTATGTTATTTGCTAAGTAGGTACGCATGTACTAAAGGTACATGCGTACCTACTTAGCAAATAACATAGATATAAAAACATATAAAACGTACTTACCTGTAAGATATAGGTATCCTTACTACTTACCTGTAAGATATAGGTATCCTTACTAATATTATAAATGTAAAAGTTTGTGGATGGATGTATGGATGGATGGATGTTTGTTACTCTTTCACGTAAAAACTACTGAACGGATCTGGATGAAATTTGGCACACAAATAGATTATGATCTGGAATAACACATAGGCTACTTTTTGCAGCGATAACATCCACGCGGGTGGAGCCGCGGGCAAAAGCTAGTTTATTAATATAGTAAAGTAGATAAAGGCGAATTAATCAATAACCTATGGCCGGTATTCACAGGAACATTAATAATTTATGGCAAAACTTAAGTAGGTACTTATAATGATTTTTCCTCCCTTGACCTCGTTTGTAAAGATTATTTATTTTAAGGTTTCTAATTATTCCGATCGTTACCCATAATAACTTATAGAACAGTGTTATATATATAAAAATATGCGTCGGTTTGCAATTCCACAAACATTTTAATGTTTCTAATAAACAAATAAAACATGTTAAGGCGTACCCAACGGCATAAATTTTGGGAAAAGGGCCGCATGCTATTTTAGTAAGTATGCTACTTGACTTAAAGGTGATGATGCCGTGAATTAGTTGTGGTAGGAACTCAGGGTACTAGGCTCAGTATTGATCGGTATCGTGTCGTGCAACCTTCAAGTCACGGGTCTCGACCGAACACATGCCTACAGAGCCATTATAAATAAGTAATTCATTATTGTTAACATAACCGATATTATCATTTATTCTTGGTTTTTACATTCAACAATATTTAATATAGAATTAAAAACTAGAAAAAAAGTAGAAGCAAAACTCATGGCTAAGTTCTAGCCCGACATAATTTAGATAGGCAATAGACGCGCTAAAAAGAAGAAGACAAAGACAAAGATACTTTATTTGAGAAAACATGTGTAGGTAATAACAGTACATAACTATGATGCATATTATAAAGTATAAAAATAGACGTTTGTAACTACATGTTTGACCAACGCTGGTGTACCTACAAATATGAGCAATAGAAATTATAGTCGTTAGTAGAAGAAGATTGTAATTGCCCTTTAACTAAACTGTAACTGTTTTTATAAAGGAATTGTTATTTTTTAAGTTTAAGTTACCATGAATTACCTAATTTACAAAAAAAAACATGGATGCCATCATCATTTACGAGTATAAGTACGGTCGGCCACGGAGTTAGCTGTACAGGGCCTCCATATGAAGATTAGTTTTTTAGGAAAACCAATGTATGAATCTGTGTGAAATATATTTTTATCTGTAGTTTTAGTGAACTGTGAAGTGCCTGCTCAATTGTTTAAGTTTTTCGAAATATGAAAAAATGTGTGTCAATTTTTGATATTTGGACAATTTTTCAACTTTTGATGGACCTTATACAACATAAAAGTGATGTATACTAAATGATACATACTATTTACATTAAATACCTAGGTAGGCTGTAAAAGGCAACTAAATAGGTACGTAAATATTGTATTATGGTTATGTTCATATTATTTCAAATAAACGCCCTTGAAAAGATTCATTAGTGTTTGAGTTTTATTTGTATTATTATACTCTAATGTCGTTAGCCGTATATGCTTCGGTTTGCAATCCCACTAACATTTTAATGTTTCTATAAATAAAACATGTAAAGGCGTACCCAACGGCATACATTTTGGGAAAAAGGTCGCATGCTATTTTAGTAAGTACGCTACTTGACTTAAAGGTGGTGATGCCGTGAATTAGTTGTGGTAGGAACTCTCTTTAGGTCTTTATAAACAAATTCTAGAAAGAAAAAAAAACCGAGTGGTGTCATGGGACACCAGATAGGAACGAAATTCCTTAAAAATATTTATTTTAAGTTCTATTCGAGGTATAAAGAAAATAATTATACGGATATACATTTTGTATCATGTTTTTTTTAACAATTAAAATAAAAAACTATTTTAATTGATAAAAAATCATCATCATCATTATCATCACAACCCATAAACGTCCCACTACTGGGCACGGGTTTAGCCTACTATACCACGCTGGCCGGACGAGGATTTTTTTAACAATAACAATAAAAAACTATTTTATCTTTATTGAATCATAATAAAAAATGTAAACCCGAATAATTATTTTTAACTTGAAATTAATATTTTGATAAGAAAAAAATACTTTACTCTTAGATGAAAAACCTCCTTGCACAAATTTGACATATTACCTACTATTGGCCGTTTAGAGAATTCGCCATTAAAATAATATAAAAGTGTCGCTACTTTTGGTCTTAATTTTTTCGTTCCAATATGTAAAGTATATTCTACAAGTATATATTTTTAAGACAACTCCCGCTATTGTGACCAAGCCCTGTGTCGTGTCGCGGCAATTAAAGGAACATAAAGTATTTAACGATTTATGGATCACACAAAATTTTGTCTTGTATGTCGATCAAACCGGCTGGGGTATTCCGTAAGAGCAAAAACCGAGCCACCGCAAAAACCGAGCAAAATCTGGCTGTCAGATTGAAAATCGGTATTCCGTAAGAGCCCTTTTTGACGTTTAGTCAATAGATTGTGCCGTCACCGAGCAATCACAACTGTCAGTTTTGCGATCACAACTGTCAGTTTGCCATCGCTGTTTCTTAGAGAATCAGCCAGCCGCACAATGTAACCACACTAATTGTGCAGTGAAAAATATTTTAAAAAAGTGTTCGAAAGACATGCATTGTCAGTTATTTGATGTATTACATCACAATATGAGCCGATAAACGATTATCTTCGTTTTTGATAATATAATCTTTGAACGATAACCTACATTTATATATAATGCACTTTTTTGCGTCAACTCAACGATAACCCTTTATCTTTTCTTGGAAATATTTAAAGAAAGTTTAAATTATCCACAAATTATTTTTCACTTTGTAACAAAGAAATGTCTATCCGTATGGTGACGGATTATAAATACAAATGTCATCACCCCGTTTCATCCAGGAGGTGTCGTAAAAAGCAACTAAGGAATTAAGTGAGGCCAACTGACCATTGCAAAAGAGGGAAAATTCGAAGCAAACCCCTATACTATTACCAACCCGTCTGGCCAGCGTGGTATACTAGACTAACATCCCTCCAAATGTATGGAGACGACCCGTGCTCAGCAATGGGACGTTTATGGGTTGAGATGATGATGATGATGATCAAAGAAATAAAGATATCTCGCCTTAGATATCTTGCCTCGGTAGTCCAGTGGCCGCAGTATGCGCCTGCTGTGCACGAGGTTGTGGGTTCGATTCCCGCACAGGACAAAACTTTGTGCGACCCACAAAGAATTGTTCTGAGTCTGGGTGTAATTTGTGTCCGTTAATTGTATGTTTGTAAAGTCCCCCGCGACACAGAGCTTGTTCTCTAGTGCGGGAGTTGTCTTTTTATAAAGAAAGAAAAGAAAATTTATGTAATAGAGGCACTACACAATCGAGCCAATCTGGCTAAGGAAGGCTACGGCTAAATAACTACACACATTGGTGTAGGTTTATTTCGGTGTCTAAGTACAGATTTCTAGTGCTCATTTAGAAATGCGTTGAAAAAATACGATTTACGATATGAGCAAAAGCAATGAATATTACCAGGTTGATTATGTTATAATTATATTATATTGGTATGATTTGATTTGATTTTGATTTGATTTGAATATTTGAATCTAAGTACCTATAGGTATAGGTATGTATTTCAAAACACAGAATTATTAATACTTTTTCATAGTCTATAAATGCGATTTCCTAATTAGACTAATCAAATCTTTCTCATCTAAATATAATAATAATATTATACAATATTATATTTTTGGTACACACACACCGTCATCTGATCCCAAACTAGTCAGAACCTGTACCTACTATGGCAACCATACAACCGATAAACATACTTATATATTTTTAAATACATACATATTACAGATAAATAACACCCAGACACAGAATAAACATTTATGCTCATCACATCAAGATTTTTCCTGGGTGGGAATCGAACCCACGACCTCCGGCGTAGCAGTCAGTGTCACTAACCACTAGCTAGACCATAGACCAATAGGCCGGTCAATCTTTTTAAGTATTTCTGAACATTCCATAAAAGTAAATAGAAATCCTATTCACTAAAAGCTAAAATAACTCAATTACTTAAATACACCCAAGTTTAATATCATTTTGACGCAAACATGTCTGGAGCTGAAATTCAACGGTAAACATAAGGGGCCAGTATCCACAAAAGCGTAGGCAGGCGCACCGGTGAAATTTCACGGCAATAGAACGTTAACGAAAATCACATTTGGCTCCCGTATGCACTTTAGACGCTATTCAATTGGGAAATAGGTAGTCTCTTGTCGCTTAATTGGACTTTGGTGAAGCCTTCCCACGAAGCATGTTTACTATCGTCCACAATTTCAGACGGCGTATTTCGAATTTCATCAATTTCAGCCTAAAATTGGTCAATATTTTGATACAAAATCTACGCAAATATTGCCAAAGTATTAATTAATATTCGCATCGTGACCAAACCTTGACTGCCTTGGTGGTCCAGTAGCCGTGGTATGCGCCTGCTATGCACGAGGTTGTGGGTTCGATTCCCACACAGGACAAAACTTTGTGTGACCCACAAAGAATTGTTCTGAGTCTGGGTGTAATTTATGTCCGTTAATTTGTATGTTTTTGTATATTGTAAAATACCCCGCGACACAGAGCTTGTTCTCCAGTGCGGGACTTGTCTTTTAAAAAAGAAAAAAAAACCCATAAATGATCACATCAATAATCATTTTACCTACCTTGGTAATATAAGAAGAAAAATATACTGTTTCGTGAGCTTGTAAGCGTCACATATCATTACTCACAGTATAAAACAAAGTCGCTGTCGCTGTCTGTCCGTCCCTATGTATGCTTAAATCTTTAAAACTACGCAACGGATTTTGAAGCGGTTTTTTTAATAGATAAAGTGATTCAAGAGGAATGTTTATATGTATAATACATGCATAATATTGTAAAAAAACACTGATAAATTTAGAGGTTTCTAATGTGATGTCGTAAATAAACACATTTTTTTGCGCTTACATTGCAAACGCTGGCTGAACCCCACGAGATAGATTAAAATAATCTACTACAGTATTGTAGACCTTAAAAAGGTCTTCGAAAAAGTCCGCAATGGTATATGTCTATCTCTTAGGGATAACCCACAATAACCATATTTTATCCTTCACTTTTTACGAGAAATAATGTCTTATTTACGAAACGATTTTAAGCAAAATAGCATTAATCCTTATCCAATTAATTACCTTTAATACATTGATCATATAGATCTATATGGCCTTTTACAGTATGTAATTTAAATGAATATTTTCGAAGATATTGCAGATTTACAATTCAGGGACGGCGGATAGCGGTTGCGGCTGCGGCTGTACTGGCTGGGGGTAGATTTGAGCACTGAGTAAGGCCAAATTATATTTCGCTCTTTCAAGAGTAACCTCTAAAGAAAGCATATTTGTATTGTCTAATGACAAAAAGCTGTGAACGTTATATATAAAGACTTTCTGTAGTATATTTAGTACCAGCATTGTCCCCGTGCGAAGCCGGGGTGGATCGCTAGTTTATTATATGTATATTATATATAGCCCGCGGCTCCGCCCGCGTGGATGTCGGTTATCACTGTAAAAAGTAGCCTATGTGTTATTTCAGACCATAATCTATCTATGTGCCAAATTTCATCCAGATCAGTTCAGTAGTTTTTACGTGAAAGAGTAACAAACATCTATCCATCCATTCTTAAAAACTTTCGCATTTATAATATTAGTAGGATGTACAGTTGAAGTCCGCAGATTCATAATTAGGTGCCACTAAGTCTTCTTTCATAGAAGTTTCGCAATAGTTTAGACAAGTTGGCGAGCAGTTAGCAGCAACACAACCAAAATATATATCGTCACTGGAAAGGCAAAATTACTGAAGTGAAAATAGGTTGTTTCGAGATAAAGCCGATCAAAGTTTTTATTTTTAGAAAAAAAATCATATCTTTTTACACAATCATCCGATTTCAATGAAATAACTTTATAAATAATTCTATTTGTAGCATGCGTTTACTGGAAGTGGTTGAAATTCGTATTTTTTACTACTTTCCAAGATAAGTGGCGCTTCAGTAATTTTGACCCAATAACTTAGTAAGCCAAATTTTCTTAAACGCCACCAATGTAAACAACGATTGTATTTTAAAAGTACTGAACACTATACTATTAGTAAATTTGAGTAGGATGAAATTTCTTTAGCATAAATTTTAGTGTCGTGTTGGTGTATCAAAATAACTTCAAGGGAAATATTTTATACTCCTCATGTCTAGGATTTTGACTCATGAGGCGATAGGATAACTAAGTAACTTCAACTAAAATTACTTAAAATGTTTTTTTTTCGTAATCAGTTAAAATTTCTTTAGCTGAATTTTTATTACATTCAAGGTAAGCACAAATTACTTAAAGGCCATTCTTTTTTAGGCTACACAAAGGCAATTTTATTCAAGCGCCAAACTTAATATTTAATATTCAGGAAATATTTCTTGAGCGACATGAGTGAAAAATTGGCCAAAAAACGCGTCGCTTCAGTAATTAGGAAAAAAAAGCAGCACCTTTTTTTAGGTTACTTAAACGCCACAAAAATGCTCTGATTGCAATGGTTCCTAGGCAGATCGACGCAGAAAAAATCGCTGATTCCGAATATGTATATAACTCAATTATGCCCACTTTGTATGACAGAAGTAATTTTGCCTTTCCAGTGACGATATGAATATGTATCATGGGTTTTTTGCGTTTCCTTACCAAATTATACATTAACAAGTTTAATGCCCTTACTTAATAGTAATAATAAGTAATACTTTTAATTTATAACGACCATATAATTAATTTATAACTTACACATAATTATTATCTTGTTTGACGTATCTCTTTTGTTTATTCTTGTGGAATAATAAATAGTTGTTACATTCTTATACTCGACGTTAGTATAACAAGTAACAACTGACTTTTGATTAGGCATAAAAAATATTTTTAAAATGTTAGTAGGTCTTTGTTTGACGTAGGTACGTGATGTGTGTTTGTGTGAGTTGTAGGTCGTTTCGCCCGCCATTTGTTCGCCCGAATAGGCCAAACTACCAAATTACAAAATTTATCATATTTGATTTGGGCGTTTTGCCCGATGGAGGTTTTACTACTTTTCATGTATAGACAGCATCAAAATCTGTCTGTATATAAAAAGTAATAATATCTCCATCGAGCGAAACGCCCAAATCAAATATCATTTTGTTATTTGGTCGTTTGGTCCGCTCGGGCGAACAAATGGCGGGCGAAACGACCTATAACTCGTTTGTGTAGCCAAAACGAATTTGTTGCGATATAAAACGTCAAAGAAACGTACCTCTTTCTATTTTTTTATTTCTATTGACTCTAAATATTAATTACGTAATTTACCATATACCTATTAATAAGTCTATCCATTCAGCCAAATTACGTCCACTGCTAGTGCCGCTTCTATTGATAAAATTTCAAGTTAATAACTTGTTAGTCTGTTATCCATAAATAGAGTGCATCTCATAACCACTCCAATATTTTTAAGCTTAAACACGGCTAGGATTATTGTTTTATTATGAAGTTGACAATGACGTAAGTAGTTTGGACATAAAAAAAACATACAATTGAATTGCATCCTTCGTTATTTTTGCTATAGGTTACAATATAATAAGGATTTACGTACTGCAGCAATGCTAGACTAGGAAACACATTTGATTCCATTCAATTCATTCGTATGAAAAATGATGTTCATCATCATTTTTTATACGAATGAATTGAATGAAATCAAATGCGTTTGTAATGTATTTTGTATGTAAATGTATCATGGGTTTATATTTTATTATTAAACTAGTGGCACGTCCCGGCTTCGCACGTGTGGACATTTATTAAGTTTCGTAAGAAACCCATATATTTTTTTAATAAAATATAGCCTATGTTATGATAGAATTTTTGCTTTAATTCGTAACGCACAAACAAAACATTAAATCTTTCTTCTTTATAATATTAGTTTTAGAAGTCACTGTAAGCGTGTTTTAAGTAAGTAGATTTATTAAGTGTATATTTTTAAATAAACAAAACATTTCAACATCGACTAGTGTATGCGTCTATTTCTTATATTCGGCAGTTGGCGTTACGAGTAGTCATGAATGTTATCGCCAAGAGGCGAGCGTCGTCGCTTCGAAATTCGTCGGTGTCATCGTACTGGAGTAGCCTAGATACTTTGATATTTCGATATAAGTGCCCACCAGCGTTTCCTCCCACCGGCATAACGCGAATTCGGACGGTTGCTACATGCTTTTTTTATAGATTTTTGATGCGGTATTCTTCATTATTTAAATATGCTTCTACGGAACGTTTATAATGCATATTAATCAAAAAAAATCTAAGTGAAGTGAGGTCGGAACTATTAAGAAAATATGATGTCTAACAATATAATATTATCATAAAACCTTGTAAGAGTAATAAGTCCATAAATATACATATAGTGAATAAATACTTGACTTGAGTAATTACACCACATGTTCTTAAATTAAATAAAAAAAGAATTATAACAGCAAAATTATAAATTTATGAAGAAATTCTAAGTCTCTAAAGTTTGCAAATTAGGATATTGTTTTCCCTTTTCCGCATACAAACATTAGCATGTGGAATTACTGTCAACTACTTTGGTGTTACCGGAGTGTGACGTCATAAAACAACAGACTGTTGTGTCTGTCTTTGTTACTGCGTATTATTTCAAGCTAGTTGGATTTAGAGATCAGAAGCGTCCAGCCGTAGTTGAACTAACAGCTCTACGTGCTTTATTATTACCTATATCAGCTAGGGCACCATAAACTAACAGGAGCCTAAATGTACCTACCGTACAAAAGACTAATTTAATACAAAACTGAGCTTTTCATTGACCCTAAACTACGCAGACCTCAGTCAAATAAAATACATAATGGTATTACAGCGTAAAGGACTCATAATTCTATGAAAAGAGATGGTGGTATAGTTGTGTTCTTGTGTGTGAGTAGTAATACTCACTACAAAACACTTTTGCTACAAATATTACTCTTTATTGTACCCACATTTACAATACCGGTAATATGAATGGCAATACTTAAGTAATGCCTCAGGTACTGCTATGTGCCTGTTTGTCACCTAAGTAGGATAAAAAACAGGGAAATTTGCTCAATGAAGGACAGTCGTTGTTTAATCAAAGACTGTTACAGTGCGATAGTATGAATGTCAACTGTTGTACTGAATAAAATAGATAAGACTTTTTGCGTATGACGAATATGAATATTAGGTGATATGTAGTATCTGTGTTGTGTCCCTGTATTTTCTAAAGGGGAATATTAAACTAAACATCAATGCTGCTAGCCTTCTGGGCAAGTTCCCCGTAGATTAGTTAGTAGTAAGTAGATTGAGGAATATTTCAACGCTTAATCTTTTCGTTTATAACTAATATATTGACTAGCTGTTGCCCGCGGCTCCGCCCGTGTGCATGTCGGTTATCGCTGCAAAAAGTAGCCTATGTGTTATTCCAGACCATAATCTATCTGTGTGCCGAATTTCATCCAGATCCGTTCAGTAGTTTTTACGTGAAAGAGTAACAAACATCCATCCATCCATTCTTACAAACTTTCACATTTATAATATTAGTAAGGATTTTCTTATTTTTTGTATTTAAATTCAAATTAGTATATTGTTCATACATAGGAAGTGTTAAAATGTACATAAAGGGCTATGCCAAATGGAAGTAAAGTACGTTGAATATTGTAGATGGAACATTTTACTGAAAGAAGACATTATTTGAATTTAAAAAACAATTTAAACTGCATTCATAGATATAGTTATAGATATTTAAATTATGTCATGGTTGAACCGGGAATCGAACTCGTTACACGAGCTGTGGGACGCTATGTATATTGTTTAAACTTGTTAGTTTAATACAATAAATTCAAAGTCCATGAAAGAAAGAGAATTGAAAAACGACTTCTATAAAACAAGTAAACGGGTAAAATCAGCGGGTTAAGCTACCAAGATCGTGGTAACCATGGGTAACCATACTCGTTTATGGGTGACCGCTTAGTGGTATTTCATCTGAGCGTCTTCGTGCTTCAGAAATTCCCTCCAAATGTATGGAGGAGATTCGTGCCCAGCAGTGGGACGATTATGGGTTGAAATGATGATGATCATGACTTATGGAGAAGGGCAAGTATTGCAATGTTTTTAACAAGTTTTATATTAGGTTTTGATAATTAAATTAATTTTCAGTGATCACGTGTCAGACCGAAATATTAACAATGGGTTTATTTATAATATTCTCAGGCATTGATTGATCCAATTAAGAATTTAATTTCATAAATTGAAAGAGTAGCCTATTATTTCTTCATCGAATAGCGTGCCTGTTAATTAGAAGGTAATAATTCGCTGAATAGGGTGAAGTCTTTGAAGTTACTTGAAGAGAACTCCGACGACAATATCGATCATAATGAAATTATATTTATAAGGCTCCGACCCGACTAACGCCTATTTTATAGTACTTAGGTGGCAAACAAGTATACGGTCCAAAAAAACAGTACATGCCCTATAGACGTTTGCATAGGATTTTTTGGTATTTGACGATTCCTATATGAGTGCTGGAGACCTGTACCCTCACACAGGAACACAACTATACCGTTGTGTAGTTATTTAGGTGTTATCTTCTGTTAGGTTAAGGTCCTTTCCCAGTAGGGCTAGCTCGCTTGTATGGAGCTCTACATATCTCAGAACTGAAGGACATTTATTTATGTACGTTTCTTTGACGTATAACAAGTGCAGACGTGGCGCTTGCTCTTCAGACTCAAGGGGACGTTTGCGTCGCGTAGTCACGGTACGTCGTCTTGAGTCCTGAGAGCAAACTTCGCATTTAGAGACATCATGGATGTCGACAAATACTTTAACAATAAATGCCATACATGCCAAGTCTGCACTGAATGTTAATGGAACGCATCCTATGCACCGACCAGTATTGTATGGTTTTTGGTCGAAAAAGCTTTATTAAAAGACAAGAGGACATTTGTGCTAAGCAGTAAAAGGAAAAAGTATTCAGAGAAAATCGAAAAATGGTAGTACATCAATACCATTGTTTTAGTATTATTACACTATTAATGACTTTTTAAATGATAAAAAGTCATGGGGTTAGTTGCTAATTTTGATGCAGAATTATATAAGAATAATAACTACATTTAAAATTTGTCAGGAGACGTTTTGTGATCATTATTGGTTTTCTATTGAGTTTCTTTTTTCTTATTATGTCCTGGATTGTCATGCTCACTAAAATGCCATTGCTTGTGGTGTCGTATTGGCCGGGTCAGTTCCTTCCCTCTAATATGGCGAAGGAAATGATGGCTGGTCTGTGCGTCATGCTCGTGAACGGGTGCTACTTGGGGTGGCTGGTCAATCTTGGCATGATTTATTTTTAAATATTAAAGATATAGTTTCTAGATATTTACTAAGATTGCACTGTGATCTCGACACGTTTCTATCTTATACTTACTAAAAGAAACGATCCCTCATTACCATACAGTGGAAAGCTAAATACATTTTTTTAAATTTTGCTTACTCATTAATTAAATACTTATCTAAATTTCTCATATGGTATATTGGTTTCCGTTCCTTTTTGTTACCACTGTTGTAACTCATACCAAATTGTAAATGTTATACTCTGGCGATTAAAAAGAGTGGCCCGAGTTTCTTGCCAATTCTTCTCGAGGCCCAACCCTAGTCAGCGAATTGGCCTTAGGAAAAAAGTATGCTGGTATTTGTTTTAATGACGTTCATAAGTATCATGGATTTGATCTAAATGAATGAATGAGATTGACTTTGACTTTGACTTTAGGACCTGAAACACCTGGCACTAAAAAGCTAAATTAAAGGGTATTTTTAAATTTTTCATACTGTATTATATTCTCATAGTCCGATAAGACAGCAATGTGACACGATCGGAGAGAGATCAGACTTTACGTGCTTTCTGAGGCACAGGAGTCAAGCACCGCCTATTTTCAAATTTCGGGCGTCTATTGTAAATTTCTTAATAGATAAGCCCAATATCAATTTTTGGAGATCCCGGGAATCGATTCCCGGGACCTCGTGATCAGCAGTCACATACATCGTCCACTGAGCCACCGAGGCAGTCAACAAGTCAAAATACATGAGATATTAACGCAATAAAACAGACCGCTGTACCTCTTAGTATGAACTTAGCTTATCTTTCTTGTGATATTTAATTAACAGTGGAAATCTCTCGCAGTTCTAGCTTGAAAATAAAGTCCAAGTAAAATGCAAGTACGCCGCAGGTTTTAATATTATTTTGCATTGGAAACAACTAAGTTTTAGACTGTAGGTTTCGAGAGATCTAGTGAAACTACTGATCGACGCTTCGCGTGATCAGAAGACTGGATTGTTTCTCGTACAAAGAATAAGCTTTGCCATTCAACGTAGCAATGCCACTAGCCTTCTAGCCACGATCCCAGTAGACAGTGATGTCGAGGAATATTTCGACGCTTTAACAGAATTCTTCGTCAGTTCTTTGTTTTTCTTTTTTTGTATTTGTTTAAATTAGTTCTTTTTAAAGGTAGTGTTAAAATGTATATGTATAATATACTCGTATATGTTATCGATTAAATTTTGAAATTAAAGGAAATCTTGCAAATATAGTTTATATATTAACACTAGTTGTTGCCGGCGGCTCCGCCCGCGTGGCCTATGTGTTATTCCAGACCATAATCTATCTGTGTGCCAAATTTCATCCAGATCCGTTCAGTAGTTTTTACGTGAAAGAGTAACAAACATCCATACATCCATCCATCCATCCATTCTTACAAACTTTCACATTTATAATATTAGTAAGGATTAACACCAAGGAAAACATGAGGTCGGTAATAACTAAGTCAACGTAATCTAACAAAATGTTCCGCTTGGTGTCGCGTCGACGGGACTACATCCGTGGATCCGCGGATATTATGGCGCCATGCGGATATTGCGGAAATTGAATTGTTTTATATGTTACCCGCACTCATTCGTTTTTTAAACAACATTGAGTATAATAATATCAGATCGCTGAAACAACCGTGTTATATCAGAAAAAGTTTAATTTAAATATTCGTATAGGTGACGATTCAAAGGGAACTTTCTACATCATTAAAAAAATCCTTGAAAAGAGTTATGTGGAGTAGAATTTCAAATTAAAACTCCGTAAAATGTTGAAAACTGGCCATTATATGCGAGAGCGAAAGCGAGACGACGAGTAAACTAGGCAAAAATTTACTATAGTTTTTTTAAATAACTATAGCTTTAGGTTGTTCTTATAACGTTCTTTTCACAAATAGGGTTCTAAAATGAGAGACAAGATTTTTTAACAGTGTAATAGAATCGATACCCAGGGTTATATACTACATATAGTATAAGGTTGGTTGGTTACTAGTTACGTATTGCAAGTTCCGTCGAAATTGTGTCAAAAATTGTGAAAAACAAAAGGTTCCCAAATGCAATCATCGTCTATATAAAAAAAACTATAGACGATTTTCAATCAACGATTTTCTATCTCTAAGTCATCACATTGAATGCCAGGTAGCTGTCAAGGGGAATCAATGCATACCTTCCACTAGCACTTTGTATATTGTGATGGCAGACTAGAAATGGTAGCCGTTATCTTCTGTCGGACAATAGTCGAGTTTGCTTTTGTATCTGAAACAGAGAAATGATAAAGACATGTTGGATTAGCAATTCATTCAACATTTGCCCATAATATTGTCAGATAGGAATAGACAGTCAAAGTTTACGAATAAACTATGATTACAGGCTCTTATAAGGGTGTTCTTAATGCCCTGCTGACACAAATTGGGTCCTCAACACGCAAGTTGCTACGATAACTGCTCAAGGCCCAATGATGAAAAAGAGCTGTAAATGAAAACATTTTTGTTGGCATTTATAGACAAATGATTGCCATAAAATACAGTATTAATCTACAAGATGTGTTTCATAATATGGTTTTGTCATGAATTATATAAGTAGTAATTCTAAATAGTTTGTAAAAAAATCATCGAATCAGCACCAAATTATTGAGATGTAACAATTTGGTAATGTTATATTGATAATAAGTTTAAATTTTACTTTATTAAAAAATAAAAAGTCGTCCATTCAAAGAGTACATCTGTTTGTATCCCCGCTCTTGCCTAGAGAATTAGGTCGTGTTTGCTTCGCACAAATGCTCAAGGTCGTTGGCGATATCACAAGCCTTAACAGGCGGGCTGCATGCTTGTTTACCACCTAAGTTTTATTTTTATTTTTAGCCTGTACTGTCCAACTGCAGGACAAAGGCCTTCCTCCCACCACCAAATAAGTAGATAGTATAAAAAAATTACTTAATTTCATTAAAACAGACGGGGCAAGCAGCGTAGTGTTAATGGAATTATCTATACTATATACCTGGATGCGTTGCCGATGTTTATTTGCTTAGTCCGTCAGGTCGCATGCGATAAAGTGATTATGTTGGACAGATAACATGCAATTTTCGCTAGGTGCAAAAACTATTTTAAACGTTTCTGCCATACATATTATAACAATCAAACTTACCTCATATAGGTCCCGTAGTTTAAGGTTCTCTGTGGTGCTTCTTTTCATAGGTTACAAACCTATACATGGCACTATCGATAGAAGTGAAATCTAAGTCATTTCTGAATTGTATCGTTGAGCTACCTATTAGATTATTATTTTTTATTTGTCTCTGTTTGGAAAGCATTCGGTGACGATGACACGAGTTTCAAGATTAAGACCTAGTAAGTTTGAATTATGGAAAGCGTTCGGTGACAATAATGCGTGTTCCATGATTTTTACGATGAAGTTTTTAACGCGCCTAAAGTAGTTTTCACTTCAATGAACATAACGGTCGAATTTCGACCACTAGGCTACCTCTAGTTAGTTCAAAAAGTCCACTGAAAAAATTAAACTTTCAGCGTAATATTAGTAGCGAGGTGACTGCAGCAAA
The DNA here is from genome assembly GCA_947095525.1 of Trisateles emortualis. NCBI lineage: Eukaryota > Metazoa > Arthropoda > Insecta > Lepidoptera > Erebidae > Trisateles > Trisateles emortualis. The sequence goes on from OX352729.1 coordinate 32,645,571, forward strand.
TCTTGAACTACAATACCGTGAAATAGATAATAATTGTTATTCACTTATAAATAAATAATAATAAATTTAAAAAGTAAGCATATAATATGTAAATGTGGATTCTATACAATAAAAACAATGGTGAGGAAAACTGATCACCGTAAGATTACGATTTAATATCGTAAACTTATGTCAAATCCCATACATTTGCTTTATTGATTTTTCGATTCTAGTATCGTTAATGCCACTTGCCTAGAGGGTCTGTTCTTAGATTATCTAGCTTATTTTCTAAGAGAATGGAAACAATTAAAGTTCTGTGAGAAGGCGGCTCATGTCAGGCACATAAGCGGCTTTATATACGGCGACGTAGACTACTCGTATTATCCTTGTTGAGCGGCTAAAGAATAGCGTGTAATTCGTATTTCTTTTATTTAATAGGAAATTGAAATCTCTTTTGTGAAGATGTAGTAAGTAGCATATGTTTTTACCAAATAGTTTAGACATAAATACTATAGGTAGGTATATCACCTTTTTTTACCACAATCAGAAATGTACTCATGCAGAAGATAGGACTGTAGATTTAGGATGAGCATACTATGAGGAGATACACAAAACAACATAATACAGGATACTTTAAAAATACAACTCCTGCACTAGAGAACAAGCTCTGTGTCGCGGGGGACCTTACAAACATACAATTAACGAACACAAATTACACCCAGACTCAGAACAATTATTTGTGGGTCACACAAAGTTTTGTCATATGTGGGAATCGAACCCACAACCTCGTGAACAGCAGGCGCATACTGCGGCCACTGGACCACAAAGGCAGTCGAATACGTAATAGTCGATACGTTTTTGTTTTGTTTGTTTGTTTTTTAAAAGAAAACTCCCGCTCTAGCGTACAAGCCCTGTGTCGCAGGGTACTTTCCAAACATACAAGTCACGGACACAGATTACAACTAGACTCTGAAGAAACTTATGAACCAAACAAAAATGCGACTAATATGCCATTCAAAATAAATATATAACAACAAACAAAAATATATAACCAAGCCTACTTATTGGTGAAGGTTACCCTACGACACAAGGGAAGAGTGGCAATTTAACGAGGGTATTACCACGACGATGCTAAAAATCAAAACAGAAGAGTAATTGGACAGGCGAACGTCCACTGCTGAACAGGCCAAGTGGAAATACTTGGAAAAGGCCTATATCCAGTGTTTTGGCTGAATAGAATTATATTCAAGCTTAAAGCGCTAATTTAATATCATTTACCGAAACGCCCGTTCAATTATTCAAAATAATTGGCACAAAGCGATGCCGTTTCACTGTCTGCCATAGCATACTTGAAATTCCCATCGGGGTTGGAGAAATTCTGCTAATTGCACATTTCGAGTAATTACAGCATTAGAACATGCCACATGGGACTAGATTGTATTGATTTTAACTCAAGGTTGTAAATGACGATTTATGAGAAAATTATTTCACAATTGATAGGTAGCGTATCTTTAGATATGCACCATACAAGCGAGCAAGCCCTACTGGGGAAGGACTTACAGAAAATCACAGCCAAATTACTACACGCAGTAATATATTCATTGTGTTTCTGTGTTTGAGCACAGAATATTTAATTTAGAAATTAGTGTTTTTTTATAGTACCAAGGTGGCAAACAAGCATACGGCCAGCCTGATGGTAAGCAGTTACCGTAGCCTATGGACGTTTGCAACACCAGAGGTGTCACTCACACGTTGCCGAACTTTTAAAAACCTCATAACTCCTTTATTAAAGAACCCCTTGCTATTAAGCGTTTTACTATCCCGAAATATTTCATCACAAAACCCGGCGTTAAAAATTTTGGGTCGACAACACGCAAGTAATACTTCAGGTATTGCATACCTCCACAGGCTACGGTAGCTGCTTACCATCACGTAGGCAGTGTGACCTATCGTTAAATAACTAAAAGCTTTGAAATTAATGTCAACTCCAGCTTTTAAAAGGCTAATGATCCAAATTGGTTAACTGCAACGGGAAAAAGTGCGGAAATTATATGATGTGTCTGAAAGTTCATTTCCTCAGCTTACAACGCAGGTATTATACTCCTCTTTTTGCTCTAGAGCGAGGGTTTGAAATAGGGATGGCGATAAAATAATCAAAACAGTAATATCATTTATGAATATAATTTTAACAAAAAAAAACCGACTTCAGTACGGCAAGTTGCAGAATTTTCAAAAACCTCTAGTCTGACGTAAGTATTTTAAACAGAATGAACTTTCATGCAAATTCTTATCTCACTTTTCCTCCCTTAAATACGGTTCTTTTAAATCTGATAATTTACAGCTATAATGCATCTCATGACCATTCAACTATGCCGGAACACGGCTAGATTACATTGTTTTATTATGAAGTTCCGTTGCCTAACTACCGGTTTTATCATCAAATAGTTGCTTAGCAACCATAATGGAAACTTATCTAATCGCCATCAGTAAAATATTTATTATTGAGAAAACTCGAAACAAAACCCTATACCAACCCGTCTGGCCAGCGTGGTATAGTAGGCTAATATCCCTTCAAATTTATGGAGGAGACCCGTGCCCAGCAGCGGGACGTTTATGGGTTGAGAAGAAGAAAAAGAAGAAGAAATATTTAAGATATCCTTCTGTTACAATTTGTTATTCCTCGTTTCGGTGTGTTTTTCGTTCCTACATGTAAATGGATCTGACAGCGTAATATTTTGATTTTTTGCAATGTTTTGTTAGTCATTGGAACGTTGCAACCCTATGAAGTGTATTTCTGCCGTGATAAACACAGGTAAACCACGACTTGACAGCAGGAACGTTGTTTTGGATTAACCTGCCGGAATAAAAACGTTTCTTTTAGACACGTGCCTTGTGCCTCTTAAAGATAAGAGATTTTAGAATGTGTATGCAGTTGACATAAATAATAAAATGGTATTATTTGCATCCAAGAAGTAATCCGTCCAACGTTTTAGTTGATAATTTTAAATTTATTTAGCCCTTCGAAATTTACAACACTTGTCAAATTTCAAATATGTAGGTTTTTACGTTTAGAGTATAGGTACTCTAAACGTAAAAACCTACATATTTGAAATTTGACAAGTGTTGTAAGTATATATATAAGTAGGCTTATAATGATTGATTAATCAGTCAGTCAATAAGTGGTTAGCACACGAGAGCTCGCGTGTGAGAAGTAAGTATTCCATCACAGTTCTACATTTGTGCATGGATTATATATATATTTCAAGTTCTACACAGAAATCTATGGTGGTAATGTTACAACCTATTGAGGATCCCGTACTGACAAGCATCGTTGATACAGCAGCCCCCCTCCCCTCCCGAGATTTCGCTGTGTGCGTAAAACTGTTTTGTATACGCGTGCGGTCACTCGCGATCCGCAGGGGTATTCCGTAAGAGCAAAAACCGAGCAAAATTTGGCTGTCAGATTGAAAATCGGTATTCCGTAAGAGCCCTTTTTGATAGTCAATAGATTGTGCCGTCACCGAGCAATGATGTTTGCCATCGCTGTTTCTTAGAGAATCAGCCGGCCGGTCAATTCTCACCACTTTAAAATGGTGCCGTTTTTACATGACTGCGTATCCAGTTTGTATATAATCTAAGGTCATCTCAACAAATCATCTAGATGACAGAACAGCCCACCGGCTCATTCACTTCATCTATAGAAGAGGCTATAGTCCATCGGATTCTAAGTGGTAACTTAAAACCACTTAGAATCAGATGGACCGTTGCCTCTTCTACAGATGAAGTGCATGAGCACTGGTAGAAACCAGGGGTTTAGCCATGCCAGGGACACAGCCGCTGCCTACCGTGATGTGTTTCCTTAATTCTCTTTGGAGAAGAACATGTTGTAGCGTTCAAGAAATCGATTTGATTATGATATCAAGTTTTGTAGTTGCTTACAAATATCAATTGGATGTTAAACAAGCCGTCTGGCCAGCGTGGTATAGTAGGCTAATATCCCTCACATGTTTAGAGGAGACCCGTGCCCAGCAGTGGGACGTTTATGGGTTGAGATAATGATGATGATTGAACAAGACTGACTTTTACTTTCTATGTTTTCTGTACTTGTATTGTTTTAAATGATCACTAGAAATCCAACAGTGCCTAATTAGTCTAAAGACTGGTTACAACAAATGTTATTGTTCGTTGTTAACGTGGTTACTGCTTGCTATTTTTCTTGGGACTGACGCATCTAGGTTCCACTTCAGTTTGTATAAATAATACTTTTGTGAATAATTAGCTCGGCATTCCTTGATAGATTACGTCACTGATGCGTGAATCGTGTTCATTCGCACTCAAACACGTCATTGTATTTTGTAGTACATACAATGTATTTATGTGTATTATGCACGAATACAAATTATAATAAACAAGCGCTCATAGCTAGGTGCACTCGCTGTTTGGTAAACGATCAGTGGGTTAAGCTATCAAAGGAGTGGTAACCCTATAGATGGGTGGTATTTCATCTGAGCGTCTTCGTGCTTCGGAGTGCCCGTTAAAAGTCGGTCCCGGCTGTTAACAGTCGTTAGATCGCGACAGAGGCGTAAATATGGGTGATCTAAATAACTCTGTTACCAGGTTGGCCACTAACCAAACGATAAGAAGAAGAATAATAAACAACTGAGGCACAGTAGTCTTACCTATAAGTATATAAAATTGATTCTTGTAGTTTTAGGGATCACTCAAGTGTTGCCGAACCCAAAACTTGTAATAGGGTCTTCTGTCATGGACAACCCTGAGGTATGAAAACGTTAATTTTAAAATGCGTAGGTACCTGTACTAACGCGCAGGAACACAGCTTAAGTAAGGTACTGCGCGAGTAATGCTCCTGGAATTGCAAGAGTTCATAGACTACGGTAACACCTTACCAATTCTATCATCAAGCGGGGTGTACGCCGTTTGCCATGTAGAATTAGCAGCATTAAATCATTACATAGAACGCAAGTCGACTTATTCTGTTCGAACTTCAATTTATTTGTTGGTGACTGTAGAATTATTAAAAATGTTCTGCTCTACGTAAAATATCACTTTGTTCTAATTTGAATTTCAACCATTTCCTTTTTTTGTCAAGTTACCCAGGGAGGCATTGATTTATCAGAAGTTTTCAGGCTTATGACTGGGAATAACGGGTAGCTTAACGTGCTTACTGAAGCGTTTTCGATGCTTGTTGATTCGATGAAAAGCAAAACCATTGTTACATATTTGAATTTGGAATGTTAAAGATAAAATTGTTATGGACTTTACACAGTCAATTGTTTGTATTTCAAAGGCGAGGGTAGATTTATCATTATATTTTTTTATTTCATACATGTACATGTAGGTACATTACCACGCCCGTCTCGCATTGGGGTAGACCGGCTATTAATATTGAATCGGAAACCTTATGTTTGCCAAATCGTGGTGTCCACCCCAGGGGAAAAATAATACAACCTACCAATTTAAAGTAGGTACCATAAAAAATAAATCTGTATTTTCATACACATTATGGTAATACAGATTTATTTTTTATGTAGGTAGAGAGGTAGGGCACCGTACTAGCGAGCAAGCCCAACTGGGGAAGGACTTCCACCTTACAGAAGACCACAGCCAAATGACTACACACAGCGGTGTAGTTGTGTTCCTGTGTGTGAGTACAGGTCTCCAGCGCTCATTTAGGAATGCGTTTTGAAAGAAACGTATACCTATACCAGGGTTACTTCCATCTTAAAGCCCTGGTGTAAAAAAATGGGTTGGCAACACGCAAGTGATACCTCTGGTAATGCAAGCGTCTATAGCCTACGGATACTGCTTAACATCAGGCGGGCCGTTTGCTTGTTTGCCACCCAAGTAGTATAAAAAAAAAAAAAAAACGTATTACCATGATTAGCAGGTTTGGATCAAAACTAAAAAAAATACCTGAAATCAGTTCTCTTTGTTCGATAGCCACGGTTCATTCAGACACATTGGATTGACAATGTCGCAATCAGGATATTGAGCCGGGTGGTGGTGGCGCACGGCGGCGCGGCGGCGGCATGTCGAGCAAAAAAAGGTTCCCCACGAGACAAAAATCCACATGAATAAACATTTTCACCGATGTTTATTTTTAACATCTCATGCAGAACATTTCGTTTTCCCTAAGGCTAATAAAGGGCAACCCGCAATAAAAATATTTTCTACTTATTCAGACAAAGTTAGGCTTAGGCTATGGAATGAGCTTCCCTGCCGAGGTTCTCCCAAGAGACTATCGCTATAGTTCTTTAAGAAAGGAGTTATAAGGTTTTTAAAAGGTCGGCAACGCGTGAGTGACACCTCTGGTGTTGCAAACGTCCATAGGCTACGGTAACTGCTTACCATCAGGCGGGCCGTATGCTTGTTTGCCACCTTGGTAGTATAAAAAAAAAAGTAATAGACAACATTTCTTTGCAAAATTATTGTATAGAAATTAAATTTTTAACATTGCAAACTCGTAAGTACAAAAAGCAGTACCACGTTGATTTAATTGACGGAAAACATTGAGTGTATTGGTCTCTTATCTTTGCGCAAATACTTAGGTAGGTAGTGAACTAACTGAGAGGAAACTTGTTAATATAAGTACCTAACTACTTCGCGTTCGATACGTTTCTGGTCGGCCAATAGTTAAAGCAAACTAACTTAGAGCGGTCAGACATGGTCCATGTTGACGCTATTTCATCATAAAACTTAGTCGTAGTCGTAGTGTAGGTATGGATAATTTCAATCATTCTATTTAATTATTTCAGTTCAAGATTTAAGGTAGGTACACACGGCAACGCAGATAGGCGTACAGACTCGTTATCCTACTAATATTATAAACGTGAAAGTTTGTAAGTGTGGATGGATGCTTGGATGGATGGATGGATGTTTGTTACTCTTTCACGTAAAAACTACTGAACGGATCTGGATGAAATTTGGCACACAGATAGATTATGGTCTGGAATGGCGATTTTTACAGCAATAACCGACATCCACGCAGGCGGAGCCGCGGGCAACAGCTAGTATGAAGATAAGTTAAATAAAAAAACATTAGGTATTTATATTTCTGTGGTAAGTATTTAAAAACAGTGTACAATTAGACTAAACCAACAGATAAAAATATATTTTACAAAAAATCATACATACATCTCAACCCATAAACGTCCCACTGCTGGGCACGGGTCTCCTCCATAAATTTGGAGGGATATTAGCCTACTATACCACGCTGGCCAGACGGGTTGGTATAGGGTTTTGTTTCGAGTTTTCCCTCTCTTGCAGTGTATATTGTCTGCCAGACTTACTCCCTTAGTCGATTCTTACGACACCCACGGGATAGAATGGGGTGGTGACATTTGTATTCTTAATCCGTCACCACAACATATTCATAAATTTCATATACCGGCCCTGTACAGCTATCTATATTGCCTACCGTACAAGGTTCAAGGTATAAGCTCTACCTTACTCAAAATTGAAATAAAAAGTTTTAGACAATTTTGGTCCGTATATCAATAGAAATACAATCCATTATCCTATTGACTTAGATTCTGGCATCCGGGATATTTTTCCTTAATTCCTAATGGGTACCAGGAAACCTAAAGACTGTTCACGCTGGCCTTTAGTTTTAATTGAACAAAATGAAAGATATGTGTAACTAAGCGGATAAAATATTATCCTTACTCCAGTGCGCGGGATTATTATTATGTTTTTAGTAATATATAGTAAATAAATTTATATAAATACATTTATTCATAAATTACTATGAATATTTTATATAAATACATTTATTCATAAATGTATATTTACTGAACGGATATGAATGAAATTTAGCACAGAGATTGATTATGGTCTGGAATAACACATAGGATACTTTTTTACAGCGATAACCGACATCCACGCGGGCGGAGCCGAGGGCAACAGCTAGTTAAAGATAAAATTTACATTATTGTGCAGTACCAATGTGAATTTTACTTTGTGGAGTTTATATAGGTAGTTACTAATCAAATGAAAAATATCCTAAGGAAACCTACATATCATAGAAGACATGTCTGATTCACCAACCCGCATTAGGCCAGCGTGCGTGAATTAAGGCCTAAACCCTCTATTTCTCTTGCTAGAGATGGGGAGACCCGTGCCCAGCAATGGGACATATGTATATGGGCTGCTAATATTATTCTTATTTGTTTGCAATATAAATACATACATACATACTCAGTGATCATTTTAACTGTCTACCTATTCATCATCATCGTCTCAACCCATAAATGTCCCACTGCTGGGCACGGGTCTCCTCCAAACATTTGGAGGGATATTAGCCTACTATACCACGCTGTCCAGACGGGTTGGAATAGGGCTTTATTTCGAGTTTTCCCTCTCTTGCGGTGGATATTGTCTGCTAGACTTACTCCCTTAGTCGAGTCTTACGACACCCTCGGGATAGAAGGGGGCGGTGACAGCACGGACAGCTATACTATGACTACCTATTACTGTTCATTAAATACAGCCCACTGACAGATGGATGGACAGACAGTGGAAGCATAAGTAATATCCTTAAGGTACAGAGCCCTATAAAGTATTTTACTGTTACGTACTTAGGTGGCAATTAAGAATACGGTCAGCTTGATTCTATACACCGTAGCTTATGAATTGTTCTTCGTTCGGCCCACTGAGTTTTGTCCCTCATAAAAATATCTCTTTTGTCCCTAACAATATGCTTTCTTTGTCCTAAAATATAATATTAATTATTTTATTTCTGCTTCGTCCCATTTTATTTACTTTTTATGACCCATTTTTTATGTATGCAAAATTTTCATTTTTGTACAGTCAGCAACATTGAGTTGCATTAGCATAAAATCCCGTGAGTTTATATACGACTAGGGGTCGCCCGCGTGGTTATTTGTAATATTTTCCCCGATTTTGCAACATATCTCACTACGGCTCCGCTCCTATTAATCATAGCGTGATGTAATATAGCCTATAGCCTTCCTGGATAAATGCACTATTCAACAAAAAAAGTTATTTTCTAATCGAACCAGTACCTATATAATATATCTACTTTCTGAAATTAGCGCGTACAACCAAACAAACAAACAAACTCTTCAGCTTTATAATATTATAGTATAGATTATAAACTCACGGAGAAATATTATATTTTAGAAATAACATCGCGTATGTAATAATTATAAAGTGTAACAATAGAGCTTAGTATTATGTATCCCATTAATGAATCCCTCTAGTACTCATTAAAATTAATGAACTGTAAAAGATCGGTTACAATAAACTTAATGAAAGCAAATTAAAGCAAAATTGTATAAAAGATATTGTGCTATTAAAAGTTGTCGATTGTTACTCAAGTTACTTCATCAGCTAAACCCATCAACGTTCCACTGCGGGGCACGGGTCTCCTTCATACACTTGGAGGGATATTAGCCTACATCACGCTGGCCAGGGTCACGGTTGGTATAGGGTTTTCTTTCGATTTTTTTCTCTTTTGCAGTTAATATTGTTTGTCTGACTTACTCTCTTAGTCAACTTTTACGACACACTCGAGATGGAGAAGGGTCGTGAGATATTTATTCTTAATCCGTCACCACACGGATTCAAAAGTTCGAATATTTTTAACTTTACCTACGTTATATTCTTTACTCTACGACTCATTCACTATAATTGTTTTCCTATCAAGGAATTTAAATCAATAATATATGTTCTTATATTCATTTACAAGCTTTTTCCGTATAATTAAAGGAAAATACATGGGACCTTTGAAAGGTTTGGAAAGCGTGGAAATGGGTACTATACGTATTGATCATAATATATGTATATAGATCATAAACTACGCAACAGATTTTATTACACTTTTCAGCAATTTGATTCAAGAGGAAGGGGATTTCATATATATACTAATATTATAAAGCTGAAGAGTTTGTTTGTCTGATTGAACGCGCTAATCTCAGAAAGTACTGATTCGATTAGAAAAATTCTTGTTGAATAGTGCATTTATCCAGGAAGGCTATAGCCTATAGGCTATATAACATCACGCTATGATCTATAGGAGCAGAGCAATAGTGAGATATGTTGCAAAATTAGGAAGAAAATATACGTTCCAAATTACCACGCGGACGAAGTCGCGGGCGACCCCTAGTATACCTATATAATACATGCATGCTATATTTGCATAATATAAAAAGAACCGAAGCGAAGCGAGGGTAGATCGCTAGTTATAAATTAAACAAAAAATTAAAACTCTTGTCAGCGTCTGAATATACATCAACATCACTGTCTACTGGAAACGTACTCAGACGACTGTACGTAGAAAGACAATGCTTATTAGTACAAGAATAAATCCAGCCCTGCCTCTCTAGACAAGTGGCAAAAGTGGTAGTCGAATCGAAAAATCAAAAAAGCAAATGTATGGGATTTGACGTAAGTTTACGACATAATATCGTAAACTTACGTGAAATCCCATACGTTTGCTTTATGATTCGACTACCGTAAATGCCACTTGTCTAGAGGGGCTGTATTCACGTAAAATGTCTATTAATCGTTTCGCTAGGTCTGGTAGAGGAAAACAGTTCTCGAACCCCATAGACCTACTGTCCAAATCTTGTACCAAACTATATGCTCCTATAGTGTAGCTATGGTATAGTTGCGATAGGTCTCATCTCATTTTAAAGAATTAATCCAATTCCTTTTTTTCCTTTTAAAAAGACAACTCCCGCACTAGAGAACAAATTACACCCAGACTCAAAACAATTCTTTGTGGGTCACACAAAGTTTTGTCCTGTGTAGAAATCGAACCCACAACCTCGTGCACAGCAGGCGCATACTGCGGCCACTGGACCACCGAGGCAGTCGGCAGTGGTCTTAAACATAGGCTTCTGGAAGACTTAAATGTGGATCAATATGCACACATAAGCCTTTAAATTAAACAGGCCCATGTATTTTCGTTTCCAAAATAATAAAATAGATAGGCATATCAAATACCAATATTAAGGTCCTCCGTGGTGCTCCTTTTCGTAGGTTACAAACCTATTCAGATTTATTTTGTCTCCCGCTTTGCTATAGAGGGAAGTGGAAACTTTTCTTTCTAACTCCTCCTATTTACTTCTGATTAAATTCATTGCGGGGTCCAAGACAGTAGCACAGATAATATAATACTACAGTAGGTTTAGTTGTCCAGGGGACGCACGAGTGTCAAAACTCGGTGTATCAGTTGAACTCCGCTGTTAATCCTGGCTCACAGGAGTCACAGCGGTGGGCATGTGGGTGAGATTGCCCCGATATCAAATACCACCTTTATTGTCTATCTATTCTATTATCTATTTCATCAAAGAAATAAAATGGGAATACATTGAAGTTGCTCCACACAGGCTATTAGAAAATTTCTTCATATCTCTCGTTGTATTGTTCGGTGCAACAATGGAAGGTAGTTTTACAAGTGCCGCAATATGAACAGCGTAACTACATTGTAATAATATAAGGCTTCGCTGTATAGAAGGTAATATGGAATTAAATTAGGCACTTTAATGAAAATATGATAACTGGTGGTACGTTTATTGTCTAATGGTAATCATAGACTGTAGGTTTGTTGTGAGTATCGGTGTATTGTCTGTGAATCTTATATATAAAATTCTCGTGTCACAATGTTCGTTCCCGTACTCCTCCGAAACGGCTTGACCGATTCTCATGAAATTTTGTGAGCATATTGAGTAGGTCTGAGAATCGGCCTATTTTTCGCCCATCTATTTTTCATACCCCTTAGTGATAAGGGTTGTCCACCCTTAACATTTTTCTTAATTTTTTTAGTCAATACTTTTTGTTTCTATTTTTTGTGATTCAGCATTAAAAAATACATACATCTCTTAATTTTCACCCCTCTACGATTAACTCCTATATTTTAGTAGCAAAACAAAGTGTGCTGGGTCAGCTAGTTATATTATAATGTTTGTAAAGTCCCCACAATTCAGAAGTTGTACCTTTCGTGACTTTCAAAGGAGGGTTATATTTTTCATTTTTCGGTTAATATGATGATGATACCTACGCCTATGATACCCACAAATAACTGGTAAAATAATAATTAAATAAAATAAACTCGGTTCACTAGATCAAGAGATTAATCCTACACCCTCATAGACTTTATAGTATTAGTATAGACAATATAATAAAAAATTTGAAATACCTACGGGAAAAGGCTAAGATTGTGATGTTATTCTGTATGGAAATATAAAAATAGTTGTTATACTACCAAGGTGGCAAACAAGCATACGGCCCACCTGATGGTATTATTGACATTTTCATGGTCACTCTACAAACCTATTCATGATACAGGCGAAACCTATGCGTAAGCGGCTGAAGCCTTACGCGAAAACTTGTATAGACTAGTTTTCGCGTAAGGCTTCAGCCGCGCTTGCATTATAGAGCACATTATTTTGTTTTTTTCGGAACGAAAAATATGTGCTATTTTTTTCTTATACTACCAAGGTGGCAAACAAACATACGGCCCGCCTGATGGTAAGCAAGTATGAAGAGTGCGTTTGGACTGGCTATCGTTGCAAAACTTATCGATTATCTTACACATCTACTTTGGATGATATATCCACATTTAGATATATTATCTACTAAATGAGAGCTATTCTGGTAAAAAAACAGCTTGTAAATCGCAAGAAAATGCCGTTTTTCTAAATACCTCTGAATCAGGTGCCAATTTCAGAACCCCTCTGAATTAGGTGCCGTTACCTTAAATGAGTAAGCGAGTGAATCTTTAATTAATAAATGAATGACTAAATGATGTAAATCAAGTGACATTTGAATTAATTAATGAGTGAATAAGTGTGTAACTGAATAAGTAACTATATAAGTAGTATTATTAATAAATAAATGAATAAAGAAGTGAGAGAGTGAATAAGTTTGAGGATGTGATTGAGTAAGTGGGCGAATTAGGGAGCTGAAGCTATATTAACCAGAAGAATGAATTCAGTACAAGAGTTTTTAAGCAATTTAGACACCTGACAATTTAGTATTTTTCGGTAACTAAAAGAAAACGCAATACATTATGTTTTACCCTATTGATGGGTGACCGCATAGTGGTGATTCATCTGAGCGTCTCCGTGCTACGGAGGGCACGTTAAAAGTCGGTCCCGACTGTTATCAGTCGTTAGATCACGACAGAGGCCTAAAAATAGGCGATCTTAATAACTTTGTCAATATTGTTTGGTTGGCCACTAACCAAACGATAAGAAGAAGAAGATTATTTTTTATAAAAGCAAGCAAGTGAATTGTAGCATACTAGTCACAATATAATACATGCAACCGTCATATTGATATGCATATAACTGCTACACCAATACCAATACATCAGAAGTGGCCACCGCAAGTGCCAGTTTACTACAACTACTTTGGCTCGCCTTCATAGAGGATATGTATGTAATAATATACACATAATATAAAGTAAGACTCCCTTACTCCGGGGCTTCATTTTAAACATACATACATATTTATGCGTAATCATCATTGCAAATAGATTGTGTTTGGATTTTCAGATGGACGTCGATGTCTTGTCTTAATGGAATGTCTCATCGTCTAACATGATTCAACTAGAACTCACTAGGTATACCAAAAATAAATTAAATAGCGGCCCATGGCATTCTCGGCTTGATGTTATCATCACAGCCAACATTGATTTAGTTTCGTTATTCGTAAGGATCTCTAATCTTATTTTAAATAAAATTTTGCATAATGTTACTTAGTGATAGTATAGCATTCTACTGGTGAATGAATTTTTAAAATCGTTTCATTAGTTATTGAATTTACTTAATACTAGCTGTTGCCCGCGGCTCCGCCCGCGTGGATGCCGGTTATCGCTGCAAAAAGTAGATTATGTGTTATTCCAGACCATAATCTATCTCTGTGCCAAATTTCATCCAGATCCGTTCAGTAGTTTTTACGTGAAAGAGTAACAAACATCTATCCATCCATTCTCACAAACTTTTACATTTATAATATTAGTAAGGATTACAAAAAATATACAAACATATTTTCTGCACTTAGGAACAAGCACTATGTCGCTTAATTATCAATACTTTTGATTGCAAGATTTTCTATTACTTGCACCTTGACCTAAACGAAGAACCTAACATCAACAAGTTCGTTTAGTTCAAATAATGTGTAAATGTGTAATTTGTGTCCGTTAATTGTATATTCGTAAAGTCGGTTATCGCTGTAAAAAGTAGCCTATTTGGTATTCCAGACCATAATCTATTTCTGTGCTAAATTTCATCCATATCCGTTCAGCAGTTTTTACGTGAAAGAGTACCTAACAAACGTCCATCAATCCATACTCACAAACTTTCACATTTATAATATTAGTAAGGATATTGAAAAGAATGAATGAGGTGAAAGAAATTAGGGTCATTTCCTCTTATCCTACGAAACTGCGGTGATATGGTACACCTACATCATTTACATCCAGACATTGTCTATATTATAAACAATATAACATTTAATGTAGATACTTACGAGTGACCTAGTGCGAGTATCTACGAGTTGGTAATTATGGCGGGTTCAAAAATAGAGAAGACACACAGTCTTGTTTTATCTGTGACTTCAGTCGTCAAGGTCATCGCCGCGTTGTTCCTACACGTCACATACAACTCTGATAAGTTTAAATGTAGTTGTGTTAAAATAAAAATAGATAAGTTAATATACTTTTTATCAATATACTTATATATAAATAGGTTAAAAAAAACAGGTTAGTACGTTTTCACCTCTATTTGTCAAGTAATTTGTAGCTATTAACGAGGTTTAGAATATAATATGTAACTAACAAAGATATTTTTTAAATTTCTTCTCCGTCAGTAAAATTTCGATATATATCTAAATATTAGTATTTTGTTAACCAATATGTCCCAGTACTGGACATGGTCTATTCTTCTCTATCAAGAGAGAGAGAGAGAGAGCGGGGTCAGGCCACAATTCACACACACTGAACTAATGCGGGTTGGTGAATCAGACATGTCTTTAGAATTTCTTCTGAAACATGTGGGCTTCCTAACGATGTTTTCCTTCACCGTTAGCAAATGGCGAATAATTTGATTAGTACATAAACTGCACAAAGTGAAATTCACATTGGCACTGCCACCCGGGATCGAACTCGCACCTCTTGCATGTAAGTCGGTTACTTTCCCACTCGGCCACTACCGCTAATTTTAGTATTCACAAAGAATATCTTCTACTAAGATCACATCATGGCCGTTATAGAACATAATGATACCATACCCGAATTGAGTAAGATGGTAAATATAAATTTCCTAATTATAATTTTCACGGGAACAGGGACGTCGCGTGCACTGTTGGTTGGCTGAACTCCAATTTTATATTTAAACGAACTAGTAGCCACTGACATTTTATGAAGGAGATTTTGAAATTCGAATTGTGCCATAGTCATAAAAGCTTAGTCTGGTCGCGAACTGATTTTTTAATATCTCTAGCCGTTTTTTATTACCCTTTAACGACGCTCAAAATTGACTATTAAGGAATCTCACTATATACTAGTTTGGTTCCATTTTTTAATTGCATTATGGGTAAGTTTTCATTGTTTGAAATCTAATTTAAGGTTAAAATAAATCTCTTTCTGAACTAGCGGTAAACTTTAACGGTACGGTGCCTGGATAAAATTTCCATATTCTTATATAACTTTGGCGCTATGGAAATTAAAAAGGCAAATACTATACGTTAAAAAATTTAATAACAAATTTTGTCAGTCAAACGCAAAGTCAATTAAATTTGTTAATTATTTCAGTGTAATTTTCTTCATGAGTGTAAAGAACAAAGGTAGACGATTGGCTGACTTTAGAATGTTTTTACAAGCTTTTATTTAGCTTGCAATGTATGTTAGTTAGTTTGTATGTTGTAAGCTAGATTTGAAGCACTTCCCAGTGTTTGATGGAGCTGAAATTTGGTATACCGATGTAACTTCGGTGACAATGCAATAATATGGTACCATGGATCTAGTCTGATGATGTAGTCAGAGGATGGCCATAGGAACTCTTCAACGAAACAAGATAGCCACGTCGGGTTTGGGTGTTTTGGATTTATCTTGATGAGTATTATATGCCTAGATGGGTGTTTAGGACGTGATGATGAAGTCGGAAGATGGCTCTGATGAACTTTTTAATAAAACAAGATAGCCGCGTCGTTTTTGGATTTGTTGATATAGCTTCATGGCTAATATATTTTTAGGTGAAGTTCAGTGAGTGATGATGATGTTCAAAGGTACATAGAAACTTTTCAACAAAACAAGACAGCCGTGTCGTGTTTGGGCTCTTTTAAGAATATTTAATGCATAAACACCCATGTATTACATAAATACGCTATAAAACCTTGTATTTAAAAATATATTTTTAAATGCAAACTTATTTCAAAGTCAAACGAATGTATTTAATGAGATCAAATACATGATACTTATGAACATCATAAAAACAAATGCCAGCATACTATTTCCCTACGGCCAATTCGCTGACTAGGGTACGGCTTCGAAAAGAATTGTCAAGAAATAAATATTTCATTCAATTATCCTTAAATAGTAAACACAAGTGTGTTTAGTGTGATAGTAGTAGGTAAAGGCCTGCTTACCCTTTACGTTAAGGTACTGAATGTGCTCCACGCGGCTATCCATGCTATCATATTGCCATACTAACATTATAAATGCGAACGTTACTCTGTTTGTTAGTTACTTTCTCAGGACTAAACTGTTCAACGGATCCTAATGAATTTTGGCAAGGAGATAGATGAAATCCAGAGGAAGGACATAGCATACTTTGACCAATCAGCAACAAAAACGCAGATGAAGCCACTGGCGACAACTAGTTAGATATAAATATCGATATAGTCATTGAGAATTAAGTGGTCAGATCGTGCCATGTGTTGTCTCATCACTTCACGATAATGGACTCTGTTTTATGCACAATCATAACTGTGATAACTCGTATCGAGACTAACAAATGGTAGGTGTACGTACGTACTAAATTACATTATGTAGGTACCTATTTGTATGTAATTCATATGATTACTTATGAAATGAACTCCAAAAACAGAAATCTTACCATCAGTGGAAAAGAGGCGTAAGTTGGGAAATGCCATTGGACAATTTTGAACTTTAACTGTATGAAGCACAAGATGAAAATTGCATAACAGGCGTATCTCGTCTTAATTTATTATTCTCCTGCAGGTGCCAAATTTTGATATTAAATTCATTGATATACAAAAAACCCAAGTTACACATTCTGGAATAAAATAAACACTCAAACTGTACCTGCAACAGTTTGTTGTAATAATAAAAACATACTTTAATTAACTCCAAATTGAATTCCTTTTCAATTCCATGGTATCTCAGACTTTACAACAAGATTAAGTGGAATTCTTAAGGTGGGATGTCTCCTCGTAAAACTGAATTAAAAAGCTGAAAGCGCAATGTTAATATCTCTCAGTAGCAAGGTGGGTATTTTTTCTGATTCCAGCACTTGAAAATGAAAATCCTTCCAACTCGGTCGACATAATACTTTATTAATTTTAACGCGGGTAAGCTTTTAAACTGTTTGAATATTCCTGAAAACGCGGTTTGAAATTTGCTTTTGTGTGCAATTTGTATGTCGGATTACTATATAAAGCAAAGTATTGTTTTTTTTATTTTGCATGAATACAGTATGATGTCAGTTCAGTTTTTACAGAGAAACCTGTGAGTAATGGCCCAGCTGTATAGTAATTAGGCGAATCGTATACTATTTTTGCCAACTTTGTTATAAACTCGTACCTAAAATAAAAATGGAACTGAGTCCAATTTACCTATTATATTTTTCTATCTCTTTAACTGCTCTCATAAGCCAATAAGCGTTGATATCTAAATCAAAAACATTTAAAAATATAGGCTAGTACTTTATATGAATGTATGGAACATTCAAACTTTTGTAGTGAAAATGTCTTTATGCGCGTTGAGCACTTTTTGTGTGAATAAAAATCATGAAATTCGAGAGGCGCTCATAGCTAGATGCACTCGCTGTTCGGTAAACGATCAGCAGGTTAGATGGGTGACTGCATACTGGTATTTCACCTGAGCGTCTCCGTGCTTCGGAGGGCACGTTAAAAGTCGGTTACGACTGTTATCAGTCGTTAGATCACGACAGAGGCCTAAATATGGGCGATCTAAATAACTCTGTCACCAGGTTGGCCACTAACCAAACGATAAAAACAAATGAAATTTGCGTATTCGTCGCCGAACGCTTTCCATATTCAAAAAAAAAATCTAATAGCTCGACGATACAATTCATAAGTTAACTTACTTGTATCGACAGTCCCCCAAAGACAGGCCCGCATGATTTTTTTTTAAATTTTTAGTAATCCTTTGACATAGTACCATTTTTTGGCTTAAGACGGCAGTAACACTTAAAATAGATACTCCTACAACATTTTATTTCCATTTTTTCTCCGATAGACACTATAAAGTTAGATGAAGACCTTATACAACTCTAGAAACGATAAAACTGAACACTTAAACTGGGTCGAGAGTAGGTAGTAGACATAAAGTTCCAGTAAAACTTAATCCGTGTGGTCTTGTTGACTTCTTAACAACAACAAGAAGTCTTATTGCGTATGATGGCTTTTGTCGGACAAGTTAGATTGAAATATCTATGACAAAAGTAATTACAGTTAGATAGATGCCTGAAAAAGTTGACAACTAATTAAATTCCTCATGTTAGCTAATTTATTACTAACTAGATGTTGCGCGCAGCTCCGTCCCCGTGGATGAAAAGTAGCCTATGTGTTATTCCAGACCATAATCTATCTCTGTGCCAAATTTCATTCAGATCCGCACAGTTTCAGTTTTACGTGAAAGAGTAACAAACATCCATCCATCTATCCATACTAACAAACTTTCACGTTTATAATATTAATAGGACTCTACTAGACTTCGTCAAGTTGACTTAGCACGCAGCTTTTCAACTAGCGGCACAGTGTAAAGAGTTCTTAGACTGTGCTAGCAACGTGTGGAATATTTTTTGTAGAAATGTATCCAAATGTACTCGTTGATGTTACACATTGTAGCAAAAGATAGAGAAGAGAAGAAAAGAAGAAGAAGAAGGATGAGAAGTCTCACTCAACGTAAATAATTTTCTGGTAACGCGACTAAGAACAAATATTTTTTTTACCAAAGTACAAATACAACTTTTTTAGATACTTACATAGCTTGATATAAAATTACATTCTTTAACTGAGTGTTCATTATATGAGTGGTTGCATGATAAGTGGTTACGTACAGATATAGTTTGCGGAATGAGCTAGCTTATCAATAAGCCGTGGTGTGCCGGAAATGATTATTATTAAATACTCTGAATAAAAAAAAACACATAAATATATACTGCGATTAGCAATCTTCATAGTTTTATTTAGTGCGTTTTTTTCATTACAACTTTTGCTACATATAAGTACCTAAATATTTTTCTTTTATTATAGTGTTAAAATTGTATAGAAATTTTTATATACAATACGAATTACGAATATATTACTGCTTGAAATAGTTTCCTGGAGAGTCAATTACGTAAAGACAATGAATATTTAAGATCATCCAGCTACGTGAATCGATTGCAGGACAGAATTAGACTAATGTATGCAGCCAGTAGTTCCTACCTATAACGAGACGAGAAATTATACCTACTATAGTGTTCGCTTATCAGCTAGTGCTTCTAATGGCACTATAGGCGTCGTTTGTTAATAACTCGTTCCATGACCTTGGATTTACCGCTATCGGACTGTAGTTCAACGGGCCTGACGCGGACAGTATTTTTAGGGATTAGATTGAATGTAACCTATTTTCTAAGACAATTGAACTATGCTAATTTTACAGCAGAGAAAATAAAGGCACGTGTCAGCGGGAAGGTCAAGTCAAATAGGTACAGTATGTAGTAAGCAGATAAGTTACCAGTAGTAAGTAAGTGGCATAAACGGTAGTCGAATCGAAAAGTCAAAAAAGCGAATGTATGGGATTTGACATTAGTTTACGATATGATGTCGTAAACTTATGTCAAATCCCATACATTTGCTTTTTTTGATTTTTCGATTCGACTACCGTTTATGCCACTTGTCTAGAGGGGCAGGGACGCTATACTCGTATAAGGATTGGTTTTTTTTTCAGATAATTCTGATTCTTTTTTGAGGATTTGTAAGGTTAAACAATTCCACGCATTTAAGAGAGGTAGGGCACCATACTAGCGAGCAAGCCCGACTGGGGAAGGACCTCCACCTTACAGAAGACCACAGCCAAATGACTACACACAGCGGTGTAGTTGTGTTCCTGTGTGTGAGTACAGGTCTCCAGCGCTCATTTAGGAATGCGTTTTGAAAGAAACGTATTCCTATTCCAGGGTTACTTCCATCTTAAAGCCCTGGTGTAAAAGAAAGGGTTGGCAACACGCAAGTGATACCTCTGGTAATGCAAGCGTCTATAGGCTACGGATACTGCTTAACATCAGGCGGGCCGTATGCTTGTTTGCCACCCAAGTAGTATAAAAAAAAAAAAAAAAAAAATTTAATAACCATATCAAATCTGTAAATTAAGTATTTTCTGAAAACAAACCACCATTACAGAGCGACCGTTTTCAGCACCACTGCGGGATGCCATCCGACTTGCTTGTTTTATTTATGCCTAGAAACATAAACTCCTGCCTAACAGCCCGATGCAAGAGAATGATTTCAAGCTGTGAGATTCCACTCTGTATTTTTTTATCGACAGATGGCCAACCTGGGGACAAAGTTGTAGCTTACGTAGCTTATATAGGCAGTGCCGTGATCTAATGACTGTTTACAGTCCGGAACAACTTTAGACGTACTAATACAGATAAATACATATATCACTATGCGGTCACCCACCCATGGTGACATTATAGTTGTACCTATGCCTCCACCAGACAGTCCAGTTCAGTAAGTCGTGCAATTCTCACAAATATGAAGGTCTCGGTGAGTCTTACATTTTTGAGCCATTTGGGGTCGAAACTCTAGGACCATGGGGCCCAAGTGCCCACAAATTGTATCGTGAGATATCAAGGCGTTTGGTCGAGTCATCTCACGATCCTAAAGCTGGCCTTTACTTACAATCCAGCGTGGAAATGTGGCCAGTCTTTTGGGCACCTTTCCTCAGAACTGTGATCTCAATCAGATATTTTATTTATAGGTTTAAATACAATATCTGATTGTTTGTAAGTAGGTTAAGTTAGGTTACATTAATTCTTATAATTATTCTTGTAAATATCTTATAACCTATTCTACTTATTCACAAAATATAGGCTTTCTCATTTACATTATTTGCCAGACTATCGTATTCGTAACGACCAAATGTATTTTTTATTTGTCTAGACTAAGACTATAAATCGGAACCCTCAGCGTACGAATGTGACTTGCACTTGGCTAGTTTTATTTCTACATAATAAGAAGGCGTATGTACCTACCTATTGATTGTTGCGAAACATTACTTTCTAGGAAAAATACACTGACCTACAGCCGAATGCACTTTCACCTTGTTTGACTTTACTCAAGTTTCAGTTATGGAAGTAATTCTTTACTAATATTATAGAGGTAAAATTGGTGAGGTTGTAGGGGATAATCTCTGGATCTACTAAGACGATTTTGATTTTTTTTTTACCAATAGAAAGCTCATAGCTAGGAGCACTCGCGGTATGATAAACGATCAGCGGGTTAAGCTACCAAAGGCGCGGTAACCCTATAAGATGGATGACCGCATAGTGGTATTTCATATGAGCGTCTCCGTGCTTCGGAGGGCACGTTAAAAGTCGGTCCCAACTGTTATCAGTGGTTAGATCACGACAGAGGCCTAAATATGGGCGATCTAAATAACTCTGTCACCAGGTTGGCATCTAACCAAACGATAAGAAGAAGAATAGAAAGCCACTTTATTTTTGAGTGTCATAGCCTATATATTAACCGGAAAAATGCTCAACATGTAGTTATTTATAATTATATTATTATATAGATCAATACATTTTACTTGCATGCTTTCAATTAATAAGGGACCCAATAGTACACAAAACAGTCTATATATATTATATCTATATATAAAAAAAATCCCAAACGAGTATAGGTATCTATGTGCATAACTTTCGATCGCCTGGACCAAATTAGATAATATGGTTTGTACAGAAGAAAACTAGAAGTCACCTGTGACTTCGTCCTGGTTATCTGGAATATTTTCCCCGATTTTGCAACATATCTCACTACTGCTCCGCTCCTATTGATCATAGCGTGATGTTATATAGCCTACAGGCTACCTGGATAAATGCACTATTCAAAAAAAAAATATTTTTTCTAATCGAACCAGTACTTTCTGAGATTAGCGCGTTCAACTAAACAAACAAACTCTTAGGCTTTATAATATTAATAAGTATAGATTAAAAGAAAAAGAAATAGCGGTACTAAGTTGGCCGGGTCAGCTAGTTGGGTTATAAACAGGCCTGTGTCACAACCGTGACTATCATCTAGATCTAACCGGCACATATTTTTGTAAAGGAAAAAATATTCATTAAACATACAACTAAACTGTTCCTGTAACACCTGTACTATTAAGTATTCTGTGCCGTAACCTATGGACCCTTGCAATTCCAGAGGCATCTTTTAGATGTTTCCCACAATGGGACATTTTTTTTTAACCCTCACAAGCACCTTTAGGCTAAAGCATACTCATATACACATTTTGCATACTTCTAAGCAGCGACATAAATAAAGGGATACTTACTACGGTACCCACCTAAATAATACCCAATACATACCTCCATTCTGTACTCTATCCATTATTCATCTGTCTGTGTCCAATTGGGTACATTTAAATGCGTATAGATTAATGCATCAACATTTATCGTTAGTGTTGAGCTTGGACTACCACGTTAAAATAATGATTATAGAAGTATTATCTAAGCAAGTACGTAGTAAGTAGTACGGGGATCATTACCTTCGACTTATACCTTAAGAACCGTTAGTTGTAGGCAGCGGAGGCTCCGCGTGTCACGTCATTAGAAACCAGCTTGAGTTGCGACACAATACTCCACAGCGCAGATACCCATAGAGTAACATTTATATGTCAGATATGAAACTTCTCCGTTACCTTATTTTGGTACCTAACATAAACTCAATGTTTCAAATTTGGAACTATATTTTGTATAGTAAAATAACGGACAAAAATAAATGTTGGATTTTTTTTTTAAATTTATATCTATCTATAAAGTGGGTCGACCTTTGGTGTGGTATGCACCATATGTCGGCATCGCAGCGGCCGTAGCAAGCTAAGTATGTTACAAGCCATATTTGGAAAAGTTAAAGTTTATTTATTTTCTTGTAGGGTTCCGAATTCTTCGACAGAACTCTTGAAGGATTCAAGACACGAATAAAATCCTCCGCACTGCTATATGTATATCGGAACCGAGCGGATAGACAGTATTTCCACGTTAAATGGCAATGATTATTATTTGAGCTTATTGCCATCTTTCTGTAAAAAAGTAATGTACTTAATATCATGTTAAAAGTATAAGGTCTGTTCCAATAACTGCAGTTTATACGAACTACATTATCAGATTGACCATACACTTTTCTGCGATGACATCTTCTGTTGCATTAAATGTCCAATTGCATTACTATTAATGCAATTGGACATTTAATGCTATGCTATGATAGATGTTATATTATTTTATAAAATAAAAGTTACTTTACGAACAGCATTTTAATTGTTTCCGATGATACTGACTACATATACAAACAAATAGAATTACTTTCGCATTTATAATATTAACTAGTATGGTTAAACATTGTTATTACTGGCCTGTTGGTCTAGTGGTTAGTTACTCTGACTGCTACGCCAGAGGTCGTGGGTTCGATTCCCAATGTTTGTTCTGTGTCTGGGTGTTATTTATCTATAATATGTATGTATTTAGAAATATATAAGTATGTTTATCAGTTGTCTGGTTACCATGCAGGCTTTGCCTAGTTTGGGATCAGATGGCGGTGCGTGAGTTGTCACAAAAAATATTATTATTATTACTAAGAACATACAATTCTTAATAATTACCTGATCTATAGTGTCAGTCTCTAGAAAGGTCGGTACATTTTTTCACGAGTGACTTGGAGTGAAAGTCGACGGTGAATGGGCCTTGTTTGGCATTGCCAAATAACGTGGGTTAGAAACTCTAACCGCGCAACAAATGTTCAACTTATGTTCCAAAAACCTTTCATTATAACAGAGTTTCTTATAAATTTGTTACCACGTTTACTTAATTTGGACGTGTTTTATTATTCTTTGATAAAATACGTATTAAATTCACATTTATCAGTCTATTGCTGCTGGAATTAGGCCTCTCCAAACCATTAAAGAATTCACAAAGAAATTTTACATTCTGTAAAATGTATTTAATGGCCTGCCTATTTAGAATTCGATGCCATAAAAAGGCAGTATTGTAGTTAGGTATCGCGTGTTAAATGATATTATTCAATGGTTCGTGCAAGTAGCTCCCCGTGAATAATTGAGAGCGTCATTAGTGGCTGCGGCGTGGCGCGGTGGCGGGCTCGCCCGGTGACGTCGATCATCAATAGTTCATTATGTTGGGAGTGTTGGCGCGGCGGATGGCATAGGCCGCCCGCATGGCTCAGCGACCAAGCCGCGGTCCGCCACAATGAATATGAGCACGAAAGAATTTCGCGGATCTCCCGTCCTATTTTTACTTATTAGAATCGTACGTTCATCTCGTTCCGACACTCGTTTCACCTCTAAAATGCTATTCGGCTCCAGACAGGGCAGAACTTGTTGGACAGGTTTCTAAAAATAGCGGAAATGGCCGATTTTTTGAGAATAGCCTAAGGTCCACGGGCATGTCTAAGTTAATTTGACCGGATCGTTCATTCGAGTTCGCGATCCTACACTATCTTTTTAACTTTTTAACACTTTATGAGACATTAAACAATTCTGAACGATTCAATGAGCACACATATAAGTAACGCTGTTATTAAATCACATAAAATGCGTTGTTGGGTCTATTTCTTTAATTAGTGATGCAAAGTTAAATATTCTATCGGTAACTACTGCGCAAACTATTATAGCTAATGACAGATTGACTAATAACAATTGAACAGTCTTTCATCAACGATGCTAATATAATCAGTTCACAGAAACAGACAAGTAATATTGGCACTCTGCTTAATGTAATGCCTACGAAACCGAGGACAAAGTGCTTTCAATCAATGTGGCAGTTGAAGCAGATTTCAATGTAAATGTAGATGTAGATCAAATTGCTGATAGCATACTTGCACCCTAGTTGAAAACCTAGGAGGATAGTAAAAATAAAACGATCGGTGGCGACCCATTATTAGGTTTATTTATACAGAGATGTTCATCTACATAATTATATATTATCTAACCAAGTGGCAATGTACTGACATGTTTAAAATGTAACTATTCATAGTCACTTTGCAATCCAAATTTGCGGTGGACGTTCGCGGAGCCCTATACCTTTTAACTTAATAAATTTGTCTGGTTTCTCTCTACGTCTACTCGCTAGCCACTGCCGAATTTCCACACAACTTGGCATTTGAAATATTAAATCTAATGCTGACCTATCCGTCGGGTCAGCATTAAGTTTGACTATGTATATGACGGCAAAACCAAATGATTCAGATATTATTTTTGTTGCTTTTGGCTTAGCTCTTCAAGATAAATCCTTACTAATATTATAAATGTGAAAGTTTGTAAGAATGGATGGACGGATGGATGGATGTTTCTTACTCTTTCACGTAAAAACTACTGAACGGATTTGGATGAAATTTGGCACAGAGATAGATTATGGTCTGGAATAACACATAGGCTACCTTTTGCAGCGATAACCGACATCCACGCGGGCGGAGCCGTGGGCAACAGCTAGTAAAAAAACATTTTAAGTAAATATACCGGTTTCTGTACTGATAAGTATAATTTATTACTTTAAAACAATAAAAGCACTTGATCTGACATAAATTTATATCCATCATGCATTTTTTATTGCAATAAAAATTCAAAATGCTTAAATATCTGAACGCATCAGTACCTACCTAAAATTAATTATTTACTTCATTTAATAAGCCATTTCGAGGAAATATGGGTCTATGATAATGCTTTCTTTCACCGTTAGCAAATGGTAAATCATTTTATTAGTACACTAGGGGTCACCCGCGACTTCGTCCGCGTGGTAATTTGGAATATTATCCTCGATTTTGCATCATATCTCACTACTGCTCCGCTCCTATTGATCATAGCGTGATGTAATATAGCCTATAGCCTGCCTGGATAAATGCACTATTCAACAAAAAAAGATTTTTTCTAATCGAACCAGTACTTTCTGAGATAAGCGCGTTCAACCAAACAAACAAACTCTTCAGCTTTATAATATTAGTATAGATATGTAAGTATATAAATTGCATAAAATGAAATTTACATCTCTTAGCAGAAAGTCTAAAGGCATGTCTAATTCATCAATCCACATTATGCCAGCGTCCATCTCAGCTCTTTTGATAGAAGAGCTATGTAAATTCACATTTGGTGCTGCCATATATATCATCAAATATATATATATATAGAATTTAAATGAATAGTTATTAAAATTAAATTAGCCTAACCTTACCTACTTACAAACAATCATATATTGTATTTAATGGTATTAACCTATAAATAAAATATCTGATTGAGATCGCAGTTCTGAGGAAAGGTGCCCAAAAGACTGGCCACATTTCCACGCTGGATTGCAAGGCTAATACGTTGACCCAAGTAAAGGCCACCAATATATAAATATATATATTGTAAATCTACTAATATTATAAATGCGAAAGTTTGGATGGATGGATGTACAAATATTTTGTCACTAAATCACGCCAAAACGACTTTACACGGATCTAAATGTAATTTAGCACAAAGATAGATTGTAGTCTTATTTTTTTTTTTAAGACAACTCCCCCACTAGAGAACAAGCTCTGTGTCGCGGGGGACTTTACAAACATACAATTAACGGACAGAAATTACACCCAGACTCAGAACAATTCTTTGTGGGTCACACAAAGTTTTGTCCTGTGTGGGAATTTAACCCACAACCTCGTGCACAGCAGGCGCATACTGCGGCCACTGGACCACCGAGGCAGTCAGTCTAATCTGGAATAGCATTATTTTTATCCCAGGATAAATCACTGCTCCCGCGGGATTGTAGAAGCCGCGGGCGGATACTAGTTATGTATAAAACAAAAATATAATGGAGATCGCATTGTAAAGGAGACTTCCTGTCTTATTGATCACTGGATTTCAATAGCTTTTTATACGGTAAACTTACATTCAATAAAGTCGATCCTGGCTTGGTGAGAGCGAATACAGATTACATCATTATAAGTAGTGCTCGTATCCCGCGTATGTGGTTACAGGTATCTATGTCTAAATTAATATTATAAATAGAGAGATTTGATTATTTTAAAAATTCTTTTACCATTTAAAAGCTTAATTATTAGAGGGTAACATCCTACTAATATTATAAATGCGAAAGTTTGAAAGAATGGATGGATGGATGTTGGTTACTCTTTCACGTAAAAACTACTGAACCGATCTGGATGAAATTTGGTACAGAGATAGATTATGGTCTGGAATAACACATAGGCTACTTTTTACAGCGATAACCGACATTCACGCGGGCGGAGCCGCGGGCAACAACTAGTAGGCTATATTTTATTGAATAACATCGCGGAATCCCTTCGAAAACTAAAGAAATGGCCATCCGTGCGAAGTCGGGGACGTGCCTGTCTATATAAAAATTGAGTACCGCAAGGATCTATCATTGAACTGGCATTGGTTTCTATTCGTATTCTACCTAAGTGAATTAACAAGAATTAATGCAGAAAAATGTTGTTTCATATAAATTCTGATATAATCTCCATACTAAATTAACTAATATGCTAATTTGACGTTCTCATCTTCCTACCTAGTCACTTAGTATTAACATTAAGTTAACTGCTTTAACAGGTTCCTTTGGCAATACGGTAGAGATTGTGAAAGTACACAAGTAACTGCCAAGGAGGTTTAACTGCAACTTTAAGTGGTAACGGTGATAAAACTAAGTCTGTCTGAGATTATTTCATCTTCTAAATTTTTCATTTCTGCGCAGGTAAGAAGAATTGTGAGGAAAATTGATAATGTTACACGTGTCTTTAACTGGCGACTTATAGTTTTCAGTTGCCTACAACGAACACTTTTTGATCGGTGACGAGTATGTGTCAAGTGGAAGTAACTGAACACAACAGTGTCACGTTTGTGCAGCGCCTAAGTCGCCCAGTGGTCGAAATTCGACCACAATATCATTGACTTTTTATTGAAAAAAAACTGTTTACAAAATGATATGCTTATGTTTTTTAGCTTTTCTTAGTAAATAAGGGGTAACAAAAGTGTTGCACTAAGCCAAATGAAATAGGCACTTAAATAAATTATAAGTAAAAAATATTTTTAAAAACAAAACTCTTTTTTTTTTAATTTTACAGTTGTATTATGATATAAAAGCTTGTCGCGCTACATTTGGAGGGTTTTTTTTTTAAGGAAATACGTTTTCTATTTTGAACTGCTTTCAAAGTTCGCGACAAGCTTTCTATCATAATACAACTGTATTTTTTTTTTAAACATGAGTTTTTTTTGGTTTTATTTTCTTCAAAATTCATTTTCTTCTTTTCAGAGCATTTAAATAAAAGCTTGTTTTCTACTCCCAAGAGGGGTACGTAGCTTATACGTAGTCTAAGCGTATCCCTCTTGGGAGTAGGCGTCTATGTATTTAGGCTCCAGGCTAAATCTGAAATGTCGTTAAGATGGTGTCGGATGGTTATCCATCTGACACCATCTTAACGACATTTCAGATTTAGCCTGGAGCCTAAATGCTAGCCTGTCTATTAGCCTGTCTATTACCCACACAGATGCAATTAACTTTACATTTTAACTATCTACTGTATAGTACGAGTTTAGTTTTATACTTGCCAAGTATGTACCTCATCATCATCATCATCTCAACCCATAAACGTCCCACTGCTGGGCATGTATGTACCTACTTCTCAACAATCCTTTTAACCAACCCGCGCGTAATTTTATGCGTTGAAATGTGGATAAAGGTTGGGTCCTTTGATTGCTCCAATCCTAAATACTTTGCGGCTTGTAACTTTGAGCTAACAATGTTAATTAGGCTCGAGTAAATTTTTAACTTTATACGTTTTTCTACGGAGGGAAAAGACCTATTAGCTGGAATCCTAAGTGCTTGTCAGGGCCGGCCGGCTGATTCTCTAAGAAACAGCGATGGCAAACTGACAGTTGTGATTGCTCGGTGATGGCACAATCTATGGACTAAACGTCAAAAAGGCTCGGTTTTTGCTCTTACGGAATACCGATTTTCAATCTGTCAGCCAGATTTTTCTCGGTTTTTGCGGTGGCTCGTTATTGCTCTTACGGAATACCCCTGCGGGGTTTGTCAGTATTGCGACCT
Organism: Trisateles emortualis; assembly: GCA_947095525.1. Lineage (NCBI taxonomy): Eukaryota > Metazoa > Arthropoda > Insecta > Lepidoptera > Erebidae > Trisateles > Trisateles emortualis. The sequence continues at coordinate 32,675,120 of OX352729.1, forward strand.
TGTCAGTATCAGTATTTTAAACAATGACAACCCTAAAGCTAGGTAAAAGATTTACATGCTACAAACATCGACAAAACATCGTTATGGCATACCATAACGATGTTTTTGGGTCCGTAGACGCTAATCTCCGAACAACTGAAGATAAGCGTAATCGTTGAAACTAAGTAATAGACACCATCGAAGAAACTCACAATCCTCAGAAGTGAGGGAACATTACATATTTATAGCTAAAAACGAACTAGCTTGAATGGTTTAAACGTTAAAAATAGTGTTTTTAAATAAATAATTGTATCTTACTAATATTATAAACGTGAAAGTTTGTAAGTATAGATGGATGTTTGTCACTCTTACACGTTAAAACTTCGGTGGTCCAGTGGCCGCAGTATGCGCCTGCTGTGCACGAGGTTGTGGGTTTGATTACCACACAAGGCAAAACTTTGTGTGACGCACAAAGAGTTGTTCTGAGTCTGGGTGTAATTTGTGTTCGTTAATTGTATGTTTGTAAAGTCCCCCGTGACATAATAAAAAAAAACACAGGCCCCCGCCAAGGAATTCCACAATTTTCGATCCTGCGTACATTTCATCATCACATGTTGTAAACCAGTTCCTAAGTTACCTTGCCTATACGGTTGCCACCGCATCCATATTATACCTAAATTTTTTTTTATACTACTAAGAAGGTAAACAAGCATACGGCCCGACTGATGATAAGCAGTAACCGCAATCTATGGACGCTTGCAACACTAGGGGTATTACTCGCGCGCTTCCGACCCTTTAAAATCCTTATTACTTACTAGTTGTTGCCCGTGGCTCCGCCCGCGTAGATTCGGTTATCGCTGCAAAAAGTAGCCTATGTGTTATTCCAGACCATAATCTATCTCTGTGCCAAATTTCATCCAGATCCGTTTAGTAGTTTTATGTGAAAGAGTAACAAACATCCATCCATCGATCCATTCTTACAAACTTTCACATTTATAATATTAGTAAGGATTTCTTGGCCTACCTATAAAACCTCGGCAGGGAACTCATTCCACAACTTAATCATTCATAATTACTTATACATATATTAGTTTTATTTCACAATATAATATATAATTTTATTCCCGAAAACTCTTTACAATACTACTTTTAACAATAAAAAAACGATTCTGTAAAAACAAACGAAAATCATACATCAAAGTTTCACCTTTACCATATTTCACGTCTGAATTAATCAAATAATTATTTCTCTTTGTGTTTTAATATTTCAGCGAAAACAGTGACAATGAAAATTTAATATTCAGTGTCCGCTTTCAAAATAGCGACAAAATAATGCCGTTGTGGCAGACGAACTGTTGTTGCATGTGAATTTAATGAAACAAGTTAACATTTCCACATGAATAAAATACTGTTTATGATGTCAAAATGTATCAATTACGAGCTTTATTAATTTTAATTTGCAATGTATATTTGTTAGTTTGTAAGTTTTTTACACTATTTTGCTGGCAAACAGGCATACGGCTCGCCTGATGTTAAGCAGTTATCGTAACCTATGGACGTATGTAATACTAGGGGTATCACTTGCGTTTTGCCGATTGTGGAGGTCCTTCCCCAGTTGAGCTTGCTTATTTGAATGGTGCCTCTCTTTTTATGACTTCTTTTCTTGATAGATTTAACCACTTCCCAGTGTAAGATTGATCTGAAATTTTATTGGATCGCACAATTTGTTGTCCTATGGGGATCGAATCCACAACACGCAGTGATAAAGTGGAACCAATCATTCAGTCAATATGTGGACACAATAGTTGTCTTATTGTCATGACGTATACTCGCGTTACGTGTCCTAGAATTAAAATATAATTAACTTCAAAGTACTTTTATTTAATGCATCTTATAATATATCGAGTAGTTGCTTGCCAACCTGCGGACCGTTCGGACGTTCCTTTAACGTGCTCACTGAAGCACAGACACGCTAATATCAAATACAGCTATCTATAGAAAAATGCGATTTAAAGAGCTTAACCCATTGATATTTTACTGAAAAGCGAATACACCAGGCTACGAGCGCCATCACGTACTTAATAATCGAACAACTAGCTCCATCAAAGGATATACCACGACGTAAATCCTACAATAAAACTTAATAAATATTCCGCCCCTCAATACCAGATATTATCCGCACGTATTTCGATCTCAATAATACGTCATCTGTAAGCGCATTGGATGCCGTCGCCCACACCAAAGACGCTGACGGGTGACACCGCGATGTCAACTATGTTCATTCACCTGACGTACACAATAGTGTCCGTACCTCTCTGTTATAGGTACTTTATGCAAGAATTTTTTGAATGCAATAAAAGTCGATTTAATTCTTAAATAAAATTTCTTGATTCTGTTTTAAGAGTCAGTTATTATATACTAGCTGTTGCCCGCGTGGATGTCGGTTATCGCTGTAAAAAGTAGCCTATGTATTATTCCAGACCATAATCTATTTCTGTGCCAAATTTCAACCAGATCCGTGCAGTAGTTTTTACGTGAAAGAGTAACAAACATCCATCCATCCATCTATACTTACAAACTTCCACGTTTATAATATAAGTAGGATACCATATATGCAAACGTGTTGCAATCGCATTGCAAACTTAATACAGTCGCAAGCTGTCAACCTTGACGCACTACCTATTCATGCATCGATGCAAGCTATACCATCAAAACAAACGCTATACAATCGTTAGTCAACCATTACACACAACGGCTTTGTGCATCGATACATATGTCTCGTAAACGCATGTGTATCGATGTAGAAACGCAGTTTAAGATACACTTGTTTGCATCGTTTAAAAACTCCTTAGTATTTAATCACTCTTAATAGAAAAAATATACAATCTGGTCGAAAACAAAAAAAAATGACGTGTGGCACTCGGGGACTGCCGCGGTAAGCTATTGCATATTTTTTAATATTATTTTTTTATCGAAACAAAAAAAAAAAAACTTTACAGAATTATCTAAATTTAAATTATTTTATTCTCAATGATTCACAAAAATATAAAATAATAATAATGAATACTTGTAATAATTCCTTAAGACTCCTTATACTATAATCTTTTTCCCATTAATATTCTCTTAGATCAAAACCTCCTTACACAAATTTGACATATTATTATTGGCCGTTTAAAGAATTGTCATTAAAAAAAGTATCATCGCTGTGCCGGTCGGAGTGGCGGGTGTTAGGTTTATTAATTTCGTTACGGAATTTCTGGATTCGAACACGCCTAGACCCGCGATAGAAGCTATGCAATAACTTAAAAAGTTTTCTACGTTGGTCTCTGTCTTCACTATATCGATAGATATAATACATTTGGCGTGCATCGTTGCAGTTGCAGTGTTAAATTTTATGTTACATTTTATTGCATTCTCTATTAGGTTGGCTGTGAAAGACGCATATTAAAATGTTTCATTTGATATATTGTTAGCTATAACTCTGTATATAAGTATATTTAGAATTATATTTTGATCAGATGGTTTACTATATCGATGGTCTAGAATATTTAAATGTCAAATGTATAAAATAAGAATGCTCATGCATTTTCAAATTATCAAAATTTTGTAATTAGCACACTTTTCTTTTAGACCATCGATATGAAACTAGCCGTCAATTCATTTTCAGCCATTTAAAATGTGTAAAAAAAAACTATTGTTATAACGTTCTTATATCATTCTAATAAATACATAAATAACAGTGCGCGCAACACCTAAGTCAATTTGCTCCGTCTAAATAATTATAATTTTCGTGTTAATAGTGACAGTAGTGTATTAATTGATATATAATTGGAAAGCGAAAGTGTTAATAATAGTGATATGCTACTTAGTTGGTGCTTAAAACTATAAACAATAACACAGTGACTAAAAACATTTGGCAAGTAATATAAATATACCGACATTAACATTGTCAGCCTACGAATTGAGTGAACCGCGTAAGCGACTCCGAATACACGGTTCTTACGACCTTCTTCTCGCCGACTCGTGCGGTCGGGTCGTTCATTACTATCTATCGTCGTCACCACTCTGGGGCCTTTATTAGCGTGCGATTTATTTCTTGTTTATTAACGTGCACTGAGACTTTAAACATTCATGAAACAATTTTGAGTTTCCCTTGATATTTTTATTAATATTAAACAAAGCCCATCTAAGCGTCAATATGAACTGTGATTGCTGCTCCAATGAAATAGTCATAGGAAGTTCGGTTGTTAAATGCACATCGTGCCAGAAACCGTATCACTATTCCTGTCTTAGTGATTTGTTGGGTTCAGATTTAGATCCTAAGCTGCTTAATTGGATCTGCCCAACCTGTAAATCAACGATGGGAAACGCAGACAACACCCCAGTGCGTAAAAGTCAGGCTTGTGATACCAATGTTACACATAGAAAAAAAGGGTCACCGGTAAAAATAGTAGCGAGCAAGGAAGCTCCTGTTACGTCAAGCGAAGTTTCTCGCATTATGAAACAACAGATAGACGATCTCACGAAGCACCTCAACCGGACTTTGGCAAACTATGTAAACAAAGAGCTTAAAACGATTACTGATAAAATAGATGGTATTAATTCTTCAATAGGATTCATGAACGAAAAATTTGAGGAGATGAAGACTGAGTTTACACTAAACACAAAAGTCGTCCTTGAAATTCAGAAGGAGAATGAACTACTTAAAGCTACTGTCAAGGACTTAAGTACGAGACTTAACCAGGTGGAGCAGCAAGGGCGTTCTTCAAACTTGGAAATCCAATGTCTACCAGAGCACAAGCATGAAAATCTTGTTAATACCGTTATGAATATTAGCAAAGTCATTTCTGGCGATTTAATTGAGAATAACGTGCATCATATTACCAGAACTGCAAAACAAACCTCAACGAGCAACCGTCCGAAGTCTATTGTTGTTCAATTTAGTAGTCCACGCGTTCGAGACAACTTTTTGGCCGCATCTATCAAGTTTAATAAGAATAAAGCTGCGGATGAAAAGCTCAACACCGCACTACTTGGAATTGGCGGTAAAAAGGAGAATATTTATATAGTAGAACATCTGTCCCCAGCAAACAAAGCTCTGCATGCTGCGACCAGGATTAAGGCTAAAAGTCTGGGCTACCAGTATGTGTGGGTTCGTGGTGGAAGAATTTTTGTAAGAAAAACTGATGGTGCAGACTATAAATACATTAAGGACACAGATACATTGGAAAAATTACAATAAACTCAAAATAAATGTTGTTATAAGGTATTGGATTAGATATGTAAAATTCGATCAAATAAAAATTTACTACCAGAATGTTAGAGGTATCAGGACAAAGTTAAATGACATTTACCAAAAAGTGGCTTGCTACTCATACGATATTATAATGTTTACTGAAACGTGGCTGCAGGATGGTATTTTTGACTCAGAGATCATGGATGGCCGATATACAGTTTATAGGCGAGACCGAGTCAATAATATTTTAAATAACAAAATAAATGGTGGTGGAGTTCTGATGGCAATTTCTAAGAAATACAAAACACATAGATTGCTCAATTTTGAAAGCTCATGCAATGATCTCTGGGTCAAACTATCACTCGAAGTAGGTAAAAAAACTAAAGAGATATATCTTTGTACTGTATACCTGCCCTCCCCTCTGGAACTTAAAGTACTAGAACATTTTGTTGATAATGCAAATAATGTATTGGAACATGCTCAAGACTGTTTGATTATTGGTGACTTTAATGTAAAATCCATTAACTGGCTTGGGACGGGTGGTGATGTTATAATAAATCCACAAGGGGTTTGTTCGCGATTCGAGCAGACTCTTTGGGATTTTATATTGCTAAATGATTTAAAACAGTGTAATAATTTATCTAATCATAATAACAGAATTCTTGATCTGGTATTGACCAACTTAGACTTATTTACAGTAAATGCGCCTGTTGATGTTCTCACTAAAATCGATTTACACCATCCACCTGTACTATGTGAGTTCTCGTTTCCCCAGGTTATTAAACCACAGCAACATATTAAAACAAAATTGAATTATTTTAAAGCAGACTACGAGGCTATCAATATAGCTCTGAAGCAGGTTGATTGGACAGTAGAATTGGAGTCTTGCATAGAAATTGATAGTAAGGTTAATAAATTTTATAATATATTGTATAAATTAATAGACCGGTACGTCCCAATAGTCCAAATTAAAAAGAATAAGTATCCGCAATGGTTCTCTCGAGAACTAATCAAAAGGTTAAATGAAAAGAACCGCTTACGACTTAAAGTAAAAAAATATAAAAATCCGTTGGACATTGTTGCTTTTGACTTACTTAAGAAAAGGTGTGATAGACTGGCGACCACATGTTACAATGCATATATAGCAGATATAGAGTCTAAAATAACTTCAAATCCAAAATTCTTCTGGAGCTACTTGAAAATAAAGAGAGGTGGGGCCAGTAACTATCCTAGCACAATGACAGACGGTAAAAATAGTTCTGAAAATATTTATGAAATATGTAATTTCTTTGCATCCCATTTCGCTAAAGTATATCACAGTGAGGACAATGTTGTGACGGTAGACGCGCTAGACTGTGACAAATGTTTAAGTAATAATTCATTAGGTCTATTAGCAATAACACAGGATCAGGTTGGCAAGGTATTGAAAAAGTTAGACGTTAACAAAGGGGCTGGCCCTGATAGTATAACTCCGTTGTTTTTTAACAGGCTGGCTGATGGTCTCACATTGCCATTATGTATAATATTTAATAGTTCTTTAAAACAAGGTGTATTTCCGGCGATGTGGAAGGAAACCAGGATTGTGCCCATTCATAAGAGCGGTGATCAGTCGGACGTGACTAATTACAGGCCAATTGCTATTCTCTCTGTGCTTGCTAAAACTTTTGAGGCTATTATCTGTCCCGTACTATCTAGACACTTAACTCAATTAATTATAGACAACCAATACGGGTTTATGAGGGGCAAATCCACAGCTACCAACTTGGTTACTTATGTTGAGTGTATTGTTAATGCAGTTGATAAGCGTATTCAGGTTGATGGTGTGTATACCGACTTCAGCAAGGCATTTGACACAGTCGATCATAGAATACTCGTAAAAAAACTCGAAATGTATGGAGTGTCGGATCCCTTGTTGAGTTGGTTGAAGTCGTATTTGGCTGGTCGTAAGCTTAGGGTTGTGGTGGATGGCTGCAGTTCTGAACCTTATGTTGCTGCTTCGGGAATCCCCCAGGGATCCCATTTAGGCCCTCTTTTGTTCAATCTATTCATCAATGATATATATGAATGTTTTCAAAATTCAAAAATATACTTATTCGCAGATGATCTTAAAGCAATAAAAGAAGTGAGGCACCCTGCTGACTCAGATCTGTTTCAGACTGACTTGGATAGGTTAGCTATGTGGTGTAAGCATAATAAAATGTCGTTGAATGTAAAAAAATGCAAGCACATCAAATTCACAAAGAAAAAAAATATCTTTCACTCAGCTTACAAACTGAATGGTGAATTGTTAGAAGAAGTAACAACTATAAGAGACCTAGGCGTTCAGCTAGATAAAAAACTAAGCTTTATCGAACATATCGACACAATAACGGTAAAAGCTACAAAAACACTTGGTTTTGTGATAAGGGAGTGTAAAAACTTCAAAAAACAAAGCACTAAGAAGGTCATGTACAACTCGCTTGTTAGAAGTCAATTAGAATATTGTAGTGTAGTTTGGTCTCCTAAGTATAATGTACATATCAAGCGTATCGAACGATTACAAAAAAGATTCTTATGGCACTTAACTTATAACAGTAAAATGGGCAAATTACTCAAATCGTATCAAGACAGACTGGACTACTTTAAAATGGTATCACTGGAAAAAAGACGGGAAATAGCGGATTTAATTTTTCTTAAAAAAATAGTCACCGGCACTTTGAGTTGTCCGGAGCTGCTTGGGAGGATATCTTTTAATTTGCCACGAATTTTGCCAAGAAGCTCTAATAGGAAACTTTTTTGTTTGCCCGAAAGTAACACTAATTTAAGGCAGCACAGTTCATTGTATAGAATGTATACTACATACAAGAACCACGAAACAGACGTTGACTTGTTCCACACATCTGTGCCTGCTCTCAAGAAAATTGTGCTGTCTAGATAAGTTCTTTCATTGTGGAATAATAATATTCAATTATTTCATTGTATAGGTATATATATGTAGGTATAGTAAATTAAAATTAAGTTGTTTAACCTATACATCGAGTTATAACTATAGTATATAATACATATATACTATAGTTATAAATCGATGGTCTACCTACCTATTGGTTACTTAGCGCATAATTTAGTGCATGCAGTGCTCTTCTTTAAGTAATGGGGCACTTAGACTTAAGTTGCATTGTTTATTACTATGTAATAGTGTACTCATTGTTGTAGAGCCAAATAAATAAATAAAAAAATAAAAAAAAAATAAAATAAATAACAGCAAATCTATGAGAATTTACTGTACCCATCAAGGTGTAGAAAGGTTGGAGATGATGACATCTTCAACCCTTTTTTCTACCAGGCTACCATTCAGTGACTGCTTTGGTTCACCTTCCGTCTTCCAACCTACCTAGGAAGCCTACCAATCTCCATCTTTTTATTAACATCTTCGACATTCGTCCAAACGTCAAATTAAATTCAAATATATTTATATACTGGCAGTTATCTAGCAGTATTTTGATACCAGTACCAAAATACAAAATCATTTATCTTTGGAGACAGCTCCACAGTTTTGATTAAAGGTAAGTTGAGTAACGTGTAACGGTAGTGGATTGAACGTAATTCGATTTCAACCCTACCGTCTCTAAGGACCGGACGGTTAACGACGCTTACATAACATATGTAGATACGGAACATTCTGACACAGCACTAACAGTTTCCACCAATACATACCTACAGGTTAATTCTAAATGCAAATTTAACACGCACACGCAGTCAGTTTAGACCCTTTACCATAGTATAAGAAAGACTGTATAGTAAGGACACTGCCGCATTATGTCGAAATAAATACCAACCGCTCAGACCCTCTAGACAAACGGCATAAACGGTAGACGAATCGAATTGAATGGAAAGCCAATGTATAGAATTTGACGTAAGTTTACGACATATTAGGATAAGATAAGCGGTGGTAGCCGAGTCGGAAAGTAACCGACTTGCACGCATGAGGTGTGAGTTCGATCCCGGGTAGTACCAATGTGAATTTCACTATGTGGAGTTTATATGTACTAATCAAATGATTCGCCATCTGATAACGGTGAAAGAAAACATCGTTTGGAAACCCACGTAATATATCATTGGGTACTCATGTATAATTAGCAACATTGAATCATCACATAGAACTTAAGTCTTACATCGACTTATTCTTGTTCAAACTTCATTTCATTTAGCTAATATCAGTACATGTACTCACATGTCTTAGAAGAAATTCTAAAGACACGTCTGTCATTAGGCCAGCGTATGTGAATTAAGGCCTAAATCCTCTCTCTCTCTCTTAATAGAGGTGATTATCCGAGACCCGTGCCCAGCAGTGGGACATATATGAGTTGCTATTATCTATAATATAAAAAATCGCTGAATGTGTTGCTAAGCGCAAATCTCAAGAACAGATGAACCGATTATGGACTGGCAACGAAACGAGCGGAGCGCCCTGATCCTGAGCGGTGGGTATTTATTTTGATATAATGCGACAGTGTCTTTACTATTAAGTTTTCATTACGCTATGCCTTTACTACACACACATATAGACGAGAACCCTTTGATTACATGAATAAACATGATTGAACTATGTAGAAACCCTCGCATGCCTATATGGTGTGTAGGACTACGTCTATGGTGTAGTACACGTTGGTAAGTGATTACATACCAGTATTTAGTGTCTTGTCCAGTTTGCTGAGCAAGCAATTTAGAACATCTTTCAGGTCAGGCATGACAATATGATCTAGATGTTTAAAACTAAGAACCCGCTTCAAAGGTACATGGCAAAGTTTGACCGGCGGGATTCCGTCGGACATTTATTCGCAGCTTTGAAGACCATCAGCTCGCTCTTTTTCACTTTATATTTAAGACCATGTGTGTGAGCGTAGGTCTCGCAGATGCATATGAGCTCAGATATCGACGCACTCAGCAGCGCCATGTCATCTGCATAGCTGATGTTGGTAAAGCATACGTCATCAACATGGCATCCAACATGGCGGCTGCTGAGCTCTACAATGAGCTTATTGATATACAGGTTGAAGAGCGTTGGTGAACTCAATCCACCCTGCACCCCAACCTGTACGAGTCCGACAAAGCTCCCGACCATTTCACATTATTGACCTGATTCTCGTACCAGTGCTGAAAGATATTAATTATTTCAGGGACATCTTTAGCACTATGTAATTTTTTCCACAGCACTTTGTACGAGACCAAGTCAAATGCCCTGGACATGTCAAGGAAACTCGCGTATACAGGAATGTTACGGCTCGTGTAATATTTGACAGCATACTTTAAACTTAGGATCACACTCTCACTTTGGGCCTGAATCCAAACTGATTATCATGCAAAGTTATATTTTTATTTAAATAAGAATTAAGCATGCCGTAAAATACTTTTGCGATAACGGTAGCCAATAAGATCGGCCTGTAGCTACTTTTGTTAGATATGTCACTTGTCCTGTTCTTGACTATCGGTACCTACAGTTCTTAATAGTTCTTCTGGCAAATAAAGTGCCTAAGGCAAAAATTGTACAGCATCTCAAGAACACGCGGCAAGTGAAGACGTGCATGTTGAAGGTGCTTGATGCTGAGCCCGTCGTGTCCGGGAGAGATACTCACAAACATTCACAATTAAGCGGCAGTTGTATGTCTATCTCAACAAGAACATTTTACTTAGCATGATCCTCGGCTTCTTGTATCCAGCTGCTAGCGGCCATTTTTCGAAGATCGACCTCCATCTGACCTGAGGGCGTCCTTTGTTATCGAAAATCATATAATGTTAGGAATCTATCTAAAAATATCATGTATTGTCCTCATAAGAGGGGACTCTTATTAGAAGATCTTAGAAATAATAATGTGTTGACTTATTTGATCTTTGTCCTTTGAAAATCGTACGTAGGTGGATTTAATACACCTAATACCTTTATTCCTTTGTCGCTTTGATGGAGACAGACAGGCTATTGTGAGGAGGTTCTATTGGTGGATAGCATCGTAGATCTGTGCTTAATAGATACGACACTAAAAATGTAGATGATAATATTAATTTAATGTTCAAAATATAGTTTTATAATTATCTTTATATTATCCACGAACATGCCCCTGCAGCGGCAGCGACGAGCGGCGGCGGCGAGCGCAGCGGTGAGAACAAATGAACTAAAACGTTCTATGACGGCACGAGGCCCCGCGAACGGCGTCGCGCCTCAAACCAGCGTAAACCAGCGTTGACAATTAAAATATATGGAAAAATGTTACCATTATTTTTAAAAATATAAATAAGCATATAATACGATAACAAATAAGCATGGCCCGCCTGATGGTAAGCTGCTACCATCGCATAAGGATGCTTGTAAACTAAGAGCGTTCCTCGCGCGTTGTCGACCTAACATCTGGTAACACAAAAGTTTTGTGTTATGGATAACCCTGAGATATGAAAAGCGTTATTTTATAAATAGTGTCGCTTAAATAAACACTGGGAGAGGGCCTGGCCCTGGCCCTCTAGACAAGTGGCATTAACGGTAGTCGATACAATAAGTCAAAAAAATAAATGTACCTATGGAATTTGTAGTTAGTTTACAACTGTAAACTTACGTCAATTAACATACATTTACCTTTTTGACGTTTCGATTCAACTACCGTTAATGCCACTTGTCTAGAGGGGCTGTATGTTCGCGCTGGGACATAATTATACCAGTGTGTGTTTTGTTGTATATTTTTTTAGTCCATCTCAACCAAAAGCGTGGACGGCCTTTGGTAAGAAGGACTAAAAAAAATATACAACAACTGCTGGACATTTTCCCCCAAGATTTCCCACAGCACTCTGTCCTAAGCAGACTTTATCCATCGGTTGCCCGCTTGTTAGATTTATCGCTACCTACTAACTATAGCGTCAGTAAATTTCATTCATTAAACGAATGAAACTACCAAGTACCAAACAAATAACCTGCTTGTCTATTTAAATTAGTGCACTGAAAAATATCATGTTTATAAATAAGGTAGCTGTTGCCCGCGGCTCCGTGGATGTCGGTTATCGCGATAAAACGTAGTCTGTGTGCTATTTCAGACTATAATCTATCTTTGTGCCAAATTTCATCCAGATCCGTTTAGTAGTTTATACGTGAAAAAGTAACAAACATTCATACTCACAAACATTCACATCCTACTAATATTATAAACGCGAAAGTTTGTAAGTATGGATGGATGGATGTTTGTTACTTGTGAACGGATCTGGATGAAATTTGGCACATAGATCGATTATGGTATGGGACAACACATAGGCTACTTTTTACAGCGATAACTGTCATCCACGCAGGCGGAGCCGCGGGCAACAGCTAGTTTATAATATTAGTAGGATAGTATTCTACCAGTTGTCGTTTTACACTCCTAAACTTGCTTAGGTTTTTTGCTGTGATTTAGTAACTAAAACACAAAAATCGATAAAATCTTGTACATATTTGCTACTGAAGAGAAATGTATGCACTAAGTTTTTTTTTAATAAAGCGATAATTATGAAGGATGGTGTAAGTAGCAAGACGAATCGAGTTGCTAGAGGTAGTAGGCAGGTATGAAATATTCGTTTGTCGTGGTGCATGGTAGATTGGCAACGCTCGTTCATACAACGATATCAAAGAAATAATACTTCTATTAAGAACATTATATTTTTCAACACTATACCAACATTCATTTACGCCTAGTGGTGCTAAGATTATAATAAGTACTTATGTCTGTCCTTCATTACAATTTATTGGTTACAATTTATCTGTAAGACAGTAATATACTGTCTTACAGAAATACGTTTGTTCTTTAGTGGGCTTCGCATAATAATATTGAATAATCGATTAGCTCATTAATTATCAATATAGTAAGTAACGTGTTTTGACTGTATCAGCTTGCATGCTACCATACTCTTGTATTTTACAAAAGATTGTAACTATCTCGTAATTTAAAAGAGTGACCTGAGTTTCTTGCTAATTCTTCTCATGGCTCCACGTCAGTGAATTAGCTGTAGTTAAATTTAGCTGACATAATCTTTCTGGCTTATTCATAATTGATGACCTTCATAAGTTACTTTGTAACGTAAATGAATAAACAAATGTTGAGTTTGATTTTAATGAAGTACTTACAATATATACTTGTAGGATATTACATAAGTGCAATAAATGCCTACAAGCATACCTTATGTAACTAATAGAAATCTTTCTAAACTTGTTTTAGTAGCTTCTCAATGAAAGGTACAGCGACCCACGCTTGTATACTAAATGTGATCGATTAATTCTGTTCAGGATTTCGCCGAGACGACTCCATGGCGTCAGATAATGACGTCAGAGGAAACAACATTCTATAGACTTTTGAACAAACAAAGACGCCATTAGGGGAGACTTCCCATTATATACTATATTAAACAAAAGCTATACTTGACAAGGAACGCCATTCTATATACTTATTGACGGTCCGTCTACGTACAAAGCGACATGTCAAAAATGATGGTTTACAGGATAGCAAAATAAAGATTCATATCAATATAGGAAAAAACCTGAGTTATTTTGTAATATTATTTTCATTATAATGTTATGCTAGGATGATACTCTCTGTAATTATAAAAATGATATCGTTTTTATTAAAAAAATCAAAGATGACCGTTTGTTCGCCGAAATTCAATATATTCTACTCAGTCATGTCTGACATGTCTGTTTATATGCAAGAGATGAGTATCAATATTTGTATCAAAATCATATTTTTGCTATAAAATTAAGGAAAATAACTTAGATTAGGTAACCTAAAAACATTTTATTTAACGTGTAAACGTGTATGTCGATGAATTACAAGGAAATAAACGATGTCATATGTGACTTACCCGCATTTACGCAGAGTGGCGCGCTTTTTAAAACATGGTAGAAACAGATATGTTTATTATGTCCTCATATACGTCACTAACAGCCTTACAAATAAAAATTTATTATATCACATTTATCTCATTCTTATACGAGGTATAGTTATACGAGTTATAAATTAAGAATAAATCAAAAATATTTTTTAACAAATAAAGCAGGTATAACTTTCGTATAACTATACATCCGTAATGTCAAATTGCACGATTTGGCAACAGCACCACCAAAGAGAAACTTCATAAAAAAACGTATTTTGTCTATGACAACTGAATCTATTTGTCAACAAAACTTTTTTCTACAGTTTTTAATTTTTAAATCTCATTGAAATTTTCCATAACATGAAGATGTTCGTTTATAGTATGTGGCATGTAAATGTCATCGATTTTTTTCTTTAATATAGACTGCTGAGTCAAACCGTGAATATCCACAGCATCTTCTTGCACTTATAGGAACAAGAAACGAGTAGGTAGTTAAATTTGTGAAACTGATAGAACAGATTTAGTTACATGTGTAAATATCCAAATGTTCTTACCTGATTACGTCCCCAGTATCTCAAAGCAATCATCAATTGTAGAATAGAAGGTAATCCGGGTGGATTACCTTCTATTTTCCATATTGAGATATCTACCAAATAATTTATCCAAAAACATTATACCACTTTTAGAAAACCGACATTTTATTTGACTTTTCTTGCAGCCTGTATTAAAACAATTACGTTATTTACTTGTTCTACTTCTTTTATTGCTTTTAAATCCAGTTTGTGAAAATATAAACACGTAAACAAGCCTGAATCGTAGTATTTTTATGATTATACTAGGTTTATACTAGGGTATGGGCGCGTATAACTTCGACATAACGATTGTATGGACAGAAGTGTCAACGCTATACTTGGTATAAGCTATACTTTGTTTATTTGTAGACATTTTGCTTATTCTCGAGTATAACTGTTATACCACGTTTATTTGTAAGGCCGTAATTCTTTTATTTTACTACACATGTCATCATTTACGTTTATAGTATCTAGTTAACTATTTCATAATTTTAAAAAGCTTTATATGAGTATGTGCGGGTCGATAACTCGAATCTATTTATGCAATAAAAAAATGGCAATTTCGACATGTCGCTTTGTACATCGATTTGTATTTGTATGTCGATATAATGACATTTTGTTAAAAAGCATTTAAGTTTAAAAGAAGAAGTTCATACTACCTAGTTAAAGTAGCAGGCAACCGATGGACTTGCCCAGCTCAAAAGAGGCATCCCTTGAGGAAGACCTATGTCCAGCAGTGGACATCTTTTGTCATAATTATTGAAATGATTTTAATGTAATGCACTAAAAGTATATAATCTAAATATTTAAGTAATTTACTTTAACAGTAGTAGGGCACCATACTAGTGAGCAAACTCGAATGGAAAGGAGAACAGAAGACTACAGCCAAATAACACAAGTGTAGTTGTGTTCCTGAGTGTACAGGTCTCCAGTTCTCATTTAGGGATGCGTTTTAAGCAACCTTTTCCTATCCCAGAGTGACATCAGAGACTTCAAAAAGGGGCTTCTTGATGAGTTTCCACCTATCACCTCGCCTTAACATCAGGCGGGCCGTATGCACCCAAATAGTATAAAAAAGTAGGTAGTTAAAATTGAAAAAAGCCTTCATAATCGTTATAAATAAAATAACATAAATATAATTTTAAGTGTGCCTTCTCGTGAGGTAAATTAACGGTACGTACGGCAGTTTCCGTCCGAAAATTATTATAATTAATGGATTGCCAAGTAACTAATTTCATTTTGACTCTGACAATATTTGTGCAGTAAAATTAACGTACATCATTGAATATATTGAATTATTTATTTTAGCTAAAAGTAAATCAATTGTCTGTGAAATAAATATAGACGGTATACTTTTGTATCCAACATATCCTATTTGAATATTTGATTTCTGTGTATATTTGAGGCAAAGGGATTATTGTTCAACATCTTTTAGAAAATATTCTTTTGAGGTATTAGGGCCTCTTTGTGATATTTTTCCTTTGAATTTAAAAATCACAAGCGAATTAGATGGAGATAATACCTTTTTTGTTGTATTTTTATCGATTAATTGGAAATGTTTTTTTATCATAATATGTAGAATAATCGTACAACGTTGTAGAGAGCGTGAGCGAGTTGTTTAGAATATACCACCTTAAAGTCTTGCCATCAAGAAGGATACCGTGAAGAGAGTTTTTTACCCATTTTCCCACTTATGAGTTTTTCGCTTATATCTCAAAAATGATCCATCTTAGAAAACAAATTTTATCCTCAACACTTTTTTTTCCGAATATCTAATGTCTGAGTTATACGCTTCGGGAAAATGCTAGCTAATAGCTAAGATTACTGTGGGTTAATACTCAATCGAATATTCCTTTGAATTTTTGTTTTGAGTAAGACATCTAAGTACCTACTTTCAGGTGAGTGAAAATGGACCTAAGAATATGCTAGAAAAAGTAATTATATTATTGAATATCAAAGTGAAATTTACGTGGGTGCCTACTGACCTGGCTCACTCACACTTATATGTTGCAAGTCGGTTACTTTTCAACTATGCTACCATTACTTTCTCAACCCATAAACGTCCCACTGCTGGACACGGGTCTCCTCCATATATATGGCTACCACATTATCCTCATACTAATTATTATGAACAGCTAATGAATAAACATCTGCAGTACCTACATACGTTTATTATTTGACTACAAAAAGGCTTGTTGATTAAACTCGTCAAGTCAAAATGTAGTCAAAATGAGCCAAGCAGCGATCCGATGAATGAGCATTCAATGTCCTGTTTTTATTGTTAATTACCACGGGACCTGAAAGTGTATTTATTCATCATTTGTTTTGTGTGCTACAGACTGTGTTGATTTTAATTGCTTTGCATACAACCCACACCCTCATCAATTTATTCACACTTAAATAATTTCATATTCCTTTCTGAAAATTGGTGTGCAATATTCGGAGACATTCAGTGTGAAAATTATTGTAGGTATTTGCATAATTTATAATAGTTTTACAAAAACAGTTTGAATAAGTTTTTACAATGGGCGATCTTAAGATCAAACGGGGCGTCTTTTGGCTGAGATGATGATGATGAAAAACTACTTGACTGATTTTAAAAATTCTTTCGCCATTAGAAAGCTACATTATCTGCGGGTAACAGGCTATATTTTATTGAAAAATTACGTGATAAATGTCCATCCGTGCGAAGCCAGGACGAGCCGCTAGTTCCAAATAACTAAATTCTTGTAGTATCATTCATTTATGGATGCATTATGAATAATTCTTTTCCTATTTGGGGAATACCTCTTTGTTTAGCTCTGGTCTGAAAAAATATCGGGTCGGCAACACAAGTAAGCCGCTAGCGTTCATAGGCTGATGTAATAGCTTAACATCAGGCGGGTCGTATGTTTGTTAATACCAACCCATATATGTCGTACTGCTCGGCACGGGTCTCCTCTCCACTATCAAAAGAGAGAGGGTTCAGGCCTTAATTCACACACGTTGGCCTAATGCGGGTTGGTGAATCAGTCATGTCTTTAGAATTTCTTCTAAGACTGTCTAAGAAGAAATTCTAAAGACATGACTGAACATCGTGAT
Organism: Trisateles emortualis; assembly: GCA_947095525.1. NCBI lineage: Eukaryota > Metazoa > Arthropoda > Insecta > Lepidoptera > Erebidae > Trisateles > Trisateles emortualis. The sequence goes on from OX352729.1 coordinate 32,692,844, forward strand.
CGTGCATTTTTCTTCACCGTTGGCAGATGGCGAATCATATGATTAGTATATTTGTTTGCTATATATAAGGAGTATTTATTAAAAACAGATTATTCTATCCTTATAAATTCTAAAGTAATCATCGACAAATCATTGTACAACCGCATCGACTGCCTTGGTGGTCCGGTGGCCGCAGTATGCATCTGCTGTGCCCGAGGTTGTGGGTTCGATTCCCACACAGGACAAAACTTTGTGTGACCCGCAAAAAGTTGTTCTAAGTGTGGGTGTAATCTATGTCCGTTAATTGTATGTTTGTTAAGTCCCCCGTGACACAGAGCTGGTACTCTAATAGATTATTTTAAAAAAGAAAAATAATAAAGAAAGCTTGTAATAAATCAAAGTAAATTAAACAGGACGTACGGTTATTAATAAAATGGCTAACGGATAGTGAGTTATTAAATTTGGTGGCTACCGATACACCAATCTATCTCGTAACAATAATTTGACAAGAGAAATGTTCTATTGCAATGGATTCCATATAATTTGACACATAACAATTTGATTTAATAGATATCCGCCCGCTCTGAAACTTGGTGGAAACTTTTAAGAGAGGTAGGGTACTATATAATTGAACAAGCCTAACTAGGGAAGGCATTCTACTGATCTATTTCTGTATACTCCACCTAAAAGACCACAGCTATATGACACACGGCGGTCTAGTTTTTTGCTGGCTTTTTGTTGTTAGTATAGTAGTGATATTGCCTAGCCTGTTGGTCTAGTGGTTAGTGACTCTGACTGCTGCGTGAGTTTGATTCCCACACGGAACAAAAACTTTGTGTGATTCATAAATGTTTTCTCCGAGTCTGGGTGTTATTTGTGTCCATGAATATATGTTTGTGAACTCTCCCGCGACACAGGTCGTGTTCCCTAGTGTGGGAAATTGCCTTTTTTTTAAGAAAAATATTTAATTTTCAATTTAGGTTTTACATTGTTAACTTTAATAATAATAATATGTTCGGGACAACTCACACATCGCTATCTGATCCCAAACTAGGCAGAGCCTGTACTATGGTAACCAGACAACTGATAAACATACTTATATATTTCTAAATACATACATATTATAGATAAATTACACCCAGACACAGAACAATCATTCGTGCTCATCACACAAAGATTTGTTCTGGGTGGGAGTCGAACCCACGACCTCCAGCGTAGCAGTCAGAGTCACTAGCCACTAGACCAACAGGCCAGTACTATAGGTAGGTTCGGTAAAATACCTAATCCTAACCCATCTCAAATTAAAAAATTCCGCCCAATTAATTAGCAGAACCACAAAACTCAAATTTAAACTCAAAAAGGGTATAGGGATCTCTCAAAACAAGCAAACTTTACTTGTTGGAGATTTTAAATTAAATTTCAAATTTAATAACATGATTCAGCAATTTTTCAATAAGCCTTTGGTTCATAAAGCAACATCAAACGAGAATTTCAGATTGGTTATGTCTGGTTTGCTTTTACGAGTATATCCTGTATATCATCTCTTGATTAATCTGGAATTGGAAGGGGCGGCTACGGAAATGGAATCGCAAAATTAATCTAGTCTGAAGCTACAGTTTTCATATGCCTATACATAGAAGCCTTATTTCAGTTACTTTTTTTAAAAGGCTACTCCCGCACTAGGGAACAAGCTCTATGTCGCAGGGGACTTTACAAACATATAAATGAGGGACACAAAGTACAACCATTTATGGATCACACACATTTTTTCGGGATCGAACCCACAACTCGCTGCACAGTGGTAAATGGCGAGATAAGCGCAGTCTATCATGCTTTTGTGAAACGTTAAACACTGGCTACAATAAGTACATACCTACTAATAATATGCGATAACAAAATACAAACAGGTCAATGAGTGATAAAAAACCGGCCAAGTGCATGTCGGGTCACGCACAATGTAGGGTTCCGAAATTGCCATTCCCAATAATGCGGACTAAGAATAAGGTATCTATGGTTTCAGCATTCATGACTTCTGAAATCATAGGACAATGGTAACAATTTTGGTCAAGTCTTGAACTGAATTCAAGATAACTAATCTTGAAAACAATACTCTTTAACTTTTTTAATCGTTTGTAAAATGTTTACATTAATTGGCTATTACTAGTAAACTTGTGAAGTCTACTTAGCTGTGATAATTTTCCTTTTAATTTCATTATATATGCTACTACCGTGGTTTTTTCACATTTCCAAATACCACCATTCGGCTGGCAAGGGGGATAACAAAGAACAAGACAAAAAAGGGGCTATTAACTCTAACAAAAATTAGTTCTTAAAAGCTTAATATTTCACGAACGAATCCCTTAATCAAAAAACTGTCTTAACAATCCTGCAATATTTTCAAAAGACATGGGGTAGTTGAGAAAAAAAATAAAAACAAAAAAAATAAAAAACTACTCTGTTGGCATGACATTCGTGTATTTATTATATTTATATTCTATGTGTATTCGTGCCAAATTACAGCTTTCTAGGACTAAGGGTCTCAGAGCTAAGCTGCAGACAGACGGACGGACATAGCGAAACTATAAGGGTTCCTTGTTTACTTCGGAACCATAAAAAACAGATATCCATTCATAAGATGCAGGTATTCAAAATAGATGGTAACTTATTCAAAATTGTATAATAGCGGTGATGCGATACGTCGTCCGTTGGCGCCAGTAAGATATGATCACGTTGCCTCGCAATAAATCTGTAATTCTAAACAGCTTTTAGAATTCAATTTTCATTCTCATGCTGAATTTCATGCAATTTTATTTAAGTCGAAGGCCTTTTCAGGCGTGGTTGAACGACTGAATAAAACAGTATTCAAGGCAGTTCTTTCACCGTTTATTGAATGACGAACCTCGTTCTATTTCAGAATTGAATCATACTTTTAAATGTATTGTTATCTTTAGGTAGATTTTGTTTGTTTACTTGTTAGAATACGCTTATCTCTGGAACTACCAGTCCAATTTGAATTTTTGCTTATGTTAACCCAAGTAGGAAGGTTTTGAAGGATACATATGTATATCGTCATAATAAAATTGTACACCATGGTACAATATTTTTCTAATATGTATTTACATATGCATACAATTCGTTTCTTTATCATTTAAAGCAATTTCTTACAGGCTACTTTTAAATGGACAAAAAGAAAGGTAAATAATTATGTTACCCATTGTACTGTATTTGTGTATACTTACATACTTATGTATGTACTAACTGCTCCGCCCGCGTGGATGTCGGTTATCGCTGCAAAAAGCCTATGTGTTATTTCAGACCATAATCTATCTCTGTGCCAAATTTCATCCAGATCCGTCTAATAGTTTTTACGTGAAAGAGTAACAAACATCCATGCATCCATCCAACCATTCTCACAAACTTTCACATTTATAATATTAGTAAGGCTTTATTTATTAAGTTTTATACGTTTCCTTTTTTTGTATTTTTTAGACGATAACACAATGTCCGTTCGTCACTTGGGGTTACCACTGAAAATCAGCGCTGTGTTGTTAACACAACATAGCATTATACTGAGTGGTTACCTCATTGGCACAGACACGATGTGTCTAATTAGTATTTATTATTATTTATAATACACCAAAACGTCACTCTGTGTCAATAAATGTTATTTACTTTCTTTTTTAAATATATAAAGTCAATTACGAGAACATGAAACATTCTTTGGTATACATACAAGTAATTTAGGCCCTTATAACCTTCATATTACATGTATAAAAAGCTTCTGTTATATATGTAATTACCGGGTAATAAACAATATTTTAATGAATCTTGGATTTCTACCGATTACGGGATAATTGGTAACCATTAATTACTGAGGGAAAATAAATGTGAAAACAAAAATACGCAATCGAATACTAAATAGAAACCTTCAACTTTTCAGAGCCTCTAGACAAGTGGCATAAACGGTAGTCGAATCGAAAATTCAAAAAATAAAATGTATGGGATTTGACTTAAGTCGACGATATAATGTCGTAAACTTTCGTCAAATCCCATACATTTGCTTTTTTGACTTTTCGATTCGACTATCGCTTATGCCACTTGTCTAGAGAGGCTGTACTGAAGAACATGGAGCGATCATTGAATCAAACGTAATCAGTGTTTGATTTGTACGCCTATGTTACAATATTCTTATTTAGGTAGTCAAGCGTTATAATCGTATAAAATTTGGCTGCAGTATGCGCCTGCTGGGCCCGAGGTTGTGGATTCGATTCCCACACAGGACAAAACTTTGCGTGACCCACAAATAGTTGTTCTAAGTCTGGGTGTAATTTGTGTCCGTTAATTCTATATTTGTAAAGCCCCCCGCGACACAGAGCTTGTAGGAGTTGTTTAAAAATAATAATAATGATTACGTGGTATATTTACCTAATCTTTCATTGTGTATATAGCTTTTGGAGACTGCCTCTGGCTTCTATTGGTCACTTAGTGCAACGGTTGATCATGAGGGCCTAAAATGAATACAGTTTATGAATTAGCGGTGTTTACAACCCCGTGCTTCACACGTAAAGCAGTTGCTTTTACGCATGGTCTCTCTCTGGTCGTGATGGATTGCCATCTATCGAGGGCGCAGTTATCCTATGGATGAGCGACTGCTTACTGGTATCTCCACAGTGATTTCGTGCTTCGGAGGGCACGTCAAATGTCGGTCTCGACTTTAAACAGTTGCTAGATTGCGGCAGAGGCCTATTATGTGCGATCTTATCCTCTTTGCCACCAGATTGGCTGCTAACCACTCGATACATAAAATCATAACCCTTCTTTTGGCTTCGATGTAGTCGGCTGTAGGTCGGTCGTCCGATCGAATAAATGGTTTCGTCTGTCTTAAAATTAATAAATGAGTCTCCTCAAAATTCCTAAAAGTCTGGAAAAGATAGCTTTTAGTGATAAGACCGCCCATTGTACAGCTAACTATTACATCAAACTGTTATTTTATACTGTTGTATTTTTGCTTGATGTACAATAAAGAATATCTATCTCTCATCTCATCTCAGCCATAAGACGTCCACTGCTGGACATAGGAAGGTCCAAAATCCCCAAGGTCTTCCACATCATTCGGTCCTGAGCTGACCTTGTCCATCGGTTGCCCGCGACCTTTACCAGGTCGTCGGTCCACCTTGTTCAGGCCTGCCCACGCTGCGTCTTCCAGTTCGTTCGTCGCCACTCTAGAACCTTTCTGCCCCAACAGCCATCGGTTCTGCGAGCTATATTCTATCTATCTAAAATTCAGACTCCATCCATAGTGATGAAAATTCCATTCTACGATTTAATTTGATTATGATTCAGTAAATTTTATCTTTTATATTAAATGTATTCAGCATTTATTAGATAACAGAGGTTCTTAACACATTATATTGTTAATTAATGGTGCTCGGTGTCTTTCATAGTCCAAACGTTTACCCTAATAGGCTTAAGTAATATAGTACTTGCGATTCATTAGTAGTGCTTTCCTTCAGCTACTTGCGAAACACGCTAAGTTTAGTCATCAAGTGAGGAAAATTAACAGTAAATGAACAGCGAATTCATGGAATAATAAATTTGAGTAAGGGAAATTTATATTGAGATTATTTTCCCTTAATGGGGTAAGCGTTTACCTGCAAGACTGGGGTATATTGTTTGTCCCTTTATTTATTATTATTATTATTAGCCTATACTGTCCCACTGCAGGGCAAAGGCCTCCCCTTCCTTTTTCCATGATAGTCTATCTTTTGCCAATTGTAGCCAATCCCTTTTATAGGCGTCAAGCTCATCTCGCCATCTCATTTTGGGTCTACCACGTGGCCGCTGTCTGGTGTTTGGGACCCACTGCGTCATTATTTTTGCCCACAGCTCCTCCGGCATGCGACTGACCCGCTCAGTTTTACTTTAGCTTGGCTGCTGAGTGGCCTACGTCAGCAATTTGTCCCTTTAGTTGTATAAAAATAACTTGATGTCAAAGCGACTTTAAATCAAATCAAATACGTAGTAAATATTTCTTTCGGAATGTAGGAACTAGTCCCAAGTCTAAGGATTTTCCCTCTCTCTCTCTTTTTGGAAGGCATCGATAAACCATTATTCTGTAACAAAAATGTACTCGCTGATCCTTTAAACCCTTCACATTTTATTCATTTACCCGATATAATATTCAGTATTACTCATCAACTTGTTCCACATATAAATATTTATTATTTATATTTAAAACGTGTACTATTATCGTTTTATGTTTATCTTTGCGTAAGCAAATCGAGTACAAAGATAAGCATTATTGAATACACGCTTACTATTATAAGTCATAAAAAAGTAAATACTTATATATAGATGCAACTAACTGCAAAATATTAATCTAGTACATGATTTTATAGTATTTTATCATCATACATCAATAGCAAGATTGCACTTTTAACCTAAGTTATCATTATTTGCAAACACGTAAACATATTCATCATATAAACATTGTAACATAATTACTTTTCAAGTCTGTAATAATACATAGTTTGGTCTTGTACCCTATCCACATAATTGATACTGTTTCACTCACGAGGTATGAAAGACGTAATTAAAATTTACTGCCGCGGTAAAGCTATTGCATATTTTTTAGTATGTTTTTTTATCGAAACAAATAAAAAATTACTTTACAGAATTATCTAAATCATTTTATTTTAATTTCAATGATTCATAAAAATATATAATAATAAGAATAAATACTTGTAATAATTCCTTAAGACTCCTTATACTATAATCTTTTTCACATTAATATTCTCTTAGATCATAACCTTACACAAATTTGACATATTATTATTGGCCGTTTAGAGAATTTGTCATTAAAAAAAGTATCACCGCTGTGCCGGTCGGAGTCGGGGGTGTTAGGTTTATTATTTTCGCTACGGAATTTCAGGATTCGGTCTCCACACCCAAGGCCCGCGATAGAAGCTATGCAATAGCTTAAAAATGTTTACAGCCCACTTCTGGGTTACATGTTCTTAAAATGGCCGCCCATTGTACATAAATATGTGAATCTGTATCATAAATGTAATTGGTGTACAATAAAGAGTTTCCTATCTAACTATAATGTCCTCCTAACCGAATTTCGGTCACGGCGGCTAATCTCAACGGAGACTTGCCATCTGCGCGGGAGATATTATAGTGCACAAGTGTGTGCGCAAACACAAGTGCACTCTTTATTCCCTCACTCTCATAGTCCGATGGGACGGCAAATCCGACACGACCGGAGAGAGATCAGGCGTAGGACCAACGGCTTTACGTGCTTTCCGAGGCACGGGGGTGTAAACACCGCCAATTTCCAAACTCCGGGCATCTATTGTGAATTTCTTAACAGAAAAACCCAATATCGATTTTTGACCCGACCCGGGAATCGAACCCGGGACCTCGTGATCAGCAGTCTCACACATCGACCACTGAGCCACGGAGGCAGTTAATCCCTTTTATAGGCGTCAAGCTCATCTCGCCATCTCATTTTGGGTCTACCACGTGGCCGCTGTCTGGTGTTTGGGACCCACTGCGTCATTATTTTTGCCCACAGCTCCTCCGGCATGCGACTGACCCGCTCAGTTTTACTTTAGCTTGGCTGCTGAGTGGCCTACGTCAGCAATTTGTCCCTTTAGTTGTATAAAAATAACTTGATGTCAAAGCGACTTTAAATCAAATCAAATACGTAGTAAATATTTCTTTCGGAATGTAGGAACTAGTCCCAAGTCTAAGGATTTTCCCTCTCTCTCTCTTTTTGGAAGGCATCGATAAACCATTATTCTGTAACAAAAATGTACTCGCTGATCCTTTAAACCCTTCACATTTTATTCATTTACCCGATATAATATTCAGTATTACTCATCAACTTGTTCCACATATAAATATTTATTATTTATATTTAAAACGTGTACTATTATCGTTTTATGTTTATCTTTGCGTAAGCAAATCGAGTACAAAGATAAGCATTATTGAATACACGCTTACTATTATAAGTCATAAAAAAGTAAATACTTATATATAGATGCAACTAACTGCAAAATATTAATCTAGTACATGATTTTATAGTATTTTATCATCATACAGCAATAGCAAGATTGCACTTTTAACCTAAGTTATCATTATTTGCAAACACGTAAACATATTCATCATATAAACATTGTAACATAATTACTTTTCATGTCTGTAATAATACATAGTTTGGTCTTGTACCCTATCCACATAATTGATACTGTTTCACTCACGAGGTATGAAAGACGTAATTAAAATTTACTGCCGCGGTAAAGCTATTGCATATTTTTTAGTATGTTTTTTTATCGAAACAAATAAAAATTACTTTACAGAATTATCTAAATCATTTTATTTTATTCTCAATGATTCATAAAAATATATAATAATAAAAATTAATACTTGTAATAATTCCTTAAGACTCCTTATACTATAATCTTTTTCACATTAATATTCTCTTAGATCAAAACCTCCTTACACAAATTTGACATATTATTATTGGCCGTTTAGAGAATTCGTCATTAAAAAAAGTATCACCGCTGTGCCGGTCGGAGTCGGGGGTGTTAGGTTTATTATTTTCGTTACGGAATTTCAGGATTCGGTCTCCACGCCCAAAGCCCGCGATAGAAGTTAAGCTATGCAATAGCTTTAAAATGTTCTTAAAATGGCCGCCCATTGTACATAAATATGTGAATCTGTATCATAAATGTAATTGGTGTACAATAAAGAGTTGCCTTTCTAACTATATGGCTATTCTATTAAGCCTATTCATTAACAATTCAGTAGTTAAAATACATATTCAATTTAACACATACATACACACTCTGATTTACAAGATCCACGCATAACCGGTCTTATTGTAACCGCGGGTAGATGTCCTGGAAACCTGAAATACAGGGTTTTTAATAATTTAGGCTCCAGTCCACCGAATAACCCAAATTTGTAATTTATTTACAGTATACAATATGTTGATGTACTTGTAGGTATTATGTGATGGAAAATTAAACATTTATAAATAAAAAAAATCTTTCTTAAGAGACGAAATTCCCATGTTTAAAAAAAATGTCGCTCGCGATATGTACCACAGTGGCCAGTGTACTGCAGGACGTGTCGCTCGCAACACATTTTTTTTAACATTTGAATTTCCTCTCTTTATTGCAATCCAATACGGTCGCCCCCAGTACCTCGAGTAAACCATAAAAGTATACCTAACTTAATTTTATTTACGTATCAACGAAAATGTTTATGCAATTAATAAAGTTAGGTACCTTTTTCGTATAAATGCTTTGTTTTAAAAAACAAATTAAGAAGTTTGATCATTAAAATATCTGTTGTATACGTTTTCAATAACTCTTAAATTGTTTGGTTCAACGAAACCATATAATTATTTCTTTAGACTTTCCTGTTTGTTTCATAAGGAAAGTGGTTATCAAATTTCAGGTACTTTTTTCTTTGAAAGGATATATTTTCAGTGAGAATGATGTTTAAGAGTATTATGATGCCTTAACAAGTCTTTTCTTTGTTTCCTATTTTGTTTTTATTTTACATTGTGTGTTTTTTCATACCTAATATAATTGGTGTAGAATAAACAGTTTTCTATTCTATTCTCCCCTTTAATTAAAAAGTATTTTTATGTGTAAAAAAATTAAAAAAACTTGAATAAATCTTCCAGTTTGATTCAATTTGTAACAAAAGCAAGTTCTTATGAAGGGATCCATTACGAATTGAGGAGCTGCCTGCTGATGGCGTGATGATATGTCTATGCGGCTATATGCGCCGGTCTCCCAGTGGGTACGCCAATTGCTTCGATCCCAACATACTTCCTTCTCTTCCTCTTTATGCATGAACGTCGATTCTCGGTCAGTTATAGGCAAACATGCAGCGATTTCAGTATTTTCTATAACTAGTCAAAAATTTGCATTCACAAAGTATCATTTGGTAAAGTAAAATTGACGAGTAAGACCACAGGTGGACACTGAAACTTCTCAATGATAAGATTTCACTGAAGGTGATAAGATATATTTTTATCTCGACTAAAATTGTTAAGCGACTATAACGAAGCAAATTGAAATGATTCTGATGAAATAAGTACTATTAAACTGGGCCCCAATACTGCTATTTTTCAGATGGCTCAATTGAATCTGAATTGATTCTCAATTGAATCTTCGTAGCATTTTTGGTATTCTGCTAATAAATTTAAGACCAATATTTGGAAAACCATTGGTCTTAAATTATTTAGCAGAATACGAATAATGTAATACCAAAAATGCTTATAACTTAAGACCAATAGTTTTCCAAAAATTAAGATAGAAGGTAGACACCGAAACTTCATAATTACAATTTTTACGCCATAACGTCACACGGTATGCCTTATGGCGTAAAAAAAATAATTATGAAGCATGGAGGACTATTTACGAATGTTGTCACTATATGAATGTTGTTATTACATGTAGGTATACCTGTGTTAAACAAATTAATGAATGATTATGATTAAACAACATATCCTAGCCGTGTTTGTGCGTATTGGTAAATCGCACAGGCTAGGATCCGCCTGATTGTAAGCAGTTACCAAAGCCTATGGTCGCTTGCAATACCTGATGTATCACTTGCGTGTTACTTACCCATTTTTTAAACCAGAGCTTTAAGGTTGTTTCTTTCAAAACGCATCCCTAAATGAGCGCTGGAGACCTGTACTCACACACTGTGAAATACAACTAGGTACACCGCTGGATTTAGTTATTTGGCTGTAGTCTTCTGGCGGTCCTTCCCCAGTAGGGCGCAAGCCCAAGTATGATGCAAAGGTCTGCACAAATACCTACTTTAATACGCAAGAATGCTGTCTTGGATGCTGATGCAGTGCAATTTGATATGTCAACCTGTTTGCATAGCTTCAATAGAAACAATATATTTAAATAAGTACGTCCAAGCCTTGTAGTACAGTTAACAAGGCACCATGATAACAAAATATATAGTTACTAGGGATCGCCCGCGACTTCGTCCACGTGGTAATTTGAAATATTTTCACCGATTTTGCAACATATCTCACTACTGCTCCGCCCCTATTGATCATAGCGTGATTTTATATAGCTTATAGCTTTCCTGGATAAATGCACTATTCAAAAAAAAAATATTTTAATAATAATAGCAATTAATTAAACTACATTATTAGAAATGTTTTATACTACTTAGGTGCTACAATTCAAAAAGTAATTAGGTACACCAAAACTCTCACTCTATGTGGTTGATACAAATATTTAAATATAAGACAACTCCCGCACTAGAGAACAAGCTATGTGTCGCGGGGGACTTTACAAACATACTATTAACGGACACAAAGTACACCCAGACTCAGAACAATTTATTAAGAGGAATTTCTTACCACGTACGATTAGGCTGTGGAATGAGCTCCCTGCCGAGGTTTTTCCAAAATACTATAGCATGGGGTTCTTCAAGAAAGGAGTTATAAGGTTTTTAAAGGGTCGGCAACGCGTGAGTGACACCCCTGGTGTTGCAAACGTCCATAGGCTACAGTAACTGCTTACCATCAGGCGGGCCGTATGCTTGTTTGTCACCTTGGTAGTAAAAAAAAAAAAAAAATTCTTCGTGGGTCACACAAAGTTTTGTCCTGTGTGGGAATTGAACCCACAACCTCGTGCACAACAGGCGCATACTGCGGCCACTGGACCACCGAGGCAGTCTTTAAACAAAAGAAATGAAAATTAAAAATACCTTTCTTTTCTTACCGTTCTATATTAAAAAGGTTTTATACAATAAAACCGACACGACAAGTCTAATACTTGCATAGAAATCTGAAGAGGCTGTCGTTGAATGTCTCCGGCTACCGCAAGAGATAGGGTGCAACGGATCTGCGAAGGAAATAAACACAGGGTTGTCGACTACAATTAATAAATAATAATAAATTATTTTTTAAGCACGACTCAGTAATTTAGTATCTAACAATATTTCTTACAAATATCACAGTGTAAAGAACTCTTTCATAAGAAGTCTTTAGACTCTGTGCTAATATGTTAGTGTTCCTATTCAAAACCTAATAACAAATTATGTTTGTATCTGAGCTAAGCTTGCCAAGCATAGCCAGCACCTAGGTGGGTAGCTTGCAGTGGTGCACGGTGGCTCACATACAAGTAGTCGAGCCTACTCGCTATACGACAATAAAGTGAAAAATAGAGAAATATTTTTTTAATTAATTACAAACCCACTTCTTAAAAAAAATTAAAGATTAACGCGTTCAACCAAACAAACAAACAAATTCTTCAGCTTTATAAAATTAGTACTTATAGATAAAAAAAACTAAAAGTACTTAATATATCACTGAATAAATTTTTCTTACGACAATTCACATTATATTATGCAGATCCATTTTCAGAATGATGTTGAATTTACCTGAAATTCGAAATAAATCTGGCTCAAACAAGCACTGAAATAAGAAACAGGCTATGTAGGAGCACAGACGGTTCATTTTTAATTCATAGCTACTGCAGATACCGTAACAACATCAGTGAAGAAACACGCTAGGATAGGCACCTTGTCTACCACAAGTCACAAAAATACAAGCCCAGTTTATACGGGGAGCTGGGATTGTTATTCTTTATGACAATGAAACTAGCCCTCGTATTCGAATAACGGTATTGTTCTACACATTTAAAGTGCATGAGACAAACTTAAAAAGAAGAAGAAGAACCAACCTTAATTTGTTAAGCTATAACTAAAGAACGAGAAGAAAGTAAAGAAAAGTCTTGAGTGACGACGACATGAAGGTGGACCGACGACCGGCAGGGGTATTCCGTAAGAGCAAAACGTTTAGTCAATAGATTGTGTCGTCACCGAGCAATCACAACTGTCAGTTTGCGATCACAACTGTCAGTTTGCCATCGCTGTTTCTTAGAGAATCAGCCGGCGGGTAAAGGCTGTGGGCAGTTGATGGACAAAGTCAACTAAGAGGCCTATGTCCAGCAGTGGACATCTGTTGTCTAAGATGGATGGATAATTAAATGACAACTATGGTTGGAGTTGGAGATAATGATGAAAAGTTCACAACTCATTGATACTACTTTTGTTAACTTGATTGAATAAACCTTAATTTCTGCTTGGTACCTACGACTGTATACGTATCTGTTGTGTTCAAAGTCTACTGATCAATTAATGATGGTGTGATTGACAAATCTATGTTTTCCTTTAAATCCAAAATTGTGAACACCACGTATCACGTATTGCCTATAACTACATTATGTAGTTACTGTTACGTTTGCTAATTTTAAATATATATAATAACATGATTTTATATATGGTGGTTAGGTTTGGTTAGCTACCTACCTAACCAAACCAAACCACCAAAAAAATAAATAAAAGTTACTTCTCTTGCCATAGATTGTAAGTTACTAAGTATCTTCTTAAACTACAATATATAAAATTAGCTGTTGCCCGCGGCTCCGCCCGATTGGATGTCGGTTATCGCTGTAAAAATTGACCTATGTGTTATTCCAGACCATAATCTATCTCTGTGCCAAATTTCATTTAAATCCATTCAGTAGTTTTTACGTGAAAGAGCAACAAACATCCATACATCCATCCATCCTTCCATCCATACCCACAAACTTTCACATTTATAATATTAGTAAGGACTAATCCGCATGAAGGTGTCAATAAAAACTTGCTAGTAGGTACAAACATAAAATGGGACATTAACATGTATTTACTATGTTGTCCTTACGCAATAATGTAAGCTCCTATTTATAAATACCACATGCCTCGTGCAATATCATTCATATTAACGATGTTACTATTTTGTATGCATTTAAACAGTTTTTTGAGTACAATGAGATTCATCTATACATATCATAAAATCGTTAACCTGAAGTAAACTTTCACTAGGTATATAAAAATTGTTGTCTTCTTCTTTGACTTACAAAGTACATGAGATTGACGTATTGCATTGTCCTAGATTGTAATACAATGTAAGAGTACGTTTAGATACTTATGCAAGAGTACCGTTAGCAAAGATAATGTGCTGTACAAAATTATTATGTTATAATTAGACTAATATTATATGCATCTTAATATTTACACGTTAAAAAGACACACAGAAAGACAGAAGCACAGAAAAAAAGCCAAAAGAAAAATACATTTGTCAAGGTCACTTAAGGAAATCAAAGTACAGCGCGGTACCTACTTTGATTTCCCTGAGTGACATGACCTTGACTTTCTCTTTCAACTGTTCTGTAGATACTTCAGGATCTTTCGCTACTTCTCTTTTCTTCCATTGCGTAAGATATTTTGTCACAGTGTAATCTCGTAACAAGTAATGGATTTGTTTAACTTAGTGTACGAGCATTTGCATGCAATATATTTATTAAAATCTCTCAAGTTTAAAATAACATTATACCTGTGAATAAATTAAACCAATTTTTATCTCATTCTTACTTTCCTTCACCTTTTGCAGGAGGTCCTTGGATGTGGGTGTCGGTGGCTCATTTGATTGATTATATCATCATCAACTCAGCTGAAAGACGTCCACTGCTGGACAAAAGCGGAGGTCTATGTGCAAGGATTTAATTATTTGATTAGTACGTATGAATTTTACAAAGTGAAATACGCATATATATATCCATAAGAATAAATGAAACCTTAATAACTCTACTACTAATATTAAAAACGTGAAAGTTTGTAAGTATGGATGGATAGATGGATGTTTGTTACTCTTTCACGTAAAAACTACTGAACGGATCTGGATGAAATTTTGCACAGAGATAGATTATGGTCTGGAATAACACATAGGCACAGCGATAACCGACATCCACGCGGGCGGAGCCGCGGGCAACAGCTAGTAACTCTATAAACAAACTGTTAATAAGTTTTAACAAAATAAACAAAAACAAACAAAGCAAAAAAAAATGGCCACGTTTTTAATACTTTATCGGCTAACGGTATTCTCAGAATAGATGTTAGTACAAGTATTGATCTACGTAAAGTAATTCAATGACATATTAAATTACAAATTCATATCGTCACTGGAAAGGCAAAATTACTTCTGTCATACAAAGTGGGCATAATTGAGTTATATACATATTCGGAATCAGCGATTTTTTCTGCGTCGATCTGCCTAGGAACCATTGCAATCAGAGCATTTTTGTGGCGTTTAAGTAACCTAAAAAAAGGTGCTGCTTTTTTTTCCTAATTACTGAAGCGACGCGTTTTTTGGCCAATTTTTCACTCATGTCGCTCAAGAAATATTTCCTGAATATTAAATATTAAGTTTGGCGCTTGAGTAAAATTGCCTTTGTGTAGCCTAAAAAAGAATGGCCTTTAAGTAATTTGTGCTTACCTTGAATGTAATAAAAAATCAGCTAAAGAAATTTTAACTGATTACGAAAAAAAAACATTTTAAGTAATTTTAGTTGAAGTTACTTAGTTGTCCTATCGCCTCATGAGTCAAAATCCTAGACATGAGGAGTATAAAATATTTCCCTTGAAGTTATTTTGATACACCAACACGACACTAAAATTTATGCTAAAGAAATTTCATCCTACTCAAATTTACTAATAGTATTGTGTTCAGTACTTTTAAAATACAATCGTTGTTTACATTGGTGGCGTTTAAGAAAATTTGGCTTACTAAGTTATTGGGTCAAAATTACTGAAGCGCCACTTATCTTGGAAAGTAGTAAAAAAAACGAATTTCAACCACTTCCAGTAAACGCATGCTACAAATAGAATTATTTATAAAGTTATTTCATTGAAATCGGATGATTGTGTAAAAAGATATGATTTTTTTTCTAAAAATAAAAACTTTGATCGGCTTTATCTCGAAACAACCTATTTTCACTTCAGTAATTTTGCCTTTCCAGTGACGATATAATCACCACTTAAGATTCTAATGCTTCTAGATGCGAATTTGAAATTGCAACGTGCCACAGATACATTGTTATCTGCGCAATAACATCTCATTTTCCAATCTAAAAGTATAAGTGAAAACAACAAATAGGTAGGTAAATTGAAATAAAACATTCATATACGATAAGTGATGGAATTTTTAGTGCTTTAAATGTCAACATACGTAGGATGTTAGAGAGAACAAAACTTGCAAAAGCAATTTTCTGACAAGAAGCAGGTTTTCCAGCTAACACAAATATGTGCACCGTGTCGACTTTTCAACAGAATTTGGTGGCAAACAGGCATACAGCCCACCTGATAAGCAGTTACTGTAGCCTATGGACGCTTGCAATACCCAAGGTATCACTATCGTGTTGCCAACCCATTTTTTTAAGATGGAGTATCTCTTGGATATGAATACGTTTCTTTCAAACGTATCCCTAAATGAGCGCTGGAGACCTGTACTCACACACAGGCACAAAACTACACCGCTGTGTGTGGTTATTTGGCTGTGGTCTTCTGTAAGATGGAGGTCCATTCCCAGTCGGGCTTTCTTGCTAGTATGGTGCCCTACCTCTCTAATCACATGATTTAGTTATTTCTATTTGTCTATCACTAAGGTAGCTGAACTATAATGGTAGTTTTAGCAACATACATTTTCTTGAACCTACCTAGTGATCCTAGAAAACGTCGCGCATCACCTTAGCTCTAGACTCAGATGACAGGACGAGCTTGTTAAGAACAGGAACAACTGGTCTATTTAAGCTCCACATTGAATAGAGTAATTGCCTGCAACGGGATAACACAGATTTAAAAATAAATAGTAGCCGAACGGATTAAGCGATCTGAAAGACGCAAACTTGCACTGTTAGCCCATAAATGGGTAACCACTTTTAATAACACAGAGAAAAGTCGACGACTTTGCGTCTAATCTTTCATCAGATTGTACCATCGGACTATGAGAGTAAAGAGTGAAGCATTGTTCAATTAATATGTGCAGCACTGTTGACCGCCGTGACCGAAATTGGTCTCGAGGACTGTTGTAGTGCTAGTGTTCAATTTAAACGAGATACCGACATAATACACTTGACAGCAAAATTGTCGAACGTTATTGCATTATTCACTCAACCTTCCTTTGTAGACTTTAACGAACCGCTCGACGGAAATTGTCGCTTTAAAGAATTATTCAGTTAACGGCCGGATAGCCTATACAATGTGCCGAGCACAATGCATTCTATATATAAATTCATACAGTCAATCGTGTGAAATTTTTAGTATATTAACTAAATGTTTTATCATCATGTCAGTCGAATGGGCATCGACGAAACAGCATCTGTCTAAACTACACACCACAGAAATGCGCATGCTACGCTGGTCAGCGGGAGTCACACTTCTGGATAAAGTACGTAACGCACCCATCAGAGGAAGCTACAAAGTTTCCCCCATTGCTGAAAAGGTTAAAGAGCAGCGCCTTCGATGGTATGGCCACGTAATCCGCCGCCCTGAATCCGCCACCACATGGTGCGAGTAGCCTTGAACCAACCAACGACAAATAGACGCCGTGGAAGACCACCTGCCACCTGGCTAACAACGATCCAAAAAGAACTTAGGGATAAAAAGATAGACGCCACGACTGCGCGGGCTAGAAATAAGTGGAAAAGGCAGACAAGGAGAGCCGACCCCAGATGATGGGATAAGGTTTAGAATAGAAGAAGTCGAATGACGTCCACTGCTGTACCTTAACCTCCCCTAAAAATTACGGCGTTCAGTTTTGAGCTGACCGTGTCCATCAGTAGCCGACAACTTTCGCCAGGTTGATGGTCCACTTTGATTAAGACCTGCACACGCTGGCGCTGCTTCTTTCAGTTCCATCTGTAATACTTGCCAGTATTTTTAATTCAACTCGCTTCATTACACTAGGGCCTTAAAATGAATGACAACATATGTAATCTTTTCATCTATCTATCTTGCGTCCTTCTTCATCCTGTCTATCTTTTACTTTTTTTGGTGTACGTAATGTAAAGAGTTGGGTGGCATCCTAATCATCTCATCTCAAACTAGGTAGAGACTGTACTATGATAAACAGATAACTGGTAAATACATTTATATAGTTCTAAATTGGTTGGCTCAGTGGTTACCTCGCTATTTACCACTGCTCGGAGCGTTGTGGGTTCGGTCTTCATACGGGACTAAAATTTATTGAATACATAAATGGTTGTCCCGGGTCTGGATGAACTTTGAGTCTGTTAATTGCATGTTTGTAGTGCGGGAGTTGTCTTTTTACAAAATTAAAATAAACCTACATAAATATATTACGTATTACATCCAGATACAGAACAAACAATGAAACCTAGACCTACAAGGAGTATCTAAATCGTACCCTTCGCTATTATTATTTGTAATAAACAAAACGCCTCACATTAATAAATAATTTAAAAAAAGTAACCGTTGTACCAATTTTTCACAAACATTCTTTATGATGAAACAACTAAATGTAATCCTAAGAACTGATATCGTTTCTTATCACTGTTAGCAACACTACTATTATCTTGCTTTAATAAGGCGAGGTTGTAATAGATAAAAGTGTACGCGAATAAAATATCGTTGAACGGTAACGTAAAATTTTGTCTCTGATGCGCATTGAAAGTTTAGAATCAATTCAAAGGCAAAAGTCGTGGGAGCGAATTGATGTCGACAGTGAAAGTGTTAACTCTACCGTACCACTGAGATATACTTTTGCCTTTTTTGACGACGTTCAGGTTTAACCATTTAAAAACGATTGGTAATGTTTTCAATTTCACCCAGTAAAACGTAGCCTTTTCCCCATAAATACCTCAATCATCAATCGATCAATTTTGCACTTTGAAGTCAATCACTTGTATATGTATCTAGCTTATACCACCACCTCCTTCTTTTTTATGGTTCCTAAAAATAACTAGACATCCAGCTCAGTGTCACGCGGGACTGTACACAAACGGAGACAGACAAGGACGGCCTCATTAAGATCAAGAAGAAGAAAAAGCTGTCAGAACCTAAAATGCTGCTACATTCCGCATCGTAGAGAAAGTATTTTGAGAAGCAGAATTTGAGAGTCAAGAAGTTGAAACCGCGTCATAACACGAATCATTCGATTGTAGTGCGGACGCAGACCCAAGATCTAGACATAATTTTCAAAGAAGAGTTTTGGCCGAAGGATTTCAAGTGAATTGAAGTTTCTTGGACTATTACATAACGCAGCGCAGCATAATACGACGCCGATAAAATGTGTTTAGTCATAAGTTTATAATAAACCTACGTATTATATAACATGTTAGTCTGTGTAATCTTGTCTTGTCACTTTCTATATAAACTATATAACCCTGAATCCACAAACTGTATCGTGAGATATTCAAGCATTTAATCGAGTCATCTCACGATCCTAAGGTTGGCCTTTAGTTGGACGCATACGCTTTGCAATCCAGCGTGGCAATGTGGCCAGTCTTTTGGGCACCTTTCCTCAGAACTGCGACCTCAATCAGAAATTTTATTTATAGGTTAATACCTTTTAATACAATATCTGATAAACTCTGTCACTAGGTTGGCCACTAACCAAACGATAAGAAGAATATCTGATTGTTTTGCAATTAGTTTAGGTTAAGTTACTTGTATTCTTGTAAATATATTATGAAATAAATTTATTTTATTACATTGAAATAAATTATTAATATTATTATAGTTATAAACAGTTTCTATGTCCATTATAACTTCTGAAAACCTTGCACAAGTCCTGGGTCATAAATGCCAATAAAAAATGAAGTGTTAAAAAATCTAATTTAGTACTATATATTTATTATATCCAAATCACAATCAAACCCAGTATTTCTTTAAATAAAATATATTAATTCCTTGTTACAAAGTACTGTAAACCCTAATGTACGATCAGAAGCACCATGAGAGTCTATGAAGCATCTAGTAGACTTTCTATACAACTTTATCTTTTGTTTCCAGCTTGACCTCAATGAGCTTCAACAAAGAACAAAAGACCCATCTATTTGTTGGACAGACAATATATAAGTACATAATACTGTGTCTTTGTATTTACATTTGACATAATAAGGTTTGTGGTAATTGATATTTGAAAACAGGTCTCCAGCGCTCATTTAGGGATGCGTTTTGAAATAAACGTATTCCTATCACAGGGATACTCCCATCTTAAAATCTCGAAAAAAAATATGGGTTGGCAACACGCAAGTGATACTTCTGGTATTGCAAGCGTCCATAGGCTACGGTAACTGCTTAACAACAGGTGGGCCTTATGCTTGTTTGCCACCCAAGTAGTATTAAAATAATACACATGCCAATTGCATGCCTCTTTACAAACAGCTAATATATTAAAACGGATATAAATTTGCACGCAAGTGGTGCGAGTTCGATCCCAGTAGCAGTACCAATGTGAATTTCACTTTGTGGAGTTTATATGTACTGATCAAATGATTCACCATCTGCTAGCGGTGAAGGAAAACATCGTGAAGAAACCCATATGTCTTAGAAGTAATTCTAAATACATGTCAGATTCATCAACCCACATTAGGCCAGCATGTTTGAATTAAGGCCTAAACCCTCTCTCTCTCTCTTGATAGAGGAGAGGAGACCCATGCCTAGCAGTGGGAGATGTACCTATGGGTTGCTACTATTATACTTATATTATAATTAAACTGGCTAAGCGCGAGTCTAGTTTCGCATTTGTGTGACAAAACAAAAATTGTGGTTACAGCTTACTTGGTCGTTCACTATGGGCCTCGTGCGAAGACTCAAAGTCACCCAAAGAGCAATGAAAAGAGCAATGCTTGGAGTTTCCCTGCGAGATCGAATCAGAAATGAGAAGATCCGTAGGAGAACCAAAGTAACCGACATAGCTCGAAGAATTGCCTTCATTAAGTGGCAAAGGGCCGGGCACATAGGTCGCAGAACTGATGGCCGTTGGGGCAGAAAGGTTCTAGAGTGGTGACCACGAACTGAAAGGCGAAGCGTGAGTAGGCCTCCAACAAGCTGGACCGACGAACTAATAAAGGTTGCGGGCAACCAATGAGCAAGGTCGGCTCAGGATCGAGAGTTGTGGAAATCTTTGGGGAAGGCCAATGTCCAGCAGTGGACGTCTTTTGGCTGACATGATGATGATGGTGATGATATAGCTTCCAATTACAAACATACTATTTTCTACGCATATTTAGCAATTTCAACCATTCTTTTTAAAATCGCTAGACAGTTATAATCGTTTGTAAAATGTTCGTTAGTATGGTGGCCTACCTCTCTTAACTTATAAACATAATAGTCATTTATCAATTAAGTTTACCTCTCCTTGTCTCTAGTGGCATTAATCTTACCAAACACAGATCTCTCAAAGTTTCTGCCGCAGGCTTACCTCGGCCAAACGAGCGGTCACTTAGTTTGTGTGGATTAACTTGATAGCTCTAAACTTCTTAATGGCCAACCAAATTTCTAAAGGGCTTATGTTATTACATTAGTTACATTTGCGTAACTATTAAGTTAACAATATTGTCAATTTAATACGAGTTACCTAAAATATATATTGCGATTAGAGATAGGGAATTATCCCGCGATAATTGGGCGTAATACACAAATTACGTTTTTAATTAAATCTTTTATTGTGTCTATTTTATTTTCTCTGGTTTATATTTTCTTTAGGGTCCGTAACACGCAAATGATTCCCCAAACATTACAATAGTCCATAGTTTACAAAAACTGCTCACCATAAAAAATATGTACCTTATGAATTGTATCGTCGAGCTGTTAGATAATTATTTTTGAATATTGAAAACGTTCGGTGACGCGAATTCCATGAATTTTGTTCACCCAAAAAATGCTATACGCGCCTTAAAAAGTTTTTACTTCAAAAATAAAAATGAAGGTTGTCTTTGTTCAAAATTAAAATAAAGATCGAACAGAAATCTCTAGGACGACATACTGGTAATCCTACTCACTAAGAAACACGACATTACCAAAGTATAATTATTGCGGTCCCTCAGCATCATTTCAATTAATGCAACTGTATATATAACAAATAAATACTTCAAAAGGTCCGCAATTTAGATAAAGCCAGCGTAGACTGAATAAATTTAACACACAGTATCAAATGGGAAAACATTCATAAGCACCAGAAACAACAGAAAAACCTCTGTTTGAGAGTCTCCCTTTCCTCTGTTTAAAAAGACAACGACAAAGTTCAAAGGCTTAAAACTGAATGTCCGACCTACAATTTAATTAACGAAGTCCCTAATGATACTTGTGTCAGCTTAATTATTATACTTATGATGTGAATTTCTCTTTTATATGATTTGCTTTGGTATCAAATCGCGTCTTATGACTTCCCAATCCGGTCAAGCTGTATACGCGGAACCAAAATTTGTGTTTCACAAATGGTTTTTAACACTTTGAAGGACAGTGAACGCCTATAGACGTCATGACAATAAAACATCTATTGTGTCTACGTTACTGTCCGCGAAAGTGTTAAGAGTATGGGCACAGAATACTTAATAGTACAATTTGTGTCCGTAAACATTTTATAGGACGACAATTGACGAGTCCATACGTTATGGCAACAAAACATTTATTTATATTAGTCCCCGATAAGGTTAAGCGTGTGTTATTTTTAATATGCGACAGGGTGAGATAACAAGCCCCGTTTCGCAGACTCTGAGATCGGAACTTTGCTTGACAGGAGTAAGAGTGTCCGTCCATGTGCAATAACTATTTCCTGTCAATAAATATTATTGTTTGCTATACAATGTTGAAAATAGATAAGCTTTTCCCGAGAAATAATTTCTCAAAGAAAAGAAAATTCATTTGTATTGACACAAAGGTACAATGACCCTGGCAGGCACATCCGTTTCAATAGGTCGAGCATCCGTACGAAATAAAGAAAAACATGAGAAACCTCAAACTTGCCGTACTGTAAGATTCCAGAGGAATTTCTTACCACGTACGATTAGGCTGTGGAATGAGCTCCCTGCCGAGGTTTTCCCAAGAGACTATAGCATGGGGTTCTTCAAGAAAGGAGTTATAAGGTTTTTAAAGGGTCGGCAACGCGTGAGTGACACCCCTGGTGTTGCAAACGTCCATAGGCTACGGTAACTGCTTACCATCAGGCGGGCCGTATGCTTGTTTGTCACCTTGGTAGTAGTAAAAAAAAAAAAAAAAAAAAAAAAAAAAAAAAAAAAAAAAAAAAAAGAGCTTTTGCTTTGTATATATCATCATAAATATAAAATATTTTGTCCTTACTAACGATCAACAAACAGCAGATACTACTAAGACTAGAAAGCTGAAATTTGAAACATAGGTTTCATTTATAATAAATAGTTGTTTAGAATCTGTACTTTATGTTCGTTAAGGCCCCTCTCCCAAAAAATTATGAAAAAGAGATGTAAATGAAACTATTTTTTGTTGGCATTTATAAATAAATGACTACCAAAAAATACAGTATTAATGTACAATATGTGTTTCATAATATAGATTTGTGATAAATTATATAGTAATTATAAATAGTTTGTAAAAAAAATATCGAATCAGCACCAAATTTTTGAGATGTAAAAATTTAAGTCACTAAATAAAAAAAACTTAATTTTTATCAAATAATACGAAAAAAAAACAATATTTGAAGAAAACGTACACCTATAATTTGGTAATGTTATATTTAGAATAAGTTAAAAATGTAATATATTAAAAATTAATAAGACGTCCATTCAAAGAGACATCTGTTTGTATCCCCGCGCCCGCCTAGAGAATAAGGTCGTGTTTGCTTCGCCCAAATGCTCAAGGTCGTTGGCGATATCCTTAATAATATATTTGTAAATTCCCCCTCGACACAGGGCCTGTTCTCTAGCACGGTAAGTATCTGTGTAGAAAACAAATGTAAATGTTCCCAATCAAATTCTTTATTGTAGTTTCTATCTCTCTCTCTTTATTTATTTTTTTAACATATGATTTACATTTTTAAATATATAAAAACAAAAATAAAAAACCTATATATTTAAAAATATAAAAAACAGTTCCCCACCGGTATCGGGAACAAAGTCCAAGCTACCGGCGGTTAGGGCTCCAGAGACAGGAACCTCCTTACTATACGTGCCGTGTCGAGGAGCACTGCCTTCTGCATCAGACCCTTGATCCATCCACCCAACGCGAGCCTCTTAAGGTGTTGGTCGTGGCTCTTGGCTATTAAACCATTCACTGTGACGACTATCGGTACAATGACAGCGGAATCCACATCCCACATGTCGACAATCTCATGGGCCAAGTCAAGATATTTTATCTTTCTCAGCCTTCACGAGATTCTCGTCATGAGGGACAGTAATATCAACAATCATTGCAAGGCGCTTTGATCGATCCACCACCACTTATAGTTATGCTGTTATTTTTTTAAAACAGCATAACTATAAGTACTAGGGAATACGCCATGACTCGCGGGGTACTTCACAATAATACGATTAACGGACACACCATTACTCGGAACAATAATTTTATGGATTACTCAAATTTGTGTCTCGTGCCACCACACGGGACAAAAATTTGTGTAATCCATAAATCGAACCCAAAATCCGCCACTGAACCAAAACCGAGGGTGCGGTCGAGAAGAATAATATGATTTTAATAAAATAATTAATTATAAAGTTCACTAAAATAATATGATGTTAATACCAACTATACCAACCCGTCTGGCCAGCGTGGTATAGTAGGCTAATATCCTTCTAAATGTATGAAGGAGACCCGTGCCCAGCAGTGGGACGTTTGTGGGTTGTGATGATGATGATGATGAATTTACCAAACCACCTAGTCCTAAAACAAGCACAGCTAGAACTTGGGACCGAATGCTGTAGAAATCGTATGACTAGCAGTAGATGATCAGAGATGAGGATGATACATATGTGTATAAACTTTTACTTTTAGTGCCCAAAACGCTGGCCTGTTTCTTGCACAGAGAATCAGCATTGCCATTCAACGTGGCAATGCCGCCAGCCTTTTGGGCACTTTTCCGTTTGACAGTGATTCGGAGGAATATTATGACGCCTAAACTATTGCCTTTTATTTAATTAATTAGTTTTTCATATTTAGGTTTAGTTAGTTTCAATAAGTTTTTAATATTATTGTTGTATATCATCTCAGCCAAAAGACGTACACTGCTGGACATAGGCCTCCCCCAAGGATTTCCACAACTCTTGATCCTGAGCCTACCTTGTCCATCGGTTGCCCGCAATCTTTACCAGGTCGTCGGTCAACCTTGTTGGAGGCCTGCCCACGCTTCGTCTTCCAGTTCGTGGCCGCCACTCTAGAACCTGTCTGTTCTGTTTTCTTTCTTGTATATATATAGCATTAATTTACCATAAATAAATACACTACATTAAAGAAAAAAAAAAACATTTGATAAGGGTTTTACGTGTAATTCAAGTCCAGCTGAATTACACATAAAATGCGTAGGTACCTACGCTTTCTATAGTACCGTTTACATGTTTGTAGACCGATACAATGCATTGAGTACAATAAGTGAAACCTACCTATTGATCAAATTGTCGTAGAAATTAACCGCTAACGGTACATATTAAAAACATATAAAAGTAGAATAGAAAATAAAATACAATTTTCATGGTGTAGTGCATATCGAATTCCATAATATTAATGTGAAATTTATAAGAATATAATATTTTTTCTTTCTGATTACGTACTCTAAAATGTTAAGCCTACTTATTAATAGGCCAAAAAGTGGTGGTGGCCGAGTGGGAAAGTAACCGACTTGCACGCAAGAGGTGCGAGTTCGATCCCGGGCAGTACCCATGTGAATTTCACTTTGTGAAGTTTATATGTACTAATCAAATGATTCGCCATCTGCTAACGGTGAAGGAAAAACATCGTGAGGAAACCCACATGTCTTAGAAGAAATTCTAAAGACATGTCAGATTCACCAACCCGCATTAGGCCAGCGTGTGTGAATTAAGGCCTAAACCCTCCTGTTTCTCTTGATAGAGGACAGGAGACCCGTGCCCAGCAGTGGGACATATATGGATTGCTATTATAACTATTATACTATATAACTTATTAATAGGCCATGTCGTGTGTAGTCCGGCGCCTCCACCATGTGGAGCCCCAGCTCCTACTCGTTTCCTAATTTGCGTATGTGGAGTATCGCTTGTCATGGGGCAGGGTAAGAACCGTCATCATAAAAAACGGGTGGATAACGGCATGCAATGGAGTAGTTTTATTTCCCACTAAATGGATTTTTATTCATTACTAGCAGCCCGCCCCAACTTCGTCCGGGTTAACTATTTTCAGCACAACTTTCTTTTTTTGTACATAAGAACCTTCTCCTGACACAACAAAAAAAAAGAAATACTGAAATCGGTCCAGCCGTTCACGTGTGATGCCGTGACAAAGGGAAATAGGGATTCATTTTTATGTATAAGATTGCTCAAATTTTCATAGGCCTACATTTAAATAACGTTATTATCACGCTGATGTTTTATGGTTTCGTTGCACAAAACAGGTTTTATCCCAGTCGGAATGCTCAATTTAATTATTTGTATGCTCCATCAATATCTTTATTGATATACAAAAGGAAATTATTTATTCTGGTTCAAGTCTTACAAAATTGTTCACTCCCTAAGGATTTAAATCACTTCATTTAGGTATTGTTTACGTAGTCAATGTTTGTTGAAGTTTAGCGATGACACAAATCATTATTTGACGAGGTTTATTAAAAAACAGAATGGTTATAGAATATTTTGTGGCTAATTAAGTCGCCGGAGAATATTATTGGATCGTAATAATAATAATATTTTCGGGACAACTCACACATCGCTATCTGATCCCAAACTAGGCAGAGTCTGTACTATGGTAACCAGACAACTGATAATCATACTTATATATTTCTAAATACATACATATTATAGATAAATTACACCCAAACACAGAACAAACATTCGTGCTCAACACACAAAGATTTGTCCTGGGTGGGAATCGAACCTACGACCTGAGGCGTAGCAGTCAGAGTCACTAACCACTAGACCAACAGGCCAGTCAGAAATACATTCCATACTTCTATTATATTATTATGGAAACACTAACCAATATATAGTAAGTGTATATAATGTTATGAAGAAGAAAAATAATAATTAGAACAAATTTTGGAAGTGCAGCAGAGCGCTGCTACGGATAGTGACCGAAGTATTTACGGGAATAGTCTACCGTCCAACACATATAGGGTAGAAGACGAGTCAATGCGGCATCACGGCATGGACTGCAAAAAGGATGAATCTACTAGGCCAGGCGTATCCCGATCCAGATGACTTTAGGCACATTTCCATCAAAGACGTACCTATTGGCTACCTTGGTGGTCCAGAGGGCGCAGTATGCGCCTGCGGTACACAAGATTGTGGGTTCGATTCCCACACAGTGACAAAACTTTGTGTGACCCACAAAGAGTTGTTACAGGTGTAATTTGTGTCCGTTATTTGTATGTTTGTAAAGTCCCCCGTAACACAGAGCATGTTCTCTAGTAAAAAAAAGAATAAAAAGAAAAAAAGAATGCTAAAGATAGTTAGGAATGTAGATTTAGGATGAGCATAATGTAAGTGAGATGCACAAAACAACGTAACATAGAGGTTGTTTTTGACTTGTTTGTTTTTTAAAATACAATTCACATTAGGGAACAAGCCCTGTGTCGCGGGGAACTTTACAAACATATAATTAACGATCACAAAGTACACCCAGTCTCGGGACAATAACACATTTTTTTGTGCCATGTTGGGATCGAACCCTCAACACGCCCCGTGCAGTGGTAAATGACGAGGTAACCACGAACCAACAGCACCAACAATTTAAAATCTATACTATAATATTATAAAGCTGAAGAGATTGTTTGTTTGGTTGAACGCGCTAATCTCAGAAAGTACTGGTTCAATTAGAAAAAGTATTTTTTTGTTGAATAGTGCATTTATCCAGGAAGGCTATATATAGGCTATAACACATCATGCTATGATCAATAGGAGCGGAGCAGTAGTGAGATATATTGGAAAATCGGGGAAAATATTCCAAATTACCACGCGGACGAAGTCGCCCACCCCTAGTAAATTATAATAGTAATAAACCATCTATATAAAGATGAAAGCAGAGAGAAAAACATATTCCTAAAATATGACACTGCCAGTCCGGGTGCATTTAAATTTAAAACTGTCAAACTGGATCAATTTCCAATTCAAATAAACCAACCGGTAGAATGAAAATATATACGGGCGATATTTTCACGAGAGTTATATCCGGATGAGGTTTCAGACGTTAGGAAACGCTTTCAGGTCAGCTGTCAATTTAAGAGTTAAGACAGTAACAGCCAGACGTTGGGGACGAGATATCCATTTCTATCCCTAATTAATATTAGATTTCAAAGCTGGTATATATAATACTAGCTGTTGCCCGCGGATTCGCCCGCGTTATGCTTTTAATAGTTATTCTGCTATTCAGGATGGAGATAAATCCGACAAAATAGAAACCATGAAAATCGGTTTAGCCGTTCTCGAGTTATAAGTGTTCGAACAAACCCGACTTTGTTTTATATATGGCTGCTGCAATCATGAACCAAAATATGCAAGGCAAATTTAGCGAATGACTTATACACAAATAGGTAGACTTTCAAAAAATTAAAACGTAAAATCAAAGTTGATGAACACATGAGCATAGTTTGAAATGCGATCACGTCAGTCATTACCCATCTACTATGGTTTTGGTAAATTAGAACAAAGTTTACGACGCTTATTTTTGGAAACGTCTTTAGATCATTTTGATTTAAATCACTGTTGTATCCGAAGCTTTCTATTTTGTGCTATTGATTGACGCTCTCTAAGATTTGGCGTTCACTTCTAATGAGTGAATGTATCGACCAGAAACTAATACTAACAAAACAAAATATATTATTATTGTAATTAACTTTGCTGTTTTAAAATTTTATAAATACCTACCTATCTATTTAACACGGCGACCGACTTGAGAAATACGTCGTGAGTCGAGTATATTAAATTTGATCGAAGCCACTACACTGGCTTTTCAGAATTTAAGTACAGAAGATTTAGTAGCTACAATACTAAATATAAACTTGCATCACGATTATTTAAAACGTATGATCGTCCCAAACTTTATGACAGAACTAGCTGTTGCCCGCGGCTCCGCCAGCGTGGATGTCGGTTATGACTGTAAAAAGTAGCCTATGTGTTATTCCAGACCGTAATTTATCTCTGTGCCAAATTTCATCCAGATCCGTTCAGTAGTTTTTACGTAAAAGAGTAACAAACATCCATCCATCCATACTTACAAACTTTCGCGTTTATAATATTAGTAGGATGTCGTAGGTACATAACTAAATATACCGTACATGGCATAGTCGTACATAAAGGTCAACCATTTCGAAGAAAACTTAAGTAAATCAAAAGTCGAATAGTCTTTACGGGATTTGTTGCACATGCAGACAAATCCCGTAAAGACTATTCGACTTTATGTAGCAGTAATACCTACCAGTTTTTAAACTATTTTTTTTATAGGTTACGTTCATTGTACTATGGCTCGTACAAGTCATATGAAGGGGTCGGCATTGGCACACATCAAAGTGCAAAACTCATCAACGGTTTTTTTCACAAAAAAGTGGATTTCCATAGAATTTTATTGCGTTGCGTTGCGAAAGACTCTTACGAGCACTATTGTTTAAAATAGTTTTCTTTTAAAGTTTGAGTACGCGTCCATCTTCAGATGCCGTTACAATCACGTGAAGCAGCCACGGCAAGCGCTCACGTGGCCTGTCTTTAGTTGTACTCAGACGCTAGGTCGCGTGTCCGGTTAACTCGACCGTAGCAAAGGTACTTGCTGATGACGTAATCATTGTGAGAGCGGCTCCGTTACAAGCAAAAACTATACAGACTTCAAGTGCAGACTACATGAATAAGAATGTAATTTATTTCTAATACCATCAGTTTTAAGCCCTGTCGACTAGCTTCTTCTCTTCTACTACGAACCCCCCTTCACTATTCTACTTGTTATCATAATTCTTTTACTATTCATGCTGTAAATCTATCGAATTCTCTTCCACATTCCATACGCTCTAGCCCTTCTCTGGACGTATTCAGGAGGAACGTCAAGGAGCATTTCCTTTTAAAATAATTGTGTCTATAGACTATGTAAGTGTTATCTATGTATAATCTTATATTATAATATATTTGTTACCAGCTGTTCTTTATCCAATGTACGTACACTTTATTTACCCTTGGTTTCCTCTAAACTTTCCACTTCTCAGAGGTTTGCTGTAAGAGAACTCAATTTTGTGTTAAGCTCGCCTTTGTACATGATATTATTACCTATGTAACACTATCTGTATTTATTTTGTGTACATTAAAGAATTAAAGAATTCTATTGTTTTGAGATGATTTACTTTCAAGTCTGACATTTTATCTGTAAATAGCTCAACACTGTCCAATGATTAGTTTGTTTCGTCAGGTCAAAAGACAAACGACAGGCAAGTACCAAAGGTTTAATAAGAGTAGGTGAAGAAGGCAAGTAGAAATATCTGTAGATTTTACCCCTAAAGGAAGAAGGCGTGTCTTCGTTTTTGTAATTTTGTCTTTTAAGCTATTACATAGGCTCTATCGCGGACCTTGAGCGTGGAGACCGAATCCAGAAATTCCGTAACGAAATTTACGTAACATCCCCCACTCCGACCGACCGGTACTTTTTTTAATGACGAATTCTCTAAACGGCCAATAATAATAATATGTCAAATTTGTGTAAGAAGGTTTTGATCTAAGAGAATAACAAATAGTTAAAGAATAAATTATAAGTCAAATAGTAGCCTAAAATTTTATGAATTACAGTTGAATTTCGACCACCAGCGATCACTATAATCAATTTCACATAGCATGGGTACGGTGACGTTTAGCATTTAAAATATCTAGAGATGCAGTATTGATAATATCGAATTCAAAAATATCGATGATAAAAGAATCATACTAAAAAATATGCAATAGCTTCACCGCGGCAGTCTCCGAGTGCCACACGTCTTTTTTATCACAAGGTGCTTAGTCCTATAGAGATTATATACTGTACTTAAAAGATTGAAATTTTTTATTGTCAATCAAAACGCGCCAAACCATACCTAATTAATAAGTAGCCGCTGACGTGCTAAAGTTCAAATTAAATAAAGGGAAAAAATAATCTGCGAGAACTTGAACACAACCTTGCCTTATTAGGAATAACAAGTATCGGACAGAACGGGTTCGTTCTATATAGTATATCTATAAAGAGGCAAAGTTTGTTTGTTTAAACACGCAAAACTCAGGAACTAATGATCAGATTTGAAAAAACTTTTTGTATTAGGTAGTCCAATTATTGAATAAAACTTATAGGTTGAACATCACGCTACGTCTCATGATGTGCATGACAGTAGCAATAATGACACGGGTCCAAATCCGAATTGAACGCATGTAATCAGCTATGTTGCCATAGCGACAACCTTAAGAATTCATGAAAAGTAGGTTTGCACAAGACTTATGCAATGTAATGCTTTCAAAATTGACATTAAGATACATGCTGGGCAAAACTACTGTCTGTAAGTATGCCCAACATGAAGAAAAAAAGCGTGTTTTATGAAGAGAGGCCAAACAAGTTGTATGATGGCCCTATTAGAAAACGTAAAAGCATTAGCTTAGTTTGGGGCCAAAGAAAAATTCTGTTTTGAAAAATTTATTTTATGTATTTATAGTATGTATGTAAATACATAAAATAAATGTTTCAAAACAGAATTTTTATCATCACTTATGTTCTAAAGAGGAAAGATTTGTATTTTCGTATGTAACGAATAAACTCAAAAACTACTTGGCCGATTTAAAAAAAATCTTTCACCACTAGAAAGCTACATTATCCAATGATTAGGTAGGTAACATAGGCTATATTTAATTTTTACTGATACCTAAGAATGTAGAATAAATTTTTACCCGTGCAAAGTCGGGAATTATCGCTAGTATATTAAGAATAAAACTTATAACTTAATTTTATCGGTGTCGTGTTTCACTGAGCCGTGTTGTGTAATCAACCACGAAAACGTCGATACTCAACACCTTGCGGTCAAAACTTAGTTAAATAATGCACACGCTTCAAGGTCCTACTGCTGCTTCTACCTACCTACCTTTTTTGACTGCCCCGTTTGCCTAGTGTTCATTGAGTATGACTACTGGTCACGCAATCCCAGGTTGGATGTTCGGGTATATTTGGCTTTTCTGTCGGATAATTGGAAATTGGCGGTGTTTACCTACACCTTTTTTTTTGAGCAAGCAAGCTCGACTGGGGAAGAACCTTTTCTATCTATGTGTCGAATACGTTACTGTATAGCAGATACTTAATACTTGGTGATAGTCTAATATAGACTCAAATTCAGGCAGGTATGAGCAAATCGGAACAATCAAACAATTTTTTATAATTATCATCCATCCATCCATCATACGGTCATGGTGGTCAATCTCAACGGATATCAGCCACCTGCGCAGTACATATTATAGTGCACAAGCGTGTGCAAAACATAGGTGCACTCACTATTCCTTCACTCTCAGAGTCCGATGGAACGGCAATCCGTCACGACCCGAGAGAGATCAGGTGCAAGACCAACGTTGCGTGCTTTTCCGTGGCGGAGAGGAGTTTTTGCTATGATTTTAGAAAATGGTCACCCATCTATAGACCGACTGCGGCGAGCTTGCTTAACCTTGCAGTTCTATCGATCCACGCCGCATAACACTTTAGAAACAAACAACTCAATTTTTTATACAATCTGATGATAGGCAGTTACTATAACCAAATGATTCTTGCACTACCTGAATCATCGTTCACTTGTTACCAATTTAATGTTGTTAGCTGGGAATTGTGTCATTTGACCCTGGGATAGGAAAACGTTGATTTAGAAGCAGGATGCGCTGAGGTCTATACTCTACCCACGGCCTCACACACAGGGACACATCTATACCGATGTGTGTAGTTGTGCTCACGAGTTTTTATTCTCTCCACACATAGGCATCACAATCACAATGATGTCGACTATTTTAGCATAGCATTTATAATCAGTCTGAGCTGCAGTTGTCTCTTTCGCAACCATTTCAGTAGCGTCTTGAGGAAATGCGACGACGGTAGATCTATTGATCCATTCTTACAGTAATGCATCATAGCATTTTTTCATATCGCCGTTAGTTCTTCTTATCTTACCTTAGCCTCAAATTACATAAACTTCAAAAGCGAAAGTATTCGTTGTGACGTCACAACATATTGAATGTTTATTATGTAATATAACATGTAGTATGTTGCTTATCTAGTAGGTATTTTACTGCTGGTCACGGATCTCCTCTCCTCTATCAAGAGAGAGACATTAAACCTTAGGCCGCAAACGCTGGTATAACACAGGTTGGTAGATAAAACATGCCTATAGAAATTCTCCAAAGACATGACAATAGATAATCAAAAACAGCAACCATGTGGCAAGCTTTAGAATTACTGTACAGTCCGAAATGGGAGCGACAGTAGCGACCGCATGATTGGTACCTAAATAGAGGGTCGTTTGATATTCGAGTTGGTGGAGCGACTCTAATTCTTATGTGTCTTTGTTTACTTTTGTAGCTAAAATGTAAAGTGTCTATCTCAAGTTTTGCATCCTTCAGCCAGAGTTTCCCTCATTTGTTTTTGTCGTCAGGTAACTCTAATTTTTTTGGAACTTATCTCAAAAGCTACCATATCCATGAAACGCAACATGGGCCTTTTTTTTAAATTCTTTTGTACACGAATTAAAATACAGGATAGATAAACAGACATATGTATAACATTACTAGCTGTTACCCGCGGCTCCGCCCGCGTGTA
Source organism: Trisateles emortualis (assembly GCA_947095525.1). NCBI lineage: Eukaryota > Metazoa > Arthropoda > Insecta > Lepidoptera > Erebidae > Trisateles > Trisateles emortualis. The sequence goes on from OX352729.1 coordinate 32,726,654, forward strand.
TGTCGGTTAAAGACTAGACTAGACTATAATCTGTCTGTATGCCAAATTTCATCCAGATCCGTTTAGTAGTTATTGCGTGAAAGAGTAACAAACATCCATCTATCCATCCATCCATACATAGTAGGATTATGTGCAAAGGCGAGCTAAACTCAAAGTTGAGTTTTCTTACAGCAAACCTTTGAGTGATGGAAAATGCAGAGGATAGTAAGGGTAAATGCAGGGAAACGAAAGATAAGCGTGTTTTTAGTCGTTTATCCTTACTAATATTATAAATGTGAAAGTTTGTAAGAATGGATGGACGGATGGATGGTTGGATGTTTGATACTCTTTCACGTAAAAACTACTGAACGGATTTGGATGAAATTTGGCACACAGATAGATTATGGTCTGGAATAACACATAGTTTACTTTTTGCAGCGATAACCGACATCCACGCGGGCGGAGCCGCGGGCAACAGCTAGTTTGCCATATTACGGGCTCGAATTAGACGAACATGTGGATATCCACATCCACATAGTAATATTACTATAGCTACATGGAAGTTTAGAATATAATTGTGGAGCATAGGTTATAAGAATTTTTCCTTATAGTTTCTTTGATTATTTATCCTGCAGTCTTAGAACTGTAAACAGTTACTAGATATACACACCTACATTATTTCAAAGTGATTAAGTGTAGTATGTTCGTCTAGTGGTTAGTGACTCTTGACTGCTGATCCGGAGTGGGTTCGATTCCTACACAGAACGAATCTTTGTGTGAATCATAAAAGTATGTTCTGAGTCTGGGTGTAATTTGTGTCCGTCAGTTGTAAGTAGGTATGTTTGTAAAGTCCTCCGCGTCACAGGGCAAGTTACCTAGTGCCGAAGTTGTCGTTAAAAAATATTATATTAATAGATGACGGAAAATCACTTGAGAACCAAATTCTACCGATTTGGGAGTTAGATTTATTTTTTGTGTTCGTAGTTGTTGGCTAATATATAATAATAATCTATACTATTAATATTATAAAGCTGAATAGTTTGTTTGTTTGGTTGAACGCACTAATCTCAGAAAGTACTGGTTCGAATAGAAAAAATATCTGAAATTTGGATGGTATTTTTGTATGTATATCTCAATGTATTATTATAAATATCTCGCTTGTATTTCATAAAAACTTACACCAAAACCCACAAATGAATTATAGACTATAGTAACAAAATGTTTAAGATCGTTATCAGATATTTACACTCACGAAAACTCTGAGAAAAATATAGGGCTGATGATAATAGACATTCGTAAATCTGTCACTAGTACCACTAACTGAAAAGTCGTACTAAAGTAGACGAGTCGTACCAAAGTAGGTAGACTTTTATAGAAACATCATAAGTATACGTTAGGTCTTAACCCATAAACGTCCCACTGCTGGGCACGGGTCTCCTCCAAACAGAGGGATATTAATCATAAATATAATTGCAACAAAATATTTCCCTCACATTTAAGAACTTAGGTATCTAAAGTTATATTAAAAGAGTTACAAAAACAAAATATCACTAAAACGAGACTTATTACAGTGTTAAGAACTCCTCATTCTTGTTCCACACATTCACACTGTGCCTAGTATTTAAGATTTATTCTGAACAAATTCTAGTTGAGTTATTTTGTTAACTGTATATTTTCTACAAAGGTTTTATATTAAGTTCTTAACACAAACCTAAATTTTGAATTCTTTAATTAATATAAAATATCTGGTATAAGTACCTACGTTGCAATTTTTGAAGATTTTAGAACTCTAAGAACAGTAAATCCAATAGAGTATTTTAAATCTTATAAGAAGTACCTACCTACTTAGGATTGAAAGGCATATAAAAAGTTTTGTGAAAAAAAAAAAACTTTCTCATTCATTTCTTCTTTCGAGAAGTTTTTCCTTTTAAGAATAAGACAAGATATTTGCATTCACTGATTTATTAAAAAAGGAACATAAAAATAGTATATTTCCTTAAACCACTCTTAAGAAGTAGCTAGGTAGTTAAGTAGCACCACTAGCACCCTTAATGATCTACCAAAAATTTCAACCTTGTATATTATATTATGTAGAGCCAAACTCTATAATAAAACATGGCAGTAAAAGACTCTAGATAGAATAGATAAAAGACTCCAGACTCCAATAAGACTCTTGATAGAATATTTTATATTTCGAGCCTTCATAAAGAATAATAAGAATGTCAATAAAATTTTGAAAAATGTTAGAAGTTGATATCCATCATCTGTGCCTACTCTACTGAAAAAAAGTCATGAATCTATATTTGTAGTAACTTTCTTTCGTCAATTTGATTTTTCTATAGAACAACATTTCTTACTTTGTAAATCTTATGTCTTTATATGTATGTACCTATTTTAAGGAAGAATAAAAGTTATTTTTACTAGTAGGCAAATTAAATAAGGTATTAATATACTTTATTACATTTCTTTAGATATATTTTACCTTATCAACGGTATAATAATTATGATGTACGTTAAGGCTAACTATTAATTTTCTAAACATCGGCATTCAATAATTTCTTGAACATCTAAACATAATTTATACTCGTACACTATATAAAATAAAAATATATCATGAAAAATGAAGTCAAAAACTTTTAACTATTTTATTAGTTACTTATTAATTTAAGTTGGTATAGTTAGTGCTCATAGGCTTCGCAAAAATAATGATTATTAGGAAAGCTTGTTTTGGATGAGAGCACCTAAGGACCGAATGAATTAAATACCTATGTCCAGCAGTGGACATCTTTTAACTCAGAGATATACTTACTAGCTTAAATTTCGTATAAGGTGTAATTTTATATAACCCGTTACAAATTAAACTGTGTTGTGTAAAAATCATTTTTTTAAATTAATTTGTATTGTATTCGATATTTTTTATGGAATTTTATTACTCAAATTATAATTTACAATAATTATTTGATACTATAATAGCAACTCATATTATTTATGTCCTGCTATGTAATATGCATCTTTTATAACAATATTTTTGTTGCAATTTAGTTGATAATTTGTTTTTAAGATTTATTTGTGTTGTTTATTTTATACCCATAAATAATGTTCAAATTTAGTCCATTGAGATTTAGAATATCCACGTTTCAATGTATCAAGGTTTAGTAAACCTTTTGTGTTCGTTTGCCAATGGTTAACTAGAATTCGCTAGCGTTTCATCAATCATTGTTATTTTAATCCAACAATAGTAAATAATGTATTGTTCTGTGCCAATAATGGAAAAATATATGAAACTATTCGCTAAGCCTTTATGAGTTTTTTTTTTCTAAACTGTGTGATATTTTAAGTAACTGAAGGTCACCAAGAATCAGTATACTGTCTCCTATTGGACGATAGAAAGGAAGGCGGGTCGAAGGGTCCCACCCACACTTGTGTAATTTTTTGATAGTGTTTGTGTATGCTTCAGCTAAATGTGTTAGGGGTATAAAAAAAAATAAACATGCAAGTTAAATTAAAAAAAATAATAGAAATAACTTATGCTCCAATTTAATCATTTTAATCAATATATCGCATTGCGTACAATAGATGCAGTAATAAATAAGGAAGGTACAAGGATCGCATAGCAGCAGCGAAGGTAATAATGTAGGTAAGTGGAAGCCTCGGAGATCGGACTGGAACAGAAAAGAAAATTAACAAGTTTTAAAATTCGTAACATGTCGGTTGAGTTCGCGTGTCTTCGACGCAAGAGTACAAATTTTAGGCAGCGGGGGCGTTCGCGGCGTGCGGGGCGAGACATCCGCTCGCTCGCAGATTGCCCAATTCCCGGCGCGAGCGCACCGACTGCCTCGCCGACGATTATTTCGATTTCGTCATATCGGCGCAATGACTCAAACCGAACTGTTACGACACAATTGCTACAAGATAAAGACATGGCACAATATATAAAATTAGACAATGAAAAAATATTGAAGATAGAGCTCGACGTTTCCTGAAATGACTATCTTAAGCAGAAAATTCAGAGATTTCGCAGCCGAATTAAATAACAGCTTGCGTAATCTCCGACGTCACTGCAGACAGCCGTACACGAAGTAAACTCCGATGGCGAAGCACGCAGACGATAACGATGATTGTATGTCAATTATATAGGAGAGAGAAAAAGACTGACTGGTATTATAAACAGTCAAGTCAATTTCTGCCCCCTACACGACTGACATATTTAAGTCTTCTTTCTTCTGGTCTTCTTCGTCAAAAAGTATTTAGCTGCAATTACTTACCTTCCTAAATTAAATTATGTGACACGTGCGCGTGCCGATTACGGCGAAGTTATAACTGCGAGTCGCGAGTCACATGACCAAGCAATAGGAAAAATATGACTAATTACTGTGTAACAGCGCACAACTACAAGTGGACCGCGAATACTATTGTTACAACTTTTTAACGAATAATAAAAAAACTCCGAAGTCGCTAACTCGACTACAATGCGGAAGTTAAAAGTAGGTCGCGAACATCTCACAAATATTTAAAATAAGCTACATTTAATTTACTTCACTTATTTCATGATAAATAATCACTACAAGTCCCTAAATCAACTTAAAGTCAACGCGCCTCATATCGCACGAACAATAACCAAGTTTAAAAAATTCTGAACTAAACTTTAACTTGCACTAGTGTATTGAGTTCCAAGAGAACGACCGGAGCTGGCGACGACCAAAGTGCGAATGGTGGCACGTAGCGGAGAGCCGTGCCGTAGTGGCGATTGGCGCGAGAGGGGCGCAGCAGCGGGCCGGGGTAGAGGGGCGTGAGGCGTGCTGCGCGCGCAACACGCAGAGAAAGGACGCGGGGGTGATGTAACCATGATCGATGCACCGCACCGCGCATGCGTGCGATAGGTACCACGCTTCGACTAGCCGCCGGTGTTCGCTTCTCAACACGTTTTCTGTCTAAAATCTCTAATAAAACGCGTTTAATATATACTGAAGATAATCTAATCCAAAATGGGTGATCGTCGGCAGCAGCGGAAGGCAAAAGAAAAGGTCAGTGACCGTATTTAATAATGCTTTTCTCCTTTTTCAATATAAGGAACATGGCCGCACCCGCTGACGACGCGCGACGCTTAGGGATTCAGCGATTATAGTGGTAGTTTAGTGAAGCAAATAGCATTAGGTTGAAGTGAAACTTAGGCTGATCAGCAAACCGGTGGCTGGCCAACCCAGGGCTGGTACGACTATGCTAATCTTAGTTTGGTACCTATCGATCAGAGCCAGCGGTACCGGCGCTCGGGCTCCATCGCGCGATTTCGTAGCTCCTCGGTCTCTTAACTTCTATCTGGGTCACACGTGTAAGCATTATCCCCTCCAAGTAGGCCTTGGCTTAGTTTGGTCCAAATGACATGGTACCTCACCTTCTTCATGAATATCGTAATCGTTTTTCGCTTCCGAATTTTGTCTATTAGCATTAGATTATGTTTTTATTAAAGCCCACGTATAACAACAGGCGACCACTAATACAATTTGATTTAAATAATTTCAGCAGGCAAGGGTAGTTAACGCATGAAAAGCTATTGTATCAGATTAATGTATTTTTTTTAATTAAGCCCCCTTAGCCTAGGTAGTGAATGTTGTCTATTTACTTTACAGAACATACTAATAAATTGATCTATAATAAAAAACAAACGGTTCCTCGCCACGCCAAATTCTTACAGATAAATTATTGTGAGTTATCGATCGGAAGCCGCCGCCATTAGGGGTAGGCTTGGGCGTCAGATCGTTTCGCGTGTCGACGTAACGCTGCGTTTTCTCTAACTAGAATTGTTTTGTGCATATAATATTAGCTCTCGTGTAATGTATCTTTTATATTAGTGTACATTTAGTGTTTCTGTATTGTGTTAAAAGAAAAACAAAACTGTTTTAACGTAAAACATTGCCGCAAGCTGGCGCTTGTGCGGCGGCGTTGCGCTACTTCGGACAGTCGAAGCGCGGCGCGTCGGTTAGTTGTCGCTGTGGAGCGGCGTCGAGTGAGCAGTGACGTGCTAACTATCTAAGTCAGTATCTACGAGGTCGAGCAGCCCAAACCGGCCCCATCAAATAAAACTCGCTGCTGATGATGAAAACAGCGTTTCGGCCTCGTTCGAATCTAGGACGGCACCCAAAAATAACTAGGGCACCGTTACTACTGCGCAGCCGCTAACGCAACGCACGGCCATAGCTTGCGTTCGGCGTTACACGTCCAATATACTAAGAACCGCGTTGTATTGCGTCGTTCCGCATCCGACGCGTGTTTTGGTGCCAACACGCGGTAGGGCAGGGCAGGTCGCGTTAAGCTGGGGAATTTAGTTGCCGAAATCGACCTCTCGGCTCTCTGAAGAAGTTACCGACGCTCTCTTAAACGGGCTGCTTTAAAATACACCGTCAAGTTGCAGAAGGGAATTGAGTAACACCAACAACAGATATGCCGTCTAAGAACAAGGTACCTAATCATAATTAACTATTTACGTGGTAGTTTTTCAGATATATAACAAATAACCTAAAAATGTCCTTTGTTGTGTTTTAATTCATGCTATATTCAGTATATAATTTAAATTGCATTCCCCCACAATGTTTTATGCCTTCTGAATTAAATAAATGCTATCATTATGTCTAAACTGACATAATCAGATCTCAATAACCTTTTTTCAATGATTTATTTTAACTAATAAGACTATTACATATTATATTATACTAATATAAAGAATATATATACCTACATCAACAGTAATTAATTCAATCACCAATAAATTAGAAATTTGGTTTTGAGGTTATGGAGTATCAAACTTAACCATAACCACCTTTCCTCAATACCAATGAGATAATATTTGAAAATATTACTTAAAATAATATATATACTGAGTATATACCGGATAATATAAAAAACAATGAATTTTCCTGCTCCCAGAACTCAAAAGAACAGATAGTGGTAAATTTCCTAATGGATGTGTAGGCTTTCTATTGTCTATGATTCTAAATGAATTTATAATACTAAAATAATTAAGTAAAGTTTAATCTAGTTATGGTACAATATTAACAAGTTTATAAAACTATACCTATACAACATAGAATCTTTAATTCTGAAGTTTACTTAAAATCCACTCTTAGATTTTAAGATACCTAATATAGCATCATAAAATTTATTACATACTGTATTTATTTGTATTCTGTATTTAATTTCCTTTTTTATAATTTAGCAATACAAGGTGCTTACTCTATTGTGCTGTATCTACATTGCCCCATCTTGCCATATTACTCATAAAATAAAGATACCTACTCTATGATGGAACTTGTGTGATAACTAGTGATTTAATTGATTTTTAACCCTTTTAATTATTCTATGTATACCTATGTTATTGTTTTTCTTTATTTATGCATAAAAGACTAGATGCTAGTAAAGCCAAAGTTAGTAAGATCTGCTGCAGAAGCTATGATATATACAAACAAGTCAACAACTTACCAATAAAACATTAGTTATTGAAATAAAGTTCTTACATCACCTATTTTTTTATCCTTTTTTACTTTTAACCATACCAGTATCTAAATTCTAAATAATATGTTAAAATTCTCTACCTAGTCAAATATTTACAGATCTTGTGAAGAAAATACCAACCAGAATGCATTTTCTTTGTTATTTGTATATTAACCAAAGAATATTTAATAAACATGTGATATATTTAGAATCAATTCAATTCATAAATCTACTACACCAGAAATTTTAACTAGATAGTTTTCATTTCTTTCAACCATACTACCAGGATTTAAAATTTACAAACCTTGTAAAGAAAATATCAAGCAGAATGTATTTCTTTTGTTATTGTATTTTAACCAAATATTATTTATTACAATATTAAATATGTGATATATTTAGAATCAATTCAATTCATAAATCTACCACACCAGAAATTTCAACTAGAAAGTTTTCATTTCTTTCAACCATACTACCAGGATTTAAAATTTACAATCTTGTAAAGAAAATATCAAGCAGAATGTATTTCTTTTGTTATTGTATTTTAACCAAATATTATTTATTACAATATTAAATATGTGATATATTTAGAATCAATTCAATTCATAAATCTACCACACCAGAAATTTTAACTAGAATGTTTTCATTTCTTTCAACCATACTACCAGGATTTAAAATTTACAAACCTTGTAAAGAAAATATCAAGCATAATGTATTTCTTTTGTTATTGTATTTTAACCAAATATTATTTATTACAATATTAAATATGTGATATATTAGAATCAATTCAATTCATAACTCTACCACACCAGAAATTCAACTAGAATGTTTTCATTTCTTTTAACTATACTACCAGGATTTAAAATTTACAGATCTTGTAAAGAAAATATCAAGCAGAATGTATTTCTTTTGTTATTGTATTTTAACCAAATATTATTTATTACAATATTAAATATGTGAAATATTTAGATTCAATTCATAAACCTACCACACCAGTACTTAAATACATAAATTTAAGATATTATTATTTATGTATAATATGTATGTATTTAGAAATATATAAGTATATTTATCAGTTGTCTGGTTGCCATAGTACAGGCTCTGCCTAGTTTGGGATCAGATGGCGTTGTGTGAGTTGTCCCGAAAATATTATTATTGTTTAGCTTAAATTGTAGAAATTTCAACTATAGAATATTTTCATTTTCATATTTTCATCCATACCTAGGATTTAAAATTTCCAGATCTTGTGAAGAAAATACCAATAAGAATGAATTCATTTGTTAATACTAATAAATACATAAATATTTCCTTTGTTATTTTATTTTAAATTTTAAACCAAAGAATCTTTTATATAAATAGTTTTTTCATTACTGTTTAGTGTAAATTCTTTATAAAATTGTCGAATTTTAGCCCAGTGATAAGTTATTTAACTTGCTCTATCAAAATAATTGGATTTATTTCAAAATCTAATATTGAACTTAAAATTGACATGAATTAAAAATTAAAACAAGTTTAGTTGAATGTATCAAATATAGCTTAATTTCTCTCTTATTGCATCTTTTTTGTATTATTATGGACATTTTGTAACCTAACTTGCTCAATGTATTTCTATAATTAACTATGTAAATTCTTCTGAAATAAAACTATTTATTATTATTATTATTATAAATGCTTACTTAAAGTTTAAATAAATTTTAATTTCTTTAGTTCCACTATGTTTATGTCAATATAGTTAATTATTTATATACCTCAAATGCAGTGATCAATAATATTCAAAACTATTCATTTTATCTAAGCTGATGGTATAAATAAAAAAAGCATAATATTTTGTAGGTATATAAAATAATATATTATTACAAAACTCTACCTTTATTGTAACTTTGCCTTAATTAAAGTAAAAATAATATTATTAAGTATATAATATAATATTAATACACAATTCTTTGATTCTTTGGTTGGTAGCAAAACTGTCCATAATAAAATTTGTTAGCCTTGTTTTCCTTTTTATTTACAAAAGGTACAAAAGTTTTAGAATAAACCATAGAGCATTCTTAGTTTGAATATTCTATATACTCGTACATATCTATCTATATATGTATTATAATTAAATACCTACATAATAGATCAGCGACACATGGCTTGTTCCCTAGTGCGGAAGTTGTCTTTTTTTGATAAAGAAAAGGAGACCTGTAAAAGTCTGTTTAACTAAGTAGAACTAATTTCAAATTGATGTCAGTTAATTAATTATTTAATTTGATGATAACAACACACCAACAAGAATCTGATTGGACATTTTATTTGAATGGTAGTATGTAGATATAGGACAAACCTGTTTGTAGCAATTAGTATTCAAAGTAAAAGAATTGTAGAAAATATTAGAATTGTTTGTTATATTTATAGGTATTTTAAATACCTGGGTCAATGTTATTATAGCTCATTTTGTTATATTGTTAGTGTTTGTTTAGTAGTATGTGTAATAGTACTTGTTAATTACTTTTAATTATTAATGTGTACACTGTCAATTATAATAATTATTACAGTGTACAAAAACATTATTTATTCCTTTGCCTTAAAAATATCGATCCACAAAAACGCCTCGGCTAATAAGATTCATATAAGAATCACGTAACAATTATAGGTAGGTACGTGGAAAGTTGAGTTAAGAAATTTCGATAACAGTAAACTCTTAAACAGGCAAGTTAAAATCATTTCAAACTTGACTGGATAATATTACGCGAGTTAATGCTACTACTTACTAAAAAATAGTTGAATAAATGTAGGTACGCGCCGAACCCTCCGCGATAAGGAAATAGCGATACACGGAACAGAGTGATAAGGCTCGTAGTCGCGTACACGACACTCATGACACGAGTACATGATATAGCGCGGCCGATACGCGTTCCACTTGCTACCCACGACTCGACGCCACCGCATGCCAATATGAACGTAATATGACCGTTAACAGAAGGTTGCAATTAGAATGTCTCTTACTAGTCACAGCTATCGAATTCTCTTGTATGAATTTCAAATTAAAAGTTGTTAAACTTGTCCAAAGTTAATAAAGTTGAAAATATAAAAATAAAGTTATGTGCCAAACAGTTTGAAAAGTTTTAGTCGGAAAATTAGGCATATTACCCACAAAAATGCGGGCTAACACGAAACTCTGATAAGAGCGCGATAACCCTAGTTGGAAAAGTTTCGCCGGAAGCAGAAAAAAAAATCGCCGAAAATTTTAAATTTAAAATTGAGCGCGCAGCGGGACTCACCTGACAGAAATGCGGCATCTCGTGGTTCAGACTGTAAAGCTATGCCAGTGACGGGTGCCATGTTCAGTATTTTTATGACAGCATAGGCGGCTAGTACGCTGGCGCGCAGGCCACGTCGACGCAGAGCGATGCCGCATTGTGTTCTATACTCTATACGTATGCGCGCCTAAGGCCCCCCTCCTCCCCACCCACTACCGCGCTAGCACTTCTCCGCCTTTTCTAATTCGGCAAACAAAAGGACGTAACCGCAACGTAAAACACGCCAATTTAAAAATAAACCTTTAATACACGAATGAATCCGAAAGAAATGTTATTTCTATGGTAACGTTACAACAGTTGATGCGGCATTTGTAGGTTACGTATTTCCAAGTCAGCGATAATTCAATTTGTAAAATATTTATAACGAATCTACATTAGGTGTTACCGACCAAACTCGGTAGGGTTCCGTTATCATACGACACAATTTACAGAATGACTTAATTAATACCTAAAATTTTGTTTTTATAACTAATTAATGGTTTATGTAAATTATGTAAATATATGTTTATGTAAATTATAAATTTAAAATACTGACACTAAATTGCTGGTGTATGCAATATCTCTATGAACATAATTTTACTATACTACAGTCACAAAAATTAATAGGTTACATACTTAATATAATACCAAACATAAGCCCAGTAGAAAACTAAGCAAAACCAAAATAATAAAAAGTATCTACTTTATTTACAAGAATATAATAAAACAAGTAAAAGTTTATTATATACCTTAATGATAGATATAATTTCAAGATTAATATGAGTAAAACATACTAGTTACAATTAATAAATAAAATATAAATCAATTAATACCTACATTGTTAAATATGGTTCGTCCATAGTGGACATTTATTTAATTTTCGTAGACATCTATTTATTTTTAAATTAAAATATATTTTACTGTCGTATGAATTATTCAAATCGGGCCAGTAGTTTTTCATTTTCATTACAAAAAACACAAACATACAAATCTTCTTTCCTTATAATATTATTATAGAAAGAGGGTGCATTCCGAATTGCAAGGGGAACAACTTTTATGGGTAGCCATAATATATATAGTTCAGGTCAGGCTGTGTTCACGAAATTCGTGTAGGTACGCATACTACCCCTAGATGGCGGCAGTAAAATATTATACTGCGGCATCCCACCCAAGCGTCCCAAAAGTGCGCCATCTTATTTCGGTTAGTTGTAAATAATATAATTTCAAAATAACTTATACTCCTATGCGATATTGAATACATAAAGTAATCAGCATTTATTTTAATCGTTGAACTTGTTAAATTTAATATTTAATGAAGGCAATAATTTAAGGATTGGGTTTTTGCAATACTTATAGAAATTATCTTGAGACATATCAATAATAAAATTTAGTAAATCACAAGAGCGATTTTGGCTATTATACTATCTGTAATCTCTCCAGGGTTCTCCAATTTACTTACAGTAAATATTAGGTTGTCAAGAGATTAGATTCAAGCTTGACTTTTCTAATAACGAGAATGGTAAAAACAATTTTGTTACTTTTATAATAATTTACAAGTAACAAATTAATATACGGAAAATGTTATTTTAGTAATATTCATTTTTGTTTCTAGAAAGCCAATTGAAACGAAAAAAAACATCCATTCTGTACTCAGTTTTTAACATCAAAATTATAACCAAGTTTAGGAAGTCTAATGTATTATTTGATTTTCAGAGGGTTGATATGGCGCGGGAAGCTCGGATCGCTGCCCATAACTTTAAATTACAGAATGAACCTGATATCTATAAAGTGTTATATGGGATAACTGCCGAGAAGCTCGCATACCCTAGGCCAGGAGAGGCGGCTGAAGAAGAAGAATGTTATCCTCAAGAGCTTAGTGGTGGTGTTCCGGCAGGCCCATCAACTTCATCTCAGGTGGTCAGTATCCTTACTTATTTATTATCTATTATTTATATATTGCTTTCCAGCGTATACAATTACACGGAAGGATTAATGATGATGATAATGATTCTTCAGGATAAAGTTATTCAGTTAGTCCATGTTTTAATTTGAGGTAACGATTTGAAGTTTAAATTGATATAATCGTCGTAAGACAATGTTGCTAAAATTAAACTATAACAAATCTCCAATCAAAGGTATTGTTGGCCATACTTGTAATTAAGTATGGCCAACAATACCTACAAAGGGATAAAAGTAGCCTAAGTCATTGTTTGACCCCTCAGATACCACTATACAGGAGTTATGTCAATTTCCTGCTCTGAGAAAATCAAAAACAATTCTATCCCGGGAACAATACATTTTGCCAGGATAAAAAGAAACCTTTGTGCTATTCCAAGACTATTGATCACAAATCATTGATCAATGTACAAATCAATAAATAACATTAATATAATGTTATTTAAACACTGGTCCCTTGCATAAAACATTTAAAAAAATAAAACATCTTGCTCCTTTCTAGGCGGAGCAGAGTGGGCAGCAGCGTGCGTCCACCAGCAGTGCTTCGAAGGTTAGTTTATTCCATTTATCATAATTTACATTACATCGTCATTATTAGACGTAACCAACCTTATTGCTCGAATGTCGAGCGCAAAATGAGATTTTCTAAAAGTTATAATTCATAATGAAAAATGAAATGAAAATAATGTATACAAATAGACTAGATAGCTAGTCTATTTGTATATTTCATACTATAGACTCAAATTTACAGATATTTTTTTCTTAAATTGTAAATTTTATAGGGCTATTCAATTCAATTTTAATTATGAAAATTAAAACATTATATTTACTTACTACTTGCAACCAAAATTAACCTAACTCATAATGCACTTGTACATAACAGCGTACAGCAATAAATTGCTTCGTGTACCCATTTATTATTATTTTGTTTCAAATGAATCATTTTGAATGTGCTTAAATTAGTTTGATGAGTAGAAATAGATTGCACATTGCACTCATTTTCATAATTCATTGAAACAAAATCATAAGAATTCATTGACAATATGGTAAGTACTATTATTAATTCGTAATATAATAATTAATATAGTCAATTAGGATAATATTATATATAATTGTACGCAGTTAATATAGAAAATAAGTATTATGATTATGTTAGATAATAAGTTGCGTAAATAAGACATGTATTAATGGATGTATAAAAACTTGCAATCGGCTATGATAGAACACTCATGAATGAAAAGAAAAAATGAATTGTTAATATGAATAAAGTATGAATATATTTTGCTCAAGGTCTATTATAATATGAACTCGAGTGAGTTATATTTCAATTGTTAAAATTTCATACATGTACTATAATTTTCGTTTTGCTCACGGGTTGTTCATAGCTTGAATTTCTTGACTACAATAATAATTATAATGAGTATGTTTAGTAACAATGTCGACTAACAATTTTTGTATATTAATATAGCTGTATCATGTATAATGGATTATGACCTAAACCATTAGTTCTAATGATTTAGATCATAATATATTTTGTATTTTAATAAGATTTTAATTAATTTTCTAGATGTATTACTTTAAAAATGGCGATTTTATACAAACAATAAACGGTTTAGCTCAGTGCTCAGGTTTTTGCCTAATGTTGTGGCAAACTACTTAGCATATAGGTTATATCATTCAGAAATCACATCCAACTTATAAAATTATGAAAGAGTACCTAACGGTAATTATGATTTGAATAAATTCGCCATGACGGGGGTAGGTATAGTGTCAGATTACTAGAGTGTAGTAAGGTACCTAATCTAGCACTAGCTACTCGTTCTTACTAACTTTGAACAGATACACACGCGTAAATCCTATCTTTAATATTATATGTCCAAATGTGGGTTTGTTTGTTTGTCACGATTTCACGCCTTAAATACCCTACCGATCATCATAAAATTTTGCATACACATTGCCTAAAGGATAAACTGAGTATAGATTGACAAAATCTAGATTAACCCTAGAGAAACCTAGTAACTAATAAGCACAAAAATACTAAAATATAGGTAACTTGTAACCTACTTAGCTTATTTACCAATTAATGACAGTTCTGAAAATAGCAGTCTCAAATCAAATAGGTATTTACTTAGAAGAAGAAAAATACTTCTAAAACCAGATTCTTATATGATTTGATTTTATTTAGGATATAGCCAAAATCTTGATGTCACGTATACACCTTAATAAACCACTTAAATAAAAACAACAATAATATACGATTTAAACAAAAAACAAAAAGAGCTTTACCATTAGACAAACTAAAATTAAATAAAACGGATTACCTACATGGAAGATTTGGATTGTATTGGAAACCGAAGAAACACCGTACACCGTTAAACCTTGCAGGAGTTTTTGCAAGGTCCATTTGTTGCATTTTTAGCTTGAAACTGGAATAAAAAAATTGTATGAAAGACATACATACACCTAAGTTACATTTTATAAATACTAGGGGTTCATTTTACTTCATAATATTGCCAACAACTTTTATTAAAATAAATGTTCAGTTTTATTGAGACGCACGTTTTTAATGGTGCACACTTAAAACCATATAATAAGAACATATTTAATTTTAGCGAAGAGTTTTTCCAAGTGATTTATGTACCTTATGTACCTACTCTGTATCTGAGGTAAAGCAATAATTAATTTTCTTAATGGCGTCACCTTATTTTTATTTTTAAATGGATGCGAATACCAATCAATTTAGATTTTTTATACTATACTTATTAAAATTAAAATAACTTGTTGTATAATCAAACAGATTAGTTATTAAAACTATAGAAGGTCCTAATAACCTATATAAGTGCAACTTATAGAAAAGAGTTTTTAAGAATGCTTTGCCAAAAGAGTGGGGCGTTGTCGCATGCTCCTACTTTCTGCCTTATACAAATAAAATTATGAATAGCAAAAATATAACAATCAGAGTTATGAATAAATACCTATTCAACAAAATTTCTTAAAACTACTTTTGTTTAAAAAGTCCGAAAAAAGTGAGATAATTTCAATTTAAAAGATCACTTTTAAATTGAAATTATCTCACTTTTTTCGGACTTCAAAACCAAATGTTATGCACAGGGCTACATCAGTAGCCTTGTGCATAACAATTTGACTGTTACTATAATAATTTTGACATTGACGCACTTTTATTGTAACAGTACTCGTTTATGTTTATAAAATAGCATGACATAGATTCGTATCTACGTGAAATGTATGCGCGGCCATTGTAACGCTTTGTTCAAACCGAGCTGGATTCCTAACGGTATACACACGAAATACGTGTGTACTTAAAACAGCAACGTTTTTAACTATCGAATTGAAATCGAATTCTTTTCTTAGTTTAATTTCTACATTATACATAGCTAATTCTTATTTCATATGCTCTTGTTACCAGGGCATTAAATAACACTTTCTGAGTATTTATATTCGCAGAGGTGTGCGAGTCCCGTTCTAGTCTAACTAGATAAGTATATTATAAGTATAATTTTTACCTCGAAGCAAATGCTGACGTAGCATAAAGGAATAATAATAAATGAAACAATGTAGCAAATAAAACGATTCACATAGGCAGTAATGTTAAAGCAACATTAGATGTACGATATAATGAACAATTTCACCTGCCGTCAGTATTTTATGACATCATGATAGTTCGTCCCATTAACGAGCGGTGTGTGTCGTGACTCGTGGCGCACCCACCGGATAATTACCGAAGCTGCTATTTCATGATAAAATTGTTTAGGCACGTATCTTGAATACTTACACAGAGACCAATTCTTTCCCAATTCCTAATTCTTCCCAAGTCTTTATATTCCCTACATATATTTATCCTTACAAAGGTCAACATCGAGTACTAATTAATATTAACACTAATCTTAAGCAAATGCTTGAAAGAGAAAGTTCCTATGTTGTTGTTGCGAACAGAATTTTAACGTTTATCTGTTTCACTTTCCCCTGCTCTCGAAGTCAGCTGCCGCAGCTGTAAATATTATATTGACGTATACCTACATCAGAATATAGTTCAAGGCTTTACAGTTTCTACGTAATGCGAACACGTAGTAGTTTTTTGTGTATGCTGTAAAATACGTAACGAATTTATGTATTCGCACATAAAAATAGAGCAGCAAATCCGCTAGCTGAAGATATAGAACGAACGTAGTAAATGAGCCTACCCACGACCGCTACGGACGGAGGGCCTTATAAAGCAGGAAATAAATAGGTCGCGGGGGCACATGATCCCTTGAGGGTGGGCTACGTGATGGCTGGTACGGGGGACGGGGACAGAGGGGTGAATACGGGTATGGATGGTGTCAGCGAGGAAGGGGGCTCGGGAAACTAGGTGGCCTACATGTGCAAAGACCCCGCTCGGCTGCACAGCGGTTTTTCATCGAAGCCATACCGCTGTAAATGAATTATTCGAGTATCCCGCCTGCGGCACACGAGCTCTACCCAACCAGCCTTGTGTTTTATATATAGCTCCAAGACTAGTGTTAGGAAACTGCAACTGAAATTTCCCTTTGTTGAAGTCTCATTTTCTGAAGTAGGTATACCTAGACCAAAATAGGTACTAATTTATAAATGAACTTACGTACCTAATGTCATTAAAATAAGTTTAGTTATATACTAAAATAGGTTCAAGACTAAATGCGGTGTAGAAAAGACCGACTTATCCAGACAGAATAGAACCCTCTAGTGCAGCAGCAATAAATAATAAAATTTTATTATAATGATATAAAATATAATTCATATTAATTAGACTGCGACATGACGTGTAAGCTACAGATCCGAATTAACAGTAACCTACTTACCTATTTTAATAATCATATACATTATAGCTACATTACTTGATAGTTTTGGTATTCTATACATTTTATAGGTATTGTATAGAATACCGTATTATACATATTGCCGGTAACATATACATTATAATTATATTAATTAATATCATGTCGCAATATTGTACCCAAATAAGCTAGATAACCTTTGACTTTTGGATAAAGTGCCTGAGAGGCCAGTGGCTTTTCATATGATCAAATAAGCTATAACAACTGACCATTTGTGAATAGATAGCCTACTTCTAGTTGACTAAATAAATTTCGAATGAATATTCGAACTACAGTTTTATTACATACTAAGTAGGTACCTAGGTGAAAATTTAAATTTTATGTAAGGGCACGCTTTGTCTGCCTAAATGATATAATGCACCTTATCTAGATAAATGGGGACTGAACTGCACTGCAGCTGAAAAATGCGGGTTTACCCAATCTCGCCAATCTGTGGGATACGAAGAAGCTAGCAAATTTTAGATTGCAAAATGTCTATAAAAAAGTCTTATTTTGCAAAGCTTCAGTTAAAATTGGGTAAAAATAGTCAAGATATAAATATATGTTTCTATAGATAAGTGACTGGAATAAACACAAAAGTCCCCTTGACACCTTTGCGAATCTAGAACGTTCAATGGGCCTAATCAAATATTTGCCTTTTCTGCCAACACTGGATTGTTGGATAAAGCCAAGAATCTATAACATTAAAACTGGTTTAACGAGTCGTTTGAATTGTTTCTCTGTTTTGAATACTTCTACTAGTAATTATATAATAGGTATTTTTACAATCAGAACAACTCATGATTTGCATGGCTACTAAATTGTTAGTTATTCATTGTTTTTACTTTTGTGGAGATAAAGGACAAACGGATGATCGAGAAGTCTCACCGTGTTTAAAGTTTGGTCTCAATCTGAATGTGCTTGGTACCTGCCAGTACCAGGATTTGTGTCAATGTGAACGAATGCGTTCACATTTAACAACTCTATGCTTGTTACGAGTAATAACATCTGGTCCTATCCTAAATGTTACTATATTATTTTTAAGATTCTTACATACATTATCAAATTAAATTTCACTTTACATTGATCGTATGCTGATTCAGTAACGGCTACCACACATTTGTTTTTTTGTATTACCTATATGAAAAAGGTGTCAATCATATAAAGAAAAAAAAGGTTCAGTTATCACTTATTCTTTAAAAACTTGAGCCTTTAGCTACAACGATGAGCAATATGTTGTGTATCCTGTGCCTCTGCATTATGCTGTCAGCAAACGCTCGACTATAAGCTATAACTCTTCCTTAATCTCCATCGTATGTGTGCGTGGTAGCTTGGTCTGAACAGCGCCTAACTTTGACATTTTCATAGACATTACGTTTGTCATCTTTACAATGCACGTTGCGACAAAAATCGTGTTTTTAGATCACAATGTTATTATTACTATCAATTTGTTCACTTGCATTTGTTTATAAATTCACATATTTATCTTCCTTATGTTTACTATCACGTAGTATTTCTGTTGATATAAGCTTCTTTATCTTGGTATTTCTCTCATTCACTCTCATTATCATTTGTTTTAATGTCAACAACTTTTGCAATTTTAATTATAATTAAAGTAGCAATCGGTATAAAAGTTGTCTAAAATATTTTGTTATAAAAAATCACAAGGGTCGCGAACACACATAAATTTACTTAGGAACTGATCTAGAGCTCAAGCTCCGAAGATATCTTGTTACATACATTTTCTTTTCTAAATAGTTGTGCTATAAGTATTTTCTCTTTATTCAGTTCCCATTCATTAATCTCTCCTTATACCTCACTCCTCAATTGATCTCTGGTTGTTATCTTTACTCATCTCTACGCATATATTTATTCTCCCCAAAGGTATGATCAGTCTCTCCTTAAATTTATAAGCTTAGGTATGCGCATGTTATTTCACAATATAATTAATAATACACTTTTTATGGTAACTAATTAAAACAACATCAGCCCATCCCTCCCAATAAATCATCATAATGAACGGTTCTGGGAGGATAACTTTTCTAATCAGTCATCACTAAATCATTTCATGAACAAGAAGCAAACCTTATACACTAATTTCAATAACTCACCTATAAAATCATGCTAATTACATTTTTAATACATTTAGTTATTTAGTACTTATTTACTAAATACAATTTTCTAAATAAGCATTTATTTATAAATTTAATAGGATTCTTAGTAGTTATATGCTAAAAATTTCGATTATTATTCTTTCACAAATACTTTTTAATCAAGCGGACGTCTATTGTTAGACTCAAGCTCTCCCACAGACCGTCATGGCTAGGACGAAGATTAAAGAAGCCGGGATAACTGCAAGCAGGCAACGTACGGGGAACCATCCACCTTTGGGTAAATCAAGTCGCCACCAGGTTGGGGAGCTGCACAAAGTATTACGCCGATCGGGGTTCACACTTCGTGTCGGGAGATAAGAGACCCCAGAAACGTTCTTTATGAACAGGTATAATTGACATTGTAAAGTGAAGTGTGCCTAAAAGCGAATTTTTAATGCTGCGCGATTTAGGTACTATACGGTAGGTATGGGCTATATGTAGAATTAGCATCATCAATTTAACTTATCATGAATAGGTACTTATCAGACTAGAACATTCCATGTTGCTGAGCATATGACCATCAAATAGAAGTTAATCATGTATAAAATTAAACGTGGCCCAGCCATGAGATCGCCTTCGTAATACGTAGAAATAATAGACATTGATATCTAAATCAATAACAAATTAAAATAGTATTAGCATTGTGGTCGTCACTATGACTTCTAATTAGCTACCGTGTAACAGAAAAATGATGCAACAGCACCAAAAACAATACCAAAGTAAATTGAGATTAAAGACGAATAATGTAACATTTAAAGCGGTGGTGGCCGAGTGGGAAAGTAACCGACTTGCACGCAAGAGGTGCGAGTTCGATCCCGGGCAGTACCAATGTGAATTTCACTTTGTGGAGTTTATATGTACAAATCAAATGATTCACCATCTGCTAAAGGTGAAGGAAAACATCGTGAGGAAACCCACATGTCTTAGAAGAAATTCTAAACACATGTCAGATTCACCAACCCGCATTAGGCTAGCGTGTGTGAATTAAGGCCGAAACCCTCTCTCTCTCTTGATAGAGGAGAGGAGACCCGTGCCCAGCAGTGGGACACATATGGGTTGCTATTATAATATAACATTTAATAAACAGAATAAAAAATAAAATCTACATAAATTTTGAATTAATAGAGCGTATGTATCAAATACGCATTACCCTTTGCACCAAGCAAATTACAACAATTTCAGACCTATGAAATTGTATGCGAATAAAAATAGGACTGCGCTGTTTTATAATTATGATTTGTGATGTAACTTTAAGTAGGCACTCGTAAGTTATAAGACCGGTGAAAGGTGAATAAACCTACATGTCTTGGAAACTCTTAATCTTAATGTTATGTTGTATGAAACCCTATTGGCTGTCTGATAGGAAACAATATAAAGAAAATAAATAAAGGAATGATTAGTTTTCATAAACAATAAAATCATTATAGTACATATCATTAGTGTTTAGTACGTGTGATTAGAAAATTTTTGCTGTGTTCTCCCATGTTTGTCAACTTTGACAAAACCTTAAAACAATACAGCACAAATTTTACTTTATAGGTGATCTGGGTAGAATAAATCACTTAGACAAGACTTAGACACTTCAGATAAAATGATATAATATAATAGGCTAGTAAAGAATACCCGTTGTTCAGGTTCTTATGGAAAGAATTCAAGGAAAACAGTGTTAAGACAGAATAGGGCACCAAATCCCTTATATAGATATGCGTAACTCCGGCGTAGAATTTTTTCTCTTTCCACCAGACCCTGAATACCAAGTATTAAATAATAAGTTTAGATCGGACCGACACATTAACTGTTTATAAATTGTACAATCCACCAATCCATCACTGCTTAACATTAAGCTTATCGTTAGTGGAAGATTGTCCATTGCTACCAAAACAATCACAAATGTTTAATATTCTACATTGCACAAAATTGACAAATAAAAAAATGTCGACAGCCATCGGTTGATGATAATATTCGGCATTATCGTCCCGTTAAAAATGTGTCCATTCGTTCCTTAAACTTTTTCCTAGATTCATCGTTTTACAATTTAATTTAATTTTAATGCTCTATCATATGCATTTAGTCGTGACGTCTGGCAAGGTTCGGTCAGAGTTCATGAAGCGATTTTCAGCCTTGCCCGCGTAAGATTGCGAGCCAAATTGTAAATGCGCATGCCAGAGCACATGCGCAGAGTGTGCTTTACCAACTTATCCATCGATTTATGTGCACTGTGTATGCCAGATCGTACAAGCTACTGAAGAAAATCGCTACGTAAGCTCTGAGCCTCAGACTGTTGTACTGTATATATAATATAATTTTATGCGACTTCACTATTAAATAGAATACTTTAAAGTAAAAAAGCTAGATATACTATATATAACTATATGCAAACAATTTGATTGTTGATTGACTGATATTGTTATGTTGCTTGAATATATACGACCCCAATTAACTTTAGTGATTTAGGTACCTACAAGTATTGCAAGGCAAATCTCATGCCAATTTATTTTCTTGGAGACTTGTGAACTGTGCGCTTTGGCCAAGAGGACGTTGATTCGTTGTGACACAGCAAAATAATGTACCTACAGAATTCTGTAGGCAAATCCACAATTCTACTATAACTATAACTTTGCGGTGCCTACGGATCAACGCATCTCCAAAAGGGTATTTGACAGTAATCCGGAAATATAATAATCATGCATAGTAATTAATTTAATTACAACGTACTTAATTATTTATTCGTAATGTTAATTTGCTAGAAACTCTTTTAAATATTTTAAAACAAGCAATTTAATATACGTAGGTACGGTGGGCGACGGAGATGGCTGAACAGAGCCGCTCTATGAAGATTGTTTTTTTAAGAAAACCAATGTATGAATTTGTGTGAAATATATTTTATCGGTAGGTTTAGTTTAAAATTGTACTCTGTTACCAAATTCCACAGAAATATATACAATTGTTTCCTTGTAGTAAAAAGCAATCTTTATATAGCGGCCCTGTACAGCTATCTCCATTGCCGTGTGTACCTGCTGTTCCTTTTTAACTAAAAGAAATAGCACCTATGGCAATGGTCCTCTACCACAGCATTGTTGCTTTGCTGCGTCACTAAGCCGTACCTGTCTTGTTCTATTTGTCAGCAAGTAAAATGTTTAAGTATATACTTTATTTGTCAGCAAGTAAAATGTTTAAGCATACACTTGATAATTTTTCAAGTTGTTTTAATGCTATTTGACAAAATTTAAAGTCTGTTTAGTTTTAAAACTAAAACAGGTAGTTACATATTTAGTTCACATTCTCTCGCTCACAAGCCAGGACCTGAGGAACTGGCAACAATTCCGTTTACCATCGCGCAAAATTAAGTAATAATGTGTGTATATTATGTGTTCCTATTACTGTCGAATATCTGTTCTTAGAATTGTTTTTAATAGTTTCATAGCGGTTTAATGATATTATACTACACCTACACAGATTGCATTCATTCGCATTTACAGTGTTAATAATACAGAGTAAACTTAAACTTTATTCTATAATTTTAGGCGACGAGTTCAGTTAAATGACACGAGGCCATTGGTGATGGAACCAGTTGACTAGAACCCAAGGCGCGGCCCCAGCAACGTGCTGGAAAGCCGGGCCCCAAGAGCACATTGCCACGCGCGCAATGGGGTGAACCGCTGAAAAGGTTTAACCTAAAAAAGAGTGAGCATGCGGCTCTAGAAGCATCTGTTAAAAGAATGTTACGTATCGTTCTCAACCAGAACACCTATGACTCTGTAAATAACTTCATTTTATTTCATGATCGGTATATGAAGAGCGGCGAATCGCTTAGGGATTTCTATCGGAAATATGATCCTCCAATTCGCTCAAGGCAACATACTTGCGTGGGGTTAGGTTTAGAACTTATAAGACGCATAAAAAGTCTCGACAACACTTTTAAAGGCATATCGAAATCTACGTCGCTACTATCTTGTGAGGAGTCTGTAAATAAAGGAGTCCACAAATACGCGACGTCCTATAGCGGACCTGATGAATTCCCTGAAATTTCGGCAGAAAAAGAGCACGTTATGGTGGGAATACAAATAGTTATTGATGGACGCATCGGCGTCATGTTAGCGGACCCAGGGTATCATGTTGGTAGAGTTGTTACTGTGATGATTGATGAACAATTCCCACATACTGGTTTGTTTGCCCAACATGATAATGATTTAATGCTAAAAAAATACCATTATTTCTATAATAAAGTAAATAGTAATTTAATAGAATGGCATGAGCGTGAGGTAAAATCTGGGAAAAAGAAGTACCAAATCTCTTTAGTATTTGCATCGCGGCCTTATCTCAGTGGTATTACTGTCACTGAGAAGAGAAATTTAGTTTATAGCTTTAAGAGCCATTTGAGACGTGATGTAGCAGGTAATTTAGTCGCCGGTTACTACTTCCCATTATCGACCAACGTATACGAAGCTGAATTTACAGTTTTCGTGGGTCCTGTCGCTAAAGCTAAGTACAAATTTCGTCACTTCCTCAATCCGCATAAGATACCTAGAGCTCTAGTTGAGAATATTGATTTAATTTGTAAGTATATGAATGCTTCACCGAAATATATAATACAATTAGTGTGCAAACTTGCCAAAATTATGCAGAACGTTCATTTTATTAGAGAGCTAGCGTTTTTAAACGGTGACCTTCGGCAAGAATGTAGATGACGGTCGGTCATCGCCTCTATCAGGAACAACGTGATAAATGGCGATGACATTCCGTTAGATCAAATTTACGATACGTCAACGGCGGTTATAGACGAGGAAGTGACTAATTTAAGTCTTAGTGATAATATTAACCATGATAAGGACTCCGACGAGAATAGCGACTAGTTCGTTTTTATTTCATTAAGTTGCTTGTATGTTGCCTTGAGCGAGTTTTATGTTTTAGCCAAATAAATAGATAATTCAATTCCGGTGAACACTTTGTTGGTTATATAGACAAGCCGTGCCGACACTATGTCCGCTTGAACCAATGTAGGTCGAAAGACACGTACCTCTCACACTGACGCAAGCCGGCACGCACACTAGCGTCGTGTCGAATCTGTACAAGAACTAGGCCGAAAAACTCGCGCATGCGTCCTCTAGCTTTGAAACGGTCGTGTTCTGTGACAATGTGTTCATTATTGTAATAATTAATTAAACAGTCTTTAGAAGTTTGTTAAAAGCGATAATATCGTTGTTGCTTATCGCATTTAACTAAAACGGCTGCTTCTATATGACTGTACCAACATTGTGTTCATAAACTAGATAGTCAATATTAAATTAAATTGTACATACCTAGTAACCTACATAATATTATGTACGGTGTAAGATTTTATATAGGTATTTGTATATAAATTTTTTGTCCTATTTATGTATCTAATTACTACATAACTGTAATATAATAGAGTCTATTGCAATTTAGATTATGGTATTTGAAATAAAAATATTAACATTAGAATAGTCCGATAGCAATTAAATATATTTTATAAGTAGTACAATTGATTGTATATTAAACATATAGTTACTAGTAGGTACTATAGTTAAAACGCGCGAATGTGTGCATACAGCTGTAACTGTAGTTACCAAGAGGCGCGTTTTGGGTAACTATTTATAAGTACAAGGTACGTACGCCACGGACTGATTTTGTGTACAGTAATAAAAGTTTTGCCAACGAATAAATAAACAACGGCTCTACAATAGTGTATTTTGTGGACAATTATTAGGTAGGCACCTAGCCTACCGAATAATAATTACGTCTGTAAATAATACTTGCAAACTGTAATGTTTTTTAAATTTGTATAATATTCAAGCGTTAATATATATTACGAAATATTCACTAGGTGTACACGCATACCTAAGTATTTATATGCAGGTACTACCTACTTAGGTACTTTTTTTTATTTTTCCTTAAATAATTAGTTATTTAAGGAAAAATAAAAAAAAATGAAAATTAAAAAAAACAAAAAATTTATATAAAATTAAAAAAAATATACAAAAGAAGAAAAAAAAAAGAAATAGAAGTAGTTTTGTAATGTAATGTAAACTGTAATAATAATATAATAATAATAGTTCTTTAAATTTGTATAATATTCAAACGCTAATATATTTTAGTTAAGACATCAGTGCATAAGTATATTACGAAATATTTATATGAAGGTACTACCTACCTAATTATTTAAGAAAAAGTTAAAAAATGAAAAAAAAAACAAAAAATATAAATAAAATGAAAAAAAATATAAAAAAAACAAAAAAAAAGAAAAAAAAGAAATAGAAGTAGTTTTGTAATGTAATGTAAACTGTAATGTTCTTTAAATTTGTATAATATTCAAACTCTTATATATTTTAGTTAAGACATCAGTGCATAAGTATATTACGAAATATTTATATGAAGGTACTACCTACCTAATTATTTAAGAAAAAATACAAAAAAAAATAAAAAAAAAACAAAAAATATATATACTAAATGAAAAAAATACAAAATAAAATAAAAAGAAGAGAAAAAAAGAAATAGAAGTAGTTATGTAATGTAAACTGTAATGTTCTTTAAATTTGTATAATATTCAAACTCTAATATAAAGACATCAATGCGTATATTACGAAATATTCATTAAGTGTACACGTATATATCTATAATATTGTGTGCTAGTAACAAGTAAATGTTTCTATAAATTTACATGAAGGTAGATTTAGACCCACTTATTTAAGAAAAAAATATAAAATGAGTAAAATACAAAAAAATACAAAAAAAATATAAAATGAGAAAAAACAAAAAAAAACTTACAAAAGAGAAAAGAAAAAAAAATTAAAAGTAGATTTGTACTTAGTCTATGTAATTACAAGACCTTTACATCCTACGATTATTTGCATCAACGCAATCGCGATGCAGCCAATCTTGCAATACAGTCGTAGTCTTTCTTCCTATACATGGGCACTAATCACAGCTGCAGTGATAACGTGCGTACTTACTTGCATGGAAACGTTGTCACTTGCGATTTTGTGGGTTTTACACAAACCATTTAAAATCGCAATGACATATTTTTCCTAAATGCGCTACAGCATTTGCATCGATGCAAGAAGTCGTGGTTGTAACCGCGTTAATGCATCAGGGTAAATTATATCTCAGTCTTCCATACCCATAAGATCACGATGCACAATTTAAATGAAAAAAAAAAGCAAATGTGTTTAATTCATATATCGTAGGTATCAATTTATATAATTTGTATGAACTTTTATATTAAATATTGACGTGTCCAATGAGTCCTAAGTATCTTCGTGTAAGTCACAATACAACGAATTTTCGTCTTTCAATGAACGGCAATACAACTTACTAATCATTGCTGAGAGAAACGACCTAGTGACAATATAATTTGCATTAGAATATATAGGAAATCATGGTATAGCCCGTGTCATGAAATAGGGTATATCTTTGTAAAGCCCACGTGTTCATCTGCAACGAGTTCTGCAAGAAATTGCGAGAATTGGCAATCCTTGGTGTAATTGGAGGTTTCCTAACCAACCAAGTGTAAAAAAAAACGATCAGTGGGTTAAGTTACCAAAGGTGCGGTTACCCTATGAATGGTCACCCATCCATTGCATTAACCGCCCCTTAGCATTATCTTCTTATTCTTATCGTTTGGTTAGAAACCAACCTGGTGACAGAAATATTTAGATCGCCCAAATTTATTAGAGCGTCTTATGAAAGCATGTTAAAAGTCGGTCTAAAGTCCTTTGCGTATCTAACAGTCGACAGTTTACGACTGAGGCATAAATATCGATCTAAATAACTCTACCACTAGGTTGGCCACTATTCGATAAGAAGATGAAAAATTGTATGAAATACCTCAGACAATTTTTACTTTTTCTTGATACACGACCGGCCTTGAAAACACGGTTATTAACCGTGTTTTCAGGTACATATATTGTCATATTCAGTATTATAATAATATCTTAGTATTAATATGTGTTTTGATGTGTCTACATATACACATACATATGTGTTAGAGCTACGTATATAAATGCAAGATACACAAATATAAAAAATAAATCTTCAATACAACTTTCCTTTTGAACTATACAGAAGTTACATTTAAATAAATCAAGACAACGGATCTAACTACGGGTCTAAGTTACAAATTTTATCAAATTAATACCAATAAAAAATGATAATATATGAAAATATTGAAGTTAATAGTTAAAAGTGAATAGTATCTTCTTTTTTTAGAGGTGCATCCAGATCTGCGCAAGTAATACACGAATCCAGCAATAAAAGAGCAGTGAAAAAAATGGACACAGTTATGTCTTCACTATTTGCACCTTGCATAGATACTTACACGACGCAAACACATGCAGAACAATACCACCAACATTCTAATCATTATCTTCAAATTTAACAGCGATTTTGCTTAGAAATCTTGTGCCGGAAAATCTTCGGAAATCAAATAGCTTGGCTAATAATGTCTATCGGAACATGCACACGAAGGCTCGTGTTCGTGAGATGTACGTCGTAGTCGTTTGCGCAGGCTTGGATGCACCTTTGCATTTGTATACGTAGGACTCTTACATAGTAAGTATTTTTATTGTAATGTGTGTTGTTTCATAATTGAAATGTAGTTGTGAGTTTATAGAATTATCGTGAGCATGGGTTTAGCTTAGTGGAAAATATGCCCGGTTCTAGACTTTTAGTCTATATCGATCCTAAGAGCTATTTACACTTTCAAATCTGTCGAAGATAAAGATAACATTAAACTTTTACCGTGCAAACTTGTAAAAGCCTTCATACATCTCGATATTCTCGATAGTAACTACATTCGTATTAATAATAAAATTACCGTAAAATAAACAAAATAATGTTGACTGGGTAGTATGCTTTGCATATTCAAAATTTTAAAGACTCAATTTTGCACCACAGGCCTTACTTATGACGTGTTAAAACAAGAGTCGTGGGACGGAGCTGTATAACACGTCATGGTACAATCCTAAAACTAAAACTAATATCTGAGATCGTCATTCAACTTCTATAACATAACTAATGGAATAAAGGAACAATACAAAATATTACAAACCAATATAATCTGAAACTAACATTGTCTCTCACTCGCGCTCGTGCATGTCACGCATCCGAAAGAGACAGAAATTAAATTCTAATATACTAAATAAATAATAACCATAATAGAAATATGAACATAATAGAAACACCGACGTTACATCTTCGGTAAATTAAACAAAAAATAATCAGGTCATCTTTCCAACGTTACTAAAACTAAGCAACAGATATATACCCATGTTCATATAAACGACAAATAATTTATACGAGTAAAAGACTAACTAACTCATTAATCCATTTTTCTAATAAATCTTTTTGTGTAGCAACTGATTGTATTAATTCAATACCCTATCCCTTAGTTATAATCCATACTAATATTATAAATGTGAAAGTAACTTAATTTGTATGTGTGTATGATTGTTTGTGTGTTTGTTACCTTTTCACGACTAAATGGCTGAACGGATATTAATGAAATTTGGCAAGGCGATAGATGGTACTCTGGAGAAGGACATAGGATACTTTTTATCGCAATAACCAACTCATATACAGAGGAAATATTTTTTGACTCATAAACATTTTTAAGAGAGGTAGGTAAGTAGGGCATCATACCAGTGAGCAAGCCCGACTGGGGAAGGAACTCCACCTTACAGAAGACCACAGCCAAATAACTACACACAGCGGTGTAATTGTGTTCCTGTGTGTGAGTAAAGGTCTCCAGCGCTCATTTAGGGATGCGTTTTGAAATAAACGTATTCCTATCCCAGGGATAATCCCATCTTAAAGGTGTAAAAAAATGGGTTGGTAACACGCAAGTGATACCTCTGGTAATGCAAGCGTCCATAGGCTATCGTAACTGCTTAACATCAGGCGGGGTGTATGCCACCCAAGAAGTATAAAAAAAAAACATACCTAGGTACTGGCACTTTTGTACAGAAGATGGTTAGAAATGTATATAAACTATGCACATCGCATATAATATGATAGGTGATGGTTGATAATGGTGATTTATAACAGCCTCGTTGGCCCGGGACCAATTTCATAAGCTTGTAATTTTGAGGTAAGTATTATTGGGTCATATCCTTTTAGAACATCCTGTAGCAAAGGTTCGTTAATGTAATCTGTACTCACAGATGCACTCTCTATTAACTCACTGTAGTCCAGTGCGATGGAAACACAACACGACTGGAGAGGAGTTCCAGCCACAGAACATAATATTAAGAAGATCCAGCTCAGGACCAACGGCTTTACGTACTCACCAGTTGCTCTAAAACACCTATGGGTAGGTATAAATTATTATAATGCCATGCAATAATGATTAGGTGGGGATTTTGATAACATATAACACGCTTTTAAGCCCCCCCTCTCAAAAAATGATGAAAAAGAGATGTAAATGAAACCATTTTTTGTTGGCATTCATAGACAAATGACTGCCAAAAAATACAGTATTAATCTACAAGATGTGTTTCGTAATAAAGGTGTGTCATAAATTATATAGTTTCTAAATAGTTTGTAAAAAAAACATCGAATCAGCACCAAATTAACCCAGGCGAAGTCGAAGCCACTAGTTAGCAATAATTTTAAATAGGTATTGAATGAAATTTCAAAGTGTTTTTAATTATCTACCTAACTGTCATGAGAATAAAAATATAATAAAACTAGCTGACCCAGCAAACGTTGTTTTGCTACTAAAATAGTAATAGGGGTTGATCGTA
Organism: Trisateles emortualis; assembly: GCA_947095525.1. Taxonomy (NCBI): domain Eukaryota; kingdom Metazoa; phylum Arthropoda; class Insecta; order Lepidoptera; family Erebidae; genus Trisateles; species Trisateles emortualis. The sequence continues at coordinate 32,757,121 of OX352729.1, forward strand.
GAGGGGGGAAAATTAAGGGTTGTATGTATTTTTAATGCTGAATCACAAAAAAATAAAAACAAAAAATTTTGTCTAAAAAATTAAATAAAAAAATGAGGGGTTAACATTAAGGGGGATGAAAAATAGATTTTGTCCGATTCTCAGACCTACCCAATATGCACACAAAATTTCACGAAAATCGGTCGAGCCGTTTCAGAGGAGTTCAAAGTCCAACACTATGACACGAGAATTTTATATATTAGAAGTAAAATTCAATACTTTTCTCTGTTTAAGAATCGGTTGGCAACCAAAAGAAGTAGAATGTAGTGAACTGTTTTGTCAGTATCTATTTAGGTATACATTTATAGATCAGCGTTGTTTTTTAACTTTCATAAATAAACTAGAAGCAGTCGTCGATTGGTCTCTCACGACCAACTTTCTGAGTTCGCTTTTGTATTAAGCAACAGTCACTTTTACTTGTTTTTATTAGCAGCAAATATGCGTAAGTATAAGTTCCATTATGGAGTAGGTTATGCGCATAAATATTTCTTTTTTTTACTTTTTGGGTGGCAAACAAGCATACGGTCTGCTTGATGGTAAGCAGTTACCGTAGCCAATGAACGCTTGCAATACTAGAAATATAAATTCCGTTTTATCGACAACAATTTTAACACCAAGGTTTTGTGATGGAATATACCGTGGTCAATCCAATTATAAACGCATCCCTAAATGAATGCTAGAAACCTGTACTTCATCATTTTTTTTTTCTTTTTTTTTTATACTACCAAGGTGACAAACAAGCATACGGCCCGCCTGATGGTAAGCAGTTACCGTAGCCTATGGACGTTTGCAACACCAGGGGTGTCACTCACGCGTTGCCGACCCTTTAAAAACCTTATAACTCCTTTCTTGAAGAACCCCATGCTATAGTCTCTTGGGAAAACCTCAGCAGGGAGCTCATTCCACAGCCTAATCGTACGTGGTAAGAAATTCCTCTGGAATCTTACGGTACGGCAAGTTTGAGGTGCAAGGATGTGAGGATGAACTCCCTGTCGGTGGCGAGAGGTGCGTTGATAAAATGTGGCCGTGGGCATCATCATTTTGCTGTGCTGTGGTCTTCTGCCTTTCCCAGTCTAACCACCTCTCTTTTAAAATGATTTGCCTTTAACAAAATCTATGTGTGACTTGAAAATAGAAATAAAATATCGAAAACTTTGATATCAGGTAATATTTTTATATAGTAGGTAGGTATTTTTCATATACATTTTGATGAAATTACAATCAGACTTTCTATAGTAAGCTATCTTTAATAGTAAGCAAGTTGTAGTGACAATGGATAAGCCATGTCGCTCGATGAACTGATAACGGGTGGGGATATGAGGGTCCCTAGTGGCGAACACGTGTTTAGGAAGACAGGATGTGTGTGGGTCAGAGCGGCAGGCAGGCAGTGGATACAGTCCGCTCAAAACTTACAATCATGTGGACATCATCAAGCTGAGATGATAATGATTAATTCATACGAAACTTGAAAAAAAACAATGCGTTTTTTTTTTCAAGTTAAGTATTATAAATTAAGAAAGTTTTATAAAACCGCATAGAACACAACGAAACAAATGGCTAAGTTGCTATTAATATCCTCATTTTACGGCTCTGTGGCTTATTAGTTCAAATACGAGGTCGAGGTTACCTAACAGAGAAATACTTGAACAGCAGAATTTAAAACAAGGGAGTCAATGTCTATGCATAGTTATAAACAATCCCACTTAAATGGATTGGGTTGAGGATTTTCATCGTTGGCCTAGATAAGAAAAGGTGTGGTTCTAATACACAAACGCTTTAAAAAAATATTACATAATAGACTATATGTACCTATTTATTTAAGGAAGTCTTAACAGTAAAAGTAAAACATCAGGAAACCAATTAGATCAAGTGTAGTGTGCTATTTACCTATTCAAAGCCAACCTTTTTATAGACTTCAGCAATGCCAGAAACATAGCCAAGCCATTGCTTATACTACTACTTAGTGCTCTCTTTAAACCTTGTTTCCTTGTTGTTAAGGACATATCTTAGAGCTCAGCAGGTAGTTAAATCCAGAGCTTACACGTATATGGGAAATAATGAACGCTGGCAGTGAACTTTGCTGGAAGAAATTGTTTCCAAATGGTACGGAAGAACTTTGCTGCGGAATCGGTTGATGCGTTGGTAGGTATGAATAAAAAGTAAAATAGGTAGGTGAGTATGTGCCTATAAAATAGAACGATTTATTACAAGCAAGAAAGGGGCTTGCTGGGAGCAGCTGGAAGCCGAGGATCGTCCTAAATAGAGTGCGTTTGGAGCAGTGGACTGATAGTAATGATCTGAAGAAAAGTGTTTTGTCTGCACCTACTTAGTTATGAGAAACTGAGAAGCATATGTGTGTTACGGCTCAGTTTACCTATATCTAAAATTGTTCAGACCAATCATACCTAGAATTGGCGTATTTCTTAGATGTATGTTATAACATCTATAGCTTGCTCCTGCAGTTTTAAAAGGGCAACAATAGTTATTTACGAACGATTGCCAGTTTGTGAAGATATTTAAACGTAAGTATTGCATGAATGAATGAATTTTAAGGTTCGATTTTCTCAATTTAAAAGCATTCTCTACTTTTTTTACTACATACATCTATAAGTAGGTATATCTACTTATAGATGTATGATCTACAACTGCCTTTCTCCATTCATTCTGTCCATCCAGGTTGTCTGGAAGAAATCGCCGCTAGCGATAAGACCGCCGATTGTACTAGCCTTAACATAGTTATTTAAGTTGAGAAATGTAATTTTATGGTGTACAATAAAGTATATTGTATTGTATTGTATTGTATCTACCTCTTTCTTACTAATGTACAATTCCAGATCTTTACATTTTTTTGAGTATAAGGCACCAAGGTAGGTAAAAATTTTAGATAATCTAAGAGCTTAGACGCTCTTGACAACAGTATCACAATGTCACTAAAAATGTAGAACAACCTAAATAATAAAATTTAAAATTATTTCTAATGGTCGTGGTTCTTCCTATCGAAAAGCACCCTTAATACGAGGATGTGGGTGTCGGCTGCGCCAGCGGGGTGGACGGTGCGGCCCGCGATCTACTTCCATTGACCCAATTCTTCCCGTCTCGTTGCTCTGAATTAGTGACCCCGAGTTGTTACCAACTTCCCACCTCGCTCTAATATGTATTTATATACCAGATACCATTATATACCTAACAAACTTAGATTAACGTTGGTATAGGTAGGTACCAACTTTATGTAGATTTTGCAAGCAGTTTTAGGTAAAACCAGTCTTTAAAAGTAAGTAACTTAATTAACAATCTTTCATTATATTGGGAAATAATAATGGTTCCGAAAAACAAATTAATCTCCAGCGATCTGTGGCCGACTGTAAATCCTAGCCGTGCGACTAAATTACTAGGTGAGCGACTAGAAATTTATGCATTTGAATATATCTTTTCATGCATTTGCTACCAGAAACGAGATGCTATCAGACAAGTACGTTAGGTTAGGTTAGAACTTAACCCCAACAACGCTAATTTTGATAGATTGTGTTCGCCCTCAGTTTGTCGCTCACTTAGTATTTCTGTACACCATATTCAGTAATTTTGACACACATAAATTAAATTTGTGTTCGCCCTCAGTTTTTCGCTCACTTAATATTTCTGTACGCCATATTCAGTAATTATGACACGCATAAATTGAATTTATATTCTCTCGATTAAATACTACCCATACAAAATTAGGGTATGCCAATGCCCTTATTATATACTCGTAGGTACCTAAAAATAAGACCTATAACACCTAGTACCTAATAGGACTAGGAATTTAGTGTAGGTCACAAACACAGTTGTACTCTAAATTCTCCTTTAGTCTTATCTTATAGTCTGATGAGACAACCATTCGACGGGACCGCAGAGAGATCAGGACCAACGACTTTACGTGCGTTCTAAGGCACGAAGGGACATCGATATGTTTTAGCAAAATGGTCACGTATCTTTACATATAGACCGTGCGCGGCCGTTAGGTACTTTGCTACGAGCCCTCATAATATTTTTATGTACCATTATCACGGATGCATAGAAATAGGTACCTAGATACATACGAAATTCTACATTTAGGTAGGTATTTATACAGAGTTCACTATAAGTGTAGATATAAAAACTACAAAGAGAGCTTGTTAAAGCTACATGGTAAGTAGGTATGTACTGTAGAGGTTTATAGGTGGCTGCACGATGGCCATGTGACCATAGGTGAACGTAATTCAAATATTTAAAATTGATATTGTCCAATAAGAAATGTAAGTACTTAGGTAGGTACTTAAGTTATGTGCGTATTCTGAGAGGTGTCATGCGTGATATGTGTATTTGATTGTGTTTGTGAAGTTAGGCTCTTTTATAAAAACAATATTAGACAAAAAGAAAGTATCTAGTTTCACTAATACACAGAATAGGTACCTACATTGAAGACCAGCTTACACCTACCTATACTCACCTCTCGTATGCCAAGCGAGACCACAGGTAGGTACAATTAGAAACGAATAGGAGCTGGGACTTCACAATACCTACTCAATGTATTATTTTTATGCGCATTAGATACGTCATTTTATTCCTATTCCAACAATCTAATTCAGGTCAAAAGTTTATCAAGCGGTTGATGAGCGAAATACCTACATATCTATAGAGCGAACAGTTTATTTTGTATAGCCCACCAATGTGACTCGTTCGGACTGCCGCATACCGACTGCATGACCTACATTCTCTTCTCTAATTTATTATTTAAAACAAGGGCGATCGCGAGCTCTTTTTACTACAGTTGGCTCTATAAGTGGGCAAGATATCGATCGGGTAGGGTGAGGATAGAATAGGTACGTGTCAAGGATATTTAATCGCGTTATTAAAGATTATTAAATTGAGGTTGACAGTTTGATGTCGATAACTACGTTTTTACATAATTGTATTTGTCAGTACCTATCGTAGATTGAATTAGGCTGCCGGTCCGCTTCCAATAATAATTTACATAATATGTAAAGTAAGTAAGAACGGTACCTACGTAATATTATTACGTAGGTACCGTTCTTACTTACCAACCTATATTCGTTATTTAATTATTAAATTATTACTGAAAGGGATTGCTTTTATAACTGCCCATTGCTCAACTAATAATATATTTCATTTATATTAATAATTAAATTTTAATTTAGATAAATACTTAGAGACTTGGTAATGCAATTTAGTTTAGACTTAGATAAAGTATAATATACCTATATAAGTACTCATATATTCAAAAATCTACTTAGGTAGGAGGTAGGTAGGGACAAAAATGGATGCTAAAACAGTTTTAAATAAATAGATAAAAAAAGCAATAAAAAACGAAATCTGATGACATAGGTGAGGAAAATGTACTGAACTATTTTGTTTATAAGTTACAGATTAATTGCATAACTACAACTAGTATGCAGTAAATACATCAAAAACTTCAACAACATCTATCTACCTAATTAATTATAATTTATTAGTTACCTACTAAATTATACAAGAATAATAAATTTATGCATTTAAGTATAGGTATGTTTATTTACTTTAGTTAGTATATATTTAAGTAAGTATGAATTATACCTATTTATGTACCTACTTATTTAGTTGCCCTACATCTGATTCAATAAACTAAACACCAAAGTTCCCAGAATAATACTTTGTGATTTCCATATCTTGTCTATACTAAGATTATTGTTTTAAGCGGTAAGTCCGCCATTTATCTACAAATTTATTAATAAGTTAAGTGAAACTTATAAAAAGTAATCCATGTCAGCCAAAAGACGTCCACCGCTGGACATAGGCCTTCCTCAAGGATTTCCACAGCACTCGATCCTTTACTAGCGTTTTCAGCGTTTGCCCGCAACCTTTACTATGTCGTCGGTCCACCCTGTTGGAGGCCTACCCACGCTACATATTGCCGTTCGTGGACGCCACTCTAGAACCTTTCTGCCCCAACGGCAATCGGTTCTGCGAGCTGTCGGTCACTCTGGTTCTCCTAGGGATCTCCTCGTTTCTGATTCGATCTCGCAGTCGCAGCCTTTGAGTGCCTTTGAGCCTTCCTATGACCGACTCAGATCCATATGTCATCACTGGCAACACGGACGAGCCAATGACTTCGTAATGAGATATTGCGGTATTTGGGACGAGAAGATATGGTTTAGCTTGTGCTTAGACGAGTGACCTCTTTCTCAAAGTTGGACCTACAACTTCCGAGTCTAGAGCCTCCAATCGTGACAAGCGGCTGCGACATGATCATTCGCCATATACTTTGTCTTGTCAATGTTCATTTTAAGGCCCACTTGTAGTGAGACTCTACTGAGGCCATCGAGCATTGCGCCAAGGTCTTCCATGGTCTCAGCCATGATATCGTCGGCAAATCAAAGGTGGAAATGTTCAGAAATTTCAGAAGCTTGAAATCATCTTCCAATGCAGCAGTGAACAGTTTCGGAGATATTACATCTCCCTGTCTCTACATCGCAAATGATTCTAATGTCTATCTATTAGCTGTTTTTGTATGTATACTTACATTTTTATGTTCCTAAGTAGGTAATACATACAAAGACAAATAGGTCATACATATTAAGGTTTTTTATGCCAAATAATAAATGTGAAAATTAAATTTGCCATTTAGGTAAATGCCAAATTTAATTTTCACAGTGATTTGAGAAGAGTATCTGACCTAATTTAGTTGCTGTATACAGCATCGCATGTTTGCTGTTATTTAAATACCAAAATATAGACAATAATCTGTGTAGCAAATCTAAACTAATTTTGCTGTATATAGCATTGTATGTTTTCTGTTATTTAAATGCCATAATTTTGACATTAATCTGTGTAGCAAATCTAAACTAATTTTACTGTATACAGCATTGCATGTTTGCTGTTATTTAAATGGCAAATTTAACTGGCACATTTATTTTAGACTGTACAATGCTGTATACAGCATTAGAATCTTATGCTGTAGACAGCATTTAATGATTTTCAAGCATGCTTATAAGCTTGAGTTAAATCCTATAGGGAGCGTAGGCGTTTAAAATAAAATACTTTCATGGGCCGAAAAATGTTTAATAAGTTACACGAATCAACGCTAACATAGACGTATACATTATTTGAATACTATTACATCTACAAACTAGGTAAGTAGTTTAAATTACACATATTGTGTTAATATTTAGCTTACAGGTAGATACAGGCGGGAATAAGAAACCTTACAATCATAACCACGGACACTATCAATTGCATCTCATTTGAGTCCTTAGGTATCGACACGCACAATAAACAGTCTCTGTCTGTATACACTGGTATATGTACGAAACGTTCCTTCTGCAATATATCCTTCTTCGTAATGAAATGCCTGTATCCACCGTTTCTAATTCACTTAATAATTAATCGTTTTCGTTATCGGAAGCCAATCTCAACACAGATCAGTCTGTGTTACTAAACAGGTTCACTCTCTATTCCTTCATTAAAGTCCGACCGGAGAGAGATCAGGCGCTGGCCTAACGACTTTACGTGCTTTCCGAGACACGAAGGAGTCATGTTTTAATACTATGTATACCCATCTAGGGTCTGACCGCGGCAAGGTTCACATTGCAGATCTATTGATCGCGCGGCTACAACTTATTTACGCGCCCCTCAATATTGAGATGGGACAGAACTTACTTAACTAGGTATGGCATATAAAGCCCAGACTTATTCTGTAAACACAAACAATCTATTTAATTACCAGCAAGACATTCAAAACTGTATTAATTTATGAATATGTATTATTGATACGGTACACAACATTAATTATTTATTGGAATATATTAGAACAGCATTTAGTGGTATTATAACCATAGAAATCGGAATATAATCTAATGATTATTTTTAAATATGAACCAGGTTTTATTAAGAATTTCAAATCTACGAGTATTTTACGACAATGATTTACTTAATTTCTGTACCTATCAGTGAGGATATAAAGTTTCGTAACACTCACGTTTTGACGTTTTATTAAATTTTCATGATAAACATAAACACTGGCACTTAACAATAACATTTAGTTAAATCTAGTTACTTATCAATATTGTTCTTTTTTGCCTTAGGGCCTTTTCAAATGCACGATCCATGGCTTCTCGTCTCCAGCAGCTTCACTACTGCTACTATTATACTACACATTACTTATATTTAGTTATGTACTACACTAGAGATAAGTCTTTAGTATTTCAGTATATGAATTAAGTCTTTTGTTTACACGACACGAGCACAGCTGATGCCTTATTGATATCTCCGTTGGCTTTAGAGAGTTCTGTGCTGCAAGTCTCGAGAGACACTTTAGTGCCAACAGATACACTAACTCGAACTAACTTGATGGCGTTGTGCACATTCCAGTCACTTAACTCTAATGCTTCGAGGCATTCGCCGGACGTGACCTGGAACACAACAAAAAAGAAACAATTAATATTTTGTTAATAAACATTTTTATACGTTCATTGCCATCTAACTACTGATGATATCTACTACCTATATTACTCATTACAAGACTAATGATCTAGTGATTAATGCATATGGATTATCTAAGGAACATAGGATCATGTAAAATGATTAAAAAACAAATATACTTTAAACAAATGAAAAAAAACATACTAACATAGATCGATGCAAATCTTACATTGTAAAAAAAAGTTGTCAAAAAAAACTCGAAGATATATTTTTCCTATAAAAATAATTACTATCTGCAAGAACGACACATTCTTCATAAAGCAGGTATAGCCAGCTTAATTAAAAAAGGCATAAACAAACGTACACATATTATAACGAAGTAATTTTGTTAATAAAATGGATTAAAAATTATGTCGATTAAAATTATCATGGTTTTTTATTGTAGTTGTGATTTTTTACCTAATTAAATAATTATATCACTATCAAACACCGCAGTGTTTAATTCCGTAAGATAAGAAGTATAAATAATTACAATATATAATAAGATTATAAATTTAAAAAAAGCATCAAGTAAGCTTTTATTGATGCTTTTCATAGTTCATGATTACTCATTAAATCAAGCAAGACGGAGTAGTCTTTCTTTTAAATAGACAACTCCCACACTAGAGAGCAAACTCTGTGTCGCGGGGTACTTTACAAACATTTAACAATTAACGGACACAAATTATACCCAGACTCAAAACAACATTTTGTAGGTCACACAAAGTTTTGTCCTGTATGGGCATCGAACCCCATACTGCGGCCACTGGACCACCAAGGCAGTCGAAAGCATTTGTGTTTCGCTAAGGAGTTCTTATAATTACATTACACCCTTAACAACACACCTAGGAACTAAGTGCCTACTCGTCAAGACAAACCCAACGAGCCCAAACACGGCAGCATCTCGTTTAGCTGCAAATTTACTATGGCCACCTTCGTCTAAATCATCAAATAAGCTTCATGGTATACCAAATTTCAGCTCAATCGGTATACCTATTACACACCAAGTGGCAATGTATCCGAGAACAGATTTACCGTCTCAATACAATATTTTATTTTTAATCCATTTTTAGAAAACAAACCAAAATAAATAATAGCGCATGCGTGTAACATAGCAGTGATAAAATTGACATCTATAAAAAGTAACACTATGTTTAGAAAAACCTTTTATGCTGTTTGTCCTGTGACGCATAAACAATAATGCTACACATTAAAACAGATCAAAATTGTATAATATTAATTGTTAGTTATTTTTTTATAGTACGCACAATCGAACTTGGATTCTTGTTAGCTTTTGTGAATATAAGCGCATGAGCATAAGAATAGCAAAACCTCTGCTCCCACTTTTTAGTTTTCTTTAAGATTGCACATGCCCCGGTTGCGGCGTGTTCGCGTCAACGAATATAGAAATATGCAAACACGCTAACAGAGGCTCACGTTTGTACAAAAAATATTAGCGTGTCTATGCTCGCAACGAGCTGCGTGTGTGCCATAAACCGTAAAAACACCAGTCTGAAAGCTCCTTAAAAGTTAATTAAAATGCGTGTTATGTAAGTCGGCAATGCGAATTAAACGGAATGTATTTTATGTGCAACCTCACATATATGTATAATAATAATACTATAACACCTTATTTAAGGAATGCAAGTGGTAAGTAGTGTAGTAGTGATAGAATGTGTTCGTGTGTACGTAACTATGTATGTGGAAATAATTTCTTACTTCTTTCTTGAAGACTTTGCTCATTATCCTTACTTCATCGGACTCCTCCCCGCGCTGACGTCCACAAGGCTTCTGATCAGCGAACTCTAATAAATCTTCCACGGACACGTGATCCTTGCAGTCTGAAATAACGAGGTTGAATTAATCTCAGTGTCAGAACGAACGAACGGAGCAGAGTGTTCATAGTGTTTATTTATTTCGATCTCCATCAAAGGACATACACAACACTATCATAATATTATCACAGTGTAAAGAACCCTTTATTCCTTCTTACAGTGGGCCAACGCCTTTGATGTTTTGCGAAATGCCGCCGCCGACTTGACATAGATAATTGTCGCAGGGTTGTCACATATTTTTCCTAATTTATTTTATATTTTGTAATGTTAGAATGCGTGTGGGGTACCAGGAAAATAAATTCTACAAATATTAATTATTAAATTGGTTAATGAGAAGGCAAAGCATGTATGTGTATTATTTACAAAATGATGAATTTTTGATGACTAAATGAGTTTGAGAATATAATTTTTATACATCTTGGATCACTAAATAGTTTTCATATTCGTATTCAGCAACCCCATAAACCATGATGATACCCATATTGACTTTTTAAAATTCGCGTCCGCCATCTTGGATCACCAAATAGATCATATAATATTTGTTTTCAGCACCCGCAAAAATTACGAAAACGATGCCCATATTGACTTTTTTGAAAAATTCGCGTCCGCCATCTTGGATCACGAAATAGATGAATTTTTGATGACTAAATGAAAAAATGAGTTTGAGAATATAATTTTTATACATCTTGGATCACTAAATAGTTTTCATATTCGTATTCAGCAACCCCATAAACCATGATGATACCCATATTGACTTTTTAAAATTCGCGTCCGCCATCTTGGATCACCAAATAGATCATATAATATTTGTTTTCAGCACCCGCAAAAATTACGAAAACGATGCCCATATTGACTTTTTTGAAAAATTCGCGTCCGCCATCTTGGATCACGAAATAGATGTCATATTCGTTTTCAACACCCCCAAAAACCACGAAAACGATGCCCATATTGACTTTTTTGAAAAATTCGCGTCCGCCATCTTGAATCACAAAATAGATGTCATTTTCGTTTTCAGCACCCCCAAAAACCACGAAAACGATACCTATATTGACTTTTTTTAAAAATTCGCGTCCGCCATTTTGGATCACGAAATAGATTATATTCGTTTTCAGCACCCCCAAAAACTTCAAAAACGATACCCATATTGACTTTTTCGAAAAATTATAGTCCGCCATCTTGGATCACGAAATGGATGTCATTTTTGTTTCCAGCACCCCCAAAAACCACGAAAACGATACCCATATTAATTTTTTCGAAAAAACCTCATCCGCCATCTTGGATCAGTAAAAAATAAATGTTTTTATGTCGTCCGCCATTTTGCCGTCTCAATATTTTTCTCTGAATGAAATTGGTGAATATAAATTATTTTTTACTAACCTTTCGTCCGTGTGAGGAAATTGATAGAATTTTAAATTCTTATTTAAACGAGATGATGACATACAGTTTCTTACAGCACATATTGTGTGTACCATTTTACAAATAAAACGAAAACCCCTACTCCGCGGACCCCGCACGATTGCTCTGTCTAGACGTGTCCGTCGAACTACTGTATGAAAAAGTCCTTATACTGTGATATTATTATGCCATATAATATTTCGTTTACTCCTTCAATTAATGGAGACCACGGCATGCAAGTAGAATTTTAACATAGTTAACACAAATTTTAAATAACGCCATTAAAATTACATATTAACAAATAACACTGTTGCTCAAACAGTATAAAATACAGGTTTTTTTTTAATTTTTAAACACTTATCAACAAGTAGACTTTGAACAAAACAAGTGAGATCATGACATAAATGTATTAAAGTGTTCATAAAGTGTTCAAATAGCTTCTAGCTTTAGGTTTCAGCAACGCTCGATTGACGCCCCTGGTATTGCAAGATTTTTAAAGTCTACGTCTTTGGTGATACAAATAGGGTTAACAAAAATCATTTACCTTTAACCAAAGCACCAGCTACGTCAGTCTCTTCTTCACTCTCATCGCTAAATATCTCTATAATGTCAATCTCTACGTCGCCGTCATCTTCGTCGAACGAATAACTTTTGAAAGGGTTGGCCCCGCTAGGCCCCGGTCGCACAAGGTCAGATGTGCTGGGTCCAGCAATGCTCGGTCGCGGTTCATTAGTGAACGGATTTGTAGTGAGTTTAGTGGGCTCCGGCCCATCGTGAACATCTACATTGGTGGATACATGATGCACCTGTCCAGGCGTTACTTTTTGGATCCGTTTATTCGGGTTAGAAGTATTTTGGTATATATTGGGTTTAGGTTCCGTCAACGGTTTTGCGGGCAGATGGACTTCCTCGATTATTTTTAGAGGGTACTTCCTGATGTGACGCGGTTTATCAACCAGCTTCGGCTTTGTGTTACGCGGAGGTAACGGTAAGGGGTTTTCAATCTGAAATTGTTTAAAAACAGATTAATGCAACTATATACTAAACCATGCTATACTATATGGAAAACCTTGGGGGAGGCCTATGTCCAGCAGTGGACGTCTTATGACTGAGATGATGATGATGATGATATACTAAACAGGTTCCCTGTCCCGTGAATTATATGTGATACATAACAATAGATTTTCTATTGGACCTATCTTGGGACAGCAAAAGGGTTAAATTTAAATGTAATCTATAGAAACAGAGTAATTGCCATTTTATTTCATACTAAGTGTTTATGCAGAAACAAGTTGTATCCCGTGGTTTTACCCGCGGTAAATTTCGGTTTTATACCGTGCCGCGTTTATTATTAGAGCCACGTTACTCTTTAGCCGTAGCCTATAAACTTCCCAAAAAAACTCATGTAAAATGCTTTTCGAAATCTGATGTGAACTTGCAGCTTTATAATATTAGTAAATATGAACCTTTACTATTGGTCACCCTTACATGTAAAACTTAAAAAAATATAGCAGTAATTTAGTTAAAATTATTAAAAAAAAAAATACTTACATTCTGTGGAGTAAACTCTTCGTCGCGAGTCGGCATTGGCCTGGATAATAAAGTTTCAAATTAGCTGTTACCTATCATCCTATCGATATAATATATCTAAAGTCGTTTTACTGCACATAGCTCGCAGAACGGATGGCCATTGGGGCAGAAAGGACCGACGACCTGGTAAAGGTTACGGGCAAACGATGGACAAGGTCAGCTCAGGATTTAGTGTTGTGAAAATCCTGGTCTATGTCCAGCAGTGGATGTCTTTTGGCTGAGATAGGTGGAATTTTACTGCCTCATTTATAGTCCTTCGGCATAGCTTGGGCTTAAGTTTTATCATAAAAATCTGCGTAATTATACGCATACAAAATGTTATATATTCAAGCCTTTAAAACACTGCAATTTTATATTAGCTACTAGTTTATCTGAACTTAATTATGTACCTGTTGTATCCGTGAACGTTTTGTTGATGTGATTGTACGAGCGTAAAGCTAGAAGAGGGTCCCGCCGATCTAGCAGACGTCGGCGGTTTGTACTCGTATGTGCTTGGCTCATAGCGCATCAGCGAAGACGACGGAATCGGGTTCTCGATCAAACTTGTGTATGCCATTATGCTCTCCTCAGTCAGTGTCGCCTGGAGAAAAATAAAGCACAATATGAATTACTGACATATTTTTGTACGATTATTTTTTTCAGAAGTTTATATTAGTCGCGATATTCAATAGTTGAATATCGCGTTGAATTTGATTATTATTATTTTATTGTTGACTTGACATTATCTTACCAATTTTTATCTTTATTTTTCTATATTATAATACAACAAGAATTACATTAAAATTATAGTATAGGATAGTCTGTTTTCTGTTCTCTGTTTTAAAAAGACAACTCCCGCACTAGAGATCAAGCTCTGTGTCGCGGGGGACTTTAGAGACATACAATTAACGGACACAAATTACACCCAGACTCAGAACAATTCTTTGTGGGTCACACAAAGTTTTGTCCTGTGTGGGAATCGAACCCACAACCTCGTGCACAGCAGGCGCATACTGCGACCACTGGACCACCGAGGCAGTCTAAAAATATGTTTATTTTAAGTTCTTTACTTGTACTTTTCTATATCTACTATCTATTATTATATTACCCACTGTGTACCAATATATTGACGTGTAAGTGCACCTTATGAATAAATGGGTATTATGAGTTATTAGTAAAATATAACTACCTGTATATCGGGGACACTATTAGCTTCATCGCTGAAATTTCGGCGCTCAGTCTTACCTAAAAAACAAAAAAAGAATAATATGTAGAGATCATCGGCATAATGCATTTGCACAAACAGTTGAACACCTAGTGTAAACAGACGAACGTAAAGCAAGACCATTTACATACGAACAAGACAATATAAAGAACATAGTATTTACGCAGAGATACAATGGTTTAGGTGACACATGTTTTACATTAAAAACTTTAAACATATTACAAACAGAGTTCACTATTGTTTCGCATATAATTTAATCAAGACAATTATTTATAGTAAATCCTTACTAATATTATAAATGTGAAAGTTTGTAAGAATGGATGGATGTTTGTTACTCTTTCACGTAAAAACTACTGAACGGATTTGGATGAAATTTGGCAAAGAGATAGATTATGGTCTGGAATAACACATAGGCTACTTTTTGCAGCGATAACCGACATCCACGCGGGCGGAGCCGCGGGCATCAGCTAGTTAATAATAAAATTATTTAACAACTTTAATACTGCCACTTTAATTGCTAGTTTAGTGCTACTTTAATATGAAAGACATAATTATTATAATAATATAGCCTTTTTACTCTGAACAGATAATATGTTATAAAGCTGAAGAGTTTGTTTGTTTGGTTGAATGCGCTAATCTCAGAAAGTGCTGGTTCGATTAGAAAAAATCTTTCTTTGTTAAATAGTGCATTTATCTATAGGCTATATAACATCACGCTATGATCAATAAGAGCGGATCAGTAGTAAGATATGTTGCAAAATCGGGGAAAATATTCCAAATTTCCACGCGGACAAAGTCGCGGGCTACCCCTTGTATAATATTATTATGTCTCTTAGTTTAGCGTGTCTTTTGAGATAGTCCTCTTTTAACATTTTCTATCTCTTTACCGCCCTTCTCCAGTGGTGCCCAGCCGTGAACTTTACATAACGATCAGTTAGCATGATATAGAAGCACAATATCATTCTACATGAACAATATTAAGTTACTGTGTAATGTATTATAATGGGGTACAATAAAGTATAAATAATAATATAATGAATATAATAATAAATCGTTTATTTATAAGTAAAAAAATAATAAATAAACAGTAGCGAAGAGTATTATAAAAATGTGCTTAGTTATGTAAAATATATTTAACTATAGACTCGCCCCTATTATATTGTAAAACGTAACTACCCTTTCAGAAAAGATCGTGATATTTGTTTTGTAGAAATAATGCCTAAAAGATATGCGAAACAAAGGAATCACAAAAAACACATATAAATAATCATAACAACGACAACAAGCTTACACTGAAAAAAAAAACGTTCAATGTTCAGTCTACAGACCCAAATTAAAATTAAATTGTACAAAAAAATTTGCTCAAATATGCGCAAATAAGGTGAAGCATACGGCTATCAAAAAGTTGTTTATAATTATTTTGAATGATATAATCATTTTACAATTTGAACGAATCATCTTGATTTGCGTAGATTTTTTTTCAGCGTAAGTAAAATGTTAATAAAAGCTCATTTAAAACAACGAAATACAATAAATGTTAGTATTTACCAAATCCCATACGACTGCTGACATGGCGTCGAATGTTGTGCAAATATCAGAAATACGTATGAAAAGGTGATTCTTTTTCAGTCACCCTCTCATAGGTATTAGTGGCACGTGCACAACCCATGGCCGTCCCCAATGCTAGAGACATAAAACTGTAATATTACCCACTCCATACGCAAATATAGAGAATAGGGCAAAAAAAAATGAAATAGTGAAGTCACATTTCTAACACGATTTTTCAATACGTACACCGGCTTAAAGTAATTTTTCATAGCGACAGAAAATGGTGGAATTAATTACTTTCGCAAACATTTCTTGTATGATTAATACCTCAATAAATACAAATAAAAAAATAAACATTTTGTTTTGTATATAAATGCTAGATTGCCTGAGATTTCTTACCTGCATGATCTTTATCTTTTTCAACGTCCGAGTGATGGCTCTGTTGTAGATAATTTGGGAATTTGAAATGGAACCTGGAGCGATCGCTTGGGGAATGCGGCTTAGGCTTATCCACATCTAAATCGTTCATGGACCTAAAATATATTAATATTGTTTAACATCTGGATCCCTGTTTCAGAAATCTTATCAGTTGGTTTAGGACCACTGTTCCAAGTTCTTGATCTTAATAAAAAAAACTTACTTAGCGGTGATTTCATTGGCGAGCGCCACGGCCGTATTGAGAGTTTTCTCATCGTGTGCCGACATAGGCTTCATCGTGCTTGGAGAGGCACTTCTTTTCTTCTCATGCCTCGACATAGTGTAAGCCCTGTAAGTGTACAATTTGTATCTTCGTTATTTTATTCGGGACACGTAGGTACATAGTTCGCAGGTACATCGTTATTGTTTTAAGTAATTTCTCATACATGTATCTAAATTGATAGTGTCAATTAATATTTAGTAATTTAAGATATTTTTGGTTCAGAAACACAAATCTCTTAAGTTGCACAAGGGACAAAATAACCACTTCAGATTTAAATACTAAATAAATGTTATAATATACTGCTTCTGAAGGAAGGTTTTTAAAATATGATAACAGCAATTAAAATAAAATCAAAACATATACTGGGGAATATCTTTGGATGAGTAAAAGTAATATAACGAGAAATGGAAGTATCTATGCGTTACTTTGGCACAAATAACAACAATAATGTGGGAAATTTGATCGTGCATGGCTGCGAAAATATATACCTATCTGATATTCGTAAGCCAATTGTGTTTATGTTAATTGTTTCATGTGTATGTTTTGTAGGTTTATAAATTGTGTTATGAAGTTATTCCTGTAACAGCACGGAGTCTGGAATTGTGACCCGTCTGTGGCTTTAGGTTAGCCTCTATTACATGGGATCTAATATCACCTTCCTGAAAAAAACCTCATCTTCGTGAAAAAAGTGTGTCATCTACCTTTCTTTACAGTGTGTTTGACACCAATTCACAGAAGTATTCATATTAGGTTTGAATAAAATAGACTACAAATGAAACTTTATTTCTATTCATAGATAATTTAATTTCAATTAGTAATTTCGAGAATATTCGAGTATAATATGTAAATAAAAAGATTTAAATCGTAATTGTTGGGTGCTTCAGTGTTATTTTGTATATTGTGACTGTTGTGACTAGAGTGTTACTTAGTATATACGAGTAGAAGATAGAAGCAGGGGAATGTATTGATAGCGGTACAATAGCAGGGTCATAGTTACAATAGGTAAAAGTTATAAAGATAAAGGTATGATGATGATATACAGGAAAAAACCCACTTAACATAGTTTCACTACAAAACCCTTTAAGCAGCTGTTAACCAGTTTAATTCTATTAAGCAGTATTATTTTATTAATAGCACATATATACAGTAACCGCAGCCTATGGACGTTCACATCACCAGGGGAATTAATTGTATGTTGTTGTAGATAAATAAATATAAATAATATTTTATATAGATCGGTGTTTACAGCTGTTAAAATTGATTTTGTAGTTAAACTGAGGGTAAAAAAAAATCGAATTTAACATCGACGACAACACAACATTTTTACTTAGTATATCTGTCACATACCTTTTGAAAAACTCTTTGACACTGCTGGCATACCTCGCAAATTTCGGTTTCCGGTATACACGACTGCTTGTAATCATATATAAACTTATTACAGTTCAACCATATTACAAATATTGAAATTAAAATATTTAACGAAAAATACATTTATTAATAATGCCAGTTACTCTTTTCTTCCTTTTTTTGTTTAAAATTTGTATGAAACGTAAAATAGGGTATTTGACTTTTTTAATTCTTTTTATGCAATTTACAAATTAAATCATTGAGAAAGTATGACCATTACAGGCACTTTTTTCATAATTAGACAGAGATTTTCTGAAATAAAATTATATTATTATTAATACACCATTGGCCACAGTAATTGGCAGTTCTGTCGTATTTATATTTGAAACTCACGACAACATCAAGATTCGCAAACTTTAAAAGCATATAATGTTTTATTCACTTCTTTTGCTCTTCTTTTATTTTAATTTAAAAACATAAGTTATAAACAAATATTTATTTTGCTGTCAAATACCCTATTACTCAGGATGTAAAACTGCTACCATTCATGTTTGAGTGCATTATATCAAGCAAGAAAATAACTAGGTATGTATGTAATATTAATACTATTATGTAACAAAATAGCTCAAGTGAAAATATAATGATTATTTATTATAAACGATATAAAAATGCATCTATTTAGAATCATCGGTATAACAAAACGGATGGAGCCATAACATTACAAAAAAAAAATGATGTGGGCTTTTAATGAATTCGGGGGTGTCTGATGTCAGTGGTCGTGGTTCAGATAGGTTAGGGTATCCGAAAAAATCAAGATTCGCATCGGGTACTCTCGATAATAATAATTTTAAATTAAAGCTTTTATTTTGATTTCGGTCTACTGTGTACGATTGTGACATAATTATATTACATACATTATACGGACTTTGGACCTCGGCGTATCTCCTAAGATATTCGTTAAATACAAATGATGTAAAGGACAAATTTGTTCAAAATTAAATCCTTATGACGAATAGCGTATTTGTTTGGATGAGGATTAATATCATGTTCATAAAAATAGCTTCGCAGATAATGAATTATTTTATTTCCATAAATTACGTTATAGCAGGCGTCAGGCACTCGCTTACGGCCCCTTCCGTTTTTTTCTTTTTTTGTTGAATAGTGCCTTCCTGAAGAAATGCACGATTCAACAAAAAAAGAAAAAAAAAAGTTGAATTTATCCAGGAAGGCTATAGGCTATGTGTCATCACGCTATGATCAATAGGAGCGGAGCAGTAGTGAGATATGATGCAAAATCGGGGAAAATATTCCAAATTACCACGCGGACGAAGTCGCGAGCGACCCGTCTTAAATAAAATAAAAATGCATTGTTCTTTTAGTTTTCAATTAGCATATTAGAGAAATGTATATTTTTAAAGGTATATTATGATACATAATAATATACCTACTAAGTATATTTGATAATAATCGGCAAGGCCAAAAGCTTCATTCGTCAAGTAACAGATGTAATGCAAAGTCTTGCGAAGTGAAAAGCCTTTGATGTAATGCAAAGTCTTATAAATAAAGTGTAAAATATTAATTTAAGTGACGATTTGAATTTAAAAATACGTTTCCAAAACAGGCTAATGGTCCTTAATCAACGGGGTTTCTGATGGGCTGAACTCTACAAAACAATAATAATAGAAAGAACATACACTGAAAACACACCTAAAAAAAAATCTCTAAATCCTCCGTTGTAAGTTCATGGCTGTTACGAGAAAAAGTTATCAAATAATAATGTAGTAAATATATAATTTAATTGATTTAGGTATACAGATTAATGATGTATGTAGTGATGATTTGATGACTCTTAAATAAAAATATTAAATAAAATAAATATTTTATATTTATTTTATTTATATTGAAATATGATTTAAGCGTAAAATAAAGTATGCCCACCCTAAGTGGAAGGCAATACAAATTATAGAACTAGCAGTCCTGCCCCTCTAGACAAGTGGCATTTACGGTAGTCGAATCGAAAAGTCAAAAAAGCAAATGTATGGAATTTGACGTACGTTTACGATATAATGTCGTACACTTACGTCAAATCCCATACATTTGCTTTTTTGTTTTTTTTATTCGACTACCGCTTTTGCCACTTGTCTAAAGGGGCTGGTGTAGAGGAATCAGGAGAACATGTGATAGGGAAACAAATAAGATGGTGCAACTCGAGATGACATATGACAATAAATTACGTACTTAATTCTTTGTGACTTTGGATCGGGTTTCTTCTCTCTCTTCTTTGTTCCATATTTTTTACGAATGCTTGCAATAGATAAACTAATGAAGTTAAATCGTGTTAAGAAATAACAGATGAATAAATATAGGTGTTATGATGATTTATGTCTATAGTTAAGGCAAGTAAATTAAGTGCAATGTTATTACTTTTTTTTCTGTACTTATAGAATATTTTTTAAATGTTCACAGTTCTCAAACTCTGTCTGAAGAAGCCATTTGTGTGTTTAAGTGTTTTAAACAGGTCCTGCAGACAGGTGACTAGATGTAAATAAAACTCTTTTCTAAAGCCATGATGCTGACATGGTCACTTAAAGTGCGAAAGTACGCTTAAGTCCCTAAACTAAATAGACCAAAAAAAGCTGTCATTTAGCTATGTCCTACCAATAAAGAAAATTACTATACGATATAATATTTATTCTGCTCATTATTTTTTAATAAATAGGCGTTAATCCATTAAATAAACGGTGAGAATTAACATGTTTTATGTTTGAATTTCAATCTAGTTACAGTTTCACAAGACAAAATTACCAGTATTATTATTGTCTATATAATATAATGAACCCAAAAACCTGTATTAATTCCTTAAGAATGGATAATTTATACTATTGTTAGTAATGACATAGAAATGACAACTATTTTTACCGTCACCTTATTAGGTAATTGGATATTACAATAATTACCTCTTGTTGGTTGGTGTTCCCTCAGTCGTCTTAGCCGAAGTACTCTGAAAACAAAAACAATATTTAAAGCAACACAACCGTAAGGCAGCATTTACATCATGCACGTTTAGCAGGGCAAGTCCTACACGATCTCTGTTTTCCTCTTAAAAATATGACAAGATTTCATACAAACTTGTCTTGCAAAACGTGCAATGTTGGTTTACAATAAGCTTGTCTTGCAAAACGTGTGTGGTGCAAAAGAGCCTTAACAATAATTTATATCTATATATACTATAAAAAATTAAACACAATACGCACAATCACATGACAATACATATTAAATGAAACTGAAAATAAAGGCACACGCAAGCTTATACTAGATGGAATGGAAACTGTTTCGAAATCTCGTGTTAATAAGTGACTTGTGATCTTATGACAGCGGCAGTGTTTATTCATATTATTATAATTAAATGTATTTTAAGTCTTGCAATCTACAAAGCTCAAAGCTGGCTTCGACCGTAACCGCAATTTTCACAAGTATTGTTTTATTTTCGAAACCAATCATGCTAATGCAGATAGCATTAGCATGATAATGCAGATATTGGTTTCGAGAGAGTTTCCATTCCACTGAATAAGATTATAAAAAATAATTTAATTATATATACATAATTATGAAAAATTAGCTATACAATGTGTGTTTAAAGGTTATCGTCAATTACATATTTGTTTTATAAGGTTTTGCTAGCTTGATGGATACAACTCATAAGATAGAGAATGGCACGAGCACAACTTTGTTAAAGACAAATTTTAGTATTCAAATTCGTCTGGCAGCATCTTTGTAAATACGGACTATAGTACTGTAAACCTTACTTTCTAATTAAGTAATTATTTGATTGGTTACGTGGCTTGTCTAGGCCCACGGATAATGAGGAGTCACTGCACCCTTAACGCGAATGAACTATAATTTTGAGTTTTGAGTATGTTTGCTTGTGAAAACATCAAAATTTAAAGAATATTATATTATACTACTTGGGTGGCAAACAAGCATCCATCCCGCTTGATGTTAAGCAGTTACCGTAACCTATGGACGCTATTGCGAATTTTAAATAACCTAAACCATTTTTTATTACACATTGTATAACTATAAAACAATTGTTAGTAAGCTAATTTCGTAACTGTACATTGTAGTAACCACTGGTTTATTTGGTACCGATAAATAATACTTTACGTAGCTTGACGTTCATCTATGATAAGTATATTTACAAACGAAATAATTTTATATATTTATGTATTCATTGTAGCAAAAACTACGAAATTAATAGATTACCACTATGCTAGTTTTGAAAAGCAAGTTGATTGCGTATGTTTTTCCTGGCTGCAAATAACGCAAACGGCTTGCCTTGCGGTGCGAAACGGCATCGTGTTAATAGCATTTAAGCGTATATCCCACGTCAACATGTGATTATGATTAGGTATTGACTTTATGATTATCTAAGGCAGACTATGCTGGCGGTAAATGATTAGTACAGCTGACTTTAGCTATACGCTAAGCTCGAGTAAAAAGGTGAATCTTATCAGTATTTTTATGTGAATAATATTGAAACTTCATATACGTATAAAAATGGATATTGTTGTAAAATATAAGTACCTAAAAATAAACAGCAATAAATAAATAATTCTCAGCTATACTTACATTGCTTTATGTTAAATTGGATCCTTTTAAATAAATTAAATTGTGTATAAATATAAATCAAATAAATAGTGCTAATTTTAGTATTAATGCCTGACGTCGTATTGCATTCTATAAAAAGCGGTTTAATTTTCACCACGGCGAAGACGTAACACAAAGACAACACATAACTTATTTGCCAATCTTATTCTAATTTATGCAAGCAATGTTTTTTTTGTATAATTTTGCAAGAACTAATATTTACTTATACAACTCCAATACGATGCCACGTTATAACACACAAGAATAATTTTATAATAGTAGCTTAAAATATATAAAATCTTTAATAAAATAAAATATATACTTAAATTCTTAATTATATGTAATTGAATATAATAAATATTTTATAAAAACTTTAAATAATAATTATGCATATCATGCAATATATAATTTATGTATTATTGTAATAAGCTTTTAGAAAGGTTTCATAAATAGTAAAATCATTGATAAGACAAAAAAAACGACTCTTGTGCTCTCAAAATATATAGAAAGAAGATACCTATCTAAAGCAGTCGAGATCCATTACCTTCTGGTAGATATATTATTAAACTATAAATTTTGGTTTGATTAAGGCCTATTACTCTCTTAGCTCTCTTGATAGAGGAGAGAAGACTGTGTGGAGAGAGGATCGCTCTTATTATTATGTTTCACTTTTGTGATAATAAATGAAGATATTCAGGCTAGTAGGTAGGCCTTCATAGGGCTTACATTTTGACATAGGTCGTACACCGAGTAGAGCCCAAGAAAATATTAATTTCAAATAGTATAAGAAAGCTGTATTATAATAGCAGTACAGCCGTAATGTGTATATTTTTTATAACTTTATTTTTAAATTATCATCAACTTACTAGCAGTATGTTGTCCTAAAAAATGATAATAATAACTGTAATCTTAATTTAAATATAATATTTATATTGCTCAGGTGCGTAATAACTGGATTATTTATAATAAATAGGTACATATACATAGTATAGTTACGTTATAGTCAAAATTCTTTATTGGTCAAAATCACGTTTGACTGACGAAAATAGTCAAAAATCTTTTGTCATAGAGTTAGCTATGACAAAAGATAATGTTTAAATGTGACTGCACATTTAAACATTAGGGCACTGCATCATAAGATTTGGTTAAAAGCATAGGAGTGTTCGCCATATTCTTCATATGCCTACTGATAACTGTTTACTTGTGCCAATGCAAACAAAATAATAAAGACATACAACCAACGAATTTTCGAATAATATTTACCAAATATTCCCTTCCCTTATGTCCAGCAGTGGACGTCTTTTGGCTGAGATGATGATGATTCCCTTTTCATCCACGTACGTAACTAATCTTTCATAACCAGCTACTAACATGGTATTTTTTCTTGCTTGGATAACCAGAGCTACGAACGTAGTATCTAAATAGTATTAAAACTATTTAGATAGTATAATTAAGTTATTATGAATAATACATTAAATTAATATTTTTGAATAATAACCAGTTATAAAAAGTTGTTCATTTTTCATAACTGGTTACGAAAAACGGCTATGAAAGTAGACAACATTTTCTTGTAGGTACGAAAATGGAAATAACAAATCTACTAGCTGGTTATGAAACTTGGTTACGAAAATGACTATTGTTTTCCATGTTACGAACATGGACATGAAAAAAGCTGGTTATGAAAGATCAGTGACGTTCAGGGATGAAAGGAATATTCCTTATCATAAGCGTGCGTGGATGAAAGGAATCTTCCTCATCATAAGCGTACAAGGATGAAAGAAGTATTTCTCATCATTAGTAGTTGTAGACTAAATAAACTTCTTAGTTACTTCTAGTTTTTTTTTTCTTATTTTTTAAAAAGACAACTCCCGCACTAGATAGCGCAGCTCTGTGTTGCGGGGGACTTTACAAACATACAATTAACGGACACAAATTACACCCAGACTCAGAACAACTTTTTGTGGGTCACACAAAGTTTTGTCCCTGTGTGGGAATTGAACCCACAAACTCGTGGACAGCAGGGACATACTGTACCCACTGGACCACCAAGGCAGTCAATTTACAATTTACAACTTTCGTCAGTCATAAGTAATTTTAACTAACCCAGAATTTTGCCTGTAACGTATACAATAACAAGCCTGTAAAGACTTAATCAAGCGTTGAACTGTGGAGTAAACTTGCTCCCTATGTGAGAGCTCAGGAACCATAACAAGTATAATGACGAACAATCACACAACCATAGTGGTAACACAGTATAAGAATATATACAGTAGGCCAACGCATTTTCTGTCTGTACTGATGCATGCAAAATTTTCATTTTTTTATACTACTACGGCTGATGCAGTTAGCTTATAGACGTTTGCAAAATCTATCCCCCCTCCTCAAACTGTGCGAAAAGGCCAATCGCAGTCCAGACCGATTTCCACCAACAAAAACGTAAAGAACGAGGTTTCATATTCCGGACATTCCTCCTCCAAAATTTAAACGATTTCGAATATTTTTTTATTAGTTGTTCATTTGGAACCGTCTCCAATATGATGTTTTTTAAGTCATGATCATAACTTTTCTCTCTAACTCCAGAAAAAAACTAAACCATGCGTTATTGTCAAGCCTGATATGTATATGAGGTTAAAATTTCATTGCTCTAGGCTCAAAATCCAGAAAGGAAAATCAGGAATACCTTACATACTATGGCCAGTGGCAATCGCTATTAAGAAAGGAGTTAATCCTTTCTTAATTCTTCAACATTATACTAATACTTTTCAACATTTGGCACTTGGTTGGTGCCACATGTCATTTATAGTTACCGAATCGAATTAACATGTACTTACCATGTTACTTCCATCACTAAACATTAACTAAGCGTCAATGAAATGTAAGTATAATAAATTATTAATATTATATACGTACCAAGGGTAAGTATATTTTGCAACGGAAATTTTAAAAAGTAATATAAATAAATAAGGGGTCGTCATTTTTAACTTTGCTGTTTTATACTTTGCTTGTCTATCAGAGGATCCAAGGAATTATTAAGAAGTGACCTGAACCTGAAAAAGTAAAACGGCCCAATAACAGCCAAAGTTCTTATTTCAAATTTGACCACAAAGTAATTGTTTGGTGAATTCCAATTTTACTATGGCGACAGTAGTCGCAACCAAAAGAATATACTAAAATATTTTTTATGATGCAATAAAACAATGACTTTTGCGTCGCTGGTCATAGAATTAGACGAAACTATGAGCAGCGGTTTGAGCCCCGCTTGCCCACCAGGCTCTCCCGCACGTACTCTGTGCAATTAAATTCGTTGGCCTACTGTATGTATTCTTATACTGTGATTCATATAAAACTACATAAAAACTACTTTTCTACCAAACCTACTCTCACCGTTTCTCCTTTTATTTGAATATATAAATTGGGGGTAAATGCCAATCATATCATACAAAATTTAGAGTAAGAGCGATGGTCGTCTGGATAATCCTGCAAAAATAATCATCTTGATAGGGTAATTTTGTGGGAGCAAAATGAATAATAGACTTTTTGGTAAATTTTGTTTTCATAAAGTAGGTTAACTGTCATTGCATATTCGGGGATTACATGAGCACTGCGATCGATCTGCGGCGTAAAATTTGTGACAGATGTCCTTTAGCTTATTGACTAAAGACACCAGGTCGAAAACTTGTCTAGAGCTGATCGCCTTTAAAGATAAAACCGCTTATTGTATCCAATTTTTATTAAGATGCGAAAAAAGCTGTGGTTACCGAGTGGGTACGTAACCAACTTTAACGAAAGAGTTTTATTCCAGGTGGTAGTAACAACGTAAATTTTACTTTTTGGAAATGTACAATTCACCATCTGCTAACAGTGGAGAAAAACATCATAAGAAAACCCACATGCCTGAAAACAAATTTTAAAGACATATCTGATGCACCAACCCGCATTAGGCCAGCGTACGTGAATTGAAGCCTAAATCCCCGAATAACAAATGTTAATTCTGAATAATATAGTATATAATTATAGTAAAGTTATAATAAATTATAATATATTTTAATAATACAAGCTATAAGTAGTAAGTTAGGAGATTATATATAACACTGTATATAAATATTTGCGCTATTTAGCCTGGAATTAAAGTTCGTGTTCTAGAAAGAATGTAAAATACCAAAAGTTAGTTATAGAATAGCTATAACAAATTTGGTAGCCGTATACTCTTCGGCCTAGTAACGCTAACTTGAGCAGATTATTATGTATACGAGTAGGTTATACATAATGTTTGTGTATTAAAGAGAAATAGACAATAAAATATATTTTTCAATCCTTATAAAATAAACTGTTGCGTTTAATTCTTATAAACTAAAATGTCTTATAGTTATAGAGGATATATTTGTAGAATAAAATAATGTTATTTTATTCACAATTATGTAAATAAAAAGTGATTATTTATGCCAACAAATGAGTTTGTATTGGCATTAACTATAGTTTCCTTAAACTTCGTTAGGATATATTATCTGATAAAATAATATTACTTTATTTTTATTAAGATATACTTATAATTAGATTATCAAATAATAATAAATGGCCCTTACCGGTTCATCTTGACGTGGTTCTGTGTCCAGATTGCGGAACAGAGACTCCATTTCATCGAGCAGACTCTGGCTGAAGTCAGCAGACGTCTATGAAAAAAAAATCCTTTGTTCTTCATACTGTCCAGTCCAAAAACTATCCGAATCCGCTTAACACTTCCAGTGCCAAGAAAGCCGTTACGACTTTTTGCTCAGTCAAAAAAATAATTACACTCAATTGGTTTAAGAAAAGTATCGCCCTTATTATTTTGCGAACGAACAATAGGACTCGGTAGACGAGTGCTAGGCACGGGACAGGTAATTAATAACTGTTTTATATAGATGGAATCGGTAGCCGGGTTCTCGGCGTACAGCGTATCAAAGAACCCGGGAGCCGGGTTCTTGGCACTAAAAGTGTTAATGGTAAAGATCACCAGGGTTTCCATTAATATTATTATGAAAGTTAGCTTCGAATTTATAATTCCACTAAGTCTAAGGAGAGACTTCGCCTCCTTGTGTGTGTTCTACCGCCTGTACAATGGGCTGTGTTCTGAGGAATTGTTCAAAACGATGCCCACGGCCACATTTTATCAACGCACCTCTCGCCACCGACAGGGAGTTCATCCTCACATCCTTGCACCTCAAACATGCCGTACCGTAAGATTACAGAGGAATTTCGTACCACGTACGATTAGGTTGTGGAATGAGCTCCCTGCCGAGGTTTTCCCAAGAGACTATAGCATGGGGTTCTCCAAGAAAGGAGTAATAAAGTTTTTAAAGGGACGGCAACGCGTGAGTGACACCCCTGGTGTTGCAAACATCCGTAGGCTACGGTAACTGCTTACAATGGTGCATACGGTACGACGGGTTACCATCAGGTGGGCCGTATGCTTGTTTGCCACCTTGGTAGTATAAAAAAATATAATTATTTACAGATGTATTATGTTATACGTTATTTAAATAAAGAACAGTAGGTAGTAAATAAACTATATCCCGTTCTTTTTATAGTTTCTAGAGAGAAAACATTTAAATGTAAGCGGTTAGTTACTTATTGAACCAACTGAATTACTTGTCACAGCTAGTTGAGAAAAGAAACACACTGAACGCGATATGTATAAGTACAATGAAACAATCATACTTACAGAAGATTGAGCCAGTGTTTCGGCTCTTGGCGATGATTTCGAAGTGCTCTCAGACTGTAGACAAAAATATAACATCATTATTATAGTTGCTGCCCGCGGCTCCGCCCGCTTGGATGTGGGTTATCGCGATAAAAAGTAGCCTATGTGCTATTTCAGACTATAATCTATGTGTATGACAAATTTCATCAAGATCCATACAGTAGTTATTGCGTGAAAGAGTAACAAACATCCATCCGTCCATCCATCCGTCCGTCCGTCCGTCCGTCCGTCCATCCGTCCGTCCATCCGTCCGTCCATCCATCCGTCCATCCATCCATCCATCCATCCATCCAAGCAAGCAGGATTTTGTGGGTTCGATTTTCACTCAGGTGAAATCTTTTTGCGCTGAGCACGATCCTTTGGTTCGGCGTAATTAATCTTAACTAATATAATAGACAGGAAAGATTTGTATTTTTTTGTTTTTATTTTCAAGCGAGCAACATAGACATATATTTTAGTTTTAGAAAATTAAGGGTACCCTTTCGAAAGCTTAAATGTCCACCCATGCGTAGCCGGGCCGTACCGTCTGTAATATTTAAGTACTAGCTATTGCCCGCGGCTCGGCCCGCGTGTATGTCGGTTATCGCTGTAAAAAGTAGCCTATGTGTTATTCCAGACCATAACCTATCTCTGTGCCAATGCCTGTAAATTTCATCCAGATCCGTTCAATAGTTTTTACGTGAAAGAGTAAGAAATATTCATCCATCCATCCATCCATACTCACAAACTTTCACATTTATAATATTAGTAAGGATGAAGGTTAAGTTAGACGAAAGCTTACCGTATCATTGTCTGTTATTTCATGGTACTCGTGGGAATCCTCAGGCTTAAACACAGACGCGACGACCTCCGCTCTTTGAGCTCTACCGAGCGTTGCATACTTAACCTGCAAACATAATTATATTAATTCAAACTTAAATTGAAGGTTACATATTCGTAATAATTGAAATATTTCATTCACCATTCAATTGAATTGTATAAAATTTCATTATTATAATATAACACACAATTAAGAGCTTATATTATAGAAATGCGGAAAATAAAGTCATGCAATTTTATAAGTAACTAGCCATCGCCCTCTCTCTCGCCTTCTATTTATTAACACTTACAACACAACCACAAAGCAGCTTGTAACAAAATAGTGTGTAATGATAGATTTGACTAATAAATATTAGGGGTAAAATATAAAATTGCCGATTTGTTTGTTTTAAATTTAACATATTTATTTAATCAAATAATTACCATTATTATCTATACATTTCTGTCATCTAATGGGAAGGTCATTTATGCCTTTGCAATAGAACTCTGGTGATCTAGATTCGACAAACTGTGTGAAAGCATTTTGTACTGCCATTGTTTGGAGTTCGGTACAGTAGACATCTGCCGTTATTGTTTGACTAGATCGGAGAAAGCTATAGTGAATAAAACTATGCTGAGGCCACCAAACAGTTACCATTAACTTTTTATTGGTAAGCTTTGCTTTAGGACACTGTTGCGGCGTTTGACCTGGGGTCAGCCATTGCATTTTTCGCTTACGGTTATCGTAAAGAATCCAATTTTCATCACATGTCACAATTCGATCTAATATTCCTTCATTTCGGTATCGATTCAACAAGACAACACAAGTTTCAACACGTGTTTATTTCTGCAGATCAATCAAATCATGAGGCACCCATTTTTCAAATTTTATTAATTTGATGCAAATGAGTCAATATAGTTCCGCGTCGGAACTCGTATTCAAAAATCACTCGAATTTTAGAATAAAAAACCAACAGAAAGTCGATAATCGTATGCTGCACATTTTTGAAAAGAAGAACCTTATAGGTACCATGCGAAAAGAAAAGTTTCACCTAAAAATCTCAAACCATGAAGGTTCTATGTCAATTCGAAGTACCTATTACAATAAAACGGCAATTTTATACTTTAACACATATTATGATGCTTACACAACAAATTGAATTACTCTTCCTATTGGCTAGGTATATCGTCGATCACACAAAAAGTTGCTTTAGAGAAGAGTAAGCATAGAACATACATATTGTATCCAACATAGACTGTACATACCTTGCTAAGTAGACTTCTACTTGCAGAACCTGACTCTGAAGAAGATTTTTGGCCTCCCTTGCGAGTATTCTTTTTGTCACCTATAAATATAATATAACGATTAATAAACAAAGAAGCAAAAAATCGATCTTCCTGTTCTACTAAATATTAGAAGACTAGCCGTTGCCCGCGGCTCCGCCCACGTGGATGTCGGTTATCGCTGTAAAAAGTAGCCTATGTGTTATTATCTCTGTGCCAAATTTCATCCAGATCAGTTCAGTAGTTTTTACGTGAAAGAGTAACAAACATACATACATACATCCATCCAAACTTACAAACTTTCACATTTATAATATTAGTAAGGATAAACCCGCATCCAGCTGTGGAAAGCAAAGAACTTAGTTGGCCCAACGGCATAAACATGCGTCTTCTGATTCCCGAATTCTGATAGAAAATTATCTGTAGCAGTACGGAGTCCAGCAGTGGTCGGTGTTATACCCTCGTCCTTTGGAGAGCAACTTGAGAGTAGGTAAAAAAAACATATTACACAGCTTACCAGGCATTTCGTCACGTTCAGCTTTCTCTATCTTTTTAGGAGCTAATATCGGGTACGGTGTTGAGCCCGAAGCGCCGCCGGTGAGGTGAGACGGTGAATTTGGGTTGATCAAGGGTACCTGCTCAAGGTCTTCTGACGGTTTGTATGGTGTTACAATCTGACGTGGCGGCTGGAGGTTAAGACATAATATAGATAAATAATATATCTGATTGTCATTTTATAGGCTAGGAACTAATGCATCAAGATTAAATATAACCTTTACACAGAACCATTTTACTCAAGCTTATTACTCTCTGTTATACTGGGCAGACAGATAACATACTACTTGCAATGTGTAAATAAGAATTTTGTAAGAGTATAATGTTAACTTTTCTAGTAGGTTTACTATGTAGTATTGTAGATTTATTAATTGTCACAAACACAGGCTAAACTTATCTGTGATTGTAAGTATCTACATTTTACAAATAATGTAGGTAGGTAATCGATTTATTTCGTTATAAAAATCAATTGTACATACTCATACTTATTCCTTTTTCAAATTCAAGTCAACATATTAGTATTTTTTTTACAAAGCTTTAGCGGTTAATAAAAAATTATCTCCAACTGCCAATAAGCAAATTAGGTATGTTTAGGCACATGCAATGCGACAATTATAATTATATACAAATATATGAATGTAACGCACGTTATACTGAAGACAACAATGAATAATGAAGTTAGAATAAGAGTCAGTAAATTACTGACCGTGCTTTAGTAAGCATATGGTTAGAGCTGAGACAATTATTATAATACCATGAGGATAGACCCTATTACAACATTTTTTGCCATCGTTAATCATTTCCTTATTATTAATAGTGGCCTCCAGCTATGTTACTGATGTCTAGAATACTTACGAAATACTGAGAAAAGAGCAGACTTGCAAGTCTATTTAATACTCATATGTATCGTTGTCTCGCTTCTCTAAATGTCAACAAAGCTAATATTTCTACCCTGTTAACGAAGAACAACACAACTGCCGACAGTAAATTCGGGAAAGGCGCGTTTAAGTTTAATGCTTTAAAGGCCTAAAACCTGTAACTAGTGTCATACAGTTGCAACAAAATATTCGTTTAGATACTCACGCATCCTGATGGATCTAAGAAGGACACATCGCCAAAATAAGCGCCGTCTACCCCCACGTGGCCGGTGTGCTTGACGTCACCTTGTGGAGACGATATCATATTACGCTGAAGAGTCCGCTTGCCGGTAAAAGTGTGTCGTTTGACGTCAGACCTCAGGAGTGACGAACGAAAACGTGAAGAATGACGTGTCGGATTCGGAGATAGCGTCGACACGGTTCTTACGTTTCTCTGATGAAAAATGGCGGTTGAAGCTTAACGTTGTTGTTCGTTATATTAAAAAAAAAGAAAATAGTTAAGTTCAAGACTCTTTGCAAGACAATATAGCTCAAATAACAACATTCAGCTTCGATGGCAATACCTTATGTCTATTCAAATAGCAGTGCCCATGATGGTGAAAGTGTAAGTTACAAATAAAAATAGATGGAGCCGGTCGAATTTATGACTATTAACATTTTTCGTAAGGATTTTGCTGAGTTTACTGTTATCTAATTAAATCCAACCGACTATAAACACAAATATCACTTCACCGCCAGAAAATATTCCAAGTGACCATGTCCTACGGCAAGGTCAAAAGAGGCAGTATATTATTATTATAGAGTTATACAGTCCCAAAGAAATAAAATATGGAATATATTCTAGCCAAGAAATAAAATATTAAAAACACAAAACACACAAACAAATCTGGTTATTTAAAAACAAAATATTTTATTATTAGATATAAAGTAATATTTTAGCTAACTATAATACTTACATATGTAGCAAAATACGGCTTAGTATTCCTGGGGTCGAATAATCCGCAAGCTCCGCAAGGTGCTACACCATACCATAAGGGCAACTTTGTCACGTCCCTAAAATTAAATTGTAGATTTTGACATACGAGTTTTCTTTTACAAAATACAATGTGTACGGCCTGCGTAGTGGTTAGAGGTTACCGTAGCCGTGGTGCGTTGTCGACCCTACACCCTCCACCCATACATCCAAATTTGAGATATGGAATACCCATGTGATAAAAGAACGTCATAGGTATAAACCCGTTCCGGTTCAGAATGACCTATTCTCAAAATGTCCAACAGTTTCAAAAAGTCCAATGCCCATAATATCCAGTTCCTATAAAGTCCAATTCCCATAATGTCCAATTCCTAGAATGTCTAATTCCTAAAATGTCCAATTCTCGAAATGTCCAATTTTCGAAATGTCCAATTCTCGAAATGTCCAATTTTCGAAATGTCCAATTACTAAAATGTCCAAAATGTAAGAATGTTTTAATACCAATAACAATAAGTTTGATACCGACAAAAAAATAATAATTTGATTGTATACGTCTCCTTCTTTTTTTTATAATACGTAGGTCATCGTTCGGTCCTGAGCTGACCTTGTTTACCACAAGGTCAGCTCAGGATGCCTGCATGATGAAACAAGTTGGGAATCGGACATTTCGGGAACTGGTCATTCTGGGCAACTGGACATTTTGAAACCGTTGGAGATTTTGAGAATTGGACAATCTGAATCTGACCGTTTAAACCGTTTTCCTTAAATGGACTTA
Source organism: Trisateles emortualis (assembly GCA_947095525.1). Lineage (NCBI taxonomy): Eukaryota > Metazoa > Arthropoda > Insecta > Lepidoptera > Erebidae > Trisateles > Trisateles emortualis. The sequence continues at coordinate 32,790,901 of OX352729.1, forward strand.
ACTGGAGACTTACAATTACGAACAGAAACACAACTATACCAAAGTGTGTAGTTGTGTCGTTCTACATAAGTAAGTCAATAAAAAGTAGCCTATAACATTCGATAATGTGGCTTATTGTTAGTGAAAAGATTTTTATAAAAGAAAATTAGTAGTTTCAAAGATAAACTTCTTCGCGTCTAATCAGTATACAAAAAGTGGTGACTTTTCTTGGTGACGTATGTAAATTTGTTTATCTGAATTCAATTGTGTATGGTATATTGGTTTCCGTTCCTTTTTGTTAAGTCATACTAAATTGTGAATGTTATACTCTGGCGATCAAAAAGAGTGGCCCGAAGTTCTTCACAATTATTTTCGAGGCCCTACCGTAGTCATCGAATTGGCAGTAGGAAATAAAACAACAATAACTTTTATGTGATCTAAATTTATAAATGAGTTTGACTTTGACTATGAATATTAAGAAATAAACTGCTAAATAAGGCCTAACTAGATCTTATAAATTAGGAGATTTTGAGAATAAATAAAAATATAAGTATATACTTACTCTTTTCCCAAAATAGTTATTATTTCACCAGCTTCGTAAACAAGTAAATGGTTATTTCTTCCGTTCTTTGGCTTTGAGAATGTTACTGTTGCTTGAACCTGAAGTACATACAACCAATTCTATCAATACTTTTTTTAAATTACTCCTATACCTAGTACGAGAGTAATTTTATTGCGTGAATTCAAGTGCACATAGTGCATATAAGACTCACAACTTTTTGTCCAGTGTTTTGGGGATATTTTATATTGCTGGCTTAAAGCTTTTTTTATACCAAATTATTGAAAATCATGAGTGGTGTACATGTAAAGTGTATACACTTTTGGCCATATATTTGGCTTTGGTGGTGCTAAAGTCGGGCTTACGACTATTTTATGACCGCAGTGCAGTGATTCATGGTTTGAACCCGAACTCGGCTGGATTTTGTTTCCGTCGCAAAGTTTCAGTATTAGCCAGAAGTAGAACGCCTTTGTCACTGTCTCCCACTTGGGGATTAAGGCGTCTATATATGTGAGACTGCTTAACTTTCTGGTTGCTCAATACCCAGAAGTTTACATTTTATACTTTTATTATACTACTTGGGTGGCAAACAAGCTAACGGCCTGCCTGATGTTGAGCAGTTACCGTAGCCCATGGATTGTATTATAATTGTAATGATTCACTACAGTGAGTGCAGTAAGCAGTTGAAATAAAAATAAATAAATGTACAAAATTAAAAAGAAAATTAATTTACTAACCAGTTCTGGGCGTGAATTACGTAATATCGTTCCAAGTTCACTGAATTTAGGACGATGATTAGGTTCGTGCGACCAACATGCTAGCATAATACGATAGTAGTCCTCGGTGCTGCATGGCGGACGTTCCAATCTCTAAAATAAATGAATAACAATTCATAATAGCAACCTAAAGACATGTAACCCACTGCTGAACACAGGTCTCATCTCATTTATCAAGAGAGCTGAGGGTTAAAGCCTTCATCCACATACCCTAGCCTCAAACACGTCTTTAGATTTTTTCTAAGACTGGGTTTCGTCACGATTCCTCCCAAGCAGATCACTCAATCGATTTTTATTTTTTATTCATTTATTTACTCATTACAACTATTTTTACAGGGTTACCCTAATACAATAGTGTAGCTATCTTATTTTTAATTAACTTTAAATATTATTACTAATTAATATAACATTATGACAAATAATGCCGACCTTGTAAATTAACTCAGAGAACAGCAGATTATGATTTAGATTATTTATGTACTAATCACTCGATTTGTACATAAAATTCGATTCTTTATTCCCATTTTGTTTACTCTTGCTCTTCCATTATTTATTCATGTTAGTTACTTATATATTACCTTTGTTATGAAATAGCCTATTGCCTGAATAATTCTAAGGGCGTAACTACTAGTATTACGTAAACTATTAACAAACCTGACAAATTGGAGAATCAATAGCTTCCAGTATTTGCTGTCCAGAAAATCCTGCCCACGGTTGAAAACCATAAGTTAGCATTTCCCAGAGACATACTCCGAAGGCCCAGACATCGCTTGATGACGTAAAACGCAAAAATAAAATGCATTCTGGTGCACACCTGAGAATTGATTTACATATTAAGATGAAACACGAGGAAGAAATTTATTTAAAAATGTATGCACCCTTTCGACATTGATTTCCTATATTTGACCTCTAGAATGTCAAGTTTTGCAGACTAAATTATTTAAAATACAAAATAAAACATCAGTTAAGTAATAGTGTGTATGTACATATATTTCCCCGGAAGTAGAGCAAGTTGCCGAATTTGAGCGTTATCGAGTCCTCTCCCTCTCTACGGTTTTCAGATAGCCCTATTACATCCAATCGCAGCTTGCTCAATTCTTCCTCCAGTTCAACAATCTTCTCGTCGGTCCGCAGTGTGCGCGTGTTATATGTTGCCAGGGCCAGTTGTCGTTGTTTGTGGTAGCCATGGCGGCTGCCGGAGCCAGGAATAGTGGGTCCGCCAGGAATAGTGGGGCCGCCAGGGACTAGGGGCCGTTTTATATCGGTGTGTTTCATTTGGGGAGATATTACCGTAATCGCCACGCTTGGCAGGCGGGTTGGCGATCACAGTGGCGGAAGATTTTATACAGGGACGCTGCTGCCCGTCCTATGTCTCACAATTTTCCTTCCGCCCGGTTTGAATGGATTGACCGCCATTTTTTCGGTTGACTGACTGCACTAGTGTAGGTATCCACGGTTTTATAACCATGTATGCCCACACCAGTGGGCGATGGGGTCGTCACTTCCCGACGCCAGTACATAAACTGCATCAAAGTCGAGATAGGCTACTACCTACAAACCTTTGCTTTAAATAATTTGCAGCTTGTATCCGTGTACAGACATACATACCTGCATAGTCTCAAGCCTGATTCCCAGAGAGGTGGGCAGAGGTAGATTTTCACTGAAGAAAAAGATTGCATATTGAATAAATATTTTTATTTGAAAGTTATTACGTATTTTGATGCAGTTTACGTTTCCATCAATAATATAATTAATCCTGAGCTGAAATCGCCTAACACATAACACTAAAACATTGTGTATATCGCAACCCTAGTGGAAAATAGGTCTAATGTAAGATACAACCGTATCGCAATCTTAATCTAGTACTAATAAGATAAAAATTGAACTGCATTATTTATTATAAGCCTTTTTTCCATTGAGTATTTGATATGTAAAAAAGGGAATATATGCAAGCTTCGCGAAGCTATAATGTAATATATCAATTTGTACAACTTACCATGCGACAGGTAATTTGAGATTCACGTTATAGTTAGTTTGATAATAGTCTTTGCCAACGCCCAATGCTCGTGACAAACCAAAGTCAGAAATCTTCACTCTATCTTTGCTGAACACCAAGATATTTCTTGCCGCTAAATCTCTGAAAAATTAAACAATAACATAAATGATAGGTACATTAGTAAAAGAAACAAAAACTCATAATTTGTCAATACTTTAGTACTTACCTATGAATCAGTCTTTTCTGTTCAAGATAGTGCATGCCATCGCATATTTGCTCGGCAAAATTGCACAGTGTTGGCACAAGAAATTCGGGTCTGAGTGATACTTCACGCACACATTCAAGTAAAGATCGGAGAGGAGCTAGTTCAGTAACCTACACAAAAGAATTGATTAATAACTGTAATTAATATACATCCTTCATCATTAAAACAAACTAATTTTGTCAAACAATTCAGTAAAGTACGAATATTCGTAGCTAAGGACTAGCCGCGTGGATCTGCAAGGTAAAGCAAGCTTGCCACAGTCAGTCCTAGATGAGTTACCATATTCCAGAGAGAACCTATGTTTGCAAACACACATGTGTACTATAATATATCCTGCGCAGATTGCTTATTTCCATTGAAATTAATCTGAAGACTATTATTATTATTAAAAAGCAAAGTCAAAGCTTACCAGCATCAACGAGTCAGAATGCAGGACAACACCATATAAACGGACTATATTAGCATGTTCAATACTGTGCATAACAGCCGCTTCTTTCAGAAACTCTGCAGAGTTTGATGACATACGCTCTTGGCCCAAACATTTTATAGCCACCTGGAGCTGTAACAAATATATAACAAATTGCACACACACACACATCCTGCCTTGCTTGCTGCTTGCCCTAACATCTGCATGCAGGAGTGATTGATGGCTGACTCCGACATAGCAGTCAATGTGCTCTGAGGCCTGACATTATATTCACATAAATAATACCAACCCATATGTGTACCCAATATTATGTCCCACTGCACTAGTCTCCTACCTATGAAGTGAGCAGAGGGTTTAGGTCTTAATCTATATACAGTGGCCCAAATGCTGGTTTCTTTAAGACGTTTTCCTTCACCGTAAATAGATGGTGAATCATTCGATTAGTTTGGATACATTCTGTATGGAACATTTCCCCACAGCTACCACCGTTACATTTGCATTCTTATACAAATTTAAATGCGTAATGACATGTAGGGGTGCAGACAAGGACAAAAGGTCACCAAAATTTGCATTGTTAATATTGCAATGGTACTGACATGACTTATCTCCATCTGCATACATAATATGTGCAAAATTGTGGCAACTGATAAACAGTATATGGTCATATTTCATTTGCAATACAGTTCAATTTGGCGTTTTGCTTGTTGTACTCACCTTCTCTCTGAATGTCACCGTTTCCTCTGTATATTTTGAGTGAATATTAATAATATCTCGGGACAACTCACATTGTAATCTAGGCAGAGCCAGGGCCCCGATTCTGCTAATTTACAGATGGCTCAATTGAATCTGAATTAATACTCAATTTAATCTTAGTAGCATTTTTGGTATTCTGCAAATAAATTTAAGACCAATAGTTGGAAAACCATTGATTTTAAATTCTTATATAATATAATATAATATTTAAGGTCTTAAATTTATTAGCAGACTGATACTGAGATTCAATCCAGATTCAATTGAGCCATCCGTAAATTAGCAGAATTGGGGCCCTGTTCTATGGCTAGGTGGAAATCAGATCCCACCAAGACCTCCAGACTTAGCAGTAAGTGCCACTAACTATTACCTCACCAGAATAATACAAACGTCAAAATTGTTTCTGGATTGATGATTGTACGTGAATACACGATACCGTAGCTAAATATTAAAATGTAGAAACTTATGGGGGCAACACATGGTTGTTATCTCATGTTCGATTGCCTATGGAATTCGGACAAACGACTAAGTGTAAATGAACGGAGTCGAGTACGCTCATCTTCGAAAAATCTAGTCCAGCTTTCGTTTTGGTTACCCGAATTAGGACACCCTTACACCCGTGTTACTTCTTTTGTTAGGTACTTCTCGAGCCCGGGCGCAGAGTCATTTGGTACCGAATTCTAGTGAAACAATGAGAATAATGCATCAGGTGCCCGAATTCGAGTAGCGTTTTTGTGCACCTAAATATGGGCCAACGTGTGTAATTGCACCCTTAAAATGTAAACTCTTACTCTTTGGTTTCCAGTTGTCCAAGTGCCTTGTTGTACTACACCAAACTGGCCCTTTCCAAGTTCTTTGTTTATAGTTATGTCATCAATGCTTATAATGTGTTTAGTTGGGATTTTTACACTAGTATCATTAAATGGCTGAAGATCTACAGGAACAGATGTTTGGGTTTGCGAGGACTGAAAAATAAAACTAATTATTAATTTATGTTATCACAATTATCAACATGTGAGTCCTGTTCTTGTTATTTTAAGCGTCCTTAGGCTACGGTAACTATTACTAACAGGCAGGCCGAATATTTTTTTGTAACTTCAGCACCAAATCCTGGGCTTTCGTTTGGCTACCTTCTGGAAAAGTCAGGCAACGGTTTGAAGTTTCAGGTTAGTTGTAAATATTTTTTTGTTAAACGGAATTTATCGATTGGCGCAACCACAGAATTAGATCAAGATAGAACGGCGAAGTAGGCGTGGCACGCGTGCCAACACTTTGATCGAATGTTCGTACTTAACATATATTTCACATCGAGCATCCTCATTACGCCGTGCGACTCTTATAGCTGCGTTCGGGACGTACAAAATTATTAAAATTTACAAAAATATGCCGTATTGCTCCGTCGCAATTTATAAAAATCTAAGTAATAAAGTGAACAGGAAGAAAGGAGGCATTTTATTTCATCGGTAAGTATTTAAATATAACTAAAAACTAAGTTTTACGAGAATCAAAATTATTATTTCACCTTTACCATGTTTGACAAGGACGATCATAAATTATTTACTTTTCGTTAATCTTAATTTCCATTACTTTCGCTGTACAATGTTCTTACTCATAACCATTAATTGAGCGCGCAACGAACATCGAAACAAATGAGGTTTACAATATTTTCAAATCGGTAATGAGACGGCAGTCCTTTGCTGTGATTGGTTGGTCGTCGCATCGAATGCGCTAGAGATTGATGCAACGTGTCGTCACAGTCGTTGTATTTATCGATAGATAAATTATTTATTCAAAGAACACATGCTCATCTGATTATTTATTATATTCGCTTTGTGATTTACGTAACATTTTAAATGGTTTTAAGCATGCATTACATCGATTTTCAATAATAAAGTTATTTTATGACGAAATACTATAAAGTTTACAACTTTAGTTTAAAATGAAAATCCTTTTAATTTTGGCAACGATAATTAAAGTAGGTATATATATTATAGATACCTGTTTGCCATAGAAACATAACGTAAAATCGCCCATACTTTTTTGGCATAGTCATCATATTAGAAACTATTTCAAAAATTGTTATTTAAAAAAAAAAATGTACTTGATGTAACTTATCTAAAATATGTAGTTATATTTGTGACTTATCTAAAACATTCAGTTATATTGCACGTTGCATAGATGGCTGTCGATAATTGTCTCCTCACTACTTCGGGCTCGCTAAGAATCGATGACGCGCAAAGTGGGTGTGGCTTGTTAAAATAATGACCCGCGCGAAATATATGTAGAAATGTGTTTATCACCATTCTATCTCGATCCATTTTTGTGGGCGCAACACACAGAAAGCATTACCATAAAGAAAAATAAATTGTACTTGGTACTAACTAATGTACTTTAATTACAAAAAAAGGTGGCAACCCTAACTGTGGATGAGGATTAAACTTATACCTTATAAATTGAAAGTTAGTTAATAATACAATAACTTAGTTACTAGCACTTTACAAAAAACCGAACTGAAATAAAAAAAACGCTAATATAATTGAAATATTACCTTACAGCATCCTGGTAGACTAAAAAACAAAGTTAATGTTATAGAAAAGATTTCTAACATAAAGGTCACTTTAGACTTATCACGGCAAGAAATCAGAATTGCATCAACTTGTTCGATTCAGAATTGTTTTAGTTAATTATAACATCACCTTGAATCAAGATGATCTATTAAACATTATCAGGAAGATACTATATCTCGATAAGTGCGCAATAAACTTGAGTTGTCTGAGTCTGGGTGTAATTTGTGTCCGTTAATTGTATGTTTATAAAGTCCCTCGCGACACAGAGATTGTTCTCTAGTGCGGGCGTTGTCTTAAAAAACAAATAAAAAGATATACATGAATTTAACAAATTAAAAATTCATACTAACGTCGTTGTGTTTCCGCTGAGCTGACAGTAATTTTCTTATCCTGTAAATGTACGGATTTGGGAAATACCTAGAATATACTTTCTTGTAGCGTCTCTGTTCTGGGCGAGAGAGGCCTATCTGCACCAAGTCCTCAGTTACGACAAATTTTAGCTGAGACAACTTGGTAATTTTTAAGATATCCCTATAACAATAAGAAAATATAATGTTATTATAAACAAAATAGATAAAACTGTTGAGCCTTATTAACATATTTTAATATTATTCATAATGTAACTATACTTATAAGGATTTAACATAATTATATTAATGCCTTGAGATAAGTCTGAACATATCACACTTTCAGTGAAGAAAGGCTGAACATGAAATACCACTTGAATTTTTTTATTAAACTATTAAAATTATTAGGTTAGCCGCGCGCCACCTACATACTAGTGGTATTTCCCAGGGTCCCACAATTTATTGTCAATAAAAAATATAATAGCCTATGATACTAACAAATAATGTTGGTTTTTCTATTGGTAAAATAATTTTCAAAATCCGTTCAATAGATAGAGAATTAATATAAAGTAAAACCATTATAACAATTAGAAAAGCTGCATATGAAATATAATATTGAATTAAAAAACCAGAAGATAATCCCGCCTATTTTCTTTGTATATCTAATGGAAGGTAAAATAACATTTATTACTTTTAGTATGTATAAAGTTTGTTTTTAAATTACAATAATAAACAAAAGTAAACATATAAAAATGTGCTGATGAAATATTATTCAATCATGCTACATTGCAACTTCTATGAAAATATCTCATTAATGGGTGTAATATAACAATGTTTATCTTAAGTAGCTGATGTGAACTAAGACAAAACAAACTGACCAGTGAAACTATGTGTCATATATTATATAAACACTTAGTAGACAATTTGTTAGTGTGTCAATCTTTCTGTCAATGAACTACAGACATAGTTCATTACTATGATCACATTTTTCAAACTCAAATTAATTTATTAATTTAGATCAAATGCATGATACTTATGAACATCAAAATAAACGAAAGTCAGCATTTCTTTTCCCACAGCCAAATCGTTGTTTGTTTTTAATCTATGTATTAATTGGCAATAAACTCAGCTTTTACTAAAAAGACTGCCATGTTATGTTCTCAAACTGGAATTACAGTTGTGCCAGTGCCCTATACCTCTAGGGGAAAATGCTACATGTTCCAAAACTGGGATTCGAGCGAATCATTAGTGCCATATGTCTAGCAGTGGACTACAAAAGGCTAATTGATTGATTAATGTCATACCCCACTAAAATACTACATTATGGACGAAAATATTATCATGCGATACATGGGAACCATACACCACTGCCTACACCTTGGGGGAAAAGGCTATACATAGATATTATGCAATGATATACATTAAAATTGAAATTGGACCAAAACATAAGAATTAGGCAAATTTTGGAATTGTTGTAAGATGGGAATTCGGGCGAAACATTGGTGTCACCAGCACCAGTTCCAATACCTCTAAGATCAGTTAATAGATCACAGCACAGTTGGGCACTAACCACTCGGTGAGATGACAAAAATAACAAGTGGGACTCCGCCTTAACCTCGGGTGGTATGCTAAACGTAGACCTTGAATAAAAACAGTTGTTAGATCACAGCAGAGGCCAATATGTGCGATCTGAACAACTCTGACACCATGTTAGGCACTAACCACTTGATGAGAGGACAAAAATAACATAGTGGAACTCCACCTTAGCCTCGGGTGGTATGCTAAAGGTAGATTCCGAATGTTAACAGTTGTTAGATCACAGCAGAGGCCAATATGCGCGATCTGAACAACTCTGTCACCATATTAGGCACTAACCACTTGATGAGAGGACAAAAATAACATAGTGGAACTCCACCTTAGCCTCGGGTGGTATGCTAAAGGTAGATTCCGAATGTTAAGTTGTTAGTTCACAGCAGAGGCCAATATGGGCGATCTGAACAACTCTGTCACCATGTTGGGCACTAACCACTTGGTGAGCAACAAAAATAACATAGTGGGAATCCACCTTAGCCTCGGGTGGTATGATAATAGTAGATCTCGAATGTTAAGTTGTTAGATCACAGCACAGGCCAATATGGGCGATCTGTACAACTCTGTCACCATGTTAGGCACTAACCACTTGGTGAGAAGAACCTTAGTTTTGGGTGGTATGCTAAAGGTAGATCTTTGATTTTCTTAAAAGCTAGGCCTCTATTACAGGTTCTGAAGTTGCATTAAAACCTTGGTTACCAACATTAGAGGAAAAAGGCTAGTTTTTACACTTATTTTATTGAATATTGTCAAAAACCTACATTCATTTCTGCAACCCTGTCCGGGTACCAGCCCACATCACCCTATGCATCACATCAGCTCCCTTCTGGCACTGGTTTATTATACCTAATTACTTTCTTATTTTGCAAATATAGTATATTATAATTTATAATAATTATGGTTTATTTGCAAAATTATAACATATGGTGTTTTTATATTATGATCAAGCAAGTATTTAGATAAGTAATTACTATTAAGTAAAAATAATGTAATGAGTATTTTTTTTCTTAATATTCCATACAAATCCCCTTTTGTTTAGTATGCCTTAGGCTTAATACACCACTGCTTTTACTAGAAGCTCTAAGGATTGTTGAAATGTAAGTACTTATACTTACATTTAAACTTACATTTTAACAATCCTTAGAGCTTCTAGTAAAAGCAGTAGTGTATTAATTAATTGAAGCTAGAAACCATTTTATTTATAAGCCTAATTTTTATATAGGTATGTTGTTAAGGATATTATTTCAATACTCATTTAAGAATACAGAAAAACTTGGATTGATCTGCATGTAATAACCAGCATTCCTAATTTAAACTTGTACATTTAGTGGCTCTTCTTGAAAAAGAGCCACACCCACAAGGTAGCAAGTATGCATAAAAAATTGTTTCCCTTCTTAACTTCGAGATATATCATTATTTTAGCTTTATTTAAATTATTATATGTAGGTTAAAACTTATACATCTTACTCTAACAAATCTGTAGTCAGTTTTTTTTTTAATATGTTAGAATATTAATAAAACAAAATGCTAAACTGTAATTATGTACTCAAGGCATCAATATAAGTTAATCCTTCCATGGTCATTTTTTTTTGTTTAATTTTATTGTTATGCTTCTATAACTAGCATTGTATCAGTTTCGTAAATAACAATTTGCATAGGCTAATAGCAACAAGACAAACAGAAAAGTAAATCGCAATGAACATTAATAGAAGATACTCGCAATAGAAGGTCCTAAGTTATAGAATGTAACGGGCCAAGTCGAAAAATCAATACCTACGCCAGCAGACATATACCTACATACGTTATAGAGACATTTATACTAATAGTTACCTGAACAAGTCGGAATATTGCTGGAGCTCAGCTTCCTCGAGAAAGTCATTTAGACCATTATAATTCCTGCCCATATTTTCTGTAGGAAAAGTCAATTATTATAAAATTTACTTAATAATATTTTATAACATAGGCATATAAATTATAAACTTACCCATGGGTAGTTGAAATCTATAACATCACAGTGAATAATTCCTACAATTTAACATAACATATAAAACAACACAAATACAAGAAAACCTAAGCTGATTTTATGTCTGATCTATTCAGAATATACTCAAAAGAATTCACTCAACACCAACAGAACAGTCGCCCTGTTAAAATATCACGTCAATAAATCAATACTGTACTGCAGCTCCGGTAGAGACGTTCTCTCTGACCATGGCAATTAGTCGATTTACATTGTACTTACAATGTAACGTTGTAACAGCTCGACTATAATCACAAGGGACCTGGTGTAAACTAAAAATACAAAAATCCATAAAGAAGATATTATAATATTACCAAATAAATTCTATTAAAGTAAATTATTCGTCAATATAATAACAAAATAAAACAATATTGAACATTGCAATACATTATTTTCTGTGATAATTTTATACTATTTGATTAAGTTGTTGTTAATGAAAATAACCCAAAATGATGTTTTCCGCATCATTTAAGTTTAATTTTTTTAAATGTCATGGTAACATTAATTTACACACGGAACTAACCTTATAGTAACACACTCAGTTTATTAATATATTCAAATGAGAGAAATGTAACTCGACGTTCATACAGCGCCACCTAGGAGCAGTTACATAAACCTCTGTTTCAGTGTACTATATTAGTGTATTTTTGTGTTACATACTTTTATTTTATATTGTGTTTAAATTAATTTGTTAAATGTATTTGCGTGTATCATCTTTTTATGTTATATGGTATAATATAATTATATCATATAACATTAAAATATTATTATAATAATATTATATAATATATTATGGATCCCAAGTTGTATATATTAAAAAAGCAAAAATTGTGGTATCGCGATAAATCTAGATATACCTACTTAATATACAAGTCATAGGAGCTTAAAAATGGGTCGGCAAAACGCAATAAATATCTCTGGTATTGCAAGCGTCCATAGACTACGGTAACTGCTTAACATCAGGCGGGCCGTATGCTTGTTTGCCACCCAAGTAGTATAAAAAAATAAATAATATTCTTAAACTTCACTAATGCCATTTTCAAAGTAACTATGGTTTTTCTATTGTGTCTGGTTTGCCGATATCAGACTGGTTCACCTAAATAGTAGGTAAACGTAAACAGTGAGTTATTTTATTTATTACCAATCCACTAAAACAAGTACAATAAACAAACGACTGTTATTATTTCTGTGTTTTGACCAGGTGAGGCGGGCCGTGGATAGCCTAGTGGTCAAGCTATCAGGACTTCATTTGTATGGTAGAATCGTTTAAATCTAATCTAATCCCATATTTTCTCCCATAATATATCATATGTCTGATCATTTACAGCTAAAGTGCATCTCATGACCATTCAAATAAGCCCAAACACGGCTAGATTACATTGTTTAATTATGGAGTTCCGTTGCCTACCTTCCGGCTTCATCATCACTTCCGTTCAATTGTACCATTTTCATTTATTTCATTACATTTGCTTAACGATAGTTGCTTAACAACCGTATTCGAGACTCATCTAATCGCAATCCGTGAAATATTTATCAATGAAAAGTTGAGTTCAGGCCATCTGTGGTCTCGACATCCTTCTGTCTATCCTCTCCTACTTTATGGTCTCGTCTGAGGCTCTGAAATGGTTCTCAACTTATTTTTGGGGTTGCCAGCAGTCTGTCCGCTTCGAATATTCATTGTCTACATGGCGTAATACTGACTGTGGCGTTCCTCAAGGCGGTATTTTATCTCCGTTGTTATTTACAATATTCATTAATCTCATAAATTATAATCTTCAGTGTGCGTATCATCTGTGCGCTGATGATACGCAGATTTATTTGCAGGCAAGTGTTAACCGTGTCAACTCTGCGGTAGATATGGTTAACAGAGATTTACAGCACATTAACATATGGGATGCTAGATAACGTTTGTAACAATTTAGGTTATGCACACGATATGGTGATGCTTGATTCATCAGTTGGCTCTATAAGAGAGCTATTACGTGTATTTAAGGAATAGGTAACCCATCATGGACTCGCTTACAATGTTAAGAAGAGTGTGTGCATGGTCTTTAAGGTCCCCGGTGTGTTCGGATACTAACTCAGTGATAACACTGAATGGGAATCAACTCGAAATAATATCAAAATTTAAATACCTAGTTACCGAGGACCTTAAGGACGATGCAGACATAGAGCGTTAATCTCTAGCAAACGGGGAATTATGTTGGTCCATAGGTTTGCTTGTTGTAGCGAGGAGGTTAAAATAACTCTATATAAAGCCTATTGCCAAAACTTGTTCACGAGCAGCCTATGGACCAGCTTTACCAAACATTCGCTAGACGCATTTAGGTATCAGTACAATAACTGCTTCAGGATTTTGCTGGGACTACCGCGTTTTTGTAGTGCATCGGGTCCATCGGGGCATCCTGAAAATGTTAATGGAAAAATACGATGCACCATGGCTGAGCCATGCTATAGCTCTGCTGGTTAAACCGGCATTAGTTTTTTAGGAATTTGTGTTTAAATTTATTTTTATTTACTTACATTAGAAAACATTTAAAAAGTTTTAGCTATAGCTACTGCTAGTGCTAAAACTAATTTCTTTTACTTCTTTATTTATGGAATAGTTGTAGGTAAATAACATTGGTAACACAATGGTGATAGTTATTAAATAAGAGCCAACTTTATTCGACAAACTTTGGTGATATTAACACCCTATAAAATGAGTACTTAGGTACAAGGTATGGCAGAAGAAGCGTGAAAGCAAGATTAATGCCAAAATGATAGAGTGAAAAATATAAAAAGAAAGAAAGGAAATAACGAATTCATGTGTTACTGTATGATTTCGATCAGTATAATTTATGGATGGTAAATAGTTACCTGTCTGTTAACGCCACAGGATGCGCGCCACACCTTTCACTTTCTCCTTTTAGTTGTTTTACTGCCTTTATCCAATAGATATTTCAGCTGGGTTCGTGTTAGAATTCTTCAGTCTTCAAATAATCGTCTTTTCGAGTGTACCTTAAATACTTACATTGGAATTCATTTACTTACTTTTACTTCCACAAACCGTTTTGCATTTAAGCTGAAGGTTTGTTCTCGCCTTATTGTTGAAAGGTCGTGAATACGTTTAATAATTAAGTACGGTAGGTACTTAATTAATAAACGTATTTACGACCTTTCTTTTTAGCTTTATTAGTTACATAATACTTACCAGCTGATAGACTTTATGTAACTTTAATGTTTGTGCTACTCTTTTTATATAAACATAACATTATTATTGCTGTTTAACTTTACCTTTCTTATTTATTAAACTATCGTGTTGATGGTGAATTAAAATTCACCGAGTAATCCAAAATGATTAAGAAAATAAAAAAATTAAAAAGTTATCTCAATTTGCTAGTATAAGGATTTACTTATAGAAAACAAACAGAGGAAAAAGTAAGTATATAAAAAACCTGGGACTGGCGCCCATCCCCCTCAATAGGGTTTCTGATGATAAAGAAAGAAGGCTGAGCATTGTCAAATAAATAGCGTCGTCCATGCCCAGTCCTATCACCATCTACTACTACTGTCATCCAAACTAAACTCCAGCACAAACAAATAGCGAAGGCCGTCCTACGCACACTGCTGAAGTAAAAAAAAACGATTACCCCTGATCAGAAAATATCTACCTGCAGCATAAACAACAATATTCGATTGTGGTATTGTCATGTAATTAACCGTCAGTAAGTTATATTACAACAACATAATCTACACTGCCAGAACTGGAAACAGTAATGAAATTCTGTTCTAGAAACCTTACTTATTACCATAATACTTGGCCTAGGGGAACATACCACCCGTCACCATGGGAAAATAACAAGTAGCTGCATTGCGAGACAAACGGCTAGGAGTTAATTATCCCGACCCACGGCAACGTAATCAATAAACCATTATTGGGCAGCGCCACAAACAACAAAAGGGATGAGTTATTAAATGAGTATCTTTTCAAGAAGCAACACATCCTAAACAACGACAATAAACCAACAAACACGACGGCAGCTAAACAAAGTCAGGGCAGGAGAACGCCTGAAAATACCCAATTATACTTACAAACATACATTGACAAACTGGGACTAGGACACGTCCACTGACATAATGATGAATTTTATGATTTTTGGAGTTTCCTCTTGTTGAAACCACCAGGCCTAAACGGCACTTTTCTTACTCTACAGCAGTGGGGTCCATCAAGGATCATAAACCACCTGAAGACATTTCAGAGAGAGACCAAATATATATTTCTTCCAAAACCCGACCAGGAACGCAAGCCAAGCCTTTAAGACTCAAATACCTCACCTCTATCCTTCTGAAGAGTCTGGAAAGACTGATTGATGAGAGAAGCAAACCACTACACCTTCAATAGTACCTACGCGTATATGTGCTATTGCATATACGGAATCGTGACGGCAATCGTGCACTTCACGAATAAGAGAAAAAAAGCCTACAGACACAAAAACTACGAAAAATACTTAGGCCTTACCTTAGACAGCAAGCTAAACAGGCGGTAACCTTCCAGCGACGCTGGCATAACTGAATTTAAGATCTAACACTTCCACAAAATTCTCTCAACCGTCAGCCCACTCTAGAGACTGTATGGAGTGTAAAGAGACATCCACAAACAATCTTATAGAATGTAGGAACGTAGAAGACCACAGGGTAGAAAATTTAAGAACAACGGACTCATTTCCAAAAGACTGTAACAACCTAAGCCACTTGCTAGTTTTCTGGAAAATATTGAGTTAGCTGGAATAGCCAAAAGGAAATTTACGCACAGAACCCATCTGAGCGGTCAAATGAACTAATAATAGTACTTATATATAAATTAAAGATGGATAAAACAACAAATGCCAGCAAAAAAATTACCTCTTTGAAACATCGTATAACATCACTTCTGTAATGAAAAGCACTACAGCATGATATAGCAGCATGTTAATTAATAAATAAAACAAATATAAATTGTTTGTTGTGGTAAAAGGTCAATCGGCACTAGCGAATAAACGCCACCTACCGGGATATAGTCTGCAATGTTTAGAATCGAATGTTTAGTAGAATAGAACCACAGTGTAAAGTAATACACTGGAAATATAGACCGCCAGTCAGTCTTGTGATTGCAACACCGATTAGTGTTACCACTTATAAGCTTTTATTTAACATTTTGTGTTTGGGAGATCCTTTGATCATTTTGAATTACTCAAATGGCCACATCATATTGTATGCATTCATTTAAAACATAAATTATTAAAAAATAAATATTAAAAGGTACTTACGTCCTAACCACCTGACATTTTTTTTATGGGAAATTTTATTCTGAACATGGCAGCATTTATAAATACTTTGCAAATATGGCGTAGAGTTGTACAAAATGCAGTGGGAGATATTTGTTAAACTTGTCAATTCTGAATTTTATTAAAAAAGACATGTACCTAGGATAATACTTTTCCAATCGATTGTAGTGAGATAGACAGGTTAAAAGTGAAATGTGAATTTTACGAAATGTAGGTACAACTTTCAGGTATTATAAAATAAGTTAGCAATCGCACGTCTTATCGCTACGCCGTTTATTCGTTTGTTTTTAGTAAAACGATCTTTTGTTTACGTATTGTCGTTTGTCTTTTGTCTGGCGACCGCAAGCCCATCGTATGTACGATTTTAGTGCAGTTTTGTCAAGACAGGATTTTGATTACATATTACAGCTAGGCTTAGTATAAAGGTTTATCCCAATTTTCTTATAAAATATTAGAAAATAGTTTATAAAAAAATTGTGAAACTCATAATAAATTATTTGTAATTAGATAAATTTAATTTTAACAAACTTCTTCTCATAGAATTGTAAGTTAGTTAGGTATAAAAATGTTTGTAATAGTATTATGTGGTATGGACTATAAGTTATATGATGAAGAAGCAGAGAGAAGAATACTGGTCGTTAGCATAATCCATCAAGCTCTTAAGGTGAGTGTTTCTTTTATTTTTATTTCCATTTTACATAAAGTTTCAAACCTGCATTGCCTAAACATAAATTGTTTTGAAGTTTTCTATAACTTTTACTTTATATTACTACTTTCTTTAATTATTTATAGTAATTTTGAATAAATCTCACAGGTGCAAAAAAAATAAACATATTTGTTTATAAAATACATAGTAAGTGGTTTACATTGGTGTATGAGCAGAACTATAGCCGGTTTCAAACAATATTTATAATCAACTTTAATTGTGCCATTTTTTTATTGTGTTAGGACATATATTGTGATACAAATGCAGTATCATTTATCCTAAGAACAAAAGGCAGGATAATTATCTCTCATTATAGATGCCATCAAGAAATGTATTGAATACAAGAAGTCTGCAAGTTTACTTGAAATGAAAAGTTTCCATTTTATTATTTATATTAAAATATAATTTTATAATGAATTATGTTTGGCTTTTTTTAGATCTATATTTAGAACAAATGCATTCAATATTATTCACTAAGGTTTTTACGGTGCTATCCGCATTATGTATTGAACTGGACATTCTCTTGATTATGCCCCTTATTACTAGTGACATCAAGTCCTTTGGCTAACTTTGCAGCCTCTGCTGTGTCCAATTTAATCTTCATGATTCAAATCCGGTGTAGTTATAAGTAGTCCATTATTGGCCACAATTGACCGGTCTGACTATTGTTAACGCTACTATATTATTCTATTCAAGCATTTAGTACAATGAATATTAATTTATATTGACGAGTCATATTTCTGATAATGCCATAAGAAAGGTTAGCATAATGTAAAGTTAACCTGCATCGTGGTTAGTGGAATTAACCGCGGCTGCGCCGATTAAAAGCTGCGTGTTTCGTATCAGACGTACAGTAAAATTTTCCTGTTAATTTTTATATATGTTTATAAAATGTACCTATTGCAACACTAAATATCATGTACATAATAATATCGCAAACGTTAGTAAAGCCGCACATGTGTTGCGTCCTCCTAATTGGCCATATGGTGCACCCCTGCTCAGAAAAACATATATTATTTATATACATCGTATATCTAGATTATTGACCCGAAACACGATTTTCTATTCTAGCTGTTCAGATATAAGGTTTAAATTACGGGGATCACCACTTGTATTACGTGTTATGTAAAATCTACTACGATTTCGGCGTATTTGTTGTAGAGTATATTAATATTGAAAAGAATCAAGTATTCTTTTCCTTAAATAGGTTTTTCGAGAATTTGTGACATTTTGTTAGGATTGAACTGGGTTTTTCTTAGAAACGTATATATATATAAATTTTTATTAAAAATACATTGCATGAGTAATTTCCCTGCCTAACGGGTAGTTAAACAAGTATCAGATATAGCGATAACTAAAGAGATAACTTATACACGCAAAATGCGATATACCGAATATCATTCAATACTGGCACTCAAAGGAACTTAAAGCTTGTTATTGCACAATGCAGTCTAGTTCTATAAAATACCAATACCATTATCGCACGTATATGCGCATTACGCGCGTGTAAATTACAAAATTACGTCATAATCTCGGTATTAGTTCAACGATCCACTTATCAGTTTGAGCTCCGTAACCCAGGGCAACAGTTACGCTATAGAGCCTTTTCGCACTACACGATACGATAGCTTCACGATACGCCATCGCTTTACCTAATAATGCTTTGTTAGAGCCGCCACATACCTACCTACATACGGTTTTCTGAATCTTAATGGTACAAATGCACGGAAAAAAACACATTCGTTTTTTTCCGTACGGAATTATTTCAGTCCACTCGTTTGTGTGGTAGTTGTTCAAAATCAGATTCAGAAAACCGTATGTGTGTGACATGCCTTTAAAGCCAAATATTTAAAAAAACATCGATGACGTACATCAAAAGTGGTGATCCGATATGTCTTGTGACTGTACGTAATGCATTTCCGTCTCTTTTGCCGATTAGCTACACGTACCAACATCAGACTGTGAGTCAGTCCGTATCAGATCGATGCTTCAATGCTTCGTCAGAATTCACCAGTAGTAGAGCCAGTAACAACGGGAAACTTTTCAAGCAGTATCGTATCGTATAACAGTCTCCGTAACAAACGGTTTAAGTGATGAGAAAGTACAATTTCTCTTACAGATAGTTGCACCCCGACCAATGTAATTATAAAACGCCGCGCTAGGCCGCTCTATCCGAGTTTTATTGAAGACAGCTTTAGCAAGCGACAGCGCTGCAGCGAGCTCGGTATTAAATAATAAATGAACCTCGTAAATATATTCAATTTCATTGAAGTGGTCCAGGATGAAAGCTCAAATATTTTTGTGTTGGTATTTTCCGTTTCACTAGTGCACATTCTTATTATTAATTAAGCTAGAATTAATAGCGCTAAGTCATCTAATGCTTCATATCTCTCGAGGCTCTCAAAGTCCGTTTGACCATTTTCTATTCTACAAAACAAACTATACGATGTAGCAGCTGGATTCGGTTATAATTTGTAGAACCTATCCAAATAATTATTTATTTGTTCTGAATATTATCCAATAAGCTTGTCAGAAAAATAAATGTGTTGTTACAATTTCTCAGCGCTTATTTGTTATTCTTATGGTTCTTAATAATAAATAAAAGAATGTGAGGCATCCGGATGCTCCACGAGATACTGTAACGTACACAAGTGTATATGTATTAATATTAGTATGTGTAATAAACGTGTTAATGTAAGTACCTACCTATTTCTAACAATTACGCATTGAACGGCCAAGACTAGGTAGGTAGTGCCGCTGCCGTTAGCCTTAATTGTCCAGTCAATGTTTTCATAGAAATAAAAAACATTCAACTCCTGTAACAATGGGCGATTATCGTTCAGTGAGTGACGGATAACGAGCAGGAAATATTTCGATGATTATGTTCTAGTTATGTCATTCGTGTAACCCAAGAGGTGTTTTAATTGCTTATTTAAAGTTTCAATTATTTACGATCCTGTTTAGATAATTTAGTGTGCGACAGAGAATTGTGTTGACTTCATCCTAAGGTAATTTTTAAAATAATATAGTGTATAATAATGTTGAGTTTCAATGCGCTTGTAGCTTGCGCCATGCCATCGAGATAACCCACTTATTGTAGAGTACTAGAGGACCGAGAGGCGACATCAATACGTTAGAAAAATAAAATGTTAGAACTTTGTCGCACTATACATATAAATTTATAGTTTTAAAGCCACTATAGTTTTGTGCTTCGGTGTAGCTATTTATTAGATTTTGGTTCGAATACCTCGTAAACACACTAAAATGGGAAATGTATAAAACGTGGCCGTTAATCGCTTGGGAGTTATTTCGTTTTGAGTGCCACGTTTCGCATTTTTGTTTGTGACTTAATTATTTCTGCCTGTATAATCCAGCATTTCCACACAAAGAATTTTGGAGATTTTTATAACAATGGTATAATGAAAGTAATTTGTCGAGCTTGCTCGAGAGTCTACTCTTAGCACTCAAATAGTAGTAACTTATTGCTTCCCTGTATATCTGTATTTGAAGTATCTGTTTGTGTTGTGATTGCTTTGTGCGATATATAGTCACGCGTATAATGCCATATTATCTAGCATCCAGATTCAAATCTGAAAAAAAAAATGTACCTACCTCTTTTGTCTACACAAATGTATGATTAGTAAGACTACTCTTACAAATAACTTGTTGTAATCCTCTAATGTTATTCAGGTTACTGACATATCTTGTTCCATAATCATGAACAAGTTGTAACTTATTATGCAACCGGTGCAAGGACTTTTCAAAAATAATCATAACAAATCCTCTAAAGGTACATATATTCTTAAATATAACATGTTATACACATAATATTAAGCTTATTCTATTCTATTTGGGTATACATTTTGGAATTCTTAAATAAACAAGTCTTTAATTAACTTGTGAGAATACACATTAGATAGAGTGAGGTTAACAATAATTTCTATTGTAGAGTCGTAAGTTCGAAAACAATATTTATCTTATTTTAACGTCCAACTACTTTTGTATTAGATTTGGATACATTGTCCAATTAGCAATAAAACATCTACCTACGAAACATTGATACAAGAGTACATGTCCACTACAGATAGATACTGGGTATAACAGCTACAAAAACTAGTAAGATTATATAGTTAATATGACCGAGGGGAACAATATTTGTAGCAACTAAACGACGCTAATATATTATGAATTTTTGACTGCACAAAGGTGACCAAGGGTAAGTGTCCCAGTAACGCATATCTTTATAAGTGGTGAGGATCGGACCATTTTTTATTATTCCCCTGAGTCCATTTCTAGAACATCATAAAATGTCGATGATAGCGAACGAGCATACCGACAAAGTATGCTATTCAATAATTTCTGAACTATTACCGTCGCGTGTCTACGGAACAATTTTAATGCACTGTTTCCAAACGTAATCTGGCTTCAGTAGCCACCTATGATAACCATGCATATCCTACTACGTATGCTTTATTTAAATTACGATTATAAAACTACAATGAGTAGATAGAAATATAATGATGAAACTGAGTTTCCACTACAAACCTTTGCTTGCTATTCGATTTAGATTCAATACCTCTCTCTGACACTTTGTCGCCACTCATTCCGAGTGGAAACAAAGTGTCAGTTGCAGGAATACTCGTTCCAGGCAATAACTTCGTTACGTAATCTTACCTACTGTTCTCCGGGATAGTCTCACTTAGATTGTTATTACCATTCTTGATTCAATTTAGATCAATACCAAAATAGTTTTCGATAGTTTTAACGGCGTTAATATGATCTACCGCTGCGAATATCACAAGGTTAATTTTATACCTATCCCTGCATCCCCCGCTTAGCACCTTCTCTATCTCTATCCGACGCGACTAACTCGTGTCATTATTAAAATATTAACCCAGTCTCATCTTGTTATATTTACCTACGTATAAGTACCTGCAGGTTCAACTAAAGGACAACTTTATATAACGTTGCTTCAGTAAATGTCATCGTTTATCGCAAATGTTATTCTATAAAAGGAACGATGAAAATGTTATGTTTAGATGATCGATGTGAAGCGTATTTTCTTAGATAGACAATACAAGACAGTTCACTGCGAAAGCCACTTAGCCATCGTAATTTCTCTTTGGAAATTATGTCATTTGTTTTTGAGAGTACCATCTACATTCTGAATAAAATATCAATGATTTTATAACACCAGTGACGGCCGAGTATTTATATCTCGTAACTTTACTTACTTAGTCACAAGATTTGGATATATTTTGCAAAATATGAGGATTTGAGAGCAGCATCTACTCTCTGTTTTTTATTAGTTACTGAACGTAAGTAAACATAAATATTTTAAGCAATGTGAAAAAATTTGCTATACGAGTTCCTCCTTAGTTCAAATTGGTCCACCGCTTTATACGTCTTGGAGTGACGTAATTAAACATTCCTAAAATCATCTCGTTGTGGCCTAGTGTATATTGAAGGTGACCATCATAAAATCTCACGTATCTCAGCGCTCGTTTATGTCTTAAAAAGTACCAAAATTTGAAAATTCTTCATCATAAGGGTACAAAAACATTTTATTATGTATACCAATTGGGTTATAAGTATAACTTCGAGCTATATCATATTTCTGTATATGAAAATGAGGCCTAATTAAAGACCATGTAATTTTTGAGCCGATAACATGCGAGTGATGCTTCAGGTATTGCAAGCGTCCAAATACTATGGTAACTGTTTATAAACAAACAGGTTGACTTTTATTTAAAAAAAAAACCCGACTGCGGTGCAAAAAATACCAAGTTTTATTTAATAAATACATCAGTCTACTATGGAATAGACTTAAAGAATGGAAGAGATCTTAAATAAACTACCACCATTTACTCAGGGGATTAAGTATTTTTGTCACCCCAAACGGTTTTCTACCATATAGATTGTATTTTTTTTTACTCTCCTTTCAAAGCCTGTTATTTTGATCAAAAAGCGCATAAAATCTGGCATTTTAATCAGTGTATCAGTTGACTCTTGCACCTCTAATGACGTATCATTTATGAAAATTGATTGAACCGTTAAGTAGTTACGAACGGACAAAGAGAGGGACAATCATACAAACATACGTCAAATACATAAACCTTCTTTTGGGCTTCGCCGTAGTCGGGTAAAAAATGCTATTACCTATTATAGTTTTCAATGATAGTTAAGTAATTATTACTTATGTGTTCAGTGCATTGCCGGCGATGCTATTTATTGAGAATAGATTTAATTTGAAAACAAATGGGTTTTGATTAATGGCTGGAAGTAACAACTCTGTTTCATTGGTGATTTGATTACACATGATGATTTAAATATTGACACTATTACATTTATTTTTGTTTTATAATACACTAGCCAATAGCCAATATAAGAATGTAAATGGCTTCAGAGTAGAAAGAGCAATAAAATGCAAGGAAACGAGATTACGATTTGCTTGACTTGATTACAATTTGTGTCAATATAGGGCGGTCAAGCTAAGATGACAATCTACGATTGCTATAATATAGAAAAACTATTGCAAATTTTATATAGAAAACATTTATTCCTTGCTGTAATGTACCATTATAATACGACGCGCTAATAAAAAATTGTTATTCCTTTTAGGTATGTAGAGTTCGCAGAAATCACACACTTCCACTTGCTCCATACGTATCTTTCATTCAATCCATTCATACGCAGGTATCTGACGGTTAGAAGTGGCTAGGTACTTTTGCCCTGACCTGTTTAGAGTACTGAACATTCTAATTGATAGCAAGAACTATCTCCAAACATCCATTCACACTACTGTCTAATTAGGATGCATATTCTTCAACTCTGAAAGTAAAGTTACAGCGGAATCTGGATATGTACGTGTAAGTTGCTTAATTTAAGTTTTAATGAATACTCGGTACTGTGGTTGTTATTTGAAAGGGATGTTGAGTTAATTAATTTTCTAACTACGACGCAGTTGACGTCGACTACATCAGCTGTTAATTAACAATTATTAATCACAATATTTTGTTTGGTTAATAGTTAGCTTGTACAACCTTTCAGAGCTCAAAGCTCCGGGAAACTAATGCGTCAACAGACCTTATCAGATGGATCCGATAATCAGTTACCCATATCTACATACATATTTATTTGTACACACGTAACACTTCTACAAGTGCTAAAAGTCAAGGTAAACCAAGATTTAAAAAATTGGTATTTTGTTATTGTAATTTTGAATCATCTGTATATTTTATGGTCAATAATACAAGAGATCAGTATAAACTTTTTTGTTTAATTTTCTGCATATTTAGAATATAAAAATAATAGAATATAATGCAATGTATACGATGTGTAAATACCTTATATGGCATACTATACGAGGTATACATTACATACATGAGTATAGAGGAAATGTATATAAAAGCCGATAGTAGTAGATACCTATGGTTCAATAAGTTTATTATTTCATTATTTTTCGGGATTTTTTATTCATCAAACTTATTGATAACAAGCCCAGACATGAAAAGGGGGTTTTGTGAGTGCCTATGACGACCTTTTGACTGCATCATCAAACCAGCTCCATGTTACCTTAACGAATTGTATCTGTATCTTCCAAATTGCAATTGTCTTTTTCATTAATGAGGTAAAAATGTTAGATATTCATACAGCTCACAAAATGAGAGTAGAATTTAAAAAGTCGCCTCATTTAAATTAAGTTTTACAATAAATTGAAATAAAACCAAATTGATGTGTAATTACACGCTTCAAGTACTAAGTACAAAAACGACAAGATTTTAAAAAGTAAACAACAATAGAATTACATGCAAAAGTTGTAAAACTACGAAGAAATGGAATAGTAGAACTGAGTAATTTGGCAACTCTATAGTCAATCTTTGAAGCAATAACAGACGTGGAATGTATATTATGGTGGCCGTACCTCATTCACATCTCGTATAAAGTGTTTTTTTTTTTTTAAATAAAGTTCTTTGCACATTGATTGTATGTGATTATTTCGGAATACAAATCTTTCCATTGATTAGTTACCAACTATTAGTTATTTTCCCAGCCTGGTTGTTTGCGTGTCTATAGCGCGTTTTACCTTCGTTGTAATTTCCGCGATAAATGTATAACCCCATTTGGAATGGACTCTGCATTAAATGCTTTTGTTATGTAACTTTGTTTCGCTGTACCTAATCTCAAAGCTTTGTGTAAATTTATTTTAGATTGATTGCAAATCGTTTTTTATTATTTTCATGCTAAGTGTCCTTCAAATGTTTTAAATTACATTTTAATATATCTTTCTTCATTAGTTATGTGATCTTTATACAGAGTAAAATGTCATGTAAACTTGTAAATTACATAGTTATTTATACAATCTATCAAATTAAAATGCGATTTAAAACCAAATTATTTCGGTTATTTGAGTTATCGTTTGTAACATTCAGAGTCAAGTGTTTTCGTCATTACCGAACTATTAAGGCGCGATATGTTATTAATCAGACAGCGTAGTAGGTACAGGTAATTAATCTGTAGTAATTGGTTACATTAGAAAGAGAAATTCTCGTGTCAGTATTACATGTGCGTGTGCAATAAATGAACACCGTCTGAAGAAGTGACGAGTCGAAATAATTATTTTAAGGCTCGAGCGAGCACTAAAAATAAAACGCCAGTGTGATGTCATGAAAAGTGTTACGTACCTATCCGACACGCATCCGAGTATGACATCAGTTTGCTTGCCACGATCATCTGTTCGCTCGCTGAATTATTGTCACTGTTCCCACCATTTGTGATTCAATTTTTTTTATATTTGTAGAGTTGAGATTAAATTGATTCACCAGGATGTCAGCATATAAACTATTATGTTCTTTATATTAATACTGAGTCGGATCTTCCCATTCTCTCAGATAAGAAACATAAGACCACGAAGGACTTCAAAAAAAAATTGTATTACGGTTACTAATTACGACATTAAATTTTTTGATCAAAGAAAGACGTTATAAACGGTTTCCCTTACGCCCCTAGGATAAACGTGTTGTAAAATTAAATTAAATTGTAATCACAAGTTAAATATCCGTTTTTCATTAACTTGAAGTTTCAACATTGGTAGCATATTATTTTTGCATTTAGCTTTGTTTGAAGAATATTACAAACATGAGAATTCTGTTTTTATTCTAATTTAAACGATTTCAACAATCTGTATTACATTTCTTTCGTTTTGCTAGCCCGCCATTTATTTTATAGGTTTAAACGGGCGGATGGTCCTCAATCTTGTGTCTCTTAACATGGCATTGTTTTCATAGGGCCGTTACGTCACGCAATGCGTCACTCATGGCACGCTGTATGTTCTTACGTGCATGTAATTTTGTGACAGCAAACCACCTTGTACCCAACTGCCAGTCCGGCAATACATGTACACGCCATGCGGGCTGAGCAAAGTGACATTTGAAGGTTAACTGTTCAAGTTAAGGCAACTGTCCTACTGTCGACTAATTAACGAGTAGCAAATACAGCACTTGCAACAAGTTGGAAACTGCTTAGTTACTACCATGACCAACACAAAAAATATAGAAACAGCAATGACCAAGCAATATCGCCATGTTATCACGACATGCAAGTGGCATAAGTATGAGATCAGTGTGTTGTCTACAATGTATACAATTATTTTTATAGGTATGTAGATATGCATGTCATTATAATGGAATCAAACAATAAGCTGATTAACGTTGTGTCGACGGCTACTCTTTGACCATGGCTTTAAGTACGCATTTATGTTGCACGCGATCTGCAATCTTCGGTATAATCATAGTTGCCGATAGAAATTGCTGCGTGTCTACCCTGGACTTGGGCCAGCCCACTCAGACACTCAGAACTACTGTGACTCGTTCATGACGCCGCATATTTTTAACGTAACAAACAGCGCAGACACACTCTCGAGTGCCAAATGTAAAGTTCACTAACATAGATTTGGCAAGAGCTGCTATTTACGCGAAGTGTCTATGCTTCTAGCGAATAATCGCGAAACACGTACGAGTAGACACTCATTCTTGTAATATGTGTAGGACGATGTAGGATCCTTTTAAAATTTTAAAACCTAAACCTGATCTCGAAATTTGCAGAGATGTTACCTGCATTACATAATATATTAAGGTTTAACTTAATAATTAAGAAAAATACTAACATGTAGTTGCATTTGTATTTTTGTCTAGTTTTATTGCTATAGCATATCAAACTAAGCACTTTGTCCAATTGAAATACTGCCAGCGAAAGTATTGATTTTACTTCTGCGGTCCATAACAGTCTCGAGACGTGGCTGTTGTGCAACCACTGAAAAGATTGTGTTGTGATGTACGTCAATTTAAATCCAATTTCAAATATATTTATTGCTTTTCATCGTTCTGTCGTTATACGGACGAGTAACTTGGTTATCTTCTCTCTTACCTACTCTTCTTGCGTAATATTTTCAGTTGACTGCACGGTTGGTTCAGTAGCTTTAGTGGTTATCTCGCTATTTACCACTGCACGGCGTGTTGTGGGTTCGATCCCCACACAGGACTAAACATTACGTGATCTATAAATACCTAGTTGTCCTGATTCTCGGTGTATGTTTGAATGTTTGTGAAGTCCTCCGCAACGCAGGGCTTGTTCCACAGTGCGGAAGTTGTCTTTTAAAAAAATAATTGCCACTGTCAATTCCTATCTAAACAATAGTTAGTTTTCCTTATGTTGTAATTTTCTTTTTAATTGACGTTTACTATTATTCGTAAAACATAGGATTTTATAGCTTCTCTATTGTTCAATGTGCCTATATTAATTTAGAATTTAGGTATGTCTTTAATAGCAATAAAAAAAATTAAACGAGATCGTAAGGGTCACTTCCGTGCCAATACACCTCTTACAATCATATTATTATAAGATGTTATTACGCCCTAGATCATAGCAAATACTTTATATCCATTACATTTTTATTATTTTCAAAAGAAAATAATGAAAATGCAATGGATATGTTTCGCTAGCAATACATCATTTTAGTGTGAAGGGACATCAGTGCACAATAATACTCACATCCATCATCTAGCGGACATATTTTTAATAAACAGGCCCGGAAGTGGCAAGCTGCAGTAGCAATTGGCATTCTCAGTGATGTTTGTTGGCAGGCGTACCACACAAGCATTATACTTTCGTTCGGTATCTAATCGATGTGAATAAATGATACATGTAACCTTTAAATGAGGGAGTACATAAGGCACTAGAATTGATGGAAACTACTCGTTCTACTAAATTTTAAAAGAATGTGCGCTTTAATAATGAGAAACCTCAACCTAATTTTTCACGTCTATCTACCGACGTTTCAGTGACATCTCTGTATATTTCTTTTATTTTTCTACTACGCTTTCGGACGTCATAAAATACGACTTTTACAGTTAGGTAGATACCTCTGACATTTCAAAGTATTTTATTGATCTGTTCATAACGACAGCTGCATGTACGTTTTCATTGCTTTCCTGCTATTACTAAACGTCTTTTGTTCTATAACGGTCACCTTTCAAACTCTACTAATTTATGATACCCTTTGCTTGAGCCTCTTATTTTTAAATTCCTCATAGTTCCGAGATATTTCTGGTAACAATAGGCATGATGTTTTATAAAATTTCTGTATCCATTAATTCCCAGATAATTTCATTACTAATTCTTCAAACTAATGATGTCGTCGTAATACGTTTTTTATTCCTACTCAAGTTTGCGGTGATTATTTGAGTGATCGATTTGCTTCATTAATAGGTTTATAATATTGACAAATTCGTTTTGGAATTTCACAAATAACTAAGGTACTAACTACATTTCTTATGTGAAGAACCTTTGTTTTTTAACGTCGCATCTATGCTGTGATGTAATTACATTTCGGCGTACGATTTCTATTTATACGCACTGCATTCATGCGCTAATAAAATTAGTTACCTATGTTCCTGTTTTATTTATCTTTAGTTTTATAGATCTAATTTGATCTGAGGTTTATTGATACGACAGGCGGTGCATCTTTCGCGAGAGCGTAGAGACTACATACTCGTAGTAACGGTATTCGTATTCATTTTGCATAGGTAACACTGATTTAAAGTATAAGTTGGTATATTTGTTTAATGCATTTGTTTACGATTATCACTACGATAACGGTTGATACATGCTCTGTGTATATTGAAACCTAAAGAATAACCTAGTTCTTTACTATGCATTGATTTTCAGAGCAAAGAGCAATCATCGTAGTTCCTCTTAGTTCAAGTTCTGATTGAGATTGTATATGATTGAAGATTGTACGACGATACGATATAGTCTAATAAACGAGCTCGTCATTGCAGCTTGCATTTATTTATATGCATATATCACATACATTTGTTGTACGTTGTAGGAAATGCTCGTCGAATTGCTAACATTGATTTTACGCAGATATATAATGGTGCGAGTATCTGCTGTGGGTGTTCTGTAAACATTTATACAGCACCTAATAGATTAATAAATTGAGGATATGCATACTACTAAAGCTAGTGTTACGTCATACTGATTAGGGTTACCTAGAGCCATTGCTAGTGATATAATAGCATCGCGGATTCTGTTTTAGAAAATGAAATATTAAAAATATATACGATATCAGTTTAACATAGTCTCTGCCTACCCTAATGGGAGGCAGGCGTGTTGATATGCATTTATCAAAGTTTAAAGGGGATTATGTTTTACTGATATGTTTAACTTTTTTATGTCTCAATATTTTAAAAACTAATAAAATAATCCATCAAAATTTTTTAAAACATCACTACGTAAATATACTCGTATTATCGACTATATGATATTTACGTTTTGCTTTTTTACTTTGATACGTTATTTGTAATATATGTATAAATAGTGTAAGTGTACCTGCCCAGTAAAATAAAAACTAGTAATGATTACATAATAAAATATTGATAACGGGACGACGATGTTGCAATCAAGTGACTATTTATTGCCAGCAATAAAAATAGAAACTATTTCGTAAGAATTTCTATTATTAGTTGTGGGAGAAATCATCAACATAAGTTGTTAAATATTTTTAGACATCATTGTTTATGCACCTGTGCATTGTATAAACGAAAAACAAATGTTTAAAGTATTCTGTAAAACAACGAACATTGTCCTTAGTAAGCCTCTTTGATGATTGTACGGAAAAGCCAGATAATACCTACTGACGGTAAACAAAATTTAAGAAGATTCACAAATGAATTTTTACTTGACAAAAACATTTTCTAATCCATTATAAAAAAAAGGGAACTAGTCTACAATATGTAAATTAAGTATTGAGAGGTCTTAAAGAAATAAATTAAAATTCATAACATAATTATGATTCCCATCTTGTTTTAAGCTGTAGGTACCTACTTAAATAAACTTGTACAAACAATTTAAACTACCTTTATATTGAGAATAAACTTATTTGTTTTTTTTTTATACTACTAAGGTGGCAAACAAGCATACGGCCCGCCTGATGGTAAGCAGTTACCGTAGCCTATGGACGTTTGCAACACCAGGGGTGCCACTCACGCGTTGCCGACCCTTTAAAAACCTCATAACTTAACTCATATAACTTAATAAGCAATTATGCTGACTAAAAATGTCATCATTGAGTGTAATTACTTAGGTTTTATCTGATTTCATGTTAAATTCATTAGGTACTTGCTTTTTTTTGCCAGTTCAAAGCTCTACCTTCCTTTATCTATTTTTCCATTTACGTCTGAACTAAGTTTCAAATTCTAATTAAGGTAAAAGTGGTCTTATTAGCCCAAGCTATTGTATTGTAGCTAGGTTGTAGCCAGAAAATTTAACACACATTTAGTACCTATACTTATTTGTTTTTGTAATTAAAAACTTTAATTGCTGATAGATAAGCTTGGCATAATATTATATTAATAATATATGCACATTAGTTCAATATTAATTTATTATTAAAGAGACATTGCAACAATCTAACAACCCTTTCATTTTTTGTGCCTGAGAACAATAATTGGATGGCCAGAATGAAAGGAAGGCAAGGAAATTAAATTTCCAGTTCACTGGCGTTGAGTTGGAAATTTCAGATATCAGAGACTAATTGAAAACTAACACAAATGGAATAAGAATGTTTTAATTTCATTAAGCTATTTAGTTATAGGTACTCAAACTCAAACTCAAAGGTACGTATATCAAAACTTTAAAACACAACACTTGAATTGAAATGTTAAAATTGCGAATAAGTAGATATGTTAAATAGTTCGCCGGGGCTTTAAATAGGGCTCCACATCCATAATCGTTTCCGGGTCGAACCAGGCAAAGAACCGTATGTTGATACGCATATTTTTGCGTTATATCGTTCACTACTTTGTAATTTGATGAGAATATACCTAGAAACTAAAAAGTTTTAACTTTGTAGTTATTAGTTATTGGCAATGAGGTATAAACTGTCTTAATTACGATGTGGTCACAATTTGAAAAAAATATATACCTACATAACCAACAGCGATAACAGTGAGATAGTTGCGTCGCTGTCAACTTATAAATACAGGCGTAAATTATTATAAGTTTATGAAATATAATTTTAACAAAAAAAACCGACTTCAGTACGGCAAGTTGTAAAATTTTCAAATATCTTCAAACCCCTAGTCTAACATAGGTATTAAAACAGAATGAACTTTCATGCAAACTCAATATCTCACATTTCCTCCCTTAAAGAAGATTCTTGCCTAACTTTCGGCTTCATCATTATTTTAGTTCATATGTATCAGTTTTCATATTTTGCTTCATTATATTTGCTTATTAATAGTTGCTTAGCAACCATAATCATAACTTATTTCATCGCCATCAGTGAACTACTTATTATTGAGAAGTTCAGATGGCCATCTGTGGTCTTCTTCATCAGTTTTACTTCACCAAATTACACTTTCTGAATGCAAATGTTTGATTTGTTGTTAAAAATATTGAAATTGCTATATGTGTGCCTATAACTTTTGAGGAGTTCCCTCAATTCCTCATGGATCCCATTATCAGAACTTTCTTTTGATGAAAATGGGACCAGACTGGAAGTATGTCCGCTCAGACAAAAAATGTTTTTTTCAAATCGGTCCATAAATGACGGAGTTCTGCGGTAACAAAAATAAAAAAACGATAACCTCCTCGTTTTTAAAGTCGGTTAAAAAATTGCAGGTACATTCCAATAATGTAGGTAGGTACAAATCTTATAATGCAATGTCGGAACTAGTACCTACACGAAGACAAGTTCTTACCTAATGACGAGATTTTGTTTATTTTTTAAATTACCAATATCATCGTATTTTTTTCAATCTAGGTATCTATAAAATTGATCAACGTACTGCAAAATATTACATACGTTCTTTGAGGTATATAGGTAGGTACACAGATATTCAAATAATAAAATAAAATATATTAATAAAACTAAAGATTTTTTCTTTTCTATTTACTTAGTAAAAAAAAACAGTATGAACTTCTAAACGATTAGAAATGAGTTGACTTTTCTATCGATTGGAACATTGTACGAAAACAAAATTGAAAAGGGATGATAATGCACACTACTTGGAAATGCAATATGAAAAAGGACTTTTATTGTGCTCTCACTGAGACGGCTCTTATTGAAATTGCAAATAATTCTCATAGTACCATGCAACTACATCTAGGTATACACTATTTTTATTCACTCATGTGTAAGGGTTGACGACATCAAAAATGCAAAGAATGAAAGGAGGGATTATTCCTGAATAATCCCACCTTTCATTCTTTAACAATACTGTACGTGTATTTAATCACACGAAACGTTCAATACGTAGTATGTAGTTTGTGTGTTTCAGAGTATTTTACAGCATATTATGCTAATAGCTAGTTGTGTAAGCGTTCACAATAGGTACAAAAAGAAAAACCAACCAAGTACACTTAGTCAAAGTACTTTCATGGGTTCCACATTAGAAAGCTTCTTTATTTTTTAATAATTAATGAGTAACACTGTTGCGGCTAATCGTAAGTGCTGAAGGTTCCAAATTACCAAGAAATTGAGTACCTACTGCTGCATGCTGAGGTAATATCTTATTGTGTCAACAGACGACGGTTTCTGGGAACGACAGAAATCTAATCTGACTATCTTAAATCTCATCCATTTTTCAGACATGTTTAACCGTTTCGCCAAAATTAATAATGATTTTTTAATGCGTGATGTTGATGTGGCCACCATACGGTAATGCTCATTTTGGATCTCGTGATCTGTGAATCATATCTAATAGTAATAATCTAAATACAAGTTGAAGTACAATAGCTGAGGTTTGTTGGTTTAATAAATTTGCTGGAAAGTTGAAATGGCCCGGGCTACGCGCCAACTAATCGATATACATTTTTTTTTTGCTACAAACGCAAGGTCGGGGTGGGAATTCGAACTGGATTCAAACTCACTGCCCAGTCGCAGTTAGAAAATAATTCATTGTAGCCATATTGGTTACGCCATATTGCACGTTAATTTATTCATATGTATTATTATGGTGTCCGCCCATTACACTGAATTATAATATGACCGACCATTACGCTATGCGCAGTAACCGTTCCTCACTTGCTCAATATTTTTAAACGAACGAAGAATGCGGACTTGCAGAAGCCAAGCTCACAATTTCAATGTTTTTAGCTGTACAAGGCTATATTATAAAAAATAAATCGGTGCCTATGTCTGAATATTAATGTGAGTAGGTTGATTAGGTATCCACATAACTATTCAATTTACCCTACCTATTAGAAAAAAATAAGTACCTACTTACATATTTGAAATGCTATTTCCAATAAAGTATAGAATGATAGTATTTTGTTTTTCACCCCATCTAGGGGCCGATGAAAGTTTCACATTTAAAGTTTTCGTTCTCTGCCACGGTTTTCATTACCGACATCCAAAACAAAGCTGCCATCTAGTAGCACGGGGTTGAACTACGTAGCGAAATGTTTAAGCTTGCTTTCGGAAAATTCTAACAGATGGCGGTGCGAGTTCCGGAAAATTCTGATAGATGGCGGTACGAGTTCGTTTTGAAACATTTCATTCCATTGTAAGTTTTTTGTGGATTTTACATATCAGCAAAGTACAATGCCTTATAGGTAATTAATAAAACAAACAAAAATCTTAAAATTATGTATAAATAAATAAATTTAGGCGTTGTACTTTTAATTTTTGTCGCGCAGAATTTATTCCTACTGTTTTGCTGGCATGATCGTAACTGGACCTTGGCTATAAACTTAATTGTTTATTAGCTATTTTAAGAGGTTATTAACTCGTGTGTATTTTTTTTATCTATGTCTGTTACCGTAGAACTCCTTCTTTTTTTTATTTATGAACCGATTTGAAAAATATTTTTGTCTGAAAGGACATTCTGCCAGTTGGTCCCATGTTCATCGAAAGCCAGTTCTGATGATGGAACCCACGAGGAATCGAAGGAACGCCTCAAAAAATAGGCATACGCAAAGTGATTTTAATATTTTCTACAAAAAATCAAACATTTGCATTCGGAAAGTGTAATTTGCTGAAGTGATTAAGATTACCGCGGAGGCCACCTGAACTTATCAATGATAAGTATTTTACAGATGGCGATAAGATAGGTCTGTAAGGGGAAGAAAATGGCATTACCGTTTGTATGGAATTTCATCCTGTTTAATTAGTTCAGAATCGGGATTTCAGCGTTTATGAAAATTCTACAACATGGCGTATTGAAGTCGTTTTTTTTATATAATTATATGACTTTGCAAATTGAAAAAGAATTGTATTTTTATTTTATTTTTCAAGAGTTGCAGAATATAACCTCTGAACTTTATACAGACGTAAACCTGAGCGAATATTGTAGTTAGTATCGAGATGTTTTTATGATTTGGGTCAAGTAAGGATAGATAGGTAGGTACGTACTCTATTAGAAGGCATACCTATAGATATTTAATTTCTTTATATTGTGTTCATTTGCGGTACTTTATGTATCAAAACGTCCGATTTACGATAATTATAGTTA
Organism: Trisateles emortualis; assembly: GCA_947095525.1. NCBI lineage: Eukaryota > Metazoa > Arthropoda > Insecta > Lepidoptera > Erebidae > Trisateles > Trisateles emortualis. Next base: position 32,826,206 of record OX352729.1, read on the forward strand.
AATAGTACCTAACAACTTTCAAAACTTATTATATTCTAACATTCTTACGTGTTCTTTTAGTTTAGTGATCGGAGCGAATTAGAAAATGCCCGTAATTTAAATAACATGATTTTGTAGACGTTGGTTATTGCGGTAAAAAATATTATCTATTACGAGCTTTTATTTAACTTGCAGTGTGCAGATGTTAGTTAGTTTAATAAGGTCAAATCTTTCAATATTTGAAACACTTCCACGTCGCGCTAGGGGTCGTTACATTACATTTATCTTGAAGGGTACCTAGTATGTTCCTTATTTAATTCTGGGTGTGATTATGAAATTAGAAGGACAAATAACGCAACAAGTCAGACGCATCTTGTTGGGCTCATTGTATTTCTTATCTTGACGTCAATATTATCCTATAAAACAAGAAAACTAGTTTTTTTTGTAAGTAGTAGGTACTTACATTTTTATTTATTTATAAATTATTTTATTTTGTGTTAAATTCTCTATTCTTTTTTTATTATTTGCCCAAGTCGTAAAACCGAAATAGTCCAAAATTTATATTTCTAGTTTTACCTGCAGTGTGACTGATGTATGTAGATTATAATAAAACCGGAACCTTTCTAACTTTACTACTTATTTAAAATTAAAAAAGCATGAACAAAAAATAACCACCACACAAAAATATACTCGACACTCGCTCATCCACACTCACACTCCTAAAAACGATCGGATATGTATGTACCTTCTGCACAGGATTCTACCTAATAACATACAATTACAGTTCTTAGTGGGACGATGTTAAGACCTTTAATTTACACAGAATTAGCAAAAACAACCAGAAAAACAGAGTTTGTTACTTCTTTCACAATTAATAGATACTTATATTGACGTATCTTTTTTTTTTGATGCCGGACTGCGTATATACAATATAGGTAGGTATTGAAGGTATATTGTTTTTCTATTTTTAGCAAAAGGGCATAGGATGTGCTTGATGCCAACATTCTTAGTATAAGGCATTAGACGCTTATAAACATCTATACAGGCTTCCTACCTTTAGACGCTTACAACCCTAGACGCATCGTGAGCATTAAATTTGATTCCAAGAGATCAAGATTAAAATTAATTGGTGCAACTTGCTAACAAAGAAAGTAAACTGGAATTTTGTTACTGCAATGATGTATGTAGATGCTGTGACTTTTCTTATTAGAGTCCTTTTATTTGAAAAAATAAAAGCAAAGATGATGACTTTAATTTATTAATATGTCGTGATGGCTTTGTTACTAGGGGCTTAATGCATTTTCATAGTAGGTAGTATAGACTATAGATAGACAAACTTGAGTGACTTTGCCCTTTGTCTGTTTACGAAAGGATTGCTATTTATGACTAGACTTTAGTCTAGACTTTAATCTATATACAACTACATATTGAGTTTTAACTCAATATGTAGTTGTATGTACAACAAAATTAATGCTTGAATTTCTCTTTACCCGGCCTCTGTCAACACATCATAAAGAGGTCCTGGATCACCATCTCCATTGTACGTTTCGTTCACTCCCCTGTACGTATCGTCCCATCCCAACCATACATCTATTATATCAGTAACAGACTCCAATTCGGAAACGATATTTAGTTTCGTCAATATATAAACGATAATGTCGTTGATTAGCAAAAGGATTATGTAAATCATATTGTATATAACGCGGATAAAATAGAACATAGCTATAAAGTATATAACTATGTCGCAGTAACTCAGTATGGTATATTTATATGCCTTGTGTTTTCAAATTAATTTAAAGTTGTGACTGACAATACACTACAATTACAAAAGGAATTTAAAAGTTGGAAATCCGAGTGGTTAAAGCTGGTATACCCAGTATCCGCCGAGAGTTTAAGTAGCAAAAGTAGCTGTTCGATATTAAAAGTGTAAGTCCAACAAACTTATATAAGTTAGAGTGGTAATACAATTTTCTAATAGTTTATAGCAGCACGAACTTGAGGTTTTGGATTTGAATAGTCTATAAGCAAGTAGCAACACTGATCCAAACGCCCAACCTGAAATCCAGAACCTGCCGTCAATAAATTTAAATCTAAGTCACGAATAACTAAAAGATGAAAAAAAGAAAAAACAAAACTCTCGTGTCGTCACCGGTTTGAGTCCGGATGAGGTGTTAATGTCGATCATGGATTACCCTTCTATAGGCATTAACAACAGTTCTATTAAAACAATGAGGGAGATGATATCTTTTATTCATGGTCTAATTTCGCCTCCATTTACCTATTCACTCGGAAAAGCTGTTTGGCCTTCAGATGTTACGGTGGCGGCAGATACAATTTTGTCGAGTAATAGGTAACTCTCGGATCCTGTCAAGCGTGTAAGTCAAATAGGTTGGTCGACACGTGTACCATACACGTGTCAACCAACCTATTTGATTTATCATATCATTTTTTCAAGTCTATATTTTTCCCAAAACATTGTTTCTTAATTTAAGGGTATTTTATATTACCTAGATACGTTGTCTCTATAGACAACAAACATATCTAATTAATTTAGTACTTACATTAGCGATTTCATACTATATATTATTACTATTTATAGTATGAAATGTCTCATGAAAGTACTAAATTAATTTGATTTTTTTTGTTACTTGTATTATGTGTAAAAATAATTAAATGTATTTTTTGGCTAACATAATATGGACGCTTCCATAGTATTTTAGTGAAAAAATTACTTCTATTAATATTGCCAATAAAATAAAATACTAGGATTGTCTAACTAATAAGATGGATATTTCTTCAATATTACATTTTAACTCCTCGTTCAAAATATGTATGAATGGGAATACAGGGAATTAGTGTCTTCAGTCTTTGGAAACTGCCGATAGAATTGAAAACTAAGTACCTACCTAACTTGTGAATTTTATCATCGGGCTATTAGATTATTATTTTTAATTATAAAAAGCGTTCGGTGACGATGACGCTGAGTTCCATAATTTTTGTTCACCCAAAAAGTGCCCAACGCGCCTAAAAAGTTTTCACTTAAAAAACTTAAAATAATATAAATATTTTTATTTCAATATTACGTTGTAGTTGCTCTGTGCAACTGTTATTTGTGTCACACTGTGACACTACAATAACATTTGTTAAACCCGGGATTTTTCGATAATGAAGTGCTTTCCATAATAACCAACATCAAAACTACAGGTAAATATGCATTCCAATATCCTATCTTATGTGTGTATTATATACACACTAGGGGACGCCCGCGACTTCGTCCGCGTGGTTATTTGGAATATTTTCCCCGATTTTGCAACATATCTCACTACTGCTCCGCTCCTATTGATTAAAGCAAATAACCTTCCTGGATAAATGCACTATTCAACAAAAAAAAAATCTAATCGAAACAGTACTTTCTGAGATTAGCGCGTTCAACCAAACAAACAAACTCTTCAGCTTTATAATATTAAGTTTAGATAATACAAGTAACAAAATGTACTTTGTGTAAAAAAAAATATTAACCCCAAATTTATTCAATAGTCGTAAAAAATCGCTGGAGGATATATTTGGCTTCTAAAAAGGTTTCTGTACCTAATCTAATTTACCTAATCTAACCTTTCATTATAAATATACACAATAAAATGTAATGTTTGATCATTTATGAATTGAAACCTATATCATTATTAATTAAAATTATTATGTTCGCGACTCTTATTGGGCTATACATACGACTTCTTTAATTCTAAAATAGGTATAACACGATAAAAATCGTTCTAAATTAAATACTAGATCTTACCTTGAAAATTGTATGTGTAGTCAGCTCCGTTTTTGACAACTCGTGATAGATCTGATGAGGCTTGAGCAAGTTTTAATCCCCTTTTCTTCTTTGTTTGGGTAATTTCACAGATTTCTTTGCCCTGTTAGTTTCGGCAACATTTAACGCAGCAGGATGTCTAGATTATTTTCTATGCCTGTTGATATTACGACTTCAATGACTCGTCAATCTGAAAAGAGAAATAAACATGTTAATGTTATCTCTTACAATAAGACTAATCAAGGAATTAGTTACTAATTCAATGTTGAATTAAACAAATTTGTTATGATTTTTGCGTTGGTATTTACTAAGATTATGTTTGTTATTTACTTCTTTATAATTTTCTCAAACATACAAATAAAACCTTTGAGGAACCTCGGTGAAACTTCAGTTATTGCTGTGGGGACTGATATACAAAACCGGAATATTTATTTACTGGTTACATAGTTTATTTTATAGTGAGTAACTGATGAAGGTAATTTTTACCTACATATTTTTTTTTACATAGGTACATGATACAACAACAAAAAAATATATACCTTTTCAACCTCCAAAGGCGTGAAATGAGGTGATAACATTTGTATATAAAACTATTCCATGGTGAGAAAAAGTATGTCGTAAACGTAAATCTCATATTCCTTGAGATAACACATGGGCGAACGTTTTATAATTAAATAATAGGTACCTACATATCTAATTTGGTGGCAAACAAGCAACAGGTCCGCCCGATATTTAGAATTTACCGTAGCATATGAACGATGATTTTCATAAATCTAATCGAAACTATGGTCACCCTACTGGAACATTATACGCCGATAACATATTTTTTGGGATTACTCGCGTGAAGGACTGCTGTAACGGTTAAACTAGTCCTAATAAAATATGTCATTGTAATATTCTGAATAAATAAATTTATGTTCACAGCAAAATCTAGATTTTATATTGTAGATAGCGAGATATCAGCGCTGGCGTCAATAGCATAGTTGCAGTAAGTACTCTAGACAGTTTCGAGAAAAAGGCGTTTAAAGTTTTGGCTCGAGAATTTTCGATAAATTCTTTGTTTGTAATCGGCTCATGATAGTTGACACCTTAAATTAAAGAAGACCTCAGCACCTAGCTATTACTTATTTAGAGACTAATACTGAGTAATTTAAAGACAAAATAAATCCTTATACTAAGTATTTCCTCGAGACTCTCTGATAGGAAACACTTAGCATAAACACAGGAAGTGTCTATTTACTGTATTTATTAACCGACTTCAAAAAGAGGAGGTTATCAATTCGTGTGTTTTTTTTTTTTATGTTTGTTACCGCATAACTCCGTCATTTATGAAACGTTTTGAAAAATTCTTTTTTTGTTTGACTGGACATACTTCCAGTTTAGTCCCGTTATCATCAAAAGAAAGTTCTGATGATGGGATCCATGAGGAATTGAGGGCACTCCTCAAAAGTTATAGGCACACATATAGCAATTTCAATATTTTTAACAACTAATCAATCATTTGCATTCAGAAAGTGTAATTTGGTTAAGTAAAACTGATGAAGAAGACCACAGATGGCCATCTGAACTTTTCAATAATAAGTATTTTACTGATGGCTATTAGATAAGTATCGGTTATTGTTGCTAAGCAACTAATAATAAGAAATAATGACGTGAATTAATTTAGCGCGGATTGCACAGATTAAATATTGCTTTTAATACCTACTTGACCTGTGTTCAGCCCGACGCTCAGTCGATTTTATTCGATTGTAACAAACAAATATTTGAAAAATTTTACAACTTGCCGTACTGAAGTCGTTTTTTTTTGTTAAAATTATGCTAAGTAACCATATAAATTTATAATGCTTCAAAAGTTTTATTTTATCAAGTTGTAGTGATAATAAAACAATAACTTATTGGTTTTAATATTGTATATAAAACAAAAAATCTAGCATACATTTAATGTATGAAATTGACGTTTAGTAAGTGAAACTTCTTTCTTACAATTAGATAGCCTTTATGATCACATAATAAATCGCAAAATTCGTTTCTTAATCTTACTTAATTGAATCAGTCTTTCCTGTTAAAGAATGGCATATCTAATATTTTAGTTTTCTTACATTAATGTTACAACTCAAGTTAGCTTAATATATGTATTACTAGCTGCTGCCCGCGGCTCCGCCCGCGTGGATGTTGGTTATCACTGCAAAAAGTAGCCTATGTGTTATTCCAGACCATAATCTATCTGTGTGCCAAATTTCATCCAGATCCGTTCAGTAGTTTTTACGTGAAAGAGCAACAAACATCCATCCATCCATCCATTCTTACAAACCTTTTACAATTATAATATTAGCAAGGATTCAGTCTTATAGTATATGCTAATGGGCCAAGAGAAATATCTACAGTAGCTTTACATTATAAATATATAAACTAAGAATCCTTTCCCAATGACTAGTTTTATTTTAAGGAGCCCCACGTAATACCTGTATGACGTACAGGTGTTTTTCCTTATAAACTGTAAACGATTTACTATTAACTGAAAATTCGATGTAACAGACGAAGAACACCCAATAAATGCCAATACTTCTAAATGAAAAGGACATTAGTGTTGATTCCAGTTCTTCAAGTTCAGAACATAGATTACTCTCGCCTGGTTTCGCGAATTTCTCTAGCCTCTTTAACTGCAGCTACCACTAGGTATGTGCTAGTAGGTGGACATAGGACACGCGGAAGAAAGTCAAAAGACCGTGGTGTGAGAACAAGAGGTGGATAAAATGATCGATCGTCGCCGGTAAATAACAGCAGGAACGGCGATTTCTTACCCTTGGACAGGCCAAATTTTCAGTTGAGATATTAATTTATTGACACTGATATGATATGCTTGGATTGAATAGAGTATTTCAAACAATATATTTTTGACAACATTTTGAAACAGATGGTAGACGCAACAAACAATCTATCTTATAAAATAAGGAAAGGAATTGAAGCTCACTTTGAAATAATTAAAATCATTCATAGGTGTAGTAGGCTAATATCCTTCCAAGTGTATGGGGGAGACCCGTGCCCAGCAGTGGGACATTTATGGGTTGATATGATGATGATGATGATAGGTATTTTTATAATAACGGGTTGTCAAAATGAATTTATTGGACACAAGTAGGTACGGTATTCAAATCATGAAAGGCTCAAAGACTCGGGTACATTTATTCAGCATTCTGACCTTTCAAAGTTGTAGTTGACGCTGAAGTTTCACAACAAGATAAAACAAATTTGGAAAGTTGCATCACTTGTTGATGACATATTACGAGGAAGTCATAATAAGCCTAGAGCGGACAACATTAGCATTGACGAAATTGTGATTAGTAAAATTAAGAAACGTAATTTTGTTATTTATTATGTGATCATAAGCGCTACTTAACTAAAAGAAAGAAGTTTAACTTAAACTTAACTAAATGTCAATTTCATTCAGTTGTTCGATAAATGTATAAGTGTTGATTTGATACCGAAGAAAGGATGTTTAGTTTATTTGTAATGTATAGCTACTTTAGATATTTCTTTTGGCCTTACATTAGCATAATTATGTGTTTCTAAAATAATTATTTATGATAAGACTGAATAACACGTATTAACTGAACTTTAGTTGAGAGATTAATGTAAGAAAACTAAAATATTAGATTTACAATTTTTTAACTGGAAACACTGATTCATCATCATCATCATCTCAGCCTGATAATGTCCACTGCTGACCGGAGGCCTCCTTCATATGTCTCCACAATGGCCGAAAAATTAAGACAAGACTGATTCAATTAAGTAAGATTATGAAACGAATTTAGTGATTTATTATGTGATCATAACGGCTACCTAATTGTAAGAAAGAAGTTTCACTTAAACTAAACGTCAATTTCATACATTAAATGTATGCTAGATTTTTAAATACAGCAATTAAAATTAATAAGTTATTGTTTTATTATCACTACAACCTGATAAAAAAATACTTTTGAACCATTATAAATTTATATGGTTAGGTACTTAGCATAAATACAGTAAAAAAGACACTTCTTGTGTTTATGCTAAGTGTTCCCTATCAGACAGCCTCTACCCGCACACGCCCGCGATTCAATATTGTATCGAACTGTCCTTGTGGTTAGTAATCTAGAACCAACGCTTAGGATCAACTACTAAGCATACATGCAGTATCGCAGCATATGTACTGTTTATAAGACTAGACCACGCATTTAGTAACCATTGGGAAGTTGCTTGTGATCAAAACAGTATATCTTCTTAGTGTTTATTTGATCGGTCTATATCCAATTTTTAAACAGTAAATGACTTAACATATTAGTAGTATAGATGTCATACTGCACTTATGCAGCGATACTCTGAATAAGAACTTTTGCCGTAAGTGTACACACTGTAATCATGCTTTGTGATGTAAAAAAATGCTCGACTTACTGCAAATTTTTAATTGCTAAATTTGGATTAAAATTCGAATGGGTAAGATACAAACGTAGATCTCGTTATCGTGATCACGACTGTATATCTAACTTAACAGTTTTGACAAAAATTAGACTTACTGTAACTATGCTATTGAGCGTACAAAGAAGCGATTCGACTGCGCGGCTACGAACTTCTTGTTAAGTGATTTCGTTTAGGTAAACTTTAGGGCTATTTATAGTTTTCGTCAGTTCTGACAAATGAAGACAGAATAAATAAATTAATGAATAAGTATAACGAAGAAGAATTAATCTAGACCTCTAATAAAATGTAAGTGTCTGTTTGTAATATCAAAACCACAGCTTTCGCAACGTGGGTTAGAGAGATCCTTATGGCCGCGCAATCCTTTACTTAACGGTCGTTCGGCGAAACTAAAACTCATATAGGAACTTTTTTAGTACTGCTTTGACATATTTTTGGTTTTTCGCCTTCGATTTTAAATAACGATCACAGAGTACCTGCATCCAGACTGCATTTGTTTGATCAATAACAAGTTATTGATCATATTTAAGTAGTCATAAGATTGGTGCCCATGTTGTTAACTACCTATTAATGAATTCGGTAGAGCAAGCCACTCTGCCACGCTGCTATCAATTTCAACTTCAGGCTGCCTACACGGAGTTGGATTATAACTTAGATAGCATATAGACCTCAAATTAAAACATAGACTAGTTGAATAGCTTGTTTCCCGAAATTTCACTGTTTCTGGGGGTACACGCGGACAGGAGCTAAAGTAAGGCATAAATATAGATTTTCCATCATTTAGCGGACTTCGTCATCATTGTTACCATCGTGATTAGAATCGTCATCATTTGGTTCATATGACCGGTTTTCATCTTGTATATCAGAACAAATAGCCAATTCGACCGCTTTACGGTATTTTATATTTAGTTCAGAAAAATATGTGACCTCATCGCGTCACTATCCAGTGCCGAAACAAATTCATTGCGCAAAATATCTCATAATGCTACTCCAAAGTTACAAGTCGCTAAATGTTTCAAGCACTAGATATTCCGACAACCGCTCACCCGTGAGCTGCTAGCGCAAATGAAACTCATGGCGTTCGGCGAATTTCGAGTGCTACGGCTCCTAGTGTTTGCTCGTCAATTTCACTAATTCGTCAAACGACTCCGTTTCTGGGGTGCCGGCGAACACAAGTCACACATAAACGAATAATATATATTGCTTTCCCGACTGTAGTAATTACCACAGAACAGAGAAAGAAAGGAATAACATAAAAATGCCACTTTTAAATTTTCGTTCACTTCGTTCAACAACTTTTGCTTTTACTTGTAGTATGTAATCTGCCTATACATTGATATATTTTTAACCGACTTCAAAAAGAGGAGGAGGATCCAAAACACCGAAACACGACACGGGTATCTTGTTTCGTTGAAGAGTTGCCATGGCCACTTTCCGACTTCATCATCACGTCAAGAATACCCATCTAGGAATATAGTACTCGTCAAGATAAATCCAAAACACCCAAACACGACACGGCTATCTTGTTTCGTTGAAGAGTTGCCATGGCCACTTTCCGACATTATCATCAATCCTGAACAGGAATATAGTACTCGTCAAAAAAAATCCAGAACACTAAAATACGATATGACTAGCTTTTTTCGTTGAAGAGTTGCCATGGCCACCTTCCGACTTCATCATCAATCCTGAACACCCACCTAGGAATTATGAACATGTCGTATTTTAAATTTATTTAAATAAATCCAAAATACGACATATCTATCTTGTTTCGTTAAAGAGTTGCCATGGCCACCTTCCAACTTCATCATCACGTCCTAAACACCCATCTAGGAATATAGTACTCGTCAAGATAAATACAAAAAGAGTTTTACAGTCGTAAAACGACTGTAAAACTCTCTTGAAAATTAACCAAATTACATACTGAATATGAAAAACTAATTTTAACGTAAATACTAAAAACGAAAACATACTGAATTATTTATACCCGGTATTTTTAATACATACCGGGTAAAAAACAATTTTTACCCATTTTTACCTTTCCTTCCCATTTTTACCTACCCGATTTTTACCCACCCGCCCATCTCTAGTCTGGTCCCATTTTTATCAAAAGAAAGTTCTGAAGATGGGATCCATGAGGAATTGAGGGAACTCTTCAAAAGTTATAGGCACATATCGTCACTGGAAAGGCAAAATTACTTCTGTCATACAAAGTGGGCATAATTGAGTTATATACATATTCGGAATCAGCGATTTTTTCTGCGTCGATCTGCCTAGGAACCATTGCAATCAGAGCATTTTTGTGGCGTTTAAGTAACCTAAAAAAAGGTGCTGCTTTTTTTTCCTAATTACTGAAGCGACGCGTTTTTTGGCCAATTTTTCACTCATGTCGCTCAAGAAATATTTCCTGAATATTAAATATTAAGTTTGGCGCTTGAATAAAATTGCCTTTGTGTAGCCTAAAAAAGAATGGCCTTTAAGTAATTTGTGCTTACCTTGAATGTAATAAAAATTCAGCTAAAGAAATTTTAACTGATTACGAAAAAAAAACATTTTAAGTAATTTTAGTTGAAGTTACTTAGTTATCCTATCGCCTCATGAGTCAAAATCCTAGACATGAGGAGTATAAAATATTTCCCTTGAAGTTATTTTGATACACCAACACGACACTAAAATTTATGCTAAAGAAATTTCATCCTACTCAAATTTACTAATAGTATAGTGTTCAGTACTTTTAAAATACAATCGTTGTTTACATTGGTGGCGTTTAAGAAAATTTGGCTTACTAAGTTATTGGGTCAAAATTACTGAAGCGCCACTTATCTTGGAAAGTAGTAAAAAATACGAATTTCAACCACTTCCAGTAAACGCATGCTACAAATAGAATTATTTATAAAGTTATTTCATTGAAATCGGATGATTGTGTAAAAAGATATGATTTTTTTTCTAAAAATAAAAACTTTGATCGGCTTTATCTCGAAACAACCTATTTTCACTTCAGTAATTTTGCCTTTCCAGTGACGATATATATTCTGTGTCATAAATGTGTGGTGTACAATAAAAAGTTATTTTACCTATATAACTGACCGTGACTTCACTAAGGCCTGATCAGAATATCAGCGCTGCAGTTTAAAATGCCACAGCACAGAGCTGAGATTAGGACCCTTTCTGACATCACACAGGATATTTTTTTGTTTTGTTATTCTGTGTCTATTGTTTTTGTTTATATCTGTTATCCTGTGTATGTTCGAATAAATGCTTTTCTTTTATTCAAATGTAATGTAGCAAATCAAAACTAGTACATTTGAACTGAACTTCATTATTACAATGTAATCTGTGTTTGGGCTTATTTGAATGGATGCACTTTAGCTATAAATTATCAGATTAAAAAGAACCTTTTTTAAGGGAAGAAAAGTGAGAAAAGAGTTTGCATGAAAGTTCATCCAGTTTTAATCAACAACGTTAAACGATAGAATAATGATCTTTGTTTCCTGACTTGTGCTGTCATTTGTTGTTAAGAGTTAGCCATATCGCGAATAAGTCTTTTTAAGAATTAGCCTATTGACTAATTAGCTTTTCAGAATTAGCCATTTCGCGAATTAGTCTTTTTAAGAATTAGCCCATTGTCTAATTAGCTTTTCAGAATTAGCCATTTCGCGAATTAGTCTTTTTAAGAATTAGCCCATTGACTAATTAGCTTTTCAGAATTAGCCATTTCGCGAATTAGTCTTTTTAAGATTTAGTCCATTCGCGAATTAGTCCTTTCCGGACTCGGGTGCCATTTCGCGAATTAGGCATTGTGCGACTAAACGTTTAAAAAACCTATTTAACGATACCCCATACCATAGCGTAGACGACAAAATAAAAACCTCCCCACTTCATATGTCCTGTACATATAAAGTGGGGGTGTTTATTGATTTTTCTCATCTACCACTACCCAACATTTTGTTTTTGCTTTTTCAACTGTTTGTTTTACCGCTTTGTCGGCATGAATAATATGCATATTCATGTCTAATAACAGCTTTCTAGTACCTAAGTACTTAAAGTATCTGAGAACAGACGACGGACATGGCGAAACTATAAGTGTGCCTTGTTTTCTTCGGAACCATAAAAATGGGTTATTTAAAGCCAAAATTTTATTACAAAAACTGCAAAGTAAAAGTAGTTGACTTTAACTTTGCAGTTTTTGTAATAAAATATAAATACAAATTTCGAATATATTAAACAATTTAATTCGGTAGCGAATTGATGGAATTCACTGAGTTAACTCCACTTAGCGAATTTCATCAATTCGACAGCCAACTTAATTGTTTACTATATTCGAAATTTATGCATAAATACTATGGGCAATTACACAACCTTAAATAAGTCAGTTAAAAAAATTACGCTAACAAGTTGCATAAACCTGTTAACATGTAACAATTCCAGTACAAATCAATGTTTGATAAACTTGCATATGTGGCTTCTGGGATAGACTAGGCGTGCGGATCAGAGAGGAAAGTCTCCTCGCTGATCCGATCCGTCGCCGGCGAACTGGGCGGCGTCGGCGCGCCTACGAGCGTCTGATGCCGAGACTGGGGCAGCAGAGTCTCACCGGCACCCTTCCGCGGAGGGACAGTGTCCCCGGTGCGCCCGGACGCTGTCACTGGGAATGGAGCCCGCGTAAAGCGGGCAGCCGCTGGGTGGACCACTGACGTCATATCAGGTTCCAGTGGTCGACCCGTGATGGCGTGTGTTGGTGCACAGGGGGGTTTTAGTCGGTATGCCGGCCGCCTACCATCTTTGGGCCGGAGAGTCCGACATAATCGCCTCGCTACCCCAGGCGGGGCGGTATGCGTAAAGCATTTCCCCTCTACAAAAAAAACAATACGGCGTCCGAAACAGATTATTTTGCTTATGAGGTTTGACTAAGTAAATATTTACTTCTAGGTTAGGTTTATTACATACATATTATTTTATATATCTATTTATACAATATAACTATGTTTACACTTATTTAAAAAAAATGGTCTGACGAGGAATAGGGCTCACTTAGGTCGCTTTTCGGAAGTTTTGCCCTTTCGGAATCGAATTTGTACCCTACCAGAGAATTCAAACTCATTCATTTCGTTTATGGAGATGTACTTCAAGGTTCTCAAGGAACACGTCAGGACAATTCTTGGGTCTGTCAACTCCCAAATTTTATAAAGCAATTTAATCAAAATTCTTAAAGGAATACCTAAGGAGTTGGTGATGTAGTTTTTATACCACGGCTACCTCCCATTCCCAATATTTCCTTATCCCAGGGATACTCCATCTTAAAGCCCTGGTGTTAAAAATATTGGATCGGCAACATGCAAGTGATACTACTACTATACTAGTCCTTAGGCTACGGTAACTACTTAACATCAGGCGGACCGTGTGCTTGTTTGTCACCTAAGTAGTATAAAAACAAAATTCTTTTAGTTTCCTGATGTTTTCACAAGGAAAAGTACTCGAATCAAAAATTATAGTTCATTCGCGTTAAGAGTGAGTCATCATTGTCCGCCGGCCTAGATATGTCACGTAACATAGTATAAAACCGGTCAAGTGCATGTCGGGTCACGCACAATGTAGGGTTCCTAAATTGCCATTCCAAATATTGCGGACTAAGAATAAGGTATCTATGGTTTCAGCATTCATGACTTTTGAAAACATAGGACAATGGTAACAATTTTAGTCTTGAAATAAGTCGTATTAAAAGGGTCGCGGGGTAGGAGGTGGAAGAGGAAGGGGGAAGAGAAACACTCCGCCCGGTGGCTTTTTAAATTGAATGTTGATTTTTTTTAATTTGGCAGGTAAGTATAAAATGATATGGTAACTTATATGTTTTTTTCTTGTTTGTATGTACCTACCTCTAAATATTAGATTCTAACACTAGCCGACCGCTGCCGCGGCAAGCTCGCTTTGCTCGCTCGGCTCGTGCGTAGGGGGTCGCAGTTCTAACCTACTCTAACCTACTGATTGAACTTGTAAAGCCTACTTAGCTGTAACAAACCTGCAATATGTTCAAAAGAGACCTATTAAACGATACCAACCCAACACCACGGGTAGTTGAAAAAAAAAATAAACCTCCCCACTTTACATGTACAGGAGATATCCTAGTTTTTTTTATTGAGATTTTATCTTACCACTTTATCAGCATGACTTATATGTATATTCGTGCCAAATTTCAGCTTTCTAAGACTAAAGGTCTATGAGCTAAGCTGAGGATAGACCGACGGGCATAGCGAAACAAACCAATTTTGCATTGAATTTTGTTTACTTATTTGCATGTTATATGCAAATTCATTAGATACTTTATAGATTAGGTATATTAGTTTTTTTAAGTGTATTATTGACTAGTAGAAGATGCAATAAAAAAGAGTTTCTACTTATTTAACTTTATAATTAATTCATTGTTATAATAAAACGTTTGTAACATATTTTTAAATATAAACGTGAAATAAGTATAAGCTATTAATGAATAAATTACAGCAAGAAATGAGACTTACCTGTTAATAATACAATTTTTTATTGCCACAATGTTTCACCCTTTGAATACTTTGTGATTACCAACTTGTTATAAATTTTTAATCATTAAGAGAGCTACTAGTTTTTTATTTCTTTCATTTTCAATCAATGTGAGCGAGAGTTAAAACGTATACATTCTTAGCGATACGTTTTATAAGAAAATCTGCAAATCTTAATTTTTTGAGTTATTCGGTTATTTATTAAGCGGGCGGTATGTTTCGCTATGATCATCAATAAGCCGCAAAGTCGGATACTTTGAGCCACCGGTGTCAATCTAAGGGCGAACTGTTTGTTTACATCGAGAAAAATATAATGTTGCTTAGTAACGGGTCACTAGCTCAGATATCATCATCATCTGCTGGACAGATATAATTTGTTTATAATGAACATCAAATATTGCACTTTGAAAAAAAAACTTTAGTATTGGTTGTTTCATATTGCACAAAAAATAATGTTACCAATAAAATGGACTTGAAATGGGTATTTTTTTCCAAGTCCATTTTCTGTCCCTGCAAAAATGAAATTATAGATACTTGATTCCAAATGCCATACATACGAAGTCACAAGCAAAAGCTAGTCTAAAATTAATATCGGCTGTAACAGAAGAGATAATTTTTTGACGCATATCGAACACATGTGACTGTGAAATGAAATTAATTATGAATTTAAATTGGAATGTCACATTGAGTTAAATTCTAATGAATAAGTACCTATTGATTGTTTATTTATTTTGTAGGTGTCTATAAAATTAAGCTACGTTGCTTTAGACTCATACTAGCTTCCTCTGCATATTATTTAGCTCCTACGTGTTATTCTTACTCTCATTCTAACTCTCAATAGGTACTCTCCTTGAGTCCAAACCAGAATGTGATGTGTTTGTGGATGATTGGAAGATGATCTTTTTTTTTTTTATACTACCAAGGTGGCAAACAAGCATACGGCCCGCCTGATGGTAAGCAGTTATCGTAGCCTATGGACGTTTGCAACACCAGGGGTGTTACTAACGTGTTGCCGACCCTTTAAAAACCTTATAACTCCTTTCTTGAAGAACCCCATGCTATAGTCTCTTGGGAAAATCTTGTCTGAATGCCTGAAGTATTGTGAGATGACGGCATGACTGGGTGTTAATTATTTTTAAGTCTATTTTACATATTTTATTATTTTAATATTTTTGTATTCTTTGTTAAATATTTCTCTTATTTGCGTAATTGGTATAATCGTGCTTATAGTGAATGAAATAAATAAAATTCTTATGCTTAGTGTTTTCTTGTTCCTGCATGATGACACGATAGTTTTCTAAATGGATCAACCTAACCTAAGGAATACCTACGTCTTTTCCATATAGATTTCACCACTTTATTACCCCCTTTCGCTGTTTGAATTGAGAAGTATGTATGCTAAGTATTATGCAAATACGCGTATTTACCTATAGAATATGTAAGATTTTGATTTTACATACAAACATTTCATCCCCTTTTTCACCCCTTTTCGTATGGAATAGGTACATCCAAAAGATCTAGAAAGTGTTCTCGTGTGTTATAGCGCAGCTTATATCAGGTTTTTTCTTAATTAGATCTAACTACACATGTAAACTGTATCTAATAGGTATCCCATTGCACCCCTATAGGGGGTGGCTTTAAATTTTCTTGAGACTGGTTTCAGCCATACAATATTTGACACCCACCCTCTAGTGATATAGTAGTCTCCTAGGTAAGGCTCTTTAGTAAACTGATCCCACTCTAAACTGATCCCGCGGGATGAGTTGACTAAATGAATAATTTTATTACTTTTCTTTTGTCAACTGGTCCCGCTTTTAAATCAGGTAAAACTCTATTGTATATTTTGAAATATGTGTACAGGCGTGCAGAATACGTTTAACGTATTTAGTGAAAAATATATTTGTTGTCGTGCCCACGGCCCGCCTCTCGAGTCGTAAGATCGTAACTACGAGTATATTTAGTTCTGCCGGATGAAAAGACAAAATTAAGCTATACCCACCTATCTAACTCGAGAGTAATACAAGTGAACTGAAATATTATTTGGGCGATATTGAGTAGTCTAACACTTTTCTCGGTGTCTATACAAATTATAAAATTTATGGGACGGGATCAGTTGACCAATTCAAAATATACATTAGGTCAACTGATCTCGCGGGATCAGTTCGAGCGGGATCAGTTAACTAAAAAGCCCTAAGTGATGTAGGTATGCTTATGTTAAGCAGTCAGTTCGTCCTTTTATTCATATATCTTAAAAAGTAAATTACACCAGTTGTTCTGAGGGGTGTAATTTGTGTCCGTTAATTGTATGTTAATATTTTGCTAATAAGTAATTGTTATGTCTACTTCTCGAACCCGCATTACGCCAGCGTGTGTGGATTATGACCTAAACCTTCTGCTCTCTTGATAAAGGAGACCTGTGCCCATCGGTGGGACATGTAGGTATGAGCTGCTATTATTATTAAATTGTCACGTTGCTTGGCTGTTTGGTTGTTGTACTTATTTAATAAACAATCGTAATACGGTAGGACATCGCTATTAATAGGCAAAGCAATCATTACTTATTGCGTTTATATTATTGTAAACATTGATACTTACTTTTACTTAAATGTTTTCAAAAAAATGAACAAAAGACAAGATAAAAATATTACTAAATTGGATACAGATTGAAGTCGGTGCCTAGAGAAATACGAAGTGGCGTGAGTGGACCTAGCCTTGGCACAAACTTCACGACAACTTGACGTCAATCTGCAATTCAGTTATTTTTTGCCATTGTTGAAATTGGTAGTTTTTTATTTTTCATTTTAGGTATACTTACCATTTTTGTTTTTTGAAATGTCATAAGCCTGCTAATATTTTGAACACTATTCATTTCCTATTGCGGCCATCTGTGGCCAGCCTTCGGCCAGCACTTCCACTTTTCTAGAGCAAATGCATATAGTGACTATTGACAAAGAGCGAATTTTCGAAATCGGTCTAGCCGTCTTTGAGTAATCGAGTAATCCTTACTAATATTATTAATGTGAAAGTTTGTAAGAATGGATGGATGGATGGATGTTTGTAACTCTTTCACGTAAAAACTACTGAACGGATCTGGATGAAATTTGGCACCGAGATAGATTATGGTCTGGAATAACATAGGCTACTGTTTATAGCGATAACCGACATCCACGCGGGCGGAGTCGCGGGCAACACCTTTTTTTTTAGAGTAATTTTTTACTCAAAACTTACTTCTTAAGGGATCTTTTGCTACTGAGGAGCATCTTTCGAAAGGGTCGTTCGTCTGAGCCCAGCCTTTCTAGATAAACGGCATAAACAGTAGCAGAAAGCAAAATTTATTCGATTTTACGTAAGTTTACTACATTATATCGCACACTTAAGTCAAATCTCTCATACAGCCTCTCTAGACAAAGAGAATAAAAGGTAAATTCCTTTTATTCTATTTGTCTAGAGGGGCTGTTCGTTTGTCTGTGTCATTGAGCTCTTTCAGTCTTCTTTATATAATCTACATAGCTACTTATATATATATTTAAATAATAAATTAATTTGACTTTAAAGAGCTCACTCACAAATAGTTAGCTGTGTTAAAGATTTTAAATATTTGATTTATTTTCAGACAGTAATCGAATTATTTAATACTCGTGTATATATGTATATTATATACTAAGTGTTGCCCGCGGCTCCGCCCGCGTGGATGTCGGTTATCGCTGTAAAAAGTAGCCTATGTGTTATTCCAGATCATCATCCCTGTGCTAAATTTCATCGAGATCCTTTCAGTATTTTTACGTGAAAGAGTAACAAACATCCATCCATCCATCCATTCTTACAAACTTTCACGTTTATAATATTAGTAGTATATGGGATTGTTAAGTAAGTTAGAGTTAAGTAAGTTTAAGGAAAGTCACAAATCAGTGTGTTCTTTAAAGGATGACGCAATAGACGCCCTTAGTTTTCTTCAGTTTCATTATCAAAGTTTCCGTCAATTCGACGAATGGTTCTTATGATGGATGAGTGTGATTTACGATGTTTTAGATATTATTTTTATTATAAATCTTTTACTTAAATCATTAGATGATTTAATTTAAAAAATTAGTAGGTACTGAAATTTTGTAATGCAGGTCTAGCAGTATTGTTAGCAGCGGAAGTTAAATTCTATGGTTATAATTAACTTTCAAGATTAACTAAAAAATATTTAAATATTCTAACTTAATCTCAATATTAGAATTTTGAAAATGACCGAACATTACAGAAGACCACAGCCAAATAACTACACACAGCGGTGTAGTTGTGTTCCTGTGTGTGAGTACAGATCTTCAGCGCTCATTTAGGGATGCGTTTTGAAAGAAACGTATTTCTATCTCAGGAGAGATTATGATGAGAGTATTCTCATCATAAAGCCCTGGTGTAAAACAATGGGTTTGGTATTGCAGGCGTCCATAGGTTACAGTTACTGCTTAATATCAGGTGGGCCGTGTGCTTGTTTGCCACCTTACCGAACTACAAGCCCTACTCTCAACATGCTAGGTCGCTAAACAATGACTTCAATTTGCATTAGTTTCGGTATCACCGGTTTCCAATACCCATCAGCCTTCATAAGCCCCATCCTTCATAAGCCGCTACTAGCCAGATAATTTACTATTCAACTCGATTGTTATATCTTTAATAGATATTTGTACAGGAGATAACATATAATTTTTTTTTTTTTTGAAATTTTATCTTACCACTTTGTCGGCATGACTATGTGTATATTCGTGCCAAATTTCAGCTTTCTAAGACGAAGGGTCTATGAGCTAAGCTGAGGACAGACCGATGGACATAGCGAAACTATAAGGGTTCCTTGTTTACTTCGGAACCTTAAAAAAACAGTGGGCGTACGGACGCTTTATTTAATCTTTAATAGTTTTACATACATTTGAGAGATAGGTGAGTTTGTGAAGTTCGCTTTTCGTTTTTTGAATGAACACCAAAAATTTAAGACATGTATGTCTGCTGGGCACAGATCTCTCTTTTATTAAGAGAGCTAACAAGTACTTATAGTAATGATACAATTACAATGCCTTTATTCAACCGAATAATGCCCACTACTAAAAATAATATACCTGCCAAAAGCATCGCTCCGACCAAAGGCTGCTAAAATTACAGCATGTTGAAGTAAAATTCAAGAGAAATATTTATAAATCACACAAAGTAATGTCACGTGTGGGAATTAAACCCACAGCCTCCAGCTAAGTCTTCAGGGTCACTAACCACTGAGCCAACTAACGGGCCAGTCAATAAAAACATTTACATATAAAAATATTGAAATTGCTCATGGATATAATCATTAAAACTTTCGTTTGATAAAAATAGGAACAAACTGAAAGAATGTCCTCTGAGATAACCTTCTTATGCTTAGACGTCATAAAAAGTTAAAGGTATCTAACAACTGCGTATTATCAGTTTGCTACAATTCATCGAGCCATTTAAAAACAAGTCGTTCTAACGTGTTTACTCTAACTACTCGAGTTAAAAGAGTACCTACTAATTGAAAATTTGTAATTTTTTTTAAACCCATATAAATAAGTAACTAAAACAAAACTTAATAGTTAATTGACATAAAATAATTAGTATTCATAGTTCATTTTGTATATATTCCTAATAGGTCCACGTTAAATTCGAAACAAAGTATTATAAAAATATAATCCCGTTGTATCATCTAAACCGGACGCCTATCTGAATGTCAAAGAAAGCCAAAACATTTCTTTAACCTTTCTTGCATCATTTACTCGATTCCCAGCATTTAAATATTATACTAGTACATACCTAATTAAACTAAGTTTTTATAAAAATAAAATTAAAAAAATTGCGTAGCTGCGTGGGTACCAATCTACTTAACAATTAAAAACGCTCGATCATAATATAAATAATTATGACGCGTCAAATGAGCCCAAACTAAATGGACATAAATATGGTGTACCTGCCACTGCCAACCACTCCATCATCACTCTAATTTGACGTTATCATTGCACATTTGTTATTGCATAAATTTGCCAAGTACCTATGAAATTTATAATAATAATACAATCATAATTGGTGTAATATAAAATTCAATTTTATGAATATTGGCAAGTACCTAAAAGACAACCCCATAATAAACGTTAAAAATTGTTTAAAAAGGTCTTTAAGGGATATTTATAGCGCAAATAAAGCAGCAAGCGAAAAATAACTGGTAAAGTAGTAAATACTATCTTACAAAATACCGTAGCGAAAACTTCTTGAATAGTGGTATGGTCCTGTAGGTCCGGAGGGTCTCCAATTCTTCAAAGCACCTTGAGGAAACTCTCGTCTAGCAGCAGCGGCGACTTAAAGTGTGTTCAAACGTGTGTGATATTCGCGCGCGATCCTGCCAGGAGCAGGACATAGGTAATTATGTTGTACGAGTACGTATCAACAAAAGTTTGAGCGCGGCTGCAGTTACTGGGCGGCACTTCCGAGACTGGGCGGTCACAAGCGTTTGCGGGTGGCGGGTAGTGCAATGTCAGCGCGAATGCCGTGCGTGGACGTCCGCGCACGATTGCAGTAATGTTCGAATACAGGTACACTAAGGTTGCCGGAGTGTGAGTGGATAACACGGAGTTAGAGATTGTAATTTAAAAACTGTATACAAAAGAAAGTATCACAAACTAATATGGTGTTATAGTTGAATAATAAAATAAAAACGAATCATATCTCGTGTTCTATTTGTACTGAAGCAACAAATGTAAATTTTCAATGAAAATTATCGACAGTTGAATAAGTAGTTCCGTTTTTGAAATAACTTCAATTTACCGGTTTTCATGATGCGAATACTTTTTTTTAATGTACTAAGTACTACTAAAACTACATGTCTAATCGAAGTCGGAGTTGAACTCTAGTGCTAAAAATGATAAGGACTTTGGATTACGTGAATAAAAACATGATGATACAAATTAGGGTTATTAAAATACAACCTACTACAAATATAATAAATGTCGAAGTTTGTGAGGATGGATGTAAGTTTAGATGTTTGTTACTTTTTTACGTAAAAAGTACTGAACGGATCTAGATGATATTTGGCATAGAGATAGATTTTAGTTTGCTGTTAGTTTTTATCGCGATAACTAACATGCACGCGGGCAACAGCTAGTAATACATACATTTAAAGACGAAGCAGTAATTACAGACAAGAGCAACATGTAAGTGGGTAGTTAACATAAGTGCTAATTAATGGGAAATATGAACCGATAGACAGGCGAACGGACGTCGATAGGCAAGCGTCAGGCAATATTGGACCCTTCAAACCATCTAAAATTATTATTGATCTCGACCGGGGCTAGCAAAATGAACGCGACTTTCCATCCGTTGAAAATATTTTTAAAATTGAACTCTATCAACGTTCCAATATCTAGTTTTGAAAACTGTAGAAATTCTCTGCAAAAGGACATGAAAATCACAGTTCCCAGCTTTTGTAAATATAAATAAAATACCCAGTTAGTTAATACAAAATTCACAGTTATATTTACGATATTTTTTAATTATTTTATGCAAGAAGGTTGTTCAAGATAGTGAGGGATAATTGTATTATAGGTAGGAACGCTTCAGTACGCTTCACTCCACAGTCTATTTATAAACAAAATACAAAGTATAAGTAGAAAATGGTACTAATGAAGCCTGATTTCTCAAGAAAGGTTGTCTAGTAACTATGATTTGATCTTGAATGAAGAATTCCAGGAAATCGGATTCCTTTTGTTGTTTTATAAAATTACAGTGCATTTGCACATCAAAGCGACGCGCAACGGTAATAAGTTTTATATTTTTGTTTTGTTTTTGTTTGTTTTGATAAAGACAAGCAAGACTGCCTCGGTGGCTCAGTGGTCGATGTGTGTGACTGCTGATCACGAGATCCCAGGTTCGATTCTCGGGTCGGGCTTAAAATTTATATTGGGTTTTGCCGTCAAGATATTCACAATAGATGCCCGGGGTTTGGAAATTGGCGGTGTTTACACCCCCGTGCCTCGAAAAGCACGTAAAGCCGTTGGTCCTACGCCTGATCTCTCTCCGGTCGTGTCGGATTGGCGTTCCATCGGACTATGAGAGTGAGGGAATAAAGAGAGCTCTTATGTTTGCGCACACACCTGGGCACTATAATATCTCCCGCGCAGATGGCTAGCTGCCATAACCAAAATTCGGTTAGGAGGACATTATTATCATAATTACTATAAAATCATTATTTAAGACTAAGTCCTCCTGTAGATACCTACTACGAGTATTAAATCTCTGCATCGCACCTGCACAACACACTGCTCAGAGGAAAATGTACCTAAAAGCTAAGCCACATACGGTCGCTATAAGGAAAATATTTACAAACCGCCCGGAGTACTAATATGTTTAATGAACCTCAGCATCAACCAATCGTCAGGATACATGACCGCTGAACGTTATACGACGGATATGGAGTATAAACGGATATTGAAGGTTTGACGTGGTCTCCGGGGCACGCTAAGGTCACACTGGGGCTTGCAAATAGTCAATAGTTTAAGTATTCATTCGAATATTCAAGCCGATATTAATAGAGAATTTAAAATGCCGAGTAGTGATAATTGACCCGACAGCTAGGATTTCTGAATAAGGAGATTTTAGAGTTATTTTGTTTGTACTACCAAGAAATCTTCAAGAGAATAATAGCGCTTCGAGTAAGAAGAGTCCGCATCGGTTGGTATTCTAGTATTCTTTTATACTATTCTAGCGATCCACCCTGGCCTCACCCTCAACTCTTTTTTACTTTAGGGATAAGGTAACATGTTAATAAAATTAATTTAGAAGAAAATAGTTTTTAAAATCAGTTTATAAATAACGAAAATATCAGTGAACACACATGAAACGGCTCATTAGGCTTAATATCAAAATAATCTATCGATGGTGAACTCTTAAAGAGACATATGTCCAAGATTCGGGAATTTTTATTCCCAGTTGTTAAATTCTAGCTTATGTACACAGCTTTGTTAAATTGATACGAACTGGTTGTTCTATTGCAAGCTAAAATATTAAAAAAATATTTATCCTTTTAGTATTGGTCCGTATAATTGGTAACGTAACAGTCGAATGCGAAATCCTTGATGTGCAAGTTTGACTCGTATTAATTATTAGGTAGGAATTACTAGATATAGACTATGTTATTCTTTATGGATGATTTTTAACGGTTACATATATTATGTACAGATAGGCTTTATAGTAAAATAAACTTGTTCGATTCATCATTATCATCATCGGCATCATCTCAGCCGAAAAACGACCACTGCTGGTCATTGGCCTCTCCTAAAGATTTCCACCGAGTGACTATGATGACGTAATTACTCTGAGCATGAAGATTATCATCACCATAATGATTACGCAGGTACTTAATAATCACCGCGGTCATCACTATAGTGTAGTACTATCATCATTATCATCATGATAATAATAGTAATCCCATAAGGTCTCTAAGCTTTTTAAACGCGACTGTGACATATATACATATAGAGTAAAATCATACACCGTCGTCGTAAATAGGTACGTACGTACCTTAACGTACTTACTACCTAGTCCTCCTACACTTCGCAATCCCTATTTCGTCGATATATGTAGATATCGTAGATATGTATATTTACGCCAAATCGGTTGCTTGAAATCGACTTCGGATCGTGCCCTGTGGCTGGTCGCCAACGATGCGTTTATGCCACATAAATAGGTTTCTGTGGTTTATGCTATAGGGTTCCAAGGGTTTGCTATATGTACCTATACCTGACAACTAGCTATTAATCTGCAGCTCGTATGAAGTTCAAAATAATTCGAACAGTCGTGTCAATTCAACGTACTCTTTGTATCGTTGTTGACTGGTGGAACAAAACTTTTTGTGATCCATAAATGTCTGATCCGAGTACTTTCAGTCCGTGAATTGCATATTGTATAGTCCTCCGTGACATATTATTATTTAGGACCGACCGACCGATATTAGGGATATCGCGGACATCCTAATTACCAAGCAAAATAAAATACCGGGTAAGATCAATCCAACAAAGGTTACAAAGGAAAAACTTGCTAGGAGAAGACTTAGTATAAGTACTACTACTAACAATACATAGATCGATAAAATATTATCTATTGTATCATCGTCATCATCTCAGCTAAAACTTTTCCACAACTCTCAATCCTGAGCCAACCTTGTCCAAATAAAAAATAAAATAAATAATTATATTATTGTATAAATACCAACCTAGAAATGCGCATCTTATTCTTAGAATACTAAAGGTAAATTTTCTTGTGATATTTAATCCTCTACCGCTTTCAGCTTTATGGCTTGAAATATTTGCTCTAGAATGCGTGTAAAATTTGTTTTGCTTGCATTCAATATCGAGTTCGAGGGAGAATCACCTCCAAGATGAATAAGATAATAAAGAATGTCAGCGCTTATTACCTGTCGATGCAATAAGTTTTTTTTTGTCAGATAACAATAATATATTTCCTTATTTTCAAAGGAGAGTAGAGCGCACTTGTTGAGCTACAAGCGCTATCAAAGCGACTTGCTTTATTAGTTTTGTTTACTAGAATAAAAAAACAACAAAAACTTTTAACCAATATGTTTTTTTATATATTATTTATGTGGCAAACAAGCATACGGCCTCCTCGATGGTGACCAGTTACCTTAGCCTAGACGGTTGCAATACCAGAGGTATCACTTGCCGACTTTGGGTCGGCATCACACAAGGGTATTTTACCGCCAAAGTTTTATGATGGAAATAGTTTCCTGAGATAGAAAAAAAACGCATTCCTAAATGAGCAAACCTAGAAACCTGTATTCACACACAGGAACACAACTACACCGCTGTGTGTAGTCATTTGTGGTCTTCTGTAAGGTAGTTTCCCCAGTCGGGTTTGCCCACATGTATGGTCCCTACCTCTCTTATCTATAATGTACGCGCCTGGAGTTAGCACCTTCTAGAATTAGCACTGTGACGCCGAACAATATATTTAAAACCATAAAACAAGACCACTCACATATTTTATTCAATAAAATCTATAAACTATTTTTCCGCGAACTACATACAATACATACCCAATTGTCGCACGCAACGAAGAACGCCGAGATTATCACCACAACGTTAAATCCATGCACACATAACTGTCTATTTGGGCACCAATAAATAAAATAACAGACTAATTAGTAAGCGAGACTACCACCACACACAACAACTTTGCGTCGAACTAAGGTGTACAATGCAAACTTGCAACGCGGCAGCCCATACGATCAGTGGTGGAAGCCCGCCACCTCACTGATAGCAAGTGCACGAAGGGTCTCGCTGTACAGGATTGCGCTTGCGCTAGGGCGGGCGGGCTGAATTCCGCCAACAGATTAGCTATCAAATAGACATTGAATGGAAATTTATTAAATTTCCAGCGCCACTACATCGCATTCATTTTTATCCTTTGACAAATAAAATGCGATTTATTCGCACTTTATACACTTTCTCTACGTTCTATTTAAAATATTGGAGATGCACTTAAAATTGTGAGCTTTAATTAAGTTGAGTGAATTGTTTTAAAATAACCAGAGAACGTTTAAATAAACTTCCACCAACGCGGTAATATAAATAATATCCAACATTTTGCCAACATATTTACACAACGAAAAAAGCATGTTCAAATTTATTTTTGATTAAATTATCAAGGGGTTGTCGATACAGAGATCAATTAGCTTAATTGATGGTAGGATAATACTATTATGTCGGGGTTATTTGAAATCTATACAATTAATTCTTCACGGTTTGTGATGAAATTGTTAATAATTAAGTACGCTTTATATTACAGCTATATTTCTTAGTAAGTCGTTCTTTAAAACTCTATCAGTTTCACAGCTATTAACTAGTGAATTTAGTCTTTAAATTGATATAATTTTACCTGACTTTTATTTGTGTCAAGTTACTTTGGTAATTGTAAATGTCTTTGGCGTTTGCTTAAGTCAAAGGTGAAGAGCTTACCATTACACTGATTGTATTGCATTGGATTTCTATCGCATCTAGATGTTTACAGTTTGTTTCTCAAAGAAGCTCTAAAATAAATATTAGAGAGAAATATTCGAGTAGCAACAATAACGATATTGTTGACTTAAAGATAGATTTATGTGAGGTAATCGGTGTGAGTTAATCGGTGTGAGTTAATCGGTGTGAGTTAATCGGTGTGAGTTAATCAATCGTGTCACTGACATGTTATCTGTAACACCATATTATTGACTCTGGATTAAGCACGGTATTGATAATAAAATTAGTAGTAATATTTTAGAACGTAATTATCATAAGGATAAGCTAGACTCAAGACCTTTCTGGAAACATATGAGAGAGGACCACGTTTAACAGTCATTCGGGGCTAAAATTGTATCAATCACATTTTTTTCCAAAATTATAGTGTTGTATTGTATTATAATGAATACGATACGATATTGACAGTATAGATTAGTAGTAAGTATATGTATATGGAACTTTCCATATATACCTAATACTAATCTATACTGATAGGAGTAATCTATACTGTTATATAGGTAAGTTTTCTTGACTTCAAGAAAATAAGTTGCAAATTTAGCAACTAACCTCCTTAGTTTTAGATGGTGAATTAGTAGTTAGATAAGAACATTTAACATAAAGCTGTAAAATTTGTTGTAGGTAGGTATGCCGAAGATGTTTCTCATTTACTAATAAGATCTGACAGCGGTCACCTATTTATGTACATATATTACATATATTGGACCAATAGAAGTAATTTAATTTCGCCATTTGCATTCAGATATTAGAAGTGCATGGTACTTCATACTTATTTTAAATGAAGCTTCATTTACGTGTCTCTGATTTTGCAATTAATTTTCTTCCTTTAATGTTAATCTCGAAATAAATTTAAGGTTATCCTACTAAACCACTTTTATCATTGAATTTATCCCTTGAACGTGAAGGCTTCATGTAATTGGTAGCAACATATGAATTTTAAAGCTTGTGGAAACTTTTAGCACCCACACAATAGGTAAGCACAATGTAGGTATGTATTTCGAGACATACATGTAACTCCTTTCAGTATGAAATTGATGTGTTGTTCAGTGGCGTGGGATATGGTCATCATATTGTTTATGTTATCGACTTTGTAACGCCCGACGGCGGTGGCGCCCATTAGAGGAGCTCTCATCTATTATAAAAATAAATATCAATGTAACCGATAAATATAGGTATAACTAACGTTTCCTAAAGGGAAGACTACTACGAGCATACAAGCGAGAAAGTCGACTGGATAAGAACCGTCTGACTACAGCCTAATAAGTATATACACTTAGTGATGTAGTTATATTCGTCTGAGTGAGTAGGTATCTACAGGTATCCAGCGCAAGTAGAGATGCGTATTTAAGACCCCTCTCTCAAAAAATTATGATAAGATATGAATAGAGGTGTAACTGAAACCATTTTTTGTTGGCATTTATAGACAAATGACTGCCAAAAAAGTACAGTATTAATCTACAAGATGTGTTTCATAATATGGTTTCGTCATAAATTATAAATATAGTAATTCTAAAAAGTCATCGGATCAGCACCAAATTATTAAGATGTAACCACTTTGTGACTTAATTTTTTATTAAATAATACGAAAAAAAAAACAATATTTAAAGAAAACATACACCTAAAATTTGGTAATGTTATATTTAGAATAAGTTTAAATTTTAATTTATTAAAAATTAATAAGACGTCCATTCAAAGAGAACATCTGTTTGTATCCCCGCGCTCGCCTAGAGAATTAGGTCGTGTTTGCTTCGCCCAAATCCCAAGGTCGTTGGCGATATCCCAAGCCTTAAAGAAACATCCTATCCCGGGTATACACTATTACAAAACCTTGCAACAAGCAAGTAGAGATATTAACAAGCGCCTCTAAACTTCGGTACCGTAGCTTATGGTCGTTATTAAGACAAGTAGTATAGAAGTATAAAATACGCCTTAAAATTCCCCCTGCCTTGCCACCAGTGAGCCGCGGTGCAGTTCAGAGCCAAGCGTTTACTGCAGCTGAAGTCTTGACAGGTTGACGGTACATTGAGAATGTAATAAGATGCTGAGGATGGTTCTCGTTCAGACGCAAACTTTAAGACGTAGATATTTGTCTACATGCTTTATACTAGTTACTAATACTAATTTTGTGGCTAAATCACTATTAAATAGGAGACTAATTTTATATGTATGTTTGTAAAGTCCCCCGAGACACAGGGCTTATTCTCTAGTTGTTATATATTTATCGTATCCGGGACAGGAGCCTCGAAGATCGGGGTACCCGGGGAATAACCCTAAAAATATGAAACCTTTTTATCTTTAGTCTTTATGACAAAGATATAAAGTAGCATCTAATATCTATAACAAAATAACCTAAGAATTTAATTAGCTGATTATTATTTTTGCAAAAAATATTTCCTGTACGATTACTTCTTGTATTAGATTGAAGTATTGTTATTGTATTTTATTGAAAGTTGTGTAATACAATTTATTGGATACTCATTGGGTAATTATGTATTATTAGCAACATTATATCATCATATAGAACTTAAGTCTATTGTAGGTATTAAAGTATAATACAATATAAATAGACAATTGTGTAAAATATAAGTTGGTTATAGTCTAATAATAATATAATAACTTGTATAACTACATTTTATTTTTTACTAGCTGTTGCCCGTGGCTCCGCCCGCGTGGATGTCGGTTCACGCTGCAAAAAGTAGCCTTTGTGTTATTCCAGACCATAATCTATTTGTGTGCCAAATTTCATCCAGACCCATTCAGTAGTTTTTACGTGAAAGAGTAACAAACATCCATCCATCCATTCTCACAAACTTTCACAATTATAATATAAGTAAGGATTGCACCGTCTCATTTAATAAACTAATGTTTTAACCACATTGCTAGTACTAATTTTAAGCCGTCGTTGTCGATTAAAACGTCCAAATTCTATAATCATAAAATAAAGGCACCCACCTGTTTATAATCAAAACAGCCAAGTTCATTTGCTATTATAGTGGTATTGAGAACGTTTGCATTGTCACTAGATGCAGATTTAAGTGGAATATATCTTTAATTAAATATCGGCAGCTGAACCCTAAATTATTGACGAGTGATTCAAAATAAACCTGTATTATCTCGTCGTCTACTCTGGTGTAGAGCCGATTGAGCGGTTCGATATTTGCGTCGAAAAGCGAGGGGTGGTCTAAGTATTATTCATTAGCCTAAGTCTGTCTGTACTATTTTAACCAATTGTATTGTTAAAGTTTAATACTGCGATAGTTCCTTATTTTAACATTATGAGGGTACGTTGTTACATAATATTAAAAGATGTATTTTTATTGAAAATGCTCTCTCTTTACTTAGAGGATTTATATCACTCTAGCTCTCCTGAAGAACAAGCTAACAAAGGAATAAACGCTGTTAAATAAATTTCATAGCAGCAAGCTCCAAGGTATTTAATAGATATAGAAGTAGATATCTTATTCAGGTAGCTTCTTTTACCAACCTATTCGTATTATTCTTGTAAATATATATATAGCATTACTTTACCATAGATCTATTTTGTTTGTAAATAATTTATTAAAATATTATAATTGAATATTAAAACAAACATAACTGATTACTTTAGTTATAAAAAATATATATTTAATGACTATAATAAAGTGACTATACAAGTTCTTGTCAGACTAAAAATCCTTTTCTGATGTTTATATAACATAGCTAATTACACAAATAGACATAATCGCCAGCTAATAACCCCTCTTGTTTAAATGAGCGCCAGAATTGCCAGCCCAATTTAATATTTTGAATGTTGAAGAGTTTAATTTGACAATATCAAGCACCTTTTAGTACTTGTACCTACTTAAAATGATAATCCTACTAATATTATAAATGCGAAAATTTGTAAGAATGGATAGATGGATGGATGGATGGATGGATGTTTGTTACTCTTTCACGTAAAAACTAATGAACGAATCTGGATGAAATTTGGCAAAGAGATAGATTATGGTCTGGAATAACATATAGGCTACATTTTTACAGCGATAACCGACATCCACGCGGGCGGAGCCGCGGGCAACAACTAGTACATAAATATGATTTAAATTTTATATCATTTTTATGTTTTTTTTTATACTACTTGGATTGCAAAGAAGCGTACGGCCCGCCTGATGTTTAGCAGTTACCGTAGCCTATGGATGTTTGCATTACTAAAGGTATCATTTGCGTGTTGCCGACCCATTTTTTTACACCAGGGTTTTAAGATGAAGTATCCCAAAGATAGGAAAACGTTTCGTTTAAGGCCCCTCTTTAAAAAAATGATGAAAAAGAGGTGTAAATGAAACCATTTTTTGTTGGCATTTATAGACAAAAAATACAATATTAATCTACAAGATGTGTTTCATAATATTGTTTTGTCATAAATTATATATTAATTCTAAATGTTTGTAAAAAAATAATCGAATCAGCACCAAATTATTGAGATGTAACCACTTTATGACATCAATTTTTATCAAATAATACGAAAAAAAAACAATATTTGAAGAAAACATACACCTATAATTTGGTAATGTTATATTTAGAATAAGTTTAAATTTTAATTTATTAAAAATTAATACGACGTCCATTCAAAGAGTACATCTATTTGTATCCCAGCGCTCGCCTAGAGAATTAGGTCGTGTTTTCTTCGCCCGAATGCTCAAGGTCGTTGGCGATATCCCAAGCCTAAAATGACATCCCCAGAGCTCTGGAGACGACCTGCATTCACACACACAAATACAACTACGCCGCCGTGTTTAGTTATTTGGCTGTGGTCTAAAATGGTCCCCCGTTCTGACGTCAGGGTGGTAGGACCTCATCTAGTTTATAAACTTTAACGTAACTATACTTAATACCTAGTATCTACCTAAATCTGTTCTAATTACAAGTTTATAGTTATAACTACGTATATTTATTTATTTATTTAAACTTTTGCACATAATAAAATTGTACAACGGCGGACTTAATGCCTTAAGGCATTTTCTACCAGTCAACCTGTTTTATCTCTACCCCCAAGGGTGTAGAGATAAAATAGGGTAGGTGCAATTATTCTCATTTAATGATATGAATAAGATATACACAAAATTATAAATATATTATTAGTTGTATTCAGTAGGTTGTTGAAAACATCAAACACAACAAAAATAAATGCCTGTATTCAGCTATTCCTTGTTATTGTGTTTTAAATGAACATATTTAAAAGTTTATGTAAGTAAAAAATTGTGTTATTGCTTTAGCTTTAACGCCCGTCTGCTAATTTTATTGTTCCCGTCGTTCTGTGTCGTCGCATTTGTCAGGAGTAAGCTAATTAAGTAGGCAGCTACATTCATTTATTTTTCCTTCTATTTAGCATTTACGTATTAGCTAAAAAGTAGGTATTTTACAACTGAATACCTTGGTGGAGCAGTAGCAAGCAACACACGGGTTGGATGTCCAATGATAATTATAAAACTTGTAGAAAGTTATATTTTACTCTATCCCTATTAAGTAATATTTATAAATAAAAAAATATATAGGTATATCAGATCCAATCCATAGGTTAGTAACAATATTTTCTTAAACCTATGTTAGTAACTAATCTAATCTAATACTGTTAGGGACGGATATTGTCAGGGAGTCACACTTAATATTAATGGTATGGTCATGTCTAACTAACCGACAACAATTTATCTGTACCTATGTGTACACTTGTTGACATAAACCCTCAAAACATTGGCTAGACATTCGGTCTTGAGTCAAGAGTCAAAACCCACAAAGTACCTACTTACAAAGCTGTGCCGTAATGAGCGAAGGGAATTATTATATTGTGCCTAGTGTAGGTATTAAAGCATGTCTTTACCGCAAGCGCGCTTCATACAAGACGCACATCATATTTTGAACATTTCACAACCAAATGCTTTGGAATCCCTATTGAAACGAAAAGTACAATTTCCGGAACGGAAATGTAATATTATATTAAAGCGCGTTGACAAACTTTAAACCTTTACGTCGCGGTAGCACTATATTATTATGAGCGAGCAAGCCCGACTAAGGAAGGACCTGTACCTTACAAAAGACTACAGCCAAATAACTACACACAGCGGTGTAGTTCTGTTCCTGTGTTTGAGTACAAGTCTCCAGCGCTCACTTAGGGATGCGTTTTGAAAGAAACGTATTCCTATCCCAGGATACTCCCATCTTAAAGCCCTGGTATAAAAAATGGGTTGGTAAACACGCATGTGATACCACTGGTATTGCAAGCGTCCATATGTTGGCGATCCTGCAGCGGGCCGTGTGCTTGTTTGCCTCCCAATCCCAAGTAGTATAAAAGTGAAAGTAAAATAAAATCTTCGTACATCTAAGTAAGGTAATAAATGTGTTTCAACAATTTGATGACAACAAGACGCGAAACTCCGTAGTTTCGCGTTTCGCACAACTAAAAATATATACCTATTCTTGCCATTATTATTGTTACAAGGAAAATTTTTTTTTTTATTGCATAAAATATTTATTACTGTAATGTGTGTTACTTTATACATTAATATAATCACTTTTAAATTATATGAAGCTTATTCAAAATAGCCCCCAGCTAGGTGGACCGACGACCTAAAAAAGGTCGCTGGGGCGCACTGGATGCGGAAGGCGGAGGACCGTGTGCTATGGCGCGTGTTGGGAGAGGCCTATGTCCAGCAGTGGACTGCGATAGGCTGATTGATTGATATTCAAAATGCTCTCCATTGGCTTTAATACAGTCCTTTAAACGTAGAGGCCAATTATCAATAGAAACGCGCACTCTCTTCATGGAAAAATTCTTCACTGCCAATCTTATGGATTGTTTTAGGTACTCAAAATTATCATGACGTTTAGAGCACGCCATACTCTCTAAAACTGACCATAAATCATAATTCAGCGGATTAAGATCCGGACTAGATGACGGCAAAACGAACGTTTCGGACTTCATCTGAGCTGCACTCTGATGAAGTCCGAAACGTTCGTTTCCAACCACGCTTGGGTGGATTTAAAATACGCGACATGGTGCTATATTAATTTCCCGAGATAAGATCTTTTGCTTACGGACAGAATTTTTTCGAATTCTTTATTCGTATTTTTCGTACTTACTACGTGGACGGCCAATTTTTTTTCTGTCACAAACAGTACTATCAAACTGTAACTATCAATAGCCCGGTACACAAACATTCGACAATACCAAGCGAATGGAGAGTTTCAAATATTGCATTTGACTCCTTACCTACTTTGTGTAATGCAATCACAGCAATTCGGTTCTCTTTATCACCCCACACCATTTTAATATCACAATAATATTTAAACCCGATTGGCGCGAAAATGAGAAAACTCAATGAAAATTCATATAAGAATGACAGATTCGAAATTCAAATGTAATATTGTCTTTTTTTTTAAATTGTAACAGTATTTATGGCGAGACTAAGTAGGTACGAGTAATCTTACCTGTTTAGGTAATCACAGAGACGCGTCAACGCGTCGCGCCGGCAGCGTCGCACTGAAGGTTGTGTTTATCCAGCCAAGTTTGTAATAGAAATGACTGAAAGGCTTTGGCTTGTAATAATAAACATATCTAAATAATTGGCAATAGATAGCTACTTCTTCAAGTTTACAAATAATCAATTTGTTGTACTAATGAGGGCTTATAGCCTTCGGGTAAAGGTGGAATTGTTAGGTGTGTACCTCCACACGATTTTATTTCTTACGTTTGCTTTGATTGTTCGCTTGGCGACGAAATACCGCGTAAATACCATTATACTCATCGCTATAGAATATCGTCAAATGATTTTTCTTGTTCGCTTTTACGTTGAGCTTTCCATTGAAGTCTGAATTCCAGTAAAACAGATCTTGTCTGGGAATTTTAATCTTCGTTGTTATTTATAAATTTATTTTCTCAATATTTTGAAAACTCAATATATTTCCCCCTTAGCCGTATTTAATATAATTCAGAGAATGCAACGTTATTAAATTGTTATTTTTACTGAAGTGTACCGAGTATGCAATAATTATTTCAATATGATTTGTAGTGTACTTGTAGATACGTTGGATGGTAGATACGTTGTTAAAGTTTTAATGTAGTCTTTACTGAAAATAATGTATTCTATTATATACCTATCAAGGATTTATGCATAAGTCACAGACAGTTTTATATTTAAACTTAATATAATCATGTGATTTGGCCTTTAGCAGCCGTTATAAATACCCGTGTTATTAAGTATAAAGGCAATAACTTTACCATATAACTAAATTATGCCATGAAGCGGGAAACCGACGTGATTTGTAACCGGGAAAAAATACTGTTAATATTACATCGTAACGTATATTATGACTTATTATTAGATATACCATTATACATCAGTCAATAATAAGTAGTAAGCGTGGTTGAACAAACTATATTAATATATCTACTGGCGACACATCTTAATATATATATTAGCACATAGTATATATTTGTGTTCCTATGTATATTATGGTCTATTATATATATACTGATCCTAGTATATAGTGGTAGCCGAGTGGCAAAGTAATCGACTTGCACGCAAAAGGTGTAAGTTCGGTCCCGAGTGGCAGTACCAATGTGAATTTCACTTTGTGTTTTTATGGGCCATTTGTAAAATAGAGCCTTAACCCCGTCTCTCTCTACTGATAGAGGAGAGGAAACCCGTGCCCAGCAGTGGGCCTGCTGGGCACGGGTCTCCTCTCCTCTATCTATATGGGTTGCTATGTGTATATGCCCTGGAATAAATTACTTTTGGAATAGAGAAAGAAAAGCACATGTTCACAAAATTCACTCTTATTCTTAATGATATTAGCAATGATCAAGATTAACATTAATTTAAAAAACCAAATAATATGATTTACCAAAAAATTCGTAACATTTAGAGAGTATGTATGTTGTTTAATTTCAATGGGTTCATTAACACAAAAGTTATGTTAACTTAATAATTTCGGTGCTATTCTAGAAATACCCTTTAATAGATTTTGCTGAAGCTTTTGATAGGTCTAATTTCTAAAACCATAATTGAACGTTTATGTGAAAACAAAAATAAAAAACAATGCATGGTTTTGGGTATGTATGTAGTTATTATGTCCAATTTAAGATTTTCCCTAGAGACTATAGCATAGGGTTCTTCAAGAAAAGAGTTATTTTTAAAGGGTCGGTAACGCGTGAGTGACACCACTGGTGTTGCAAACGTCCATAGGCTTCGGTAACTGCTTACCATTAGGCGGGCCGTATGCTTGTTTTGCCATCTTATGTGCAAAATTTCAAGTTTCCAGCTGTTTAGACTCTACGTTAATAACTCAGTCAGTCAAATAAATACCTAATTATATACAGGAATATATAGATATACAATTTGTGAAACCTATTCTATACCTACTTACATCTGTCAATATACTTATTTAGTAACTTAGATACTTATAACTTTCGTTGGCTTGAAATTGGTAACGGAATGTACCCACAGAAACAAGGTAAAGTTGTTTTACGTGAATACCCGTGCAGTTTCATCGAAGTGGAACCTCGTATCACTTGTGTAGAAGCGCAATGCAATTAACGAGTTATGAACCCTCTTGTGAAAGAGCTATTTTGAGCTCACGTAACAGTCAGACGGCAGCATTTAATGTTAAAATTATCAATTTCGTTCCTGAAGCTAATGTAGAATATACGTACCTATCTGTTAACAGAATTATGGATCAAAAAGAATCTACTAATTACTGAGCACTCATGGACTGCCGGTTTATAAGTCGCCGAACTGTAAATCAAGTCCGCCCAATCTGTGAAACGGTACCAGGTAAAAAGTGACCAATTTACAACCAAATGCAATAAAAGCTGAAGTTTTAACAGAGTGCAGCGCAGGTGATAATCCGGATCCCTTTGATTCCAAACGATTTTCCGTTTCGTTACCAGTGCGAACAGTTAACAACCCCAGAGCCAAACTGAGTTGCTGGTGTATAGCTCAAGAACACGGCTGAACAGATTTTAATTATTTCTGATTTTTCGGATTCGTTTTCACCCAAATTAGCAGAGTAGCTATTAAAATATCGGAAAATTACGGAAAAAATATATTAAAATTATTTTTTATATAACTTAAGTTCAGAATTTAGCTATCTTCCGCCAAGGATAGCGCAAGTCACGCACGTTTATAGCTATGTTGGCGACGTAAAATTGATTCATATAGGTATGTACCAATCTTTACAAGAAGGTTTTTATAAGTAACCAACCTTATTGGTAGTTTTAATAATGTTCGTGTTAAAACTTTTATTTAATTTTTCCTTTTCTTTTTTCTAAATTCAATCGTTGAGTCATTCATACCCCTTGATAGACAAAAACCTAAGATACACATTCCTCAATAATTTAAAACACTCAATACGTGTCGCCAATACTTATAGTAATAATAAAATATTATTTTATAATTCAACCTTACCCACATGATGACTGACTAATCTATCAACGCACGGTGAAAATTAGCCCATTATTTTTACCCTCAGTTTTCAGATAGAAATAAAACATGGCGGTCGAGTTGTTTAAAAAAAGAATATGCAGTTGAAGTTACAAAAAATATTGACTGTCATGGTTCCATGACAGTCAATATAGACGTGTTTCAAATTGCAGCTTTGAAGAGAAAGTTTTGCTCAATGCTCATTCTAACAAGCGAATGTTGAATTGTATTTTAATGGTAAAGTTAAAGTTGTACATAGGTATAGTAACGATTTTGTGAAGTTAGTCAATTTGTCATAAAACAAACATTTCATACGTTTATTTTATACAATACAATTATTTTGTTAAATACCTAATGTTTCAAAATTTCAATACAGCACCAATTTTGATCAATATTCCGTTATCTAGTTCCTGGAATTAATTTTCATTGTTTATTATTAAACGATAACTGCTAACAAATCCGTGCTTGATTTTACAAAATAGAGGCTTAGAATTATGATAACTTGATTCATTGTATAGGTATCAACCTTACATAAGATCGCAGTAAGTGGTGTATTAAAATAAATCGGAAGAGTATTCTTTTTTGCAAATGCTTTACAAATATCCCGCAAGCGTGGAATCGGAGTTAAAAGGAATGTATCTTAGAGATTCTAAAGAATCTTACATTCAATATAATACCCCGCTTGTGTATGCATATATTTGTGTGATGTGTAGGTACTATACGTACATGTTGCTACGTAATAACAGTGTTTGGTATTCCAGGAAGATCCAATTTGTCTTTGCACGCCAGGAACATGTGTTAATTGAGTTGCCAGGTACGACATGTATCTGTCCTACTGATTTTCATACACTATCTAGAATGATGTCGATCCATTATTTTATAGCTGTTGTAGATACAAGAGTAATTTGAAGTTAAACAACGGGACCAAGGTCTCAATTTGTAAAATGTATAACCTACAATATATCTAATATGTAGTGCCTAATAAGTAATAGAAATAGATACTTCAACTACTGCTTTTCTTCACATATCTGCCCGTTTGGGTTGCTTACTGTAACTACCGGACTTATGAAGTACTAACGTAGTCACCCACTTGATAAATGTTCTTAGCAAATATGCTTAACTTTTACACTGCTATATAGAGTTCGTCGAACGTCTTCCTCCTGCCATTTAGTAAGAAGTTCAGTAACAAATACTCACAAAGATCAAAAATCATCGACGACGGTTTAGTTATAAACACGTATTAATCAAAATTGGTCTCTCAACTTTGCTTCTTCGTCAATGTCTTTCATGTGTTCTGTATAAAAAGTTGTTATTATTATAGATAAACAAACTTCATTATTTTGCCCACTTCTTGACGTATATCGTCACAATGTAATATAATTGGCATAATATAGGTACACTTCACATATTACCAAGACAAAATTCACCCTCTCTTAGTCTTCGATTAGTATAGAATACGTATATGTTTCGAAAAAATAAAAATGTCCTGCAGACTGATTTGGATCACGGCGCACGACGGCTAATCAATCTCAACAAGCGACGACTACCTAGTTAACTGTGCGGCACGACGCGGCGGCGGCGGCGGCAGCGACGCGCGGCGAGCGGCGAGCCACCCCATAACATAAGTGCATTTTATTCCCTCATTCACAGTCAGTGAGTAGAAAGATTTCGTAGGTATTACTCCAATGACTTAACGTGCTTTCAAAGGCACAAGGTGGACCGCGGCAAGCGTGCTTGCAAATTTATCGATCCATGCACTCATTACTTAGCTAATAAAGAATTACAGACACAAATAGAAATAGGCTACTAACTAAATAGGTAATTAATTAAGTTTACTTACGATATCGTCCTTGTAGATGTCTCGAAATTGGATGTCCAGAAAGGCAAATCCTTAATAAATTATTGACTGTTGGCACTCTCTTTAGGTTACAAATTTAATCACTGTTCAATTATTAATATTGTTTTTTTCACGAAATTCTCATGATATAATCGTCCACGGCACTTAACTCACCATCACATTACATATAACGTCTGATTAAGAAACCGAATTCCATACGCAGATAGACTTGCCCTTTAAGTAAACGTAGATATTAAGTTTATGACGTATACTTATTGGTAAAAACACCCTACCATCTTGTCACTATTGATTATATTATTATTATAATATATTACTAGACTTGTCAGACTTTGCTTTTCCATAAGATGAGTACCTACCCACCTATTGTCTAAATAACACGTCTGGTGTCGCCCTCTGGCGTTCACCTTGTGCTCTCAGATACAAAGTGTCTTGTAAGTATTTACAGGTAAATAATTTTGCCGTTAAAATCTATTGTCGTAGACTTTGTTGACGTGGTTTCAATTTACTGTTAACGTGTTGTTCAGAGGTAGTCAAGTAAGAAAAATAATGGGACAGGGGATTTTCAAATCTCTTAGGCTAATGTCACATTGTACGAAAAGTCTGTCGCCGAACTTAAGGCCCGCTAAGTCCGCAGCAGTCACTCTGGCGTGAATGTATAATTGATCTAATTGGGATAATAGCTTAAAATCAAAAACAAGACAAATTAATCATCGTTTCTTTGCTGTCTTGTCAGTAAAAGTTCTCTCTGGAATCCAAAAAACTAACCTTCAAAGTAAATTCAAACCGGTATCAAAA
The DNA here is from genome assembly GCA_947095525.1 of Trisateles emortualis. NCBI lineage: Eukaryota > Metazoa > Arthropoda > Insecta > Lepidoptera > Erebidae > Trisateles > Trisateles emortualis. The sequence continues at coordinate 32,866,150 of OX352729.1, forward strand.
CAAAATTCTAATACTTATAATATATTTAATATTATACGTATTGACTTCTTGTTTGGCGGATTGGTTAAACAGGGACTGAGAGTGGATTTTGTTCAGTCTGGGTGCGATTTGTATCTATAGGTACGCTGTACATTATTTGTAAGGGTCTCCGCGACACAGTACTTCGTACCGTAGTACAGTGTTGAAAAATCAATGCACATACACAATCGATGCAGACAGTACTCGACGCGGTCGCGGTCCAACATCAAAGTGATATTGATTTTTATTTGCTTAACAATAGGAAATTATATGCAATCACATATTTAATGTATTGAAGCGTTTTGCGCGTCAGATTATTTATTTAATAGCCGTGCAATGTGACACCAGCCTTATTTATAATCATTGTGTAAAAGTTCATGTATGTAAAGCAAAACCTTTAAGACTTTTCGTCGTTTTCCATCATTTTGACATGGAACCCTACCATGTCAAAATGATGGAAAACGAACTGTGACAGTGCAATTTTCTTGTATTTTTTTTGTATTCTGTCACCACTGATTTTTAACTGAGTGATAATTAAAAAAAAATATTACATAACATTTTCCCACTAAATGTGAAAAATAAAAGATGAAAAAATAAAAATGTAAAAAAAAATGCTTAGATGGAGACGAAATAAACATTAGGACGAAAGTTTGAAGTACGGCTATTGGATTAATTAACACAATTTGCAAATAATCGTACGCGGTTGAATTTGTATTGCATTTCACAAATTAATTGTACATAAAAATAATTGTGCAAAATTTTATGAAACCGTTTTACATGCGTTAGCGCGCACCGACACGCAGCGTGCTCTCTCCTTCACTCACCCGAGAGTACTGAAACGACGAAGCCCGAAGTCCTGTACTTGCTTTATTTGCAGCGAATTCACGTGAACTTGCCAAGTGCCATATATATAGTAGATGCGCTGAATGCGTTTAGGGATTGTGTATTTCATAGAAATGCTCGTGTTTTAGGGGCGGATTTTGCATTTATATGTTAAGTATATATTTTATTTATTTATATAATACTATGTATTATATTATGCTTGTTTCTGTTAAGCAACAAGTAATTAGGAAAGTATTAAGTACTATGATTTTATGAATTTCAAAAATACTAGCCATAATAATTGCTTGTTTGAGCGTATATTGTGGTGAATGTATGGTGCTTTGTATTACATTTGCTACAAGCAGTCCTTCCCGGATTCGCTCGTGTTATCCTTTTTTTACTTAACATTTATTTCTAACCAGAAGCAGGTGTACGATATTTCATATTTCTTACTTTTTTTTTGTACTATTTGGGTGGCAAACAAACATACGGCCCGCCTGATGTTAAGCAGTTACCGTAGCCTATGGACGCTTACAATACCAGAGGCATCACTTGCGTGTCGCTGACCCGTATTTTTACACCAGGGCTTTAAGATGGAGTAATCTTAGGATAGGAATACGTTTCTTTTAAAACACATCCTTAAATTAGCGCTGAAGACCTGTACTCACACACAGGAACTACACCGCTGTGTGTAGTTATTTGATGTACCTACCTACAAAAAATTGGAAATATATAATTTCTTACTCCTTTTTCTTTAAAGTATGCACCCGTTTTAATGCGATCAAAATATATATGTGCTGTATTAAGAATTATAGTACCTTACAAGGAAAGCAGACAGATAACTTGAGGCCAGCGCACTCCATGTACTTTGCTTACATTATATTTTATATCTACCCACCTAATCTACAATTTGTATGTAACGAATAAGCTCAAAAACTACTGGACCGATGTTAAAAAATCTTTCACCATTAGAAAGCTACAGTATCAGCGGGTGACTGGCCTGTTGGTCTAGTGATTAGTGACTCTGACTGCTACGCCGAAGTTCGTGGGTTCGATTCCCACCCAGGACAAATCTTTGTGTGATGAGCACAAATGTTTGTTCTGTGTCTGGGTGTAATTTATCTATAATATGTATGTATTTAGAAATATATAAGTATGTTTATCAGTTGTCTGGTTACCATGGTACAGGCTCTGCCTAGTTTGGGATCAGATAGCGATGTGTGAGTTGTCCCGAAAATATTATTAATATTAATTAACACAGGCTATATTTTATTGAAAAAAAAATACGGGATCCCTACGAAATCTAAATAAATGTCCCGTGTAAAGCCGGCACGTGCCCCTAGTATTAAAAATATGTTGTATGTCATTATAAATATGTTGTATGTCATTATAAATATGTTGTATGTCATTATAAATCGCAACACGCTTGATCGCTTTTACTTGTCACAACAGTTTAGAACTTGAAGCTAATTATTATCTCTTGTAATATTTCTATTCACAATTTGGTTTCCATACAAATTCACACGTGTGGGTGTAATATATTATGATTTACCTAAATACGCGACGGAGATACTGAATTAATGAGAAGACTAGACAGCTTCAGTATTATGTAGACAATGGGTTCATTATTATTATCATTGGTCCCTAGGCATAATTTTTACTTTGTGTTTGCGTTGGGTTCGATTCCATTGTATATTTTTTACAGAGATTATACTGCCTTGGTGGTCCAGTGGGTGTAGTATGCGCCTGCTGTGCACGAGGTTGTGGGTTCGATTCCCGCACAGGGACAAAACTTTGTGTGACCCACAATAAGTTGTTCTGAGTCTGGGAGTAATTTGTGTCCGTTAATTGTATGTTTGTAAAGTCCCCCGCAACACAGAGCTTGTTCTCTAGTGCGGTAGTTGTCTTTTTAATTAAAAAAAAAAATAATAATAATTTCACTAGCTTCTGTTTTGCGGCTTTGCTTTAGTAATTTGTTGATAAAAAATTGCCTATGTCACATAAAAACTGTATGTAGACTAAGTTTAAATAAAAAGAAAATAGCATTTATTAAAATAATGTTGTCTGTTAGGACATTTTTAGAAAGAGAATAGGACAAAATTCTCAGACTGGGCGGTAAACAGGGTCCCCATGCGGCCGTCGCGTCGGCGTCGGTCCTTTGCCTGATTAACTTCTGCATTTTTGACTATAATTGTAAGGGAAATATAAAGTTCATCAGTGTTAGAGCATACCTCAGTATATATATTTTAAAAGGACTGCTTCGTGGCTTGCGACTGCTAATCTTTTGGTCCTGGGTTCGATTTTCGAGTTGTGCCAAAAATGTATACTGGTTTTTCTGTCAAGAAATTCACAATAGATGCCTGAAGTATATAATTGAAATTGAATTTGAATTTACAAGGTCGGCATTATATGTCATATGTTATAGTAATTAGTAATATTAATATTTAAAGTTAATTAAAAATAAGATAGCTACACTATTGTATTAGGGTAACCCTGTAAAAATAGTTGTAATGAGTGAATAAATAAATAAATAAAATAAATAAAATTTTGTAGTGTTTACGAGGTGTAAACAAAAAATCAGGCATAGGAACAACGGATTAACGGAAGAAACGTACGTTAATCCGATGTAGATCATAATCATCATTAAGCGTAGATCTCTCTCCGGTCGTGTCGTGCCATCAGACTATATCAGAGTCAGTGAATAAAGAGTGCACCTGTGTTTGCGCACACACTTGTGCGCTATAATCTCTCCTGCGCAGATGGCTAGTCTGCGTCAAGATTCGGTTAAGATGACATTATTACATATATTAATATGCCCCACTCTCCGTTGAGTGAGGCTACTATAGCCCATATTTTATAAAACAAATATTTTTTGAACTTACTAAACAATTATGTAACAAACAATAGAAGAAGACAGAAGTGCATTATAATTATTATATCATGAGAAATTTTGATACCTAGATCAAAATTTTCCTTCATTGTTCATTTTGAAATAGATGATCTGTGGACTGACGCTTTGATTCTAGATCATATCAGGATTTCTTTTTATACTACTAGTTACCGAAGCCTATGGATGCATGCAATACCAGAGATATCACTTCCGTGTTGCCAAACCATTTTTTTACACCAGGGCTTTTATATGGGAGTATATCGTTTCAATCCCCCTATACGTATCCCCCATGCCTCCTCCAACTACGGGCAGAACAGTTATTTGGTGCGAGCAAGCAGGAGCTGCAATCGAATATGTAAAAAAAGACGTGTGGCACTCGGGGACTGCCGCGGTAAAGCTATTGCATATTTTTAGTATGATTTTTTTATCGAAACAAATAAAAAATTACTTTACAGAATTATCTAAATCATTTCATTTTATTCTCAATGATTCATAAAAATATATAATAATAAAAATGAATACTTGTAATAATTCCTTAAGACTCTTTATACTATAATCTTTTTCACATTAATATTCTCTTAGATCACAACCTCCTTACACAAATTTGACATATTATTATTGGCCGTTTAGAGAATTCGTCATTAAAAAAAGTATTAAAAGCTGTGCCGGTCGGAGTGGGGGGTGTTAGGTTTATTATTTTCGTTATTAAATTTCTGGATTCGGTCTCCACGCCCAAGGCCCGCGATAAAAGCTATGCAGTAGCTTAAAAACATAAGATAGATCCTTTCTCAAGCAGTTTATCATCGGTGCGAAAGAGCCTAACAAATAACTTTTTTAAGTAATAGTTAATTATGCTTTTGGTTTTTGTTTATTTTATTTGCTATGTCAAATTTATTATTTTAGTACCTACCTAAACGGTTAGTAAGTGTACACCTTGTTGCTACTCTTGTACTCTAATATAGGTCTTAATCGCGTGTCAGTATTATATAGACAACAAATCAAGGGAACTCTTCAATGATAAATTTTATAATAAAGGTACACCAGATTTTTTTAAATAGATACTTGTGAATTTGCTTTAGAAAAATACAATTCGCTCAAGGGAACTGCTGATTATGAATACAATAAAATAATGATTAAAATATGAGTAGGTTTATAACAATCTAAAATCTAAAAGCTTTCTCTACCTGAAAATAAACCTTTAAAAAAGCGAAAAATGAAACTGAATTACAGATTGAAGTTGGTGCCTAGCTAAATAGTAAGTGGCGAAAGTGGACATAGCCTTGCCACCTAATTCAATTTGTAGTTCCTTTATCTTTCGCTTTTATATATAAAGAGTTCCCTTGATTTTCCTATGATCCCATCAGATTCTGACCTAGTGACAATGAGACCACCTGGTAAAACCATTTTTTAAACTAAAAAAGGATTTAGCATCTAAATTAGTCTAGCCGTTTTCGAGTAATCAACTGAACATAAAAATATATTGAGACAAATTAAGAACCTCCTCCATGTTAGATAAAAATCACTTGAAGATTAAGGATCCAAAAGAATAGACCTGTTTTATAAGTTGTGAGCACACACATTTGTCAATGATTTTGTAGTAGGTTCTTTCATTTAAGTACCTACTTTATTAGCAAAGACCCTGCTACATAGAATAGAATAGGTCAATTTTTGTGGGTAATCACATTGACGCCATTATACATTGCGTTGAGGAAGCAGCTTATCGATCGTTTATTAAAGACAATATTTTGATGTGTTGCGTACATAATTAAACTGATTATCTTTTTACTTTTTGCATAAATATATAGATCGAAAGTATAATTATCCATTATATTCATAGGCAATACCTAAACTCAACATTAAACGTGATTTTTTGATTGTCAAATATGCGAAGTCAAATGAGAGATGTTGACGATTTGGCGGTCAAAGGATTAAAAACGAAACACTTTTGTACTTCATTGTACAAAAGTGACTTATTTTTCAGTGTCGGTCGAGTTGACGAATACAAGATACGAAAGAATTACTTCAGCGATTCGACCACGTGGTTCGGCCGAGGTGCACAATAAAAAAATAGTCGAGTTGGTGAATAAGTCCTTTTTGCCAACAGTAGATTTAGAAGCTCCTACATCTATAAAGGCTACTTCAAGTCGATCAATCGATCGTCTGATATTAGGCAACATTTGATTGCATACACATGCATGTTCTATTGTTTGTTCCATGGAGAGTGCTCTGAGGAACTGTTTGACTCGACTTCACAGCTCACGCTCGTTTTCAGGTGGTACGAGTAATCCATCTAGAAATGATTTCATCTTCCACGGTTCGCTTACAGCGTTCATTTCTCTCACGTACCTGAGACTACAGGTACGTGAAGGTAGAATGAACTACCTGCTGCACTATCGATATGTCAAACAAGCTTTCAAGAGACCTCTAATTTCACGGTAGATAGCGGCGTTTGAAATCTAGTATGAGTGTATTCGGCTGTTCTCTCCAACCGATTTGCTTTCGAAATGAAAGTTATTGATGCACATATTTGTCATTAAGCTTTGGATACCACATTACTTTTTTGCTCCTCCAGTTTTAAGAGAGTTACACAGATTTCCAGCGCTCATTTAGGTCGTTTTAAAAGAAACCTTTTCCAATCCCAGAGGTGTAAAAAACGAAGGTTCAGTGAACAAATGAAATAAGAACTCAAATGCAATTTCCTCCTACAAAATTTTTATTTTCATAGGATTGTTTTAGTTTTAAAACACTCGCTAGAACGAACTCTTTTATTTAAGTATTTGAGCACCACTTAAAAGCATTTGCTACTGCTCCTTTTGTCGTACAAACGGATACCAATTTTCTTTAAAAGATTTATATAGAAGTTATATGACACACTAGATATTTTTTTTTGTTTGAAACTGTGCCTTATGAAAGTCTATAATAGACAAACGTCGTAGCAGTGTAAAGAACTATAAGAGTACCTTGGGCTATGGTCATAGTTTTGTTTTGACTGTAGCGATTTATTTTAAATCGTTTAAGTTTTAGAGTAGGAAACCTCGTTTTCACGATTTTTGTTAGTCGTTTGGCCTGCGATTATCCCTTTAGAACATTGATTGATGTACACACAATAAACTTTATATGCGCTTATGAATTAAGTGGCGCGTGCATCTATAACATTTAGGTAGTTTAGTAGGTACTGCAAATTTTGTGAGTTAGTCCTAAGTAGGTATGGCTAGGAACCATTGCTCTTATTTTATATAATACTTAGACCAATTGAGTGGTACCTACAATATTCCAGATAACATAGGCTACGTATTATGTTGCTATATACTATGTGTTTGTTGAACTCAGGTGAAGTCGGGGTAATAGATTGCAATCGTTGATTCGTTCTCAGGATATGAAAACTCTCATTCTGTCACAGGAATAAAAACAACATGTGTAAATACTATATGCTACACTACATGTTCAAGTAAGCAATTCACTTACATGACTAATTCCAATTCGTTTCATCGAGACCATATTAAAAATATTTTGTAACTTATTACATGCATCTTAATTAAACATACTACCCCTTTGATGGTAGGCAATTAAGTACCCTTTTCTATAAACATGGCTGTGTTCCATAAGCAATGCATATTGATCTGTATCTCAACACAAAAAAAGTATAAATTTGCATGGGGATTTAATTGACGCTCCGATGCGCTGGAATTTCACGATGTACTGCACTTATACTGAATCAAATTGAGTTTGTTAAACCATAAAGATAGAGTGCGCCAACTCTATGTGTACCTAAGTATTTAATAAAAAGTATATACATCAAAATAAATATTCTTATTCGAAAAAGATTTGATAAATTTTTCACGTGTCCCTAGTGACTTACATGTTTTCTATATTAAAGTTAAGGTCAACACAACCTCAAATTGAATAAACCTCATTATTTTTTTTAAACAGTTTGATTAAGAACAAAAGACCTCTGCTTCCCGAACCTTCAAAACGCCATTGTAAAATAACCTTTTATATGTTATATTCTCATTTAGAAATACGAACAAAGATTCTGTAAATCTGTTTCACATTCGTTTTCCTTTTCCACTGTAAATGTTTTAGACGGATCGCTGGGAAGTAATTTAATTTGCTGCATTAAACTTGCTACAATGTTTTCTATTGTATCTTTTCTATTGCTGGTACGTCGCACTTCGGGGTGGATCTGAAGCGTAATGAGAACTAATAAGACATCTCTTACATTCACTTGCAATAAGTTATTAGTTTAGGTTCTAGTGCTGTATTATGTATAACTTTTATACGCGACTGACCCAGTCGGAGGGGTTATGTTTGTCGAGTGTACGTACGTATGCATTGTTTATCACGCTTTGCCTAACCGGGTTTATGTATTTTAGCTTAAAAGTTGTCGTTATCGTCGTCATGTTATGTTGATTAGTTGTCGTGATGACTCTAAATATAATGTTACTATTAAGGAATTTATGGACCATTACAATTAAAATGTGTCTAAGAATATCAACTAAAAATTTGCACGCTTTCTTGCAAACAGAATACAATAACATTTAGTTTATACGATCTTACCTTTGTAATATTAATGTACTAGCTGTTGCCCGCGGCTCTGCCTGCGTGTATGTCGGTTATCGCTGTAAAAAGTAGCCTATGTGTTATTCCAGACCATAATCTATCTCTGTGCCAAATTTCATCCAGATTCGTTCAGTAGTTTTTATGTGAAAGAGTATCCATCCATCCATCCATACATACTTACAAACTTTCGCGTTTATAATACTAGTAGGATTTCCAGCAAATAATTGATTGATTTCTGTCCAGCAGTGGATGTCTTATGGTTGAGATGGAAATAATTGATTTGATTAAATTGTACGAGTGACATTAGTATACTTAGTAGGTATACAATTTTTTGGATAGTCGAGTATTTTAGGTTTTTAAATTAAAGAAAGAAAGAAAGAAAAACTTTTTATTGTAATAGCATACAAGAGCAAGCTTATAGGATAAAAACAGATTAATTATGCTATGACAAATAAGGACACTCAATCAGCTATGTGCTGCAATATCGCCAACACGGTATTGCAGCGCTGTTTTTCATTAAGTGACCTTATTATGTATAATTAATGAAATAGTTTTGCATAATAATTTTATTAGGAAAACTTACAGCTAATAGTTTTGATGACAAGAGATGTAATTAAAATATGGCCAATTACAAGTTGCACAATTAATAGAAAAATAGATAATACGAAAGGTAGACATTGTAGGCATGTTATCACAAAAATATACAACTGAAACTGAAGATATTATTGGTTAAAGAAATATCTGCTATCAACTGATTTTAATTTAGATATCATCATCATCTCAACCCATAAACGTCCCACTGCTGGGCACGGGTCTCCTCCATACTTATGGAGGGATATTAGCCTACTTTACCACGCTGGCCAGACGGGTTAGTATAGGGTTTTGTTTCGGGCAAATTTAGATATACTTAATTCAAATAACGAAAAAACGTTTGTTGAATTGGCAATCCAACGCAACGTTCGAACAGAAGAACGCCGGTCGTGTCCGCTAGAATACGTACAGCAACAATTTTAATATCAGTTCACAAAATTAAACAATTTCTTGCCGATGCTCGAGGATGTTTTTCATCTTTAAGCAGGTCTCTGTTATGGTCCGGCCGCAATTATGTAGACAACCCTAAATAAATTGTATAAAATCTACAAGCTACTCTATATTTCACTTCGTAGGTACTTGTTATAGCAATGTTTTTACTTGACCTAAAGGTCACTCTGGATATAACGGTGATATATTTATCGCCCGAAGACGCTTACTCGCAAGCGTCGCGGAGAAACGTGTACCTATACCTAGTAATATTATAAAGAGAAAATCAAGATTTTAGTACTTTTTGTTTGCTTACACTATATTATACATAGCTAAAGTTTCTGAAGTTGTAGTCAAAGTCAAACTCATTTATTCATTTAGATCAAATACATGATACTTATTGACGTCATAAAAACAAATGCCAGCATACTTTTTTCCTACGGCCAATTCGCTGACTAGGGTTGGGCCTTGAGAAGAATTGGCAAGAAACTCGGGCCGCTCTTTTTAATCGCCAGAGTATAACATTTACAATTTGGTATGAGTTATTAGTGTGAACTAAAAGAGACGGAAACCAATATACCATACAAAATTAAATTTTGTTAAAAATATTTTTAATAAGGAAACAATGAAAAGAGAAAAAAAAATGAATTTAGCTTCCCACTGTATGGCAATGAGGGATCCTTTCCTTTTTTATGTATAAGATAGAAACGCGTCGAGATCACATTTCGATCTTAGTAAACACTATACATATATTATTTAAAAATAAATGTAAGGGGTAATCTCTTGATCTACTGAACCGATGTTAAAAATTATTATACCAATAGAAAGTCACGTTATTTGTGAGTGTCATAGGCTATATTGTTTTGACAGATACTTTACGGGAGCCGTGCTAAGCCGGGACAGGCAGCTAGCAGTGAATAATCTCAAAACTACTGGGACCGATTTCAACAATTATTTCATTTTTGCTACATTATCAGCAAGTGTATTTGTTGTGTCGCTAGTTATATAGGAATAAGTTTGAGCCTTTAACGAGTCCGTTCATGTGTGAATCGGATTCTTCCACTTTAATGCGTATTTGTTCAAGATGGTTCTTAGTAATGTTTATGAAAAGCAGTGCAGTCTTTAAAATTAAGATGCGTTTTGTCGAATTTTATTTGTACGTCTTTACTTCACGTTTCGAAAGGTTTATTATTGCTACTTTTTGTGTTGATAATGATTTAAAAAATAACACTGTTACATGATGAGTAATTGTAAACTATGTATTTTGTTGTTTGTTAAACTATTTTGTTTGTAAAAAGTCAATCAATCAATCAGCCTATCGCAGTCCACTGCTGGACATAGGCCTCTCCCAACACGCGCCATAGCACACGGTCCTCCGCCTTCCGCATCCAGTGCGCCCCAGCGACCTTTTTTAGGTCGTCGGTCCACCTAGCTGGGGGCCGCCCTACCTTACGCTTACCGAGTCGTGGTCTCCACTCCAGGACACGTCTGCTCCATCGGCCGTCGGTCCTTCTGCAGATGTGACCAGCCCATTGCCACTTCAGCTTACTAATTCTGCGAGCTATGTCGGTAACTTTGGTTCTTTGTCGGATTACCTCGTTGCGAATTTTATCCTTCAAAGAGACGCCGAGCATAGCTCGCTCCATAGCCCGCTGTGTGACTTTCAATTTGTGGACTAGTCCAACTGTGAGCGTCCACGTCTCGGCACCGTACGTCATAACGGGTAGGACGCATTGATCGAACACTTTCGTCTTCAGGCATTGCGGTAAAGGCGAAGAGAAAACCCGACGTAGTTTGCCAAATGCTGCCCAACCCAACTGGATCCTGCGGTTGATTTCTTTCTCGAAGTTGTTTCTACCAAGTTGGTCACATTGCCCAAGGTAGATATATTCCCGAACAACTTCGAGCATCGAACCGTCAACGTAAATCGGTCCCGGCGTGACATGTTCGTTGAACATAATCTTGGTTTTGTCCAAGTTCATACCGAGACCGACACGTCGTGAGGCTCCATTCAGGCTGTGCAGCATTCCGCTCAGCTGTTCCAGCGACTCTGCAACGATGACGATATCATCGGCAAATCGAAGGTGTGAGATGTACTCGCCATTGATGTTAATGCCCCGTCCAGTCCAGTCCAGCGTCTTGAAGACGTCCTCGAGCGCGTTGGTGAAAAGCTTGGGGGATATTACGTCCCCCTGTCTCACCCCTCGACGCAACTCGATCGGGTTGGTCTTTTGGTCCTGGAGCTGGACGGTCATAGTGGCAGTGTCATATAGACATCTCAGCACCTCGATGTAGCGCCAATCAATGCGACACCGCTGCAGTGCTCCCAAAACTGCCCAGGTTTCGATGGAGTCGAAGGCTTTCTCGTAGTCCACGAACGCCATACACAGCGGCTCATTGTACTCTTCGGTCTTCTGTACAATCTGCCGAACAGTATGGATGTGATCTACGGTGCTGTAGCCTTTTCGAAACCCGGCTTGTTCCGGAGGCTGGAACTCGTCGAGTTTTCTGGCGAGGCGGTTTGTGAGTACTCTCGAGAACAACTTGTAAACGTGGCTCAGGAGTGAGATGGGTCTGTAGTTCTTCAGCAAGGCTTTATCACCTTTTTTGAAGAACAGAACCACCGCACTCCCGCTCCACGCTTGAGGTGTTAGGCCCTGGTGTATAACGGAATTGAAGAGACTCGCTAGCTCTTTCAGGATTGGAGTCCCGCCTGCTTTTAGGAGCTCTGTGGTTATTCCGTCATCACCAGGCGACTTATTGTTCTTAAGCTGCTCGAGAGCCACTCTGACCTCGCCCTGGTTGACATCAGGGATGTCTTCCGTGTAATGGCGCGTGAGTGGGGCTCTGTGGTCATCAGCGCTGGGTCTCGTGGGTTTAGTCATCCGTGATGCGTACAGGTCTTTGTAGAAACTCTCAATTTCCTCGAGAATCCCGAACCTTGAGGTCACGGTTCTGCCATCCGCAGTTTTTAGTTTCGTCAGATGGGATCTACCTAGCTGGCGAGCGAATACTTTGGTGCCTCTGTTCTGTTCAATCGCAGCCGCGATGGCGCGGGCGTTTGAACATCGGAGGTCACGTCGCACCAGCTTCCGGATCTTCCGGTTGAGGTTTCTTCCATCTGACGAAGACGTCTGCGTGGATGACATTTCCCGTCTTTGCCTCATAAGTTCGAGAGTCTCGAGCGAGAGTTTAGATCGTCTGTTTACGCCTTTTCCGGGAAACACCCTTCGAGACACATCCTGTAGCGTTCTGACCACTGTGTCGGTTCTCTCGTCAACAGTGCCGTCGGTTTCCAGCAGATCAAAACGATTTTGAAGCTCCAGTTGGAGCTTTTCGGACCCTAGTGCTATTTGAGGCGCAGTAGGTCTGAGAGTAGACTTAATCATGCGACGCCTTTCGGCTTTGAAGTCTATATTTAGAGTGCCTCGTACAAGTCGGTGATCACTGCCGGTATTGAACCTGTTGATCACGGAGACGTCTCTAAACACAGACCTCCTGTCAGACATGATGAAGTCTATTTCGTTCCTCGTCACAGTATCGGGGCTTCGCCATGTCCACTTCCTCTGGGGCTTCTTCTTAAAGAAAGAATTCATTAAGAAGAGCCCCTGTGACTCCAGAAAGTTGACCAGCATTTGCCCCCTGTGGTTTCGGCGCCCCACGCCGTAGGATCCGATTTTCGTTTCGCCGCGTTCTTGTACTCCCACTTTGGCATTGAAGTCCCCCATAACAACGTTGTAGTGAGCCTTGGTGGTACCATGTAGTGCCTTGGCTATGTCTTCGTACATGGCTTCGGCTATGTCGTCGCAGTATGTCGAGGTCGGCGCATATACCTGTACCACCTTCAGAGAGTATCTGTCAGTGATTTTTATTATGAGGTACGCTACCCGTGTCGACACACTGCTGACTTCTACAACGTTGTTAGTGAGGGTTTTGTTGACCAGGAAACCGACACCGCCCTGAGAGGGCCGATCACCTTCTCGAAAGTAGAATAGGTGCCCTGACTCAAGGGTTATCGTATCCTCTCCCTGTCGTCGGACTTCAGATAACCCCAATATGTGCCAGTTTAAGCGACCTAATTCTACCTCGAGTTCGGTGAGGTGTTGGTCCAGCCGTAGAGAGCGTCCGTTATACGTCGCCAGGGTCAGGTGTTTTTGGTAGCCTTTCGTCGTAGCCCGGAGATTCTTCGCACCCCCTATCCCGCTGTTACCGAGACCGCTACCGTGGCCGCGGACAGCGGGACCACCGGGAACTGGGGGCCTTTGCTTGTGGCGTCTTATCATTGGAGGTTTTGGCCTTACTATACCACGCTGGCCAGACGGGTTGGTATAGGGTTTAATTTCGAATTTTCCTTTTCTGGCAGTGGTGTTGTCTGCATTTTAGTTTAACGCCATATCGAAGGCGCGTCACAGTTTAACGTCATGTCGGGGACGAAAAGTATTGAAAAAGTATTGAAAGTCAATTTAAAAGTTTACACCTAGCTCCCCACCAACTAAAACCATTTAAGTGGGCAAACCCTCAAATGAATCAACTAATTCCAGCGAGTGTTCCTAAACTGAAATGAACCCCTTAACTCAATTAGAACCCGGGATATAGAGAAATGTGTACCAGGCGTCGCATCGTGTTGAATGTTCACACCTAGCTTCCCACCAACCTAACCAAACCCTCAAGTGAAAGATCAATACGAGCAGCTTGCCTCAGTTAGAACCAGAACTATGGAAAAATATTGTGCATGTGCACTTCTAGCTTCTCTCCAACCCTACTAATTTTATTGGAAAATGCTCAAGTGAAAGAGCTTGTTATTGCGAGTGTTCTTAAGTTAAAACGAGCAGCGTACCTGGATAAGGACTGGAGATATAGAGATAAAAGGCTATGGAAAGATAAGAAATGTATTGGAGAAAATACTTTTTGAGTATTAGGTACTTGAAAAGATTTGATGCGAATCTATACGTTTGATTTGCTTCAAAATGAAGCAAATCGGTTGTTTGAAGCGGGTGGATGAACTCGCATTGGATTTCACATCGGCACAGATTATATAATAACATAGGTATTCCTCTAATTTAAAAATCATAGTTTTTCTACTGAAAGTGAAATCACTAGGTAGGCGAAGCTATATGCATTGGATTATAGTCTAGATCTAAGTACTGTGTAACTTTTAAACAATAACTTTAATTGACATATGATCATACTTGGGACTAGCAATATAATAAAACATTATGATAAATATAAGAAGTGCTTAAATTTATAAAATGTTATCTTGAGTGTGGTCCTGACTGACTGACTGACGCAGCGTATAGCCTAAACCGGTGAGGCTACAAACTCAAAAAAAATTGCAGGTTCCTCAAATGACGTAAATAAGAACAAAAAGTATTTAGTAAATTTTACGCCTAATAAAATGAGGAATGAATTTGTATGGAAGTCTTTCGCTATCAAAGAAGCACGAAATTTCATATATATACCCGTTTAAAAAAAAAGTTCACGTGTATCGACGGTTTTTTTAATTTTATCCGAATTGGTTCAAAGTTTAGTGAATAAGTTTACATCTATTCTCCATAGATGGCGTTGCGTGGCTATTTTTAGGTGCGACTCATATCTTATAAAGTTATTTGGTATATTTTCATTACTATAACGTTCACAAGATATAATAAACTTGAGATATACCAACTGTTGATATATTTTTTATATATAACATTTCGCATCCTTAGTAGAAAACTGGCGTAACTTAAAAAATGACAATGGGCAATTTTGAATGTTAGCTGTTGAGAATAAGATGTAAATTGCAAAACAAATACGCGTCAACTTAAGTTATTTTTCTACTGTGGGTGCGATTTATATACTCTAAAACTTATTTTGTATTACGATATTGTCGTTTTAACGTATACCATTAATTTAATAGAAAATTATTTGCTCTATCGTTAATATATATTTATACTTTCATTATGGTTAACTCCCTGTGGTTAATTTCTTTATTACCCCTAGAAATAGAAGACCCACAAAGTGGGGCTCTGTCGAGCTGTCTTGGTAGGTGGTAATCAGTTAGTAGCTAAGCTAGGTATATCTACTCAGGTTACTAACTATCATAGAAATTATCCTATCCTACTAATATTATAAACGCGAAAGTTTGTAAGTATGGATGGATGGATGGATGTTTGTTACTCTTTCACGTAAAAACTACTGAACGGATCTGGATGAAATTTGACACAGAGATGGATTATGGTCTGGAATAACACATAAGCTACTTTTTACAGCGATAACCGACTTTCACGCGGGCGTAGCCGCGGGCAACATATAAAATAATATCATAAACTAACTATATGTATATCATTTTCAAAACTATAAAAGTTTCTATAAATAGGTTAAAAATTGGGACCAAACTGAAAGTATAGCCCATCTGACAAAAAAAAAAAATAGGAACTAAATTACAAAGAAAAGTCTTCATAAAAACATCATAGAAGTCACAGTAATTACCGAATGTGCTCGAGGACAGGTTGTTTTACTCCATCATAAAACCCTGGTGATTATTTTTTTGTCGGCAACATGTACGTGATTCCACAGGTATTGCAAGCGTCTATACGCTACGATAACTGCTTACCATCAGGCGGGCCTTATGCTTGTTTGCCACCTGATTCCTTCAACAGTACAGCGGTTATATAATATTATAATAATTGCAATCCATACATGTCCTGCAGGACCCGGGTCTCCTCTCCTCTATCAAGAGAGAGACAGTTCTTTTTAGGCCTTAATTCACAGTTCATTTTAAGAGAGTTAGGGCACCTTACTAGCGAGCAAGCCCGACTGGGGAAGAACCTCCACCTTACAGAAGACCACAGCCAAATAACTACACAGTGGTGTAGTTGTGTTCCTGTGTGTGAGTACAGGTCCCCAGCGCTCATTTAGGGATGCGTTTTGAAAGAAACGTATTCCTATCTCAGGGATACTTCCATCACAAAGCCCTGGTGTAAAACAATGGGTTGGCAACACGCAAGTGATACTTCTGGTATTGCAAGCGTCCATAGGCTACGGTAACTGCTTAACATCAGGCGCGCTGTATTCTTGTTTGCCACCTAAGTAGTATAAAAAAAAAAATCACTCGGTGTGATGAATCGGCCATGACTTTAGATTTTTTTTTAAGACAGTGGAATGCCTCATGATGTTATTCTTCACCGTTAGCACATGGTAAATTATTGATCAGTACATAATATAAAGTTCACAAAATGAAATGCACATTGGTACTGCCACCAGGGATCGAGCTCACACCTCTTGCGTGCGAGATGGTTACCTCCTCACTGGGCCAACACGGCTTGTGACTGTAATGGTTGTACTTTTCCTTAAATAAGCTATTTGTCCACCATTTTAATAATAATAATAAAATAATAATAATATTTTCGGGACAACTCACACATCGCTATCTGATCCCAAACTAGACAGAGCCTGTACTATGGTAACCAGACAACTGATAAACATACTTATATATTTCTAAATACATACATATTATAGATAAATTACACCCAGACACAGATCAAACATTCGTGCTCATCACACAAATATTTGTCCTGGGTGGGAATCGAACCCACGACCTCCGGCGTAGCAGTCAGAGTCACTAACCACTAGACCAACAGGCCAGTCAAAATTTTACTGCTACATTACGAGTATATTCGATACTACACTTACTTTTATTTTCCAATTGAAACTAAAAGCCCCGTCAAACCTTGTTATGCCTGAAGGAAGCTGCCTCTTAGTGTACTACCTACTTGATTTGATGTGAGTGTCAGAACCTCGGAGCCACTGCCGATTTACTAAATATCTAAAGCTTAAGATATAAATGTAACAATCTTTAGTACTCTGTGTATTATAAGACATTATATTTAAAGCTGGGGTCGCCCGCGACTTCGTCCGCGTGGTAATTTGGAATATTTTCGCCGATTTTGCAACATATCTCACTACTGCTTCGCTCCTATTGATCATAGCGTGATGTTATATAGCCTATAGCCTTCCTAAATACATGCACTATTCAAGTTTTTTTTCTAATCGAACCAGTACATTCTGAGATTAGCGCGTTCAACCAAACAAACTAACTAACTCTTCAGCTTTATAATATTAGTATAGATTAGTTCTTAGGAGCTACCATTTTTTATATTATAAATCGGCAGAGGCTCCGTGGTTCTGACGTCAGAATGGCGGACCATTTAAAAATAAGAAAAAATATATATTGATATGATATCATAGAATATTAAATTCAGTACGTACACTATCCAACATACAAATTTTTGACATTGCTCCGCGGTTCTGACACTCACGATTTTATCTACAAAAAAGGAAATAATAACCTATATTTTTAAAATTTTAATTACCATACAAAATTCCTTAAAAGGAATTCTAGCATAAATAAGCGTGTTAAATAGGTAAGACACTTCCACCCTTTTGATAAGATTTCCTAGACTTATCGACTGAGGTCGGCCCTGGGCTTTAATTATAAACTTGGATCGTTTTGTTGACTTTGTTATGTACAAAGGATTATTATTTACGTAAACGTCTATTTTTTAAACGTTTGTATAACGTTGTACGTAACTTATATGAAAAAAGACGTGTGGCACTCGGGGACTGCCGCGGTAAAGCTATTGCATATTTTTGAGTATGATTTTTTTATCGAAACAAAAAAAAAATACTTTACAGAATTATCTAAATCATTTTATTTTATTCTCAATGATTCATAAAAATATATAATAATAAAAATGAATACTTGTAATAATTCCTTAAGACTCCTATACTATAATCTTTTTCACATTAATATTCTCTTAGATCAAAACCTCCTTACACAAATATGAAATATTATTATTGACCGTTTAGAGAATTCGTCATTAAAAAAAGTATCACCGCTGTGCCGGTCGGAATTTCTGGATTCGTTCTCCACGCCCAAGTCCCGCGATAGAAGCTATGCAATAGCTTAAAAACATTATAAAATGAAACTCCATTTCTCGTGCAAAGATGTTAGCGAAAACATTTACGTGAGTACCTTCTCTTCACCATAGGTGGTTTATTGTAACGTTTGTTAACATACAAAGCTGTTAGGTAGGTATATATGACCGAGTTTGCAACGTCACTGACTATCGGCAATCGCCATCGGCCTATTTATGCACGTAGCCTACTTAAGAGAAAGAGAGAGAGAGAGAGAGAGAGTCTTTCACAGTGTAATATATAAAATTTATATTATGATATTAATAATAATAAATGTGATAGTATATATAATTTTTTATACCTGATAAAATAAAAAGAAAGATATGAACGTTTATTTCAGACCAGCTAATATGGTGTTAGTACCGAAGTCAAAGTGAACCTCATCTAATTTAGTTCAAATACATGATACTTATGAACGTCATAAAAACAAATGCCAGCATACTTTTTTCCTACGGCCAATTCGCTGACTATGATAGGGCCGCGAGCAAAAACTCAGGTCACTCTTTTTAATAGCCACAATATGACATTAATTACAATTTGGTATAAGTTACAATATTAGTGGTAACGAAAAGGAACGGAAACCAATATACCAGTTGTCTTACCACTAGTGTTACTAAAACACTGTATATTAATTCTAGAACTGCAGTTCCATCCAATGTTGCATAATTGGAGAGTCCCATTTGTCAATAAATACACTTTGGATACCTTGTTACTGTCACGTACGCGTGCGAATATGATCGCCGCTTGGTGTAAAAATAGGGCTGGCAACACGCTAGTGATACCTATGAAATTGCAGCTATTGCAAGTATCCATAGCTTTTTTAACCGACTTCAAAAAGAGGAGGTTATCAATTCGTGTGTATTTTTTTATGTTTGTTACCGCAGAACTCCGACATTTATGGACCGATTTGATTTTTTTTTTGTCAGAGAGGACATACTTCCAGTTTGGTCCCATTTTCATCAAAAGAAAGTTTTGATGATGGGATCCATGAGGAATTGACGTAACTTCTCAAAAGTTATAGGCACATGTATAGCAATTTCAATATTTTTAACAACTAATCAAACATGTGCATTCAGAAAGTGTAATTTGGTGAAGTAAAACTGATGAAGAAGACCACAGATGGCCATCTGAACTTCTTAATAATAAGTATTTCTCTGATGGCGATTAGATAAGTTTCGATTATGGTTGCTAAGCAACTATTAATAAGCAATAATGACGTGAATGAATTGAGCGCGGATTGCACAGATTTAATATATTTTTTAATACCTACTTGACCTGTGTTCAGCCCGACGCTTAGTCGACTTTATTCGATTCTAACAAACGAAAGAGACTTAGACTAGGGGTTTGAAGGTATTTGAAAATTTTACAACTTGTCGTACTGAAGTCGGTTTTTTTGTCAAAATTATTTATATAAACTGCTTAACCTAAGGCGGGCTTCTTCACCATCCAAGTAGTATTAAAAAACACGCAAAAGCTAGTACAATATGTTTTGTTGTATATTTTCATGAATATGATAAAAGGATTTAATTCCGTACGGCCTGTTCGTCTAGTTAGGCAGGTAATAGCACAGAATAGTAATAGTAGTTAGTGGCTCTGCCTGTATTAAATGCCTGTGAAATCATTGTACTGTGGCTGTTATTATTACATAACTAGCTGTTGCCCGCGGCTCCGCCCGCGTGGATGTCAGTAATCACTGCAAAAAGTGGCCTATGTGTTATTCCAGACCATAATCTATCTGTGTGCCAAATTTCATCCAGATACGTTCAGTAGTTTTTACGTGAAAGAGTAACAAACATCCATCCATCCATTCTTACAAACTTTCACATTTATAATATTAGTAAGGATTATCTTTAACATACTAGTGGCAAGTTCGGCGAAAATAACGGTCCGTTGTCTGCTGAAAAAAAAACGGACTATACAAGTAGCCTAGAGTAAAATTTAAAAAAAAAGCAATCCCTTAAAATAAAACTTTAACCCGAACGAAGCCAGGGTCAGGGCTTCGTACGTGTTAAGCTTTTATTTAAAGGGATTGATTTTTTTAAATGTTGTATGAGTCCGCTTAATAAGTCCTGTTTTTCTCATCCGACAACAGGCCGTTTTTTCCGGGCTCGCGGTAGTGTATGGTCTATAATTATGGGTGTACATGCACCGGATACCGGTCCGGAGACCAATTTGCGCCATAAGCCATGCTGCCTTCCCTCGGCGCGACGGATATCGGTCCGGCGCCTGAAAAAAAAACGGAGATGTACAAGCAGCGTTAACCATTAAGAGGGATTGCCACTCGCGAGCGTTATGAAAATTCATTCATAACACACTTATATATAGTTCATTCATTTAGTAGATTTAAAAAAATATATAATTGATGCTTATTGCATATGATAATTATGATATCATAATATCAATGATAATTTTGATATCATAATATCAATGATAATTTTGATATCATAATATATAATTTTGTAATTGGGTTCAAACCCTTGCAAATATAAATATTAGTTTAAATCAAATGATTTGAACAAATCATTCCAATCTAAAACCTATTTTTACCTAATTACAAATAATTTTACATTTTGATATCATAATATCAAATGTAAAATTATTTGTAATTAGGTGCAAACCATTCCAAATATAAATATTAGTTCGACGTCTCAACCCATAAACGTCCCACTGCTGGGCACGGGTCTCCTCCATACACTTGGAGGGATATTAGCCTACTATACCACGCTGGCCAGACGGGTTGGTATAGGGTTTCGAGTTTTCCCTCTCTTACAGTGGATATTGCCGGCCTGTCTTACTCCCTTAGTCGACTCTTACGACACCCTCGGGATGGAATGGGGTGGTGACATTCTTAATCCGTCATCACACGGACAGAACAGACAAATATTAGTTCAAATCAAATGATTTATTAATCTATCTGGGTGTTGCAAGATCATTATCATAAACAAGTTCCACAAAAATCTACGGGACAAGGCGACGCTGTATATCACATTTTGAGTATTTTGAAAACATCATACCAAAGAATACCAGAAACACAATGTTTACGGCATATCATATTCTTAAAAGCTAATACAATATTGAAAATTTAATGAAAGTATTAAAATACACCACATAAATTACTTCGTATTTTATAGACAATATAAAGTAAATACATATGATATCATTCACACTCAATTATATAGTTCATTATACAGTATTTAAATGTACATTCATATACCATTAGGTATTCAAAGTACATTCAAATAGTATTGCAGTACTAATTTATTAATTGGATTTATTTAGTTGAAAGACGTCGACGTCGACGTGATTAAGAAACCAAAGCATCAAACTCTCTTGAATATTTGTATATTCTGTTTAGCTTCAATTAATTTATGTCTGTATGTTTTGTTCACAGGTATGCACATAATATCACTAATAGGTAAGTTACTTTAGATTCCCTTCGCGTCGTCGTCTACTCATAGGTGTTAAGAATATAGTATTCCATGGCGGAGGCAGAGGTAAGTATTTTAAAAGTAGTAATATTCACTTAAATATACCTAAGGGGCCGACACAGCTTGAAGGATTGTCTCATTTGGCAATGAGTAGGACACAGTGGAGCAGAAAGGTTTGAAAGTGGTGACCAGGAATGGAAAACGTGGGCAGCTCTTGAACAAGATGGGCCTTCGACCTTAAAAAGCTTTAGGGCAGCCGATGGACAGCAGCCTTCCTGAGGTCATCAGTCCATCTGGCCGGGGGGGTGGGCGTCCCATCTTACGATTAAAGTCGCAGTCCCCACTCTTGGGCTGGTTGACTCCATCTACCATCCATTCTTAGACAGATATGGCCGGCCTATTGCCGCCTTAGTTTCTTTAACCGAATTTTATATCAAATAGTGACAAAAGTTGAAAAAGGAGATGTTAAGATAGATGAATCGCAAGTAGGTGATGTGCTAAAAAAAGGCCAAAGTTGAAACTACCCAGAAACGTCGTTCATGTATGAGATGAGATTAATGAAGCGATTGGCGCACCTAAGTCTGTGCCTACCATAGTGGAAGATGGGCATGATAATATATGTACAATTGCATTATCCATGCTTACTTGGTTATGTTATCTAATTGGTAGTTTAGGTATGTGGATGACAATATCATCATTGTGTCATGTTCGATATTAATCCTAAGCTTCGCGTATAAAGCGCAGGCCACACTGCCAGCAAGCGAACGAGTGAGCTAGCGGGTGCAAGAAACGATATAAATTAAGCGAAGCTTATGGCGAGCTTAACTAGGTATGTGGGTTCACACCGAAAACTAATACCTTATTCTTAACATTTTGAGTTAAATCATCATCTGCACTTTCGTATTGTAAATTGGACACATTTAAAAATATGTGTACACTTGTCACAGTGGCATGATCATCATGAACAGTATTTGTGAACTCGTCACACTTGTGACGAGTTTGCTGTCTGTACAAACAGAATAAGTAAGTGACGTACTAACGTTAGTTACAGAATAGAAAAAAGCTTTATTAATTTAAGTCACCATGGGATAGCAATTATGTAGATACTAAGATATGGATCAACCAACTGTGTTAACTGATTACCTGAACGTTGACAGTGAAGTTACAATAAATAATATTTATTATTCGGAAACACAATGGCCTATTGCTTGAAGCTTATCTCGGGCTTTGCCCGATAATCCCTAATATTCACAAATTAGAGCGGATCCAAAACTGATTTGTAAATTTCCTTAATTTCAAAACTTTTTAGCGTCAAGAATCTTACGATGGCAATGAATATAATCATTTGCTTTCTGTTAATGATAGGCGTACAATGTTAGACACATAATATTATTATTTTATGATATTTTGCGCAGTAATATTAAGTATTCTGATTTAGTTGGTACAGTTAAATTTAACATTTTTAAGAAACGCACCAAAAATACAACTATTTAATATCTACAAAAAATAATGAAATGGATGGATGGATGAATGGATGTTTGTTACTCTTTCACGTAAAAACTATTCAACGGATTTGGATGAAATTTGGCACAGAGATAGATTATGATCTGGAATAACACATTGTCTATCTTTTACAGCGATAACTGACATCCACACCTTCGGAGCCGCGGTCAACAGCTAGTGTATATATAAAACTGCATTTCCACTACTTGTTTCGTGACTCACCAATACGTACCCTGTCGTACTTGCCGAGTGCGAGTAGCAAAACAGTTTAAAGAGAGAATCATTTGATTTGCAATATGGCGTCATAGGCACTAGGACTTTAATATTATACTCTACGGTTGGTTGGCTTCGATAAAGATCACAAAAGAAATGTTTTTACACTATTTCTTTGCTGAAATGATGAAGATGTGCCGAATTTACGTGTGTCAGATACGACAACTGTGGCGAGTTAACACATCATTTTAATTGCGGCGAATTTACATTGTGGTGAGTTTATAATAACCACTTTTGTCGATATACATCATTCGTTTGTATCGTGGGAAATTTCGTTTGCAATGTTTGTATTGCTGACGTAGTTTATATCTGCACTTCGCGTGTGAACTTAAGTATGAAAAATAGATGAAGAAACAAAGGTCGTCGGGCTCGTTCGCTCGCTCGCTATCTGCCAGTGTGGCCTGCGCTTTATAGTTATTACTATCTACTATTCACGATTCAATGACGCGGCACTGACTTCCTACGTATGTTATACTAGGGATGTATAAACTACCAAAATAAAACATGTTTTTGTGTGATAGCAACATTTTCATTAATGTTTGTAGACATTGATGAGCATAGAACATAAAAACACGTTCTGTAATCTACTATTTAATCCTTACTTCCTTACTAATATTATAAATGTGAAAGTTTGTAAGAATGGATGGATGGATGTTTGTTACTCTTTCACGTAAAAACTACTAAACGGATCTGGATGATATTTGGCACAGAGATAGATTATGGTCTGGAATAACACATAGGCTACTTTTTGCAGCGATAACCGACATCCACGCGGGCGGAGCCGCGGGCTACAGCTAGTATTAAATATTTTTAGCATTTTTGCTATGCAATCAGCTCAAATATGCTTAAATATTAAAGCAATGTGGAAAAGGACGAGCCTTAATATTTAAGTAGGTATATTTGAGCTGATTGTATAGCAAAAATGCTAAAAATATTTAATAAAATTGACTGGTTTCATTCTTTAATAACATTCTTTCCTCACAATTGGAAGATGTTGTACGTATAGACCTGAAGCGGCTAACATTTAAATAAAATTAACGTCACTCCAAGACGTAAACAAGCGGTGAACAAATTCGAACTCTGGAGTAGGAGCTCGGATGGCACAGTTGGTAGTGCGCTGGGCCGGAACCCGAGAGGCGCAGGTTCGAGTCCTGCTCCGGGCTCGTCTTTTTCCACATTGCTTTAATATTTAATAACATGGTTTGCTCGTATTTTTTTATACTACTTGGTTGGCAAACAAGCATATGACCCATCTAATGGTGTGCAGTTACTGTAGCCTATGGACGCTTACGATGCCTAGGGTATCACTGTCGTGTTGTAGACCCAAATATTTGTAACCCCAAGGGTTTTTGATATAGTGACCACGGAATTAAAAAACGTTTCTTAAAAATATCCTTAAATGAGAACTGAACAACTATACTCACACACACGAACATAACTACGCCACTGGGTGTAGTTATTTGACTGTAAGTTTAGTTAGTATTACGCCAGTAGGGTTTTGTTCGATTTCTTTATAACTAACTAGCTGTTGCCCGCGGCTCCGCCCGCGTGGATGTCGGGTATCGCTGTATCCTATGTGTTATTCCAGACCATAATCTATCTCTGTGCCAAATTTTATCCAGATCCGTGTAGTAGTTTTTATGTGAAAGAGTAACAAACATCCATCCATCCATACTCACAAACTTTCACATTTATAATATTAGCAAGGATATATAAAATAAATATACTCGTATGTCAAGTCCATGTGAAAGGGCTTAAGTCAGTCCGACACATATTTTTATTAAGAGGTTGTATGAATAAGTAATTAAATATTTTTGTCGCGTTTAAACACTCACAAAATCTTCGTCTTTTGTAGAATGAACTGTAAGAAAAACAAATATACCTAAATTTTGTCTACGTGAGCTGTCACGTAATGGTAATAAGATAAATTGAATACATATGCACCCGCAGAAGAATAATGATTTAAAATGAGATACGCCTGTTTTGCAATTATCATCTTAAGCTTCATACAGTTAAGGTTCAACATTGTCCAATGGCATTTTATTCAACTTACACCTCTTTACCACTGATGATGCGATATACATATTTTATGTCCTTACATGTATATAACGAAACATATAGCCACAACTTATGACTGTCATAATATTTTAATTTGCTCAATAATACTCTCATCAGTTTTACATATGTTGTCTGTCTACTGCTGTTATGTTTTAAACTGTAAACGTCAGCAAATAAATTTAAGTGTTTGTTAGGAACGGTATTGAATTCATCAGCTATATTTTTTGCCGTTTTAAAGAGACAACTTTTGCATAAACCCTGCGTCGCGGGGGACTTAACAAACATATATTATGACCGGGTAAAAAGGAGGTATCTACTTTGTGGCCTGAATCGGAAGAATCCTACTAATATTATACCTAAACGCGAAAGTTTGTAAGTATGGATGGATGGATAGGTAGATGGATGGATGGTAGGATGGATAGATGGATGGATGTTTGTTACTCTTTCACGTAAAAACTACTGAACGGCCGGCTGATTCTCTAAGAAACTGCGATGGCAAACTGTGTGATCGCAAACTGATAGTTATGATCGCAAACTGACAGTTGTGATCGCTCGGTGACGGCACAATCTATTGACTAAACGTCAAAAAGGCTCGGTTTTTGCTTATACTGAATACCGATTTTCAATCTGACAGCCAGATTTTGCTCGGTTTTCGCGGTGGCTCGGCCGGCTGATTCTCTAAGAAACAGCGATGGCAAACTGACAGTTGTGATAGCAAAACTGACAGTTGTGATTGCTCGGTGACGGCACAATCTATTGACTAAACGTCAAAAAGGGCTCTTAGGGAATACCGATTTTTAATCTGACAGACAGATTTTGCTCGGTTTTCGCGGTGGCTCGGTTTTTGCTCTTACGGAATACCTGAATGAAATTTTGCACAGAGATAAATTATGGTCTGGAATAACACATAGGCTACTTTTTACAGCGATAATAGACATCCACGCGGGCGGAGCCGCGGGTAACAGCTAGTAATTTATGAATCACACAACCCGAAAATGGCTATGCAACTACCACTTGAGCCACTAATACAATCATGAAGTCACTCACTGATATGTTTTATTGCCTTGTTTAGTTTTAGATAAGCGATATTAAATTGTGTTTGGGAGCCGCGCACAGTGATCGATCTCTTTACCTCCTACTTACTCCGCACCTACCGAATATTACAAAGTGCGTAATGTGATACTTACCACATAAACAAATACAATAGAGCACTCTCAATGTTATCGTAATTTCGTTAAATCGAAGTGAACCGCGATCAAATAATATCGAACACGGCCCACTTCTTCAAATACAATAATATGGAGAAGATGCTTTATGCGTCAGCGAACTAGCCGTAGAAAAATTTTGGTGACATCATCTTTCTGGTTTATTCATAATTTATGACCTTCATAAGTGTTACTTTGTAACCTAAATGAATAAATGAATTTTGAGTTTGAGTTTATCTAGTAATTACTTACTAAGAAATAGAGCCTGCAATTAATTGGGATGAATGAACACATTCATGTGAATATGTTTAAAATAGCCAATAATAATAATAAAATAGTGTTTGAAATAGCCCAGCCTAAATTTTTAGTACCTATCTCTAATATATAGGTACGCTACGGCATTAAGCGTAGGCTTGCTATATTTGTTCCGAGGACGGGCATATTAGATGGAGCCTGCGGATCAAAAAGGATTAGTCCAATAGAGGAATTCTTCGATTACAAGAAAATCTATTTTAGTTTATTTTCGGTATTATATATTCGAGTTTACTATAATTTTTAAACCATATTATAATTTGTCCCAATCATGTATTTTATTTTTATTTTATTTTGTTTTTTAAGTATTTCACTTTTATTTCAATGTTACTTTGTTTCTTTGTAAAGTTTATATTGTATTAATCCATTTATTTAATTTTTACTTTTAATTTTTCTCACTTATGTTACCTCTTAATGCATGTTGTGACACCTTAAAATGTTGTGCATTTAGCAAGTATTTTAACACCATTATCTTATTTATGTAATACCAGTGTAACAACTACTGGATGTCCATATAAATAAATAAATAAATGTATGAAAATTAATTAAAGGGTCTTCTTAATTGGTTTATACTCTGGTACATGCGGCCGTAGCGGTACTTTCCTTTTTTTTTTACTTCAATCGTGCAGGAAAAACTACAGTATGAAATCAGCTAACTACAGTATGAATCAGAAAGACATTCTGATATTGTTCTGAGTTAAGTATAGCGTCCGATTGTTCTAATCTTGATTTGTCTGTAGGTACAGTAGCAAAGTATGACCTATGCTATGAATTTGTATCTTATAATAAAAAAAAAAACAAGTTACATACACATTCAATAATAATAATAGTCACATTAAATCTTAGTCTCCTCCCCTGTAATAAGAGAGTTTATTTTCACATATTCTCCCTAATGGAGGTGGGAAGGACTTGCTTTTTGAAATTCCTCAAGGAAATGTGGGTTTAATTACAATGTTCAATTTTACCGTTAATAAGTAGTTGGTACATCACACATTCATATATTCCACAAAATGAAATTCATATTGATAGGTATCGCCTATTATTTAAGTATAACCCTTAAATTTAGCTTTTTTAAAATTTATATCTTAATCAATATTAATTTGATTAAAATTAAATTAAAATTTGCCAGGCGTCCCACTGTCTGTTAATGGGCTGAGGTGATGATGATGAATCAATATTATATAGCTAAAGAAATTCCAGTACCCTTTTTTCCTCTGTTTGTCAACATATTTTTTAAACTATTGATGAGCTTTAGGATGATCAATAAAATCATGGAAATCTTTTTAAATTTAAACACTAGAAAAGGAAAACGCGAATGGCGTAAAACTAATATTCAATTAGCTAAAACGTCTAAAACCCGTTTCAATCCATTTATAACAAACAGAAATACTTTGTACAGTCACAATTTTCAATCTAGCAATCCAATCTATGAAGTTGGTTGAGATATTGATCTAAAATGTCTACCGACGTGCCAAATTGAACCCTGATTCATCGGGAACTATGGTTACTCATTCAAAAATGTTTAGCATTGTGCTAGCTTGTTTGAGTGACACAGATACACATAATTTTGGCTCCGTAGCATAAGCTTGCGCATATCCACGGCTGATGAGGAGCCTAAAAATCCTAAGATTGGTTTTTGCGACGGTGAGTAAAGCAAGACGGTGCTTAGGCAAGCGTGTAAAGTCGGTGGTCATTCTCCAGTCGTGCCATCTCTATGGACTTTTTAAATAAAAGAAAATAAGAGTAACGAGCACCTACACTTGTGTTTGCGAACACACTTGTGCGCTGCAACATCTCGTGCCGTTACAGAGGTCTGCAATGGGTACGTACGTCTCAACCCATAAACGTCCCACTGCTGGGCACGGGTCTCCTCCAAACAGAGGGATATTAGCCTACTATACCACGCTGGCCAGACGGGTTGGTATAGGGTTTTGTTTCGAATTTTCCCTCTCTTGCGGTGAATAACACTTACTCCCTTAGTCGACTCTTACGACACCCTCGGGATGGAAGGGGTGGTGACATTTGTATTCTTAATCCGTCACCACACGGACACTGCAATGCAACTGTATGCAACTGCAATGGGTATCTTAACTTATTAAGTGAAAATATGTTGATCCTTAGTTGAAAACTATAAAAAAATATTTACTGGAATTTTCTTTTTGCGTGTTCTGGCCATTCCTGTCTATCCCAAGGTTACCTGGAAGAAATCGTGCTAAGCGATAAGGCCTCTCATTGTACTTGTTTTCTTCTAGAAAACTTTATAATATCCTTACTAATATTATAAATGTGAAAGTTTGTAAGTATGAATGGATGGATGGATGTTTGTTTGTTACTCTTTCACGTAAAAACTACTCAGTGGATCTGGATGAAATTTGGCACAGAGATAGATTATGGTCTGAAATAACACATAGGCTACTTAATATCTACGCGGGCGGAACCGCGGGCAGCAGCTAGTAATCTATCATTTTGTGAAATAATCTTCATTGAACATAAATAATGTTCTATCTAAATGGCGTAAACCGACGTTATGGCTATATTTTCACTTTTTCAGCATTTTATTATAATTTGTGGATAAAAGTATTATATTTTATATCCAAGCTAAACTATACTCGGAACTAATTTACACCACTATTACAAATCGCACTTACATTTTATAATTATTTCGTATGAATGCGAAGGAATATTGAGAACGTACGCTCAACCTGCAATTTCATGTTGGACGTTTATCGTTTCTCGTACTCGTCAATGCCGATGTACAGTTTATTTCCGTTGCGAAAATGGTTTGGACATTGGAAATTAAGCATCGGAATATTAGAGGATACACATGTTGTGTTAGCTAGCTGTTGCTCGCAGTTCTGCCCGTGTTGATGTCGGTTATCACGATAAAATCCTATTCGCTATTCCAATAATCTATTTACAACCTATCTCTACGCCACATTTCATCCAAATCCGTTCAGTAGTTTATACGTGAGAGTGTAGAGAAGCAGGCCACCATACTGGGGCAAGGCTTCCACACTGCAGAAGACCACAGCCAAAAAACTACACACAGCGGTTTTGTTCTGTTCCTGTGTGTGAGTACAGGTCTCCAGCGCTCACTTAGGGATGCATTTTGAAAGAAACGCTTATCACAGGGATATCCCGTCTTCAAGCCTTGGTGTAAAAAATTAAGTGGGCAACACGCAAGTGATACCTGTAGCATTGCAAGCATCCATAGGCTACGGTAACTACTTAACATCAGGCGGGCCGTATGCTTGTTAAAAAAAAGTATTTGTTGTTTGCACTATTGGTTTAGTAGTTAGTGACTCTGACTGCTACGCCGGAGGTCGTGGGTTCGATTCCCACCCAGGACAAATCTTTGTGTGATGAGCACGAATGTTTGTTCTGTGTCTGGGTGTAATTTATCTATAATATTTATGTATTTAGAAATATATAAGTATGTTTATCAGTTGTCTGGTTACCATAGTACAGGCTCTGCCTAGTTTGGGATCAGATAGCGATGTGTGAGTTGTCCCGAAAATATTATTATTATTATTATCTACAAACTGCATCCTGCATTGCAATATACAAATAGATTTTAGTAGAAAAGATTGTTGCATTATATTTGTGACTGGCTGTCATTTTCTAACACTGCCCTAGAAGCTACAAACTAGACAGACAGACTACATATTTTGCAAACTTATTTAAGGTAATATTAGCGAATACGAAAAAAAAAACAATATTTAAAGAAAAAATACAGCTATAATTTGGTAATGTTATATTTAGAATAAGTTTAAATTTTAATTAATTAAAAATTAAAAAGACGTCTCTTCGAAGAGTACATCTGGTTCGCGAGCGCGGAGATACCTCGCTCGCCTAGAGAATTAGGTCGTGTTTGCTTCGTTCAAATGCTCTAGGTCGTTAGCGATATCAGAAGCCTTAATATGAAATTATGACTGCACTATTGGTTTTGTAGTTAGTGACTCTGACTGCTAAGATGGAGGTTACACAGGTTACGAAGGTGACATTGGACAGAACTTTGTGTGATTCCTGAATGTACTTTGTGTCCGTTAATTGTATGGTTTTAAAGTTCCCTGTAACACGGAGCTTCTTTAAAAATAATTGTCGGCATCACGAAAGTGAAATCCCTAGTATTACAAGCGCGTCGATTATTTACGGTAACCGCTTACCATCGGGCGTACGGTTTTCCACCTTAATAGTAGATATAATAAGCCTGTTATTTAAACAGCAAATTAAAATGTTTTGGTCAGTTGCAATATGTGGTTCGTCAGCAAAAAGCACTTCGTTTGCTTTTAGTGGTCGTCAATAATAATTATATAAATTGAGCAGCAAGTTATTGGGAGTCTTTAAAATATGCAATTAAATGTATTAATATTAGTAAACAGCAGCAAATCGTGATTAGGATGTTTTGGAGCTAAATGAGCGCTGGAGATACTAGCACACAAGAACACGACACCGCTGTGTATAGATATTTGGCTGTGGTCTTCTGTAAGGTGGAGGTCCTTCCCCTTTCAGGATCGCTCGCTAATATGGTGCGAGATATTTAAACTTAAATACACGTTTTATGGGTACGCTGTTTAACATGATAGCTGGCACAACACTAGGACATTCTTTGCTCGGCCCTAAGACTATATAGACAGTTTTGTTAACACTGTACAACAACCCATGCGAAACAGAAACATATGACTCACATAGATAGGAGCTTTCTGAGAGCACCAACGGATGGACCCAGGAGCACCATATCGTCCGCGTAGCTATATGAATATATTGTTTACGCAGGTATTACCTATGTGGCAACCGACATGTGTGCTGCTGAACTCCTCAATCAGTGCATTGACGTACAGGTTAAAGAGTTTAGGCGACGTTAATGTAATTACGGTAATGCAAGCGTCCATAAGCTACGGTTACTTCTTAACATCAGGCGGGCCGTATGCTAGTTTGCCACCCAAGTAGTATAAAAAAAATCTTTGATTTAGTTGCTTACCAGGGCTACAATTATGATAATTTACGGATGGCTCAATTAAATCTGAATTGATTCTCAATTGAATTGCAGTAGCATTTTGATAATCTGCTCAAAAATGTAAGACCAATAGTTGGTAAACCATTGGTCTTAATTTATTAGCATTTTTAGTATTACATTATTGGTATTCTGATCTAATTGAGAATCCATTCAGATTCAATAGAGTCATCCGTAAATAAGCAGAATTGAGTACAGGTAAGCTGACAGTTTATATTTACAGCTTACATAAACATATTATGATGACAAATAACTTTTGAGCAGATTTTTATTGCTGACTTAATATTAAAAATAAATACCACTTGCCAATTTCTTTCTACGACATGTGGGTTTAATTGCGATGTTTTCCTTCACTGTTTGCAGATGGCAAGCATTTGATTAATATCTATTCACAAAGTGTAGTCTACACAATTAGACCTAACAAATATACAAAATAAATAGGTCGATTTTTTTTTTAATCCTTTCAGTGATAGGTGTGGCCCATTTTTTTAAATAATACGTTCATTTTTTATGATTTGGTATTAAAAAATACTTATAACCCTAAATTTTTGTCTCCTCTACCTTCATTTTTCAATAGCGATATTACTATTTTAATTTTTTAAGGCAAAACAACGTTTTCCGGGTAAGTTAAGTTTATATTTAAAAAATATATTTTTAAATACAAGCTTTTATAGTGTATTTATGTAATATGACACGGCTATCTTGTTTCGTTGAAGAGTTGCCATAGCCTCCTTTCGACTTCATCATCACGTCCTCTACACCCATCTAGGAACATAGTACTCGTCAAGATAAATTCAAAAGACCCAAACATGACACGGCTATCTTGTTTCGTTGAAGAGTTGCCATAGCCACCATCCGATGCCATCATCCCGTCCTGAACACCCATCTAGAAATATAGTACTTGTCATGATAAATCCTATCAAGCAAAACCCGACGCGGCTATCTTGTTTCGTTGAAGAGATGCTATGGCCACCTTCCGACAGCATCATCAGACCAGCTCCATGGTACCATATTATTGCATTGTCACCGAAGTTACGTCGGTAAACCAAATTATAGCTCCATTAAACACCGGGAAGTGCTTCAAATCTAGCTTACAAGATTTGACCCTAACATAAAAACTAACTAACTAACATACATTGCCAGCTAAATAAAAGCTTGTAAAAATGAATCTCTATTTTCCCAGAAAATTGTTAAATCCGGATGAAGTCGAGCTTGCCGCTATAATATTGTAATTTCGTTCCAAATATATAAATATAATACTTGGAATGGAACATTTTGGCCACTTAAATCAAATATCTGAAATCAACCAGATTACAAGAACATTGACCTAGGAAGTTACTGACGTGACCACATCTTTATGACGTCATAAACTTGACGATCAAAAACTGCTCAGCCACTGACTCTCCGTTGCTCTAACATTTTATTCTCAATGAGCTGCCAAAGTGCCAAATGTTGTAACTTTACCCATCCCACTTAAGGCACTGAATCTATATTCAGTTTAAACGTTTCTCTACCAGTAATAGTTTCTCAAGCTTGCCGCAGTTAGACTACGCAATTAGTAAATGAATATACTAGACACAATAGGTACTTTAACGGTCTCTTCATGAAAAAGGTACATAAGAAAATTCGCGGCACGCGTGGGCGAACGAATCGCAGTCCAAAATCGATATCTTGTGAAACTTAGGACGATACCCTATTCAAAGCGCCGTGGAGTTTACGGGTGTTATAATACCTATTATCTACAAGAAGCTTTTGTGTTTGCTTGTCCTATGTCACCCAAATTCTGAACAGTAGCTGACATGACACTATCTTTTTCATAACGTTATTGTAATAACCTATTTTAAAAAAGTAAAGCCCTTTTTACTATTTTAGGTTAATGTTTCAGTCATTTCATTAGATCAAAACCACGTGAAAATATCCTTTGAAATAAGATTCTAATTAAACTTATGTTACCTTATCCTAGACATATACTAAATGAGATATCACATTGATGTGGTTATAGATGAAACTTATAATGTTAATATGAAAATGGCTTATTTTAAAATCAAATAAGATTCAATTTATTTTGTGCGGACATTGGATCTAATTTCGGCAAGCTTTTGTGAAATCTTTTTCGCAATGCGTTATTGTATTATAAGCTAAGCATTTAAAATGAGTAGGTAGCTACATGTAGTGATCTTGAGATAGATAGTAGACTAGAATTTATTAAAAGAAGAAAACAATATAGTGTCGTATTGATTTGTTCCCGCCAGTGTCGTACGAGTCCGCTGAGAGATATAGGTTACGGAAATAGATTATGAGTTTATGTGATGACCGGTGCTATTACAATACGATTTTTTTTAATGTGTTTTATTATTGTTTGTTTCTTATTGTATTTAAGAATGTAAGTAGCTGTATTACTGTTATTTTTTTTTAATTAATTAATACCTAATAAGATGGGCATCGCCGCCGAGGCCGACCTAGAAAACGCTGGCGTGACGACCTGGATGCATATGAGAAGGATTGGTGGAATAAGGCAATGGACAGACGGGAATGGAAGTCAATGGGGGAGGCCTTTGCTCAGCAGTGGGACAATATAGGCTAGTAAAAAAAAATAAAAAACCTAATTATTTTTAATGTAAGTAGGCGGCTTTCTGCCCGTGCTTCACTTTGGTTTTAGCAGAATACCAGCGCTGCTACGTCTTCGTCGTAGCGGCTATATAGCTGAGCTAAGACCATTTTCGCCTCAACTAGGCTAGTTGTTTGAATAAGTACCCACCTTTGTTATACTACTTCTTGTTTGAGAGCGAAATAAATATTTTTTCTTTCTTTCTTTCTATATATAAGTTCGATTATCCGTGTGGTGACGGATTAAGAATACAAATGTCACCACCCCCTTCCATCCCGAGGGTGTCGTAAGAGTCGACTAAGGGAGTAAGTCTAGCAGAAAATATCCACTGCAAGAGAGGGAAAACTCGAAACAAAACCCACTACCAACCCGTCTGGCCAGCAGCGTGGTATAGTAGGCTAAAATCCCTCCAAATTTTTGGAGGAGACCCGTGCCCAGCAGTGGGACGTTTATGGGTTGAGACGATAAGTTCGATACATTTTTCTCTTTCATTTATTGCGATCGCAGTTTGTCTGTATTACACAACAAATTCAAATAATAAAATTATACCGAATAGTTCAAAATCGTAAACGTAGGCACTCGAAACTACATTTACAAGAGCAGCACTTAGAGAACTCGGTTAGTTGAAAATGTTGAGATGCGCTCGCTTGGATTTCAATTGAAATTTCCTTTCTAAGTTAACCGCGCGTTTTCTATTTATAACAAGCTTTTATGTAACTTGCAATGTATGTTAGTTTGTGATTTTCTTTGTTTAGGTCAAATCTTGCGAGCAATTTGAACCATTTCCCTGTTAGCTGAGGTTAAAATTTGGTATGATTTGCTGAAATTTGAAACCTACATAAAAACTATAGGAACTCTTTAACAAAATAAGCCGGAGCCCAAACATAAACGGCGTATAACGCCGTTTATGTTTGAGCTCCTTTACCAGGTCGTCGGTCCACCTTGTTGGAGGCCACAAGTTATTTAATACTAGCTAAACCCAGCCACGTTCCGATATTGCCCATTGAATAAAAAGTTTACAAAACACACACAAATAGGTACCTACATAAAAGTAATAGTCGCCAAGACCGATTTCGGTTATGGTGGTCAATCTCAACGGAGTTCAACCAACTGCGCCGGACATATTATAGTGCACAAGTCTGTGTGCAAGCACAAGTGCACTCACTATTCCTAAACTCTCATAGCCCAATAGGACGGCAATCCGACACGACTGCAGAGAAATGAGGCGCAGGACTAACTTTACGTGCTTTCCGAGGCACGGAAGGGTCTTGCTGTATTTTTAGAAAATGATCACCCATCGACGAACCGAAACTATTTAAGTCAATCCGTCGACTACTTTTGAGTTTTGCGGGCACAGTCTATTTTTTTAAAATTAATCACTAAGCTCTAAGCTATATACTATAACTGGAATTACCCGTTTCCGTGGGAATGAGTTTTCATTTTTAAGCACTTATCTAAAATAAAATAAGCCTAAGTTACTTTCCATATTATAAGCTACCCCATTAAAACTGTCCAGCCTTGATGCAGATATTAAACAAAATCTTGTTTTAGTACAAGTGCTCTACAACCTATTAGAGATGTCGTTTCTGAAGATGACCTTAAAAGCCTCTTCATAGCAAACAGCTCGTGACACTTTTCAATATCCAGCCTCTCTTCATATAAAAATATCAATGTAGACTTACTAAAAGTACCAGTCGCTTTTAGTTGCAGAGTGAATATACGGATATTTTAGTTATGTCTATGTATGTCATAACGTAACGCATTTATCGCTCCCTTTGATACAGGCGTTCCACACATACGAGGGGAGGTCCAAAAGTTCGTGGAATGGAAGGGTTTGAAATAAAATGAAACAACAAAACTATTTTTCCTTTTCAATATAATCACCCTGAAGTTGAATACATTTATTAGATCTATGAATTAATTTTTCTAAACCGTCGTAAAAATATTTTTTATCTTTTGCCGCAAAATGAGCCAAAATTGCCTCCTTTACTTCATTGTCGTCGGAAAATTTCCTTCCCCTTAGGTCTTTTTTTAAATTAGGGAACAAATAAAAATCACTTGGGGCCAGATCTGGACTGTAGGGTGGGTGGACTAGCGATTCGAAGCCATGTGTGTGCAGAGCAGCCATTGCAACTCTGCTCTTGTGAACCGGTGCGTTGTCTTGCAAAAGCAAA
Organism: Trisateles emortualis; assembly: GCA_947095525.1. Lineage (NCBI taxonomy): Eukaryota > Metazoa > Arthropoda > Insecta > Lepidoptera > Erebidae > Trisateles > Trisateles emortualis. The sequence goes on from OX352729.1 coordinate 32,902,990, forward strand.
ACACCTTTGGTCAGTTTTCCTCGACGTTTTTCCTTGATGGACTCCTTTAATTTTTCTAGAATCGTTGCGTAGTATTCTCCTGTTATGGTCCTTCCCTTTTCTTTATAATCAATTAGTAGAATCCCTTCACAATCCCAAAAAACAGTAGCCATCAACTTTCCAGCCGACTCCGACACTTTGAACTTCTTTGGCGGTGGTGTCCCCTTTTTGTGCCATTGCATGGACTCTTGTTTGGACTCAGGCTCAAAGTGATGAACCCATGTTTCATCTCCGGTAACAATTCGCTCCAAAATCTGTGCAGGCTCGTCTCCACACAACTCCAAAAATTGTTTTGAAGCATCGACGCGTTGCTGCTTCTGAATCGGTGTGAGCATTCTCGGTACCCATCTTGCACTGACTTTTGTCATACCCAGATGGTCATGTAGGATTCGCAAAATGGTGGTATCTGATACTCCAACTAATGCAGATATCTGTTTTTTCTTTAAACGGGTATCTTCCAGTACAATTTTCTCCACTTTTTCGATGATGTTTGATGTGGTGGCCTCAACTGGCCTTCCTGAGCGAGGGTCGTCTTCAATCGACTCCCGACCATGTTTAAAAAGACCATGCCACTTGTAAATCATTGATTTACTAGGGCACTGGTCCCCATAAACGGTTCCCATTTCATTCAAAATGGTTTGAGCGGTCTTTCCTTGCTTGGTAAGGAATTTTATTACAGCACGGTGTTCAATTTTCTCCATAGTTTTAATGTTCTTCCGGATTGACTTGTTTATCAGGCGAGTATTCGTAAACGAATGACGCAATTAGGCTGAAACTCAGCTTATATACTAATGATGAGTCCACAATTAGTATGACACTAAGCAAGCATCCCTATCCCCACTCCATCCCCTCCATTCCACGAACTTTTGGACCTCCCCTCGTACCACGCTGGCACTTTATTAAAATTTAATTTGCTGAACAATATGAATAGACTAGGGGTCGCCCGCGACTTCGTCCGCGTGGTAATTTGGAATATTTTCCCCGATTTTGCAACATATCTCACTACTGCTCCGCTCCTTTTGATCTTAGCGTGATGTTATATAGCCTATAGCCTTCCTAGATAAATACACTATTCAACGAAAAAAGATTTTTTCAAATCGAACCAGTACTTTCTGAGATTGACGCGTTCAACCAAACAAACTCTTCAGCTTTGTAATATTAGTCTATCTATGTCATAACATAACGCATTTATCCATCCCTTTGATACAGGCGTTCCACACATACCACGCTGCATGGCACTTGATTTAAATTTAATTTGCTGACCATATGAATAGATACGCAGGACAAACAACAACACTTGATTAGGTATTTACCGACACAGACACCCCATTGACCACGCTACCACCCGCCTGGCGTTTATAATATTATGAATAACGAACACGGCATGGTTTTTACTTATCATGGATTTTGTATTGTATTAAACTGGTATTCGCAGCGTCCATTGTTGTTATGACTACCAATAGATAGCAGGTATTGATTTAAAGCCTTAAGCTTATTGTCTCTATAAGGCTCTAATACTTGTTTGTTAGGTAAATTAGCTGACAATATCTTTTTAACTTCCCTGCTATATGTAAGATACTGTTTAAGAAAACAAAGTCAAATTTAAAGCATTAACATTTCGATCGACAATAAATGATTTCTGTTTAAAAACGAATGAAAAATATCGTTAAATTATTTTATTAAAAACAACAATAATATATATATATGTATATATTTTAAAGACAACTCCCGCACTAGAGAACAAGCTCTGTGTCGCGGTGACTTAACAAACATACAATTAACGGACACAAATTACACCCAGACTCAGAACAACTCTTTGTGGGTCACACAAAGTTTTGTCCCTATGTGGGAATCGAACCCACAACCTCGTGAACAGCAGCCGCATACTGAACCCACTGGACCACCAAGGCAGTCAATAATAACACAAAGCATGTAAAATTGATACCTCAGTACGTATATTTTATGCAAAGAGTATTTATTACAGTCGCAGTCGTACAAATATAATTCCTGAAAGAATTATAGAAATTTTTTTACAGAACACTAAGTAACTATTAAGGCTTGGTATATCGCCAACGACCTTGAGCATTTGGGCGAAGCAAACACGACTCTATTCTCTAAGCGAGCGCGGGTATATACAAACAGATGTACTCTTTGAATGGACGTCTTATTAATTTTAAATAAACTAAAATTCTAACTTATTTTAAATATAACATTACCAAATTATAGGTGTATGTTTTCTTCAAATATTGGTATTTTTTTTCGTATTATTTAATAAAAATTGAAGCCATAAAGTGGTTACATCTCAATAATTTGGTGCTGATTCGATGATTTTTTACAAACTATTTGGAAATAATATATAATTTATAACAAGACCATATTATGAAACACATCTTGTAGATTAATATTGTATTTTTTGGCAGTCATTTGTTTATAAACGCCAACAAAAAATGGTTTCATTTACACCTCTTGTTCATCATTTTTTGAGAGAGGAACTTCAAAATTGATATGCAAGCGGCCATGTTTGATGTCTGAATTGGTTATAATGGTGTAGGTATGACATACCTGTTCACAATATATCATACTGGTATCTGTACACTGAAATTCTTTTTTAATTTAGTTATTTCACGCACCAATCCACTTTTGGACACGGATCACATTTTCAGGGAAAAATCAAATTCATGCGAGTCCGGACTTCCAATTTAATAGTGAAAATGTGAAATATTTGTCTTTGTGCAGCCGCAATATTTTTTGCAGAGGTGAAAAAAATTGTTCACTCATATTGGAGCTTGGAGCCAATCTGATTTAGAAGTCAGGGTATTTTGATAAGCTTTTATTTTACTTGCAATGTTTGTTTGTTAGTTTATTTTTTTTATTTTGATGTACCAACATTTGTATTCACAATTAACAGCATCACAATCTGTCTGTACATGAAAATTAATAAAACCTCCATCGGGCGAAACGCCCAATCAAATATTATATTTTTTTATAATTTGGTCGTTTGGCCCGCTCGGGGGAACAAATGGCGGGCGAAACGACCTATAACTCATTTATAATAATTGTGAATACAAATGTTGGTACATCAAAATAAATAAATAAACTAACAAACAAACATTGCAAGTGAAAAGCTTATGAAAATACCAAGACTTCTTCTAAATTTACGACTCTTATAAATGAGTTATCTTTCACATACGTTACAAAGTACAACCAAGTGCAACAAATAATTACAGCATTCACTAGATACTTAGATAGATAGATAGAATATTCTTTATTGTACACTAGTTAAGTAATACAACTAATACAAGAAACAACATAATAAAAAATATGTAGGCACAATGGGCGGTCTTATCGTTAAAAGAAAAAAAAAAATCTCTTCCAGACAACCTTAGGATGGACTTATTGAGAGAGGAGATGGTGGCTTATAGCGTACATTATATTGTATACTAATTTACTGAAATAAAAATAAATATCTATACTAATATTATAAAGCTGAAGAGTTTGTTTGTTTGGTTGGTTGAACGCGCTTATTTCAGAAAGTACTGGTTCGATTAGAAAAATAGAAAAGAAAATCTAATCATACCAGTACTTTCTGAGGTTAGCGCGTTCAACTAAACAAACAAACAAACTCTTTAGCTTTATAATTATTATAGTATAGATTAGACTACATACATTTTGCTGTTAATCTACGGATGCTGTTTTGTACATTTGCATCTGTTGGTTAGTTTGTTAAGGGGCAATTAGCTTGGTATTTGATGGAGCTGAAATTTGGTATACCGACGTAACTTTGGTGACAAAGCAATGACGTATACCAAATTTCAGCTCAAATAAACACTGGGAGTTGCTTCATTTCTCGCATACAATGTTTGACCTAAACAAAACAAACTAACTAACATACTCTGCAGGCTAAATAAAAGCTTGTAAAAATACACGAATTTCTTTTTTTACAACTCCCGCTCTAGTAAATAGGGAAAGCCTTGTGTTACGGGGAACTTTAAAAACAGACAATTCCCGGACGCAAATTACACCCATACTCGGAAAAAACATTTATGAATTACTAGGGGTCGCCCGCGACTTCGTCATGGTAATTTGGAACCTTTTTCCCCGATTTTGCACACATATCTTACTACTGCTCCGCTCCTATTACTCATAGCGTTATGTTATATAGCCTATAGCCTTCCTGAATAAATGCACTATTCAACAAAAAAAGCATTTTTCTAATCGAATCAGTACTTTCTGAGATTAGCGCGTTCAACCAAACAAACAAACTTCAGCTTTATAATATTAGTATAGATAATATTTTGTCCCGTGTGGGAATCGAACCCACGGCATCCAGCCAGTAAGCCAGAAATTGATAACTTACTTTTGCGAGAAGGCGTTAGTGAAATGCCTATCTTTCTTATAAGTTCGCAAGCGTAAGCTTATGATTATATGTATGGAGGCTGCAGAGGAAAGCGTTATAACCAGATAGGGTTTCCCTTTCATGCGGTTCTTGTTTGAGTATAGTCCATGATTTTATTTAGAAAACTCTTTTGATGCACGCGGCAAACTAATTTTACAACTCGTTAATTGACCTGTAAGCGTTTACCGGTTAGACTAACCGATTCGATTACGCGATGCGACGCGACGCTCAGCCCGGCCTTGAATACGACGCTGCAGCGGCAGCGGCGGCGGCGAGAACAAATTTAATGTACTAACCGCCCGGCCACGAACACTCGCTGCAGCGTGAGCGTCGAGCGTCCGCGTCAAGGAAGTGAGAACTAATGTACTAAAACGTTCTACGATGCCACGAGGCGCCGCACACCGGCGTCGTCGCGCGCTTTTAGTACTTTTGTTGCCGCTGCCGCTCTCCGCTGCCGCTGCCGCTCTCCGCTGCCGCTGCCGCTCTCCGCTGCCGCATGTAGTCGTGCCCAGGCCAAAAATAACGCTTGCCTTGTTTGGGTCCTAATTATGTGGTCGTCTGCGACGAGACGCGCTTAAACTTCGCGTTGGACACTGCCTTATACTCGTAGAAAAGCGTATTAAGTCAAGAAAAAAGTCAATAAAAGTGAATAGGTAATTTGTGCAATTTGTAATTACAATGTAAATCAATGACCTTGAAAGTTCTGAAGGACTGTTAAACAAATATACAGCAGTCTGTAGTTAATAGATGTTTGGTTAGACTGCTCCACAGAGATTCATCTGTATGTGATTTAGTTTAAGTTGTAGCACAGATTCATTAGCAACTAGTACGGTAATTGTTTGTTAATCGAATTCTGTCATGACTTAAGGCCCCTCTCTCAAAAAATGATGAAAAAGAGGTGTAAATGAAACCATTTTTTGTAGGTATTTATAGACAAATGACTGCCAAAAAATACAGTATTAATCTACTAGATGTGTTTCATAATATGGTTTTGTCATAAATTATATAGTAATTCTAAATAGTTTGTGAAAAAATCATCGAATCGGCACCAAATTATTGACGTGTAACCACTTTGACTTAAATTTTTATCAAATAATACGAAAAAAAAAACAATATTTGAAGAAAACATACCCCTATAATTTGGTAATGTTATATTTAGTAGACCCACACACGACAAAAAATGTCTGATCCATAAATGGTCCTGAGTTTGTGTGTACTTTGTGTCAGTTCATTGTATTTTTGTAAAGTCACCCACGACACAGGGCTTGTCCCACAGTGTAGGAGTTGTCTTTAAAAGCGTTTGGTGAAGATGACGCGAGTTCGATGATTGAAGTGTTCACTTCAAAAATACCGATCCTTATTTCTTTACAATCTATTATTAGGAATTTAATTATGTGACATTTGGAATTTGAATAAAATAGTGTTTGTATCATTTAATCTATATATCCAGTTAACATTATTATCTAACCGGTCATTTTTATCGTTTTATTATGATATTGTTTAGACTTGTTTTATTCGAAAGCAGTATATTCTGGAAATCTGCAATTTCCAGTTCATATATATTTCCGACATTGTGTGTTTCCGTCGTATCATATACCTACATGATTGCGCTATCATGTCAACCAAGTATACGGCCCGCCTGATCTTAAGCAGTTACCATAGCTTATGAACGCCTGCAATACAAGAGGTATCACTTGCGTGTTGCCGACCCATTTATTTTACACCAGGGCTTTAAGATGGAGTATCCCTGGGATAGGAAAACGTTTCTTTCAAATCTCATTCTTAGATGAGCGCTTGGAGAGTTGTACTCACAGACAGGAGCACAGCTACACCGATGTGCGTAGTGAATTAGTTGTGTTTTTCTGTAAGGTGGAAGTCCTTACCTTTCGGGGGCTTGTTTGCGGATCATTTTGGCTTAGTGTACCTATTTCTCCTTTTTTTTTACTTTACCAAACTGAGCCTCTTTTTGATTCGACTATCGCTTACGCCACTTGTCTAGAGGGGCTGGGCTACTAACACTAAGTGTGGCCTCATACGGGTCACACGCGACTACCACAAACCGCCGCCAGCGACCTATTTCTTGTAGTTTCATACATTTTATATGACCTACACTAGCCGCACACGGTTGACACCAGCGTTCGCCACTTGCTACAAATACAATGTATGAAAACAGGTCGTTGGCGGCGTTTTGTGGCTGACGGCTGTGGCGTCTGTGGCCCCGGTGCAGCCACCGTTATCCACGCAATACGTTGGAAAAGATATCCGAAGTTTACCAGTACAGTTGGTTCATCATCTCAAACCATAAACGCCCCACTGTTGGGCACGGCAGGGGTATTCCGTAAGAGCAAAAACCGAGCCACCGCAAAAACCGAGCAAAATTTGGATGTCAGATTGAAAATCTGTATTCCGTAAGAGCCCTTTTTGACGTTTAGTCAATAGATTGTGCTGTCACCGAGCAATCACAACTGTCAGTTTGAGATAGATTTTACGATTGATTTAAAATTTAAAAAAATTACGATAAATTAATTTAAATTTAAAAATCAGTTAAATAGTTTAAATTATTTATTTTTTATTAGATCGTATTTTAATAAGTGCAATAGTACTTTCGTTTGTTTGTTACATTTGTACGACCGAACGGCTAAAGAGATCTTAATGAAATTTGGCAAATTTTTAAATAATTATCTAAATTTCTCATATGGTATATTGGTTTCCGTTCCCTTTTGTTACCACTATTGTAACTCATACCAAATGTAAATGTTATACTCTGGCGATTAAAAAGAGTGGCCCGAGTTTCTTGCCAATTCTTCTCGAGGCCCAACCCTAGTCAGCGAATTGGCCTTAGGAAAAAAGTATGCTGGCATTTGTTTCAATGACGTTCATAAGTATCATGGATTTGATCTAAATGAATAAATGAGTTTGACTTTGACTTTGAAAGAGATACTCGTATATATGATTTTCTGGGACAGGTTATTTTTTTATCGTGATAACCAACATCCAAGCGGGTGGAGTCGCGGGCGATAGCTATCCATACTATTATAAAATCTGTTTGTTTGTTTGTATACATTTAACGAATAAACGGCTGAACCGATTTTTATGAAATTCGTCAAGGAGATTGACGGTATCCTGAGAAAGAACATGGAATACTTTTTATCACAATAACCGACATCGACGCAGGCGGAGCCGCGTGCGACAGCTATCTCAATATAATTAGTCGGTGGCACTTATTGCACAATATCGCATCGAAATCGACACACTCCTTACGTGTGTAACTTGATCTGCAAATATGGCACTGCAAGGTACAACCGGTCTAGCATATGAAGGTGTAGGTACGTGAGACAAACGCTCTAACTAACGTATAGAATGTTGAAACTTATCGTTGCATGAAAAGGTATCGCAGTATTATTCCACGTCTGCTGTTAGTTAAATTACGTACCTAGTGGAATTTGTATAGAGTTTGCTGTCGCTAACTAGATTTGAATATTATTAAAATAAATTATGTATCTTGTTCCAAGGAGTTTAGTGTTCGCTGTAAAATTTAAATTGAAGAGACACCAATTATAAGAATTCGTTTTATTAATTATATTTTTAAATAAAATACGTTATTTTAGAGAGGTAGGGCACCATATTAGCGAGAAAGTCCGACTGGGGAAGGACCTTCACCTTACAGAGGACCACAGCCAAATACCTACACCCAGCAGTGTAGTCGTGTTCTTGTGTGTGAGTGAGTACAGGTTTCCAGAGAAGCTTTTTTACCGAATCGATTTTCGATTTCAGGGATATTCCGTCACAATTATGCCAATACCTCTGGTATTACAAGTGTTCATAGGCTACGGCAACTGCTTACCATCGGACAGGCCGCTTGTTTGCCACCTAAATAGAATAATAAAAATGTAACATCGAAAAAAAGTGTTTTGCAATACAATTGTTAAAAAAAGGTAAAAGGTTGTGTTCCTGTGTGCAAGCACAGGTCTCCAGCACTCATTTAGGGATGCGTTTTGAAAGAAACGTTTTCCGATCCCAGGGATACTCCATCACAAAGCCCTGGTGTATAAAAATGTGTCGACAACACGCAAGTGATACCTCTGGTATTGCTAGAGTCCCTAGGCTTCGGTGACTGCTTAGCTTCAGGCATGCATGCTTGTTTGCCACCAATCCAAACTAATAAACAATTAATTCATAAACACAATTAACTCGTATTTTTCATGCAATCAAAATAATTAAAACTTTAATAATATTTTGCCGATATCGCGCGTTTATGTACCCACTATGGTATATTTTGTACTACTCAACATAGGGAGTGACTAAAAGACTCTCATAATTACATATTATAGTATCGTAATCGGTGACTCACTCGCAATGCGAAAATACTTTGTTGTATGTTCTTTCTCTTCGCGCTTTCATTCAGTACGAGTGCAAAACCCTTTTGTTAGGTACACAAGGCTTTTGCACTCGTACATGGTAGGTATTCAGTTAGAGCGGGATCAGTTTACTAAATACTTTTATGACGTTCATTAGTATCATGTATTTGATCTAAATGAATAAATGACTTTGACTTTGAAAAGGCTTTTGCACTTTGTTACTGTGTTCTGATATTGTGTTGAGTTGTAAGATTTTTGTTTTGTTTCTTTGTTTTTGTTTGTGTTTGTTGTTTCTTTGTTTTGTTTATTTTAATTAACATTGCAATGAACGAGAACACTATAATCTATTTAACATAGCAGGGGTACGGTGACGTTTAGCATTTGTTATATCTAGAGATGTAGTAATGATAAGATCGAATAAAAAAATATTTGATGAAATATTTTTTGATGGCTGTGTTTCTTTCTCTTCGCGCTTTCATTCAGTACGAGTGCAAAAGCCTTTTGTTAGGTACACAAGGCTTTTGCACTCGTACATGATATTCAGTTAGAGTGGGATCAGTTTACTAAATACTTTTATGACGTTCATTAGTATCATGTATTTGATCTAAATGAGTTTGACTTTGACTTTGAAAAGGCTTTTGCACTCTGTTACTGTGTTTTGATATTGTGTTGAGTTGTAAGATTTTTGTTTTGTTTCTTTGTTTTTGTTTGTGTTTGTTGTTTCTTTGTTTTGTTTATTTTAATTAACATTGCAATGAACGAGAACACTATAATCTATTTAACATAGCAGGGGTACGGTGACGTTTAGCATTTGTTATATCTAGAGATGTTAGTAATGATAAGATCGAATAAAAATATATCGATGAAATATTTTAAACGATATAATTTACATTAAAGTAAGAATAGATTTTACGATTAATTTAAAAAACAAAAATCAGTTAAATAGTTTACATTATTTATTTTGAAATAAATACATTTTTCATCCGAATAGTCTGATCTCGCTTGTCGAAAATACACTTCGGGAGTGCCGACAGAAGTGAAAACACTAGAAAAAACAGTTGTTATAAATTTTATAGCAATAAGTGAATTTTTAAGTAATAACAAACCTGCAATATTTTCAAAAGACCTATTCAACAATACCAAACACCATGGGGTAGTTAAGAAAAAATAAGCATCCTCACTTTACAGGTACAGGAAAAAAAGAATTCAATATTTTATTTTACCACTTTGTCGGCATGACTAATGTGTATATTCGTGCCAAATTACAGCTTTCTAGGACTAAGGGTCTCTGAGCTAAGCTGCGGACAGACGGACGGACATAGCGAAACAATAAGGGTTTCTTGTTTACTTTGGAACCATAATAACATAATTGTTATCAAAATTAGTTAAAAAAATAAAATAAAATAATCTTTCTCAGCATCTATATTAGTACAGGTTTCGATTCTCTAACCTCAATAAAAATTTGTTCACAATAGTAATCTTTTATACTTCTTTTTCTAGGGAACAAGTAATCGATAATCGATTCGCTTGACAATTCGATTCGTCGAAAGTATTTAACCATAAATAAATATAAAGAAGAAATTAAACACTTAAATAAAAGGTATATTTTCCGGTCTATAGCCCGCAGTCTATATTAGTTTTTATTTTTGTTATTGCTGCGGCACCATAAGCGCCATGAAAAGTACGGCGCTGCCGACCTTTTGATCGTGAGAAATCTACGCCTTAGAACTACTTAAAAGTGGACAAGCCCCTCTAGACAAGTGGCATATGCGATAGTCTAATCGAAAAGTCAAAAAGTATAATGTATGGAATCTGACGTGAGTCTACGATTTAATGTCATAAACTTACGTCAAATCCCATACATTTTCTTTTTTGACTTTTCGATTCGACTATCGCTTGTGCCATTTGTCTAGAGGGTAAGGGCTGCGTGTATGTATCGTTTGGTAAGACGACTATTATTGCTTTAGCGCTGCAAGCGAACTTTAATTTCAACTCTTGTTATAATAGAACATGACTTTTGTTCATCATAGCTTCTATAGTAGGTAGTACATATACCGCAATGTTTGTACCCCTTTTTCAACACATTGCGCACACGAAAGAGTATGAGATTTGGTATGGTTAAAGTTTATACGGAGAAGGACTGCAGAAAGCTGTTTAAGTCGAATTTCGACCACCGAACGACGTCTAAAATATAAAATCAAAAACTCGGTAAGATAAGCAGTTTTGGTGGCTTGACCGGCCAGCTGATTCTTTAAGAAACAGCGATCGGAAACTGACAGTTGTGATTGCTCGGTGACGGCACACACACGTCAAAAAGGCTCGGTTTTCGCTCTTACGGAATACCGATTTTCTATCTGACAGCCAGATTTTGCTTCGTTTTCGCGGTCGCTCAGTTTTCGCTCTTACGGAATACCCCTGCCGGACCGACCGAGTCGAGGTCGCGCACCCTAAACGTCTGTTAAGTAACTAGACAGGTTACAGATCAGGCCGACTGGCAGGCTTTACATTAGTTTTCCAACAAAAATTACTCAGTATCAACTCAGAATTTGGATTGTGCCCGGCATTATGGCACACATGGGATCTAGCTAAACGTGGTTGTGCCACACCACGTCACCACTGACTCCACTTTGCAATAAAGGTGTTCCGTTTCTATATTAATCACTAGCGGTCTGCGCCGGCTGGGCACGGGTAAAACATTTTTTTTATTTTAGGGGTTGAGTTAAAAGAAATGTCACCCTCATTTTTAATCAGAAACAGGTATATGAAATTTCATGCCACCTATTATAAAAGTGACGGACTTTCATACAATCTCTCTGCTCTCGTAATAGAGGAGAGGAGACGCGTGCCCAGCAGTGGGACATAATGTAAATCGGTTGTTTTATCCTTACTAATATTATAAATGTGAAAGTTTGTGAGTATGGATGGATGGATGGATGTTTGTTACTCTTTCACGTAAAAACTACTGAACGGATCTGGATGAAATTGGGCACAGAGATTACTACTTTTTACACCAATAATCGACATCCACGCGGGCAACAGCTAGTAATATAAGGTATATAATAGTATATAAGGAACCCCAAGTTCTATGTTAGTAAGCATATAGGTCAAAAATAAATATGTTTTGTTAAAGCATGCAAGATAAACCTCTTTCAAGTGTTGTTTCAATGATGCGAAAGTGACTCTTAGTTCCGCACCCGAAAGGTCCAGGCGGAACTCTATTGTTGTAGCTACAGCCGCTGTCCGTCAGCCTGCCCGTCCAAACTTCTACCCATTACATTTACACAGAGCTATTGTATTAATTTATTTAAAAAACAATTAATGTTAAACGTAACTTTTCCGAAATTCATTCTCATTTAAGGCCTCTCTCAAAAAGTGATGCAAAGAGGTGTAAATTAAACCATTTTTTGTTGACATTTATAGACAAATGACTGCCAAAAAATACACTATTAATCTACATGATGTGTTTCATAATATGGTCCTGTAATAAATTATATATTATTTCTAAATAGTTTGTAAAAAAATCATTGAATCAGCACCAAATTATTGAGATGTAACCATTTTATGACTTTATTTTTTATCAAATAATACGAAGAAAAATACATCTATAATTTGGTAATGTTATATTTAGAATAAGTTTAAATTTTAATTTATTAAAAATAATTGAGAGTAGAGAGAATTAGGCCGTGTTTGCTTCGCCCAAATGCTCAAGGTCGTTGGCGATATCACAAGCCGTAAGAGGCTTACCTTTTATGCTAGCAGGCCACCTCGACTTGGCTCGCCTTTTTACCCGTTTAGGGTTTCCAAAAATACTTTCTTAGCGGATGCTTAAAAAATAAAACCAAAATATGTTAACTATTCTATTAAAAATACTTTCTTAGCGGATGCTTAAAAAATAAAACCAAAATAGGTTTCTAACTTAAAAGGTTCGGCTGTGCATTGATCGATAGTCACAAAATCACATACAATTTTCGACTACAAAATATCCATGTAATAAAATTGTAAGTAAAGGAATAAGTTATTTTGGTCAAATAATTCATGATAATACAATCGAATTGTTACTTATGCATTACTAATATTAGGTATAATAGCCAAAGAGTTTGTATGTTTGAACTCGCTAAGCTTAAAAACTACCTGACTATTCTGAAACATTCTTTCAATAGGCAGAAACCACATTATTTCCATCGCTCTTGCTATCTCATAGCGCACGGGACTACAGCACTGTGGGTTAACTGAATATGGAGGCCTTACCTTTCTCCTATAGGTATTAAGTTTTTCTTACAAGATGAAGATATATTTTTTTTTTAAAGGCAGCTCTTGCTCTAGAGAACAAGCTCTGTGTTGCGGGGGACTTTACAAACATACAATTAACGGACACAAATTACACCCAGACTCAGAACAACTCTTTGTGGGATCACACAAAGTTCTGTCCCTGTGTTAGGCGCATACTGCGCCCACTGGACCACCAAGGCAGTCTAATTTTGGCAGTGTTAAAATTAAAAAGTGTAATATTGACAGTGTTAGTTTTGTAATAAACACAAAGCAAATGGAAAACAAATAACAGGTGTACAGATGATGAACTAGTGGCGCAATGAGGCGTGAGGCGTGACCAACGCTGTCGAGTGCAACACATAGCATTATCGCATTTATTATTGACATATAACACACAAACCGTCAATTACATGATACACTTGTAGACATGGTTATACCGGCGCGTCACAAACTTATTAGATATATAAACATGTTAGAAAACGATCCAATTTCGTATTTTGTATTTTAAATTATGTTATGATATATTTTTTAATTAGATATTATAAGGTTATGGGTATAGTTATATTTATAAGTGAGGTAAGGTGTCTTTTTTAAAAAAACGCCTAGCGAAATTCGGTAAAAGTTTTTAAATTTAAAGAACTTCGCTAGGCGTTTACCCAGCAGTGGGCTGCTGGGTAAAGTTATCCCATACATGGTCATGGACACTCCACTAGATGCTAAATGTACCCAGTCCTCCGTAAAGGCGTTCAGCTCATTAGACCAGCGATTCCGCGGCATACCGCGACGAGCGACGTTCGTTTTCAGGCACCCACTGCGTGACGACCTATGTCCATTTGTCAGGAATGTCAGGATACATTCTATTGGTGTGCCCTGCCCATTCAACTTAGCAGACTTAAAACCTAAAAAACTTCCAATGGTTCCAAATTATAATTTACTAGCTGTTGCCCGCGGCTCCACCCGAGTATATGTCGCTTATCGCTGTAAATAGTAGCCTATGCGTTATTCCAGACCATAATCTATCTCTGTGCCAAATTTCATCCAGATTCATTCAGTAGTTTTTACGTGAAAGAGTAAAAAACATCCATTCATCCATCCATCCATCCATCCATCCATCCATCCATCCATCCATCTATCCATACATCCATCCATCCATACTTACAAACTTTCACGTTTATAATATTAGTAGGATTTATTCTTTTTCTGTGGCTTCACTCGCGTCGTAGCACAATAAAAAGTAACCTATAGCTCTAAAAGATATTGTAGCTTCCCATCAATGAAATAATGTCCAGAATCGGATCAGTAGTTTCAGAGATTACCCTCTACATCCAAACTTATTGTGTTTTTTTTAAATTTACAACTGCCACATTAAAGAACAAGCCCTGGGCCGCGGGGGACTTTACAAACATACAATTCACGGACACAAAATTCCACCCAAACTTGAACTAATATTTATGAATAACACAATTTTTGTCCCGTGTGGGAATCAAACCTACAACACGCCGCGCACTAGTCAATGACGAGGTAACCACTTAAGCCACTGAACGCGCAGTCGAATTACTTATAGGTATAAGTAGCTTTTAAGTTTAAGCTACTTGTCAGTAAAGAAACGATAAAAACGAAGGCACAGTGCCACCCGAGGCAAGGCAAAGAAAATTAAAGCAACCATGCGGGCGTCCCTATTGTTGGAAAAAGTTAAGTAGGTATTATAGCCCAAGAGCCAGAGGTCGCCAAGCATTCGTTATAGTATAAAAGCTATAAGTTTCGCAATGTATGAAATATAGAAAATTATGTATGGAATTTGACATAAAATCGTAAACGAATGTCAAATCCCATACATTGTTTTTTTTTTATGCCACATGTGTGGCAATACGACCCGCGTACGGATGCATGCAATACCAGAGGTGTCACTTGCGTGTTGCCGTCCATTTTATTAAGGCTATAGGATAGATGTTTTTTTTTATTCTATCCTATTATACTACCGTTTATGGTACTTGTCTAAAGGGATAGATGACCGCGGGTATCACCCGAAATTTGCTGATCCTGTAAACCTTTAAAAATAGATATATAGTCGTACAGGCTGATTTTGGTCAAGGTGAGCAATCCCAACATAGATTAGCCAACTGCGCAGGATATATTATAGTACACAAGCACATGCACAAGTGTGTGCGCAAATACAGGTGCACTCCCATTTCCTTGATTTTTATAGTTTGATGGGACGGCAATCCACAACCGGAGAAAGATAAGGAGTAGAAACAACAGCTTTACGTACTTTCCGAGCCATTGCAGATCTCTTCATCCGCGCCACTACTTATACGAAAGCCTTAAAAAAGAAATAGAATACTCATACCGTCTCTAGATATAAATTTTAGTTGTTCTATTTGTTCTGTTCAAGTAAAAGATGAAGCTATTTATAACTATAAACATACAAAAATAAACAGTGTAATAAATAAAAAACGAAGAGCAAAATTGATCGAATAAAATAAAAACTCGACAAATATTGGCAGTGCCTACTGGATACACTACGCCTTTGTTAGCATACACAATGATATACCATTTAATTATTACTCTAGATGGTACAATTTATACACAATTCATATCAATCAATCAATCAATCAGCCTATCGCAGTCCACTGCTGGACATAGGCCTATCCTAACACGCGCCACAGCACACGGTCCTCCGCGTTCCGCATCCAGTCCGTCCCAGCGACCTTTTTTAGGTCGTCGGTCCACCTAGCTGGGGGCCGCTCTGCCTTACGTTTACCGAGTCGCGGTCTCCACTCTAGGACACGTCTGCTCCATCCACAATTCTTATGGCAACACAAAATATCTGATATTTTAAAATAAAACGGGGCGGCTCATTACTTTCTTGACTACTGACGACAAAGGTGGACTCGAGACACTAAAAGTTAAAATATCGTGAATAAATACATTGTTAAGTGTTGGAGTGCGTTTTAATTCTTACACCTTGGCTAACCCGCCATTTTTTTTTGTAAATGGCGGGTTTTACATTAAAAAAACAAAATAATAGCTAAGTATACAAAGCTGAAAAAACTAAATAAAATGTATACACGTTATACATATCATAACGTGTACTAGAACAGCTGGAACCAATAACTGTATGATCCACAGGCCACCGATTTGTTTGCATACGAAGCAATTTGCTAACTGAATTACAAGCTCTACGAGCATTAGAATCGATTGGGGGTGCGTCAAGTCTTGCAAACTGAATTGCTGAATTGGATGGCTTATCGATTTAGAAATTTAAAACAGTTAACTGATACGATTTATTTAGCCTTGATGAAGTTGCTATAATCTTAAAGATACATCTAGGGCTGTAGACGTTCTTGTAGTGATTTATTTTTGACCTTGACATCAAAATTTGAATTTCGACAATGACAACCACAATACTAACTAAAAATTGACATCTAATTATAGCAACCTATATATGTCCCACTGCTGGGCATGGGTCTCCTCTCCCCTATCAAAAGAGAGATAGAGTTTAAGCCTTAATTCACACACGCAGATCTCATGCGGGTTGGTGAATCAGATATGTATTTAGAATTCATCTAAGACTTGGGGTTTCCTAACGATGTTGTTAGCAGATGGTAAATCATTTGTTTTGTTGTCACCACAAAGTGATATTCACATTGGTACTGCCACCGAGAATCGAACTTACACCTATTTCGTGCAAGTCAGTTACGTTAACATCTTAGTAATTTAATACTGACCCCTGCGCACTGCTTACTTTAGTATCATTGAAAATAACATAAATCACCTAATTAGTGTAAATAGGTACAGTAGCAACAATATACATTACAGGTGTATCAATATCATTGACCAATATACGAGTAGCTCGGTTAACACCATTTTAATGGTCGATGCTTTTAATTTTCCAATTATAATATAATTATCTACCCATTTTATCATCTATACTAGGTATTATTATAAGTGTGAAAGTTTTGATGGATGGTACTCTCAATCACGCCAAAACGGCTGAACAGATCTGGATGAAATTTCGTACAGAGATACAATATAGTCTAGAAAATCACATAGGCTATTTGTCCCGAAAAAAAAACACTGTTCACGTGGGACTGAAAGCGCGAGCGTAGCCGCCGGCGGAAACTACTATTTAATGTACGATTTCACCAAACGGACCGCGTCGGAGCGCATTTCACATTGTGGTAAAGGAAATTGAGCCTTCTATACAATAGTTAAATTTCATTTTGGCATAAAATTTACTAAACACGGCTGCGCTCGGATGCCGCTGCCTGATTGTCTAAGAAACAGCGATGGCAAATTGACAGTTGTGATCGCAAACTGACAGTTGTGATTGCTTGGTGACGGCACAATCTATTGACTAAACGTCAAAAAGGCTCGGTTTTTGCTCTTACGGAATGCCGATTTACAATCTGACAGCCAGATTTTGCTCGGTTTTCGCGGTGGCTCGGTTTTTGCTCTTACGGAATATCTCTGCCGCGCCTCGCGTACGTGGACGGCGCCGCGGCGGCGCGCTCGGATGCCGTCGCGTCCGATCGGCTCCGGTCGGCCACCATCGCGCGCGCTCGTGTGTTGTCGCCGGCTAGCAAATTGAATCAGTCGCTGAGAGGATGCTGGTGGATACGCGAACATAAGCGCATAATATAAGCGATCATGCGCGCGTATACGCGAACTTGCGCCCAGGTGCCAACAGATTGTAGCGGTTGGCTAATGGCACGCGTGCTCGCGCATCCGCTGTGATGTGCTCCTGTGTTATCCGATTGGTGGAAATCATTAAGGCGCTGATACCAGCAAAACTATCATACCTAACTTAAAAGATTTTTTTAGCAAAATCTGTTTCATTAATATCAATAAAAAATATATATATGTTGTTCTTTACAATATTTACAATAATATAGTTGTCTCCGAAATACACTTAATTAAAAATAACATACCCCAAAATGATGCTAAAGTTAAAATATATGTATCATCATCATCATCATCTCAGCCTGATAATGTCCACTGCTGAACGTAGGCACATGTCCTTTCATCTAAGCATATGTCATATGTCTCCACAATGGCCGATCTTGAGCTGCCTGCATCCAGTGCTTTCCTGCAGCTCTGATGATGTCATCTGTCCACCTAGTGGAAGGTCGTCCCACACTGCGTTTTCCTGTACGTGGTCGCCACTCGAGAACCTTTCTTCCCCATCGGTTGTCGGTTCGTCGAGCGATGTGGCCTGCCCATTGCCACTTCAACTTGCTTACTGTAAGAGCTATGTCGGTAACTTTGGTTCGTCTGCGGATCTCCTCATTGCGGATTTTATCACGCAGAGAAACATCGAGCATATAGGTATAGAAAAAAATATTTCGTGTTGGTAATATTAGAGATATTATCTGATTATAACACGTTTAAAAATATTACCGATTTATATTTTCAATTATGTAGTAAATATTATTTTTCACATTTCTGTACTTCATTTCTGCGGTGCGCTGATTCGTTTGTATTCTTTGCATCTCTTTCCTTTATATACAGACTAAATAACTGTTTAATTTCCAAGGTCGTTTGCAGTTATCAACGTCTTACTTAATAAATCTTTTAGGATATATAGAACATTCGTATCGGCAACTCCGTTATACGAGTACCTACTTGAGTTACTAGGGCTTTCCTCTATCAGGACAGCAAAGGTCTTACCCACACGCTGGCCTTTATCTAGCCTTGCTGGCAGGATCAATCAGACGTATCCTCAATTTGTTTTCTAGAAAGTCGATCGATTCCTTTAGCAGCATTTAAGTAGTACTTTAACACCAGGGGTTTAGTGTTTTATTTATTTTATAAAAATGTATATTTTTAATCATTGTTTTTTTTTAACAAAATGATGTTAAAAAACGCTTTAGAACTTTGACATTAATTGCATTTTAATGCCTTGTTTAAATAAACCCCACTTGCACTTGATATTGGTATAAGTTTGATAAGCAAAGGACACATTATTCTGATGGAGCAAAAACACCATTAATCTTGGATTTAAAATGGTCAGACAGTATTCTGACCAATCAATAATAATTATTGACACTGGAGTACGTAGTTCCGTTTTTGAAATAAGTAACTTAATTTTTTCGGTTTTTATGATGCGGATATTACGAAACATTGATATATTTTTTTAAATTCAACTAGAAGTCGAATCGAAGTCGGTATTGAACTCAAAAAATAATAAGGAATCTCGAATATTGGAATAAAAACATGATGACACAAAATCAGGGTTTTTAAAACACAGTGCCATGATCCTAGAGTTACGACCCCAAACGGCAAGAAAACTTAATTCTGACAGACCTTTATATTATATTTATATGTAATTATAGATAAGAGAATAATAAAAAATATTTTAACGCCCCGACAGTATTAATATAAACACGGATAGCTTTCTGTGACTCTACGCTCGGGCTCAGCTCCAAAGCCGATTGAGAGCTCAAACTGACACATTGACATCAAAGCAATAAAAAAAGACTTTTTAACTGTTCATAAATTTCGAATAACTCAACGGGCGGGCGTGACGTTGATATTGGCAGATGATCGAAGGCATTTCACACTATTTGGTTGCGTCAAAAGTAATGTATATACCCCGACAGTTGCAGTAATACTTTAATATTATCGGGTTAATGAGACACCATTTATCTTATATATAAAATTCTCGTGTCACAATGTTCGTTCCCGTACTCCTCCGAAACGGCTCGACCGATTCTCATGAAATTTTGTGAGCATATTGAGTAGGTCTGAGAATCGGCCAACATCTATTTTTCATTCCCCTAAATGTTAAGGGTGGTCCCTAATGTTTTTATTTAATTTTTAGGCCAAATCTTTTGTTTTTATTTTTTTGTGATTTAGCATTTTAAAATACATACAACTCTTAATTTTCACCCCTCTACGATCCACCCCTATTTTTTAATAGCGATATTACTATTTTAGTAACAAAACAACGTTTGCTGGGTCAGCTAGTATTAGTATAGTATAGTGTAGTGCAGATATATCTCTCCCTCTCTGTAATACTGGAAACAACGACTGTCAACATATTGAACTGACATTCACTATCGCCTGTCGAAAGTGCACCGACATGCGACAGCGAGGACCATCCTCCCTTCGTAGAATAACATTTCAGTAAGTAAACAGGACATCCAATTTAGTCTCTTTTATACTCCTAGTCATTCAAACACATTCCCATGTTTATTCAAGTGTTGTGTCAATTTATTTTGGTGTTTTAATGATAATTTTTTACTCTATACAACATTTTACGTGTATTGTGAGATTTGGCGCCGTTGAAGTCATTGTAGGTGAATGCTACAAGAAAATAAAGTCTCGGTCGAATACTAACTAGCCATTCTATGGAATTACAAAGTAGCTAGCATTTATCGTCTTCTAATACATTCAAACCGAAACGATGTCGCGTCGCCAACTGTACAGATAATAAATATATAACGATCTTCCTCAGCCGTCTACTTACGGTAAGGCCCAACTATTCGGCGGTCGCTTCACCTAAACTTGTTATTTTTTTTGGTAAAACTTATGAAAGTAATCTTTTAATTACGACTCGTATATTTTTAATTAGTAGTGTGATTTTGAGTGGCTTATTAAGACATGCACAATTTAATTAGGCTTCTTGTTTTACGTTTACAGCTATCGCCTTGGTTTTATTTCGCTCTCAATAGTATTGTTATATAAGGCAACAACACTTCCAGTAGAAGTGACCGGTTCTTATGTGACTTCATAGTTCACAAGTTTGATTAATAATATATATATTATATTATGAGTTATACCTAATAATTATTATTCAGCCTTATAGCACTAGGTACAAATCAGCAACTTTGAAACAGGTTGTATTTTTGTTGTATTTTTTGTAATAAAATGTTAAATACCTAACCTACACCTGATTACTGGCTTTGGCTGAGATTTTGGGTGATTTGAAACGTGGCAACTGTAAGGAGCAGAGGAAATCGATATGCAAAGTAGGTTGGTTAGCAATGTGGTGTGGAGGTCGCGAGCTATGCGTGCCTATGATCGATGGTGTTGCGTGCGTTTGATACGCGCCGTGAGTTCGTGCGTTCGGGGGTCGACGCGGCGGCGCTGGCTCGCGCTGCGACCCTCATCCAGCACCAGTAGAGCGCCGTGACGTGGTTTCTCTTTGTTCCATACCGCCCGCCGAAGGCCCCATCGCCTCCATCGCTTCGGCATAGCTCGCGCCGCGCGCCGCGCCTCTACATCGCATTGCGCATGCCTATTGCCTAACGTGATTCTCATGCGTCCCAACTACGTCATGATTTCAAATGATATGCAGTGCAAAGTAGCGCATATTATATCGGCACGTCGTCCGATCCGGAATACTGCCTGATGCATCCGATCCTATAGTTTTCTGACCGCCCTATACCTGTCAGTGCCGTAGCCATACCCGCTGATCGGACCCGCCGTGTGTAGTTAGGGACTGGAAAGGGAACGCTCGGCAGAGTTGCTATCGATCTGAGCATTTCGTGAGCCCGCTCGAATACGACGCGACGTTCTCTCGGGATATTCGTCCAGTGCTCGCCGTCGGCACTGGCCTTGCTGTGTACTGTTTACGCGCCGTGTATATTTATTTCATCCGCGCGATCATGCTCACCGAAGCTAATTGATAACGTGACAGACGCATCCGCGAGCACACCTCCGAGCCGCACCAGGCTCCGCTAACGCATTTGATCAATTCAGAGCAGTAAAACTTTTGGTAAGTCTTTTTTTTTAACGTTTAACTTTATTTTAATATTGCGTTTTGTTCGAGCGATGGCGGCGAATGTTTCGGACTTTGAAAACTTTTATAAAGAATATTATTCTTTCGTTTTATTTTTTAGCTGTATTGTTTGTGGCGTCGAAATTTTCTTGAGATTTTATTCCGTTGTCCTTCGTATAAATTATCTACGGTTAAAGTGTGTTCATATATTTCTATTGAGTGTTGTAGCCGGCCATCTGGTTTATATTCTAAAGTTAGATTGTAAAATCGTAAACCACAGGGAATCATCGATAGGTAGATATATAGGTATTCACTCCCAGAGCAAGCATTCACTGAGCATAGCTTATTCCGCCGGATTATATTGAACAAAAAAAACGCGTTTAATTTAACACAAGCTACTAAATGTTTTTTTATTTATTTTTTGTTCTGTATAACTATTGCCAAAAATATATGAACAGGGACACGTGATATTAAATTTCTTTATTTCTTATTTCTACTGCGCATGTCCTAAATTTATTTGTCATTTATTATATATCTTTCGGATAGAATTCATTGCTGTTAATTAAATACAAAATGATAATAAAATTTGTTAATAAATGATAATAATTAATTATAAAATATTACCTATTTTTTATGTACGTAGGTACGATATTGATATATCCTTGTGCTCGAGTTGGTGCCAACTCCCCATACCTAATGGACATCACACATAAGACAAATGAATAACAATTATATTATTATTTAAAAAAAATATCATATTATTGTTGGAGGTAGGTAGGTAGGTACTAACTCGTGTCGACGACTATGGAACATGTAGACCTGTGTGTGGCTACAATATGTTATCATGTCTATTATTATTAGGTCTATATAAATATGTGTTCTTACGCAAAGTCGTGTTCTCTCCGTGATGCTACAATAAACACATATTCTATTATAATATTATATATATATAATCATATTTGCTTATTTTATATGTATATTTACTTACGTAATATAGAGAACTCTGGCATAAATAAGTATGTATCTACATACAAATAGTAAATTTATTTATTATGTACTAGAGGCCCACCTTGACTTCGCTCCGGTTATTTTTTTTTCTTCTTTATAGCCCGGCGGTTTAGGCTCTGCGTTGATGAATCAGTCAGGTATTATATATACCTATGTATAGACTTAATCAACATTTGCATCCCATACGTTTCGATATCTCGCAGTCTCGTTATACCACCACAGTCTGTTTAGAGGTGCGCATGCGTCATCGTCGCTATAAAAACGGTATAAACGGCGACAAAAATGTCTCGCAAACTCTGTTGACAGTCTTTTCTAGGCTAAAATTTTCTAAGAAAATTGCGCGTACTACATTTCTATGGAAATGCGAGCTCAGGGATGTCTACCACTAGCCCTTTTAACATAAGTCTTCGTATTTCGAGATCCGTAACAACATCTTCTGTCGCATTTATACTTACATTTCTTAATCCAAACTCTTTACTATTTTAAATGGCCGCCATACTAGCGAGCAAGCCCGACTGGAGAGGAACCTCCACCTTACTGAATACAACACCCAAACTACACATCGAGGTGTAGTTATGTTCATGTGTGTGGGTACAGGTGTCCAGCGCTGATTTAGGAATGTGTTTTGAAAGAATCATTTTTCTATCCCAGGGCCCTGGTGTAAATCAATATAGGGTCGCCAACGCGCAAGTGATACCTCTGGTATTGCAAGCGTCCAAGGGGAACGGTAACAGCTTAACATTAGGCGGGCCATATGGTTGTTTGCCACCCAAGTAGTAAAAAAAAGGAACGCTATGGAATCAATTTGGAGTACCAACGGATATTGAAGCGGTTGTAAGAACATTTTAACTTCAAATGGAATAATTGCAGCTGTAAAATGCATGGATGCGGGTATAAATTTCGGTCCGCAAGTCGTCTGTTTGAAATCTTCATTTTTTTTTTAAAAGACAACTCCCGCACTAGAGAACAAGCTCTGTGTCGCGGGAGACTTTACAAACATACAATTAACGGACACAAATTACACCAAGACTCAGAACAATTCTTTGTGGATCACACAAAGTTTTGTCCCGTGTGGGAATCGAACCCACAACCTCGTGCACTGCAGGCGCATACTGCGGCCACTGGACCACCAGGGCAGTCATTATATTTTGAAAATGGATTATTTCTCACATTGCTATCCCATTAATAACCTAGTTATCACAAACATACATATTTATTTAAAATAAATAGCTAACTATAATAAAAATTCACAAATAATATTGTATTCTTATTGGCAATGTGCCAAAACGGTTTGACCGGAAACCAAAGGAAATGAGCTTTGTCACCGAAGTTACGTCGGTATACCAAATTTCACGCTACTCAAGCATCGGGACGTGGTTCAAATTTTGCTTGCAATATTTTACCTAAACAAAATTTTGTAACATACAAACAATTACATTACATTACAATGGCATACATTGCAAGCTAAATAAAGCTTGTAATAAAAAAGGCACAATGCACACTTAAGCTTGCTTTTAGTTTTTCCGTGTCAAACCGTCTACGGAATCGAAAACACGCAGCGTAGTAGTAAATGACGAAATGACTACTCTTTCAAAAAATTATGAAAAATAGGTGTAAATGAAACCATCTTTTGTTGGCATTTATAGACAAATAACTGCCAAAAAAATACATTATTAATCTACAAGATGTGTTTCATAATATGGTATTGTAATAAATTATATATTAATTCTAAATAGTTTGGACAAAAATCATCGAATCAACACCAAATTATTGAGATGTAACCACTTTATGACTTCATTTTCATTTTTATCAAATAATACAACAAAAAAAAACAATATTTTAAGAAAACATACACCTATAATTTGGTAATGTTATATTTAAAATAAGATTGAATTTTAATTTATTAAAAATTAATAAGACGTCCATTCAAAGAGTACATCTGTTTGTATCCCTACGCTCGCCTAGAGAATAGAGTCGTGTTTGCTTCGCCCAAATGCTCAAAGTGGTTGGCGATATCCCAAGCCTTTGCTACTTTATAAACTTAAACTAGAAACCTAGAAAAGCCTCTGAACATTAATGTTTTAGTTTGACATTTATGAAAGGCAAGTATCGATTTACAGTTCACGTGTACATTGGCAATATCGCACTAGATCGTTTCGTGACTGTTTAGGGCCTCCCTTTCCTGAGAGCGTCAGCTTTTGTAAAACTGGAAATAATACAAGTTGTTCCTAACAATATTATATTGTTACACACAATTGAAATTGAACATAATTAATATTTTATAAAGAAACAAAACAGCCTTTGTTAACTTTTACTTTACTTTTAATTTTGTAGGTAATTATCCAAATTGTGGAAACAGTTGCCCGAACAGGAAAACATATAAATACCATTCCCTTTTCAAGAAGAAAAGTTTGTTATTACAAAATGTATACGGTATTTCATCGAGCAGGTACCTGTGAGAGCAGTTATTTGGTTTGTACGTTCGTGTCAAAGTTGTTTGTTCACGTGTCAAGAAAAACGAATATGCAAAGTAAAAAATAAAACAAGTTAGCTGTGCGAAGCAAACCAACGGAGGATTGAACGCTGTTTTACTGGATCAATACCTACTGAGCTGACAAATGTATGGACAAATCTTATTCGTTTTGGTATATGTCCAAATAAATGTTTGGCTTTCGGTAGCTAGCTTCATTTAAAACTATAAAAGAGAAATATAAATATGTAGATGCATATACACTATAAAAATATTTATAGTACCTACGCAACAAACTACCGGTTACGCTTCTACAAAGTCCAAGTCCAAACGTTGTCTATCTTGTTACGATTGATTCAAACTGGTATCTTCTTTTTTGTTCTACCAAAGAAGGCGAACAAGCATTGTAAGGTCCTACTAATGGTAACCAGTAACCGTAGTCTATGAACACTTGCGGTATTACTTGCACGTTGCCGATCCTGTCATATTATTTCTTATTGACTGCAAAAGAACCATCTCATAGTAAATGGTGATTGCCGGTCATGGTAATGGACTTCAGTAATGCCAGGAATCCACCGCGAAGCGTGAGCGGTGTAGTTGTGTTCCTGTGTGGAGTACAGGTCTCCAGCGCTCATTTAGGGATGCGTTTCCAAAGAAATGTATTCCTATCACAGGGATACTCTCATCTTAAGCCCTGGTGTAAAGCAATAGGTCGGCAACACGCAAGTGATACCTCTGGTATTGCAAGCGTCCATAGGCTACGGTAACTGCTTAGCATCAGGTGGGCCGTAAGCCTGTTTGCCACCCAAGTAGTATAAAAAAAAGGTTCACGATAATCCCGTAAACGCGAAAAACAACTCCTTGAAACTGAGGCACTAGGACAAAAGGATCCTTTGCAGTAAACACGCAACCTTGTGTTTCCGTGTACCCCTATCCGAGGCCCGCCCTAGAGAAACCTCGACTCCAGACACAAGTTGCAACCAACTGTATGTTCTCTTGCTAACCATGGAAAAAATAAAATATCTATAGCATCAAATTTGTCGATAGGTATTTCAAACCAAGTACATTGATGGCTATGCCTTGAGCATAGAGTAGTCCGTAACCTTCAGCGCTGGGACCTCGTCACAGTCATCGGTGTAGACACACACATCGGACGTGGAGTGATGGACGTCATGTCACAGAAGGAGGCGGCGGAGCAGATAAGGGGGGAAAGTATTCTCGCTGATCCGATCCGTCGCCGGCGAACTGGGCGGCGTTAGCGCGCTTACGGGCGTCTGATGCCGCTATAGTGAGACTGCGTGTGAAAGGTCGGGGCATCGAGAATCTCCGCGAAAGGACAGCGTTTCAGGTGCATCTGGACGCTGTCACCAGAGAGAGCCCGCGTAGCGCAGGCAGCCGCTAGGTGGACCACTGATGTCAAATCAGGTTGCGGTGGTCCACCCGTGAAGGAGGGTGTAGGTGCTCAGGGGGGTTTTAGTTGGCGTCTCCGGCCTAAAGGACCACCTTTAGGCCGGAGAGTCCGACATATCAGCTTTGCTTCCGTGGGCGGGGCGGTATGCGTGAAGCATTTTTTCCCTCAACAAAAAAAAAAGACGTGTGGCACTCGGGGACTGCCGCGGTAAAGCTATTGCATATTTTTTAGTATGATTTTTTTTATCGAAACAAATAAAAAAATTCTTTACAGAATTATCTAAATCATTTTAATTTATTCTCAATGATTCATAAAAATATATAATAATAAAAATGAATACTTGTAATAATTCCTTAAGACTCCTTATACTCGTACTATACTCTTTTTCATATTAATATTATCTTAGATCAAAACCTCCTTACACAAATTAATATTGGCCGTTTTGAGAATTCGTAATTAAAAAAAGTATCACCGCTGTGCCGGTCGGAGTCTGACTGTTAGGTTTATTATTTTCGTTACGGAATTTCTGGATTCGGTCTCCACGCCCAAGGCCCGCGACAGAAGCTATGCAGTAGCTTAAAAACTAGGTATACTCTAAAGTTTACAGGTCGCCAATCATGTTATGGCTCCAAACAGTACCAATTACTCCCTTGAGTTGTAATAAATGTAAAAGCTTAACGAACTAGTTTACAAATTAATATTTACATTTGAAAGCGGGGAACACAGTTCACAAAACTCTATTCCGCATTACACCCTCGCTCCCTACTCCGCTCCCTAGACAGGCAACCTTATACCTACATTGTCTTATTCAAAAGAAAATTTTGTATGACGAATATTTGTCTTCATTGAAAAAACCGTATGTAGGTAGGTACGTTATGTTTCATTCGAGCTTGTATTCGTTTACGATCTCTTCGTGTTCATTGTGTTGGGGATGATTAAGGGAAATTGAAAGGAGGATTGCTATTGGTGTTTCACTAACGAGCGACACGAGCGAGTTGTTGCTTAACTATAACTCGATTCTTCCCTTTCCTATTGAACACTCAGTATCAATCGGAATTGCACGGGTGTTTTTCAATCATCTCTACTATATATAGAATCTTGCGAAGCAGATAAAACTTATTATAGATGATAATGGTATTTCATATGCAATCTAAAGTGCTCTGTCACCAGGTTCGCCAATAAAATAAAACTGTTATAAATATAACAGTATACTCCTATTCGTATCTATTGATAACTAAATGATGAATGAGCGTGTAGTAGATAATAGTTACACAACTATTGGAGTAAAAGTTCTATTTATATTTTTAAAAGCAACAAGTTATTTCATCCGGAACTAAAATACCACAAAGCGATCAACGTTTAGAACTGACAGATTAACTTGTAGAGAAACGTATTATTTAAATATTTACGAGGGTTTTAACCACAAGCGTTTTATTCAGATGATAAAAATAATATGTGTATCGACAAGTGCTAACTGTAACTAGGTGTTATATGTGCTTTTACTCGCGTTAAATTTGGCTTTCGTCCCGTGTCATGTTTATGTTTACTGACATGATCCTCTTGAGTCGTACCGTTGTGTTTTTTTAAATCCACCTGGTAGTTTCGCAGCTTACAGATTTTCAAAAAAAAAATCAGATTTTAAATATTTTAATAAGTATAGATATTAAAACTCAATCAAAGTTTGGAAAAATATGATTTTAGTTTTTAGGTCATAGAAAATGCGAAAATTCTTTTCCCCCGACCTTATTGAAGATACGAGACCCTTTGTTATTTTATCTTAATTGTAATTGAAATTGTTATCTTTAATTATTATGTTCATTTCGTGTTGGCTGAGTAACTATAGCGTATTTGTAACAAGTAACAAAGTGTATCTTATTGAATTATCCTTCAGTTAAATAACGAAAATTAAACAAATCATCATCTGACCCTGGTCGCCAAAAACATTGCGCGTCAGCCTAATGTATATATATACCCATTACATTTACATCAACCCTAGTTTTCTTTAAAAGTTAGTAATTTAATCACTGGATGACAAACAACTTTCAATTCTAAATGGTAGTCGTCTATTTAACTTTTAACGAGATTAAATTTAAGCACTAGAAGTGCGCATTCTGGATGAACGCGGTGCGGCGCGCGACGTAGGAACTATATGCCGAGACACTTGACAAAAGGCGTACCAACTTACTCATAAGCATTTCAATCTAAATAAACTTTAAAACTCACTCAACATCTTAAGTCTGTCTTAAGTGAAGACAGACTTATTCACGAAAACTTATTTTATTAACTGAACAAAATCTTTTGACAGAATTAAAGGCAAAATGCGACAATTAGGTATGATATTCGTTAGTTGACTTTATAGTTTTCGTGTTTAATATTTTTAACGACTGATATAGTGGTGTCTACCATCATCGTAATATAATGTTTATTAGAGGTTTTAAGTCAGCGTTGTAAGTTGTAACAATACGCTGAAAAAATCTCAATAAATATGATGAGCACTATAATATAAAAAAGAAGTTAAGGCCCCTCTCAAAGAATGATGAAAAAGAGATAAAACCATTTTTTGTCGGCATTTATAGACAAATGACTGCCAAAAAATACAGTATCTTTTTTATAAGATGTGTTTCATAATATGGTTTTGTCATAAATTATATAGTAATTCTGCCGAGGTTTTCCCAAGAGACTATAGCATGGGGATCTTCAAGAAAGGAGTTATAAGGTTTTTAAAGGGTCGGCAACGCGTGAGTGACACCCCTGGTGTTGCAAACGTCCATAGGCTACGGTAACTGCTTACCATCAGGCGGGCCGTATGCTTGTTTGTCACCTTGGTAGTATAAAAAAAAAAAACTAAATAATTTGTAAAAAAAAACATCGATCCAGCACCAAATTATTGAGATGTTACCACTTTATGACTTCAATTTTTATCAAATAATACGAAAAAAAAAACAATATTTGAAGAAAACATACACCTATAATTTAGTAATGTTATATTTAGAATAAGTTTAAATTTTAATTTATTAACAATTAATAAGACTTCCATTCAAAGAGTACATCTGTTTGTATCCCCGCGCTCGCCTAGAGAATTAGGTCGTGTTTGCTTCGCCCAAAAGCTCAAGGTCGTTGGCGATATCACAAGCCTTAAAAACAGACAAGTCCTTTTTTTATTACCGTCAGACTAGTTTGCGGCAGCGTGAGGCTAATATGATCAAAGACCGCCACTAGTAACTACTCGTTAGAAAAATTACTAGCAAAATCACCTCAGTAAACGTTGTGTCAATAGGTGCCTGCAGCCACGTTACAGAAAATACAATTACTAATACAGTACAGTGGCTAATTATGTTATACATATTTCGTATCATAATACCTTTAGGTTCTTTTCTTTCCAAACAATTTTTCGTTTAGTTAACCACGCTTAGGGCTAGACTAAATGTTGCTGGTGTAGTGTAGATCATAATACAAGCTGAACTCCACGCGAACGAAGTAAGAAGCACATATTATCTTCTTATACATTAAATTCTCGTGTCAATATGTTCGTTCCCGTACTCCTCCGAAACGGCTTGACCGATTCTCATGAAATTTTGTGAGCATATTGAGTAGGTCTGAGAATCAGCCAACATCTATTTTTCATCCCTCTAAATGTTAAGGGTACCCCTAATTTTTTTGACAATTTTTTTCGTTTTTATTTTTTTGTGATTCAGCATTAAAAAATACATACAACCCTTAATTTTCACTCCTCTACGATTAACCCCTATTTTTTAATAGCGATATTACTATTTTTACTTTATATGGCAAATCAACGTTTGCTGGGTCAGCTAGTTTAATATAAAGTAGTGGCCCAACTTTGCCCGGGTTAAACTATTTACAGTTCAACTTTTTTTTTTACTAAGGAACCTCCTGACAATAACAAATATAGCAAAAAATAATTAGCGAAATCGGTTCAGCTGTTCCCGAGATTTACGCTCAGCAACAGATTCCGCGATTCATTATTATATTACTATAGATAAAATGTAGGTTATAAGTATATCAGTGGCGACTACGAACTGGAAGACGAAGCGTGGGCAGGCCTCCAACAAGGTGGACCGACGACCTGGTAAAGGTTGCGGGCAACCGATGGGCGAGGTCGGCTCAGGATCGAGAGTTTTGGAAAACCTTGGGGGAGGCCTATGTCCAGCAGTGGACGTCTTTTGGCTGAGATGATGATGATGATGATGAAGTATATCAAATAAAATAAAAACAATATTTATTTTTGGGCAATAAAGTTAAAACCCAAGATCTAATAGGTCAGGTTACGTCTAAGGTCCAAGGGTCATTCGGTTCGGGACGCACTGCAATAGTTGCATTATTCAACAAAAACTGCTATAATGCTAAATACGTTTTCACGATGCGCTATAATAGCATATCCAATAAGGTCTTAAAATAATAAGAGTTTGTTGAAACAACTAGAACGGTTCTTTGTTTAATTACCAAAATAATGGAATAGTCGTAGTGAGTACTTTACCCCGACGTAGGGGTGGGTATAAATACGCAACCCTTAGAATAAAAGTTCACATGTAGGGTAAAAGGTCGCATTTGGTTTGGTACGAAATATGAATAAGTAATGGGCACATTATAATTATTTATCTATACTAATATTATAAAGCTGACGAGATTGTTTGTTTGTTTGGTTGAATGCGCTAATCTCAAAAAGTACTGGTTCGATTAGAAAAAAACTATTTTGTTGAATAGTGCCATTATCCAGGAAGGCTATAGGCTATATAACATCACGCTATGATCAATAGGAGCGGAGCAGTTGTGAGATATGTTGCAAAATCGGGGAAAATATTCCAAATAAACACGCGGACGATGTCGCGGGCGGCCCCTAGTTTGTAAATATAAAAACGAGAACTCTTAACATTTCAATTTAGCGATTTTGATCATAAACGGACAAAGTTGCTTAACTAAAATACATTCTAATATAAATGCGAAAGTAATTCTGTTAGTTTGTTACCGTTTTATGATTAAACGGCTAAACGGGTCCTAACTAAATTTGGCAAGGCGGTAGAAGAAATTCTAGGGAACAAGCTACTTTTTTACCGCGATAACCGACATTTTCACGGGACTCGGACAAAAGATAGTATCAAAATAAATATATCATACATTTTATAGCCTGCATGAATTTTTTGATAAAGTAAATAAATAGACACATAATATAATTATTTATAATAATTTATCTGTGTGTTATAATTTAATTTTATTGTATAAATCTAATAAGTATTAATATTGCATATTATTATTTGACATGGATAGACTGTTGAAATCACACTGTATGTCTACAAAAACGCCTATTATATCTTTAAAATACCGATCGCTCAGATTTATTCGAATATACGAGATGACATGGTACGGTCTGTTTTTTTTTTCAATTGCTAAATAATTACAATTACCAATGTGATAAGTCTTCTTCTTATCGCTTGGTTAGTGGCCAACCTGGTGACAGAGTTATTTAGACCGCCCATATTGATAAGTGATATCGCAGAAATTTACGCAACCAAAAGTCTTAATTGGCTATTTGACAGTTGTTATAATAAAATATGAAATGTATTGGTTAAGGCAGCTTACAGATTAACATAACTTAAACATAATTTTTATTTGCAAGAAACTAAGTGTAACTATTTTATCTTTACAAAATAAACTTGCGATATTTTATCTGTGGATTACAAGAATCGAAACGCGGGCGGCCATGTTTGAGTATCTTATGACGCTAAATTGCACAAATCATTTGGAATCTCTGTTTTATTAAATGAATATTTGTTAGAAAAGTAACCTGAGTTATAATAACTATAACATTCTGATTAATGTGCCGAGTTTTCAATGCAAAAACTTTAAAATAAGAACCTAAATAAATCGTTTTGTTTCCCATAATGACGTCACATTTCTATATTGACGTGATCGACTGTTTTCGCGCTACATTTCAAATAAATGAACCAAATCTTTTTTTCTTGTATTAAATAACGTTTTTTCAAGAACAATATATTTCTAAGGGGTATAAGACAAGCAGCAGTATACTTTAAAATACTTTTTCAAAAACTGTCAAATAGCCAATTGATGAATTTATACAACTGTACTACTGCTACTTGTCTTGTTGATGGGAACTATGATTTCGTACCCGCATATTAGCGAGTGACCACAGTCTTAATAGATAATTACTAGTTTCAATCAACATGGTGGTGACGTGGTTATTGCCTTTCGATGCACAGATTGTATCGTGTAATGCGGTCAACTAACTAATAGGTACTCACGTTGCAGTTAAGGTGTAATAACGTAATAACTTGTGTTAGTTTTCATTAATAATAATAATAATATCTTTATTTGCACCAATATCAAAAAACTTACACTTTCAATCATTCGATTGAAAGTGTAACTTTTACGTGGTTTGTGGTAATCTGTATGTAAATAAGCTAATGTGGGGCTCCTGTGTGCGTTGACTAGTCTACCAGGAAAACCAATATTGCATAGGCTATATCGCATGTTAAAAAAGGAAATTATACACCTTTCCTTAATTTTTCTTTACAAATTACTCTAAAATAAAGTTTAAAAAAAACAGGAAAACTACCGTGATGGATACCAATATACGCCATAACTCTAGTGTTATATACGTAGGTAACTACATAAAATGTTATTACTTTTTAATTAGGCTGACTGACTGATTATAAAGCTAGACCGTTGACTCAAACCGCTAGACCAAATAAATCTAAAACAAAAATGTTGACAGACTATTTTTATAATGAGATAGATAACCGCTAAAAATGATTTTGTACTCTACTCGTGTAGTGATTGAACTGTAACTCAAAATTCATTTAAGTTACAAAGTAACACTCATGAAGAGCGTAATTTATGAATAAGCCAGAAAGATGATGTCAGCTAAATTTGCCGATGGCTAGTGAAAGGAAAGGACACGTTTTATGAAATAAAATACAAGATTATAACTTGGTACGCGTAGGTAATTATTATTCCCAAAACTTAAATACACCAAGTTCCAATATCGTTTACAGTGGGTGGGCATATTTTATAATTAGAAAACATACGTAGTTTTTTGCTTCGGTATGTTAACGTAAAAACAAAACGGAAAATACCACACACGGT
Source organism: Trisateles emortualis (assembly GCA_947095525.1). Taxonomy (NCBI): domain Eukaryota; kingdom Metazoa; phylum Arthropoda; class Insecta; order Lepidoptera; family Erebidae; genus Trisateles; species Trisateles emortualis. The sequence goes on from OX352729.1 coordinate 32,936,785, forward strand.
GTGTCCATTTACAAAGCGAATGGGGTACGAGAATGGGGAGGGCGTCAATGAAGGGAGTAAGCCCAACTGTGGAAGGATCTTCAACTTCTTTTTGGGAAAGAATCACAAAAAACAACAGTCAAACTTATAATGTACTTCAGAGTTAATAAAGTTAGACGCCATTAGCTATTAAAAAGTCTTTTTGTCATTGGAGGCCACGAGAGAACTTTTCCTCATGCCACTGGCGCGGCGCGCCTCGGCACAGCGTGATTATGTTAATTAACATGGGAATTTATATTGAAATTCTCACAGTGAACTGGATTTTCCTTTGCAATATATCAGCTGCTTTACTAAGTACAGCGGGTTTTTTTTTTGTGTCTGGAACAGCATCCTTTGCAGTTCTCACATATCTATCAGAGCATCATAATATTTGATTTGCTTAAATATCGAAGTTGCAATATCGCATGTTAAAAAGGAAATGAAACACCTACTGTCATTACCGTCTATTACGTGCAGTAATACAATAAAATTTGTTACATACTTGGGTTGATTCCTTACTAAAAACTAAAAAATGGAACACCCGATTAGTACAATATTTGGATTAATGAGAACTTTCCTTAATTAATCTTTGCAAATTACTCTCAAATAAAGTTTTTTCTTAAAGGAACAGTGAGGCAATGAGGTCTTTATTTTATCGGTTTCCAATTTATTATACAAATTTCCTTGTATCTATCTATACCTCTATAGGTAGGTACGTATTATACAATGATTTATTGACCGGGCCAGTTTATAGAGAGGCACTAACAATAGAGTGATTATTGCCCCAGATTAAAGTTCATAATATGGTGCACTATTGATCACGTAATTGAAAATTAATTAATAAATTCGTCAGTGTAGCGTAGTTGATAAAGCTGAATTGTTTGAACAATCTATTATAGGGCGATTTCGGCCACGGTAACGTATGGTAATATGTTATATTTGGTAGGTTTAGAAATTGTTTCTATGTTTTGGATTCGTCCGATAATTTGTCGTGGGCTCTCTGATTTCTGACCTTTTAAACTTAATTACTTTGTAGGTGTATATTGTCTTTTCTTTGTGTTTGCCGCAAAATTTGTACGGATTATTTGTACTGATCTTAGCGCAGACTGAGAATGTGGGTCGCACATGTTTTTCTCGCGTACAAGATAGATCAAAGAATACAGGTACCATAAGATTCGCTCAGCGGCACGTACGGAAAAACACTGAACTTAAAAAATACAAATGCATCATGTGCATTGTGTTTGTGTTACGTAAGAGTATGTAGCGATAATAAATAGCTTTACTATTAGGTATATATACCTAAACGTTTATCTGCAATGTTATGAATAAGAATAACCTTCACAATTTTCATTATTTAACTAGAAACTTTATATTCTAAAAATATGAAATTCCGAAGCGTGAAAAATTTTGCAACGAGGAAGATATTCAGAATTTCATTGCGTTCAGAAATTTTATGTAAAATTTTCTCGGAGGTGAACTCAACGGTAAAAGTTTTGATAGACTTCACCAGCAAGACTTCTTAAACTGTTGTCTGGTAGAACAGATTTCTTCAAGCATTAACTGTTAAGTATATTTCACTGTTGAACATGGTCTTGTTAGGTAAGGTCACTTTAGTCAATCAACCTACCGAGTTTTATTAGTATGGTAATCAAGAGTGGACTGAAGGTTATGCAAATTAATTAACCTTCATATATAATAGAAAATTTCTCCCTACGATTTATATTTATTTGCTCGTTATATAGGTATGTTTACTATGAGAAGGGTTAAGGTCGCAGGTGTACCCTACTTACACGACACCGCTCCCGGCGATCCCGCATAGCACCCGCACAGCTCCGGGTTGGCGAGACGACAACGATTAGATTGATGTGCGCTATATGATTTTCTATATTGTCACTATAAAGTGTAGGTAGGTATCTATCTATCTAAAACAGGACGACTTTGAACTTATATTTGGGCATGTGTAGGGTTGCCAGATCGCCAATACTAATAGCCGGACAGACAGGCCAGTTTGGGTAAAAAGACCGGACACCCTTATTATTGAGGACTAGCTGTTGCCCGCGGCTACGCCCGCGTGGATGTCGGTTGTCGCTGTAAAAAGTAGCCTATGTGTTATTCCAGACCATAATCTATCTCTGTGCCAAATTTCATCCAGATCCGTTAAGTAGTTTTTACGTGAAAGAGTAACAAACATCCATCCATCCATCCATTCTTACAAACTTTCACATTTATAATATTAGTAAGGATATAATGTCTCAGTATTAATAGGTACCACAAAAAAGTTGTGATTGAATATCTATTAATGAGACCTGAATTTCGTCTTTTTGTATTTACGTTTGCGGAATGTAAGAAGTCTAACAAAAGCCGGACACCGATTATTTTGGCCGGACACGTAATCAAAAAGCCTAACTATGTCCGGCTTTATCCGGACGCCTGCCAACGCTAGGCATGTATATCCTTTGCTGTGCAGAAGTGAACAACATTCATTTAAATATTAAAATTAATTACCTTATTGTATTGTGATGTAGTTTTGATCACCACATGGCGACAAAATATACGTGTAGCTAAGGCTACACGTATATTTTGTCAAGTAAGGTTAAGAAACGGTTGGGCTGAGTCTGGTTGTTCTTCATGTCCGCGAATTGTATACTTGTAAAGTCTCTTGCGTCATAATGCTGATAAACCGTGGCAAGTGTTTAAAAAAAGAAAACTAAAGTAATTGTGTGTGTGTGTGTGTGCAATTTTATTATACCGGCGCGGTGAGGCTTCGACGGCTGACGACGTATCGTTGGCGGACGGTTGAAAGCATATTCCTGATTGAAACCCATTGTGACCGTTATACTCATTCTTGTTGTATTGCGGATATTTCCACAAATTTGTTGCGATAAATCAGTATTTTATAAGTACTTACGTGGTAGACAAGGATATGGCGGGCCTATTGTTAACCAGTTAAGCCTATTGACGGTTGCAACATTATTCTTTCTTAAAGAACAAAGAGCTTTTTTTCATATTTAATAAAATGACGTTAAAATATTCATTTTTTTATAAACTCATATAACTCACTTTCTCGTTGAATAAGAATTTCCCACCTCTGTTACCAATAAAGTATAAAATTAAGTTGTTTGGCTTCAAAATATGTGTAGTAATGACATTATTTTTTTATAAGTAAGCTGTTGCCCGCGGCTCCACCCGCGTGGATATCGGTTATCGCTGCAAATAGCCTATGTGTTATTCCAGACCATAATCTATCTCTGTGCCAAATTTCATCTAGATCCGTTGAGTAGTTTTTACGTGAAAGAGTAACAAACATCCATCGATCCATTCTCACAAACTTTCATATTTACAATATTAGTAAGGATAACATTTAATAGTAGATAAGGTATTTGTATAGTTAGAAAAGACAACATGTAACATGTTCTCGAATCAACGTAATAATAAAGAAAAGCAACGGTTTGTATTAGGTTTTACACAGGTAGGTACCTACATACGGCTCGCCTTACCAACCGTAGGTAAGTACCCTATGGACACTTGCAACGCTCCTTGTGTTACTAATTGGAATACGAGGACCGTTGCCGTCTTGTTAATTAAACGGAAATAGTTTTGCTTGCAGTGAGATAATGAAGTCCCCCTTGCATCCAGATTATCTAGGGACCGTATCATGACATCCTTTATATTAGACTAGCTGTTGCCCGCGGCTCCGCCCGCGTGGGTACACAATAAACCAGACTAAAACCACATCCTTAATCTCACTACGCTACCTGTCAGGAAGACTGGCAAATTGGTGACCCCGACAGAAAAAATAAGCACGGCATTTCTAAAAAAAATATAGAACGATCTAGTCGTTTCTCAAGTGTGATGTCGGTTATCGCTGTAAAAAGTAGCACGTATGTTATTCTCTATCTCTGTGCCAAATTTCATCCAGATCCGTTCAGTAGTTCTAACGTGAAAGAGTAACAAACATCCATCCATCCATCCATACTTACAAACTTTCGCGTTTATAATATTAGTAGGATTATCCATAGAGATTTTATTTTCAGTCTAAAATTAATGTGCCGACTTTATTGCCTAGCTTTAAGGTTGTCAGTGATAGAAATTGAAACAGAGACTGAAAATACATATATCGCTAAGGTCATGGTAATGCGCTTAATAGAAACTAAAATATATAAGTTTGATTAAACCTTGACATATTTCTAAAAAGAAATATAGAACGATCTAGTCGTGTCTCAAATATTAGATAACTAAACCAACAACTTACGTTACATAAAGTACCATCTTATCATATGTATTCGTATAGAATAGAGAACAGCGTGCCGCAATTCTTTTGTCTTCAAGGTACATCTAGAATTTCGGTAAATTAAAACACCATAAATGAAAAATACAATTTTAAGTAAGTATCTATACAACAAACCAATATTATTATTTTTTTTAAAAGACAACTCCCGCACTAGAGAACAAGCTCTGTGTCGCGGGGGACTTTACAAACATACAATTAACGGACACAAATATATAATATATTTATCAACAAACCAAAACTTTATAATGCACTTTTTTTTCCGTCCGTCAATCTAACTTTACGAGCTAACACTATTTTTCCGAGGCACACCAAGTAATGACCACGGTACCCCAGTGTACCTACCTGAGCACACAATTTGTGGAACACTGTGTGAGAATGTTCTTGAACACTTGCAGTGGAGTCCTGTTATATTGTGCTTTATATTCCTTACTAATATTATAAATGTGAAAATTTGTGAGTATGGATGGATTGTTACTCTTTCACGTAAAAACTGCTTAACGGAACTGGATGAAATTTGGCACAGATATTGATTATGGTCTAGAATAACACATAGGCTACTTTTTTACAGCGATAATATCGGTATCCACGCGGGCGGAGCCGCGGGCAACAGCTAGTTTTAAATAATTCAATGCGTTTTCAACTTAACTTAAAATAATTTTACATTCTAAATATTTTACTCGATTGACAGAATCAGGGCACTCGTCAAGCATACGTATAAAGACATAATTTACATGTATCATAACACAATCGAGCGTTTGTTATTCAAATCGCATTTATACTCGTAGTTATGCTTATTCACTCACAGATGTACCAAACAACGCACTTACCTGAATAATGCTTTCTTGTTAATTTGTTGTTGTTATTGTAAGTTACCTATTGCATGTTGGCTAAAATCTTTGTCGATTGAATTGTAAATTTATAGATTATATCTTTTTTTAAGCTATTGCATAGATTCTATCGCGGGCCTTGGGCGTTGAGACCGCATCCAGAAATTCCGTAATGAAAATAATAAACCTAACACCCCCCACTCCGACCACAGTGGTGATACTTTTTTTAATGACGAATTCTCTAAACGGCCAATAATAATAATATGTCAAATTTGAGTAAGGAAGTTTTGATCTAAGAGAATATTAATGTGAAAAAGATTATAGTATTAGGAGTCTTAAGGAATTATTACAAGTATTCATTTTTATTATTATATATTTTTATGAATCATTGAGAATAAAATAAAATGATTTAGATAATTTTGTTAAGTATTTTTTATTTGTTTCGATAAAAAAAACATACTAAAAAATATGCAATAGCTTTACCGCGGCAGTTCCCGAGTGCCACACGTCTTTTTTCAATTTATGTTTGTTATAGTTTAGTTATAAATAAGGTTTTAACATATATACTCTAAGGCTGTGTAGTAATTGGCTTTCCCAATATAAAATGACGGTAATTTCAATATTACTTTTGCAAGATTCGCTCGTTCTAGCATGATCAATCTGATACAATTCATAGTAAGTTGTATCTGCTTCTCACTTTTCATAAATATCGAAATTGTATTTAGCTATCATGAAATACTCAGTTCAGTAGGTGTAAAATAGAGAGATAGTCAGTTATTCCAGTAACTATTCGATTTCAGTATAAGCTGGCATTTCGAGTTCGAAACTCGATCGGTACCTATCTTGTTTATTCCACTGGTTTATTCAATGTCCATTGATGCGTGGCATTTCTAGTTATCTAGAACCAAAATACTTCGCAATATCTAGCATGACTACATTCTATCGCAAACGATCGGGGAATTAATACGTAGACTATCTGTAAAGCTTGGCTGGCTGTGGTAAGGTCCATTCAAATTGATGTTAGTGCCAATTAGTTGCAAGTTATTCATTCCAGATCCTTTGTATCTATTACTTGAAATCTTTTATATTGTATTTTGTCACATTTACAAGAGATACATTGAAATTAAGCTTTACGGTTTTTATTGCGGATTATTTTGTACCTATCTTAGTACTTAAATAGAGAATTTGGTTCATTTTCGTAAACCTTTGTCGTTTTGATTGTTAAAAGGTATTCTGCTCAAAATCTTAGTATAGTATGTAAAAGTACGCAATACCGATGTAGACGCCGAAAGATTCGCCATAAATTAGATAATTAGAGTTGCGAAAAGTCCTAACAAAAACACCAATAAAATTTCCCAATCGAGTTGGGATTTTTTTCAAGTAATAATTGCCTAACAACTATAAGAAGGCGTATCCCTGCCGACTGGTAGCCCTAGTCGTAGTTAGACACCGCTCTAAAAATAAGTTTCCATATACAAGTAATGATATTGACATACAGGGTTCAACAGCGTCTCACTCCTAACAGTTTATTTTAGTTGGTATACATTATACGCATTGGAAAAATCAAGCCGTCGGTAATATCACCTGAAATAACAACGCGAACGTGCTGTGGGCATTTTCATTTATTTTCGCTTCAGGAATCTTATAGTAGGGTGTTTCGTTCAATATCGTAATGGTATACTTCTAGAATTTCTTGGTACGGTTTAGGTACGTGTACTTAATAACTTTTAAACTGATTTCAGGAATTGTTGAAATTGCTTTTTAAAAGTTAAGCTTCGAACACAATTTTTTTTTATACTATATTGCTCGGATTTTAAAATGTTGTAAAATAAAAAGTATTCATTGTTTGCCACGAAAATTTTCGAACCAAAAACGAGTAGTACGATTTTGCAATTGTTGACAGGTGTCAAATGTATCAAACGGCAGAACTGAAAGATACTGGAGAATAAAATTGCTTGACATATTTTGTTTTGCAAAATGTGTAGCTTCATGCAATCCAACACGCTAATAGCTATCCACTGCGCGGCTACAAAGAGAATACACACACGTGATCACATCTTCTATACAAATAAATAAAATCGGAATGTCTGTTTGTAATTTTAAAATATCCTTTTTTTTTTTACAAAATATAGGAATGCTAGGAATTCTTTGTCACACCCAACAACAACCGACCCGCCGCGCCGGCTGATATTCTAAGAAACAGCGATGTCAAACTGACAGTTGTGATCGCAAACTGACAGTTGTGATTGCTCGGTGACAATGCACAATCTATTGACTAAACGTCAAAAAGGGCTCTTACGGAATACAGATTTTCAATCTGATAGCCAGATGTTGCTCGGTTTTTGCTCTTACGAAATACCCCTGTCGGGCTTTTTAGGGCTTGCTGGGACCTTTACACAGCAGTCATAGGCACTACCACACCAAGGCAGTACATAGATATTTCAGCGATTGACACCAAACAGACTAGACGCTTTGGTAATTAGACGTAGAACTGACGGCGACCGAATGTTATATATAGCCCTATGGGTAATATGCTAATGGCACTGTCGGACATCACCATCAATTATACAGGATGACACATCAACACCTCTCGACGATCTATAGTTACGTTTGTGTATATTCTGATAGATATAATTATACCGTTTAACTGGTTAGTTCAGGGGTTTAGGTTACCTCGACATTCACTATTGTGTGCGTGTGGTTTGTCATAGGACTTATATGATCGCCTAAAGGTACGCCACACAGCGGTGTAGTTGTGTTCCTGTATTTTTCCTGGGACGCGTTTTGAAAGAAACGTTTTCCTATCCCAGGGATACTTCATCTTGCTCTGGTGTAAAAAAATGGGTTACTACACGCAAACGTCTATGTCTATAGGCTACGGTAACCGCTACGCTTGTTTGCCACCCAAGTAGTATAAAAAGGTTGTTTGTAAATTCTCACGACACAGGGCTGGCTCCCTAGAGCAGTAGTCGACTCAAAAAGAAAAAAAACCATACACGTGGCAGTAGGTAAGTATAAAAAAAAATGTTCCGTGGATTAAAACGCACAGGTCTGTTGCCTTTGCCTTTATAGTAGGCTACTAGACAAAGCACTGAATATAAATATAATAATATCATCTATACTAATATTATAAAGCTGAAGAGTTTGTTTGTTTGGTTGAACGCGCTAATCTTAGAAAGTACTGGTTCCATTAGAAAAAATATTTTTTTGTTGAATAGTGCATTTATCCAGGAAGGCTATATAACATCACGCTATGATCAATAGGAGCGGAGCAGTAGTGAGAAATGTTGCAAAATCGCGGAAAATATTCCAAATTACAACGCGGACGAAGTCGCGAGCGACCCCTAGTATTGTTATAAAAGTTGAAGAATTTGTATGTTTGAACTATGCGTTATATTGAAAAATTCTTCCGTATATCGAGAGCTGCACTATTATTGATATCCTAGGGTATTTTTATCAACATAACTCGCGAGCAAAGTCGCAGAAATATCCTTGCTGCTTATATTGAAAACGTTAAAAATTTGTTCATCCTTACTAATATTATAAATGTGAAAGTTTGTGAGAATGGATGGATGGATGGATGTTTGGTACTCTTTCACGTTAAAACTACTGAACGGATCTGGATGAAATTTGGCTGGAATAACACAAAGGCTACTTTTTGGAGCGATAACTGACATCCACGCGGGCGGAGCCGCGGGCAACAGCAAGTATTCTAATAATTTTGTCAAATATTAATTTTTTGCTGAGTCCGAAATCATATCTACCACTAACAGCATCACTAAAGTAGCTTAAAATCAAAATAATTAAACCAATTTAAATATCATTAGCTCAAGTCTAGGCCTCGTTAGAGTTTCAATTAAAATGAGATTTTAGTAGCAGTACCGTGATGTGTTAAATGTGTCTTTCGAGTGGAAAAGAGGAACGGAGCTATACACGCTATATAGCTCCGTCTACCTCATTCTCGTTAGAACTACTCACGTTTTAACACGCCACTAAACGGCTCCAGAGACGAGAAATATTAGCAACAACATTTTGTGTGTCATGGTTTTTAAATTCAGTTTCAATTTTAAAAACTTTTAGGTAGTCATACTGATTGTAGGGATATTTGTTTGTTTTATAGTACTGAAGTTGATATATAAAACAAACAAATGCCGTCCGCTGTGTGCCAAGTGCCAAATCCGATAAACTAACTGAAACAAGTTTTCTGTTTATGCACTTTATACGAGTCGTAACGAATTTATCATTTAGTTTATTTTTTATTTTTATTTGCTTATCCTACTTGGATGGCAAACAAGCACGTATGCTTGTTGGCCGTAGCCCGCTTGATGTTAAGCAGTAACCGTAGCCTATGAACGCTTGCAATACTAGAGGTATCACTTGCGTGTTGCCAACCTTTTTTTTTACACCAGGGCTTTAAGATGGAAGTAACCCTGAGATAGGAATATGTTTCTTTCAAAACGCATCCCTAAATGGGCGCTGAAGACCTGTACTCACACACAGGAACACAACTACACCGCTGTGTAATTACTTGGCGTGGAGGTCCTTCCCCAGTCGGGCTTGCTCGCTAGTATGGTGCCCTACCTCTCTTCTCACTCGTGTCCTCTTATTCATCAACTACCTACTTACTGGTGTCCCGTTTTTGTCTTATAAACTATTATTGTTTTTGAAAATTAATTAAGCATCTACGTAAATATAAAAGGCTGTGATGATGATGATAATACACAGAGTGCTAAATGCCTCTCTTTCTTTCTATGACACCTCTTCAGTAATAAAATATAATATGACATTGTTTGCAAATTACAATACCATATTATTTACTAATGTCACGTTAATTAGAAAGGAGTTATTAGGTTTTTTAAAGGGTCAGCAACGCGTGAGTGACAACCCTGGTGTTGTAAACGTCCATAGGCTACGGTAACTGTTTACCATCAGGCGGGCCGTATGTTTGTTTGTCACCTTGGTAGTAAAAAAAATGTAGGTATTGACATTCATTTAATAACATCAGGTCAATATGTAGCTTCAAACGTAGAATATAATGCTAACCATTGTTTCAAAGTATAAAGTTATATAGCATAGTATTTATTCCTTCAACCGACAAACAAGCAATAATTCTTCATCGTTCCAACTATATGTCATGTCTACAAACGTAACCAAATAAGCTTGGCTAATTCATCGAATCAATCGACTAACTCTGTGATAGTATCCGTCGGCTAAAAAAAGCGGCGGGACATTTTTGACGACGATAGTAACCAGTAAGACTAACCACAAGAAAGGGTTGTCTTCAGTGAAAGTGCCTTAAAAAGCGAACATTGACAGATTACATTTTATTCCGTTTTAGCCCCAACAATTTGGGGCTAAAACGGAATAAAATGTAGGGCGAATACGGATTTTTTACGTGAGTCGAATGCGGAACAAATTTTATCTACAGATGTATTTATTAAATTAAACATTAAAATGTTTTAAAATCGTCCCTGAGTAAGACGACTGAAAAGAGGCAAAAATAAATAACGCATACGGCCACTAGGACGCACGCCATGACAGTATTAGTCATGCACCCGTGCCTATATAAAGCCAATACAGATTTTCTTAAAGTGTCACTCTGCCTAAGTATATTTTTACTTTAGCGGTGCAAAATCGCTTGATAATAAAATAGTAGATATATAACCGATGCGTCACTATAAATTTGTGTATTATATGTTTTACTTTGGCAAATTTAATGCGATCCTCACTTTTACATATAATTTCACCTCTAATCTACATATATGCTAATGCCATAATCGTCTCAGCATCATCATATGTATATATTCCAATCAAAGCACCATTGACATAAAACATGAATGATTCATCATCTTCCCAAAGACGTCCACTGCTGGATACAGGCCCTCAGAAGTGATTAGGTATTACAGTTATATTTTGTACCTAGGTTTTTATAACTGAATTGGTCTAAATTGTGTCAACTATGTATCGACATTTAATATTTTATGCCTTATTTTTATCATAGTTGAACATGATATCTAACAATTGTGACACCTGCTGACCTATGGCCTACAATAAATAATGGTTTTGTTCGAATAATAAAGCAACTGGCTAGCGTGGCTAAGTGGTTTAAATAGTTACATCGCTTTTTTTGCATTTGCATTTTTTGGGTTAAATCCTCACTCGAGTTATAGGTCGTTTGGCCCGCCATTTGTTTCATGTACAGACAGATTTTGATGCTGTCTGTACATGAACAGTAATAAAACCTCCATCGGGCGAAACGCCCAATCAAATATTATAAATTTTGTAATTTGGTCGTTTGGTCCGCTCGGGCGAACAAATGGCGAAACGACCTATAACTCCCTCACTCGAGACAAAAATACCTATCTGTGCTTCTAATTTTGTTATTCCTTAGTGCAGTCGTCATAGAAAAAAAATCAAAAAGAATTTTGTGAATTTCCTTAAAATACTTTATAAGGTTCAGACTCGTAAAAATGTTCAGTATTCTATTAGATGCAAAATTCGATCCTAGAATCTCAAAACGCATATAAGACATCGGATAGCGAAACCTTTCTAGCTCCCTAACATTGTCAATGCTTTCTGCAGAACAAATTCAATAAAAATCTCGACCTTGTTATGCCGCGACTTTCACTATGATTTGATTTATTTCTTTTTACTCTTTGAAAATTGCATTTTGGCTGACACACTTTTGCGGTCTACAATATGTATTTTACTAGACTGCATATCTCAGTGAGTGCTGAAAGCTCCAATATAATTCAATTCTTATAAAGCATATTGGGTTCTCAAGTTGAGTGGCTAGGTGCTCCGTAAAGTGTAGTCTTTGAAGAAAGTCTGTCATACTCAGCTCAAAGCTATAATAATAAATTAAATAAAAGGCGTGAGAGCGTATTTTACCTATTTATGTGGAGGATAGTTTCCGTTTGAACCACTGCACTAGATTGAAATATTCTTTCATTATTTCAAAGTTATATTATTCTAGGGAAACATAAGCTATTTTATCAACATGTGAGCGAAGCCGCGGTTAAAAACATAAGCAATACATATTTAGAATAAAGACTGTATTAGCTATATCATATTCATTGTTATATTCATTATATACTAGTTACTACTAGCGGATCTGACTGACGCTGTGTCCAAAATTCTTAACGATTTGTTTCTATATAAAGTAGCAGTTTCTCTACTTCTCCGCTAACTTTACAATATTTTCCGTAAAAACTTATTTGAACTTTAACAAACATTTGCGTGACGTGCTTACATCATTATTTTTTAAATTAAATGTAAATCATATAGGTACCATAGTCTCTGCTTACCCCATTGGGAGACGGGCGTAATGATATATTTATGTATGAATTAGTAGGTTTACCTTATACCCCTAAGTTCGTCATATACCCGTAACGTCCATAACCAATTTTCTATCAATCTTCAATATCAATTTATTTTATATCATATTCAGACCTACCTTTGACTGAGGGGAGCATAAATAAAAAGAATAAAGCTTCCTTTATCCGCCCTTTGACTAGATGGAGTTCAGATACCGTCCGTTTGACGGCGCACTTTACTAATTAGGTAGATGGCATGATCGAATGCAGGTTCTACGGGCATTCAAGAGAGGTACGGGCGTTTACTAATCCTGGCTTACATCGCAATAGCATTTGCATGCACTCAGATCAAAGCGGTCTGAAGCTGACTATATCATACCTATGCAAAGTAAAGCAATCAGTGAGTAAATCAATGCTCCCAATCCTTGTCAAGTGCACAACGTACCTATATGTAGTTTGCCTGACAGAATAATATTAATAGTGCCGTAATACACTTTTTTGATATTGTTCAAAATCATCTTGAACTTATGTGACGTATATGATATAATTAGCTGAAATATACATCTACTAGTGACTCGGAACACTCGTTTCGAAAATGGAAAGGCAAAACTACTAACGCTCAAAAATGATTTTTTTTTTTATACTACCAAGGTGGCAAACAAGCATACGGCCCGCCTGATGGTAAGCAGTTACCGTAGCCTATGGACGTTTGCAACACCAGGGGTGTCACTCACGCGTTGCCGACCCTTTAAAAATCTTATAACCATGCCTTATAATGGTACTGCAAAACGAGCTTTGCATAATTAATTGAAATCTTACTTCTGCCAAAGTACACGTTTGGCGGTTTAAAGTTTTGCCTTTCGCCTGATAATTTGTTGATCACACAAATTTGGTCCCGTTTGGGGATCGAATTGACGACACGCCGCGCCGTGGTTAAAAGCTATGTACTTACGACCACGGCACACACGTGCGGTCCGACTACCCCAGTCAGGTTGTTGAATTTGAGCGGATAATCTAGCTGAGCCCTATTATTGCATTGGGCACTGAGGTAAATGAGAGTAGCAAACTCATCCTTACTAATATTATAAAGGTGAAAGTTTTTAAGAATGGATGGATGTTTGTTACTCTTTCATGTAAAAACTACTGAACGGATCTAGGCGAAATTTGGCACAGATATAGATTATGGTTTTGAATAACACATAGGCTTTTACAGCGATAACCGACATCCACGCGGGCGGAGCCGCGGGCCACAGCTAGTACAATAATGTATTATTATTATGTACAGCAAATATATATTTATTTCTTTTACTCTATCTAGTTCGTTTGCGCGATGACATAAATGCGATATGACGGAGACAGTGATATTACATGAATCGACAAGCTCGGTGTTGCATTCCATAAGAAAAACAAATTATGCTCGGGCATATGCCAGTGGTCAGATATTGTGTTGTTTGGTAACACGTTTGCTCTTTTATTACTCATCTAGTGGAATACATACATATAATATACATACATATGTATATCAATGGCATTCATCATCATCATCATCTCAACCCATAAACGTCCTACTGCTGGGCACGGGTCTCCTCCAAACATTTGGAGGGATATTAGCCTACTATACCACGCTGGCCAGACGGGTTGGTATAGGGTTTTGTTTCGAGTTTTCCCTCAATGGCATTAGGTATTTTAATTATATATTTTTTTTTATTATACAGCTAGACTACATTTATATGAATTTTCGTGTAATCTTATATAGTTACAAACATGTTACTCTTTGAAATATTTGCCCTTGGGGTATATTCATCAAATTGGGAACAAAGCGACGCGGCGGCGCGGCGGCGACGTGACGTGGTTCTCTTTGTTTGTGTCGTTGTAGTGTCGTATTTAATGACAGTCCTTTTATAAAGACTCATATCTATAAAATATCTATGAGTTTGTACCAGCAAACGTCGGATGTGTGCACTAGTTGTTCTTTAGTAAGATAAGGAATGACTTGTGCTGCCGTCGCGGCATATGGCACAGTACGGGCGGCATTTAAACCAGGCAGCGATTGGTTTTCTTTTGTTTTCCCTCAGCAGAGATGTCTCCGATTCACATAATAATGTAGTGCTCAAAGAGTATGTTTTTCTTTTTGTTCTCCAAGGCAATGTGGTGCCGCTAATTATGGCACATTTAACTACTGAACTCTCATTGCTTTCATTTACGTGCACCTAACACATTTAAGTAAAACTATTTTATCTTCTTCTTCTTATCGTTTGGTTAGTGGCCATAAAAGAACGTAATAAAAAAACAATGTTGAGACAACATTGTTCTTTTTGTAAACAAAACAAAATTTTTGGAATAGAGAAAAATAAACATATTTGTGCATATACGATTTAAAAAAATGTTTTAATGATTACTTAGCTTCTAAACTCGAACGAGTAATAATATATACGCGCTAACTTTATAAAGCCTGAACCTTCAGACCCTGATAGGCACAGTATCTAAAGTGCATAAATAATATGATTTATTGCACTTCGACAACATATTACATTAAAATGAAATAATATATCATTAGATACAAATTGTAGTAAAGTGGTGTACAGGACAGAGTGCAGGTGGGGCGCGGGCGCGGGTAGATGCACATTAGTTACTGCGCGCGCAACTAAAGCCTGCCCCTTTCCGTCTACAGGATTGGACGCTACAAGTGTCCAGCGCGGCATTACTGTTCGGTACCTTGTCGCCACCAGACGTGTCTGTGAACCGTACTATTCGCGCTCCGTGCAAATTCGAGTTATCTCCAATTGTTCTTCTTAGTAAGGTAAGAATAGCAAAATAAGTTAATGTGAATTTTAGTTTATTTTGCTTTTATCTATTTCATTTTTTTTACCTTTTTTGGTATTAATATGTTTTGCCTAGTAAATTAATACATTTCTTTGTGTTTTATCAAGTGTCTTTTTTAAAAATAAATATAAAGGAAGATTTTTATATAATAATAACTCTTTGAAATAGTAAATCAAATAAACATGTCACCTTCCATCAAAATTAAAGTTATTGCAATCGAAACAATATACAGGCTGGCATTTCCGATAATTGTACTTGATGGAGGGCTAACGCGTCGCGTCGTTCAGAATTTAACATTCCCGGAAAGCTGAACAAAATGAACTGCAGCCGTGCAGAATTCATTTGGGGGCATGAAATTTTTATTCACACATTCGTATGAAAGGACAGATTGAAAAGGAATCTGTGAATATTGCTAGGCTGAGCCGGTAATAATTAATGTTTGACGACATACAAATAAAATGTTATGTTACTTTATTTTATGTTAGCTTTGTTCGATTGTTTTAATTATAATAGTAGGATCAAAGTATTGTATAAAAGTAAGTTGACCGTTCTTATACAATAATTAGAAGTTATACGGTAGCAATAAAATTTAACTTTTTCTTGCATATTGCGTGAGTTGTGAACAGTATAAATTTTTTTGTTAACTAGCAACACGTGGAAAATATCTCTAACAGTCTTATATACCTTTGGGAAATCATAACAAAAGTACTGACACAAAAGGTTAAAATATATAAGCCTAACGCTTGTGTTTGAGTTATTTTGCGGTTTAATAACATGTCTTTAGTAAAAATTTAAACAGTATTTTAGATCTTGGCCAACTAACCGCAACACAATTTATTTCAATCAACCAAAGGCCCGAAACGAAAATGTTCCGATATTTTTCAGAAAATTATATCTTTGTGCACTCACAAAGTACTGTGTCCTGCGTTTTACCAGCGTAAATCTTAGCTTGACTTTCCTAAGGTGAATAATTCTATCTCTTGTTACACGCGACGGCTTTACCTTTAAATGCAAGGGAAAAAAATGCTCCTACAATGTAGTAGTAGTAGTAAAGTAACATTCTATTTAGTATCTGCCTTTGTATTTAACACCTACCTACTTGATCTTACATAAAACAAATTGATTTATTACAAATAAGGCAATTTAAAACGATGTTTGTAGTTTCTGGTTAGTTCTTTTTCTTAGTTTCTTTTTTATGAAAGCCTTAAGCTTTGAAGTTGCCTGTTAGACAGTTTGATTACAATGACTTTCTGAATTCGAATTTTCTGTAAAATTTTAACAATAAGTGGGGTGATTTAGTCGTTTTGCATAGTTGGGATCTTTGAGAAACTGTTTAAATCTTCGGGCTGTTTTTTTTTACAAGCTTTTATTTAATTTGCAATGTTTGTTAGGTACTTAGTTTGTTTGATTAGGCCATATCTATCTATCTACTTTTCGGTGGTGCCAGATCGAGCTGATACTTTAGCTACGTGTACTTCGGCGGTAAAGCAATAATACAGTACCGTCGGAAAGTGAGTCGGAACTTCAACAAGAAATACGACAAGTCCGGCGTGTTTAGACTTATTGGATTTGTCTTGACTACAACTATATCCTTAGGTGGTGTCTCCGGGACTTGGTGACGACTCGAAAACGACATATTTAGACACAGGGTCCGGATTGTCACATTTTAATTCAAATATTTTGTTTTACTGACATTTCAAACCCATGATCAAGTCGAAATTTGGGCATATGATCTTGAACAACACAATATAACTCATTCATTTAAACCTCGTTGCAAGTTAAATGAGTATCAATATATTAAAAAGATTTTATGAGGAACGGATAAAGTATGAAAAAAAAAAGATAAAAGCTTGTGCTTTAAAAAAATAAAAAAAATATATAAACTTATTAATTTTTCGAATATTATGAAATTTTCATGAGGCTTATATGTCCGGCGTAGTTAAATTGGTTAATTCGCTTTTATGATGTACGTACGTGATGCTCGCGGCGTTTTGTGAAATGTGAATAAAATCACACGGAATAAAATATATGATCCGTAAAGCGTATAATACGTTTTATGGATTATATATTTTGTTGTGGTGGTGTGGTGGTGGCCGAGTGGGAAAGTAACCGACTTGCACGCAAGAGGTGCGAGTTCGATCCCGGGCAGTACCAATGTGAATTTCACTTTGTGGAATTTATATGTACTAATCAAATGATTCGCCATCTGCTAACGGTGAAGGAAAACATCGTGAGGAAACCCATATGTCTTAGAAGAAATTCTAAAGTCATGTCTGATTCACCAACCCGCATTAGGCCAGCGTGTGTGAATTAAGGCCTAAACCCTCTCTCTCTCTTGATAGAGGAGAGGAGACCCGTGCCCAGCAGTGGGACATATATGGGTTGCTATTATTATATTATTATATTTTGTTCCGTGTAGTGTAGTGTTTACGTATATTCGAGCTTTAAATCAGCGATTTTAACTTTTAACAAAACTCCTAGGCACATCAAATAGAATAACTAGTGTTTATTAGTGTTACCCAAATGCAAGACAAAGAGATTAAGCCAGTCTTGTTATTGATCTAGCGTCAGTATACCTTGTCTTGGTCTTGATATTGCGATCTCAGTCTAGCTCGTGGTCTCGGTCTTGCAGAAAAAGTCTTGCAAGTCTTGCAAATACCTATTAGCTCAATGTTATTTATTAAACACGTTAGTATAAATCTTAGAACAACGTACCAAATATATACATATTGAACTTAAATTGACCTAGACAGTAAAGACCAAATAAACTAATAAAATTAACTTGGTATTGACAATATGTTAACGACAGTGTCTTTCAAGATACAGATTATTTTTTTTTAAATATTTCGATAACGCGGAGGTGTTTTTTTTCTAAAGCTCCGATTATCTTATGTTAGTATAATGATTATCTTATGACTTAACTTTGAGACGCAAAAGTCTCGCAGGCTTAGTTTTGTTCTAGCTTAAATCTTGTAGGGTAGTAAGCAGTTACCGTAGCCTACGGACGCTTGCAATACCAGAGGTATCACTTGCGTGTTGCCAATCTAAAAATAAACAACAGGGTTATATGGGGTTCTTGGGTCCTTGTCGTGATCTAACGACAAAGACTGTTAACAATGGGGTCCGACTTTTAACGTGCCCTCCTAAGCACGGAGCCGCTCGGATGAAATACCACTATGCGGTCACCCATCTAAAGGGTTACCGCGCCCTTGGTAGCTTAACCCGCTGATCGTTTACCGAACAGTGAGTGCACCTAACTATGAGCGCCTACTATTAGTGTAGGTACATCTAAGCATAAGTTTATTACGATATTTCCACATGGCTTAAATTTAAATATGCATGTGTAAGGAATTGTGATAGGTATATTAATTTAGCCTTGTGGTGAAAATTAAGGTCATGTGTCAAGAAAATAATTGCCCTAATTTCTAAATAGAAGTTGTTATTCTACTTTGAAATATAAAGACAAAGTTATCTTTTGCACTCATCAGCTTGAGTGCTCCAGCACTCTCCCTGTGCTGGTTCACGTCCCCAAATACTTTTTTTTTTTAAAGACAACTCCTTCTCTAGAGAACAAGCTCTGTGTCGCAGGGGACTTTACAAACATATAATTAACGGACACAAATTACACTCAGACTCAGAACAACTCCTTGTGGGTCACACAAAGTTTTGTCCTGTGTGGTAATCGAACCCACATCCTCGTGCACGGCAGGCGCGTACTGCGGCCACTGGACCACCAAGGCAGTCAAAACTAAAAAGCTTACTAACCTGCTAAAACACTACACTATCTAGGTAGTGTAGTGTGTCCTTATGGCTGCGGTCTTAATTGTAGGTTAATTAAGAGAGGTCGGGCACCATAGAAGCGAGCAAGCCCTACTGGGGAGAACCTCACCTTCACCTTACAGAAAACAGCAGTAACTACATACAGTGGTGTAGTGCTTATTTGGGGGAATCTTTCTGAAATACCATTTTCTTTATCAAACTGACAACTCCCGCACTAGACGCGGGGGACTTTTTGTCCTATGTGGGAATCGAACCCACAACCTCGTGCATAGCAGGCGCATAATAAGGCCACTTAAATAATAGTATTTTGATTGATCAGTATCAACTATTCTTACAGGAGATACCGATGTATGAATTATTAATTATCATCTACATAATGTTTAATATACATATATATTAATAGGTACACTCGTTATATAGCTAAGGAACACGTGTTTTTGTTAACTTGGCTACTCAAAGTTGGATATTAAACTTCCAGTTGAAACTACTCAATACAAAACCGTTAATATAACTTGTGAATTGACACATACATAACATAAGCTCAAAAGTTGAATTACTGCGTCAACTTATATTAATTTACTAGGGGTCGCCCGTGACTCGTCCGCATAGTAATTTAGAATATTATCCCCGATTTTGCAACATATCTCACTACTGCTCCGCTCCTTTTGATCATAGCGTGATGTTATATAGCCTATAGCCTTCCTGGATAAATGCACCATTCAACCAACAAAAATTCAATTCGAATCAGTACTTTCTGAGATCAACACGTTCAACCAAACAAACTCTTCAGCTTTATAATATTAGTATAATATATATTAGATTCGTTCCATTATTCTCGTAGACTAGATTCATTAAACTACACTCCTGATTGAAAGAAAGCCCTTAAAAATCTGTTGTATAAACTTTTCATTAGCGCAGGGATTTTCTCCTATCTTGTTAGATTCTTATCTCACGGTAGGATTAAATAAGATGTAGCCGTGAGCTTTATAAAGTTGACAAGTTTTATGCGATTTGAAAATCGTAGCTCAGTCTCTTGTTTTTTAATATTATCTAATAAGAGGCTAGAGAAAATCCTGCGATTTAACGTATTTTCGAAATATATACAGTAAAGATTATAGAATATAATTTTTCCTGTACTGGTAGTTATCACAATTGGCGTACCATAGCGTCTGCCAACCCCCATGAGAGACGAGCGTGATGATATGTATGTATGGTAATCAAACGCAATACAATCTGTCCCTTTAATCAATATTACAGATAATGCATTATTTATTACCGCAGGCAGTAGCGGTCTATCCATGATTTCAATCATCCGGTCCATAGCTGGAATTTGCATTTTGTTGAATAAGTCGTATTCAGTATTCAGAGAAATTTGCTTATTTCTAATTTATCATTAATGATACCGTTTTCATGTCATTTAGGTTATACAAATGTATTTAACTGGACAACTAACTGAACGAGTTATAGGTTTTTTGGGCGTTTCGCCCGATGGAGAATTCATTACTTTTTATGTACAGACAGATTTTGATGCTGTCTGTACATGAAAAGTAGTAAACCCTCCATCGGGCGAAACGCCCAAATAAAATATTATAAATTTTGTAATTTATTCGTTTGGCCCGTTCGGGCGAACAAATGGCGGGCGAAACTACCAAATTACAAAATTTATAATATTTTATTTGGGCGTTTCGCCCGATGGAGGTTTTCTCTCAACTGAACTGCTTTTTAATAATATTAAAAAACAAAACTATTCAGATTTGGAAAAAAAACGGTAGTACGAGATATTGATTTGTTAATATTACATCTCCTTCGCCCTCAAATCGGGACTTTTTTAAATATCTATAGGTACTGTTAATTTCTTGCAGACTGCGTTTACATTAGGATCCGTTGTTTAAATCCACTGAAGTTTCCAACTATTCTTATGTTTCATAAATTTAATGAAGCATCAATTAAAAACATGTTAGATGCCAGCGCTCATTACGCGAGCTCTTTCACCGTACGCCCGGAATGTTTTCATACGTTGTCAGTCTTTGTAAGACTCTGGGTCGCGCACTGACTATTTGCTGTGGGGGAAAGTGCTGACTGTTGTGACACGACGATGGAACGATGATCGTAACTTTTAACCTCAATTAGGCGAACCCCCATAACACCACCGTTCATATAGAAACGGAAAATTGCCTTTTTTCTATACACAATGTTAGTTTCCACACGCATCCGCGCTATTATGCCTGTGTGAAAGCACCTAAATTTCCGAGCGACTGGTATGTTGAAAGCAATTGTATTGATACTGCCAGCTTTCCAAAATATTTACTTACTATTTCATTGATATTAGCCGTCTGAACTAATATCTAATCTACACAAATTACACAATACTTTATTCAAGATATTATATTAAAAATATTTAATTAAACATTAGGGATTTGCTGGTATACATTTGTTGACAAGGAGATAGGCCATTCTATCTAACAGTCGAATAACATTGCTCTCTAGCGGAATTGCTGAGATTGAATTAGCAGGAATTGTCGCATTAGAAAAGCAGCGAGGCCTAGGTAATCACTAGATTCTAAACGACAAAATGGATACTGTAATAGGGATGGTAATGCACACGAAGCAGCTGATGTCGTATTACTTTTATCTCTTTTTGTCTGTCTGATCTTAAATTACTACCCGTGAATACCTATTACACATATATACGCACCCATTAGCACTGGAAGCAAACAGCTCATGATCGGCCATTGTGGAAACATATGAGAAAGGCCTATGGTCAACAGTGGACGTCATCAGGCGGAAATGATCAAGACTAACATATTATATAGATAAAACTTACATATTATATAGATTTTGGACACGATTTTCTAGCACACGATTCAAGAAACACCATTATGATGTCGTGTAACAAAAAAAAATATAAATCAGAATTGTCGCAACTGGATATTAGAATTTTTACTTACTCGCTAGTCGAATATTACTTACCAGGCTAGAAGCGGAGCTCGGGTAACTACCGTTCAGTAACGATGACAGTACGAGATTAGGTACTCCAGTTTTAGAAAGTCTGAAAGCTGGCATATAAACTAGCTTGAGCCCGCCTTCCAACCAAATTAATCATTAGTTTGACTTAGTTCAAGGCCGCTGGTAGTTACCTAAATATGCTTGTATGTACAATTATTTCGATACATACATACATACTTAATATTGAATTAGTATTCCGTTTTTGTAATTTCGAAATTTAAAAAAAATATAGTATCGTGCATTTTGAAAAGAACTATAGTGAACTATAGTGCCATAATTATGGTTCGTATGTGTGCTCTACGGTGTTCAAAGGACGAACAGAATAATAATAAGTGTGTGTCCCTCTAATGGAGCGCGACCTGAATGTTTGTATAAATTTCGGCACTGGCTGTGAAAGAAGGCCAAATGCTAGCGGAGCGAGTGCGTCTCTGACAATGATGCACACATGTTCATATCGACGAGCGTTTCCAACGTCGGAATATAATTCTACTATAATGAGACCTTATTTGCGCTGCAAACGCGACAAAGAAAGAATTCTAAATCTTAAAGCCGTGTGACCTTATTACGCCGTGTTATTTACCTTTTACAAGAAACCTAATCGTATTGAATGGAAAAAGAAAACAAATTGCTCTTTGCAAGTTTTCCTAGTTACATAAGAAGAGTTTTTAGAGGTTTAAAAATTAAAGTCATATGTTTTGTTTTTTAAAAAATATTACAGCTGTAGCTCGGTGTAGTCACTGGACTTTATGTTGCGTCATTATTTCTATACCCGTAACATGGCACTAAGAACACGAATAACGTGAAGTGTAAAGCGGTGTTTTGTGAGATATTTTGATATTTTTAATGGCTTCTTTTACTATATTGCCTTGTCTTTATGATGTTATAATGGTCACTTAATTGCGGTAATAATGTCAGTCGGCACTAAGCATTAAATTGTGAAACAGGGCACGGTCGGCGACGTGTCTTGCATTCCTACCGTTTGCATTAAGCGCCAGTCTGTTTGCAGACGACACCGGTGCAACCTTTCCTTAATACACGCATCGATTGCAAATTACATCGGTATTATTGTCAGCCACTTAACATTATTAGGAGATAGCGATTAATGTGGTGATAATAATCGGAGTTTCATTGTACCAGTGACTTATGCTGATGTCCCTTGCGACAAAATATGGGTACATATTCTGTTGTTTGGTCTTTAACAACTTTATGACGAATATAAAAATACGCAGTTATACAAATATTATAGAACGTAAATAACAAAAGTGAAGCAGTTCTGAAAACTTGAACAGGCAGCAATACAAAACATCTTGATGTAAATCTGACATTTCTCAACAATGTAGTCGAGGAGTGTTGATGTACAGATAAATAAGACGTTATGTGACTATAAGGCCTCATTATGAGAAGCGCAGTGTGGATTTCGCGACAATTCTTGCCTTTACAACAGCGCTAACAAATTTATCTCGATGAAGCTCAAGAGTTTGCCTTGACCGTGGAAATTAACACTTTCGAGCGATTTCCGTGCCTCGATCCGGCGTTTGAAGTTATTAACATAGCTGTAGCTGTGTCTACACTTAGCTGAAACTCGTTAACGTGCAGTTTTTACCCCTTTATCGTGCAAAATATTCTCTTATGCCTTCGGACCGTTACATTTTAATTGACGTTCATTATTTTGCTGCGAAACAATTCAAGCGTTTAGTCCATTGTGATACAGAATGAGTGCATAATTTATACAATATTGTTTTTGAACCTTTATTAAAATGTGTATTCAGAATTTACGATATCAATTTTTATAAAGGATTTTTTTTTCGTCCTGTACTGTAGTTTATGAGTTTATTAATACAAACTGAAACGTAACTCTTTTATCATATATTATCGTATTTTTAATATTGGTATAGATGTAGTATAATATACCTAGTATATTATAATATATGTAGATGAACTGTCCTTTGTGAACTGACGGTTCCCATAAGAGCAATAGTCCCAAACTACAATAATATCATCCTATATAAACATTGGTATAATAAGAGAGAGACAGATAAAGAGGGGGAGATAGAGAGAGAGAGAGAGAGAGAAATCAATATCATTTAAATAAACGTAATTAAGTTATTACTTAAAGCCGAAGACGTAATGTCTTCGGCTTTTTATTCGTGATTGCAAAATTGCAATACGTATCATTGTATACTATTTATCCATGTTGTGAGCGTGGCCACGACGTATTACCTTGTTATATCGACATTGAATGAAACAAGTGATCTTGCCTTTGGATTATCGTAAAACTATTTTCGTGTATCGACTGTTGAGTACACGTAAATCACTTAAGCTATTTTTTCCATAGCGTTTAGAAACATCTGAAAATAGCCATTCACGTAGGTTTTGGCTTTTTATGACGTAATTCGGAGCGAGAGCGTGCCGACGAATGTATGCTCGAAATTGCATGCTACTTCATTCGGTAATATCTTGTCCGAAATTAAAAGAATAGTCCACCTAAGAGGTTGGACCGTTAGGCTATTTCGTTTAGTTTGCAAGGAGTATTGTTTACGGTAGTAACTTTTATATACTGTTATCAGTTTTAGGTCTCGTACAGAGGGTTTCATTTATATGTTATGCGAAGATTTTTTTTTTATTTGCCTTAAAAATATAGTTCTATGTCAGAATTAAAAGTATGTTTGAACTTTCTCAAAATAACGCCAAAGAAAAATCTGTCTCTAAACTTTTCCCCACAGTTTACGTTCCCCTAAAAGTTTTCCCAAACTGTTGAAATTTTCCCAGAATGGGGAAAATCCCCATTCTGAAGACCAACCATTTCCCACAACATACTTTTGTCCTAAGTGTCATATAACGAACGTTGTAACATTTCTAGTGGTTCTATACTGTCGTTCGTTTTTGTCGAAAAACGAGGGCTGTTAAAATAATGTGAATATAATTTCGGAGCCTGCACGTTCCGGGAGTTTTTCTAATTAAATTTTACATCTCATTACTTGTTCATGTAATATTCGAATTTTATGAACGAAATAGACGTACCTACTTGGTATACAATGCTATTGAATGACACACTGCACTGCAGCACAAATATTATGACTACTAACTTTGTTAAAATTGATATTTTAAAAATGATAAATAAGTGAGATAGGGCACCATAATAGCGAGCAAGCCCGACTGGGGAAGGACCTCCACGTTACAGAAGACCATAGCCGAATGACTACACACAGTGGTGTAATTGTGTTCCTGTGTGTGAGTGGTCTCCAGCGCTCATTTAGTGATGCGTTTTGAAAGAAACGTATCGTCCCTGGGATAGTCCCATCATAAAGCCCTGGTGTAAACAGTTGTTATAAATTATATAGCAATAAATGTTTTTTTTTATTTATCTAGACGCGTTCGCGGTCTGCTATATGTACATGCATATATCGCCTCTTTGCTTCATTAACTTGACAGTCGAAAAAAGATTTTTTGGTTAAATCAAGCTGCGTCTCGTCACGGTGTCGCGAATCCAGAGATTTTATCTCATCTAAAAATATGCGTACCATGCTAAAATAACTTCTCACTTCAAAAAAGAATAGGGTGCAATATGTTAATTTAATCAGTATACGTATTTTTTTATCTCGGCTTATTAGATAAGTGTATAGAAGTTCATATTGTAATTATCTAATCAAAGCATGTAAATTGCGGCGGATCGTAACAGGGGCTCTATTTGGATCAGCCGACGCGACGCCATGACAGGTACACGCCGATATCTAAATAAGGTATATGATGGATTTGTTAGGTGACGTTGCGTTTTAGTAAACGTCTCCTTCTTCCGTTTTATATTATGAAATTTCCTATCTGTGCCAAGTGAAATCTATCTCCATTAAATAACTTGGCCGCTTACATTTTGATAGAAATTTCATAAACTACAGCAGTTAATAAATTCATGTAGGCACACGAGGCTTTAAAGTTCCGAAGCGTTAAAGTTTGACGTACTCGAAAGTTTTCTAACAGTGAACTGCATCAGGCTGATGTCTGATGATGATGACTACCTACTGGTCAGAATTGAACTTCTTATGTGTTACATGTCGGTTATTTTCCCAATCAGCTAACGCTTTTCATTAACATACTAGAAAGTAGAAATAAAAATCTATATGGTTGGACGCGCTAATCTCAGAAAGTACTGGTTCGATTAGATAAATTCATTTTTTGTTAAATAGTGCATCCAGGCAGGCTATATAACATCACGCTATGTTCAATATAAACAGAGCAGTAGTGAGATATGTTGCAAAATCGGGGTAAAAATTCCAAATGACCACTTGGACGAAGTCGCAAGCGACCCCTAGTGTTAATATAAGTCCCAATCGTAACCCGTCCAGATGTTTCAAAGGCAGCTCACGCGAGTTAAACCTCCAGCTTTTCGAGTTATCAATGCCGCACACCCCAGTACAAAACATTCGCAGTATATTTGTCCCCGTCCGGACTGTATTGATGTTAACTTGTTTATATACTTATTGTGTCCAGAGCTGATAGTTACAGTTTATGTTGTATTCAAGTGTAGGCTGTTAGTGAACATGTAACTCGTTTTAATAAAGTTATTTTGGTCAAGGTTTAAGCTGAAAACCAGCGCTTAGTATTCAATTTTTGGGATCTAAGCATTATGCTGACGCTCGAACCTTTTTCTTCCGGTACCTACTATAGTTCTCTGTAATGTACTTACTTAAGCTGTAATACTGGAAACAATAAACTCTATTCTATTCTAAGTACGGTTAAGTAAACAGCCCCTCTAGACAAGTGGCATAAGCGATAGTCGAATCGAAAAGTCAAAAAATAAAATGTATGGAATTTGACGTGAGTCTACGATTTAATGTCGTAAACTTACGTCAAATCCCATACATTTTCTTTTTTGACTTTTCGATTCGACTACCGCTTATGCCACTTGTCTAGAGGCTCAGGTAAGTTGCGTCGTTTTGCGTCGGTTTGATGATATTGTTTCAACGTATGTTGAACAAATATGTTTCTTTATCAGTGTATGTTAATTCGATCTAGAAACTATAAACATATAAAATAATAATAATAATGAGTTTATTTACAATAAAAGTTTAATACATTGCATTGCATTTACATTGGTTAACATTAATCATTTATTAATAACAAGGGGTCTCCCGCGTGGTAATTTGGAACGTAATTTTTTTTCCCGATTTTGCAACATATCTCACTACTGCTCTGCTCCTATTAATCATAGCGTGATGTTTTATAGCTTATAGCCTTCCTGGATAAATGCACTATTAAACAAAAAAATATTTTTTGTAATCGAACCAGTACTTTCTGAGATTAACGCGTTCAACTAAACAAACAAACTCTTCAGCTTATAATATTAAGTATAGATAATATGGTATTATAATTTACAATAATATTATAATACCTGTACTAGGGTTGAGATAAAATCCTGTATCACAGATAATATGTGGTATAAAATTATTTACATTGGTCCCATACTAGGCTAGGCTATTTTGGGCACCGCACACAGTTTCGTTAAGAATTTATAGCAAATACTAGTGGACCTGGCAGACGTCGTCCTGCCGGAAAAAGCTGAAATACCGACAGCAGCGCCACCTACCGGGTCCAATTGTGAATCTAAACCATCCAGGGCCCTACCCGAACACACACACAAAATTTCATCAAAATCGGTCCACCCGTCTAGGAGGAGTTCAGTCACATACACACGCACACAAGAAATATATATATTAAGATATTAGTGCCCTGGTAGAACTGTTGCCATTTTTCCCGCAAGTAACATAACTTTATTTATATCAATTTTAAAATTGTAAATATCATACAGTCTAACATTTACAATTTTTATTTCAATATTATTCATGTACAAAGTTACAATAATTATGACATGACACACCTAACGATGATTCAATATTTATCGAGTAAACACTCGGGATTTACGATAATAACGTATTTGCATGTGTAAATTAACAGTTAATATTTTCACAACATATCTACCTTTTTATATAATTCTCGTTACTTATGTAATACTAAATGTAAGGTTATTTAAAGTAAAATTGTATACGAAAATAACTTTTATATTATTAAGGAACTATTGGAGAAAAATGTTAATTAGGTGCCTACCTAGTGATTTTTGCATGCTAAATAGCAAAACATGATTGAACATAATTATTCACTGTAATATCGTAAATACCATGTTTTATGCAAATAAAGATTAATAATTCTCAATTAAATCTATCGCATTTGACGTTGCAGGCCCCAATAATTTAAAAAAAGAGTTCTGCTAGTGCGGTATGTCAGTTTATCTATGTACAATTGGGTGCAATAACGCGGATATTGTTTGCGGTCAAATGATTGTCAGGCGTTTGGGATGATGTGAAATGCTTGGCCAGCGTGGGAAGGGTGCGGGAGACGCACCGCTCCACGCGGGGCTCATTGTATCTTTATCGGCGTCGTGTCCATGACATTTCCACGCCCTAGCCCCTTGCTGTCGTATCAAATACCTACCATTCTTTACTTACTGACATAATAACAAATTGAATGAGTAAACGATACGATATACCAAGTAACAACCTAGAATCTATTTACTTTGAACGGTAACAGCAGTTTAGTATACGGTTTGCTTACATTTGCATCGGAAATTGCTACTAGTAGGTAGTAATAATAGGTAACTCGTGCATGCTTGCATTGTATTGTATTATATAGTATATAACTAATTGAACATGATAATGAACGTGACATGTAGCTATTCTAATCTTTATGTATATATTTCTTGTGTGCGTGTGTATGTCACTGAACTCCTCCTAGACGGCTGGACCGATTTTTATGAAATTTTGTGTGGGTGTTCGGGTAGGGCCCCGAAAGGTTTAGATTTGCAGCATATCAGCTTTTCCTTACGTCGTCCTACCCGGAAAAGCTGATATATCGACAGCAGCGCCATCTACCGGGTCCAATTGTAAACAAAAATCTACAAAATCTGCAAATCTAAACCATCCAAATTTCATTACAATCGGCCCAGCCGTCTAGGAGGAGTTCAGTGACATACACACGCACACAAGAAATATATAAATGTTGCGAGTTGTTGAGTGTAAACTCTTATAAATGTTGCGAATTAAGCTATACTTGAAATAATGAAAGAAAAGAAAGAAGAAAGAAAAATTTATTCATTCTCGCACTTAAAAATAAAATATAAACAAAATTAAATCTAAGATAACAATAAGAAACTAAAATTAGATCTAATGATATATAGGTATCTACAGATATGGTATAACAAAAAAAAATATATATATATATATATATATGTGTGTTACGGTAAATCTGATTAATTGAAAATTATTAATATTTTTACAAAATTATTAATAATAACACATGTTTTGGTAAATGTGAATAATCGATCGAAATTTATTACTTTAAGTAGTAATTATTAATAATTCACGACACATATTGGTAAAAGTTAAAAAATAAATAAAAACCTAACCTAACCTAGGCTACTCTTCAAAAAAAAAAAGGTTAGGTTAGGTTTTTATTTATTTAACCTAACCTAACCCCCCGCGTCTCTCGCACGGCGCACACACCGCCCCGCCCCGCAATCCTTGGCCACTTATTACATTTATCACTACTGGGGTTAAATTATTAATAATAACCGACAAATGTGATTAATTTATCAGTTTAACCTCGACTTTCAGTAATTATTAATAATAATAGATAATTATTAATAATCTTCAATTATTCACTCTTACCGTAACATATATATATATATAAATCTAAAACTAAACAAATATTTAAATAAAGACAGAAAAGAAATAGAAAATAATTAAAATAAAACAACATATTAATGCGAATCTGAAAAGGACACCATCTCGGCATATTGCTGTATACCAGAAAAGTATACAGCGCTGGTATTCTGATGGCGCCTTCGTAGTGACGTCACGCTATAACAAATATTTAAATATTTACCTACAATAAATTTATAAAAATATATTAAAAAGCATTCAAAAAATTTTCAATAGTTATGAAAAATAAAAAAACATAATACATGAACAAATTTTGCATTAAAAATAAATCTTATGCTTAAACAAAAAAGAAAATGTTGCGTTCCATTTCGCACTCACGCGCATGACTCAGCATATTGCTGTATACCAGAAAAGTATACAGCGCTGGTATTCTGATGGCGCCTTCGTAGTGACGTCACGCTATAACAAATATTTACCTACAATAAATTTATAAAAATATATTAAAAAGCATTCATAAATATTTCAATAGTTATGAAAAATAAAAAAATAAAAAAACATAATACATGAACAAATTTTGCATTAAAAATAAATCTTATGCTTAAACAAAACAGAAAATGTTGCGTTCCATTTCGCACTCACGCGCATGACCCGCCAAACAATTCTCGAAGTGACAAACAATGCTGTCACTGCCATTTTGTGTTGTGAGACTGTGAGTGAACTTGAAGGACAGATAATTCATATTTTATTAAGTTATTTTGTATACCTACCTATTGTGACCTATTGTATTGTGGTTCTTAATCGTACGTATACGTTTTAATTATACTAAACGTAGTTTGACATAGTAGATTAAAGGGGAAAATAAAGTGGTGTTAATAGCCCTCCATGTGGCGTCGTTCCGCGTATTGGTTTTAATAATTATGTTTGTTATTATAAAATTATGATACACACGGCAACGGAAGATAGCTATACAGGGCTTCTACATAAAGATTAGATTTTTAAGTAAACCATTGTATATATTTCTGTAGAATTTGGTAATATTTAAAATCATTCTTAAGCGTATAGTCATACTTACATATATGGCGAAACGCGGGTAGATACACCTCTTTCTACCGGTCGAAAAATCCATGTTTAAACTAATCGGCTTCTACATAAAGATTAGATTTTTAAGTAAACCATTGTATATATTTCTGTAGAATTTGGTAATATTTAAAATCATTCTTAAGCGTATAGTCATACTTACATATATGGCGAAACGCGGGTAGGTACACCTCTTTCTACCGGTCGAAAAATCCATGTTTAAACTAATCGACACGGTACCTGAGTCGTTTGAAACTAGCCAACAGAGAACTTGCATCGAAACATACTTCGACATTTACGAACGCTTTTACAGATAGAAAGTTCTTTCCTGAGATGAGACTATCGCCGCCACAGTCTAATACTACGGACAAGCTAAACTTTCTTATCGAAAACGAATAGATAATACTCGAGGACTATAAACAATATAAGTACATAACTGCCTAGATTATTACAACTTTATCGAGTCCGTATCATCAAGTAAGTCCTACGCGTAGCATGCTGCGTTATTATAACATCTATACTAATATTATAAAGCTGAAGAGTTTGTTTGGTTGAACGCGCTAATCTCAGAAAGTACTGGTTCGATTAGAAAAAATATTTTTTTTGTTGAATAGTGCATTTATTCAGGAAGGCTATAGGCTATATAACATCACGCTATGATCAATAGGAGCGGAGCAGTAGTGAGATATGTTGCAAAATCGGGTAAAATATTTCAAATAACTACGCGGACGAAGTCGCGGGCGACCCCTAGTGTTTAATACGTTTATATAGCATTTGTAACGAAGTTGTTATTGTGATGCAGTGAGACCAAGCCGCTTGCTGTGGGTTTTATACCCACACGGGACATAAATCTTTGTGCGATCCACGGATAGGTGATCTGTGTCTAGTAGAAGGTAGTTTGTATCAGTTAAAAGTTTTTCGCGACCATTATATGTAGCTTATTCCCTAATGTGCCCGTGGAGAATAGTTTAATATATTGATTTTGAGATACGTGCGATAGGTAAAAGGTACGGCAACGTGGCGGCGTGTTCTTTACTGTGTGTGTATGTAGGTCGCCACCGCGTATTCAAAGGAGCTTCGTTTTAAAATAACATTTATTTATTTTAAAGAATGTTGGTGTTACAAACTGAAACATTGCTTTGACGCTTTTGTTATTGCAAGCGTCCAAAAAACTGAACAAGCATATATTCAGGGTGATGTATAATTCTTTACAAATATTTCAGCCTATTGAGATTTCTATCTTAAATCTTTCGACATCCAATCCGAAGTTTCAGTTCTTTGAGCTATTGCTTGCCGTTACGTTCTGTATTACTATCTTATCACACATCACCAACTGTATTTTCAATAGCTGTTCTCCTCGTTTTATTTGGATACGGTCCCGTGTAACGTTTATTGTTACTGCTACGCTCTCTTCAATCTTAGCGTGATGTTAGATGTCTATAAAATTCCTCAAATATAAAATGCAAAAAGATTTTTTTTGGATCAATCTAGTAGTTCCAGAGATAAGCGTGTTCTAACAAAAATAAACATACAAGTTCTTCCCCCTTATTAAATTAGTATAGATTACCCACTAATGTCTTGATTTATCAAATCTGTTCCTGTTTGTTCATTCAATGAAGCTGCAAATTAGCTGACGATTCATCTGGTATTTTTACTCGACCTTTAGCGCCACAATGTGACCTACATGAATAAATGATTAAGATTTCAACTGTTCTTTTCTTTGTTACAGAAGTTAAGATGGGCTGTTTCGTGAGTAAAGATAAACTCACCAAGGAGGACATGGACTTCCTCAAGACCCATACGTCGTATGACGAGACCACCATTAAGGAGTGGTACAAGGGATTCAAGGTAAGGGAAAATCGATTTATGATCCTTTAACTTTATCTTAACTTTACATTATGTCGTGTATATGTCGACCGATACTATTCCCTTATGACTCGTATGCAAGGTAACGCTCACTTTCAATATCGTTCGGTATATTTGACACACATATTACATTTACTAAATAAAGGTGTACGTACGTGTATGTTAAATATAGTGTTGTCTCCCGTTTTTGTAGAGACATCCCAATGTTAAACGGTTTACTGAACCGAACACTCATTCGACGATACCCTAAAAATACCAATTTTAAGAACATGACTATTTAACTAACCGACCCTTGAAATTACATAATTTAGTTAACGTTATTTAGAACAAACAAAGAAGACAAATAAGATATATACAAAACTAGCGGTCGGGCCCGACATTTCCTCTTTTTTTACTTTTTTAAGGATTTTACAAAATTCCATCTTAGTCACAATTATGTCTTTTAAGGAACTCAAGTGCAAAATGTTAGCCCTTACGGTTTTGGTTCTGCGTTCATGAATCAGTCGAGGCAAAATTGATATAAAAGTAATTATAATCCTTAATTTAAAATAAATTTCATAGCTTTAAAAAATATACATATATGAAGATAAAACTGAACTGTTACAATCGTGATTTAGGAGTAATTACGAATATTGTTGCATTTGTTTTCTAAACTTATATAATTAATTTATCTTTTAAATACTTGTCGCGACCAATGTGGCCGATTTGTCTTATTTGTGTTCGTTCAGGTTTTTATATGATAATTTTTTTGGATAAGCCGCGGGAAAAATCGTTTCGTTATTGTCAGGAGAAGGTTCTTATGTAAAAAAAAAGAATGTTGAGCTTAAAATAGTTTAACCCGGGCGAAGGCAAAACTACTAAATGAATTTAAAAGTGATAAATTTAAAGAAAGGGACGTAAGAATCATTTATTTAATAACTATTGGCAGTACAAGTTAAATCTTTATTCTTTTCAATATTCAATATTGCATAATGTGCTCTTGCATGGACTTGAAGTATTTACCTTTCCGGTTGAGTAGAGCTCGTTCCATTTCAATTGTGTGCACTGCCTTCAGTTTCCTACTATTAAACGAGGGCGGCACTGAAAGTTTTTAGAGCTGGCTACGTCTAAACAATATAATAAAATATATATATTTTTTCAAAATAGAACGCTTTGCCAATAATAAGTATGTATTTCATTCATTTGTCAATTGTTTTACGATTTGGTGGGAAATTGAAAATTGTCCGTGTCACGTCAGCATGAATTTAACGCGAGAAAATTTTCGTGCAATGATTTTCTACGATGTTCGATGTTATTTAGGTCAACAAGAAAGAAATGATAGACTACGATTGGCCTTTCACGATGAAGCCCCGTCTCGTGCCACTGTTTATAACTTGTTTAATGAGTTTAGACTTGGTCGCACTAATCTCACCGATGAACTCCGTGAGGGATGAACTTCTAAGGCGTAAGCGAATGAAGATAACATCAGTGTTGTGCGGCGTATGATAGAGACTGGCAGAAGAACAACCTATCAGCAGATTAGAACAAGCTTAGGCATCGATATGAGTCAAGTGCGCGAAATCCTTCATGAACATTTAGCGGTCAGGAAGCTTTATGCCCGGTGGATTACCTCATAATTTGACCGAGACCCAAAAACTCCGCGTGTTGATTGGTGCCGTGAAATGGTTTAAAGATTTAACGGAGGAGACTCAAATGCTGTGATCGACATACTTACGGGTGACGAAACCTGATATACTGTAATAATCCCAAAACCAAAAGACAGTCTGCTCAATGGGTATTTCCTTCCGAGGAGTTGCCAACTAAACTGAAGAAAATAAATAAAAAAATAAAAATAAAAATTGTTTATTCTCAGACAACAAAATCCATACATATGTTAGTACAACCTTAACCTATGTTAGTAATAGTAAGTCTGATCGGAGATCGATTCAGAACATAACTAAAGGTTCAGAAGGCGATTTCAGGTGAGTGAGAGACTCTCCCTAATGACTCTTCTCACAAGGCATGACCATAGTGATGACTCATGTCTATTTGTAATCGTTAATAGAATGCTGTTGGGACTGCCCCGCACCCTGCGAATCAGCGACGAGGTTTTTTTACGAATAATCGCAGCAAAACCGTCAACCTGGTACACGGCAAACATCGTTGACGCACTACAGAAACGAGGCAATCCCAACAACATCCGAAAACCATTATTATATTGAACACGCAGTGCGTCCAGCGATTTTTTAGAGTATTTGACCCATAAATTACCCGTGTACATACCCTGAAGAGAGGTTGAAGCTTGGGAAATAATATGGTAGCCTCGTTCTTCGAAAGGACAGATCATTACGCGACAATTGTTTTAGAGGATCCAAAAATAGTTACTGCCCAGTGGTATACTTATAATTGTTTGCCACTTGTCTTAGAAAAGGTTCGGGAGAAACGACCTCGTAGTAGGATCTCCTTCACCACGACAACGCCTCGTCCCACACCGCCAGGCAAACGATCGACTATTCGGCGACGTTAAACGTGAAATTACTGGGTCACCCGCCGTATAGCCCTGACCTTACTTACACCTTGCGATTTTTATTTACTCCCAAAAATAAAAAAATAAAAATTTCGAGGAAATCGTTTGAAGCTGTCTCTGCGTTTCAAAAAGTACCCTAAATACAAGTGGGCAAAGTGCTTTGCTCAGTGGTTCCATCGGATACAGCGATGCATTGACGTGAATGGACACTATTTTGAAAAGATATAATAAAGCTAATAACTCGTCAATCATCTAATCATTTTTTTATTTACTAAGAACTTTCAGTTTGACCTTCGTAGTTAGCTGTTTTATCTTCTTGTTACAAAGTTATGAAGAGCGGCATACTTGAGTAGGCAAGCTGGCCGCAGCAGTTGTAAATATAGGTATTATTGTCTTTGAAAAGACGTCAGCCTCATATATTTACCGTCGCTCCTGGGATCTAGCTTTTTTATGAGACAATTTTTTATGCAAACAGATAACATCTTTTTAGTTTTTTATCTAATGAAAAATATGTAGTATTTTACTTCCTGGAAACGTAAAATTTTTACTAGTAGGTATCGTTACTTTTAAAATATTTACATTTCGAAGCTTGTTCTTCATTTCAAATCTCATGGATTATGTACTTATATTTTTATTATTGTTTGCCGGTTGCACTAAAGCTTGTGTGAAGCGCTAGTATCTACTACCGAGTTAATGTTTAAAGCGCACTGCAGGTGAAAAACGCAGTAATGATTATTTTCCCATATAAGTTAAATATAACCATTAGTCATGGCTCGGGTCCAACCTCAGCCGTATTAAATGGCGACTGGTATGTAATTAATAAAACTGTACTGCCCCTCTAGACAAGTGGCATAAACGATAATCGAATCAAAAACTCAAAAAAGCAAATATATGGAATTTGACGTAAGTTTACGATATTATATCGTAGATTTTTTTTTTTTTTTTTTTTTTTTTTATAATACTTGGATGGCAAACAAGCATACGGCCCGCCCACAATGTTGTACACTGTTAAATGTAAATATTTTTTTCCGGCTATAAATATATTATATCAATTGGGGTTTCATGGAAAAGAGTGAGTTTTTTTTTTATAGGCTGATGAATTGTCAGTGTTCACTTGGCACAATAGAATGGAACAGGTTTTAGCGCGCCAGTCGACGCGACGCCGACACGCGACTGTTGGGTTAAGGTTGTGGTCTACATAACACATCTGCATTATATCGTACCATTAGCAATAACACATGCAAGCCAAAACATAAAACTAGCGGTCCCAACTACGCCTGGGTTAAACTATTTTCTGCGCAATTTCTGTAATAACCTCCTACATTAAAACAACATGATTGAAATCGGTAGTCATTCATAAGTTATGGCGTGACGTACGCCGACGTGTATTATTTTTATATATAGATGAATATAGATAAGGATTTTTCTTTATATTACATTATCCTTGCAGCAAGATTGCCCTAATGGCCGGCTGACGCCTGCTAAGTTTGTGGACATGTATAAGATGTTCTTCCCCTCCGGTAACGCTGTTGAATTCTGCGACCATGTATTCCGCACATTCGACATGGACAAGAACGGATACATTGACTTTAAGGTAATATTTTTCACGTAAGTTTAAATAAGCTGGCGCCGTCTCTAATTAATAGTACAGCTGTACAATTTATTCTTCTACAAGTCTATATCCTAGGTAGTAACTACAATAAAACGCGTAGGTGCTTCACAGTAATCACTTTGCGAATGTTCAGTTTTCACACGAACTGTCATAAATGATTCCGCAGTTGTTGCCGAGCGATTTGTTCATTAAATATTCCTATCGCAGTTGCGAGTGAACGCACTCTAATGTTGATTCTGATTGTTAACAGTATAATTTGTAGAGTACATCGAACAAGAGACTCCATAGCGCTTTCTTGTTTGTTTTGGTCCCGAATCTCGTCGTGAAACGCCATCGTAATGTTTGTTATAGGAATTTCTGCAAGCGATCCACGTGACCTCGAGTGGTACCCCCGAGGAGAAGCTTAAGTGGGCGTTCCGCATGTACGATGTAGATGGCAACGGAGTCATTGACATCCAGGAGATGACGAAAATAGTCCAGGTGGGTACATGCTAAGTATTACCAACATCGGTACTGTTCAACTTCTCTATAGACGTCGCCGCTACTTTCTTTCTTTCTTTCCTTTCTGTTAAAAAAAACAACTCCCGCACTAGAGAACAAGCTCTGTGTCGCGGGGGACTTTACAAACATACAATTAACGGACACAAATTACACCCAGACTCTGAACAACACTTTGTGGGTCACACAAAGTTTTGTCCTGTACCACAGCAGGCGCATACTGCGGCCACTGGACCACCAAGGCATACTATCTGCAAGCTAACTAATCGTCATCTATAATAAAATGCATAAAACGAGATGATACACCATTTTATTTGGTCAAGTAACGCAGATGCATGTAATGATCTCAAGTACGTTAATATTTAGTACCTACTAGTTTATGTTGCCGGCACATTCTGGTGAGTCATGGCGCGAGTTTTACGTTTCACATCACCTATGTATTTTTATCTGTTGAGAACAGGGTTTGTTTAGTCTCAGGTAGAAGACGCCAATTTTGCAATATTGTTTTATTATTCTTTAACTAAAACGCTTTTGTTTAGCATAAAATAACTCGTTTTATTATTAGGTATGTCTCAAGTTAGATAGGTGACGTATTTCCAAAGTTAAACCAAGTAAAGCATAAAATATAATTAAAACAAGATTCAAATTAGTGCCTAAAAATAGTTCAAGATGACATTCAAGGGAGGAATTTTAGTTGTCTTGTTGGTGCGTCGAATATTTAATTTGACAGCTTTCACAATTACTTAGCTTTATGTTCATGGTGGGGGTTTTTGACACGTTTGACGTGTAGTCAGTTTTAATTACAAGGGTGGAGCGGTCAATAGCATATCGTAGACACTGAATAATTTAAAGCGTTTGGTCTGATTGCACGTTGTCGTATTTCTGTGTAATTAGGTACCTGTCGCATATGAAATATCTTAAGGGGTTTATATTTACTATTTGACTGCACGGTTGCTTTTATTTACTACTTCGCGGCGTGTTGTGGGTTCGATGCCTAGACGAGACAAAAAATTGTATGATCAATAAAATGGTTGTCCCGTGCCTGAGTGTACTTTGTATCCGTTAATTGTGTTTGTAAAGTCCCGCGACACAGAAAATGTTGGTATAAAGAGGAACATTAATAATATTCCTTTACCCTCGAAGTAACTTCTTTCTTTAAACAAAAATTATAGCGTTTGGCGCCATTAGTGCTGGCGCCTAGTCGGAGCCTTGCATGACATTGTCAGCCTATAATTAACATATTTGTAAATAGAAACAGTGTTTACCGACTAACTGTCGGCTGATATCACTTTTAGAAAGGGTGTCGTTCTTTCGTTAATTTTATTTATTCACTACTAAGAAGTCATAGTCTTGCTCAACATATCCAAGATGGTTTCTTTTTCTTTTTTTCATACCTACTTGGGTGGCAAACAAGAATACGGCCCGCCTGATGTTAAGCAGTTACCGTAGCCTATGGACACATGCAATACCGGTGTTGCTTGCGTGTTACCAACTAATTTTATTACACCTGGGCTTTAAGATGGGAGTATCCATCCCTGGGATAGGAATACGTTTCTTTCAAAACGCATCCCTAAATAAGC
The DNA here is from genome assembly GCA_947095525.1 of Trisateles emortualis. NCBI lineage: Eukaryota > Metazoa > Arthropoda > Insecta > Lepidoptera > Erebidae > Trisateles > Trisateles emortualis. Next base: position 32,975,694 of record OX352729.1, read on the forward strand.
GCTGGAGACCACTACTACTCTCGCCCACAGGAACACAACTACATCGGTGTGTGTAGTTATTTGGCTGTGGTCTTCTGTAAGGTCTTTCCCTTGGGCTTGCTCGCTAGTATGGTGCCCTACTTCACTTAGATTGGATATGTTAGGCAAGAGAATCCTCTCCTCTTTCAATAGCTGTGTGAGTTGATCTAGGTAGTAAGGGATGAGTTAATAGATACTCATGAAATTTTGTGTGCATATTGGGTAGGTCTGAGAACCGGACATCTATTTTTTATCTCCCTAAATGTTAAGGGTAATCCACCCCTATTTTTTTTTAAAGACAACCCCCCAATATCACTAATCCCGCACATAAATAAAAGGACATATCCCGCACTAGAGAAAAAGTTCTGTGTCGCGGGGGACTTAACAAACATACAATTAACGGACACAAATTCCACCCAGACTCAGAACAATTCTTTGTGGGTCACACAAAGTTTTGCGTTTGGCTCGATCGATTTTCGTTAAATTTTGTGTGCATATCGGTTAGGTCTGCGAATCGGATAACATCTGTTTTGCATCCCCCTAAATGTTAAAGGTTACCCTTAAATATTTTTATTTATATTTTGACAAAATGTTTGTTTTTTTTATGATTCAGCATTAAAAATACATACAACCCTTAATTTTCACTCCTCTACGATCCACCCCTATTTTTTAATAGTGATATTTCTATTTCTACTTTATATGGCAAAACAACGTTTGCTGGTTCAGCTAGTTAAATTTTAATACTTCCACTAATTGTATACACATTATGTACCTTCGTAAACATCTATGGAAACTTTCGTAGTTACGTAATATACCTACGTTATTATAGCACCTACTCGTATAACGATATAAGCTGAAGTTAACGCTGAGATAAATGTGTTATCTCAATCACTATCAAGGCGAGAACCAGTAACTCTATTTAAACGTATAAGCACGTTAGACCCCGAGCTAACACCATTAGTGCCGCAATACGTTTAAGCACTCAGACAAACACGACACATCGCGACAGGATCAACGCAACACGAGTGCAATGTAGGTAGCTACGATGCAGTACTTACCTACGGTGAAGTAAGAGCTACTACGATATGCGGCTTTCGGTCATTTGCTATTCTGAGTTATGGGTCGTTTCGCCCGCTATTTGTTCGCCCGAACGGGCCAAACGACCAAATTACAATATTTAAAATATTTGATTGGGCGTTTCTCCCGATGGAAGTTTTATTACTTTACTTACAAATATTATAAATTTTGTAATTTGGTCGTTTGGCCCGTTCGGGCGAATAAATGGCGGGCGAATAAATGGCGGGCGAAACGACCTATAACTCGCTATTCTGACTAAATCCGATCTCCGCCGCACTTTCCTTACAAAGGCATTGAGTGCATTTACGCTAATTATATGTATAATGTTACCGTGACATTATTTTAATCTCCTTGTAACTGCTATGTATTCTAATTTGTTTCACTATTTAAACGATTCGGCATGAATTTGAAGCAATTCGAGATATCACAGTGGCCTGCGATATCGTGTTAACTGCCAACCTTCTATTTGCATCCAAGATGTTCTTATAGGTTGGAGGTATGCCGTATTTCTAATCGATTTTTATACGAGCTTTATTAGTCATAAGTACTTATACATGATAGGGCTACTTAATTATTCATTGCATATCGATTCAAAAAAATTGCACTTATTAAAGCTGATTATAGAAAATTACTGCAGTATGCGGTTTTCCAGTCGACTCACAGGCATTTATTGATTATCGAGGTTGTCATCGACTTAATATCGACCCTAAAACTTCCACCTTGAAGTAATATTAGTATGTAGGTACTATTTTGATGTTTTAGGTAAACTATATGTGCATGCACTGTGACTTTCTTGCTCATTAGGTACCTTTCTAGTATACTAAGCACGCTTTCTAAGATAATACAAATTGTGTTTGTGCTCCTTTACAGGCTATCTACGATATGCTCGGAGCTTGCTCAAGTAACCGACCAGCTGATTCAGCGGAGGAGCGCGCTAAGAATATTTTCGCGAAAATGGATGAGAATAATGACGGTCAATTGACGCAGGACGAGTTCCTCAAGGGTTGCCTGCAGGATGAGGAGCTGTCCAAAATGCTGGCGCCTTAAATTGCCAACCATCATACCATTACCCAACGATCCGGTACCCACACCTATCCCCATCGTATACCTCACGATAACCCGACGGCGTCGTCTTGTCCACACGACAGCATTTATGGATTCGAAATGGTTTAAACACTTGGTCTTTGTTGGCCGTCCGACATTAACTTATAGGTACCAAGTAATTATATTTTCACTGTAAATATCTTCAAATTCATACAACTGGTTCATAATTTATTAATAGATACTAATATTCGAAATTTTTCATCGCAACAATTAAATCCAGTTTTTTTTTGTCAATCAATATACATGTACTTTGAGAATTGAAATGATTGTATGAGTGATCTTTAACTGGGTCAGCATTAAATGGCGAAGTGTATTTAGTACGGTAAACGGTGTGGTAGCGTTGTGTTGCTGTCGTGTTGACATGGCATTTAAAGCATGTGTCTGATTGTATTTGTGTATCGATCACTCGCGGCAAGTGCAGCCTGCATTTGTTCACTAACACCCGCTCCGAGGGACATAAAAATTTCAAACCGCGAAAGTAAACACAGTCAGAATCTATTGGTTAGGCCTGCATGTTTGATCTGCACACTCTTTTCTTAGCCGAATTCGTAACTCTAAAAACAGATACAATTTGTATCCTCGCGGTTGTTACTCGGCTTGCGTGGAGATATTTTAAGCACCGCTCCAATACGAATGTGTGCTGCGCTTCGCAATTCGTTTCCCAACACATAAGATTTTCGATTTGTCGATTGTAAAAAAAAGTATTATAACATTAAGCTATTACTGAGTAACGAATTTGATGTCAATGAGCCCTCGAGTTTCGAAATTGTCCATTCCTATTATACCTAATGTATGATTGATAATTGTATGTCAATATTTAAAGTCTTTGTCGCTGTCGGACTGTCCGAACCATTCACTTTTTAGACATTCTATAACTATCCCTATGTAATACTCGGTCTAGTCGTATCTGGTTCGTATATACTTTATTCCGATGACGGATTACTAATACTGCACAGAATAAATTAATGTCAATCTTTCAATTATATTATTAAGGCAAAATTAGTGTAGCTGTATGAACTGTATCGATCAGATTGAACACGGAACCGCCAGGTCACACGGCTGGCTGTTGCACGCAGTATTCACGACTCTGTAGGTAGCTATCTACTTAGTCATCGCAATTTGACATAATGGACAAAATCTTCACAAATTAACACTGCTAACAATCTGATCTCTTCTTAATATTCCACATGAGTAAAATTTGTATTGTCATTGTTTCTATAATATCTATCGATGTCGTTTATTATTCGGTGTTATTGGTTAATTCGTCAAGGATCTTCCCGAAGGCTCGGCTGCCCGGACCTCGGCCTCGCTTCTTTACATTTCAGTATTATTTCTAGCGTTGGTTACCGCATAATAACTACATTTCTAAAAGATCATTTTTCCACTACTGTGCCTTCTAGTTCTCCTTGTAAATAATTTATTTCATCGATTTACATGATTCCTCTGACAACTTAGCCAAAAGTCGTCCACATTATTTAAACCAAATTTTTGGTGTGCCCTAGTCCAATACTGTTATAATTTTAAATTAGCGAGAGTATTTATTTTATCTCTATATTCACATGTAGTCACTGGCCGTAGGTACAACAGTAGAAAGGGTCGCGATATTAATTTATTTCATAATTATAATTATCTTTTGTATTGATTAAGCTGCGTTATGTTAATGTTTTCAGTGCATAGAATAAGAATGACTTAAGATAATAGAAGCGCGCATTTTTAAGAATATTTACAAACGTACGTAAACTACAAACGTAGGTTGCACACCTGTTCACATTGCTAATAAGTACATAAAGGTTTAATTCCTCTGCGTCAACATCTCGCTCAATATAGTAACTTGCTAATATAAAGAACAGTTATATGCACTGGGAAATAAACATTGTCGCATTTTTTTTATTGTTAGACATTCCATATGTTTACATGTTTCAGATTTAGTGTTATAAGTGCTTACATGTATTGGTGTATATGTTAATGTATGTATTATATTACGTTCGTCTTAATTGTTATAAGTTACGAGTGGAAGTAAATCTGTTATTCATTTTGTATGAATCATTCGCAGTCATTTAATTTAGTTGCGTTAGTACTAACCCCGCTTGACAAAGTCGGCGGCTTGTTTCGTTGAACATAATACGATGCTCCATATTGCCACAAACAAAATTTCACATTGATATGACAGTGTAACATGATCATAAATTTGACTGAATTTTATACAAATAGGTAGAGATGATAAAGGGATCAATAATTCATCTTGGACTTGAAGGTAGCTTCGCAGACAGGGTGTTGTGTAACATATCAGAAATTGGATATTCAATTGGAAAATTTTAATAAAATAAATGTAAAGAATCGTTTAATTTTAAACAACATCAGCAGGTAGTGAGCAGCGCCATAGGTGCTTTCACGAGACCCGCTACACGTCACCACGTAGATATGGCTCCAAACAATGCCAATGTACATATCTCAAACAAAAATATGAGAAATTAAATTTCACAATGGTTAGTCAATTATTATATTTTTTATTGACTAAGTTTATTTTTACGCGACCCAGGCCTATGAATCAGTTACTGCTGAATGTCTTTAATTTAGTTTGTCGGTTAGTTACTTACTGTCACTCTTGGCAGTCTATTTATCTGTGTACTTATCTGTACTTTCAATTCAATCCGTTTTACATGTCTCGGTCACTGAGCTTCGAAAGTCGGAATGCTAATAGCACGTTACAGCACCGACCTAATACTTCTTAATAGACTCTTTATGGATAGATTTAATTCTCAATTCTATAATCGTAAATGAATGTGAATCATCGTTAGCTTGAATTATTATTTATGAAATATTGTGCCATGTATTTCTCAATATAATTAAAATATAGGGCAAAAAATTGGCAACAATGTGCGGAAGACGCGTCCAACACCTTATGCTGCTGGGCCGATTTAAAAACGTCGGCGTCTTTGTACTTTATGTGGCGATTTGTAGCTTAGAACTACATGAGATCCTTGCGAATACAAACATGTTACAAGGACAAAGTCCCGAGCGAATGAACGAGTGCTTCGGCTTAATGTAGTTCTAACTTTACAAATCTTAGTGAGAAGGGCGCATTATGGCCGATTTTTTATAGTTATAACATTGGTTAGGGCGTAAGTAATGCATTCTTCTTGGTCTCAAATATAAAATCTGAATCTGCATACGTAGGAAACTACTCTGTTCAACATAGATATTAGCTTTTTACATTATTTACCAAATATAAACGTGTGATTTTTATATTAAGCTGAATTACAATGAATGAATGTTAGAAGTAATTAAGTATATTTTCGTTTCCATGATTTCATAATATTATTATTAAGCTCATTATACAATGTAAACATTCATATTTCATGTTTAAATTTAAAAGAAAATCTGTTGCTTTCACAAATATATTTAAGTATGCTATATTATATACATTAAAACTGAGGCAATTGCAATCTCCATAATAGTTTTAGTTTTTTAAGAGGATATTGATTTAATTACTACCTATCTATAATGTAATTCAATTTGCAACAGCAGACAGAGTAGTTACCTTTGATTTATTTAATTTGTAGAAAATATTTAGATGTACTCTTATTGGTAAGCTTCAATCACTATTCCTTTGTCGAGTCATATAATTTATATATAATATATGTACTAGAATGTAATTTTAAGATTATTATTGTAATTAGCTGCGATAGACGCACAGCAGGTTTATAACCCTGTTCTTAGACTTTCGTATTTAGTTTAATTTATAATTATGTATTCAAAATATTGTCAGCTTTTTGAAATATTAATATAATAATATCTATTATGAGTTATTTACTTATCGAATCTTGTCTTGACAAAAATACTGAAATTTAGTTTTTAATATCTTGAAGCGGTGTCGACAAGCGTTGGATTTGCGAGTAGGTATATGCAGACGAGTGGATAACTACTCTGACCCTCTAGACAAGTGGCATAAACAGGAGTCGAATCGAAAAGTCAAAATCGTAAATGTATGGGATTTGACGTTAGTTATCGACATTATATCGAAAACTAACGTCAAATCCCATACATTTACTTTTTTGACTTTTCGATTCGACTACCGTTTATGCCACTTGTCTAGAGGGGCAGGCTTGATAACTTTGTCGCTCAAAGAGTTGACGCCGCTTTCCTTTTGAATCTCAAAGTTTAAATGATTATTAAATTTACATTGAGTGTACTCTATTGTTTGCTTATGAAATTGGTAACGTGTGTTTTATTTAATATGTAACGCCATAGCTACCACTGGCGTATTATTATATAGGCACCTGTAATAGTGGACAATTACTATAATATGTCCCATTCATTCTGTATTACTAGGATACCTACATATTTTTAATGATTCACATTTTGCCTATTCATGTATTAATATACAAATAATAAAAAAAAAATAGTTCATTTATTGGTAGTGTGCACGACATTATCCACCCGAAGCGAAAAAAGGTATAAGATGGCATACGTCTGTTCGGCAATTGAAATCTTATGATATTAGCATAAGGTTCAAATTGTTGTGTGGCAATTCGCAATCTTGCGTCTTTATTCTGTTGAAGGTGTAGATAATTTATAGTTATAGTACTTGTAGTATTTATTATATCATCATACTGGATCTGGGTAAGGTATATTTTGGTATTAATAAAAATCATAACCGCTTATTAGTTGATTGTTTTAACCCCATTAAGTTTGTTTTTGTTTTGTTTTTTAAAAGACTGCCAATTCAGTTTTTGGAGCAGCATGGTGGTGGTGTGTTACAATTTGCATGATGCAAGGTTTGCTAAGTTACTGCTGAAAGGTTACATATTACATACTGATTAATATGGAAATAATCACACGCTCTTGATGGGCTAGCATAATCAGAAACATGAGAAAGGGCAGTGAAATTTTGTATGAATTAGAGATTAACAATAATAACACAAGGGACTCTCACCGTAAGTGTCAGAGGAGGTGTCTAACAAGACATTCTAAAGACACCTCTGAGCTTTGGTATATATAGAGAGACCCGTAAGACTACTAAAATAAGCTCTAACCATGGCAGAAATACTTATAAAGCTTTCTCACGAATCACATCACATCATATTAAATTTTATAAGCAATACATATAACAAAACAATAATATATATATCACAATATATCGAGTCATTAGACAAGTAGCGACATGACTACTTCGGAAATTTAATTTATACCTACCTATATAAAAAATCAATACTAATACTTACCCTAATTAGGTATATAAAAGAAAAATCTTACTGGCTGACTGACGTTTTAGCGCACAGTTAAATCTAGTTTCCATGCCGTAAGAAAGTATTTTTGGAAATTGAACCCCTCAGATTGAGAAAGGGGATAAAATTATATGAAAGTTCGTCAAACGAGTATACAGTAGTAATAGATAAAAATAATTAAATACTATAAATAGATACACTGGCAAGTTTATTTCATTGCTCAGAGAAGATAGGTATGTATATAGTACCTACTAGATACCTACTTACTACTTATTTAGGGGCTTAAGTAAATCTGGTATAAAAAAAAAGTTTAGGCTAAGTGATAGCGATCCTGAACATCTAAAACCGGTACGAATCTTTCGTAAACGCTGAAATAAGTAAATATTTATTCATCTAATTCATGAGGATGAACGTTTTTTTTATGGTCAGAAATGGAATATTTAATTTTAGACACTTACTTTAATTGCTTTCTTACTCTTAACTCTTTGAGAATATAAGAATTTAAACAAAAAAATCCGACTTCAATAAGGCAAGTTTTAGAATTTTTAGAAACCCTAAAACCACAAGTCCAAAGTATTTAAACAGGATGAATTTTCATAGAAACTCTTATCCTCAATCAAAAAAATCAGATCATTTACAACTAAAGTGCATCTCATGATTATTTAAATAAGCCCAAACACGGCTAGATTACATTATTTATTTATGGCGTTCCGTTGCCTACCGATTTCATTATCAGTTCAGTTCAATTGTTCCATTTTCATTTTCTACATTACATTTGCTTAGTAATAGTTAATTAACAACCTAAATCAAGACTTAACTAATCGCCATACATGAAATACGTATTATTGAGACACACGAATTGATAATCTATTCGTTTTTAAAGTCGGTTAAAAATACAGAATTAGAGGTTGTCAGATTGTCAGGTGTTCAAAGTTCGACGGTAACGGCCCTCTGCAGTCCTCCGTTTGAACTTTAATTGCTAAATTGCCTAATCTTACTCTCCTCCGCGTAATATGCTTAAAAACGGACTAGAACGTTTTTTATTCAAGTAGTATTCAATAGTTATTCAAGTAGTAATTCTATATATATCGTATATAAAATGCCAAAATTATATAATTACACACAACTTTATATCGAACTGGAGTTGTCAGGAGAGATAATTTGCGGAAAACACCGGGTACGAAATATACGTTAAATGTCTAAAATTGAAAACATAACTTAAAATAACCTACGTTTGTAATCACTAAAATCTAAATACCCAATGTTTAAAGTTACCTAAGCAACAAATAAACCTACCAACGAAATATCTAAGATTAAAATACGGATAGCACTTATTACCTAATGTTTAAAATATTTATAGTTAAAATACTAGAGTTCGATATACCAACAATTTAAATACCTAAAATAATAAAATAGCCATAAAAAAATATTTTTATATTCACGGAAAATGAATGCTTTAAAGTTAAATAAAGAGAGTTTTCTTTTGATCTTTAAATACAACATTAAATTTAAAAAAAAATACCCTGATAATACTTGCTAAGTTTATGTATAACCCACCGTAAATATCGCTCTGCGTTGATGAGTATATGTCAGTCAATCAGTCAGGATTTCTCTTTATCGCATTAGTTTATTCGCATTACAAGATACACAGACTCACTGAGCCGTCAACTAAAATAGCACCTATTACGTAACTGACCTAACATATCAATAAAAGATGTACCTACCTTGCCATCTCTTGGTTCTGCAGAGCTACGTGGCAACACTCCCGCACTGATTCATATGATGAGCAATAGAAATAAAATGCATTTTACAATGCAAGTTATCTTAACAAATGGTCCAATAAGTCCCGCCGCCGGGTTCACCGCTCACTGACTGCTGCGTTCCTAAAATACGAGTGGTCACACGAATACCAATAAAGTTTAGGTCTATTTCCCCCAATCGCGTCATTTATTCTATACCCCTATCACCTTTTTACCTGTATTCGCGTCTCGACTTTTTTAAGGCATGCGCAAACAGGCTTTGTTAACATGCAACATATGAAATTGACCAAAGTGCATTTTGGAACCATGCGAAATTATATTTTGGCAGCATGTAGCTATGATCACAATCAAATACATAATTATATCTAATTCTACGATCCAGTCTGATAAATAACATGTTTATCCTATTAGGATAGTAATTTTATTGTCGTGCACACTCGTTGCCATATTTTCGTTTACGCTTTTAAATTGAATACCCGAACAATTGCATATTTTTCAGATGAAATAAGGTCAGATATTACTTTTTTTTATTATGAATTCTATTTATAAACGTTAAGAAAAACATAAGGTACCATTATATGGTAAGTAATGTTGGTTTGCCATTTTTTTTTAATTTCCTGAAATGGAACTCAATTGTAGAATATTAACGTTTGTAAGTAAAATAATATTAGTTTTAGTAGATTTTTATAAGAACATGATATTATTATATCGTGAATGCATTTATTTTTATGCTTTTTGCAACAGTACGACAAAACATACTTTTATATATAATGACGCCGGGCTTATAAATCATACCAAAGAAAAAAAATTATAAAGCTATTTCCGTACAACTTTTATAAGCAAGCCACGTAAAGTGCCACGAAAAACTTTATAACCCCGGCACTCGGAACGACAATCACAATTAGTTTTCGGTCTCGATGCCGAAATAAATACTTTTCCATTAAGCCCGCTAACTCCCGCGGTTTAATCCTCCTTTTGTTTTAAAACTGTTTCATTCTTTCGTATGAAAATTGTCACTGTCACCTGTTGCTGCAAACGTAATTCGATCAACATGCGGAATAGATGCGCGCTTATTGTCTCGCAATAAGGTTGTTTTTTGTAGTTCTGTTGCAAAATGAAGTAGAAGTTCAAACGTTGTTAAAAATAAATTGGTTTATTTTATTCAACTGACCTAGCGCGTGAGAGTTCACGACTGAGCGAATCAATAGTTTTGCTAGATAAAGCTTCGCACGCTGCGGTCAGTCTATGGATGGATGACCATTTATTTTTAACATACAAGGACAGAAAGCATGCATTTTTTGACAGAAATTCGTAAACAGGATATTATTATGATGTTATTATGTTTTAGGGCACAAGAATTGACTAACTAAAAAGCGAGCAGTTTGTGCAATATTCTAAAGTCGTTATCCAAAGTATAAGCAGTCTACAAAAATGGGTAAACAAAATAGCAAACTAAAGCCGGAGGTTTTAGAGGATCTGAAGCAAAACACCGAGTTCTCAGGTATTACTTTTAGATACAGTTTTGTGACATAATTATGTTATTTAAGTGTAATGTTATTGATATTAAGTCGTCATAGCCATAATCGTTACGGTGCCGTATTGTTAAAAACAAGATCGATCTTTTTATATGGCTATCGTGATGGTAAGCAGTTAACAAAGCTTATAATAATTACGACGTATAATAATTAGGCCAAAAGTATGTTGTGCAAGGGGTTTGTGACGGAATATCCGTGGTTTATTATGAGATGCGCCGTAACGCAAAATATAGTACTCATTATTATTGACTATATTTTAGTCTTATCTTCTGTTCATTCTATGAGCGACTCATGCAGAAAGTTCTATACATCTCCGTTTGGACATTTATAAAAGCGGTGATAGGTACAATTAAAATTGTTTACCACACGTCATCATAACAACAATGAAAATCATAGTATTTTATAATATTTGAGGCATAATATTTCTGTTAAATACATTTTCAGATGCAGAGATACAAGAATGGTACAAGGGATTTCTAAAAGATTGCCCCAGCGGACATTTGTCTGTAGAAGAATTTAAGAAAATATACGGGAATTTCTTTCCATATGGAGACGCGAGTAAGGTACGGAATATAAAGCATGATATCCTACTAATATTATAAACGCGAAAGTTTGTAAGTATGGATTACTCTTTTACGTAAAAACTACTGAACGGATCTGGATGAAATTTGGCACAGAGATAGATTATGGTCTGGAATAACACATGGGCTACAGTTTACAGTGATTACCAACATCTAGGCGGGCGTAGCCGCGGGCAACAGCTATATTGAATAACTAGCTGTTGCCCGCAGCTCCGCCCGAGTGGCTGTCGGTTATCGCTGTAAAAAGTAGCCTTTGTGTTATTCCAGACCATAATCTATCTCTGCGCCAAATGTCATCCAAATCCGTTTAGTACTTTTTACGTGAAAGAGTAACAAACATCCATCCATCCATCCATCCATACTCACAAACTTTCACATATATAATATTAGTAATGATATAGTCAATATCAACGATATTATAGTAAGAAAGACGTAGGTAATCGCACTAGCGCTCGGAAACTGTTGCCGCTAACAGAAGCTCATCATTTCCTCTTTCTGTATCATCACATTCCGTTTTGTCTACTGCATGCATACTTGAAATCTATAAGCAAGTACGCACTAAAACATGGAAATTAAACTGAACGCCGCTTAGTATGAAGGTGGCTTATCTTTCTTTCACCCAAGGAGTTCTACAGCATTTAGTGTTGTATTGACTTTGTCCATCTGCTGATGACAACCTTTATGAGCTAGTCAGTCCACCTTTTTTTTTTATTCTACCAAGGTAGCAAACAAGCATACGGCCCGCCTGATGGTAAGCAGTTACCGTAGCCTATGGACGTTTACAACACCAGGGGTGTCACTCACGCGTTTCCGACCCTTTAAAAACCTTATAACTCCTTTCTTAAAGAACCCCATGCTATAGTCCTAATATTGTTAAAGGAGCGTTGCGTCCGCCAGATTGAAGGATTTTTTTATAAAAAAATCCGCCTGTGTATTTTATAACTTTACTACATTTGACAAACCGAAGTAGATCAGAATTATGAGGCGCTCATAGCCAGGTGCATTCGCTGTTCGGTAAACGATCAGCGGGTTAAGCAACCAAAGGCACGGTAACCCTTTAGATGGGTGACCGCATAGTGGTATTTCATCTAAGCGTTTCCGTGCTACGGAGGCCACGTTAAAAGTCGGTCCCAGAGGACAGAGGCCTAAATATGGGCGATCTATATAACTCTGTCACCAGGTTGACCACTAACCAAACGATAAGACAAAGAAGAATCATAATAAAACGTTCAAATGGTTTTTTTTATCGAATCATTTGTGCAGCCACTACATTGTCGTCATACATAGGCGTTAAACTTAAAACAACTCTAGATTTTCGACATCGCCGAGTTTTTTTTAATAATTATCATGACAGATTGAATTGAAGCAGACTTTAACACCATACTTTAGTTTTTTTTTCTCGCACGACCAGTACTAAGTACGATTATCATATTTTATCAATATAGTTAGTATCGTGTTTTGACTGCATCAGCTTGCATGCTATCATACTTGTATTTTACAAAAGATTGTAACTATCTGGCGATTAAAAAGAGTGGCCTGAGTTTCTTGCTAGCTCTTCTCAAGGCTCCACGTCAGCGAACTAGCCGTAGGAAAATTTTGCTGACATCATCTTTCTGGTTTATTCATAATTTATGACCTTCTTATGTGTTACTTTGTAACCTAAATGAATAAATGAATTTTGAGTTTGAGATATTTATTATTTTTTACAGTTCGCTGAGCACGTATTCCGCACATTCGACGCTAACGGCGACGGTACGATAGATTTCCGGGAATTCCTGTGCGCGCTCAGCGTCACGTCCCGCGGAAAACTCGAACAGAAGCTCAAATGGGCTTTCTCGATGTACGACCTCGACGGCAACGGGTACATCTCGCGACAAGAAATGCTTGAAATTGTCACTGTGAGTATACTTTTCTTCATTACTTTCAGTATTTTGGTAAAGGTGTACAAATATTTTTGCCGCTCTTGTGGAGAGAGCGGCAAAAGTTAGTCAAGATACATTGTCACGTCAAATTGTTCAAGACTATTTCTAATCATCATATTGTTATATGAAGTACTTTTCTACACTAAGACTTTTCTTTCTTTCAATAAAATATTAGGACAATTGACAAATTAAATAAGAACTACAACTTTATTATTAGACGAATAACAGACTCCGCGGATAGACAATCGTAAAAAACCGGTGTCTAATCATTTGACAAAATACAAATGACAATTTTTGTCAAAAACAACGTTTGACAAAATTATACTTGATAAATTTATCATTTTACAAATTATTATTTAACAAACTACTCATTTGACAAATTATTTACCAGACAAAATTTTGTTATGTCAAAACTTCATTTCATATAATAGATTATTATTTAAACATGTAGTAAAGCAAAACAACGTAAACAACAACGTAAACGTAACATAAATAACATTTGACAAAATGTAAGTATTTTATTTCATGGTTAAAAAAAAAGTTTAGAACTGCGACCCCCTACGCCAGAAGCGAATTCTACTTATTTCGCTTAGCAGTGCGTATTTTTATATGTATCTATGGAATTAGTACAAAATTATTACTATATACTATAAATAATCTGTCCAAGATGAAAATTACAACCATGCAATTTAATATTTTCGAAATTTTATACAAAAGGCGTTTGTATTTTACTAATAAGTTATCTTCTGTCATTTTGTAAAAACACTAATTAGACAAACGAATTATTTAGTCAAATGAACATTTTCGCAAATATTCCAATTGTAAAACATTATTTAAATTTAGTCAAATGAACATTTTTTAAATAATGTTTTAACAATTGGAATATTTGCGAAGTAAAATATTTGCGAAACCTGTATTTTGTCAAACTAAATTGTTTTTAAAGTAATATGTTTTCGAAATGAAAGTTTGTCAAATGATTAGATTTTCTAACGTTGTTTTTAAAATGATGATTTGTCATACGTTTTTTTATCAAAAACCAGTCTCGACGCTGCTCTAAATAATATTTAAAACTAGTGAAGCCGTATTCAAATAAAGAATGACATTTAAGATTGCGGTTGCTAATAAATCAGCCGTCAGAATACGAGCTGTTAAACCGTTGTTTTAAATTAACTCTTGTTTGTTTCGGTCACATGTATTAATTAACCACTTGCTTACACTAGTCGGTGTTATTAGATTATAACTGAAATGAACAGATTTTTGATATGCCTTATCAAAAAAACAGTTTCCATCTCACTCATGACGACGTCCACTGCTGGACATAGGCCTCCCCTAAGGTTTTCCACATCGTTCGGTCCTGAGCTGACCTTGTCCATCGGTTGCCCGCGACCTTTACCAGGTCGTCGGTCCACCTTGTTGGAGGCCTGCCCACGCTGCGTCTGCCAGTTCGTGGTTGCCACTCCATCCATGGTCATCGGTTCAGTTTATTTTAGTTATAATCTTTGTCGAACAGCGACTTCGTCCTGTGAATCTTTCATGTTCCACTGCTAACTAATTCTTTAAGTGGTTTTAAAATCTGTACTGAACATATGCTGTCAAAATGCCTTTGTAGCAGCAGAAATGGTTTTAGAATTTATTTTAAGACAGGTTTTTTATTCGCGACGTTTTTCTTTATTATTATCATATAGTCAATGATTTGATTAAAACCAACATAATATCATTATCAATAACACAAAGTAAACGACACAAAGCGTGCAACCTCACACTTCGTTAACTTTGAAACTGGTAAGGTGCACAAATAGTTGTGAAAGAAAATCCGGAACTTGCGTAGTCTAGACTAATTAATTAGCAAGCCATTTCGAAGTGCAGCTTTCAGAACGTGTGTAAATGAAAGACCTTCTTCATAATTTGATTCTATTGTTACCTGGTAAATAATATATTTTACTTGGTACTTTGAAACTTATACAAAGTTTGTATATTTCCAGGCTATTTACAAAATGGTGGGATCGGTGATGAAGATGCCCGAAGACGAGTCGACGCCTGAGAAACGCACCGATAAAATATTTCGGCAGATGGATAGAAACAAAGACGGAAAACTTTCTCTTGAGGAGTTCATAGAGGGCGCCAAGAGCGACCCTTCCATTGTCCGGCTGCTGCAATGCGACCCGCAGTCACAGTGATACCCTAAATATTAAACTTACTATGCATTGAGTAACACTCAATCTATCCACAATTATATAAAACTGTTGTAAAGTATCACCCTTATTACAATGCTTGTAAGAGCTAGTGCGCGTCGTGAAGCGTTGGTTACACATTAACTCCATTTTGTTGTCCTGTTGCTTGGCTGTTGCTACATATTTGCTGTTTCCCATAGAATAAATGTTATATTTAGGTATATAATCACTGTCATCGCAACTCTGGAACTCTGTTAACGCTTAGAATGAGATAGCTATAAAAATCATTCTTCCTTGGGTTCCTCACAGTCCGTTGGGTTGTGGCGTTGCGTGACTAAGATTATAATGTAATAACGTACAAAATAAATACATACTTGAGCCACCAGAATGTAATAGTACAAACAGTTATGTCATAGTAGAAATGTTTATTAGAAAATATACGCGCTTTTGGGCGTAGAGTGCATATTATATATATATGTATATACAAACTTGGAAATTCAGTCGTATTTCTATAGTGTGTTGTTAGATAACTATATAACGTTAGTCTTTGAGAGGTTTACATACATGTCTAACTGTTATCTCAGAAACATACTTGTTTATATCTGAGTACTCGCTTTCTCTGTCAACTCTGTGCTCTATAACTAACGGGACGAGACGATGTAAGATAGTATCTAGCTCGGATCATAAAAGACAAAATGTTATTTCGGTTATCGTTGATGGTTTCCATCCAATCAAACAGCAGGACAAAGTATGTGCGACTGTAATGTGTATAGTGTTTAAAGATTTTTCCCAATAATACTAGTTATTCTATGCCCACGAAGGATTTGCGGCTTATCTTGTAAGCGGGCACTTGAGCACCAGTAGTCGCGGCAGTATGTATGTATGTGTCACCTACTAGAAAGTTTGCATTATGTTCTAGTACATGCGTTGACAAAGATGGATCTGAGTAGATGGTCTGAGCCACCATGAACCATTACGGTACAAACATCGAGGTAGTAAGGAACATCAAGTGCTTGTATTTGCTAGGAGAATGGTTGTAGAGTCGTCTACAATTGTATAACATCGATAGGTATGGTGTGTATGCTCGTCTCGCCTGCCCGCTTATACAGCGTCTCAATTTTATCCAACTATCTCCCTATATAAACAATTTACTATCTATATCTACAAATATTGAATCTTCCAACGATCACTACGTGGATTTATAAGATTCTAGGCGTTTATAGATCTATTTGATTGAATTTGACTTAATGCAGCCATTTAACTTATACATGTTCGACATTTACTATTCTGTCTCACAATTAATACAAATTATAATATATTAATCTATAGTGTTATCCTACAGACAAGCTAATGCCGTAGAAGGTAAATATTTAATAGATATATTTCATATTTATTTACAATATTGTGACGTGTTTTCGTCATGCCTTAAGAAATGAATGGGGAGGTAATACCATACGTACAGTGTCATTATAAAACCGCATCAAGAAATTATATACAGCTACTTTGATGATGATTGAAAACGATCTAGCGCTGTTAGTTCTGATTGTAGTTAATCTATTTTGCCACAGATGTCGCTGTTGAGTGTTTGCGCACATGACAGCGATCTTAAAATGGCGCTTAACAACAACTGAATGTATGTGACACTGTGCGTATGCGTAGCTGTAGTTTCAGTAATAGAAGGTTGTTTAGCTGTCTTGTCACTGCTAGATACAACGACAGAGACAAACATCGCACAGTCTCTATATACGCTTACTTGTTGATAGCCTGTGAGAAAATACACTAAGTTTGGTAGACATTTTTGTATGTACTATAATGGGCTTACTTTCTCACTTTTAGCAGCTTTTTGCAGGTGCATTGCAGGCCTTTATAAACACTTTTACTGCCAAGAAAGCCGTTACGTCTTTTTACTGTCAAAAATAGTTTAATTCAATTGGCTTAAGTAAGGTGTCGACTATAACTATTTTGCGAACGAACAATAGGACTCGGTAGCCAAGCACGAGGACAGGTGATTAATTAATCTATAGATGGTTTCGGTAGCCGGGTTCTTGGCACTTAAAGTGTTAATATATTCTAAATACAATTAATAGATAAATATATGTTATTCGTATAGTATTGATATGCTAGCACTGAAAAGACAGCGATTTTTTATATAGCACAATTTAGGAAGACATTAACGCAACAAACGATACAGACAAATATGATAAAATACTGTTATAATTAATTTATATTGTAATGAATATTCATGCTGATGATCTAATTGCGTAGCTAATATTATTAAGGTTTAGTTTTAATGAATGAGAAAAAAATATATAAAATCATAATTATAGTCCTGAGTCAGCCTAAGTATTATTATTGAATTATTTTGTTGTAAAATGATTTTAAGGGTTTTTAAATATGGTTAGTGTAAAATGTAACAATAGACAGTAGTGGAATGTTGAGTTTTGAAATTCTTCGGTGACTAAGAATCGTTCCAATAAACCTGCTCGGCTTTAGGGCGGCCGCAGAGGGACCACCCAATCGATGTCCCATGACTAAAATTTACGAATTAATACATTATAATTATTGGAGTGTGCTGTATCTACTGTAAATCTGCTAATTACTAATTTTGCAAAAGCATGTAAGACTGCAATTAATGATTATGATATATATTTAGAGACCCTACCCCCCACCCTCTTCTCGTTAGCTGTGGTCTATCTACGAAACCCCTAAACTAAACGCTTGGTGACGCTTTGACTGAAATAACTAGTTGGTTTGCGTAGTTAAGGCATCCTCAGACAAAACATCGCGCCGTTGCGGCCATATCCAAGTATGTAGTTTTAATAGTTGAAATAAAATAGACTGATTTAATAATATGTAGTCCAATTGATTATAGTTATTTGTTTTGTTATAATATATCAAATGAGTTAACCTGTAACGAGAAATAAATATATATATATACAATTGTATACATGTTATCTTGTCTTGAGACACACACATACACAAAAACGCAGCGGCGCATTACATCAGTCTGAAGGATGCTTCCACATTTTGTTATTGGTATACACTTTTTGGTAGCAAATAAATCCTTAATATAATAATAAGATACCTTTATAACAACTTTAATATATATTTAGAGTATATATCGCTACATCACAAGTATTTATATGCGGTTAAAAATATATTGAATAGATTTAGCGCTTGACAACTGAAATCGTATCCACAAATGATTTATGGATTGTACTAATGTATTATGTAGTTTTTATAACATAAATAAAATGATCGAGTCTTATGACGGAGTCCAGTTGTATCGAGTTTGTCCCAATACTATTAAATATTAATAGGTATATCATTATTATTATTCAAATTTCGTGGAAGCAGGTATATACCTAATATCAAATATCATGATTGTCATTTCGTAGCAAATAGATTAAGTAAATATAATATTACACAGTAATCATTTTTTGTTATAATGACTACAATACATATATGTAAGTTAGCTAATGACACAGTACACAATATGTTTTATTATATGCATATGTTACATCCACACATTTTGAATTATTTTGCCCGTTTTATTTTCTAATGCTCCCGTTGTGTCATATATTTGTTTTATCACTAAGCTTTTTAACTAATACTAAGGTTTGAAGCACTTTTATCTCTCATTTTTTATTATTTATCTTTTTATAAATGTATGAATTTTAATTTTTTTGTATAATATACCCACAATTACAATTACATTACAATTTAGTTTGCTTTTTAGCTCACTGAACAGAGTATTGAATCAAATGCACAATTTTAATATATTTTGTTTTTCGCACAATTGTTGTATCTACTTAGTTATTTTTAACTTATAATATATTAATTGTGGAATTGATGGTATATGGAATATTCTTGATATATTAACAACACTGACGTAAATTCTATTCACACACCTCTTATACATATAATACATACATGAGTGGTTAAACACATGATGAATTCTTCTAATAATCGTTAAATATAGTATAAGTAACACCATGTTAATAGTTGCATTGCAAGCACCAAGCAGTTAATATCCGCGTGTCTTCTACATTATATTATAGTTAATAAATAATATGTTTAATTAATACCTGATATACATGTTTATTATATTGTATATTTTATATGTTCAGTAATTTACATATCGATAAGTTACAAGTGAATTGTTGGTGATGAATATGTCGTAGTATGAATTACTGGAATATTGTATCAATCGACAAAATAATAGATCAATATTTTTAATATATAATTTTAAATTTTATGTACAGGTTATTAGGTGTTCGTTCAGATTTTATATCTGTGTCATTCTCGGCATATTGATGTTCGTTCACCCAAACGACGCCTTTTATTATTCTAAGTGTTTAAAGAATAAATGTTGTTTAAACCTGTATTTTGAATTAGAGTTAGCAAAATAGATATTTATAAGAGTTAATTATAATATTTCTCGTTTCTCCAGCTACTTAGGTATGACGATATCGTTTCCATTTTTTCTATAATTATATTTTATGACTGTGCAGTTGATTCTATCATCAGTTTTGTATCTTCAGTCTGAAATTTACTTTAATATAGGCGTAAGGTGATTTGCTAAACGTATACGTATACGCTATACACAGAAGTTAAGACGAGAATTGAGATATTGCACTTTGAATAATAAACCTCTGCTATTGTCAAATGTATAAAAAAGACTATTGTGTTCAACGTGTTTAGCAGTGTGGCAACGCGTTGCACTCAAAGTCGCACAGAGCGGCAACGTGGCTCGCTCTTTCCATGTTCTATTATTTCATATTCCAGTAATACCAATCACAATCCATTTGTGTTTACTTGTGCCGTCTAACATATGAAATATAAGTGTATCGCAATCCCGCGATATGTTAGCGAATCACCTTATATTATAAGTTTAGATAGATAGATTATTTACCCAATATTAGATAGGGTTCAGTTAAAAGCGCTATGTGTCCCGCGTCCTAGTCATTCTAACTGATTTCATTCGATATCGCAGATAATTGTTTAACTGTCTTCCAGTATTATAAGCAGCAGATGACTAAGCTACTATGCGAAGTTTGTTGTTTCACTTTTACACTACACGTTGTTGAGTTCAGATTGATACTTGATGGAATAATTTAAATGTTGTTAGACTTAGCACCGCACTGGTTTATTGCTAGCATTAAATGGGTGCTAATTTTTACATTACGAACTAGAAAGCTTTGTAACTATTCATTTTAGCGGCGCATAATGGCGGTTTTTTATGAATTATTATTATTAAAAACTTATTGTTCCCTATTTAGACAGGGTTTTGCTCTTTCCCACAATACATATGCTTATATTTATGCCTTTTTGTGTTATTCACTGTTTAATCTAATATCATTTGTAATCTATGGTGCATAAAATGTCCTGAGGTTAAAGGATTGTTATGATATTGGCTATGTAGCTATAGTTTAGCTGTGAGGCTTGTTGGAACACCATCCGATATCTCATTTATGCGCAATGTGTTGATTTATTCAAAAAAATCCCCACCAACAGATCCTTAACAATGGGTATAGTAATTATTTTTTACAGCAATCCCTATTGTTTATTGCACTAGTGGGATATCTAAAAAAGAATGACAATCCCTACTGCTGGGATTCGACAGTGGGATTTCTGAATGAACCAAGATATTAAAGATATCGATTTACGTATTCATATATAATATAATTAATGGAGCGCCATTGCACTACATTGCCCTGTTAATGAAAAACGATACCACTGCATGACATAAGTTTGAAGAAAAAAGTTACAATACAATACGGTCTCTGCCCTTTTTCTGGAGCTTGTATTGAAGTGAGGTCGTTTTTCTTAACAGGCCAGTATGTACATACAACTCTTACATTACGTACATCACAAAATTACAAAAACTTTTAATGCAGAGACATCCCACAATACTTACATCACTGGTACACTTGCCGGTACTAACGCTAAATCACCAGTGCCGGATCTAGGTTTTCAAAAAGGGGGGGCAAACTGCGAGTTTGCTGCCCCTTTAGGCGATCTAACAAATAATATCTAAGTACATTGTTGTCATTATTTGTTGATTTTTTTTTCTTTTTATTAGCAATAAAAAAACAGGTAGACTAGCTGGGTCTAGTGACTGCCGCTCGCTCATTCTTTGACGCCCGGGGCGACTGCCCGCTGTCGCCCCCCTTCTCTCCCTAGATCCGGCCCTTTAAATGCCCACACTTCACGCTAAACTAAAGCTACAAGTTTTTTTGTAAGTATCTATAACTAACACCTAATGTATTTAGCATAAAATTATTATTTAATACGTAAAGGTGTATGGTATCTTAGCGATTATTCTTATCTTAACCCAGGGTGCTATTGACTCGAGAAGAGCGACGGGCGACTCATCTTTATTTACATACATCGATTCTGATAATATAATTGGGATCAAAATATTCTATATTTGAATCTCATCCATATTTGTTGTAATGCGTCTGATTTTTGAATGATACATATTTGGCGAAATACACAATTGTTTTCATAGATGTATCTGTTCTTAAGGCTCTAGACAAACGGACTGCATTTCATTCATTTTGCGGGCCAATTGAAGTCGGCGTGCAGTCGACTGCAATCGGACCCGCACGGTTGGTTTGCAGTTCATTTGCAGTCGTGTCAACTGCATTCAAACTGCATCCGAACTGCAAATTTGCAGTTGGATTGCAGTCCGTCTGTCTAGAGCCTAAAGTTCATGATTAGTACGAAAAGCCCGTTGCTAGCCTTACCCAAGCACGAAATACGTGCAAAGAGCTCTCGTATAGCTTCAAGGACCAAAATGTACAAGAAGCTAAGTCGTAACTACAAATTACGACACTGACTTAATTTCGGTGTCTATTAGAACGTGTGTGTGTGTATTCACTACCTTAATGTTGTGCATTACATATCAATCGCTTGATGTCAAATCCATTCTCAGCGTTACTAAATTGTTATCGATTTTTAAAATTATAACACGACATCTTTGATTCACTAATAGCACCCTGCTCTTTGTCAATCATACGAACTTGTTTGTTGAGTATTATCTCAACTAATATAAATATTTGGCTCTAAATTTGCTTATACTTATACTTACGAATACATTTGTCTTGGCAATTTATTGTTCTGTGTAGTCAATTTGTGATTCCTATCATCATTTTCTTTAAAATTGACCTTCTAGTTCTGATATGTACTCTGTTTTAGAATAAAATTATATCTATTTATTAAATCTTTCTCCTCTCAAATGACGTTTCATTTTCCGCCTATATTCTACCTATACCTAATAGTTAGATATACATATTTTCCATTTAATATTATCTATAATTTGACGCCAATTATCAAAATAAAACTTACATGATGTATTTATTGATTGTAATCTATTTTAGTGTTGTAATAAATATGAATAAATAAAAATGGACTTCATTTTCTTGGATATCCACCAGCTTATTGTAATTCAGTATCTATTGTCGGGTTTTATATTTGAAGCGGCTGGGAGCAGTTGGATTTAAGAAGCCGAGGATTATGCTGGGTGGCGTACCTGCACAAGGAGAGGCCTATGTCCAGTAGTAGATTGTGATAGGATGATCTATTGCCTATATGACTGGCCTGTTGGTCTAGTGGTTAGTAACTCTGACTGCTACGCCGGAGGTCGTGGGTTCGATTCCCACCCAGGACAAATCTTTGTGTGACAAGCACGAATGTTTGTTCTGTGTCTGGGTGTAATTTATCTATAATGTGTATGTATTTAGAAATATTTAAGTATGTTTATCAGTTGTCTGGTTACCATAGTACAGGCTCTGTTGCCTAGTTTGGGATCAGATAGCGATGTGTGAGTTGTCCCGAAAAAAAAAAAAATATTATTATAGAGCATGAAAACTCTTAAAAAAACTTTTAACTTTTTTAGGTCTTACGCAGAAAGCGTCTTTAGGTCTCTTTGGTGGTATGCGTGTGCTGCGGGGGTCAGGGTGCGACAATAAACCAATCACAGAATTGAAAGATTCGCGTCATTGGTTAATATTGTCGAACTATGCACCTTGCAATTGGCCAAGTACCTATAAGACATGCGCGAACTACGTCAACTATTATTTAGGATCATTGCCGGGCATTATACCATTAGATTACATACTTATCATGAAATTACACCTCACACAAGCACAAAATCTGGATATCTATTATTAATTACCAGGGGCTGTAGGCCGTACTATGATTTATTTTTCTCTAAAAAGACAAAGTTTTGTCCTGTATGGGAATCGAACCCACAACTTCGTGCACAGCGGCCACTGGACCACTAAGGCAGGCAGATTGTTTTTTGTTGAGATTTATCTGTTAAATATAAGCTTTATTCAATGTACTGTAATAGCAGAGTAATGCACGATCGAAATAGAACAGAATAGTATCCACTAAGACAATTTAACTACACGCAAAACCTTAAAAACACTGTTAGCACGTCATGTTAGTAAGTGGCGTGTTGTACGGTGACGTCACACGGTCGACGCGCGCCTGCTCGCGAGCCTCGATTTACGCGAACTTTAGATGTCTGTAAAATTAAAACTACTTGGTATTTTTGAATGAAATAAAAACTAGTGTATTTGTACACATACAAACTCTAATGTTACTAAGTATCAAGCGATTTAAAAATTTAGGAGCCTTCTCCATTGTCCCGAATCTATTCAGTAATTTACATCCTAGATTTCTTGGTACTATAACATATTATTATGTAATACAAAATATAATACAACTAGCTGTTACCCGCGGCTCCGCCCGCGTGGATTTCGGTTATCGCTGCAAAAAGTCTATGTGTTATTCCAGACCAGAGAAAATCTATCTCTGTGCCAAATATCATCCAGATCCGTTCAGTAGTTTTTACGTGAAAGAGTAACAAACATCAATCCATCCATTCTTACAGACTTTCATTATAATATTAGTAAGGATACTTCCACGAGCGACTTACTACAAAACATTTTTTTTAAGTCTCTGCTACTGCCATCTACCGTAACTAGCTTCAAGTACGTTCTGTACCTTCCTCACCCGGACTTGTTAGTAAGTAATGACTGGAAGCTCGTCCAATATCTGTATCGTATGAAGGCAAGTTGGTACCAAAATGCAACACCAGATGTCCTGAAAAAAAAAGAAGTTATAAGATTTTTAAAGATACAATGGTGGTCCAGTGCCCGCGGGTTCGATCCCCACACAGGATAAAACTTTGTTTGACCCACAGTTGTTCTGAGTCTGGGTGTAATTTGTGTCCGTTAATTGTATGTTTGTAAAGTCCCCTGCGACACAACGCTTCTTCTCTAGTGCATAGTTGTCTTAAAAAAAATGTTATTTTACGGGAATATTACGAATGGTGTGTACAAGTTGTCTGTTAGTTCTCGCACGGTACCTACTCAGTATCATAGTATTTGCAGCATGTAAGGGTAACTAAATAATCTGTATTTTATTTAAGACAAACATACACGAGAGGTAGGGCACCATACTAATGAGGAAGCCCGACCGGGAAGGACTTCCACCCTACAGAAGACCACAGCTAAATAACTAAAAACAGCGGAATAGTTGTGGTTTTGTGTGTGAGTACAGGTCTCCAGGGCTTATTTAGAGATGCGTTTCATATCCCAGGGATCATCATCATCATCATCATCTCAACCCATAAACGTCCCACTGCTGGGCACGGGTCTCCTCCATATACTTGAAGGGATATTAGCCTACTATACCACGCTGGCCAGACAGGTTGGTATAAGGTTTTGTTTCGAGTTTTCCCTCTCTTGCAGTGGATATTGTCTGGCTGACTCCCTTAGTCGACTCTTGCGACACCCTCGGGATATCCTAGGGATACGTACTCCATTTTAAAGCTCTGGTGTAAAAAATGGGTCGCCAACTCGAAGGATATATTTGGTACTAGCTGTTGCTCGCGGCTCCGCCCGCGTGGATGTCGTTATCGCTGCAAAAAGTAGCCTATGCGCCTAGTGCCTAGGCGCACTGATAGTTATTCCAGACCATAATCTATCAGTGCGCCAAATTTCATCCAGATCCGTTCAGTAGTTTTTACGTGAAAGAGTAATAAACATCCATCCATTCTTACAAACTTTCACATTTATAATAATAGCAAGGATTACTAGCATCCACAGGTTACGGTTACTG
This sequence comes from Trisateles emortualis, assembly GCA_947095525.1. Lineage (NCBI taxonomy): Eukaryota > Metazoa > Arthropoda > Insecta > Lepidoptera > Erebidae > Trisateles > Trisateles emortualis. Next base: position 33,001,227 of record OX352729.1, read on the forward strand.
CTTAACATCAATGGGCCGTATGGCTGTTTTCCTCCTAAATAGTATATAAAACATGTTTTTGTATATTATCGAATCCTTGAGCTATAATATCGAATACACGGTATGTAGAAAGTTATCTGTAAACAATAAACCATGGTCACCCTATCGAAACATTCAAGACGTATTGAAGGTTTGGCGCGATACCTTACTACAGTTCCTGAAATACCCACGAATATTTTGTACTAGCTGTTGCCCGCGGCTTCACCCGCGTGGATGAGTAACATACATATCTTACAAACTTTCGCATTTGCAAGATTAGTAGGTAGTATATTTTTACAAATTGTTACATATTCAAATCTAAATTTTACAAGAAAACATCAGACGTCTGCGATACTTTGATGCGTTTTTCTTACAGTGCCTAAAATATAAACCTAGGATTATTTTCTACATTTCTTTTTACAAATTTTATTTAATCTGATATTTACCTAAATTTCAGGTATTTTCAATGTTTAGTTTTAAAGATCTCCGTGCCCGCGCGACGTTTAAATCCTTATAACTTTTTAACCCTAACTTTGTCCAATTTATGGGTTTGAGGATCAACTTTTTCCTTTTTTACAAAATCTTGGCATAGTTTTTTTTCAGCGAAACGCTGAAATCTAATACCCATCCGTGAAATATTTATTATTGAGAAGTTCAGATAGCCATCTGTGGTCTTCATCAGTTCTACTTCACCAAGTTACACTTTCTGAATGCAAATGTTTGATTTGTTGTAAAAAATATTTAAATTGCTATATGTGTGCTTATAATTTTTGAGGAGTTCAGTTCTAATGATGGATCCCATCATTAGAACTTTCTTTTGATGAAAATAGGACCAAACTGTAAGTAAAAAAATATTTTTTCAAATCGGTTCATAAATGACGGAGTGCTGCGGTAACAAACATTTAAAAAAAATACACACGAATTGATAACCTCCTTGATTTTGAAGTCGGTTCAAAATATCGCATAAAGAACCGTCCATGTTAAGGGCACAATACCAAATGAGTAGCTTGCCGTCTTCTCAGCATATTCAGCGAAGTAAGCAGTAGATAGAAGCGTTTCAGCGAAGATAGCGCACTATGACGGCTTTTTTTCATTCTTGAGGCTGTAAGGTGACATTCTCATCTTAGAAAAAAATGAGTTATAAAACCAATCTGTCGTGTGAGTTAATAACTAGGTAGCTTTATACTTACATTACGCATATTACTTATAGGTCTAATAATGATGCTAGCATAACTGTTATTAGTTATGCTTGCATCAGAGATTAGGAAGATGTAGGGCACCACACAAAAGATCAAGACCGGCTGGGAAAAGACTTTGCGGAGAACCACAGCCATATGCAGTGGTGCTATGTGCACTAGTTCATATAAAATTAGAATTTTTTCAAAAGCCCCGAATAATAGATCTAAAAAACATAAAAAAACATGCAGGGCAAACTTTGGGGATTACCGATAGAAGTGAATGCTATTAGATTATTATTTTTGAATATGAAAAGCGTTCGGTGACGATGACGCGAGGTTCATGATTTCACCCAAAAATGGGTCGAAAAATTAAAGAAACTTTCATTTAAAAAAATATGTGACTAGGACACACCTAACCAGGCATTTTTTATTTTCAAAAAAGTTGTTGAATTTATTAAAGACTAGCCGTTGCCCGCGGCTCCGCCCGCGTGGATATCGATTATTGCTGCAAAAAGTGGCCTTTGTGTTATTCCAGACCATAATCTATCTCTGTGGCACATTTCATCCAAATCCAAGTAGTTTTTACGTGAAAGAGTAACAAACATCCATCCATCCATCCATCCATCCATTCTCACAAACTTTCACATTTATAATATTAGTAAGAATTTTTTTATGTATCGTGCGCCCTTATCGATACATCCATTATTTTTGAACACACCAACAGTCCTTGGAACATGTTCACATATTTATATACCTTCTCTTTTCGCGTGTCCATGACCATTTAAATTGAGTCGGCCTAGAACTTAGCCTCGAGTTTTGCATTTCTAGCGTTCATAAGATCCTCCAACCAACAGGTATACATGATATTAAGTGTTCCATGGATCATGGATCCTTGCCATAAATACCGCACCATCGCTGAAAAGAAACAAAAATAATTATCTACAACAGCGCCACGTCTACATAAGACAGGAGTGTTGAATGAATATAAATTTATAAGATAGATCATAGATATGTTTGTAAACTCTTTTTTTTGTGTTTTTTGTAAAAAGGCAACTCCCGCACTAGAGAACAAGCTCTGTGTCGCGGGGGACTTTACAAACATACAATTAACGGACACAAATTACACCTAGACTCAGAACTACACTTTGTGGGTCACACAAAGTTTTGTCCTTTGTGAGAATCGAACCCACAACCTAGTGCACAGCAGGCGCATACTGCAGCCACTGGACCACCAAGGCAGTCTAGTTGAGCCTTTGTTGAGAAGTGTCTTCATAAATACCTATATTGTTTCCATGTGACACTTCGCATTGGTATGTCTAATAAAAAATGTAATGTCAATTCGTTTGTGCGCTGATGAATATAACGTGTTAAAGAAATCTAACGTACACATCTCAACCCATAAACGTCCCACTGCTGAGCACGGGTCTCCTCCATTAATTTGGAGGGATATTAGCCTACTATACCACGCTGGCCAGACGGGTTGGTAAAGGGTTTTGTTTCGAGTTTTCCCTCTCTTGCAGTAGATATTGTCTACCTGACTTACTCCCTTAGTCGACTCTTACGACACCCACAGGATGGAATGGGGTGATGACATTTGTATTCTTAATCCGTCACCACACGGACAAAATCTCTAATCTAACGTGGTTTTCAATAAATATTGCCGATCCTAAATAGGGCCTAAGTAGCTTCTGCCAAAAATGGTCATACTATCCTCAAACTATGAATCATTAATCAGTTTTGTGGTTGGTATCATCAGCTCATCAGTTTAAGATGACGATTACCAGATGAATACACTTTTATTTCAGCTACTTTTTATCCTGGAAAAATCACTGCTCCAGAGAGATTTCACAGGAACGGTGATTTTTCGAAAGCTTCTACAGAAGCTTCCAATCGCGACTTCGGCAGCGCAGACAATGGTAGGAGGCAAACCCGCAGGCGGAATCTAGTAAATTATAAAAAATAGCAAACACACTAAACGTGCGTTTATTTTTTTGGGATAGCCATCAATTCTTCTTCATCTGGGATTCTATCCTTTAAAATTGGTTGACAATAGACTCAAATATCGGTGAATAAACATAAAAAAAAAATATACAGACGAACATAGAACCTCCTACTTTATTTAAAGCAGGTTAAAAATAGATCAAAACTTTGATCTTTAAAATTCAGTGACCTTACGCTGGCGCTGGGACCACGAAATAACATTTTTATCGACGCAATTTTCTTGTAGATACGGAGCACTGAAGTATTTATACGAGTAAAGTGATCGCGAGTCACACTGACCGATATTTCAGTTATTTCTTCGATTAATGAAGTATCTGGGTTATAAAATTCTCAATAACCTATCAGTTTACGATATTAAATATTTCCACAAGTATGTACTAAGAAAAATACCTATCACACCAAGTGGGTTGAGAGTTTTATGTACCTTTATACCCATAATTATATTTCATTCTAAATGGCAAAGTCAAATATAACTCGAAATCGATTAAGGTACATCCCTAGTCTTGTTTGAGTAAAAAATAGTATTAAATTAGTGTGCTATGTAGAAAATATGTTTAAAATACCTATATAAATATATTGTTAACTTCTTGATATTAAATTATTTATTTAATAAGAGAGAGAACGCAGAGAGTAATTTATTTGTAGTTTATTAAAGGTCAGTGCATTATCATTTAATTTAAATCCTGTCTAATCGTGGTTTCAGTAATTACTTAAAATTCTTGATACAAAATTTAACACTAGCTTAACTTGTTTTATTTAATATTTAGATTTTATTAAAGTGGTTTTAAAAAAGTAAGTCAATTTATTATATAACATAATAATAATGAAGGTCAAATTATATTATATTGAATTACATAATTGAGTCTGTGGTCAAACAGTTGTATTGTTTTTATTTTTTTAATTCATAAGGACTTTGTCGCTGTGCGATTACACCATCATATGTGGACAATAACAACAATACGACATATTCCTATCGATCGTATTTTTAAATAAATTGAAAATTATTGCAATAAGTATTTGTGCAAACCAATAAAACCATTTAAAAAATGAAATAACAATTATTGCAATAATATTAAGAGAGGTAGGGCACTATACTAGCGAGCAATCCCGACTGGGAAACGCCCTCCACCTTACAGAAGACCACAGCCAGATAACTACACACAGTGGTGTAGTTGTGTTCCTCCTGTGTGAATACAGGTCTCCAGCGCTCATTTATATTAGGAGTATCCCTGGAATAGGAATACGTTTTGAAAGAAACGTATTCCTATTCCAGGGATACTCCTAATATACGTTTCTTTCAAAACGTATTCCTATTCCAGGGATACTCCCATTATAAAGCATTGGTGTAAAAAATGGGTTAGCAACACGCAAGTGATACTTCTGGTATTGCAAACGTCCATAGGCTTCGGTAACTACTCAACATCAGGCGGGCCGTATCCTTGTTTGCCACCTAAGTAGTATAAAAAAAATACATATATATAATATGTATGACATATTATATTGAAGTAAGTATACTCTTTGTCAAAAGAACCACAATAGCATTAAAACTTAGAAATTGAATATCTCAATAGCTAATATTATAGCTCCGTCTGTTGTGAGCTTAATTCAAAATTCAACACAACCAAGTAGGCATAGGTACGTACAACTTAAATCTGTCACCTATAAGCGAACCTACACAAAGGCTACGAAGACGTGTTGTTTTATGACGTCATAATACTACATTTATAAGTAAGGTGACCCACCAGTTTTCTATTTTAAACCCAATTTTAATGGTACAAAACAGTAAACGCTACAGGACTTCCTATCTAATCTAGTACTATAAACAAATCTTATATCCTAGGCCTGTTCAGCAGCAGAGTGTAGACTGGTAATAATATATGAAAAACTTACTAACATAATATGTAGTACAATGCAAAACAGCAATCAACAACCTACGTCCGTTCATATTATATCAATTCAGCTGAAACCAAATAAAATTACATGCCAAATTGATTTAAGCTCAGTACATACGTATAGGTGGGCTCCAAATTGCGTATTTAAATAAGTACCTATCTATACAAGAACACGTATGAACGAGTTTATAGAGGTTGGCAGCAGAGTTAGTTCGCTTTCTGTATGGTGTGTACTATGCGTGAGGGAGGTCCGAAGGGTGGCCGATGGGTGGCGGGTGGTGGCCACCCCCGCGGGTGGCGTTCAGGACGCGCCTAAGGGGCTTCGTCCAGAGAAAGTAAAATATCCTGGTATGGGGGAGGCTAGTATTGTCAAGCCAATGTATAACTATAGCTTTAAACTATATATCGGGGTCCATACTATAGCCTGTGGAGTACTTATTTACATACGTATATAAGTTTATCTATTATGCAGACATAGGAAACGGAGCAGGTTGGGTAAGGGACGTTGCGAAATTTGCTTACATCTATTGGACGTAGAATCGCCCTAGTTTGGAATATTGATTCGAATTTTCATTGCATGATGTTCATGTTGGATGTATACTGTGAGGACGATCTTGAAACAATTATTTGTAATCATGAAACGGGTTGAAATATTAGATAGGTACCTACGTATCTTTGGTTTTTACTTTTCACATTAAGTCTCTTAAGTGTAGTATTGATTGACTGACCTGTAGTGTAGTGGTTATTGACGCTAGCTGCCAGGAGGTCGTGGGTTTGATTCCCACGCTGAAAACTTTTTGGGGTTTAACGGTTTTCAAAGGGTTGGCAACGTGCGAGTGATACTCCTAGTGTAAGCGTCCATAAGCTACGGTAACTGCTTAAAAACGGGCCACGTATTAAAAACTAAACTCTTTTATGTGAGCTTGATAAGTCAAATTTAATCTGTGTCTGATTGCAATATATCCTATTAATATTATAAACGCGAAAGTTTGTAAGTATGGATGGACGGATGGATGGATGTTTGTTACTCTTTCACGTAAAAACTACTGAACGGATCTGGACGAAATTTGGCACAGAGATGAGTTATGGTCTGGAATAACACATAGGCTATCGCTTTTTACAGTGATAATCTACATCCACGCGGGCGGAGCCGCGGGCAACAGCTAGTAATATAATAGGTTTATATTCAGAAATGTATTATAATTATGTTATTTGATATGATTTGATAGGTATATTCGTGCTAAATTACAGCTTTCAAGGACTCAGGGTCTCTGAGCTAAGCTGCAGACAGACAGACATAGCGAAACTATAAGGGTTCCTTGTTTACTTCGGAACCCTAAAAAGGCATTTGACTTTTGACTATACGATTGGTTCAGTCGCTTAAGTGGTTTGATTCCCACACCGGACTAAACTTTGTGTGGGTGTCATAAATGTTTATTTCGAGTCTGGGTGTAATTTGTGTCCCTAATTTGTATGTTTGTTAAGTCCTCCGCGAGACTTGGCTTGTTCCCTAGTACGGAAGTTATCTTTTTAAGAAATGAAACGAAAATAAGTATTTTTTTAAATATTTTTACAAGCTTTTATTTAGCTTGCAATATATGTTAGTTTGCATGTTTCGGTCTAATATTGTAAGTAAGGTTCGAAGCACTGCCCGGTGTTTTATTGAGCTGAATTTGGTATACTGATTATGCAATAATATGGTACTATGGAGCTGGTCTGATGATGCAATATCAGACCAGCTCATGCAGTCATGGTGGCAATAGGAACTCTTCAACGAAACAAGATAGCCGCATCGTTTTTCGGTTCGTTGGATTTATATGGACGAGTACCTATTATATTCCTAGGTGGGTGAACTAAGTCTGAAGGCGGCCATGGGAACTCTTCAACAAAAATCAAAATGGCCATGTCGTGTTTAGGATTTTTAGATTTATCTTGACGAGTACTATATTTCTAGGTGAGTGTTCAGAATGTCATGATGAAGTCGGAAGGTGGACATATGAACGCTTCAACGAAAAAGATAGCCGCCTTGTGTTTGGGGTTATTATTATTATTATTTGGCGTTATGTACACGTACATGGATATCTATTGAGAGTATATGATGCGTAAAAACCCATAAATAAAAAAACTACACAATAAAAGCTTGTATTTAATAAAGTTTACACATATCTTTTTAAAATAATCTTAAATACATGCAAGCTTTTATAGTGTATTTTTGTAATTATGTATTTTTTAGTTTAAGGTTTTTGTTTAGTTTAAGCTGAGAACTTGGTGTTGAAAGCGTCAATAGGCTACGGTAACTGCTTACCATCAAGCAGACCGTATGCTTGTTTGCCTCCTTGATAGTTTAATGTAAGTTAATATAAAAAAAATACTTTTAAATACAAGCATTTATAGAGTATTTTAAATATTCTTAATGAAGCCGTTGTTTCGTTGAAGAGCTTCTATCTCCACCTTCTGACTTCATCATCACGTCCTGAATTATTGAGAAACCTAGAAATATAGTTCTCGTCTCATCATATCAACCCATAAATGTCCTACTGCTGGGCACGGGTCTCACCCATACACTTGGAGGGATATTAGCCTATTACACCAAGCTGTCCCCGCTGTTTTTTCTTTGTATACCAGATTTCAGCTCAATCAAACAACGGGAAGTTCTTCAAATCTAGCTTAAAAGATTTGACCTAAACAAAACTAACATACACTGCAAGCAATTTTTTTTTAAAAGACAACTCCCGCACTATAGAACAAGCTCTGTGTCGCGGGGAACTTTACAAACATACAATTAACGGACACAAATTACACCCAGACTCAGAACAACTCTTTGCAGGTCACATAAAGTTTTGTCCTGTGTGGGAATCGGACCCACAACCTTGTGCACGGCAGGCGCATACTGCGGCCACTGGACCACCAAGGCAGTCAATATAAAATAAAAGCTTGTAAAAAATTGTTGACTGACATTAGTCTACGTTTATCGCGACCCGGGGCCTTTATAAATAAATAAAATAAAAAAAATAAAAATTTTTTATTTTATTTTTTATTTTATTTTATTTTATTTTATATTTAAACCGGGACTATAAGCGGTGGTAGCCGAGTGGGAAAGTAACCGACTTGCACGCAAAAGGTGCGAGTTCGATCCCGGGCAGTACCAATGTGAATTACACTTTGTGGAGTTTATATGTTAATCAAATGATTAGCCATATGTTAACGGTGAAGGAAAACATCGTGAGGAAACCCACATGTCTTAGAAGAAATTCTAAAGACATGTCTGATTCATCAACCCGCATTAGGCCAGCGTGTGTGAATTAAGGCCTAAACCCTCTCTCTCTTGATAGAGGAGAGGAGACCCGTGCCCAGCAGTGGGACTTATATGGGTTGCTATTATAAACCAGGACTATAGACTGGAGACAATTTATGTAAGTATAGTAACGCATAGGAACATAGCTATATCTTCGTTAGTAGTCAATTTGCTTTAGTCTTCTGTAACGTGAAGGTGACCTTGAGATTCCTTTAAGTTAGCTCACTTGTATGCTATCTTTGTTTCCCAATTTGAGCTGGAATTATAATCTCTGTTCCTTATTTTACTATGCTTGGATTATTAACTAGAAAAAAATGCATATAAAAAATGTGTGTGAAAAAAAGCAATGGCTGAATGGTAAAGTAACAGACTTGTACACAAGCGGTTCGATCCCGGGTGGCATTACTTTGTCGGAAATCGTTGTACATGACTGCCTTAGTAGTCCAGTGGCCGCAGTATACGCCTGCTGTGCACGAGGTTGTGGGTTCAATTCCCACACAGAATAAAACTTTGTGTGACCCACAAAGAGTTGTTCTGAGTCTGTAATTTGTGTCCGTTAATTGTATGTTTGTAAAGTCCCCCGCGACACAGAGCTTGTTGTGTTAGTGCGGGAGTTGTCTTTAAAAAAAAATAACAAAGATTTACCATCAGCTAAAGGTAAAGGAAAACATCGTAAGAAAATCATTTCTTAGAAGAAATTCTAAAGACAAGTCTGATTCACCAACCCACATTAGGTCAGCGTGTGTGAATTAAGGTGCTATAAACCCTCTTTCCCTCTTAATAGAGGAGAGGAGACGACGTATATGGATTGCTATAATTAAAAATGTGTGTCTTTTCATCATCATCAACATCACCTCAGCTAAATGATGTCCACTACTGGAAATAGAACTCCCCAAAGGATTGCCACAACACTCGATATTGAGCCGACCCTGACCATTGGTTTTTTTTTATACTACTTGGGTGGCAAACAAGCATACGGCCCGCCTGATGTTAAGCAGTATCCGTAGCCTATAGACGCTTGCGTTACCAGAGGTATCACTTGCGTGTTGCCAACCCATTTTTTTACTTTAAGATGGAAGTAACCCTGGTATAGGAATACGTGGTATAGGAGCGCTGGAGACCTGTACTCAGACACAGGAACACAACTGCACCGCTGTGTGAAGTCATTTGGCTGTGGTCTTCTGTAAGGTGGAGGTCCTTCCTTCCCCAGTCAGGCTTGTTTGCTATTACGGTGCCTTACATATCTTAGCCTAATCATCGGGCTTGCTCGCTAGTATGGTCTCTTAAGTTTGGTATTGGTAACCCGCAACCCGTGTATCTTTCGTAATATTATTTCTAGGAGACTACAGTGGTAGTGCCTTTTTAGTCATGGCTGCGTCCACTGCAGTATCATGAATATATAATAATAATATTTTCGGGACAACTCACACATCGCTATCTGATCCCAAACTAAGCAGAGCCTGTACTATGGTAGCCAGACAACTAATAAACATACTTATATGTATATTTCTAAATACATACTAGATAAATTACACCCAGACACAGAACAAACATTCATGCTCATCACACAAAGATTTATCCTGGGAATCGAACTCACGACCTCCGGCGTAGCAGTCAGAGTCACTAACTAACACTAGACCAACAGGCCAGTCATATTCAATTATTTATTATACTAGTCATGTAATTGCCCATGGCAATGTAGCAAGGCAAGCTTTGTTCGATATGTTATTGCTTGTCAGGATCGAGTTTAGAGCAACTAGTGAGCAAGCCCGACTGGGAAAATAGAGTGCCTAACGTCAACCAATCAGCGATCGAAACGGTTACCGCGTTTGGCTCTCTGATTGGTTAAGAACTTGGAGCGGGCCAATCGGAACGCGCGCCGGCGCCGACCGTCATGAACGCGTCGATCGCGGTGACGTAAAACAAACTCGCACTAGGCACTCTGAATGAAGATCACAGCCAAATAACTGCATACAATGGTTTAATTGTGTTCCTGTGAGGAGTACAAGTTTCCAGAGCTCATTTATGGATTGCGTTTATATCGAACGATTTCCTATCCCTGGGAAATCTATACTTAATAATAAAAAGCTGAAGAGTTTGTTTGTTTGAACGCGCTAATCTCAGAAATTACTGGTTCTTCTTTTTTTGTTAAATAGTGCATTTATCCAGGAACACTATAGGCTATATAACATCACGCTATTATCAATAGGAGCAGAGCAGTAATGAGATATGTTGCAAAATCGGAGAAAATATTTAAATTACCACGCGGACGAAGTCGCGGGCGACCCCTAGTGCCATTATAAAACGTGTTTAAATGTGAAAGTTTGTAAGAATGGATGGATGGATAGATGGATGGATGGATGTTTGTTACTCTTTCACGTAAAAACTACTAAACGGATCTGGATGAAATTTGGTACAGAGATAGATTATGAACTGGAATAACACATAGGCTATATAGGCTTTTTACAGCAATAACAGACATCCACGCGGGCTGAGCCGCGGGCAACAGCTAGTATATAATAATAATATTTTCGGGACAACTCACACATCGCTACCTGATCCCAAACTAGGCAGAGCCTGTACTATGGTAACCAGACAACTAATAAACATACTTACATGTATATTTCTAAATACATACTAGATAAATTACACCGAGATACAGAACAAACATTCATGCTCATCACACAAAGATTTATCCTGGGAATCGAACCCATGACCTCCGGCGTAGCAGTCAGAGTCACAAACCACTAGACCAACAGGCCAGCCATATTCTATTATTTATTTTACTAGTCATGAAATTGCCTATGGCAATGTAGCAAGGCAAGCTTTGTTCGATATGTTATTGCTTGTCAGGATCGAGTTTAGAGCAAGCAACTAGTGAGCAAGCCCGACTGGGAAAGACCATACAGAGTGCCTAGCGTCTAGTTATATTTACGTCAACGCCAGTCAACGCGATTGAAACGGTTACCGCGTTTGGCTCTCTGATTGGTTAAGAACTTGGAGCGGGCCAATCGGAGCATGCGCCGGCGCCGACCGTCATGAACGCGTCGATCGCGGTGACGTAAAACAAACTCGCACTAGGCACTCTAAATGAAGACCACAGCCAAATGACTGCATACAATGGTTTAATTGTGTTTCTGTGTGGAGTACAAGTTTCCAGAGCTCATTTATAGATTGCGTTTTTAACAAACGATTTCCTATCCCAGGGAAATCTATACATATTAATAAAAAGCTTGTTTGTTTGAACGCGCTAATCTCAGAAATTACTGGTTCTTCTTTTTTTGTTAAATAGTGCATTTATCCAGGAACACTATAGGCTATATAACATCACGCTAATATCAATAGGAGCAGAGCAGTAGTGAGATATGTTGCAAAATCGGAGAAAATATTTAAATTACCACGCGGACGAAGTCGCGGGCGACCTCTAGTGCCATTATAAAACGTGTTTATTTTTGGGTCGGCAATACGCAAGAAACCTCTGGTACTCGTATTGCAAGCGGCCATCCTTGGTGGTATAAAAAGGAACTAATATAATTTCACATATTACACTATTTTTTAATATCATTCACACATTTCCCATCTTTCGTAAACAAACATATAAAATAAGCATCCAAGCTAAATCACAATTTGAATAAGTCATTAAATCTACTTACAGCTCAAATACGGTCATTTTTCAAAAGAAACTTCGTCATATATATATACATATATATATAATATACCGTCATATAAGTTTTAGAACTGAGCTAAAGCAATGGCGGGTAAAAGTGCTCGTAAAAGACAAACGATAGAAGCCAATGTAAGCTTGACAAACCTTATAGTTATCATACTTTAAGGTTCAATTTTGATTGACCACCGATGTGACTCAAACGGGTTATATGTGAAATATATAAAATTGACCGATGACGGTATCCATGATTTTTTTCATATGCAAAAAGGTACAATCATTTGTAATAATTATTGGTGCTCCAATGTTGTCAATGATCTGACATTAGTATTATAAATTGCAATAGGTGATATTTAGATCATTTACAGTCCTTATAGTCATTTGATACTTGAGTATTAAACAAGAATTTTAATATCAACTTATTTTGTAAAAATACTTAGGTATCGGGTATAAGTATTTTTACAAAATAAGTTCAAGAAACTCTAATGAACAACGCGTTGTTATTTGGAGGTTCTTTTCCAGTCAGGCTTGCTCGTTCATTAGGTGGTGCCCTTCTTTGCTGTTTCGCCGGAATTCTTCTCAACAGTAGCAGTTTTATGATGGCGCACGTTTTATCAAGCATCTATGTCGTAAAAGAGAAGTTAAGAAGATTTTGTTAAGCGTATATAACGTTAGCTCAGGACCGAACGATGTGGAAAGCCTTGGAGGAGGCCTATGTCCAGCAGTGGACGTCTTATGGCTGAGGTGGTATATAACTGTCTCGTTAGTAAAGTGGTTGTTGAGCGCGAGAAGTGCTACTGATGCTTGCAGGGCCCGTAGGGTTTGATTCTCAGATCGCAACGAAAACAGATGTTGAGTTTTCAGTCAAGAAAATTACAATAGGAAACCAAATCTCTTAAAAATGAAAATAAAAAAAGAAACTTTATAAAGCTGAAGAGTTTGTTTGTTTGTTTGGTTGAACGCGCTAATCTCAGAAAGTACTGGTTCGATTAAAAAAAATCTTTTTTTGTTGAATAGTGCATTTATCCAGGGAGGCTATAGGCTATATAAGCAGTAGTGAGATATGTTGCAAAATCGGGGAAATGTACGTTTCAAATTACCACGCGGACGTTGTCGCGGGCGACCCCTAGTTTCAAATTGACAACTAGGTTATTACTATAATGGTCAAAATCGTGTAAAAAAGAATTAGTGTGACAGTTTACTATGAGACCACAGTCGGAGCGATTTGACCAAAACATGAGGTAACAACGAGATATGAACATTTTGCACGATTTCAACCCGTGAAGTCCGTTATAGCAATAATATAATATGTGTACAAACCATGAAAGTTAAAAAGATTTGACTGATAGCTAGGCTGCATACGGACGGTCAAGTGCCCAACATATTTGTGTAACGTTTGAGTAAGTACATAGCTATGAAAAACAAATTATTTCTTAAGTAGGGTTCGTAAGTTGAATAACATGTCTGAAACAGCACTTTAGCTAACAGCCAATTAAAGTTTTAAAGCGTTGTACACTCCCTCAAAAGGCATTCATAAGTTTTCATAGTTATTATGTTAGAACATTTTAAACTGATATTATATTTGGTTTTGTTGCTGCTCTGTGATGTTGTGTACCATAAACGGGTTAGTTTACTTTTGAGATATTTTAAATAGGTAATTTAAGAGTTTGTTTACTAAATTTCCTTGAGGTAAATTTATCCATACTTATAATTATAAATGCAAAAGTATTTTTGGTTGTTTCTATTTTTTAAAGGACAACTACCACAATCGGGAACAAGCCCCGAGTCGCAAGGGTCTGTACAAACTAACAATTAATGGACACTAATTTCACTCAGACTCGGGAAAACATCACATAAATTTTTAAGCTGTGTGGAGATTGAACCCACAACATGCCAAACTGGTAAATGGCGAGGTTACCACTTAAGCCATAGTACCAACCGTGCAGTCGGCTGAATGAATCTAAAACAGTATCATAAAGCAGGAAATAGTGTACATTGGGCGGACCATGGGCAACAGCTAGTGTCAAATAAATATGGTGTAATACACAAAGAGAATTTTTTTATACTCCTTAAAAGGAAAACCACAACCATCATAGTAACTTATTCAGTGTTAGGTTAGGCATTCAAAGCCCTTATACAATTTCTATGCAAGGATCTCCGCACGCGGACCAAGTGTAATGAGGAATGATGGAAAATTTAATTAAGTTCGATCGAGATGTTGATGTGCGAGCAAGCAGTCATCTGAGCGGGGCGAGGGTGGCGTCCGAGCAGCGCATGTAAATGCGAGCGACGCACCGACGCCGCGCCGCGGGCCGGAACCTACAGCCGCAGTAGCCTACATCGGGAGGAATGGAAAATATATATCAAGCCGAGCGAAAAGTCCACTACACACCCCGAGGGTGGCGGGGCCCGGACGTGCGTTCGATTCAAACGAGCCGTGGCCTCCCTCGCTACACACAATTTTATCATCGAGCCGAGCCAATGCATGCTGACGTCACGCGTGCCGCGCTGCATACACATTGCACGCACCCGCACTACAACACGCATGCTCACATTACTTGTTACCACGACGTCTGCTCACACCGCATCCCAGAGTTCACTGTGAACAAAGTATTTCAGATGTAATTCCAGATTTTTCCTTTAGCCTCGAGAAACTCCCGAGGAAAATAAATATGCTTAAACCCGACTCTGCGCCGAGAAAAGAGGAAAAAATATTAAAAATTAAGAAAATATTTGTTTTACAGTTATGTAAACATCTCTAATTACGACCTGTTCAAATTATTATTTTTTCTTTGCACCGTGCGCGGGCCGGCGCTCTAATTAACATCTATTACAGGTATTTCGGGAACAGAGGAGTATCATTTGGCGAGGGCGCTGAGTACACTCAATTAAACGAGGCCGGCACCCCCGCCCCGCACCGCGCTCGCTACGCCGCCGCGCCGCTCTGTTACGGCTACGCGGTCACAGCGCGTGCTACGACTGCAAGCAGCCTGCAATGCTTAGCTTTAAGATTCTTTCAGCAGGCCTAAGAGAGCTCATACAAAAAAAAAACATTATGATTACACGTCTGATTTTCAGTTAAAAATAGGTAATTGCTATATGAGCGTGTTTGTGTTGTTTCGACCTGTTGCATAATGTTTGCGGATGACGTGCGAGTGGCATGCGTGCGTCTGGCATGCGGCACGACGCGGCATGGAGCCGATGAGGTGGCGTACGTAAGTCCGCGCGGCCATCCGACACACTGGGCGCCTCCCCGTGGTCACCCGTTCGGAACGGCTCGCCCTCCCGCCGCCCAAACCCCGCCACCCTCTTTAAAAGCCAGTGGCGAGCTTCAAGAGAAAGTGCCGCGTGTGTACACTCACATGCGTAGAACCATCTTTGGCGAGAGCCGGTGGCGCGGCGAGCGGGGAGAGCCCAGGATTATGTGGAGGTGACTCCCGCCGCCCCGTATGCGTAAGTGCGTTCACACAAAGCCTTCCCACATACATTTGCATAGTGACATTGTACGGTAATAATGTATGTGACCACTCGGCTCGCCGCCCCACGGCGACATCTTTCAATAGATCGCCTCGGCGCTTGTTCTGTGCCTCCCGGAGCCCAGCACCTCGCAGCCCCCGCATCCCGCGCGCTACCCCTTCGTACTCCGCACACCCGCTGCACCATCTCCCGTAACGCTTTCTAATTAAAATACACACACGATTTAATTATTTTAAGATTCCAATTGAATATTATATTTCTCCACTAATATTCCTTAGATCCTTACAATTATATATACTTGTAACTTCTCTCTGTTAATATTTACCAAAGTGTAAAGCCATTTAGTATTAAAATGTGTAATAACTTATTATAAAGTAAGTAAGATTTCATCTTGAAAGTTCGAAACTGTGGATAGAAGAAGGGATGGCCTTCAGTGTGCGTCCGATCAATTGGATTAGAAGAAATTGAATGTGTAATTTTGATTTACATATGTGACTAGGTACACATGTGCGTATAAGAGGATTTCTTGAAGTTTCGTCGATATAATAGAAGGGTGGGTGGGGGAGGCTCGGACGCGCTCACCGCTCGGCGCTCGCTCACACGCGGAGGAGTGCGTGCGTGTGTGCGTGTATGTCTCGGACATGCACGTTACGCAGATTTCTCTAACGATTTTCCCGGAGTGTGAAATGTAAAATAAGGGGTTAGACGAGGCTGAGCTCGGCCTCGTCCCGCACGCACCCCGCACCCCCCGCCGCTCGCCAAATTGATGACCAGCCACCCACAGGCCGATCTGTTCAAATTTAACACATATCGTATTTAAAAGTAAAACGGTTCGAAACCTTATCCTCTCTCATTAATATTCTCTTGTAAATTGTTAGAATACTTCGTGCCCTGCTTGGTTTTTAATTTTCTACGAGTTCTCGCAAGACCCTATTGTAATAATCTGTACAATACGAGTCACAAATCTTCGGGTTAATTAAAATAATTGGCAACATTATTCAGTTATCTACGACCGGTAGCTAAGTAGCTGTACCTACTCAGTGTGGTGTGCTCCTTAGAACAAGACTGTATTTTACAATATAATATTAAGTCTCCTGTATTAATAGCACATTTATTTTTAGACAGTTAAGTACCTAGTGCCCAGATGAACTTCATGATACGTACTCGAACTCAAATTCAAAATTCATATATTCATTCAGACTACAAAGAAACTTATGAAGGTCATAAATTTTAAATGTGGCAGAAGGTAATCCAAACAAAGGATGACTTCCAATTTACCTAAAGCTGTAACTGATTGCAGATTGAAGTCAGGGTTAGGTATATCCTGTCACCTAATATTAAGCTTGGCACTGACTTCAATCTATATTCAGTTATTTTTTAGGTTTTTCAAGTCGGTTTCGGTTTTTTTTCTATTTTTTGTGCTAAAATAAAAGTGAAGAAATATAATTTGTAAAACATTGTCAATACCTATAACATTTGAGGGTTGCCCTCGATTTCCCTGGGATTCCATAATCAAGATTATGGAATCCCATCATATAATCATAATCAAGATTATGGAATCCCATCCATCCTGATAGTAGAATATATACGAAAACTAATATATTTGACTGCCTTGGTGGTCCAGTGGCCGCAGTATACGCCTGCAGTGCACGAGGTTGTGGGATCGATTACCACACAGGACAAACCATTGTTTGACCCAAAAAGAGTTATTCTAAGTCTGGGTGTAATTTGTGTCCGTTAATTGTATGTTTGTAAAGTCTCCCGCGATACAGAACTCTAGTGCGGGTATTGTATTTGTTAATTTAAATAATGTATGTAAAAGATTGGTAACTGTGAACTTAGTTAAATCCGTATATTACCAGATATTTCCAATTTATAAAAAAACTAGCTGTTGCCCGCGGCTCCGTTCGCATGGTTGTCGGTTATCAATGTAGCCTATGTGTTATTCCAGACCATAATCTATCTCGGTGCCAAATTTCATCCAGATCCGTTTAGTAGTTTTTACATAAAAGAGTAACAAACATCCATCCATACTCACAAACATTCACATTTATAATATTAGTAGGGTAGTAGGGATATGATCGATCCACGATTCAAGGATCAACAATCCAAGGATCCATGGTTTGAGAGTTCGATGTTTTGACTACTCCATGCAGTAAAAATTCGAATACAGATATATGTGATTGCTCTGATTATTCGTTGTCGAACATTTAATATTAGACTAGCTGACCCAGCAAACGTTGTTTTGCTACTAAAATAGTAATATCAAAATAATATTAAAAATTGGGGTTGATCGTAGAGGGTTGAAAATAAGGGTTGTATGTATTTTTTAACGCTGAATCACAAAAATATAAAAACAAAAAATGTTGTCTAAAAAATTAAATAAAAAAATTAGGGGTGGACCACCCTTAACATTTAGGGGGATGAAAATAGATGTTGTCCGATTCTCAGACCTACCCAATATGCACACAAAATTTCACGAAAATCGGTCGAGCCGTTTCAGAGGAGTTCAATAACGTACACCGTGACACGAGAATTTTATAGATATGGCGTTTGAATTCCTTTGCCTTCTGTAAGGCCTTCTGCCTTACATGATACATATTTTACCTCCTTCAAACTCTGTATGGATGGTCATTCTTTTGTCTTATATAATTCATTTAGTTGTTATTGTCATTTAAAAATATTAATAAATATCGGTATTCTATATACCTAAGTACTTTAAATTTATATTATCACAAGTTGCCTGGCCGTTACTTAGGTCAATGCATTAATTAGCCTTGTGATCCACCGTGACATTGTGGCTTCTTTGGGAAATCTATCAATCTATTACAAATTTTATTTATAGGTGAATTTCTTTTAATACAATAACTGATTGTTTTGTGAATAGTTTAGGTTAAGCTGAATTCTTGTATCAAATACAATAGATAAATTCAAACTATTAGCTAGGCGATAGGCCATAAGATTGTTCACGTTTGCGCTAAGACAATTTGAAGAGCAGAACAATCGTACAAACAAGGAATATTTCTTTATGAAGTTTATTAATTGCAGAAACTAAATATTTAAAAGAAAAACATAACTGACTAATCACCAAACGCACAGTTTAAATCACTAGACACTCAGATAGCTATTATGATATAGGCATCCGCTACGAAAGGTTTTTTTAAATGTAACCAGATTTACAGTAAAAGACTGAACACGCGAACGAAGTCACGGGTACAGCTAGTATCAAATAAAATTATTCTCCCAAATAAGTTAAGGTTCAATACGAAATAACAGTGGTTGTGACTGTGCTCAAAACCGGTTACATCCTCATCCACCCCCGCGTCTAACTGTATTTATAGTTTTTTACGACACCCGCTGCATTCCTATGCACCCCTATCATCCCCTCTATGCATCGCTTACCAAATCTCCGTTTTTTATTCAATCTAGTTTCACATCGTGGCCGGATAAAATTTAGATTAGTTTTTGAATCAAACTATTTTGTGTGAAGTTTTAATTCAAAGGAATTATTTTTGATTTAATGTTTATGTATCTATATTGCAGTTTATATTGTCTGTTACGTATTTATTGTGTGTGTATAATAAAATCAAATAAAATCCATCTTTATATCAGGGTTTATAATCTCGCTAATGATAAAAACCACGTGCAGATAATACCGTTGCAATAACTTAAATGGAACTTAATCTAGTATCTAGACCAAATTAAAAATGCACCACTAAATTATTTAGTATCTATTGCAAAGATAAATAATTTACTTTTATTAATATAGAAATATAGGTTGTTTTCAATACAGGTGAATACAATCGTCAAAAGCATTCGTTATCCACAAAATTGCAAGAGAAATCCGAACATCGAAATGCGCCGACGACGCATTATTGTTTCCTTACGATCCCTGTGTGAGTGCGAGTTAGATTTTTTCTGCTATTATAGCTTATGTGTGCGTAGCATTTCTCAGAAACGCTGCGTGAGAAACGTTCTAAACGTTTGTAAGTGTGAGTGCAACGTGCATTTTACACCTGTTGCGGATGCATCTGTGTGTGAGTATTTTTTCTCGCGTAGGGGTGAATGCGATGTTGCTAGATGCGCTTCGTGCACTGATGTAAATTTGACAACGTCGCGCAATTTTAATGCTTCACTAGTTCTGTGAGTTTCTTTTGTTGTTAGGTTAAAAGTTTTGTTAGTTAGAAATGTTAGTGATACACGTGCGGGTCACAAATAATAATATTGTGTTGTTTGTTATGTACCTACCTACAATATTATGAACACTAATGTTAAACAGCGGTTTAGAAATTAGCGGTTGTAATGATGTAGGTGTTTTAAGGAAATTCGATATTTAGATATCCTACTAATATTATAAATGCGAAAGTTTGTAAGAATGGATGGATGGATGTTTGTTACTCTTTCACGTAAAAACTACTCAACGGATCTGGATGAAATTTGGCACAAAGAAAGATTGTGGTCTGGAATAATATATAATTTTCCCTACCAATAATATAAAAGCATTAGTTTGTGAGGATCGACGGATATTTTTTTTTACTTCTACACGCAAAAAATACTGAACAGATCTTAATGAAAGTTGCTAGGGTTATAGTTTACATACTGAAATATATAATAATAGCAACCCATATATGTCCCACTGCTGGGCTCGGGTCTTCTCTCGTCTATCAAGAGAGAGAGAGAGAGGGTGTAGACCTTAATTCAGACACGCTGGCCTAATACGGGTTGGTGAATCAGATATGTCTTTAGAATTTCTTCTAAGACATGTTAAGGAGTTATAAGGTTTTTAAAGGGTCGGCAATGCGTGAGTGACACCCCTGGTGTTGCAAACGTCCATAGGCTACGGTAACTGCTTACCATCAGGCTATATTATAGTATGCTTGTTTGTCACCTTGGTAGTATAAAAAAAAAAAAAATGAGGGTTTTCTCACGATGTTTTCCTTCACCGTTAGTAGATGGTGAATCATTCGATTAGTACAAATAAACTCCACAAAGTGAAATTTACATTGGTACTGCCACCCGGGATCGAACTCGCACCTCTTGCGTGCAAGTCGGTTACTTTCCCACTTGGCCAGCACCGCTTAATAATAACTGAAATATACTATAGGCTATATTTTATTTTAAAAACTAGCAAAGTGCAAGTCCGGTCAATGTAAAACGCGCAATGTAAGATTCTTGAAGAAGGCTTGTTGTTGTTTCATACTTTGAACATTTAATGTGTCAAAGTCAAACTCATTTATTAATTTAGATCAAATACATGATACTTATGAACGACATAAAAACAAATGCCAGCATACTTTTTTCCTACGGCCAATTCGCTGACTATGGTTGGGCCTCGAGAAGAATTGGCAACAAACCTTGTGTACCTATGTGTACGGTGTCATTGGCTCACAGCGTCAAAAAATGGGTCCATATAGGACGTTGGTAACAAATCTGGTAAAAGTCTTCAAATAAGCCGCCTTAGTAAGGGTAGGCGGGAGGTGGAAGGGGAATGGGGATTGTGAGAAGTCAGGGATATATTTTTTATATTAAATGTTGAAATTTTTAAATAGAATTATATATTTTTTGTAAAGCTTATTGTATGTTAATAATATTCCACCACTCGCCGGCCATTGCCGCGGGACACTCGCGATCTAATCGAAACTACGATTCATTTTACGTATTCGTTATTTTTTTTGTATTAATTTACAAGAAAATAAAACAGTTGCAAGGAGTTATAGGTCGTTTCGCCCGCTCGGGCGAACAAATGGCGGGCGAAACGACCTATAACTCGTTGCAAGTAGTCGATGGGCAAGATCAGCTTCGGACCCAATGCTGTGGAAATCCTTGGGCAAGTCTTATGTCCAACAGTGGATAGTGGATGTCTTCTCAATGATGATGACGTTCTTACACAAACTTTTCTCCCATGTGAAAATCATAAACAATCAGCGGGTTGAGCTACCAAGGGCGCGATAACCCTATGGACGGGTGACCGCATAGTGGTATTTCATCTGAGCGTCTCCGTGCTTGGAAGGCACGTTAAAAGTCGGTCACGACTGTTATCAGTCGTTAGATCACGACAGGGCCCTAAATATAGGCGATCTAAATAACTCTGTCACCAGGTTGGCCACTAACCAAACGATAAGAAGAAGAAGATGTGCAAAAAGTGAGGTACCATTTAATCCATTTGACCACACATTCATCTCAGCCAAATGACGTCCACTGGTGGACTCAGGCCCCAACATTTCCACAACTCACGATCCTGAGCCGTCCTTGGCCATCGATTGCCTGGTAAAGGTAGCCATAAATTATATGTAATTTTTATTATTTTTATACTTCCAAGGAGGCAAACAAGCATGCCTATGGACGCTTGCAACACCAACACCATCACTCGCGCGTTGTCGACCCTTTAAAAACCTTTTGTTTCGAGTCAGGTTGTAATTTGTGTCCTTGAATTGTATTAATGTATGTTATGACCCCCGTGACATGGGGCTTGTTCCCTAGTACGAAAGGATAGTAGTTTTTTCTAAAAAAAAACAAAAACAGAATTATCATTGTATGGCTACACGGCTGGTTCAGTGGCTTAAGTGGTTACCTCGCCATTTATTACTGCGCGGCGTGTTGTGGGTTCGATCCCCACGTGGGACAAAAATTTGTGTGATCTAAGATGTACTTTGTGTCCGTTAATTGTATGTTTGTAAAGATTCCCGCGACACAGGGCCTGGTCCCTAATGTGGGAGTTGTCTTAAAAAAACATAATACTATACATTTAACCTTTTGAAAATTATCTACCTACTAGCTTTGGATCCCGCGTGGATGTCGGTTTTGGCTGTAAAAGTAGCCTATGTGTTATTCCAGACCATAATCTATCTCTGTGTCAAAATTCATCCAGACCCGTTCTGTAGTTTTTACGTGAAAGCGTAACAAACATCCATCCACCCATACTTACAAACTTTCGTATTTATAATATTAGTATCAATCATACTACTATAGTTTAATTATTTTATGTAATATTTAATTATTCATAGTGACTGACATTAAGAATTAACCTATAGCAACAGTAAAAAAACTCGTAGGTACTTAGACAGTCATAGTGTTCCGGGTATACTACCTAAGGTGCATAATTATAATATTTTAATAGCAAAACATTATTATATCCCACTATTGGGCATGGTTCTCCTTCTCTCTATTAAGAGTGCTAAAAGGGTTTTAGCTTTACTGCCCTGCTTACAAGGAACCACGCAAGTGCAAGACAAGTTGACTGCCTCGGTGGTCCAGTGGCCGCAGTATGCGCCTGCTGTGCACGAGGTTGTGGGTTCGATTCCCACACAGGACAAAACTTTGTGTGACCCACAATGTGTTGTTCTGAGTCTGGGTGTAATTTGTGTCTGTTAATTGTATGATTATAAAGTCCACAACACAGAGCTTGTTCTCTAGTTTCTCTAGTAGTGTGGAGTTGTCTTTAAAAAAAAAACAAGTATCAAAGCAAAACATATCTTAAATCTGATAATATACATGTGTTTTTACCGCAGCCTTTATCATGCAGTTACGTCGTTCTTTCTTAGCAGGGCAGATTAGTCCACACTTGCTGGCCCAATAGATACAGGTTGGTAGATCAGATATGCCTCTTAGATTTTTCAGACATAATGGAAATTAAAAATGGGGCACCATACTCGGTAGTAAGCCCGACTGGGATAGGACCTCTACCTTACAGAAGACCAAAGCTAAATAACTACACACAGCGGTGTAGCTGTTTTCCTGTATGTGAACCCAGGTCTCCAGCGCTCATTTAGGGATTCATTTTGAAAGAAACGTATTCCTATCCCAGGGTTACTTCTTTGAAGAGAGGTAGGGCACCATACTAGCGAGCAAGCCCGACTGGGGAAGGACCTCCACCTTACAGAAGACCACAGCCAAATGACTACACACAGCGGTGTAGTTGTGTTCCTGTGTGTGAGTACAGGTCTCCAGCGCTCATTTAGGAATGCGTTTTGAAAGAAACGTATTCCTATCCCAGGGTTACTTCCATCTTAAAGCCCTGGTGTAAAAAAAAGGGTTGGCAACACGCGGGTGATACCTCTGGTAATGCAAGCGTCTATAGGCTACGGATACTGCTTAACATCAGGCGGGCCGTATGCTTGTTTGCCACCTAAGTAGTATAAAAAAAAAAAAAAAAAAAAACGTTTTCCTATCCCAGGAATACTTCATCTCAAAGCCCTGGTGTAAAAAAATGGGTAGGCAACACGCAAGTGATACTTCTGGTATTGCATGTATCCATAGGTTGCGGTAACTGGTACATTAGGCGGCCGTATGCTTGTATGCCAGCCAATTAGTAAAAAAATGACGCTTGCAATACCAGAGGTATCTATCACTTCCGTGAAGCTATCCCATTTTTTCACACCAAGGATGAAGTATTCCTGGGATTAGGAACCGTTTCTATATGTAGATGTAGGGCAGCATGCAAGCCAGCAAGCCCGACTGGGTAAATACCTCCATCTTAAAGAAGACCACAGCTAAATAACTACACACAGAGGTGTAGTTGTATTCCTGTGCGTAAATACAGGTCCCCAGTACTCAATTAGGGATGTATTTTTAAGGAATCATCTTCCAATATGATTCATCTGGTATTGCAAGCGTCCATTGGTAACTGCTTACCATCAGAGCGGACAGTACGCGAGGATGAAGCAGTACAACATAACAATTTGGTTTTGTTTTAAATAAGTTTATATTTAAAAAAGTGAAAGTGTTTATGTATTAAATATTCTTAAAAGAGCCGAAACACGACTCGGCTGTCTTGATTCGTTAAAAAGTTTCTATCTACTACCTTTGAACATCATCATCAACAAATCCAAAAACGACGCGGCTATCTCGTTTCATTGAAGAGTTGCCATGGCCTCCTTCCAACTTCATCATCACATCCTCAACACCCTTCTAAGAATATAGTTCTAGTCTAGATAAATCCAAAATACCCAAACACGACATGGCTATCTTGTTTCGTTGAAGAGTTGCCATGGCCACTTTCCGACTTCATCATCACGTCCTGAACACCCATCTAAGAATATAGTACTCGTCAAGATAACTCCAAAATACCCAAACACGACACGGCTATCTTATTTCGTTGAAGAGTTGTCATCCACGCGGGCGAGGTCGCGGGCAACAGCTAGTAAAAAATAAAACTTTTGAACTGACTGAATGGTTTAAAATGGTTACCTTCCCATTCACTACTGCGCGGCGCGTGTTGCAGGTTCGAATCCTAAACGGGACAAAACTCCTTGTTGTCCATAATAGTCTGTTATAAGTCTGGGTGTACTTCGTGTTCGTTACTTGTAGGTACGATGTTTAACGAACACCAGGTTTGTTTCCTAGATCAGGAGTTGTTTAAATAAAAAAAAAATAGACAATGTCTTTGTTTAAGCAGAGGATACATTACATATCCATCTACATGTACTGATATTATAAAGAGAAAAGATTTGTATTTTTGTAACGAATAAACTCAAGAACTACTGGACTGATTGTAGTAAAAAGTATAAATATCTCTCATTATCCCGATTCCCGGGTCCAATCTACATCAAATTTTTCATAAACTTATTTAACAAAATTGATGTAAGTCATGTTTCGTATTTTATTAAAATTCATCCACTAACGGAGTTAAAAAGTGGTAGAAACATTTATAAATACCACGCGGACTAAGTCGCGAGCATTAGCTAGTTACGTATACAGGGCCGCTATATGAAAATTAGTTTTTTAGGAAAACCAATGTATGAATTTGTGTGAAATATATTTTTATCTGTAGATTTAGTCTAATTGTACACTGTTACCAAATTCCACAATACATTATAATACAAAGCTTTTCTTAAAAAACTAATCTTAAATTGTATGTATACAGGGCCGCTATATGAAGCACTAGTTGTTGCCCGCAGCTCCGCCCGCGTGGATGTCGGTTATCGCTGTAAAAAGTAGCCTATGTGTTATTCCAGACCATAATCTATCTCTGTGCCAAATTTCATCCAGATCCGTTCAGTAGTTTTTATGTGAAAGAGTAACAAAGATCCATCCATACTTACAAACGTTTACATTTATAATATTAGTTAGGATAGTTTTTGCCGTATGTACATAACGGGCTCAAGCTTCGTGATATGATACCAAACTTTTTCACCACTGACAGGTCATTCCTGACATCACAACCATCAAAATGAAGTTTAATAATCGCATAATAATAACATGTCTGCTCCACTAAAAACGGGAGCGTTCGTAGAATTGCCTCGAATGTGACCTTAACTAAAGTCGAATCGGTGAAGTGACTAAGAGTAATAATTATTATTTATGTACCTAAACATGTCTAGATTGTATAGATATATTTGGTATTAGTTTTTGTGAAGATGGCCTTGGCGAATAGTGCATCATCCAGCTTTTAGGCTGAGCGTGCATTGTATATAATGGTACAGTTGCTAACGGTTTGGCATCTATTAATTATGACGCTCTTAAAATCTATACTATAATATTATAAAGCTGAAGAGTTTGTTTGTTTGGTTGAACGCGCTAATCTCAGAAAGTACTGGTTCGATTAGATTTTTTTTGTTGAATAGTGCATTTATCCAGGAAGGCTATAGGCTATATAACTTCACGCTATGATCAATAGGAGCGGAGCAGTAGTAAATTATGTTGCAAAATCGGGGAAAATATTCCGAATTACCACGCGGACGAAGTGGCGGGCGCCCCTAGTTATTAATATGAGACATTTTTTGTACTACTTATGTGGCAAACAAGCAATCGTTCTGCCCGATGTTAAGCAGTTACCATCGCCTATGGACGCTTGCAATACCAGAGGTATCACTTGCGTGTTACCCACCCATTTTTAGTATCCCTTGGATATGAAAAAGATTCTTCCTAAACGCATCCATTTGTATAAATGATGAATTCAATCCCCACTAGACAGAATGTTTGTGAAATTTCACATAGTAAAATATATTGGTGATGAAGAAAATTCGAATGGGCCGATTTAACTATGATACTGTTTTCCTATAGCTTTTTTGCCCACGCATTTAGCCCACTTTTTCATTG
This sequence comes from Trisateles emortualis, assembly GCA_947095525.1. Lineage (NCBI taxonomy): Eukaryota > Metazoa > Arthropoda > Insecta > Lepidoptera > Erebidae > Trisateles > Trisateles emortualis. The sequence continues at coordinate 33,027,789 of OX352729.1, forward strand.
CTGTTCCTACTCCGTGTAATTTGGTTTGCGGACCAGAAGCCAGTTGCCGCCCAATCCAAAAAATTAACTACACAGTGAGTTGGTGAGATTTTGTAGTTGTGTTCCTGTACGTGAATATGGGTCTCCAGGGCACTGAGAAAATTTAAGAAAATCATTTTTTAAACATTTTTCTTCTCTCAAGGTTATGAACGTTTAAACACAATATTGTATCATGTAACAGGAGATTCAATAGATTCCCCTGGTACTGCAAGTGCCCATAGTTTATGGTAACTGCATGTAGGTGTATATCAAATGAGCTGATTATAAAAATAGTTGTAAAAAGAAAACATGCAAGCAGTCTTAGGGGACTGCCGATAGAAGTGAAAACTTAGTAACTTATGAATTGTATATGAATCATTTTTGGTTTGTCTCATAGAAAGCGTTCGGTGACGATGACGCGAGTTCCATGATTTTTGTTCACCCAAAAAGTTCTCAACGCGCCTAAAGAAGTATTCATTTAAAAAAAATGGAATAATCCGATTGCTATCATCATATATATCTATCTATCAGTATCATTCGGTTTAACAATAGTCTACAATATGCGGTCAGCCTTAGATTAGACCAAGTCTTAGATGTAGACCGATAAATAATTTAAGAATCATGTTCTAACGGGTTATCGCATGTGCAAGTTTTTTCATCGTTTATCTATATATAAGTACATATAAAATAAATTATCATGTCTGACTATGATTATGAAATAACTGCGTTTGATTAAACCCATATGTTTACTGCCACGTTTCATAAAGCGCCGTAATTTAAGTTTTTTGTTTGTCTATCGGTATGTTTGTTCTGTTTAATCGTTGAAACTGCTGAGTTTATTGAGACGGGATTTGCAATAGAAAAAGAACTTTGCTATATGTAGTTTATGTTATACTAGCTGTTGCTCGCAGCTCCGCCCGCTTGGATGTCGGTTATCGCTGTGAAAAGTAGCCTATGTGTTATTCTAGACCATAATCTATATTTGTGCCAAGTTTCATCCAGATCCGTTCAGTAGTTTTTACGTGAAAGAGTAACAAATAGCCATCCGTCCATCCATCCATCTATCCATCCATCCATACTTAGGTAGGTTGTTAAGTGCATACAAATCAGTTTTATCAGTTAGATCGGTCCCCGGTGTATAAACATAATAACATAATACTAAATACATACGGGTACACTACAATTATTTCCACAGCATGCATAATAAGAAAAAATACACCCACATTAGATCAATCATCGTGCTCATTAGAAAAAGATATGTCCTGGGTGGTACCCACACGGGACATTACTTTGTGTGGTCCTCAAATTTTTGTCCTAAGTCTGGGTTATTGGTCCTGTGTATGTTTGAATAAATGCTTTTGATTAGCAGTCAGGGTAGTAACTATAAAGCATCTAAAGGCCAGGGGCCGTATCATGATATGTTAAACGTAAATCTTTGGATTGAGATAAAAGAGACAGAGCTATACACGCTGTATAGCGCCATCCCTTTTTCACACACGTCAGGGTACTACCCTTGGCTTGTCTAGTGGTTGGTAGACCACTGGCAGGCCAGTCTATAAATAAATGTTAGTTGTGGAATGAGCTTCCTGCCGAGGTCTTCCCGAGAGGCTATAGCATGGGGTTCTTCAAGAAAGGAGTTATAAGGTTTCTAAAGGGTCGGCAACGCGCGAGTGATACCCCTGGTGTTGCAAGCGTCCATAGGCTACGGTAACTGCTTACCATCAGGCGGGCCGTATGCTTGTTTGCCTACTTGGTAGTATAAAAAAAAAAAAAACTATTATCATTTTAATAACAGTCTATAAATAACTATTATCATTTTAACAAGTGAAAACTTCTTTTAGCACGGTACGCATAATTTTAGATGAGACAAATATTTGGATACGAGACGCAGCTTGACATATCCTAAAAATCTTTTTTCGACTCTCACGTTATTAAAGCAAAGAGGCGATATATGCATGTACATATAGCAGACCGCGAACGCGTCTAGTTAAATAAAAAACATATATTGCTATAAAAATGTATAACAACCGTTTTGCCTAGTGTTTTCACTTCTGTCAGCACCGTCGTAGTGCAGATATATTTTTTTAAGACAGCAATTTAAACAAAGATAATTATAAATCCATAGTTTAATCTTACCCACACGTTTGTCCTTTATGGACCAAAGTCAGCCCCAGGCAATAGGCATCTCGTTTGACTTTGCCAATCGCAAGAATTCTTAGTACAGGACCTAAAAGCCAAGGTCAAAGCCAAGTATCTAATTCTGTTGATATTCTCCGTCTAGCTATTTATATCACGAAGAACGAAATTCTAGATAATGTTAGCGTATTAGCACTAGTTGTATATAACAAAAGGTATAGTAGTGATACTTATAATAATATGTTCTTATCAACATTAAATACCTTGGGGGAGACTGCTATGTTTGATTCTTTTTATACTACTTGGGTGGCAACAAGTATACGTCTCAGCTGATGTTAAGCAGTTACCGTAGCCTATGGACGCCCGCAATACCAAAGGCATCACTTGCGCGTTGCCGACCCATTTCTTTTACATCAGGGCTTCAAGATGGAGTATCCCTAGAAAAGGAAAATGTTTCCCTAAAGCAGCGCTATAGACTCTCAAAGACACAAATAATAAAATATAAAATTACTAGCTGTTGCCCGTAGCTCTGCCCGCATGGATGTCGGTTCTCGCTGTAAAAAGTAGCCTATGTGTTATTCCAGACCATAATTTATCTCTGTGCCAAATTTCATCCAGATCCGTTCAGTAGTTTGTATGTGAAAGAGTAACAAACATCCATCCATCCATACTCACAAACTTTTACATTTATAATATTAGTAAGGATTTGGCCGTGGTCTTCTGTAAGGTGGAGGGGTTTCCCCAGTCGTGCTTGCTCGCTAGTATGGTACCCTACCTCTCTAATGTCTAGCAGTGGACGTTTTTTTGGTAAGAAGGATGAATGAATAATTTAATTGCACTTGTGGTGTAGTGGTTAAGATGATCACCTTACAACTAACACCACCGGTCCGAGTGGGTTCGGTACCCACACGGGACATTACTTTGTGTGATCCTCAAATGTTTGTCCTAAGTTTGGGTTATTGGTGGCAAACAATGTAGATAATTGTTTCCGTGAAATATATGTATGTCTAAACCTCTAAGAAAGCGCTTGTTCCTTAGCGTAAGGTTTACAAAGGAGAAAATTTTCTTAGAGTTAACTTATTAAAACAAAAGGTCATAATTTTTAATGTGTCAAATTCAGTTTTAATTTATTTTGATAACAAATCACAAATATGTGACGTCACATAACATTGAGGTGGTCATAAAAATAAAATATATCAGCGGTGGTAGCCAAGTGGATAAATACTCGACGACGTAACGACCGATCGACACATGATGAGTGACGTCGATCCTGACCGGTATGATAGTACCAATGCGGATTTCATTTGTGGAATTTATACGTTTTAATCAAAGGACTTACATCTCCTAAAGGTGAAAAAATTGTGAGGTAACTCGTACGTTTTAGAAGATTTTTTTAATCCACCTACCCACATAGGACCAGTGACCAGTAACCTCTGCTCTCTTGACGGAGGAGAGGAGACCTGTGGCCAGCAATGGGATATATTATTAATCCTACTAATATTATAAACGCGAAAGTTTGTAAGTTTGAATCGATGGATGGATGTTTGTTACTCTTTCATGTAAAAACTACTGAACTGATCTAGATGAAATTTTTCACAGAGATAGATTATGGTCTGCAATAACACATAGGCTACTTTTTGCAGCGATAACCGACATCCACGCGGGCGGAGCCGCGGGCAACAGCTATCTTATATAAAAGGAGAAGCTGACTGACTCTCTGACTGACATATCAACGGCCCAAACTATGAGGGTTAGAAACTTGACATTTTGCACAGAGGTTTCTTTTATAACGTAGGGAAGCACTAAGAAAGGATTTTTGAAAATTCACCCCCTAGGAGGGTAAGACGGGGGTGCTAAGTTAGTATGAAACTTTGCCGTTTTTGAAGTTATTCGAGTGAAATTCAGTATGAAGGTTCTTGATTGAAAGTCTTGAAACACGTATAAAATATTTTTTCGAAAATTATCCCTTAAGTACGTTACCTTAGTAACGCTTTTACGACTAAACGGCTCAACTAATCTTAATGAAATTGGGCAAGGAGATAGATGGTATCCTGGGGAGAAAAATACTTTATATCATGATAAAAAATATCTACGTGGGCGGAGCCGCGGGCAACAACAAGTAATAAGAGAATGCGAATTCATGGAATTATTTCTAAATAAATTTAATTTGCAGTTATTGAAATAATAAATAGGGCTGTCCACATTGAGGTGGTAATAAAAACAAATTAATCAAATAAAGTCAAGGCCAACCAGAAATCACAAAACTTGGAACTAAAACTTTTCTAACAGATACCTTTGTTCACTTTACTTTTGGATTTACCGAGAAATATTTATTACATTCTTCATAAAGATAACACTTTTTACAACACTATTGTATTATTTTTCCTTCGTAATAAGTTCTTCTTTCGTGTTTTATTGTTTCAATAGGTGTTAAGCGTTAGCCAGTATTAGGATTAGTGAAGTCGTTAAGCCCTTATGTGGAAGACTTTTAATCGTTTTTTATTTCGTAGTGTTTATTGTTATCCTTTTGTTATTTAGTGTTAGTTATTTCACTAGTTGTTATAAGTCTGACGTTCTGAAATGCGGTATTTATTATTTATATTTGTAGTTTTGTTTTTACTCGGAGAAAAGCATTTCGATGAATAGTATTATTTATTACTTACTTTTAATTTTACCGGTACAGCATTTTTTTTGTTTATTTTATTTTGAAATTAGGTGGAAAAGCATTGAATTCTTTTCTTTTAACTAATATTTATTTTTTGTTTTGATATGGTAACAGATGTGTGTATAAGTATATTGTCCACTCTTAGTCAAGCTTTCAATGCCAGTGCTGTGTAATATTTCCTACCCTTTCTATATAGCCGAATCAAATCAAATCAAATCTATTTAGGTATTTGCAAAATACAGGTGTAAGGCTGGTTAAATATTATAAATAGTTTCACTGTATTTGACCATAACATTGGCATGCAAAATGTGATGATATTTTTATTTTTTTCCTACCTTTAAACAATTGTATTATTTAGAAATTGATAAATTCCATATATCATTTCATTTCATTTAAGTAGCTATATCTTTTAAATAATTATTTACTAAATTTCCATAAATTTCATACATTAAAATTACCACTTTTGCAACATAACCAAATAATAATAACAATGTTTACTTGCCGCAAAAATTAAAATTATAAAATTAAAACCAGAAAATAACCGAGAAGGTTTAGTCCTTAAACCGCACGCACTTGTCCAATACAACTTGGTCAGATTGGGTCAGACAATAATTTCTCTAAGAATATGTGGATTTAAATTTGTGTGATCCATAAATGGTTGTCCCGAGTGTGGGTGTACTTTGTGTCTGCGTATTGTATGTTTATAAAATCCCCTACGACAAAGGGCTTGTACCCCAGCTCAGGAATTGGTTTAAATAAAAAAAATAGATATAATTATCATAAATAGAATTATTTAGATCGCCCATATTTTAGGGTTGACCACTAAACAAACGATAGGAAGAGAAACAGGGTTTTGTTATGGTATATCCCTAGGATCAGAAATCGTTTCTTTAAAAAACTAACTTTAAAAAATGGGTCCACTTGATCACTTTGTGTAATATTTTGTTCATACTTCGGGCTATTAGGCTCTGGTCTTCTATAAAGGCGCGTGCTTATTTGATATCATTTTCCACTTAAAGAACATATTGAAAAGTCATCGCTCCCAAAATCCCAATCTGGCAATGCTAGTGATTCCTAATACTACGGGGTTATTGACCATGATGGTTTATACGTAAGCACTTAGTAAATTGAGTTATAGGTCATTTCGCCCGCCATCTGTTCGCCCGAGCAGGCCAAACGACCCAATTACAAAATTTATAATATTTGATTGGGCGTTTCGCCCGATGGAGGTTTTATTACTTGTCATGTACAGACAGATTTTGATGCTGTCTGTACGTGAATATTTTGTAATTTGGTCGTTTGGCCCGCTCGGGCGAACAAATGGCGGGCGAAACGACCTATAACTCAGTAAATTACCCAGTTGATGCGTGTACCCTACTGCTGTCTCTGTAAGTCAGGTGAATATGTTATCAGCGTTGCAATGCAAATTTTAAAAACAATCTCTAGATTATATTCTATCTCGGTCATAGAACTACTAATACTTGTACAATCTCTGTGCTAAATTTTATACAGATCCGGTCAACTGTTTTGTCGTGATTGAGTACATAGTATAGATCCGTTGTTGTACATTAATTGTCACAAAGTAATTTTTCCACAGAAAAAAGTATGTGTAATTTCTGTAAATTCGTCACAGTCCTAGACAAATTTACACATACTTTTTTCTGTAGCAAATTTACTTTGTGACGAATATTTACCTGTAGTAATTTAGTCTGGATATTATAATATTTCAAAAATTAGTCTTCTTTTTTTTTAAAGACGACTCCCGCACTAGAGAACAAGCTCTGTGTCGCAGGGGACTTTACAAACATACAATTAACGGACACAAATTACACCCAGACTCAGAACAACACTTAGTCGGTCACACAAAGTTTTGTCCTGTGTTGGAATCGAACCCACAACCTCGTGCACAGCTGACGCATACTGCGGCCACTGGACCACCAAGGCAGTCAGTCAGTGACTGAGCGGGAGGATAACTTGTACTTGTAACACAATGTATATGCTTAGCGACCCGTCTGTTTACCTTTGGAATTGCATCTGTGCAAGCGCTCAGATAACTAGGTTATTACTTCCTTGCAACTTATACTTAATTCCCACTTACACAGGTGATTTAAAAATCTATAGAATTTTTGCTATGCAATCAGCTTAAATATACTTAAATAATAAAGCAATGTGGAAAAAGACGAACCCGGAGCAGGACTCGAAGCTGCGCCTCTCGGGTTCCGTCTCAGCGCACTTCCAACTGTGCCATCCGAGCTCCTACTCCAAAGTTCGAATTTGTCCACCGCTTTAATATTTAAGTATTTTAATGAAATTAATGAAAATGTTCTTTTTTCTACTTAGCTCGCAGAACCAATGGCCGTAGGTTCAAGAGTTGTAACTATGAATTGGAAGCTAACAAGTTGGAACGACAAATTACAAAAGGTTGCCGGCAACCGATGTTGTGGGGATCTATGAGGATGGCTTATGCCCAGCAGTGGACGTCTTTTATTTAGGGTGATGATTTTTTTAGTCTGCATAAGTTCAAAAAATACTACAGGTATGGTGTCATACTTCATAAGTCAGTAGAATAACGATAATGAGATTGATAACGTCTGAATAAGTCCGAGACGACGATTCCCAAACCGATGTGATGCGAGGTCACAATGATAGCGATTAAATATACTTACAATTATTATTAATGCGAAATTTTTGGATGGATAGATGAATGTGACTGCCTCGGTGGTCCAGTGGCCGCAGTATGCGCCTGCTGTGCACGAGGTTGTGGGTTCGATTCCCACACTGGGCAAAACCTTGTGTGACCCACAAAGAGTTGTTCTGAGTCTGGGTGTAATTTGTGTCCGTTAATTGCATGTTTGTAAAGTCCCCCGCAACACAGAGCTTGTTCTCTAGTGGGAGTTGTATTTAAAAAAAAAGTTCGTTACACAATCACGAAACAAGCCTTAACGGTATTGGGTAAAATTTGGTATAGAAATACAATATAGTCTGGACTAACACATCCACATACAGGCGAAGCCACTGGCGAAAACAAGTTTATCATAATTGTCACATACGTAATGCGTAATTGTGTACGACTACAGGTCATCATTCAAGAAAGGCAGGGCACTATACTAGCGAGCAATCCCGATTGGGGAAGACCTCCACTTTACAGAAGACCCCAGCACACACAGTGTTAGGTTGTGTTCCTGTGTGTGTGTGTGTGTGTGTGTGTGTACACCTAGAGATGCGTTTTAAAAGAAATATTTTCCTATCCCAGGGATACTCCATCTTAAAGCACTGGTGTGAAAAGATGAGTGTTGGTCTGATCTCCCATGTTGGTAGTTTGGAGACTCTGGGGCCGCATCGTACCATGACGTCTTAATAGCGATTCATTTTCGATCCTAATTTGAATATCGCAACCGTAAATTTGATTACGTCTTACGAATTTCAAATTAAGAATGAAATGAATCGAGGATATCGTGGTATTTGTTCCTAATAACGGTGGATCCCCATAATAATAAATTATAAAATGTATTTTAATAATCACTTATATTTAAAATTAAAATTCCATTTCTTTGACATTATTATATTATCATAAGAAATGGTGATACTCTTGTCTAAAATCGAACAATTAAGTACTTAGATTGATTTAATAAAAAGAATGTTTGTAAAATATGAGATCTTGTATTTTACTGATTTTCACGTTTAGAAAACGCGCAGATTTTGATTTGCATTCATTATTTCGTGGAAATATAAGAGGGAACTATAATTAAATCAAATTAATTTTAAATGGTTTTATATGTAAATTTAACATAATATCAATACACAATTTACATATGAATTTTAATGTTAGAATAAAATTTTTGTTAGAAGCTAATATTATTCTCATTACTTTAAAAAAAAACGTAACTAGCCCTTTTTCTTAACTTTCAATAAAAAAAAACAATTAATGAACTTAAAGTACACCCAGACTTGGGTCAACCTTTTGTAGATCTTATTTTAATTGCCTATGTGGGGATCGAACTCACAACACACCTCGTAGTGGTACTAAACCAATCACAACAAAATAAATAAGTACAATAATAATAAGAATATCGAAGTTTGTGCGTACACCAGAGGTATCAATAATACGCTCAATTAAATCTGCCGCTCGCAGTGATACCGCGGGTCGCGCAAAAGTTGTCGAAGCTCAACTTTGTTTGTCAGCCAGTGTGTTTATTGCCTTCGTCCCTCATAAAATGTTATGAATGATACAGTTCAGGGATTAACCGTTTAGTAGCTCCGTTTGGTATCCATTATAACATTTAGTTGGGTCTTTTTCATACCTTTTTGTTGTATATTTTTCAGCTATATTTATATGTCGACAGGCCGAGCTGTTTTTAAAGAGAAAAATAAAGGTCCACGTGTTTATGAGAATAAAATTGTTGTGCATTGTGAACTACGGTATTACAGAAATTATTTTTTATGGTCCACAATTTGTAATGTTTTCATTTTTATTTTGATGTGTTTGACTTTGTACATCAGTATATTTTTTTGTTGTGGTTTTACCTAATTATAATTCAGTGACGATTGTTTTCTTTCTTGGTCTTGTTTTTTTTTGTTTGTTTTGTGTCTGGCCACTTAATGGCATGTGACGCAGCGGTATTACCCACACAGAATAAAAGTTTAACGTACCTTAATATTCAACAATCCAAAGTTACTAGCTATTTAATATCTACTTAATAATGCTGGCAATTTTTTTGACCACCAGAATAAAAAATTGCAGTGCTATCTGAGTGGTGACGTAGCCGACTTGTACTCATGAGGTGTGAGTTCGATCCCTGCGTGAAATTTATACGTATATAGATACAAATTTTTATTTAGTATATATTTACGTTTAAGTACTTAATTAAATCATTTACTATTTTACGTAACTGTTTTTGTTAAAGATTGCTAAATTGTAATTTAAACTACTTCCCTTTAAGTAAACATTGAACTGTACACTATTGTAAAGCACGTTTGTATTAAATCGCATAGAGTAAGGTGTACGGGTACGGGTGTAAGGAAGCCTCTTTATTTCTGTGAAGGAAGCTATCGGCACAGTCCGAGAAAATCGATGTCGGCTCCCCTCATAGTTTGCATGGCCATCGTGTCCGGCCGATGACTACCTATAGAAATGTATCTGTTAGTGTTCAAACTAATTCCACATTTCTATTATATTTTTTAATAAAATATTAAGATTATACGATGGTCGAACGTAAAGGGTAGTGGTGGCGACGTGTTTAGAAAAAAAAATAAGGAACCGCGCCCGCATCCCCCGCTCCACCGCTCGCACCCTCCCGCACGTCCATGATGCAAAATTTTGAGAGCCCTGCGCACCGCTTGGCCACTCTGATAAAACTAACCCTTACTTCGGCCTCGCTTGCCCCCTAAGAAAATTTTCCACTTTAACGTTTACTCATCTCTTTTTTTGGGAGGTAATTTGTATATATTGTTTATTTAATATTCTTAAAACCTAAGATAGGTTTATATTTTTTAATTTTTCAATAACGTTCGTAAGCGAACTTAAAGACGATTTAGATCAGGCAAAATGTTGATATTAGCGCAATACAATAATTTTCATTACGTTGACTCTCATCTTATCTATCTACCCACTTAAACTTGCAAATATCGTATTATACCGTGACCTCGAACAACTTAGTTTTTATTCTATTTATCATAATCACTTAGATCTTTTTCGGTTATTGACATCGAATAAGGAAATGACATTTGTTTGTCATTTATTGCGATTTAATAATTATAAACGGGTAGTACATGCGGCGTATGTGTAAGTGTTTGTTTTGTTTCTTTGATCGGCCGGTCGATAAGAAGGTTGAAAATATTTCGATACCAAGGTGACCCCAATTGTTGCACTAAATATATCAAGTGTAAACAATTTATTCAACGAGTTTTTTAATTTTTGTTTAGAAATTAACGTCCATATATTTTTTGGATACAACAAAATAAAAGGAGGTTTAAAATTTAGAGAATTTCGTCGCAGGGCTCTGTCCGCCCGCATTGTAAGGGTGGGTGCTATCGCTATCCTACTCGGACGCAGCTTCACCGGACATTTCGACCGGGCATTTCAATTTTGAGAAAGAGTAGGACCAACCTCGTCCCGCGCTCACCTCGGCCACCCCCCGCCGCGTTCGTCTCGCTCGCACTAAGGACGCACAAAAGGACGAAGGAGCGATAACTTCATCACCGTGCGACGCTCTCGCTCGCACACACGCTACGGTGGGGGACGACGTTGCGAATTGTTATTGAAGTCATGCCCCCGAAGGCGACTTCGGGAAGGCTGTCAGTTGCTAGTAAACGTTCGCAGCGTCCGTACCCGGTTGACCCGCGACACCTTCGCGCCGCACCTACCGCACTACAAACTATAACGCACCGCGCACCGGGTTTACAAACAAGTGCCAAGTTGTTATACCACTACCGCTTCTGTGATTTTAGTTTATTTAAAAGACATAATAATATAATATTAAGACTTTATCAAGTGACAATAAGTTTAAGATTTAGTGCACGATGAAACTTTTTGCCGAGTGACGCGTTGAGTAGTGAGCGCCTGAGCCGGTGGAGTGTTGTTGATGGACCTGGGGGCGGCGAGTGGGCCGAGTGCGATTGTCCCGCGGGTGCGAGTGTTTACCGGCGCGCACGTGGCCGCGCCGCACGCCCGCGCTTCGTAATGCCGCCAAAAACTTTCTTCGGAAACATTGCCATCATATAACTGAAGTAACGAGTGGAGGCGCGGCGACCGCGACCATGACTTTAACCTGTAGCGCTTGAGTAAGCTAGGACTACATGTACGTCGACACGAGAAGTGCCGTTTTTTTATTATTTTTTTTTCGTTGGAGGAGACGGTGCTCTCCTTTGGATTAATGATTTAAATGGCTAACAGTAACGCTGTGTCGTCGACTTTACCGTCGAGAGACTATCATTGTAAGGTTTGCGATCTCTACTTGGACACTGTTGATTCGTTAGAGGTGCACTTACAATATCATAAAGAGAACTTATATGTGAAGTGGGGTACGCAAAACTCACAGAATGATACTGATAACAATAACGGTGCAAAAGTGAAGAACGAGACTACGGTGTCGGCGCCAGCTGACTCGAGTGACAACATGATTACTAAACCCAGCCCTGAGTTCCAACAGCGGGCAACGCCGGAGACGTCGGCGCAATTTCCTCATCCTGCGACGCCGCAGAGCTACCACAGCGCACCATCACCTTACCAAAACCCGGATCAGACAAATTTTTCACCGGGAGCACAGTTCGGTAACAGTTACACCCACTCTGGCTTTCCTCAAAACCAACATTCTGAACAAATTAGCTGGGAGCAAACCCAGTATAATCAGGAATATCACAAATCGAACAGGTTTCATCCCTATAACATGCAAGAGCGAGTGTCGCAGGTATCATCATCGAGTCCTTTGTATGGACAACCTCTGAACCAGCCGACGCCGTCGCCTTCGCCCAACCAGTGCGACAAGTGTGGGTTCGTATGCGACTCTGCCGTCCAACTAAACGAGCATTGCAATACCGCTCATGCGGGAGCTACTTCTGCTCCGACATCTGCATCAATGCCATTTCAACAGTATCCAGGCAAGCAGTACAACAATGCTGGCTACCAAAATGAGAATACAAAGATAAAAGAAGAACACGAGGAGTCATCAGATATCTTAGATTTAGATTCTCAAAAAGTTGTATATCAAGGGAATGAGGGTGACCAACCAACTGCACCTTTTGAAGATGCACCCCCTCAAAATCGAGAAGTTAACACCCGGACAGTGCCGATGATGCCATGGGAGGCGCAGAAATTGTACAGTAATCCTCAGCTTAATGGAGATGTATCTCTATTTAAAGATCAAAAAATATTTTCAGAGCAAAAGCCATATCCATCTGAAGCCAAAATGTTCCATACTGAGCAGAAGTTTGCCTACGCGCAAGATAAATTTCTCGGCGTGCACCATGATCAAAAACCTTTCATGCACGTTGATCAAAAAATATATCCCGGGGTGCAAATGCCTCCTCTTACTGATTACTCGGGTCCAGTGGTATCGTCTAATCCTGATATGAAGCCACCTTACCGGCCTTATGACTCTCCGGCGGCGCCGCAGATTACAAGCACGCAACCTGCGAATTCTACATCTTCGACACTTCCGTCTATCGGTGGTAAAGGTGCAAACTGGAAATCTAATGAAGCAAGACGACCGAAAACATACAACTGTACTGCTTGCAATAAGTGGTTCACGAGTTCCGGCCATCTAAAAAGGCACTACAACACAACGCTACACAAAAACGCAGTAAGGTCGTCGGGTCAACCTGACCCGGCCACCCTTCCTATCTCCAATCATCATCACCCGAGTCGCGACATGCAAAATCGCGCTCAACAACAATCCGCTGACTCCAATACGCAGAGTCCCGTCCCCTCCGAGGACGGTCGCAGCGTCGACGAAGCCGCACTACAGTCGCCCTATGCATCGCAGAACTTCGACCGATCGCACCGGGTGGCTACTATGCAGTCCAAGTCACCGTACACGCATCTTCAACAGGGTAATTTAGATAATAATTTCAGTAATAATCCGTTAGCTAATCACCCTTTACAGCACCAGGTTGGATCACATCCGCTCAATATAGGTAGCCAACCACCGGGTATAGGGAATCCGAACGATAATAATCATCAGTCATCTAAAGGTATAGCAATAACAACTGCAGGGAATCCCCCAAACGGGGAAGCAGGTCCCTCAGTTTCGCAAAATCACCATATGAGGGGCCTGCTATCAGTGTCAACCAGCAATATTTCAACTCCGGTTCTAACTCAGAATACGCCGGCACTTACGGCGCACACTCTACCTCCGTTCAGTCATTTGGGTGTCAACCCGTACAGCCCGAGGTCTACGGATCCTTTGGGGCCTTCGGTTCCGGACCCCACGCACACCCCTTTATATTTGGGTCAGAATTTTCAGCAGACTATAGCACCGAGTTACCCAAACGGGATGGCCCCCCACGTTATGGATATGGCTATCAACAATCTGCCTATAGCCAATCCGGCTACTTTTGGTGAATCCGCACCTGAAGAAGTCGAGGTTATGGAACAAGAAACGTCAAGCGAGCCGGCCGGCGGACGCCTGCCGAGCTTCTCGCAGCTCCAAACACAGAGCTTCAGCGTTTATGTTTCTAACTATATCACACAGCCTAACGTGGGGGGTCAAGTTATTGCTGATGAGTCGACCGCTGGCTACATTATTGTAGACCCGGTCCACTCACCGTTACAGTATGGCAATACTGACTTGTGTGGACAAAGCATGGAATACGATTATGGGTATTCACCTAGAAAAGTTAAGGATAGTGTTATCGGTTATGATTCGGAACAAAATAAATTATTTCCGTACGGTTACGCGGTAGAGGGTAAAACTATAAAACGCGAAGATGATATGTTACGGACCGATTCAGGTGAGCTTCAAATACTTAAAATAGAGGACATAATGGATTACGCAAACAAAGAAAATTACGGGACTCAGATGAAGTCACCGGCGAGCCCAGAGAGTGCTAAGGCTGAAAATGAGAGCCGCGGCTCGCCTGCGGTATCGTCTACCGTACCAAGTACACCCCTTGCCGAGAGAAACCAGGTTAAGAAATCGGCCGCAACTACGATGCACAAATGTTACGAGTGTGATAAAATATTTAACAAAGGCTGCTATCTGACGCAGCACAATAAGACATTTCACTCTGGTGCCAAACCATTCAAGTGTAGTAGGTGCGGCAAGCGTTTCTCAGATGACGCCTCATACGAGTGGCATTGTGTCAAGCATTCTGACAATAAACCGTTCAAATGCAACGAGTGTCCCAAATCATTCAACCACAAGTCGGACCTACGTCGACACATGTGCCTGCACTCAGATTGCATGCCATTCACTTGCGATCACTGCGGCAAAGGGTTTATTAGGAAAGACCACATGGTCAAACATTTCGGCACTCATAAGAAAAAGATTCGTTCATCATCATCGCCGTCATCATCGTCATCGGTGTCATCGACATCGTCCTCGTCCCCTACGAGCTCGCGCGCGTTAAATATTGTACTTATCTGAATGCTCCGTAACAAATTATCGTATTCACATATCATTTCATACAGATACAGATGGCTCGTAATATTTATGTTTTATCTATGTTACACAATTAGCTATCGAGTCGGTACTCGAAGCCTCTATTTAACGTGACTATTCCCCCGGGATGTTTATCGAGATCGCGGTATAGCTATGTAGGCGCGCAGTCACCGCGCGACTCAGACGCACGCGTTCAGTTTGCAGCTTGTTTTTTGTTGTTCATTCAACCTAACCTTGCGTCCGGCCGCCGCAAGGTGACTTTACATGCCTGGGTGTCTGGGCGCTAAACATATAATTACATGACGTTAGAATAATTCCACGATATCATTTAGATCGAACCATATCATTTTTACATATTAAAATACGAAAAAGTCGTAGAAGTAATTAGGTAAAAACTTCGGTTTATTTGAAATTCATAGGGCACGATGTGCATCACATATCTTATTTTTATTGTAAAATATTATAAAAAATAGGATTTTTAAATATTTAGTTAAATATCTATGTTTTTCCAATGATTGTTGAAGTTTAAGAGCGATGACTATTTTGAAAAGTATTTAGAGTAATTTTTGTAAATATTGGGACGCGATTGCCAGACATTACTTAATTTGTAGGAACTGGAAAATACGAGTCGTACGCCGGAGATGAAGTGATTTTGCTTTAATTATACGATGGGTACAAATTCAAATGGCATAGATGAATTTTGTCAAAATATAGGTTTAACGTTGGCAAGATTTGTAAGAATAGATTGATGGTGGTAGTGTAAGTCAGCGGCGGCAGCGGGCGGTGCGCTCGCCTAGCGCCCGCACGCCCGCTCGTACTCGTACTTACCAACCGAGCCGCGTGCGCCGCGTGCGCCGCGAGCGTTCTCGCAGAGTGGCTCGCCTGCTGCTACGTAGCTACTTAGCGTTTTTGTTCTAGGTGTAATAATATCTTATATTGATCATAATTATTATTACACGTATTGATATTTTCCCGGTGCTTCCTATTATTATTTTGTCTGTTAACATTTGTTTTAATATTGTAAGCTAGTTGACTTCTTTGTTTAAAATTCTGAATTTTTTAATTGAATTTGAATGATTAAAACTAATTTATGTCCAATTAAGTTACCAATGTGTTATTTGAACGAATTTAGTTTATACATTCCTGTTTCGTTAGTGGTAGGAAAGTAGTCTTCCTAAACGTTGCCAAATTGATTCCGCCAACTGTCTGTTGCGAAACGATTTTAGTTTTTAATGATTTATAGCCTAATGATAATGAAATTCTCTAGCAATAATTTAAAATAATAATGTAAATGTTTTTTGTATAGTATTAAAATAAAAATGATCACGATTATTGATTTATGTATTGAACAAGAGAGAATAATGAATTCTTTGTATATACTATATGACAAATAGTACAATAACATAATGATGGACATATCAAGGCCGAACTGCGCGTGCATAGGCGTGTCAACATATTCGCTGACGTTATTCTTGTTATTTATTCGATAGTACATATATAGATCCGCTATCAGCGTATGACTTGTGTCCAAACAATATATGTTTCGATAATATACATAATATATCAATAGTTTCGCCATATCATAAACATATGCAATATATTGACACGTCTCCTGACCGCGTACATATCACAGGCCTGTACACAAAATTCTATTGCCGATTTATCATTTATGACAAAATATAAAATGTGCAATATAAACATTATATCGACTTAATTTTTGATAATGTTTGTATTTGAATGTTGATTATATTGCAGAAATATTTTTATACACATAGAATTACACTAAACAACGTTGATCTACCTCAGCGCAAACATATAAATAATTATATAAAAGCAATCCGAGAACGTATTGTAAATTAAAGTAATATCTAGGTATTGTCTAAACACATAATAGTAAGTAATAAATGTGAACAGCTCGGACAGATATGGCCTACCTCTTAAAGTTAATAAACTTTATATATATACATATATACCTATGAAATATTAGATTCGTGTGTAGGCTACTACATACATGCATACTATATATCGCCTGCTTCGTTCACACTGCTTGCCATTATACAAATGTGTAACGTCAGCAGGCTGTTATTCGTACAATATCAATATTTACAATATTTCTGATAAATTATATGAGCTGTTTGTGAAGAATACTACTTACATTAAGGTGTTATATTGTTGATAATATTGTATAACAGTAAAGTTTTTTTTCTATAGCAATAAAGTGTGAAACAATATACGAAACGAAACTACCTCAAGTAACGAGTAATAGGGTTAGTGTTGGGAGGGCGAGAGGGCGTGCGGCGCGGGCGCGGGCGTCGGACTCAGTACTCGATATACCTCAACTTGCCTTTCATGTTATGTTACGTTTAGAGAGATTCATTATACAAGTAGACATAGCAAGAAGACGAGCGCGCGACCCGCTCCGTGCTGCCCCGGTCCCTACATAATATAAATTATATTATATAATTATATATTTTAGATGAAATGTTTGTCTCCCCTCATACAGTTTAAAGCACACACTAGTAGTACCAGTTAGACAGTAATTTATGTAAATATATCAATAATGATCAATTTGTTATTTATCATATTCTATTATCGTACTCATCGATACACTTATTTTGAAATAAGTTTGACGTAGCGATTTCAAGTTTATAACAATAGAATTAAGGACGATAAAATGTAAGATTTTTGTGATGATTATATTTGTGTATATTGTATTAATTTAATAATTAGTTACCAGATGATTTCTGTTACATTGAGTTGAGTAAAGTCGGAAGAGTTAATTATGATAAGACGTTGTTTTCTTTATAACTTGTTCCCTCGTCCAATCGAGTCGATATATATCTGCTGACAGATATTGCATGCATTCTATTTTTATTATTGATATTTGTTAGCGTAGCGACAAAACCTAACATCAGTAGGCGACGTTCGGGTGGAAGCAATCAGTATACAATAAATATACATTTAAATATACTTTAGTAAATTATCATCTTGTGATCACTCGATGTTTCCTAAACATGTTTCCACACAACGTTGTCTATACTATAGATAAGTAAGTCTTCATTATAGATATATCTAGTGTAAGGCGACAGATCTGTCACACCGCTACGGCGAAGGCTCTGCTCTGCGTTGATTCGTTCTCGCTTGAGGTATAGTTCATTCGAAGGTTCAAGTTCCGCACTGATTCAGACCCATGAAAGATTCGATCTCAATATAGCACGTGCAGTTGTTGCATTGTTTGACAAACGAGAACGAATCACACACATTCCGATGCGAAATATTTGTATGTATACAGCCAAGCGATTGCACCTTTATATGTATCACCACTTCCCAGTGTCTCCAACGGGAACATAGGTAATGTACTGTTAAAACTGGTAAGGTCTACATTGTCTCCACATCGCTGTAGCAGTAGTTTTGTTTCAGATCTGTGAGTTAATATAAATTTAATGTGAAAAAATATTGTTGTTTCATTTTCCAAAATCCTCTGCATTGTGCGAACTATAGCTGAGCTTTGTTTACTCTTTTCAGAACAAGATAAGTGCCAATATTTAATTGAGATATAAAGTACAATATATTTCTTAAGTTGGCACCTATGTTAGTCGATGATTTTATTTACATTTAACTATTACTTGTGCGCGACGACAACGGATCAATCTGTTGATATTTGCTTATTTCAGATGTTTGTTTAGGCTGTAATGACGTAAGAGGCTAGACATGTTTGGTATTTAGAATAACAATATTGTTTGCAATATTATTCTAAATGCTGATCTGCATACAGCGTTCTATACTGTATTTTACTTAAGACATAATTATCATAAAATTAAATTCTCCTTTAAATAATTTATATAATACACATAAATTTTCTATATTATGATTTTATAAGAAATATTTACAGATTGATCCATACGTTCGTTACTCACATTACACAAATACACACACACACACACACACACAAATAAGTTCAAGTCATAAATTGACATAATTCCACAATTTTAAATAGATAACTACAAATTTTATATACAAACTTATTAATGCAATAGCATCTAAAAAGTGGAGGAATTATAGTTTAATTATGACTTGGATTTGTAACAAAAATAAGCAGTATCATATAATATTATCATAGACTTAATATTATTCTTTATAATAAACTTATTACTCTATCTATCTATAATAGCTTTGACGTATTTAAATCTTATATGATACTGCCTATTTCTTGATCAGACTAGGTCACAAACAAAACACACAATACAATTAAAGGCTAAGTAAGTAGGCCTAGGGTGTTTTGATTCAATTCATTTCCATTTACTATAAAAAGTAATACATCACATGCTATAAGGCTGTATGTATTCGTGATAATACTGCCGTTTATGGGAAACTGTCACATAGTGATTCAGATTACACAAACAGATACATCAAATAGGATATTTGACTATTATTATATTTTGATTGAAGCAAATAGTTGCAACATTGTAATGAAAAGGGAATACATAAAATTGCTTGTAAAAATATTAAAATTAGACATAATGCTATTCTAAAATATATTATTTATACTTGAATGTTGTTTTATGACGTCACTTTATTATACAACAATATTAGTTGACAGTTTGCAATACTATAAAAGTAACAGCAATATTCGCAAACCTATATAACTTATAACTTCTTTATTAATTAAACATTCTATTTTGCTCATTTTTCTTCAATACTTCTTTCATTTCAAAACAGTATTGTCAAATATCCAATTAATAATATGCTATTACTTACCTGTGATATTCTGTTTTAAGTCATGTTTATATAAAAATAATAATAATGATTTATTTCTCACCATAATATAAAAAGTATATTTACATTGGTATATAAATATAGTTATTTTGGAAAGAAGAAGTGCATTGAATCAAAACATTTTCTGAACAATAAAAATAGTTATGGCGGTGTTTCCTGGTGGTGTTTGGAGCTGGTTGGAGTGAATGCTGCGGGTATCTACAGAAGGAGTATAAACACACCTGGTGTCTACCCACATCGTGGTGGAGTCAGCCTCTTCGTGGACTTCCTAGACTAAATAAGTATAAACCTAAGTATACAAATTTGTATATACAGAATGATCTCTTAGATAGGAACCATATACATAATATATCTATAGAATTGTTTCGCATTCGCCTCACGAAGTTTTGCCTCACAAAAACTACATTTTATTCCGTTTTAGCCCCAAAAAATATTACATTTGGGGCCAAAACGGAATAAAATGTAGGACGAATACGGATTTTTTTACGTGAAGCAAAACTTCGTAAGGCGAATGCAGAACAAATCTATCTATATGTTACACTGCACGTGTAGCGCACGTGGTCTTATGGCCGAGTCTTGTGGGTTCGATTCCCATATGAGACACATCATTATGTGTAGTCAATTATACCGCGACACAGGGCTTTATGACTATTGCGGAAGTAATCTAATAAAATAAAAGAAAAAGTGGGTACCTACTAAAAAGCTATAGTGTTTAAGTATGCGCCAACAAAAGGATTTAGCAATGATGTATATGAATGTTTGATATGGGGAATTGAAGGCCATTCTTTTCACGAGAACAAAGGCACTAAGAACAATTAGTTAGTAGGTTATAAAATTAAATTATTTATCTTATTTTCAATATTAATCAAAGTGGGTTCAATTCTCATAATTAAATTATCGGGTAGATTTTGAACACAAACCTTCATATTATTTACGTAATAAAAAGATAACAAAGAAGAATAGATAAAAGAGCTTTATTGTTAACAAGACAAAATATTATATGTAGTAAGGGAGGTAGGGCGCCATCTTGCAAAAGACCACAGCAAACTCACTGAACAGTGGCGTAGTTGTTCCTGTGCGTGAGTAAGGGTACTCTTTTAGGGATCAGTGTAAAAAAATCTTTTTTCTTATCCGAGGGATATCACAACATTCTCAAAACAGAACTTTATAGTAGGTATTATAAATATTTGTGCCGGCAATACGCCAATAATACTTCTGATTTTACAAGCGTCCATTGACTCATCATGCGGTCCGTATGCTTGATCGCCACCAAAATAAAGTGGTATAAAATCAAGTGAATATTAACATTTATTATTCTTAAAAGTATAAAATATATTTATTATATGAATATTATATGTATTTGATATAATATCCAATACATATCAGAGCAAACAAGGGCGGCGTCGATCGGTCGAACAAAAGACTTCAACGAGTATACTCTTGCGGGGTGCCACATTAAAATTGATAAACAAATATTTAACATATACATATAATATATTATTAGTAATCATAAATATTTATTTCATAAGATATTTACATGAATAGTTATTAAAATTAAAGAAACCTAACCTAACCTACTGACAAAGAACCAGAAATTGTATTTAGAGGTATTAATTAACCTAAAAATAAATGGCTTCAGCCAAAATAACTATACACAGCCATCTAGTTATGTTCCTGTGCCTGAGTACAGGTCTCCAGTGCTCATTCATGGTTGCGTTTTCAAGGAAACGTATTCCTATTTCGGTGATGCTCTAGCTTCAACCCTGAAATGACATTTGTCGGCAACTTATACCGACTGAACTAGTCCTGACAGTCTATCAACGCAAGAACTAAACCACTGGGCCAATAAATTAACGCAAGAACTAAACCACTGGGCCAACAAATTTGAAATTTCGCATAAAGGTTCATGCCTCAGACTAATAGAATAAGATAGACGGAGCGTGTAGAACTCGCGCGTGAAGCCGCCAAAAGTCATACTAAATAGCAATGTCATACGTTTTCGTTTTCGCGCGCAGTCGATTTGAGCCGCTCAGAACACACAATACACAATACGGCATTATAATAATATTTTGTCAAAACGTGTTTAGACGTGCGTACTCACTAGCGGCTCAAATCGACTGCGCGCGAAAACGAAAACGTATGACATTGCTATTTAGTATGACTTTTGGCGGCTTCACGCGCGAGTTCTACACGCTCCGTCTATCTTATTCTATTAGTCTGAGGTTCATGCAAACACGTAAGTGATACCCCTGATATTGCAAGCGTGTTTAGCATCTATAGGTAGGTAACTGCGTACCCGTTAGGGGGTCGTATGCTTGTTTCCATCTCAGCCATAAGACGTCCACTGCTAGACTCCCCCAAGATTTTCCACATCATTCGGCCCTGAGCTTGTTTGCCACCTTAGTATTACTACTTAGGTGGCAAACAAGTATACGACCCACCTAACGGTACGGTACGAAAAAACATGCTATGACCTCTATTGATGCTATTTTTTTTTATACACTACATTTGTGGCAAACAAGCATACGGCCCGCCTGTTGTTAAGCAGTTTTGTTTTTTCTTTATTGCTATTTATAAGCACTACCTGTCAGCAAACTAGCCATTAGACATAGGTAAATTGGCTGACATCATCTTTCTGGTTACTTTGTAACCTTAATGAATAGTTGATTTTTGACTTTGAGAGGTGTTTGGAGCTGCTTGGAGTGCTGCAGAGGCTTTCAACATAATAAGTATAAACAGTAGGTAAGTATGGCAATGTCTAATATATAAAATTCTCGTGTCACGGTGTACGTTGTTGAACTCCTCTGAAACGACTCGACCGGTTTTCGTGAAATTTTGTGTGCATATTGGGTAGGTCTATAAATCGGACATCTATTTTTCATCCCCCTAAATGTTAAGGGTGGTCCCCTAATTTTTTTATTTAATTTTTTAGACAAATGTTTTTGTTTTTATTTTTTTGTGGTTCAGCATTAAAATACATACAACCCTTAATTTTCACCCCTCTACGATCAACCCAATTTTTTAATAGCGATACAATATTTTAGTAGCAGAACAACGTTTGCTGGGTCAGCTAGTAAATATATATAATTATCTCTTAGATAGGTCACTAGCGTTCATATAGGTTTTAAATACTATCCATCTTAAAGCCCTGGTGTAAAAATAATGGGTCGGCAATACGAAAGTGATACCTCTGGTATTGCAAGCGTTCATATGCTGCGGTAACTGCTTAACAGTAAGCGGGCCGTATGCTTGTTTGCCACATAAAGTAGTATAAAAAATACGATACATATCAATAATTATGTTGTACAACATTTTGGGTTCGATTCCCATATGGGACAAATCGAATGATCTGTTCCCGAGTATATTTGTAAGGGCCTCTACGATAAGGGACTAGTGCTCGTGTGCTTTGTTGGTTAAAATAATAATAATAATATTTTCGGGACAACTCACACATCGCTATCTGGTCCCAAATTAGGCAGAGCCTGTACTGTAGTAACCAGACTAATAAACATACTTATATATTTCTAAATACCTACATATTATAGATAAATTACACCCAGACACAGAACAAACATTCATGCTCATCACACAAATATTTGTCCTGGGTAGGAATCGAAACCACGACCTACGGCGTAGCAGTCAGAGTCACTAACCACTAGACCAACAGGCCAGTCAAAATATGATGATGACTATTCTGTTGGTCTACTAGTTAGTGGCCTAGACTGCTTAGCAGAAGGTAGTTGGTTTGGACCTCGCAACGAATTTAATCAGAAGTAAATATCACTCTCTGTACCTATGACTTTAGCCTAAGTCTGGAAGATCTTTGCAATAAGTTAGATACTTAAACATAAACACCTAAGTATGTAAGTTGACACCCATCCCATAAACAAAAAAAAAAGTGCTTCTTATACAACATTTTGTCCTAGGTGGGATTCGAATCCACGACCTCCGGTGTAGCAGTCAGAATAACCACTAGACCAGTCAAATAGTTAAGCGAAAGTGGTAAATCTACCTTCAAACATTAGCATAGTTGTAAATACTAGATACGGTACTTTACCAAGATAGATATAATATGTGTATAGAACTCCGACGCCGACGCGACGTCGCGTTCGTCGGTGCATGTTGTTTGAAAGGGAACGCGTGGCGAGAAGTCCGGCGCTCGGCACGATGACCTACACCGGTTTCGCTTTCGTTCGAAGGTCACAACTGAATCAGAGCCGGCTAGTGACGCGCTGTGCGACACACTTATCGATTATGTCGATATCTTGTGTTTACTTACTTTACACGATTTTATAAGCGTCTATGGTGGTGTTAGTATACGAGTATTTACTAATGCCACTAATAATAGGGGTAAAAATTTCGCATAATAATCATACATTTATTATTAAACTGAAAGGCAACTTCTGGTCGTATATTAGTATTTTTCATTAGATCTTTTAGATATAAGTAATTTAAAACAGCATTGTTAAAAAAAGAAATTATGCATATTAAGATACCTCAGGATATTAAAGATAAAACTACTTATATGAACTTAGTTTACAGACAGTTTTAGTATTATAGTTTAATACCAATTATGAATAATAGATGACCGATGTCTATGATAAAATGTCGTTAAGGATATAAAAATATCAAAATTGTAAGTTTTGTCTTAATTTAAATCAAATGTATACAATTTATATCTGTATATTATGTACCTAACAGAGCTTAGGTTGTTTGCTTTTAGTTAGTTTTTATCTGAAAGAACCATTCAGATTTTATACAATAAAAAGTATATATTTTAGCATTTGATAGTCCAACTTTTAAGGTGCTAGAACGACCAAAGGGAAGTATGGTACTAGTAACAAACGTAACACGGGACGAAAACCAAAAAAAAAGTAGATAAAGCATTGGAATTTATGTGCTAGGAACCACGTTAATCTCAGTAACTGCCATTCACAAATCCAAAAAAATATAATTGCACTTTACAGTCCATTTATTATTTTGTTTGTATTATTAATACAAAAATACCCATATTTTTGTAGATATTAATTCAAATTCAATTCAATACTATAAAAAGGGTTGTTGTTTTTTATTAGAATTCAAGTAAAGCGTGTTTTAGTGTCAAAACATAAAAAATACTCCTAGCAGCATAGTTATGAGTTTATAAGCTATAGTATCTGCTTACTATCATTAATTTAGGTGATCTATACACCTACACGTAAGTCTAAGGATAATATTGAAGAATTGCGCAAAGATTGTAGGAAATTTGACCAAGCTTCAATATTATTCTGCAATATTTTTGCAAGACATAATAAATCGACTATCGACAAGTGTAAGACTGGATAATGGCACATCTCTAGCCGCCAATAATATCAAGATTCGTTTCTGTAATAACAACATTACTTAATTGAGCATATGTTAGTGACAAACTCAATGTACCATGTTTGTTGAGGCATATTGATTTTTTTATTTATTAACAACTAGCTGATGCCCGCGGCTCCGCCCGCGTGGATGTCGGTTATCGGTGTAAAAGTAGCCTATGTGTTATTTCAGACCATAATCTATCTATGTCCCTAATTTCATCCAGATCCGTTCAGTAGTTTTTAAGTGAAAGAGTAACAAACATCCATCCATACATCCATCCATCCATACATCCATCCATCCATACTCACAAACTTTTACATTTATAATATTAGTAAGGATGTACATGAAGTGGTAATAAGTTTTATCGACGCAACGATGACGTGAAAATTTTCCATAATTAGCTTATATTTATTATTTAACTTCAAAACCAGCTTCATATCGTATATTAGTATTTTTAATTAGATCTTTTAGATATATTATAAGTAATTTTAAAACAGCATCGTTATAAAAAGGAATTATGCGTATGGGACCAGTTATTTACTATAAAATCAACCTCAGGATATTAAAAATGAAACTACCCACATTTAAAAGAGAAACTTAGCTAAGCTGGTCGGCAAGTGCTACTATTCTATTCAAGATTTTATAAATGATAATATTACATGTCATTTTAAAATATACCTATACTATTACTAAACGTTATAATTAGAACAGTGCCATATCATATAAGATGACATAAAATTAATCACTTACTCAACAATTGTTTGCTACTTACTACAATACACCTATAATTTGGTAATGTTGTATTTAGAATAAGTTTAAATTTTAATTACATATATACATTTTACTACCTATATACCTTAAACTAATTTAAACATAAATACAAAAAGAAAGGAAAAACAATACATAATTGACTGTATAATAATCATGACTTAATAATAGGATAAGACATGTTAAATCATTAATAATATAAATTATAATTCTTTTATACTCGTAATTATGTTTGCACGCCATATTGACAGAATGTTCTGGACTCAATTGTGTCATCTATAACATCTATATTTTGTTACCTACATTTCTTGCAAATAAATGATATCTGTTTCCTATTATGATTCACTAAATAGTGATCTTGTATTAAAATTGATTGGCCTGTTGGTCTACTGGTTAGTGACTCTGACTGCTACGCTGGAGGTCGTGGGTTCGATTCCCACCCAGGACAAATCTTTGTGTGATGAGCACGAATGTTTGTTCTGTGTCTGGTTGTAATTTATCTATAATATGTATTTATTTGGAAATATATAAGTATGTTTATCAGTTGTCTGGTTACCATTGTACAGGCTCTGCCTAGTTTGGGATCAAATAGCGATGTGTGAGTTAAATTATGTCCTATGTAGTAAGTTTCCGTTGAGATTGGCCGAAAAGCGAATATTTAAAGTTTTATAAACTATAGTCTCTGGCACCTCGCTATTATAGGAGAGGTAGGATCCCATACTAGCGACCAAGTCTGACTAGGGATGGACCTGCACCTAACAGAAGTCCACAGCCAAATAACTACACACAGAGGTGTAGTTGTGTTCCTGCGGCTGAGTACAGGTCTCCTGCGCCCATTTTAGGATATTGCAAGCGTCCATGGGCTATAGTAACTGCTTAACATCAGGCGGGTTGTAAGCTTGTTTGCCGCCTAAGTACGAGTAGTATTAAAAAAAGGTTGAACCATGTTGAAGGCCTGCCTTTGCTGTGCCTTCCAGATTATGGTCTCTACTCTAGAACCTTTCTGATGTTTTCTTCTCGGGACAAGACTTTGTGGGATGTGAATTTAGTTTCGAGTCTGGGTATGCTAAGAAAGAAAGACGTAACTGCATAATAAAGGCTACGGTAAAAACACATGTAAACTATCAGATTTAAGACATGTTTTGCTTTGATACTTGTCTTGCATTTGCGTGGTTCCTTGTAAGTAGGGCAGTATTATACATCGTGTCTGTTAATTGTATGTTTTTAAATTCTCGCGACACATGGCTTTTCTAGTGCGGGGATTGACTTTTAACAAAAAAAAAACAAATCCGGGAAAAAGATAAAACGCAATAATATTTAAGTGTAAAAAGAATAATAAAAACCTTTATATACCACTCTTAATCTCTCATGAATACATTAGTTTGTTTTTTATATTCATCGTCACTTTTGCTTTTTGTTGGATGGAGGTAACAGACCTCGTAAACTTTAATAATCTTTGTATAAAAATAGTTACAATATAAATTAATAAAAACAAGTTGAATTGTTAAAATAACTTGGAATTATACTAAAAAATGGACGTCAACTAGGTTCTAGACCATAAGTCTCCTCGCCTCTATCTAGAAAGCTGAGGGGGCTTAGGCTTTGCTTAATGCGTGTTGACAGATCCAGTACCGAAGTACCCACATCCTTACTTAATATTATAAACGCGAATGTTTGTAAGTATGGATAGATGTTTGTTACTCTTTCACGTAAAAACTACTGAACGGATCTGGATCAAATTTGGCACAGAGATAGTTTACGGTCTGGAATAACACATAGGCTACTTTTTACAGTGATAACCGACATCCACGCGAGTGGAGGAGCGGGCAACAGCTAGTGAATCATAAATTCAAGTGGGTACTTCGAAATATTAATCAGGCAAAGTTATTCAATGGTACACGATTAGTAATTAAAATTTTATGAATAACTTGCTTAAAACACACACTTTTACAACGAATCGTGGCTTTAACTTAGCCACGAATTACGTAATTGTTTTTCTAAAATAAAAATGGCCGAAGTAACTCCTCTTAACATCAGCTATCTGCCAGTAAAAAATATTCCAACGGTTGTCGAACATACCTACAGGCATCAAAGAGACAGGCAGACAAGAAATCATATTTTTGGAATAAGTGAACATTCATATGCATCATATGTATTTAATGTATGTATTTATAAGTGACAAGCGGCATGTGCCGGCTTCGCACGGGCTGGACATACATACATATATGTTTAGTTTTCGTATGGATCTCGTAATTTCTTTTCAATAAAATATAACCTATGTTACCCACTAATAATGTATAGAATTTTTAAAATCGGTCGAGTAGTTTTGGAGTTTATTCGTTACATACAAAAATACAAATCTTTCCGCTTTATATTATTAGTGTAGATTAGAAGTAGAATAAAATATAGCGTTTTATGTTGTTGCCGGATTTAAATATGTTTTTAAGCTATTGCATAGCTTCTATCGCGGGCCTTGAGCGTGGAGACCGAATCCAGAAATTCTGTAACGAAAATAACCTAACACCCCCCACTTCGACCGGCACAGCGGTGAAACTTTTTTTAATGACAAATTCTCTAAACGGCCAATAATAATATGTCAAATTTGTGTAAGGAGGTATTGATCTAAGAGAATAAAAAATAAGTAAAGAATAAATTAAAGCTCAAATGGTAGCCTAAAATTTAATGAATTATGGTTGAATTTCGACCACGGGCGATCACTAGCATTTAAAATATCTAGAGATGTAGTATTGATAATATCGAATTCAAAAATATCAGTTAAATAATTTAAACGATATAATTTACTTTGATGTAAGAATCGATTTCACAATTAAATTTACA
This sequence comes from Trisateles emortualis, assembly GCA_947095525.1. Classification (NCBI taxonomy): domain Eukaryota; kingdom Metazoa; phylum Arthropoda; class Insecta; order Lepidoptera; family Erebidae; genus Trisateles; species Trisateles emortualis. Next base: position 33,056,430 of record OX352729.1, read on the forward strand.
AAGGAAAAAAATACTGCATAAATAAAATAAATTAATATACTTAATTGCATAAGTTGATAAAAATGCTATGCAATAGCTTTACCGCGGCACTTTTTTTTTGTTAAAAAGACAATTCTCGCACTAGAAACATAAATATGAATAATCATGCTTGAAATAAATTGTTTTTCTTTCTTTCTTTCTTTTCATTATTCAATAGAAAGCTGTTATTTTTATATTACAAACAGACACTTCAATTGTATTTATTTTTCAAGTATAGATCGTAATCTAATTGTTCTGATTGGTCTTCATAACCATGAAGACGCCATTCCATTAAGCTTTGCATTCGCTATGACCATCAATAAAACATTATGAGTGCACACAATCATTTCAAGTGTGCGGTTTGAACTTGAAAAAACAAATGCTTCTCTGATTGACAATTATTTGTCGCAAACTCCAGGCATAGGAATATTTTTAAGGTTTAAAAAAACCAGCGCTTAGTATTCAATTTTTTGGATCTAAGCATTATGCTGACGCTCGAAGTTTATGCTTTCGGTACTATAGTTCTTTGTAATGTACTTACTTAAGCTGTAATACTGGAAACAATAAACTCTCTATACACCAACTAATATACACATTGTCCGTGTGGTGACGGATAAAGAATACAAATGTCACCATCCCGTTCCATCCCGGTGGGTGTCGTAAGAATCGATTGAGGGAATAAGTCAGGCAGACAATATCCATTGCAAGAGAGGGAAAACTGGAAACAAAACCCTATTCCAACCCGTCTGGCTAGCGTGGTATAGTAGACTAATATCCCTCCAAATTTATGGAGGAGACCCGTGCCCAGCAGTGGGACATTTATGGGTTGAGATGATGAATATACACCACTGTTGGATATGTCTTTTAAAAGAGAACTGAAAAGTTTAGTCAAAGTCAAACTCATTTATTCATTTAGATCAAATACATGATACTTATGAACGTCATAAAAACAAATGCCAGCATACTTTTTTCCTACGGCCAATTCGCTGACTAGGGTAGGGCCTCGAGAAGAATTGGCAAGAAAAGTTTAGGCGTTAATCCTCACACGTTGGCCTAATGCGGGTTAATGAATCCGACATGTCTCTTTAAACTACCAAAATTTGCAACAAATAAAAGAAGAAATGGCTGATTTGAGCAAGCGCCATCTATTCATGTGATGAATTTATGGCAATGAAATTTTAAAATTGTTATTTTTTCATATTATTATTTGAAACTACTTCGACATTTTTATTGAAATTTAATATTTTGACATTATTTTGTTTTACTGACATTATTATTGTACTGATATATTATTAACTTATTAATTTTTGTGCTTACTATGTGATTTTTATTGTAATTGACATGAACAAATTGTATTATATTCATGCAAGTATTCCTTGCCAATAAAATATGACTATGTCTGACAACCTTGACTTTGACATAAACATTTGAGGGTCAATCTTTTGTAGTAAAGAATGCACTTTGTCATACGGTGTACACGTGCGTTGAAACGTGCGTCAAGACTCCTTGACGAGTCAATGCACGGCGCGAAACAATAAATTGAATGCCAGTTGATACTAGTTAAATCGAATGCAATCAATTGGTCGTAAGTATCAATTAAAAAAAATATGAAACCAAAGCTAACATTGATCATGCCATATAATATCAAGGCATAAAATTGTTTTTTCTTTTTTTATTATGGTTAAGGCGTGAAAGTGTTGTACAATTATAAAACCCTTTATTTAACACATAATAATTTTACAAAGAAAAAGCGATTTCAATACTACTGCTTGTTGTATAATTTTCAAAAACTTTGAAATTTCAATTCTGAGGTATTTAAATAGGATGAAAAAAAACCCGTCTTTAAGTAGGCAGAGTGAGCTAAGAGTAAGAAATGTATAATAACAATTTATGTAAAAGTTTTTATAAAAAAGTACATTTAAAATTAGTGCTTGGAATCCTCTTTTAGGCAAAACAGTGCCTGATTCAAATACATTTCATCATTTAAATGTATGAAAATACATTTCTTACCTACTCTTATCTCACTCTGCCCACTTAAAGACGGTTTTTTTTTATCTGATAATTTACAGCTAAAGTGACCATTCTAATAAGCATAAACACGGCTACATTACATAGTTTAATTTATGGAGTTCCGTTGCCTAGCTACCGGCTTCATCATCAGTTCAGTTCAATTGTACCGTTTTTATTTCAACATAACATTTGCTTAGTAATATTGCTTAACAATCGAGACTTATCTAATCGTCTTCCGTGAAATACTTATCATTGAGAAGTTCAGATGGCCATCTGTGGTCTTCTTCATTAGTTTTACTTCACCAAATTACACTTTCTGAATGCAAATGTTTGATTTGTTGTCAAAAATATTGAAATTGCTATATGTATGCCTTTAATTTTTGAGGAGCTCCCTCAATTCCTCATGGATTCCATCACCAGAACTTTCTTTTTATAAAAATGCGACCAAACTGGAAGTATGTCCTTTCGGACAAACAATTTTTTTTTTCAAATCGATTTATAAATGACGATTTCCGGAGTTCTGCTTGAAAAAAAAACACACTAATTGATAACCTCCTCGTTTTAAGAGAGTTAATAAAGAACTGCTCCTCACAAAAAGATTTGACCTGTGCGGGAATCGAACCCACAAACTCCGTCTAAGCAATCAGGGTTACTAACAACTAGACTAACATACAAGCCGTATACATAGGCGTTAGGGAGATAATTTCTTAAAAAACTAGACAAACATCGAGAAATAAATCGGTTCTGTATGATCGCATAATTGCTGTTGTAAATATAATTTTGACTGGCGATGATGATGCGATGGACTCTATATAGAATACAAAGAATTGATATAAAATGAAACAACAAAAGGTATGGTTATTATACCTACTCGTATAATAAACATTGGTGTATACGAATGATGTGCCGAAGGCGTTCGAGCACTGCCATTAAAGTTTTAACAGATCAACAAACGCTAAATTATGCTCTGATGAACAACGTCCCGAATATGACGTCAACAACCACTTTATTTTGATTTATAAGTACCTATATATTGAATTAGATTTTATAAAAAAATATATTAATTAGAATTCGAATTCCTCACATCCTTGCACCTCAAACATGCCGTACCGTAAGATTTCAGAGGAATTTCTTACCACGTACGATTAGGCTGTGGAATGAGCTCACTGCCGAGGTTTTCCCAAGAGACTATAGCATGAGGTTCTTCAAGAAAGGAGGTATAAGGTTTTTAAAGGGTCGGCAACGCGTGAGTAACACCCCTGGTGTTGCAAACGTCCATAGGCTACGGTAACTGCTTACCATCAGGCGAGCCGTATGCTTGTTTGCCACCTTGGTAGTATAAAAAAAAAAAAATTAAATATAAATTGTAAAATAGTCACTTATACATACTAAGCAAATGTTAACACATAGTGTGTAATAGTTACTGAAATAAAATGGTTTCATTTTTCCAGTTATTATTTTATAATAATACATTTGACTGCCTAGGTGGTCCAGTGCACAAAGTTGTGGGTTCGATTCCAACGCACAAAACTTTGTGTGACCCACAAAGAGTTGTTCTGACTCTGGGTGAAATTTGTGTCCGTTAATTGTATGATTATAAAGTCCCCCGCGACCCAGAGATCGTTCTCTAGTGCGGAAATTGTCTTTTTAAAATATAAATCGAGAAATCTATCTAATAACATATCTTGAATCTAAAATAAAACTGTATCTATGTATATTAGCTAACTGAATTGAAATGCCTTTTATATACTAAACTATAATTCTCCAGATTAGGAATAACCACCACAATTTTTGTAAGTGGGAATCAAACCCACGCCGTCCAGTGGTGAATGGCGAGGTAGCTATTTCAGCCGCAGAACACTTACTTCATTAAAAAAATGTCTTTCTTAGGTTATTTACAACATGAAATCCAGTAATTAAAATTGTATACCTACCTTGTTATTTTGCACAGTCGAGTAACTTGCAGCATAAGGACAGTTTTTATAATAGGATTAGTATGCCGGAGTTTAGAAGAACAATAATGTGAGGGTAGATTTAGATGAATCTACCTTACAGTTTGTGACCACAGCGGGTATAAAAGCACTAAGACAGGTTTTGTGCAGCTATCCTTACTAATATTATAAATGTGAAAGCTTGTGAGAATGGATGGATGATTGTTACTCTTTCACGTAAAAACTACTGAACGGATCTGGATAAAATTTGACACACAGATAGATTATGGTCTGGAATAACACATATGCTTGTCGCAGCGATAACCGACATCCACGCGGGCGGAGCCGCGGGCAACAGTTAGTAGATAATATTTTATTAAACACATTGCCTAAACCATTTCGAATCTACTCTAAACCACACGACTGGCCACAAACATAGTAATCTTATGCCGCAGCACTAGTCACTTGTTTTATAGTCTTCCTAGTAAAGAACAAATTTTTAGAATCGGATCGCGAATTCGTAATTTTAGAGATTACACCAGCATTCAAAAGTACCTACTGACTTTCTCTCTAATTATAATATTGTATGAAGCAATGACCAATGGTTTCGGCACCTAAGCTATTTTACTTACAGCACCAATAATATTAATAATATATACGGGACAAATCACACATTGCTATCTGATCCCAAACTAGGCAGAGCCTGTACTATGGTAACCAGACAACTGATAAACATAGCTACTTATATATTTCTAAATACCTATAAATAATAACAAACGTTCGTGCTCATCACACAAAGATTTGTCCTGGGTGGAAATCGAACCCACGACCTCCAGCGTAGCAGTCAGAGTCACTAACTACTAGACCAACAGGTGTGTCAGAATAGGTGTATGGGTTTGGATTCAGCACGAAGCCCATATACCTATTGGTGCTGTAAGTGGAATAGCTTAGGTGCCGAAACTACTGGTGCTCAAAAAATTGGTGCCGAAAACGCACTTTCGCCGACCGTTTTGACTGCCTGTATATGTACCACTGTGACATGGTACATGTACGGGCTAGTATACAAATATTATTTTAGTTCAATTTATTTTATTATTATTTTGTTATTTTATTATTATTTAATTTTATTGTAATTTTAATGTAATTTTTAATTTGTAATTTTAAATTAATTATTTATGTATGTATAATGTGGTCCATGTTTGACTTATAAATAAATAAATGAATGAATGAATGAATGAAAGAGGAATACTTCCTATGAAGGTCCTTCTATTATATGAGTTTTTTTAGGAAAGATACCATAAGTGCTTCGCCTCAAACTGTGAGCTTGTGATTCACACTTGACCGATTTATCTCATCTTCGAACTTAAAAAAATATTTTTATCTCCTAATATACCTACCAAATTTCGAGTCGCTGCGATTAACGATATATATAGTTATTGTCAAACAAACATTTCTACATACATACATATTTCAGAGTGCGGAACGATGCGGCGCGCGGCGTTTGTATGATTGTATGTTATATTTTTTATTTTTTATTTATCGATACGCGTTCGCGGTCTGCTATAATTATGTACATGCATATATCGCCTCATTGCTTTAATAACGTGACAGTCGAAAAAAGATTTTTTGTTATGTCATGCTGCGTCTCGTAACGGTGTCGCGAATCCAGAGATTTTATCTCATCTAAAAATATGCGTACCGTGCTAAAATAAGTTTTCATTTCAAAAATAACGAAATATATTTACCTGTATATAAATATTATATAACGTGAATTGCTTATTTAAAGATATTACATAGTTCTTGTAAGTATAAAAATAGTGATCTTCTCTGTATCGATTGTACGATAATCGAGAGTAATTTAATCGGTATTCAATTAGTTTCCGGTCTCACGGCTGAAGTGCGTTGATAACATAAATTACGCACGTGGGTGGACGCCTGGACGGTGGCTTTGACGCGGTTACTCTTCGGTATATATTATAATATCAAACATATTATCAATAATCTTTTAGACCGTTTATTTTGACATCGATTCTAAAAAAAATCGAATTATACATCGACATTTGATCCCAAACTAGGTGCTAGTTGCTAGGTGGTTCTTCAAGAAAGGAGTTATAAGGTTTTTAAGGAGTCAGCAACGCTTGAGTGACACCCCTGGTGTTGCAAACGTCCATAGGCTTCGGTAACTGCTTACCATCAGGCGGACCGTATGCTTGTTGGTCACCTTGGTAGTATAAAAAAAAACAAGTGCACTCGCTGTTCGGTAAACGATCAGCAGGTTAAGCTACCAAGCGCGGTAACCCTATAGACGGGTGACCGCATAGTGGTATTTCATCTGAGCGTCTCCGTGCTTCGGAGGGCACGTTAAAAATCGGTCCCGACTGTTATCAGTCGTTAGATCACGACAGAGGCCTAAACATCTAAATAACTCTGTCACCAGGTTGGCCACTAACCAAACGATAAGAAGAAGAAGATACCAAACTGAGAAAAATCTGTGCTAAAAGTAAACTTACTTACATATAATTAAATACAAACTTCCACACTAATATTATAATGCGAAAGTAACTCTGTTTGTATTGGCTTAAAAAAGAACCATAACTAACCAAAATACTAACTGAAGTCGGTGTCAAGCGAGAACAGTTCAAAATCAAAATATTTATGTATGATATCATGTATGTATTTAGAAATGTATACGTATGTTTATAAGTTATCTGGTTGCCATAGTTACAGGCTCTGCATAGTTTGGGATCAAATGGCGGTGTGTGAGCAGTCCCAAAATATAAAAAAATATTATTATTACTAGCTGTTACCCGCGGCTCCAATGTCAGTTATCGCTGTAAAAAGCCTATGTGTTATTCCAGACCATAATCTATCTCTGTGCCAAATTTCATCGAGATCCATTCAGAGCCTCTAGAAAAAGTCAAAAAAGAAAATGTATGGGATTTGACGTGAGTCCACGATTTAATGTCGTAAACTTACGTCAAATCCCATACATTTTCTTTTTTGACTTTTCGATTCGAATATCGCTAATGCCATTTGTCTAGAGGCTCAGTAGTTTTTACGTAAAAGAGTAACAAACATCGTATCATCCATCCATCCATACTTACAAACTTTCGCGTTTACAATATTAGTAGGATATAATATTTGCCATCCAATCATTAAGTTATTAGCCTGTCCGTGGATAAGTCAATGTGATTATTTTAATATGTTCAAATTTCAAGTTTTTAAACATTCTCGTATTCTTTGCGTCGCATTAAGCCGACATGGTATTAAGCTTGAAACACACTGATCGAAAAGCCCTGCATTATTGATGGATAATAATTATAATAAGATTGTGTACGTTTGGCCACTAATAGCACAAAATTATTCGACTCACTGTTTTATTTTATCATGTTCCTCAAATAGGTAATTTTATTCAATAAAACTTATGCAGTATTTACTAGATAAGTCGGCAAAGTAGTAAAATCCCAGATAGTGCAGTGAATGAAGTAATTTCTTACGACAAAGACGTTAAAAAACTAGATACATACTTTACAGATTAACATTTTTTTAAATTTATTTTTATTTATTTATCGATTTTACAAATTTTGAAATTGATTTTACAATTATACACAAAATCAAAATACAATAATAGCAGCCAAAAACCACTAAGGTTTAAATTTGTGCTATTATGAGTCTTACAAATAGGTAGGTATATTAATATGTTAGGATTACAAAATTTCCCTTTGTCACGGCATCCGTGAACGGCTGGACCGATTTCAGTATTACTTTTGCTAGTTTAAATTCCTTAAAACTATATAATACGTTTAAAACCAAAAGATCAATATTTAACACTTAGTTTGATTATCATCCCTGCTGAGTAGACCTGTTTGCTGCTTAAGCAATTTCTTTCAGGAGCCATACCATGGCGTCCTTCTAGCGATTTATGTTTAATCCAAATTAAGGCGTACATAGACATTATGGTATGATCCCAGTACTCCTGTACGGCCAGATTCAGCAATTTTGTCATGAGACCAGAGTTCAAAAGAAAGAAAAATATTTATTGTGAATCTCACTAAGTAAAAGTAAGTAAAGTATTCAGGGTATATCGTAAGTAAAAAATAACTCGTTAACTGTAGGTAACCGTAAGAGCCCAGAAGAATTTCTTACCACGTACGATTAGACTGTGGAATGAGCTTCCCTGCCGAGGTTTTCCCGAGAGACTATAGCATGGGGTTCTTCAAGAAAGGAGTTATAAGGTTTTTAATGGGTCGGCAACTCGTGAGTGACACCTCTGGGGCCCAATTCTGCTAATTTACAGATGGCTCAATTGAATCTGAATTGATCCTCAATTGAATCTCAGTAGCATTTTCGGTATTCTGCTAATAAATTTAAGACCAATAATTGGAAAACCATTAGTCTTGAATGATAAGCATTTTTGGTATTACATTATTGGTATTCTGCTAAATAATTCAAGACCAATGGTTTTCCAATTATTGGTCTTAAATTAATTAGCAGAATACCAAAAATGCTACTGAGATTCAATTGAAAATCAATTTAGATTCAATTAAGCCATCCGTAAATTAGCAGAATTGGGGCCCTGGTGTTGCAAACGTCCATAGGCTACGGTAACTGCTTACCATCAGGCAGGCCGTATGTTTGTTTGCCACCTTGGTAGTATAAAAAAAAACGTAACCCTAATGTCAGGCTGCAAAAAAACATATTATTATTTTGATGTCAGGGTTGTCAACACTGTGAAAATGATGTAAACTTTTAGGTTTTTTTCAAAGTTTGCTCCATTATAAATTTTGTTGAAATGGCAACCTAATGAATGGGATTCATTTAATTGCCATTCCAAAAAACATAAAGAATTTATGTGTATTTTTTTGGCATTTGCACTTGTTTAATTTAATTAATTACATTTTTTTATTTAATTTGGGTTCTGGTATAGTTTAAGCTTAGATATAAGTGATCAGTGTACACTCATCCTACAGTCCAAGGTTAGAAAATGACAGTCAATGACTGTACAAAGTTCACTGAGTTTTGTTCGAATAATATGGCATTGGCCATATAGTGTAACGTACAATAATTATATGCATATTGCTAATAAAATGTGGTGTAGTGCAAAACAAATGAAAAATAATACTTTATTTGGTTAACATAACCAAATAAAGTATTATTTTTCATTTGTTTAATATAATTTCATTTGTATGAAAATTAAGTTGTTTTTACAAGCTTTTATATAACTTATTTTTTACACTTAGCGGTGTAGTTGTGTTCCTGTGTGTGAGTACAGGTTTCCAGAGGAATGCGTTTTTAACGAACGTTTTTCTATCCCAGGGAAATTCTATCATGAAACCCTAATTTATATTTTTGGGTCGGCACGCAAGTGATACCTTCAGTATTTTAAACGTCGATAGGCTACGGTAACTGCTTACCGTATGCTTGTTTACCGCCTACGTAGAATAAAAACTGGCAATGTATATTAGTTAGTATGTTTAGGTTCACTTCCCGATGTTTGAGCTGAAATTTGGTATACCGACTTGTGACAATAATATGGTACCAGACAGCTTTTATGATGATGTAGTCGGAAAGTGGCCATACTTAGGATCTCTTCTACACAAAAATATAGCCGCATCATGTGTAGGTTCGTTGAATTTGTCTTGACAAGTACTGAATAGGTAGCTGTCAAGACGTGATGATTTTTTTTTTTTTTTATACTACTTTGGTGGCAAACAAGCATACGGCCCGCCTGATGTTAAGCAATATCCGTAGCCTATAGACGCTTGCATTACCAGAGGTATCACTTGCGTGTTGCCAACCCATTTTTTTACACCAGGGCTTTAAGATGGAAGTAACCCTGGGATAGGAATACGTTTGTTTCAAAACGCATTCCTAAATGAGCGCTGGAGACCTGTACTCACACACAGGAACACAACTACACCGCTGTGTGTAGTCATTTGGCTGTGGTCTTCTGTAAGGTGGAGGTCCTTCCCCAGTCGGGCTTGCTCGCCAGTATGGTGCCCTTCCTCTCTAAAATTGATGATATCTAAGTATTAAAATATTTGATGCTTAAACACAAAAATACACGATAAAAGATTTTTTTAAGCTATTGCATAGCTTCTATCGCGGGCCTTAGGCGAGGAGACCGAATCCAGAATTTCCGTAACGAAAATAATAAACCTAACACCCCCCACTCCGACCGGCACAGTGGTGATACTTTTTTTATTGACGAATTCTCTAAACGGCCAATAATAATATGTCAAATTTGTATAAGGAGGTTTTGATCTAAGAGAATATTAATGTGAAAAAGATTGTAGTATAAGGAGTCTTATGGAATTATTACAAGTATTCATTTTTATTATTATATATTTTTATGAATCATTGAGAATAAAATAAAATTATTTAGATAATTCTGTAAAGTAATTTTTTACTTGTTTCGATAAAAAAATCATACTAAAAATCAATAGCTTTACCGCGGCAGTCCCCGAGTCACACGTCTTTTTTTAAATATGATCCTGTTTAGTATGATACAACATCGCTTTTGTTCGTATTTTGTTAATGTAGGGCGCCCTCAGGCTAAATGGAGCGACGATCTATGAAAAGTGGCGGTAGGTGGATGCGAGAAAACGAGCATCAGAGTTTCTAGACAAGTGGCATAAGCGATAGTCGAATCGAAAAGTCAATAAAGCAAATGTATGGGATTTGACGTAAGTTTACGACATTATATCGTAGACTTACGTCAAATTCCATACTTTTTTTTTTACTTATATTTTGACAGATGAGATAAGAAAATAACATGTGAAACTAAATTCTTTAAACTATTGTCTATAAAACTAACTTAACTAAACAGTATTAGTTATTAGTGTCAACACTACGCATAGAATTAAATTAAATTTTATCTCAATTACGACAAAAGTCAGTGTGAGACCGGCCCGCTTCTGAGGGTAATTTAAATTTAAACAATAAACCCAAAATTATCCCTCAAGTTTATTCTCTCTAACTTAAAATGACTTAGAAACCTGTGATTATTATGCTTGTATAAAACTATTTGTGTAGGTAAAACAGAAACTGCAATTTAAATAAGCATTATGCTGTGTGGTAACACCTCATTGGCGCAGACACGACGTATCTAATCTTCTTATACATATATAAAAATGAATCCCTATTTCCCTTTGTCACGGCATCACGTGTGAACGGCTGGACCGATTTTAGTAATTATTGTTTTGTTGTGTTTGTTATTGTTAGTAGAAGGTTCTTAAGCTAAAAAAAAGTTGCGCTGAAAATAGTTTAACCCGGACGAAGTCGGGGCGGGCCGCTAGTACCTATATAAAAATGAAATAAAAATGAAAAAATATTTATTTCAGCATTTTAATATAATAATAATAATTTTAAGACAGTTTTACATTGACAAAATAAATCACAATTTTAAATAAATTGGGTATTGTTTTTAGAACAGGTAGTGATAGTCTAGTCTAGTCCAATGCTGGAGTTAAAATATCAGTAACATTACTGGTGATCCTCTCACTAGGGAAGCCGGTAAATGTAATAAAATGAGTAGTATCTACTATAACTCCAACATAAAACATTAATATAAACGAAAACAAAACCTAAATCCCTTTCCAGTTTCTATATAAACTAAAAATAACCGAAACCTTGAACCCAAATAGTTTTCTAGTGATCTAGACTAAAGGATAACAAAATAAATAAGTTTGTTCTTTTTGTCGAATGCATTTCAATATGGTATCATGTCGTGCGAACGACCGTACGTACTTGAGATTGTAGAGGTCAGTGTCGTTGACGGCATTGTGTTTTGCAATTATAACTTAGATGAGAATGGACGTGATCACGTTTATAACATATGACGCAAAACGATAACATCTATACTAATATTATAAAGCTGAATATTGTGTTTCTTTGCTTGAACGCGCTAATCTCAGAAAGTACTGGTTCGATTAGATAAAAACTTTTTTTGTTGAATAGTGCATTTATCCAAGAAGGCTATAGGCTATATAACATCACGCTATGATTAATAGGAGCGGAGCAGTAGTGAGATTTGTTGTTAAATCGGGGAAATGTACGTTCCAAATTACCACGCGGGCGACCTCTAGTTTATAACACAAAGAATAAGTAGGATTTTTATAGGCACGCTGTAGCGTTCTTAATGTTGTGGTAGTCGAGGGGGTAAGTAACCGACTCGTACTCAATGGGTTCGATCCCGGATGGCAGTATCAATGTAAATTTCAAATGCTATGACTTCCCATCTGCTAACGGTGAAGGAAAACATCTTAAGGAAACCCACATGTCTAAGAAGAAATTCTGAACACATGTCTGATTTGCCGTCCCGCATTAGACCAGCGTGTGTGGATGAAGGTCTAAACCTTCTCAGCTTTCTAGATAGGGGAGACCAGAGCCCAGCAGTGGGTATATAAGCCCTGTATATAGTTGCTGCTTAGTGCAGGTTCTGTAGTATTTTTGGCAACTAAATACTAAAAACCTTTTCTTTAAAAAAATAATTAATAACAATTACCCTGCCCTAAAAAGTTGTAAGAGAAGCACCATACCAACGAGCAAGGCGGACAGGGGAAGGACCTTCACTTTACAGAAGACTACAGATTGGACGGCTATTTGACACGTTCACGAAGGGATTAGGCGTAGAAAGAAAGAAAGAAAAAACATTTATTTCGCTCTCAAGCAAGAAGTAGTATAACAAAGGTGGGTACTTATTAAAACAACTAGCCTAGTGGAGGCGAAAATGGTCATAGCTCAGCTATATAGCCGCTACGACGAGAGACGTAGCAGCGCTGGTATTCTGCTAAAACCAAACCGTCCGTAGGACGTTTTTACGTGCTTTAAGACGGCACGGGAGTGTAAACACCGCCAAATTCTAAACTACAGGCATCTTTTGTAAACTTCTCTAAAACAAAACACCAATTTTCTTTTTTTTTATACTACCAAGGTGGCAAACAAACATATGTCCCGCCTGATGGTAAGCAGTTACCGTAGCCTATGGACGTTTGCAACACCGGGGTTGTCAATCACTGCTGACCCTTTAAAAACCTTATAACTCCTTTCTTAAAGAACTTCATGCTACATATTCATCTATTGGGAAAAACTCGGCAGGGAGCTCATTCCACAGCCTAATCGTACGTGGTAAGAAATTCCTCTGGAATCTTACGGTACGGCATATTTGAGGTGCAACCTGGGAATCAAACCCGGAATTGCGTGATTAGCAGTCGTACTCTTGACTACCAGACTAACGAGGCAGTCACAAGTAATTGACACCAAAGATTCATTTTTATTTTTTATTATTGCTTTGCAAAAAAAAAAAATTCGCATTAAACCTTGCATTGAATTTTAAAAAGGCAATATATGCTAGAAAGAGATGCAGTATTAAAATTTAAGTGTTATGTTCCACAGAAGATTTTTGAATGTTCAATACTTATTATATTTTTTTGGACAGGATGTTGTGGCGCGCCTCAGGAGAAGCTAATGTTTAGCAGTCAACTATAAAATTCTGATTCACGAGCGTTCTTAAAAACACATTGTTATTTTAAATTGAACTATATATCTATTTTGTTGTGCGCACTTGCAAATTGAAGGCATATTAATGACTAGTTGTTGCCCGCGGCTCCGCCCGCGTGGATGTCGGTTATCGTTGTACAAAGTAGCCTATGTGTTATTCCAGACCATAATCAATATCCCTGTGCCAAATTTCATACAGATTCGTTTAGTAGTTTTTACGTGAAAGAGTAACAAACATCCATCCATCCATTCTTACAAACTTTCGCATTTATAATATTAGTAGGACTTATTGAAAAAAATAACATACAAATACAAAACTTGCATCTCGAGGAGCTATAGGAACAGTTAATACGATCTTAAGCTAGTACCGGTCCGTACCGGAATCAAATTCGGGAAGGAAATATGGTGATTTTATATCTATACTAATATTATAATGCTGAAGAGTTTGTTTGGTTGAACGCGCTAATCTCAGAAAGTACTGGTTCGATTAGAAAAAATCTTTTATTGTTGAATAGTGCATTTATCCAGGAAGGCTATAGGCTATATAACATCACGCTATGATCAATAGGAGCGGGGCAGTAGTGAGATATGTTACAAAATCGGGGAAAATATTCCAAATTACCACGCGTATTTTTATAAAGAAAAATAAATAAAATCACCATATTTCTTTCCCGAATTTTGATTATGGTGGCTAGTCTTGACGATGATAAGCCATCTGTGCGTTAGATTATTAAAGTGCACAAGTGTGTGATGAAGCACAGATACATTATTTGTTCCCTTAGTCTGATGGGACGTCAATCCGACACGATGGGAAAGGGATCAGGCAAAGGATCAATTAATGTGCTTTTCGAGCAGGAGTAAAAACACCGTTAATTACTAAACTTCGGAGATCTATTATGAATTTCTTGATGAAAAAACTCAATATATATTTATGGCCCGAGCACTGAACCCAGATCCTCGTGATAGGCAGAGGCACTCAATGACCACTACCTTTCTACCATATAATATGCAACATATCCAAAGTAAATAACCATATTTACTCGTATTATGTACCTACTACAAGAGAAGACATTGTAAAATTAAGAGAGGTAGGGCACCACACTAGCGAGCAGGCCCGACTGGGGAAGGACCTCCTCCTTACAGAAGACCACAGCCAAATAACTACACACAGCGGTGTTGTTGTGTTCCAGTGTGTGGTTACAGATCTTCAGCGCTCATTTAGGGATGCGTTTTGAAAGAAACGTATTCCTATTTATTACTTCCATCTTAAAGCCCTGGTGTCAAAAAATGGGTTGGCAACACGCAAGTAATACCCCTGGTAATGCTAGCGTCCATAGGCTACGGTTACTGCTTAATATCAGGTGGGCCGTATGCTTGTTTGCCACCCAAGTAGTATAAAAAATCCCTACTAATATTATAAATGTGAAAGTTTGTGTGTATGGATGGCTGGATGGATGGATGTTTGTTACTCTTTCACGTAAAAACTACTGAACGGATCTGGACGAAATTTGGCATAGAGATAGATTATGGTCTGGAATAACACAAAGGATAAATATATATTGAATTATTAAGATTGCAGTCAACTTTTGCAAAACAAACACTTATAATTCAGCCGTATGCATTTTCATGCTTTTATTTGCAAATTTTTGTTAAAAATGTACAAAACATTGAATATCAGGTCCTTCCTTATTCAAATTGGTAATATTTAAATTTGTCCTTGCTGATGACCAGATAACCCCGGTCAAATAATACCTACGTAAATAAAAATGATTTGATTCGGTAAAAAAAGAGAATTGTGCTCTTGTGCTGGTGATTGGCCTGCGGTTTCAAGGAGGCTGCAAGGGGAAGGGGTCCTTGACCTATATTGAGTCGCCTGCGCATCTTACGCACTTATTTGCACTTTTATTTAACACTACAGTATGTAGGTCTGTTTATGTATGCATAGGTATATATGTATATTCACGTTTTGCCTTTACATTGTCCAAATATTGTCCATTTTGAAATTTTTCAAAAGCCTCCTTCGTTAAAATGAATATACGACGTAGAGGAGCTTAAATTGCATTGTACATCCTACTATAATATTATACCCCTGATGTTGCAAGCGTCCATAGGCTACGATAACTGCTTACCATCAGGCGGGCCGTATGCTTGTTTGGCCTCCTCAGTAGAATAAAAAAAAAATGGCTAAAGTTTGTAAGAATTTATGGATGTATGTTTGTTACTACTATTTTACGTAAAAATTACTGTATGGATTTGGATGAAATTTGGCAAAGAGATAGATTATAGTCTGGAATAGCACATAAGCTAGTTTTTATCGCGATAACCAAAATCCAGGTGGGCGGGGCCGCGGGCCAAATATTTATATAAATTCTATGAATAATATATATACCTATATACTTATTATGACATCCGTCTCCCTTTGAGGTGGGCAGTGACTTATAGACTACAAGCTGTTGCCCGCGGCTCCACCCGCGTGGATGTCGGTCGGTCAAACACACACAACTACCCCGAGGTGTGTAGCTATTTGTCTGCTGTCTTCTGTAAGGTGAAGGTCCTTCTCCAGTCGGGCTTTCTAGCTAGTATGGTGCCCTACCTAATCTCTTACATTTTTTGACGACTAGAATTGTGTCATCCAATATCCATCTACCTACTATTAAGTATAGGATCTCCTCTTTTCTTATATTCTTCTTTTCTACTGATCTGATGCATGCCAGCTGTCTTCTTTATGTCATCTGATCATCGGGCCGGTGGTCTGTCTGGAAATCTTCCTTTAAGCCGCCACCATCTAAAAATAAAAGACAACCATGCCTTATTTTCCAAAAGGATAAGGATAATATTATGACACAATCACTTCTCAAAACATATTTTAATGACTGGCCAGTTCGTCTAATGATGACATAATTTTATTATAACAGGCATATTTTATGCCTAAATATTTATTACTAGAATCGCCCGCGACTTCGTCGTTTTCAACATATCTCACTACAGCTCCGCTCCTATTAATCATAGCGTGATGCTATATAGCCTATAGCCTTCCTGGATAAATGCACTATTCAACAAAAAAAGATTTTTTCTAATAGAACCAGTACTTTCTGTGATTAGTGCGTTCAACCAAACAAACAAACTCTTCAGCTTTATAATATTAGTATAGATTAGGAAAAAAATACATTATGGGAAAAGAAGGTATCCCAATATAATCCAGTAGTAGGTTTAGTGTATTCCTTTACACGTATTCACTATTGTTGGTGAACAGTTGTATTTGTTATTTGTGTTTTATAGACTATCTTCGATAATTTAATCCCAAAGCTTTGAAGTGGAGGCGTGGGCAGCGTTTCATCCTCTCAAACGTATTCCTTGATTTGCTTTCTGGATATAATAATAGCAATCTATATTTGCCCTAATGCTGGGCACGTGTCTCGTCTTATCTATTAAGAGAGCTTAGAGAGTTTTTTTTATGCTACTTATGTGGCAAACAAGCATACGGCCCGCCTGATGTTAAGAAGTTAGCCGTAGCCTATGAACGCTTGTAATACCAGAAGTATTATTTGCGTGTTGCCAACCAAATTTACATACCAAGGCTTTATGATGGGACTATCCCTGGGATAGGAATACGTTTCTTTCAAAACGCATTCCTAAATGAGCGCTGGAGACCTGCACTCAGATTCAGGAATACAACTACATCACTGTGTGTAGTTATTTGGCTGTGGTCTTCTGTAAGGTGGAGATTCTTTCCCAGCCGGGCTTGCTCGCTAGTACGGTGCCCTACCTCTCTTAAAAGTCTGAGTTTAGGCATCTAACTAGATGCGCGTTGGTAAATAAGAGATGCCTTTACAATTTCTTCTAATATACTCGTATACGTAGATTTCCTTAGGATGTTTTCCTTCACCGTTTGTAGCTTCATTTATATAATAATATAGTAATAGCAACCTAATGTCCCACTGCTGGGCACGGGTCTCCTCTCCTCTATCAAGAGAGACAGAGGGTTTAGGCCTTAATTCACACACGCAGGCTTAATGCGGGTTGGTGAATCAGACATGTTTTTAGGTTTGCTCCTAAAACATGTGGGTTTCCTCACGATGTTTTCCTTCACCGTTAGCAGATGGCGAATCACTTGACATATATTATAAATTACTCAAAGTGTAAAAAAATTCACATTGGTACCCGGGATCGAACTCGCATCTCTTGCGTACGAGTCGGTTACTTTCCCACTCGGCCACCACCGCTTGTAGCTTCATTTGATTAGTACTTCGAAGTTTCACAGAGTGAGATATACGTTATTACTGCTACCTAGGATCCAACTCACATATCCCGAATAAGTCAGTCATTTTTCCATATCTTAGTCAATAATTTATATTCAAGCTAATATTTTAATAATAGTGAAAAGTCATCAAAAAAATTGTTCTGTTATGTTGGTTCACACGCGGTTTGCATTCTTCATATCATGACGTCATCATATCTAAACCTTAGGATAAATAAATAAACTAATTGTACCGTCGGGTGAGTTTAAATTCATCGTAGGTACTCGTAACTTCAATATTGAACTTCTATATACAATATAATAATAATATAATATAAGCGTAAGCCTACCAAAGGCCCGGGTATTCTCCTTGAATAATGGGAAAATACCCGTGATAAAGAGAGAGATATAATATAATATTTTTGGGACAACTCACACATAGCTATCTGATCCCAAACTAGGCAGAGCCTGTACTATGGTAACCAGACAACTGATAAACATACATATATATTTCTAAATACATACATAATATAGATAAATTACACCCAGACACAGAACAAACATTCGTGCTCATCACACAAAGATTTGTACTGGGTGGGAATCGAACCCACAAACTCTGGCGTAGCAGTCAGAGTCACTAACCACTAGACCAACAGGCCAGTCAATGTAATTGCATATCGCACACTAAAAAGAATGAAATGAGTAGTCTCGAAAATATATTTTAAAATGTTCGTAGTGGTTATCCGACAAAGGATTTCTACCAATAAATAATGATTTTATACGTCGCAGTCTGGTTTTGCCCTTAGTTCTCAGCCGAAGGTAAACGAACGTGACTATACACACAAATAGACTATAATTAAGTATCGGTATACATATGCATATTATAAGACACCAATTAACACCACTGTCCTTGAATCTCAGACGACCTTAGGACAGAGTTATGCATAAAGAACCAAATACTAAATTGGAGCTTAGAGCAAAAACTGGTCGTGAGTGACGTCAGCGGCATGAAACGCGCATGCTTCCGACGAAAGGACATAATAGAAAACGACAGCAAACTAACTGTTGATACTCCGCTTAATGGGCGCAAGGTTACATCCAGTCTGGGATACGCTTTTTACTTTTAAATTGGTCTACTTTTGTTTTACAATATAGCGTCTATTTGGAGTTCCATATTTGAATTCGATTAAAGTAATTTAATTGCGATATGTTGTATAAATTTTGGTATAATATTTTTTAGTAATTCGCAGCTTCGCCTGCGTGGGTGTTTTCATTTCAAATTATAAAGTCAATGTGAAATTATTAGGTATATCAGCTAAAACGTTAAGAATCTTTTCAGTAGTTGTTACGTAAAATAGTAACAAAGACCCATTTTCAAAAAACGGCCAGGTATTTTTTAGTCGTTCATATTTCAAAGGTTGAATATTACTTACAATGAAAATGATTATGAATGCGATTCGTGGATTCTCACGAACTTGTAGCTAATGAGACCTAATTTGTATATTATTATATCATTAAACACTTTGTTGTTGCAGAAATTTAAGCCTTTTTAAATTAAAGAATAATCATAACGCTGCGTGTTCTTTGTAAAGCACGATCTGCTTAAGTATGCTGGTTAAAATACCGCCAAAAGTTTTATTAAAATAAGCCCACACGTGAAGTATATACCAAGAAGTGTCAGGAAACCACAAACAAACGTAATAAAATTATGTAAAATAGCTTTTTTAAATATTTCCGAATAGTTTTGATATGGTCTTAAATACATTATTGTGCTATTTTAATAAAAGATGTCGGCTACACCACACAAAGCGCTCTCTCGACCTTATTGGTAGGCTTATTCATTATACAAATACACATTATATTTATTGGATTATTAGTGATAAGTATGCGATAATTTCCGGCAATGTGTGGTCACCACGAAAGTGCGTTAAAGCGTTTCTCAGGACTGAGAATAGGGTGCCCATACAACATTTTTTACATGGAAATGCAATTTAAATTAAGGATTCTTCATCAATTTCGGGTTCGTATACATAGGCTGATTAATCCCTGTTGTCAGCCAATAAGCGAATCTTGTTTTAATGTGTACCTATATAAAAATATTATGTTTTTTTAAACTTTCGCGATTTTTACAGTATTTATTATAAATACGGGTTTAAATGATTCATGCATGGGAATACAACTACATACAATACTGAGTGGAGTTATTTAGTTATGGTCTTCTAATGTGGAAGAACAGTTTGGCTTGCTGCCATGTGTCGTCCTTAATCTGCTGATTATTTATTTTCTTTTTAAAAAAGACAACTCCTGCACTAGAGAACTAGTCGCGGGGGATTTTACAAACATACAATTAACGAACACAAATCACACCCAGACTCAGAACAATACTTTATGAGTCACACAAAGTTTTGTCCTGTGTGGGAATCGAACCCACAACCTCGTGCACAGCAGGCGCATACTGCGGCCACTGGACCACCGAAGCAGCCAAGAAGAATTACTTACGTACTCATAAATTTGAAAGATAGAAAGAAAAAATAATTGTTTTGTCTTTACAAGAACTAAGTTGGTACAGTAATTAACAAGAAAATTCTAAAATAATGGATGCAAGACAAAACAGGACTTAACTCAGCGGTTAGTTGCAACATAGCAGGCGCTGCAGCGCTGATATTTTCCTAGGCCTACTTTGGAAAGGTATTCGATACTGAAATATGAGATCAAGTGAACAAAAACTTTACTTGAAAATTAAACAGGACTAATCTTCTTAACACAGAATATCATGGCGGTACTAATTTCGCAGTATTTTTCGCTTTGTTGTAAAAAACGTGTCGGTTACTCATAGGTCAGCTTGCGAGGCCAATGTCTTTTTGTCAGTTTTTTTAACACAATATATATATATATGTATGTATTGACACTGGATGTAAATCTTTGTTTTATTGGTGTATATTGTGTCTCAATGGCAAGAATTATTGAACCCATAACTTTTCATAATTGTGTTAATAAATTAGTGCAAAAATATACTTAGGTAATTGGAATTTTATTTCTATATTGGAGTATTTTATATTGCAAATGCTAGAATGAGTAAAAAGGTGACAGCGGACCGAATCAGATAATAGATGAGGAGTAAAGATTCTGAACGGGACAAAAAAGTTTGAGCAGGCAATCGGCAAAGTGAATCAGCCACTGATGACTTGGTAAAGGCTGACTGTGAGATATATAAAGCTTGAGACTTTTATTTACTCATTTAGGTTACAAAGTAACACTTATGAAGGTCATAAATTATGAATAAACCAGAAAGATGATGTCAGCAAAATATTTCTACGACTAGTTCGCTGACGTATATAACTTTGAAAACTCAAAGGTGGAAAACAAGCATGAGGCTCACCTGATAGTAAGCAGTTACCATAGTCTAACAGTACTTGCAGTCTTTTACTAGTGAGTCAAAAATGTAAAGTTGGGAAAAACGTTACTTAAAAATATATGTATCTTAAATGAGCTTTCGGGTCTTATACTGACACACACAGGTAAACAACCACACCATTGTGTGTATTAACTTACCACAGCCAAGTAACTTGGGGGGCCATTAGTAATCGGTTTGAAGATGATGATAAACTTAGGCCATATCCTCTTTTTACTATTGCATCCAGACTTGAATGTTATAAACATATATAATATGTATCTATACATAATCAAGTGGTATGTGACCGTGACTGCCAAGCCGAATATTCTTCTTCTTATCGTATGGTTAGTGGCCAGCCTGGTGACAGAGTTATTTAGATCGCCCATATTTAGGCCTCTGTCGTGATCTAACGACTGATAACAGCCGGGACCGACTTTTAACGAATATTGTAGCTTAGGTTCTCACTCGGGACAATTATTTTTTTGTTGAACACTATTATTTGATTTCTATATTTAATTATATACTAATATAATAAAGAGGTCAAGTCTGTGAGTTTATCAGGTTGTATCTCTGGATGTTATGAATTGATTTTTAAATTTATTTTACCAATAAAAAGCCATGTTATTTGTGAGTGTCATTGGCTACATTATATATATATTATCGGCAAACCGAAGGTGTGAGATGTACTCGCCATTGATGTTAATGCCCCGTCCAGTCCAGCGTCTTGAAGACGTCTTCGAGCGCATCGGTGAAAAGCTTTGGGGATATTACATCCCTCTGTCTCACCCCTCGACGCAACTCAATTGGGTTGGTCTTTTGATCCTGGAGCTGGTCATAGTGGCGGTGTCATATAGACATCTCAGCACCTCGATATAGCACCAATCAATGCGACACCGCTGCAAAGCACCCAAAACTGCCAGGTTTCGATGGAGTCGAAGGCCTTCTCGTAGTCCACGAATGCCATACACAGCTGCTAATTGTACTCTTTGGTCTTCTGTACAATCTGCCGAACAGTATGGATGTGATCCACCGTGCTATAGCTTTTTCGAAAAAATGTCTATAGACACGGGTGTTAATCACATAACCATAGTATAGTTTTTTTTTTAGTTGGCCAGACACATGATACATTGAGAATTGCAAACGTCCATGCTACGGAACTTATCATCGAGTGAGTCGTATGCTTGTTTGCCAAACAAAGTAGATAAAAATTACAAATCACGTTGTTTATAATAAGTATAATTAATTTATTACTATAATAAGCATGTACAAATTGTAGATTGACGAACAAACCTCAAATTATTATAATATTATTAAACTATACCAATGAATATAAACCATTTATCACGAATATCTATTCTAAGTATTGAATACTTAATAAAACATGTAATTAGTAGCTACAGGATGTTCCAATTAATAATTACTAGAGGTCGGGTAGTGGTCGAAATTCGAGGTTATTGTACATTAAATAGAATTCGTAACATTTTGGCATACTATTATTTGGAAGTAAATTTGCCACTTTTTTATACTACCTGTGTTCTTCTTATCGTTTGGTTAGTGGTCAACCTGGTGACAGAGTTATTTAGATCGCCCATATTTTGAGGCCACTGTCGTGATCTAACGACTGTTAACAGTTGAGACCGACTTTTAACGTGCCCTTTAAAGCACGGAGACGCTCAGATGAAATACCACTATGCGGTCACCCATCTATAGGGTTACCGCGCCCTTCGTGGCTAAACCCGCTGATCGTTTACCGAATAGCGAGTGCACCTGGCTATGAGCGCCTACTACTTGGGTGGCAAACAAGCATACGGCCCGACAGTTACCATAGCCTATGACGCTTATAATACCGTCCAGAGGTATCACTTGCGTGTTGCCAACACAAATTTTTACACCAGGGCTTTAAGATGAAGTATCCCTGAGATAGGAATATGTTTCTATCAAAACACATCCCTAAATGAGCGCTGGAGACCTGTACTCACACACAGGAACACAGCCACACCGCTGTGTGTAATTATTTGGCTGTGGTCTTCTATAAGGTCCTTCCCCAGTCGGGCTTGCTCGCTAGTATGGCCATACCTTTCTTAAGTGTAATAAAAATATATATTATGTCAATGGGTCACAAGTAGGTAAAACTTATTGTAAATTCGTCACAAGTCTTCATTTTACTTAAATATTGGATAAAGTACCGATAGCAGGCAAAGCTAATATTTTCTAGGGCTCGAAAAATAAATAAGAACAGCAAGTTGAACTGGCAAGTGGCATATATAGAACCAATAACCGATGGGGAAGAAAGGTTCTAGAGTGGCGACTTTGTTCAAGAATGCGCAGTGTGAGATGACCTCCCACTAGGTGGACAGATGACCTGGTCAGAGTTGCATGCAGCCACGCTCAAGACTGACCTTTGTGGAAACGCCTACGTTCAGCATTGGACATAAACCGACTGAGAAGAACAAGAAAGGAGTCATAAGGTTTTACAGGCTCAATTTCAAAATAATATTTTTTTGTTCATAGGAAATGGTTTTGTGTGGAAATAAAAACACAATGTGATTCATAAATTTATGTTTGTTCCGAGTCTAGGTGTAGGTAATTTGTATCTATACAAACAGACACCCACCTATTCCCTTGTGCAGGAGATGTCATAAAAAAGAAAGTATAATACTATAATGATAATGATTATTCTATTTTACACATTATCTTTAACAATAACAACCATTAAATTGCCTACATAGCGTACAAACCGGTTAGATTCCCAAAACACTGGCTGCTAATTTGTCATAATAACCCCCTTGGTGTGGCAAAATCTTTTCTCATGGTAATTTGAAATGAACCGCCATAATAATTATTACATGAAAATAGCCTTTAATGACATAATGCCTGGTTGTTATTGGTCTTGTAGACGATTTTGCCGATTCTCCTTTAAAAATGTGAGCAACAAAAACAAAAGCTGGACAACTAGTTATATCTATAATATGACTATTTTTTACATTATTTTTCTGGGGTAATGAACGCCGTAGTAGTCATTTCATTTCCAGAAGAACGGCCTTTTAAATTGTGATTTCTTCAGAATAATAAATATATATATATTAAAGACAACTCCCGCACTAGAGAACAAGCTCTGTGTCCCGGTGAACTTTACAAACATACAATTAACGGATACAAATTACATTCAGACTCAGAAAAACTCTTTGTGGGTCACACAAAGTTTTGTCCTGTGTGGAAATCGAACCCTCAACCTCGTGCACAGCAGGCGCATACTGCGGCCACTGGACCACCAAGAAAGTCAACTTATACATAATTATTAACGTTTTCTAGGATGTGAAGAATAACAAAATGTGTATCAAATAAAATTAATATAAATCATACTGTAAGTTAATTCGCAGGTATGCATATATGTATATTATTTTATCTAACTGCATTATTAAGAAGTTACAAGCGTCAGTGGCGAGTGCGACGCGCCGCCGCCGCCGCCGCGCCGGTGGTCCGCGGTGCTTTTGATCTATCACCTTCAAATAACATTCAGCTTTACGTTTGTCAAATCATTCACTAGACTTGTTTACGTAATTAATATATTATAATTTGTTTAGAGGTCAGAATGGGATCAATGCAATCATCATTCTAAAGTGTATGAGGTAAACAAACTTTATATATTTTTTGTTTTATTTTAGTCAATTTGATTTAGCGTGGGATTTTATTAGGTTGTTTTCGTTTTATATTGCAGATCACTTCTACCCACAATTTAATGTCTAAGTATTCTAAGACCATGGATGGCCTTGATCTAGTGGTCGTTAAGTGCTAAATGTGCTTATGAGGCCCTGGGTTCAGTTCTAGGTCTGGTCAAAAATGGATTTTATGTAATCGAACCCAGGACCCTGTGATCAGCAGTCTCACACATCGACCACTGAGCCGCGGAGGCAGTTAAGTTATTTCAAATTACACCGTGTCCCAGGGTAATTTTCAAACATACAATTCATGGCACAGATTACACCTAGACTCGTAAGAAATATTTATTAATCACATTGACTGCCTTAGTAGTCCAGTGGACCAGTATGCGCCAGCTGTTCACGGGTTCGATTCCCACGCAGGACAAAACTTTGTGTGACCCACAAAGAGTAGTTCTGAGTCTGGGTGTAATTTGTATCCATTAATTGTATGTTTGTAAAGTCCCCTGCGACACAAAGCTTGGTCTCTAGTGCGGGAGTTGTCTTTAAAAAAAAAAGAAAAAAAATACCTTCGGCTTAGCATACCAATTACAGGCCAGTCCAACAATTACCGTAGCTTATTGACGCTTGCAATAAATACCTGGGGCAACACACGCATTTTGCAGACGTTTAAAACAACAGGGTTTGTAAAATATTTTCCCGAAAGACTATATCATGGTGTTCTTCAAGAAAGGAATTATAATGTTTTTAAAGGGTCGCGAGTGACACCCCTGACCCTCTAGATAAGTGGCATAAACGATAGTTGAATCGAAAAATCTAAAAAGAAAATGTATTGGATTTGACATAAGATTATGATATCATTTCGTAAATTTACGGCAAAACTTATGCATTTGCTTTTTTGATTTTTCTATTCCACTACCATTCATGCCACTTGTTCCAAGCGCCTATAGGCTACGGTAATTGCTTACCATTGCCAAAAATGAATTACATTAGCAAAGAATTCTGTTGATTCAAATCCAAGTCAAATAATTATTTTATATACTAAACACAAGCACCAATTTAATTGCCATCATAAGAATATTTTCATGTGTGTTATTTAACCGCAATTAAGTAAACCTATATATTTCTCAGAAATTTTATTTAAAGTTTAGATAAAAAAATACTTTAAAAAGAATTTCTGTAATTTTATTTTGTTTCCGCCGTGATGCATGATGCACCACAAGGACTTAAAAGTTTTAAAGACTTGCTTTTGATACATTTGAAACAATTTAACTGATCAAACTTGTGATTAGGGCGACCACGAACTGAGAAATAATCAGATATCTTGGTCCAAAGTTAAATTTTATTAATTTAATAAATCCGCCATATTCTTTTCCTGGGCCTGCCGCGCCGTCTATTAATGTTGCCACAGAACATTCTATTCATTCATTCAGCTATCTGGTTGTGGTCTTTACCCACAGATCGTCAGATATAAGATGGCGGAAAGAGCTTGCCTCCTACCTGACTGGCAAGTGAGAGGTCTCGACCGTGACCAATGGAAGAATGAAAGGGAGGCTTTGCAGTGGGACAGTAATGGCTAATAATAATAATATTTTATTTTATTTACAAAATATCGTGGCCTATGGAAGGGGGATGTATTTTTTATTGTTTTTGACCTCATTTGACTCGTGGTATAAGGATGCACTACTTTCATCTTTGGGCTTGTCCTCAGTGATAGGTACAGTTTGGTTGTTGTGGTTACAGTGTGCCTCACCTATGCTTGAAATAACGGAGATTGCTGGAGGAGCTGCATTTTGGTAATCATAATAATAATAGCCCTTATCTCAGATCAACTTAGTATCTATTACATTATATTAACTTTTAACTATAAATATATATAAAAAATTCTAATACAAATGTAATTCTAATATTTATTTACTTTTTTAAGATCTGTTTGCCAGTCGGCAAAGGCCTACTCCAACCTTTTTCATTCCTGTCTCTCTTGAGCCACTCTGTTCCACGTTACTCCTGCTACATGTCTGATATCCTCATCCCACCTTTTTTGCGGTCTACCTCTTTTCCTTTTACCTTCTCTAGGGTACGATCGTGTCACAATTTTGCTCCATTTTTCTTGTCCTCTTATCATGTGCTCTGCCCATTGCCATTTGAGTCTTTTGATGTTGTGTCTATGACCTTTGACTTGTTTCTGATGACACGGTTTTTCAATCGGTCTGACCTCTTCACATTCAACATACTCCTTCCCATTGCACGTTGGCAGGTAGCGTTTGCTTGTTGTGTTCTTTGTTGAAACCCACGTTTGACAACCATGGCATTTTGATAAAGAAGATCTTTACTTTTCCATATTGCTTCTTTGAAATCCTACTGGCAGCGACACCTGCAATATTACACGAACTTACAACATTTTTCTCTTCTTTGTCGTCTTTTTCAAATAAAAGGAAGACAGAGAAGGTTAGTGGCCAACCTGGTGACAGGGACTTTTAGTATTGTGCCACATACTACAGTAATAAATAACATGAACAACACAACACAAATATAAATGTATAAATTCAAACTTAAACTCAAAATTCATTTAGGTTACAAAGTAACACTTATGAAGGTCATAAATTATGAATAATTAAGAAAAATTGATTGATGAAGATTAAAAGAGCCACGAGAAGAACTAGCAAAAAACTCAAGCCACTCTTTTTAATCGCCAGATATAAACAATCTCTTATAAAATACAAGTATGGTAGCATGCAAGTTGATGCAGTTAAACACGATACTTACTTTATTGATAAAAAAACTAATCGTACTAGTACTGGATAAAGTTACATAGACTAAACAGAAAAAGTCTTTAAGTCAAAGAATATAGAAGAACAGAACATAAAAATCATAAGAATATACCTAAATAAAATTAAATAGAAAGAATTAACTTCATATCACCGATATAACAAGGTGCTTTTATATGCCGACGCTCAGATGATCGTCGACTTATAGGATCACTCATACATAGTTTAACCGCGCCCTTGGTACCTAAACCCACTATTTTTTTTTCTTCCGCACTAGAGAACAAGCTCTGTGTCGCAGAGGACTTTACAAACATACAATTAACGGACACAAATTACACCCAGACTCAGAACAATTCTTTGTAGGTCACACAAAGTTTTGTCCTGTGTGAGAATCGAACCCACAACCTCGTGCACAGCAGGCGCATACTGCGACCACTGGACCACCGAGGCAGTCAAAAATTGATTACCAATCAGCTAGTGCACCTAACTGTAAAATGTTTAACTCAAATTTTCCAACTTATAATATCAGTATTGTTAATGTACTTCCCTAAATACCTATTATGAGTCAATTAAAATGATCCAGCGACAACAATATCAAAAAGTTTTGACATTCGGATACGGATTTTCACGGCACTTCTACGTGAAAATAAGTTGCAGAAACAAGGTTCAAGGCTCAAAAACTTGCGGCAAACATTCAAAAGTCGGATTAAACGGGATTAAACTGAGTTAACTTGATCAAAATTACTTTAGCGTTATTCAATATTACAGAATCTTTCAATGTTTGCCGTTAAAAAGTAAACTGATGTATAACTTATCTCAAAATTTGTTTTATTGATTCAAGTTTTTATAAATATGTTACATGGAATAATTTGGATTAAAGTTCTTAATTTTCAGATATTTTATTTATAGGTTAAATACAATATCTGATTGTTTAAAAGTAAGTAGTTAAGGTTAAGTTACTTTTATTACAATAACTAGTCATGTATATCTTATGGAATACTCGTAATTTATTTGCAGATCTAAATAAGTTAGCTAAAGTGCGGAATATTTTATTGATTAATAATATGAAACATAACTGTTGTATTAGAGGTATTACGAGTATACGATTTTGAACTGTTGTCTATTATATTACATATCTTCTCGTATGTGTAGAAATAGTTAATTTTTATCAAAAGCAATAGGTGGTATGATTATTGTAAATATAAATTGAATATATTAATATAATCAACGATTAAATTAACGTATTTTCATATTTAAAAATACGGTTACTCCATATCATAAGCTAGGTAAACAATCATACGGATTGTTTGCTACATTGTCACCAAAGTAATTTAAACATATATCTTTCACTAGGGGTCGCCCGCGACTTCGTCCGCGTGGTAATTTGGAACGTATATTTTTTCCCGATTTTGCAACATATCTCACTACTGTTGTGCTCCTATTGATCATAGCGTGGTGTTATATAGCCTATAGCCTTCCTGGATAAATGCACTATTCAACAACAAAAAAAAGTTTTTGTCTAATCGAACTAGTACTTTCTGAGATTAGCGCATTCAACCAAACAAACAAACAAACTCACAAGATTCTAAACTAGTACTACTAGAAAAGAGGGATTTTCCACAGAACAGTTATACCATAGTCACTCTTCTTGTAATAGAAACGCGATATTACGTGGTGTTGCACCGTGATGCAGTAATTGCTGCCTCAGGACAGGCGCTTGGCCTCGCTCACGTTGATTAATTACCTGCAAAATTGCAATCATTTCTGTACTTACCTGTACCGTGACGATATGCAGTTTAGGTTTCACACATTTAATTTACGGCTAATTTTGTATGGCCCGCCTAATGGTATGCAGTTACCGTAGCTAATATACAGGGTGGAAGGGGAACGCTCTCGGAGCCTGAACAATAATAATATACTATCTAAACACAAATTAATACTGAACGCCTTTTGGTGATTACTCCTTTTTTAAAATAAATAAGTAACTAAGTAAGTATGATAGACTGATAAGCGGGAGATATCGCAATAGGCGCTGCTCGCGGCTGCACCACTGCGCCCACAGCTGAGTGCGAGCGTTGAACCCACCCGCGGCTAATTGTTTTTTTATGTTACATTAATTTCGTTGGGAAAACACTGATTTGATTGGTTCCACTTCTGAATATCGTTTGATTAAACTATCCAAATGTGTTACTAAACATTTTTTTTTTCAAGTTGTTTGATATCACTAACCGTATCACCTGTTTTCGTTTCCGAAAGCGTTGTCCTTCTACGGTGTATATACATATATGTATATAGCAATATCAGAAGTATAATTACTCGTGATCAATTCTACAGATTTTAACTGACTCCGATAAAGAGAATTTTATCAATTCGTGTGTGTTTTTTAAATTTTGATTCCATATTTACGAAATCCAGTTCTGATGTTGGGATCCATGAAAAACTGAGGGTACTAGTGCAATAGACGTTTGCTATTGGAAATAGATCTGCCCTAAGGAATTCCACAGCAATCGGTCATGCGTTGTCCTTGTCCTTCCCATACTATTAATGGGTACTTATACATCAATCATAGGTAGGCATAAATATACATCACATATTTAAAATAGCACATCGATTTTGTGAAGAAATAAATAAATAAATAATACATGGTTCAGTAGCAGAAGACAATATCTACAAACTTGAGTAATATTAAAAAATACATTTAAAATATTGTGTGTACACTGTAATTCAAATGTAATTGTTAATATTGTTTAAGATCTTTATTTCCTTATAAAAATTCACAATGATTCACTTACTGATAAACAATATTCACATGATAAGCTTATATGAGTGTACAGAAACATTATATTAATAACTAGCTGACCCAGCAAACGTTGTTTTGCTACTAAAATAGTAATATCGCTATTTAAAAATAGGGGTTGATCGTAGAGGGGTGAAAATTAAGGGTTGTATGTATTTTTAATGCTGAATTACAAAAAAATAAAAACAAAAAAAAATGTCTAAAAATGAAATAAAAAAATTAGGGGACCACCCTTAACATTTAGGGGGATGAAAAATAGATGTTGTCCGATTCTTAGACCTACCCAATATGCACACAAAATTTCACGAAAATCGGTCGAGCCGTTTCAGAGGAGTTCAAAGTTGAACAATATGACACGAGAATTTTATATATTAGATTTATTACTAACTTAAAAGTAAACTATAAAAGAACGTAGGTAACATAGCACAATATTCACTAATAACTAAATCCTACAAAGTGGGTATATTGATAACTATTTCTACTGAACGCTCGCGCGAACGTTGTCAACGGTACACAGATGTTGAAACTATAAAATTAAAAATAAAATAATAATAAATCAATGTCGTGTCAATAAAATTAGTCAAATGTAATGTCAGTATAGTGAGGTATATTATGTCATTTAAATTTCAGAATAAGTAAATGGCAGAATTATGATTTCATAGTTCATTGTGAATAAAACGTTTGCTCGAGAAGCCAGCGCTTGAGGCGAGTTTTAAAGCTGCCTAGGCTAGAGGCATCAGTGATTGCTACCGGTAGTTTATTATATATCGTCGGGCCCATAACATAAGTTTTTTTAGACGAGGGTGTTAGTGTTCTTGAAACACTTACAAGGTTCTCCCGGTTCCTCATACAGTACGAGTGTAGGCTACTGTGCCGAGAGTAAAGGCTAAGGTTCATGCTTACGTACACTGAAACTTGATATATTACTATCAAAAGTAATGTGAGTATGCCTAATTCCCGAAAGTATTGCTTAGCGAAGATGTCTTGCGGTACTCGCAGAATGACTCGGATGAATCTTTTTTGCATTCGAAATGAACCTTCATAAATTCGCCTATCAACCTTGTTGTAGGTCTGGTCACGCTGCCTCTTCCACTTAATATAATAGTAGTCGTCCAGACTGATTTCAGTCACAGCGGCTATTTTCAACGGAGATCAAGGAACTGCGCAGGGCATATTATAGTGCACAAGCATGTGCGCAATACTGCGCAAACATAGGTGCACTCACTATTCACTTTCATAGTCCAATGGGTAGGCAATCCGACACGACCGGAGAGAGATCAGGCGCAGAACCAACGGTTTTACGTGCTTTCTGAGACACGGAGGGGTCTTGCTGTGTTTTTAGAAAATACTTACCCATCTACGGACTGACCGCAGCGAGCTTGCTTAGCCTTGCAGATCAATCGATTCGCACCGCACTTACGACCATATGGAAATGAGCCCCTGAATCCAATGCTCCATAGAAAGAATAAATCTAACTAATATTATAAATGTGAAAATTTGTGAGTATGGATGTTTGTTACTCTTTCACGTAAAAACTACTGAACGGATTTGGATGTAATTTGGCGCAGAGATAGATTTTAGTGTAGAATAGCACATAAGCTACTTTTTCGATAAATGACATCCACTCGGGCGTAGCTGCCGGCAACAGCTAATTAAATATTCAATAAGATATAGAATAAACGATAGAAGTTACTTTACTAAAATGCGTGAATAAAGCTTAGGGTTAAGATTTATTCGTATTTTAACCTAACATTTACGACTTATCGATATGCAGATACCGTACTAGGCAATGACTGTAGCACTGACGCATTAATACTTACATTAATGTGTTAGGTAGTCTTCATGCTTTATGTTCATGTATAACTAAGATATGCTTTTAATAGTCTCGAATTATAGACGTTTTCATTGAAAGTAGTTTTATTTAGTACTTGCTGTTGCCCGCGGTTCCGCCCGCGTGGATGTTGGTTGTCGCTGCAAAAAGTAGCCTATGTGTTATTCCAGACCATAATCTATCTCTGTGCCAAATTTCATCCAGATCCGTTCAGTAGTTTTCACGTGAAAGAGTAACAGACATCCATCCATCCATCCATTCTCACAAACTTTCACATTTATAATATTAGTAATAATAGCAATATATAATAATAGCAACCCATATATGTCCCACTGCCGGGCACGAGTCTTCTTTCCTCTATCATGAGAAAGAGAGAGGTTTCATGACTTAATTCTCAAATGCTGGCCACGCGAGTTGGCGCATCAGACATATCTTTAGAATTTCTTTTAAAACATGTGGGTTTCCTCACAATATTTTCCTTGACCGTTAGCAGATGTTAGCATTAGTTAGCATTAGTTGACTGCCTCGGTGGTCCAGTGGCCACTGTATACGCCTGCTGTGTGTCCCACACAGGATAAAACTTCGTGTGACCCACAAAGAATTGTCGTGAGTCTGGGTGTAATTTGTGTCCGTTAATTGTATGTTTTTAAAGTCCCCCGTGACACCGAGTTTGTTGTCTAATGCGGGAGTTGTCTTTTTAAAAATAACAAAAGAAAGATGGCGAATAATTTGAGTACATATATAAACTTAGCCACCCGAGATTGAACTCGCACCTCTTGCGTTCAAGTCGATTACTTTTTTACTCGGCCAACACAGCTTTCTTATTCATTAAAAGTAGACAGATATATTTTAAAAAATTGGATCGAAAGAGGTTTCCTAACAAAGCCGTATATCAAATGGTAATATAATTAATAGTCAATAAGGTAATAGGGTAGTGCGTGTAATTTATATGAAGGCGGTGGCGAGTCGCGCCGGCTCCATTGTACCGCATGGACTGCACAGCCAGCCCGTGCCAACCACTAGCTAAGGCACGAGGCTCACTGAGACCAGCACCCGTACTGGCTATACCCCATACTAATATTATAAAGCTAAAGAGTTTGTTTGGTTGAACGCGCTAATCTCAGAAAGTACTGGTTCGATTAGAAAAAAATCATTTTTTGTTGAATAGTGCATTTATCCAGGAAGGCTATAGGCTATATAACATTAC
Organism: Trisateles emortualis; assembly: GCA_947095525.1. Classification (NCBI taxonomy): domain Eukaryota; kingdom Metazoa; phylum Arthropoda; class Insecta; order Lepidoptera; family Erebidae; genus Trisateles; species Trisateles emortualis. The sequence goes on from OX352729.1 coordinate 33,089,783, forward strand.
GCTATAATCAATAGGAGCGGAGCAGTAGTGAGATATGTTGCAAAATTAAAAAAATATTCCAAATTACCACGCGGACAAAGTCACAGGTGACCCCTAGTATATAATAATACTAGTTGTTGCCCGCGGCTCCGCCCCCGTAGATGTCGGTTATCGCGTTATAATGTAGCCTATATGCTATTCCAGACTATAATCTATCTCTGTACCATATTTTAATAAGATCTGTTTAGTAGTTTTTGCGTGAAAGAGTAACAAACATCCATACATCTATTCTATGTTATGTTATGTCTATTTTTTTTAAAGAAGATTTTCGATTTGCCTATTTAGTGATTTATTTTCTCCTTGGTTTCAAATTCAATCAATGGCAACCTTTAAGATACTTGAAGCCCAACACATTTTAATAGACCAGGAGAAAAAAAAGCTAATGGCAGCAAAAGTTATGATCATCGTCATCATCTCAACCCATAAACGTCCCACTGCTGGGCACGGGTTTCCTCCATGCACTTGGAGGGATGTTGGCCTACTATACCACGCTGACCAGACGGGTTGGGTTATAGTTATGTTTGGAGGATTCCCGCTCTTGCAGTGGATACTGTCTGCCTGACTTACTCCCTTAGTCGACTCTTACGACAGCATCGGGATGAAATGGGGTGGTGACATTTTTTTATTCTTAAGGTCCTTCTCTCAAAAAATGATGAAAAAGAGGTGTAAATGAAACCATTTTTTTGGCATTTATAGACAAAAGACAGCCAAAAATACAGTATTAATCTACAAGATGTGTTTCATAATATGGTTTTGTCATAAATTATTTATTAATTCTAAATAATTTGTAAAAAAATCATCGAAGCAGCACCACATTATTGAAATGTAACCACTTTATGACTTTAATTTTTATCAAATAATACGAAAAAAAAACAATATTTTAAGAAAACATACAACTATAATTTGGTAATGTTATACTTAGAATAAGTTTAAATTTTAATTTATTAAACATTAATAAGACGTCCATTCAAAGAGTACCTACATCTGTTTGAATCCCTGCGCTCGCCTAGAGAATTAGTGTGTGGTGAGTCGTTTTGCTTCGCGATGCTCAAGTTCGTTGGCGATATCCTAAGCCTTAATCCGTCACTACACGGACATAATAATATGATCTTACGATACGGAAAAGTAATGTAATCATCATATTATTATTTTATTTGAGAACTTAATGCACTTTAATGTATCACATCGGTAAGGTATCTGTTATTTATTTATTTACATCTATTTATACAATTATTAATTATCAGGATCGAGAGTTGTGGAAAACCTTGGGGGAGGCCTATGTCCTGCAGTGGACGTCTTTTGGCTGAAATGATGATGATGATGTTATATACAATATACCTAATATATTTACACTTCTTAAAAAAAGGAAAAAATATATATATTATAATTATATACATAGAAAATACACGAAAAACGGGAGGGACTCCTTAATAGGCGTCATAAAATTAAAATTCCTCGGCATCGACGTCTGCTGGAAGACTGCCAGCATTGCCACGTTGAATGGCAATGCTTATTCTTTGAGACAAAAATAAGCCAGCTGGTCACGTGAAGCCTCGATTAAACGCTTCGACAAATCTTTAAAAAGACATCATATTAATAACTTATTTCTTTTATCATCATATTAATAACTTAGCTCACTGTAACTCCACCTTTATGGCTTCGTGTTACCACTACGATTATCTAAACCACAAGCGAACAACTCGCTCCGCCATTTTGCACCCGACAAAAGAATGAACAATATTACGGATGCACGTTGCAAAAATTGCATTACAAGAAAGCATAAGTTCGATGAAACTATTGCAATAAAAAAGTACAAATCTACTTACTACGTTTGAAAGAATACTGCAGTTGGTGATATAGTTTTTTATTTATTAATTTCGTAATTTTAATGGTCTATAAGGTGGTCTAGTGGTTAGTGACTCTGACTACTAAGTTAAAGATCGTGGGTGTGAATCCCGCTAAGGGCAAAATCTTTGTATGATGAGCTTGATGTTGGTCATGTATCTGAGTGTAATTTATCTATTAAGAATGTGTTAATATTGAAATATACTATACTAGCTGTTGCATGCGGCTCTGCCCGCGAGGATGTCGGTTATCGCTGTAAAAAGTAGCCTATGTGTTATTCCAAACCATAATCTATCACTGTGTATGTGTATCTTTCATCCAGATCCGTTCAGTTGTTTTTACGTGAAAGAGTAACAAACATCTATCCATCCCAGCAGCCCAGCGCACTACCAACTGTGCCATCCGAGCTCCTACTCCAGAGTTCGAATTTGTCCACCGCTTGTTTACGTCTTGGAGTGACGTAACCCGAGAGGCGCAGGTTCGAGTCCTGCTCCGGGCTCGTCTTTTTCCACATTGCTTTAATATTTAACTATATTTCAGCTGATTGCATATGTAGCAAAAATGCAAAAAATAATTAATAGAGACAAGTATTATTTAGTTCGAGGTAAAAGTGTTGTTGATTCCCTAGCAATATCAATGTATGCGGTAAGACTCTCTGCAGTATATAATTATCACTTCTTTGTATGAAAGTAAATTGTTCATCTATACTAATACGAATAATATTATAAAGCTGAAGAGTTTGTTTGTTTGGTTGAACGCGCTAATCTCAGAAAGTACTGGTTCGATTAGAAAAAATCTTTTTTGTTGAATAGTGCATTTATCCGGGAAGGCTATATAACATTACGCTATGATCAATAGAGGCGGAGCAGTAGTAAGATATGTTGCAAAATCGGGAAAAATATTCCCAATTACCACGCGGACAAAGTCGCGGGCGCCCCCTAGTTTAATATATATATATTATTTTTTCTTTTGTAATTTTGTTAATTTTGTGCTACCTACTAATATCTGTACGCTGGAAACAGCAGAATATTTCGGACATTTATATTTTATAACAACATTGTACAATATTCTTACAAATAAATGCATTATTATTATTATTATTATATTATAATAATCAATCAAGCCTTCTATCGAATGCAAGCAAATTATTATTATTTATAGATAAACAACGAATCTTTAACAACGCGAAGTCGTTTTGTAAATTATGAAACTAAGAAAAAAATAAAAAAGACCACCCCAAAACAGCAATGTTAATAATAGACAAACAAATGGTTTTAAAACGACACCGACAGAGACAAATGTATAAGAATAAAGAGGAGTGTGAAAGGGACAGAGAAACTCCGTGCCACTAGATGGGTGGTCGAAGATTTTTTTCTACGCAATTTATGTTCGAACAATTTCTAGTGTAATAGTTTACGATTATTATCAATCAATTA